>OZ020607.1:40695358-43189553 GCA_963971545.1 Philophylla caesio
TTAAGTGATAGAATTTTGCCAAAATTTAAATAATTTTTCAGCTCCACCGATAACATACCGAAAATACATTAAAACTCTCGTTTTATCAATTCCCGCTCTGTCACTGTTAGTTTTTTTCTCTATCGCTGTCGAATCGTGGTGAGCCAAGACAAAATATATCATGGTGAGCTACGACAAGAAACTTAGTACCCCTCAAAATCAGAGGAATGTGTGTCGGAATGGACTGAGATAAGGCTTCTCTGTCAAATACAAGTTCTATGCACAAGTCAAGAACGATAGAATACAAGATTGCGCCAGAGAACTTGTATTTGACAGAGAAACCTTATCTCAGTCCATTCCGACACACATTCCTCTGATTTTGAGGGGTACTAAGTTTCTTGTCGTAGCTCACCATGATATATTTTGTCTTAGCTCACCACGATTCGACAGCGATAGAGAAAAAAACTAACAGTGACAGAGCGGGAATTGATAAAACGAGAGTTTTAATGTATTTTCGGTATGTTATCGGTGGAGCTGAAAAATTATTTAAATTTTGGCAAAATTCTATCACTTAAATGTGAACAAAATGAAATAATATTTATCAAATCAGTTGCAATTTAAGGCAAGTAGTACTTTGTACTTATGTACATATGTAAATCTGGCCATATGGGCAAATTATTTACCTTTTAACCATAAATGTGGATTGATTGTATGTATTTCCCTAATTTGAATACAATAATACAATTTACTTTGTCTTCCGAAACTAAATTTAATATCACCCATGTTTAAAATATTTGATCAAACAAATCTAAGCCTAAAATTCATCTTATGTGCAAGCAAAAACACAAACGCATATTTTTCTGCACATATGTACATATGTACATACAATAAATACAAACGTACATTTGTTCACGTGCCCGCAAACCACCCTTGAGCTCTAAATGTTTGCTTCTGCTCGTAATTCCGACAATTCTGCTGCGAGACGAAGGCAATAAACCACCACCATAAATTAGAGTTGGGTGCCAATACTATTCGTTTCGCAGTAGGTCCAAGGAAAAATAGGGGTAATAAAAAAATATCGTCAGAGACGTTTAACTGGGAGAAAATCAATAATATATGGCTGCTTAATACTTATTAAGGTGGGATATAGTGTGATACATTTTTAAAATAAATTAAAAGTGAAAATTAATTATGAATTTCTGTAAATACTTTTCATAAAGTAGTAGATTTCCTTCTCCGACTACAAATTGCAGTAATGGTTTGCAAATTCAGTGATGACCAACACTGTTGTTCAAATGCGACAAAATTCGGCTACATATTTACATATATACATATATAAGCTCATACAAATGTACACAGCGCGTATTGAGGTGATGAAGATGTGCTGAGTATTTATCTTGGCAAGGCCGATTTTGCGAAATATCACCGAATGCATTTATATATTTTTGTTAGTATTTTACAATATAATGGTTCGTAATGATTAAATATTCATAAATTAGATTTGAATTTGGTAAAAGAGTATCGTATTAGCTGAGGAATGTATATTATACATATTTTCATTTATTTTTCACTAACACATTTGCCGACTCGGCCAGAAATAGGTAGCGCCCCTGTACTTGCAAAGCTGAAGACGAAAATGTTCAAATTTATAAATTTTTGCAAGATCGCGAAAAATGTTCTTCGCTGGCATATTTTAAGTTGTGCTGCAATTTATGAATGAAATGAGTTTTACGCACGCGCAATTTATGAATGAAATGGTTTAGGATTTATGGCGCCGGTGTAACTGTTGATTTAGCAATTGCTGCGGGAAGTGAGGACAGAAGTGTGCGCACGTTGATGTGTAAATATGTATAAATATAACTATGTGCGTATATTTGTATGTGCAAAGACGTCATTTGTCCTTGAATTAATATTTTGGCATGTCTAAAGTATGTATATATGTACATATCTATGTACATACATATGAACAAAGTTAGTTCTGCATTTTGTATACATATGTATGCATAGATAAGAATATATGTATTATGGGTAAAATATTGATTTGTATTATGTTAAATGGGGGTTTAGAATCTATGTACATACATATGTACATACATACATACATACATATGTACGCATACACAAGATTTGCAGTAATTTTCAAAAAATTTGCGAATAACTTATGTAGATAAAAGCGTAAAAATTATGTGTCAACAAATGCAAATCGCCGACGGCATTTTAGCATTTGCGTTTGCGCACCACCATTATAGCAAATCTTATCATATCATATGTATGTAAGTACGTACACACAAATGACACAAAAGAGGACTCTTCATTAATTAATAAAACCAATTTTATTATTATTTGACTTTATTTTTCCTATATCCAACGAAATTCATAATTTTCCTAATACGTAATGCCGTCGGCAAAACAACAGGTGGATTATGTTCATATTTGTGCATTAATTAAATCCATATTCATAAAACAAAAAAAAGGCGGCTTTAGCCATTAATTTCACAAATACACATACATAAGTATGAATATACATTTTATCAATCGTATTATAATATACCACATGTGGTCAGAGAACTTATATTTGAGCTACGACAAGAAAATTAGTACCCCTCAAAATCAGAGGAATGTGTGTCGGAATGGACTGAGATAAGGCTTCTCTGTCAATACACGTTCTCTGATGTGGTCTTTACCTTGTTTTCAATTCTCGCTTACTTCTGGAAGCAAGCGACATGTCGCACCTGAAGATCGCAAAAAGTAGAAAGTATGATTTGCCTCGTAAACCGATCGATAAGCAAGCGCTCGCTTGCTTTCAACTGTCATTTTTGTAGTTTGACAGCCATTTTCGCATTTCATTGTTACTGATGTTTTTAAATTAATTTATTTATACCAACAATATGAGTGAATTTGGAGTTTAAATAGCACGCAGGACACAAACTTCTTGCTCTACGACATGTTGTAAATGAAAAAGTATGCTTTCAAAATGCCCAGTTAACAAATTTCTCTCTCGCTTGCGACGACAAGAAGCAGAAAGCAAGCGACAACTGGAAGCAGGTAAAGACTGCCCGTTACTTGCGGTCTTCACCTGCTTTCAACGCTCGCTTACTTCTGAAAGCAAGCGACATGTCGCAGGTGAAGACCGCAAAAAGTTGAAAGTATGCTTCGTAACGCAAACCGATCGGTAAGCGAGCGCTCGCTTGCTTTCAACTGTCAATTTTGTAGTTTGACAGCCATTTTCGCATTTCGTAGCATCTTTCATTGTGGCAACTTCGTTTATCATAGGCTCTTCGAGCACAAAAAATCCTTTTAATGAGATATATTGATAAAATCGAGTGTAGCGTTACTGATCTTTTTAAATGAATTAATTGATACCGTCGTCTCCAATCGGTCCACTGCTTCTAATCTAGCGGTCTTTAGTGAGTACTGTATTAATTCCTTTTTGGATGGTTTTCAAGTTGATTGTGTCTATACAGATTTCTCCAAGGCTTTTGATAAAGTTTCTCATTGGATCTTAGTTAGCAAGTTATCTTGCATGGGCTTCCATTCTAATTTTTTGCAGTGGATTAAATCTTATTTGCTGAATAGACGCTGTGTAGTCATGGTAGATGGTGCAACATCTAATCCTTTTATAGCGTCTTCTGGGGTTCCTCAGGGGAGTATTTTAGGCCCTTTACTTTTTGTGCTATTTATAAATGACATTACCAATTGCTTCACATTTGCTAATTTTCTGCTGTACGCTGATGATTTAAAAGTATTTTCGGTTATAAAAAGCTCAGCTGATGCAATTAAGCTTCAGGCTGATTTAGACAAGCTGCAATGCTGGTGCATTAAATCCCGCCTTCCTTTGAATATCAGCAAATGCTTTAAAGTCACTTTTGCTAAAATTCACAATATTGTGCCTACGTGTTATAGTATTGCTTCATCAGTCTTAGAATCTCTCAATGAAATCAAGGATCTTGGCGTAATTTTTTCTTCTAATTTTACTTTTAACAGTCATATTTCGCATATTGTTGCAAAGTCTTATGCGATGTTAGGTTATGTGAGGCGTAATAGCACGAAATTTTCTGATCCCTACACTCTTAAATTATTATATACGTCTTTTGTACGCTCTAACTTAGAATATGCAACGATCATTTGGAGACCATACCATGCCAATTTAGTAAACAGAATTGAACGTGTCCAAAAAGTATTCCTTAAGTTTGCTTTACGCTCTTTAAATTTTTCGGAACCAGTACCTTCGTATAGTTCACGCCTACTTTTAATAAATTTGAAATCGTTGGATTCTAGAAGATCCATACTCTCTTTGTCTTTTATTTTTAATTTGGTTAATGGCGCTATTGATTGCCCCATTCTATTAGTAAAACTTAATTTTAACATTCCTCAGCGCAGTTTACGCAATTTTTTGCCGTTTTATGGTGTTAATTACAAAACTGAATATGCTCGTAATGCCCCTATTGCCCGTGCCATTGGTGAATTTAATATGATATCGAACAAGGTATTATTAGATTTTTCTTATGCAAAAAATGTTTTTAAAAATCTTTTGGATTCAACTTTTTAAATTTTTAAATTTTCTTTTCTTAGTTATTAAGCATAATATTGTTAATAGTCTGTAAGGAAATTATTGTTCAATAGACTCAATAAATAAATAAATAAATATGAGTGGGTTTGGAGTTTGAATAGCAGGCAGGACACGAACCTTCTTGCTTTACGACATGTTGCAAACGAAAAAGTATGCTTTGAAAATGCCCAGTTAACAAATCTCTCTCTCGCTTGCGACGACAAGAAGCAGGTGAAGACCGTCCGTAAGATATTAAAGCGATCTCTCTCTTTCCTTCAGTGCGCTTTTGATTTTAGAGTGTGTTCGGAAAGGTAAGGGAAGCCTTTAGTGGAAGCGAGACGAAATCAAACCAATTTTGAAAAAAAATTGCGATTATTATTTTCTTGTGCTTGCGGTGAAAAGGTGAACGTGCGTGCGCTTGCAATTATTTTAAAAATAATTGTTAAAAATAACAAATTCTTTTGAAGCAATTGCAATATTAAGCACCATCTCAAGTATTTTAGACTTTAACAAAGGTAAGTAAAAATTAATAATCGTATTTTCCGTTTAGTTACTCTTGCCAAAGAAGTTACGCAAATATGCCCTTGTCCGCCATTTTGTTTTTTCTGTACATGGAGAAAAGGCGTGGATTTAATTTGATAAAAAAAATTTTCTCATATTTTTTAATATTGTGTTTTTAGTTATATTCTAAATCATGCCGCGATATCGTGAGTGGGACTTGGCATGCAAAGTATACGTAGGAAATCTAGGATCATCTGCGTCAAAATATGAGATCGAGAATGCTTTCAGTAAATATGGGCCGCTGAGGAACGTTTGGGTAGCGCGAAACCCACCTGGATTTGCATTCGTAGAATTTGAAGATCGTCGAGATGCTGAAGATGCAACACGAGGTTTGGATGGAACGTAAGTAACGAAAAGTCGAGTAGGCTAACTCTGAATGCCAATCTTAAATGTCCTTACATACATGTATACTTTGTAGACGATGCTGTGGTACTCGTATCCGTGTAGAAATGTCGTCGGGTAGGTCACGACGCGATGATAGACGCCGCGGTGGCGGTGGAGGTAGCGGAGGCGGTGGTGGGAGCAGCAGTGGAGGCCGTGGTGGAGGACGCTATAGGTAAGCACAATACTTAGTATAGATTTATATTTACTCGCGGGAAAGAAATATTTTTTTTTAATAAGTGATTTGTCCTTAAAAAATCTATAATGGAAGTATAAAATGTAGTTGTTGATGGTGTTTACAATCTTATAGCCAGGTTGTAAGAATTTTTATTCATACTTTATTCTATGGGATATTAAAACAAAAAAAATATGAAATAGAGCGACTTTTCGGGAAAACGCGTTTTAATCACATTACGTTTTTTATCTAGTTTTTGTGTATAGATATTAAAACGATTGCAAATGTAGTTTACGATAATCATTTTGCAGGGTAAAGTCTACTGCTACTACTACTTCTACTAGAACTTCTACCTCCTCTTCCTTCAACAAAAACTGCAAAAACAACATCTTCACGAATCACAACAACTGCTCCTCCTCCACAAACTTCACGATAAGCAACTACAAGCTCAACTTAATATCGTTCAACGACGACATTTTTGATAAAGTAGAAAATATCTGCCAACAATTTTTTAAGCATGAATATCAACAAAATTTCGACAGCAACCATTTTAGTTCAAGCGACTACCATTACTTTCAACATCACCAAAAACAACAACAAAAACAACTACAACACAAAACTTTCATCAATAAAATTAAAATCATAGTTTTTGTTATCAACACCGACACCTTGAACACCTTCAACACCAACGTCACTTCAACCTTGCACATAAAATTCGCTCTCGTTTTCGATGTAGGCATTGTCATCAACATTTATCTAACAATTGTTGTTGTCGTAATAAAAAACAGTTACAGTTGTCCTGATGTTAAGTGCAGTAAAAAATCAACCATCATTAGAACAGCAACTACAAGTAAAATAACTACTGCTACTTCTTCTACCTCAGCTGCACTGCTTCTACAGTCACTGTAACTATTGCTACTACCAGAATTAGTGCAACTAGTAAAGGTGTGCTTGGGCAGCAGGAGCAGGATCACCATCAGCGGCAAAAGCTATAACATTTACAACAGCCATCATCATTAATACCACTACTACCACCTTAACAACTTAAAAATACTACCACATCCTTCTCCTTTGTAAATGCAACTGACTGTGATATGAGCCCACAACACTACTACCTACAGCACAACAAAATACCACCAACACCACCAATAACATCAATATCGACTGACAATAAGTGCACGTTCATGAGATAACTGATTTAATAAACAGATCAGTGTGCATTGTTTGGTAAAATATTAATATATTCACAACCCTTCCGAAAAAGTTGGTATCATAAAAGGAGGGTAACTCGAATTTAACATAATTTCTTCCGAGATTCGCACGTCCATTAATATGTTACTAAAAAAATATAAGCAAAATGTGTACAAAAATAAATCAACTTGACAATACAATAGGCCGACAATACGTACCGACAGCTGATAACAACTTTTACACCACACTGGCGAAGACATTGCAATTTTTTCATCCAATGTTGTATTGAAATACACGCTACAATTATGGTGAAGGAGAAAAAACATCGTTAATATTCCGAATTTTTCCTATCTATAATTCATCACAAAAAAGAGAATCAATCTACACTAAACTGCGATGTTTTGCAACTTAATATAAACTTATTTTACTAATACTTCTGCAGTCGTTACAACTGCAAATGTTTATCTCCAACAAGCGGGCAATATTTCAGAGTAACTCAACTTATACAAAAATCAACGAAACGAGTATAAATGCGAAGAATGGGTACATTTTTTTTATAGAAGGGAGTGTGAGTGTTCCACCCTTTACATCGTTTTTGACATGAAAATGTGCGAAGCGCCGTTTAAGTGCATAAAGAACGAATGAAAACAAGTGCCGCAACTTCAAGTAAGAATACTTTCATTCAAATTTAGATATTTTTGTTACTAATATTGTGATACTCTTGAAGATATATCAAGTTGTGTTTTAAATAATTTTCCAAGTTAATTTGTGAATATTCCTTGAAGAACATCTATCCACTAATTGTTGATTCAATTATATTCGAGCAGGTGAACACAGGGCAATATCAACTCAAAGCTAACCAAATCACATCTGCAACATCTGTTTCTACTAAATGAGCGAACATGTGTGCTCTGCAACAACTACCTGTCATCCGTCTACTATGGTCCTCTGCGCAAAGTCCTCCTATGTAATATGTGGGATTTTGAGATTGTACTTAATTTGAGTTTATTAAATCTAGTCGATTGAGCAGTTGTGTGTTTGATCGACCAGGTATTTGAATACATGGCCGATGTAAATAATATTACACAACGTTCCAACAAACCAGCTTCAGTATCGTTCTACAAGGTCTTCAACCAAAAAAAAAATGCAACCCCACACTTCATCCAGGACGACAACAAGCTAATGCAAATGCATCTCTACCTCGCTGATGTACAAAAAACGACTGGCACTCTATAGCAAGGCTTCAACTACCATACCAACCCTGTTGTGTCCGCTATTCACAACAACTGCTTCTGAGTATCATTGCCACATCCGTCTATCGAGTTTGCATATATGGTTATTCTCTTAATATGTAGTTGAATTGAAATTTTCAAATTTTCCTCCTTTTCATTTAAAGTAACCATAAATTCGATAGAATATCAACCTATTTCATTATCATCAAACTATCACGACTACTCAACACCTCAACAAATCAGTCAGATCCAAAAAAATGAACAACAAATTTGTCAACGCTTCTAGTACGAATTTCACAGTCAATCAACAATATTTTTATCTGCCATAGAAAATCTGCAATCAGTCGCCAATTTAAAAGCAGCGCTTCGATTTGCGGTTTAAAAAACAACATTTTGAATAATGTTAACATTTTAATTTAAAAAGAATCAAATCACATCATTGCCACATAAGTTAAACAACAGTTCAGTCAAGTTGATTCCATGTGCTGCTAGCTGAGTGTAAGACAAATTCTGCAGTATCGCCACAACGGTAATTGAAGTTAATGCAACTGCTGTGGTTGTACTGGTTGGACTATTACGAAGCAATCATTGAGAGGTGCCAGATTGAAAATTATTGCAAATTGTTTTATTATTTTGTAATTGTTTCCACTTTGCCATGTCGTGATTATTTGCTTAATTAATAGCCAAAGGTTTGGTCGAACGCTTGCCGTGACCTTCCATGCAGTATTTTCCGCATTCCTGTCTGCAATGATCGCCAACATATTATCAACGAAAGTCTGCAATGGTATTAAATACAAAAAAAAAAAACCAAATATGGATTTTGTGATTATGTGCACTTATCAATGATATATTTTCCGATATTTTAATAAACTATTATTTTTCTTTTTATAAAACAATTTTTTACAGATCGCGCTCTCCACGTCGCACGCGCAGCCGTTCCCGTAGTTTTTCGAGAGACAGACGGAGCCGATCGGAGTCCCGTGAACGTCATTAGATATAGACCTTTATACATTTCTCAAAGTGATTTCCCAAAAAGAAACTATTTTCTTTATCCAATATACTACACTTTACAATCATACAGAAAGAGAAAACTTATAATGTAAGTTATAGTATTTGAGAGTAATGCAGAGAACGAAATCAGAACGATTATTAAGAAACATGAGAAGCACCGGCAAGTTATAAAGTTGCAAGATTACAAGATTGGAAGTTTTGTTCCCGATGTAAAGTGCAAATAATGTTTACATACTTTTGAAACACGCCAATACATATGCATGTATTATGCCTATATAAATGACGGGAACAAAAACCACCACTTTGGAACACATACCAAGCCCTAAACACAATCTAAAATTCCACCAACATACTTCTTTTTCCAAAAAGCACCAACCTAAGGTAAATTATTTAGTTATTTTTAGTAATTTACCAAATTGTATGTTCGTTTGTGAATAATTACTTATGGAAACCCATAATTTTAAGTCTTGCTAATCTTAAAAAGTAAAATAAAATAAAAATAAGATAATAAAAATAAAAAATTAATACAATCAATTTATTTTTATATCTTGGGGGACATTAGTTGTTAATCAAGTCAAGTTTTTAAATTTATAATTTTATAATTACTTATGTAGTATCTGTTTTTATTGAATTAAGGCAAACTTTTCCGTTTACAATGATAATTATTGATCCAAGTTTTGGTCCGGTCCTCCATTGTAGGCGATATCATATAGACTAAGAGCTTTAAGATACGCTCCTAGAAGTAATGGTCACTGATGACTTCCTCCCTGAACGGCATGTTGTCGGCAAGAGTGAGTCGCCGTGCAGTGTCCCAGGAATGGAGTCAACAATTCCATGGGAAGTGGAAATATTATAGTAGAATTCTTTTCAGCAGAAATACTACTGAGCGTTTGCAAATAGCGTAACTGAAACAATATAAACATTACATTACATTACAAAACATTTTATTTAGTGTTTAATGTGATAGAGATTATTGGTAAAGTTGGAACCTCATCTTCTTCGTGTATTTTGATGGGAAAACCTACTAATTCACCCAATTAAGCGCTGTCTGGACGCCGCGTAAGACGGTTATTTAAATTAATTCTTTCTATATGTACATATGAACATATATGTAATATAATATAATATAATTTTGGCGCTTACACTATGTAGCTCAGTGTTTGGCCAAGCTTCTCTTACCATTTGTGGTGTGCGTCTTTATACTATACCACAAATGGGGGACCTACAGTTTTGTGCCGACTCCGAACGGCAGATGTATTTAATGAGAAGCTTTTTCATGGCAGAAATACCCTCGGAGGTTTGCCATTGCCTGCTGAGGGGTGATCGCTATTAAAAAAACACTTTTTCTATGATTAAGATTTTGCTTGCCCTGACTGAGATTCGAACCTCGAACTCACCGGCATATCGAGTTATAGCACGCACCGCTACCAACTCGACCACATCGGCCACTAACTAATTTTTGCTTGCAATTTTAATATGCTTACTAAAAGCAGTTAAATTAATTAATTGAAGTAAGACTATTTTTTATTTCCATTTAAGCACACAATTTCTTTCAAATATCTTAAAATTAACATATTGTATTCTACCACTATTTGCAAACTTTCCATACTATGGTACTCCTAGTTTCATAAAAAGGGAACGCATTATTTACCCTTTTTCCGTGCTTCGTATATGCAACCTTTTGTAAGGGAGTGTCAAAACTCCCTTGTCAATATTGATCTAACCTTTTAATATGGAATCATGGTGCATAACAAGACAAACTTTGTTTACAAAACAAATTTTTTTTTTCAAAAACTTTATTTTCAAAAACTTAAAACTTTGTTTACAAAACAATCTTTTGCCCAAATTCAGTAACTTTGTATCATCTCAAGTCACAAAATTAGCTACCGATTATTGCTTTTCCTGGCTTTCAATTGTTTTTCATTTGTTTTGATTTTAATTTTTTGTTACCTGCCCCTCACCAGGTCACAATTTAGTGACTATTTCGAAACTAATGAATGCCAACTGGTCTAAAATTGTGACTTTTGTCTCTAATAGAGACTTAGACTCCTTACTGAATTCGGGGGTTTGTTTACATTTTGTATAATTATAATTTCTAATTTATAAAAGTTTTGCCTTAACGTGATTTGGAAACAAACTTACTTACGTACATACATATGTACATGTGTATGTACATACGCAGAAATGGAACATTGTGTTATAAAAGACGGGGGAAAAGGTCGGATCTTGTTTTTTATATCCAGAACATAGCTTCGGCATGCCGCTTTCACAAACAGTAGTGTGCGTTCCGACCATTTTTTGCATTTTTGAAGGCATACCAGTAAGTATTTTCATAATTTTGTGACCAGGACCAATGCTTCATGAGGATCCGTTGCAGTATGATGCTTTGAAAACAAATGAGTTTTTCATGCGAAATGTAGAACGCGTGCATTTTGTTAACATTTAGAGTTATCAAACTCGTCAAATTTGATATATCTATTTTGAAGGGTGATGGACCACAACAAATCACAGTGTTGAATTTTCTTTAATGCTGCTACCTGTTTAATGTGCCTTGGTACAAACTGAAAAAAGGGGAAAATCGAGTTTAAACTGTGTTTTTAACAATTTTTTTCTGCATAGAAATTTTAGCCTTTATTTTTTATAACTGCTTCACACCTGCGACTCATACTCGGACATTTAATTTTAATGATTTTTCTTAGCGTTTTCAATCCTGACTTTATTGCATAAGTTTCCAATAGGATTTAAGTCAGGACTCTGGGTTGGCAAACCTAAAACATCGATCTTCTCCGCATTTAACCAATCCTTAACTAGTTTGGAGAAGTGTTTGGGGTCGTTGTCTTGCATAAATTTCCCTTTAATTGACATGGTAACAAATGTATATCGTTCCATATGGTTTTTTAATATGTTCAATACTAAAACTTATTCCTTTTGCCGTTTATCTGTCCGAGCGGCTCTATGGCATGCCCAGAAAATGCATCCGAAACCTTTATATTTCTACCCCCATTTTGACCGTCTTCTGTGTGAACCTTGGATTATATTCTTCGCATTTTGGACAATAAACAAAGATTCGGCCATCTTGTCCTATCCTATTTATCTTTATTTCGTCACTCTTAACAAGTTTTTAGGCCTTTTTCTTGATGGGCTCTAGCGAAGGTCAATCGCTTTGAAATATTTTCTTCCTAAAAATGTGATCAAACAACAAGTCTATAGGAGTGTTTGTGTGTCCGATGATTGGTTGATATCGCATGTTATCTTCCGTGATGACTTGAATGGATCGTTTTTTGTCATTTTTACTATAGCAGCATCTGTCTTTCGGGGCCTTTGTTTCCTCCCTCATGAATTTTCTTTATGATTTGCCCTTTTCAGTTGTGGTATTCTTTTCAAATACTTTCTACTTCAAAACACTTTAAATAAATTAATATCAAACTGCGCAAAATATCATGCACTTCTATAAAAAATTACGTGGATACCGTGTATGCAAAGTAAAATGTGCCATTTACATATGTGTCCACTCAAAATACGTATCTATTGTTTAAACAAAATTGATAACGGTAAACAATAAGCAGAACATAACGGGACATTTTCGACGCCACGCGTTTGAGAGCTATTGCAGCTTCATTTTGGATGCAAAAATTTAACATATTTACCAATTTTAAGTTGAACAATTTCAACATTTATTTCAAATATAATTTTGTGCCATTTATGCATCCATAGCTGTACATAACACATTGTTGAATTTTTTTTAAGTTTTCTACAAAGTTTTAAACTTGATTTTTAATAAACTAATTTATATTTTTATATTCACGGCGCTGTGGATATTTATTTATTTATGAGTAAGTAAAAAAGCCGCTGTGGTCGAGTTGGTAGCGGTGCATGTCAGGGCAAGCAAAATCTTAATCATAGAAAAAGTTTTTTCTAATAGCGGTCACCTCGCGGCAGGCAATGGCAAACCTCCGAGGGTTTTTCTGCCATAAAAAAGCTTTTCATTAAATACATCTGCCGTTCGGAGTCGGCACAAAACTGTAGGTCCCTCCATTTGTGGTATAATATAAAGACGCACCACACCACAAATGGTAGGAGAAGCTCGACCAAACACTGAGCTATATAGTGTAAGCGCCAAAATTATAATATATAAAAAAAAAAAATGAATTAATAGTAATTAATTTAATTAAAGAGCAACAATATATAATCGAGTTTAAAATGTTCCCAAAATATGAACTTGGTAGCGCAAAATCTAGCTCGATAAAATTAGAAATCAAATTCAATTCGTTTTTTAGCACAAGAAAGGGGAGAATTGCGTGCATAAATAAATAAAATACTTAAGCTTTTTTCCAGTAATTATGCAAATATTACAAATGAGAATGTTTTTACATCGGAGTATTCGGTTGAGGATCACGAGATGCGCTAGAACCAAACCAGGACTGCTTTTTATTAAATAAAATTGTGGTTGTGTACGCCGAAGAGACCAGTCTGTCGAAGGTGGTCCCAGGTCATCAATTCCATTGACGGTAACCAGTTGTGTGCAGTCGTCGGCATACGAGCCGAATGAGATTCTCTGGAACTTCGCGGAGAGGACGCCGTTCTGTGGTATCCCTTATTTAACTCTTCTCTTTCAATTGTTTTTCATTTGTTTTGATTTTAATTTTTTGTTACCTGCCTCTCACCAGGTCACAATTTAGTGACTATTTCGAAACTAATGAATGCCAACTGGTCTAAAATTGTGACTTTTGTCTCTAATAGAGACTTAGACTCCTTACTGAATTCGGGGGTTTGTTTACATTTTGTATAATTATAATTTCTAATTTATAAAAGTTTTGCCTTAACGTGATTTGGAAACAAACTTACTTACGTACATACATATGTACATGTGTATGTACATACGCAGAAATGGAACATTGTGTTATAAAAGACGGGGGAAAAGGTCGGATCTTGTTTTTTATATCCAGAACATAGCTTCGGCATGCCGCTTTCACAAACAGTAGTGTGCGTTCCGACCATTTTTTGCATTTTTGAAGGCATACCAGTAAGTATTTTCATAATTTTGTGACCAGGACCAATGCTTCATGAGGATCCGTTGTAGTATGATGCTTTGAAAACAAATGAGTTTTTCATGCGAAATGTAGAACGCGTGCATTTTGTTAACATTTAGAGTTATCAAACTCGTCAAATTTGATATATCTATTTTGAAGGGTGATGGACCACAACAAATCACAGTGTTGAATTTTCTTTAATGCTGCTACCTGTTTAATGTGCCTTGGTACAAACTGAAAAAAGGGGAAAATCGAGTTTAAACTGTGTTTTTAACAATTTTTTTCTGCATAGAAATTTTAGCCTTTATTTTTTATAACTGCTTCACACCTGCGACTCATACTCGGACATTTAATTTTAATGATTTTTCTTAGCGTTTTCAATCCTGACTTTATTGCATAAGTTTCCAATAGGATTTAAGTCAGGACTCTGGGTTGGCAAACCTAAAACATCGATCTTCTCCGCATTTAACCAATCCTTAACTAGTTTGGAGAAGTGTTTGGGGTCGTTGTCTTGCATAAATTTCCCTTTAATTGACATGGTAACAAATGTATATCGTTCCATATGGTTTTTTAATATGTCCAATACTAAAACTTATTCCTTTTGCCGTTTATCTGTCCGAGCGGCTCTATGGCATGCCCAGAAAATGCATCCGAAACCTTTATATTTCTACCCCCATTTTGACCGTCTTCTGTGTGAACCTTGGATTATATTCTTCGCATTTTGGACAATAAACAAAGATTCGGCCATCTTGTCCTATCCTATTTATCTTTATTTCGTCACTCTTAACAAGTTTTTAGGCCTTTTTCTTGATGGGCTCTAGCGAAGGTCAATCGCTTTGAAATATTTTCTTCCTAAAAATGTGATCAAACAACAAGTCTATAGGAGTGTTTGTGTGTCCGATGATTGGTTGATATCGCATGTTATCTTCCGTGATGACTTGAATGGATCGTTTTTTGTCATTTTTACTATAGCAGCATCCGTAGACGCATCTGTCTTTCGGGGCCTTTGTTTCCTCCCTCATGAATTTTCTTTATGATTTGCCCTTTTCAGTTGTGGTATTCTTTTCAAATACTTTCTACTTCAAAACACTTTAAATAAATTAATATCAAACTGCGCAAAATATCATGCACTTCTATAAAAAATTACGTGGATACCGTGTATGCAAAGTAAAATGTGCCATTTACATATGTGTCCACTCAAAATACGTATCTATTGTTTAAACAAAATTGATAACGGTAAACAATAAGCAGAACATAACGGGACATTTTCGACGCCACGCGTTTGAGAGCTATTGCAGCTTCATTTTGGATGCAAAAATTTAACATATTTACCAATTTTAAGTTGAACAATTTCAACATTTATTTCAAATATAATTTTGTGCCATTTATGCATCCATAGCTGTACATAACACATTGTTGAATTTTTTTTAAGTTTTCTACAAAGTTTTAAACTTGATTTTTAATAAACTAATTTATATTTTTATATTCACGGCGCTGTGGATATTTATTTATTTATGAGTAAGTAAAAAAGCCGCTGTGGTCGAGTTGGTAGCGGTGCGTGTCAGGGCAAGCAAAATCTTAATCATAGAAAAAGTTTTTTCTAATAGCGGTCACCTCGCGGCAGGCAATGGCAAACCTCCGAGGGTATTTCTGCCATAAAAAAGCTTTTCATTAAATACATCTGCCGTTCGGAGTCGGCACAAAACTGTAGGTCCCTCCATTTGTGGTATAATATAAAGACGCAGCACACCACAAATGGTAGGAGAAGCTCGACCAAACACTGAGCTATATAGTGTAAGCGCCAAAATTATAATATATAAAAAAAAAAAAATGAATTAATAGTAATTAATTTAATTAAAGAGCAACAATATATAATCGAGTTTAAAATGTTCCCAAAATATGAACTTGGTAGCGCAAAATCTAGCTCGATAAAATTAGAAATCAAATTCAATTCGTTTTTTAGCACAAGAAAGGGGAGAATTGCGTGCATAAATAAATAAAATACTTAAGCTTTTTTCCAGTAATTGTGCAAATATTACAAATGAGAATGTTTTTACATCGGAGTATTCGGTTGAGGATCACGAGATGCGCTAGAACCAAACCAGGACTGCTTTTTATTAAATAAAATTGTGGTTGTGTACGCCGAAGAGACCAGTCTGTCGAAGGTGGTCCCAGGTCATCAATTCCATTGACGGTAACCAGTTGTGTGCAGTCGTCGGCATACGAGCCGAATGAGATTCTCTGGAACTTCGCGGAGAGGACGCCGTTCTGTGGTATCCCTTATTTAACTCTTCTCGGCTCTGATCTAACGTCTCTGAAGAAAATCAACGATCAACGGTTAACCAGATAATTCGCGGTCAATCGCTTCAGCGCTACTGAGTGCAGTGCCTGGTGTGTCATTGCCACTGGTTAAGGAAGACATATCTGCCGATAAGATTCATTTTTGTCGTCCGGTTTCCCTGGTATCAGGAGTGGGATCACTCAGATTTCGGGAATGATGGGGTTGTCCTTAGGCAGATTGAGGACCTTTGTTATGTACGCTACTCCCGTCGAGCTCCATTTTCCACCACCAATATATTAGCGCTTTGGCTCGGGTTCGACGACGCGCGGTCGGATTTGACAGACCTTTTGGTCGACACTTGTCCTGCTTGTATGTATCAACCAGGCGTCGAATCTCAAAATTCAAAATCAGGATGCGGGGATTATCCCGATCTGCCTGACCGCAGATGGTCTTGTACGTCGATCAGAGTGACCGCATCACCCGGAAATTAGGGCGGACCTCGGAATGAAGTGGACTGCAGCAGAAGCGACCAGATGCAAGCTATGCCATAGGCTCCTAAGTTAAACTATGTACATACTTCTTTATAAACTCTCGCTAGCAATTATTAGCTCTGGCGAGCTACTGCAACTACTATCTGCAGTACCGATCTTGGTGCGCCTTTAAGTCGATGTCTTCATCGATGAGACGATACTGCACAGTGTTGCATTTAGAACGCCAAGCACACTATCTATAGCGAGTGGTATACTACACAGCCAGGAAAAAAGGCAAATTTACGCACCGCTGAGGGAACATATATTAACCCTAGATAAACTCACACTAAACTTGTAAATTTCATCTCTTTCTCACTTATAATATCTAAGTTCATTTGAAAATTACATACTTATAAGCATTAAGGTAGTCAAAAAAAAAGTCAACTCGTCATTTAAATGCAGGTCGAGTCTTAAGGCCACTCTGCCAACGTTACATCTTCGAGGAACCAACTTCGATTGAAAAATATTGGTTTTATTACCATTCTATTACATTTATAGAATTATTTAACTTACCCCGTTTATAATGCATGGAAAACTTAGAATAATAAAAAAGTGGAATAATTTTATCGATATAGAACAATCCTCGGGGTTAGGAGCATTAAAATTCTAGCATCACTTTCTTATAAATTTTTAAGCCATCTTAATTACGGATGTATGTACATTCTTATATACATTCATAGTATGCACTAGGGGAATTCAGAAATTTTTATTTTTTTTCTTAAATTGAATCACCCTAGTACATACATATGTACATATGTAAGTATATAATTGATTTATCTTTCGTGTTTCCAATAAAGAAAAATTTAGTTTCAATACTTGCTTCATGAGAATATATTAAATTTTACAATACATAATTGAATTTCACTGCACCAAAATGTCACGTGCTAATTTTAGTGAAATTAAGGTAACTACAAATTTTTCATTGCAAAATACTGCTGAAGTTATCTTTGATTGTTGATTTCACGACACTACTATTATTATTTCACGAATCTAATTTTATGAAATTAATTTCAACATTCTTGAGAGGGATTTAAAAGACATTGTTTAGGTTGAACATAGTTTTATTTGCAATTATCTGTAAAGTTCGCGTTGTGCTAAATAAATTCCATATTTCACTCACCTGCAATGCGGATGGACTTGCTGAAATAATTTCGGAAGCTTCCTTCAAAGCCCGCGATGACTTCATCTCACCTTCGGCGGCGATCACTTTTGCGCGGGCTTCCCGTGCTGCCTCAGCTTCTGCAGCCATCGCGCGTTGTAATGCTGTTGGTAATGACACATCTTTTCTACAAAAAAGAGAATTTAATAAATTAGATTTAAAAACAACTTCCCATAAAAAACTAACATTTCAACCCGTTCGACCTTCACGCCCCACGGATCGGTTGCCTCATCCAGTGACACCTGCATTGTATGCGAAATAGTCTCGCGTTCTGTCAAGAGTTCGGATAGGTTGCGTGTACCGAGAACATTGCGTAGTGTTGTGGCAGCCAATAATCGTGTGGAATGACTATAATTCGAAACCTGTATTACGGCCTTAAGAGGATCGCTTATGCGATAGTAGACCACAGCATCCACCGTCACAGTCACAGAATCTTTGGATAAAACTTCTTGTGGCGGCACATCAAACGAGACAGTGCGAAGATCCACCTTGCAGTAGTCATCCACACAGGGTAGAACGAAGAAGACGCCAGGTCCACGAGCGCCACCGCTCCGCAAGCGACCCATGCGAAATATGACTGCTCGTTCATATTCCGATACGACTTTGAAGCAGACGAACACAGAGATGGGTAAGGTGAGTACCATAATAATAATGGAAACTGCCGTGGCGAGTATCTCGACGAAACCCATTTCTTCATTCTCTGCTATGGAAAGAGAAAGAAGTTGATTAAGTAAATCATTAGTTCCCGTCAGTGCGCCAAGTTCATGGAATTTGCAAATGAAAAAAAGCTAAACCCAATTTTTAATTTATGAACCTGTTGCTGACTACATAAATAATCAAATATATGTACGTATACATATGTACATTTTAAATTGATTTCGAAATTGAATCGAAAACGAAATCCCGGGATCCCGAATTTCATGAAATTTTGCTTCATAATTTTTAATTTGCCAAAAAATGTAACACGTCTGTAATCGTTGTATTTTAGAAGTATACAAAATAACGTTAATATAACAAAGAAGAACGAATTGTTGTAAATCATGTATGCCCTTAACTAATTTATTTAATCTTTCTCTTAAGCTTGGGATTTTCCCTTCAGCTTGGAAATAATCATTCATAATACTCCTTTATAAGACCGGGTGTAGGTCCTCTATAGAAAATTACCGCGGTATAGCTAAGCTTTCTGCTATTCCTAAATTATTCGAAGCTATTGTTGTTGACCATTTAACGTATTCCATATCCTCTACAATTTCTAGCACACAACATGGGTTCTCTAAGGGTAAATCTACCGTTACAAACTTGCTTGAGTTCACAACTCATGTTTCAAATGGATTCAGAGAATTTATGCACACTGATGTTATATACACTGATTTTAGTAAAGCATTCGACAAAGTAAGTCACTCTTTACTGATCCATAATCTCGATCTCCTTGGTTTTCAACCTAATCTCCTTCGTTGGATGTCTTCTTACCTCATTGACAGAACACAACGAGTTCTTTTTAAAAATAGGTCCTCAAACATTATTCATGTTTCTTCAGGGGTCCCGCAAGGAAGTCACCTTGGTCCGTTTCTGTTTTTACTTTTTATAAATGACTTACCTTCTGTAATAAATTATTAAACAATTTTATTGTATGCTGATGATGTAAAGCTTTTTAGATCGTATCATTCTGTTGAGGAAAGGTCCTTACTACAAGCGGATTTAAATAGCATGACTAACTGGTGTGAAATAAATTACATGCCACTAAACTTTAAAAAATGTAAAGTAATGTGCTTTTCTCGCAGAGCAGTTCAACCAGCTTCTTATGAAATATGTAACCATAACCTCGAAGAAGTGTTTAACTATCTTGATCTTGGAATTACAATGGACCCGAAATTTAATTTTAATCTTCACATAAACGTTACAGTTAACAAAGCCAAGGGTGTTTTTGCATTTGCAGAACGGTGGTCAAAAGAATTCAATGACCCTTACATCACGAAGGCTCTATTCACAACGTTAGTGAGGCCCATACTGGAATATGGATCTGTTGGGATTCTCAGCCGCCATATATAAGTCGTTTAAAACTCATTAATCTTCCTACACTTGCTAGTCGCAGAGAAATGCTAGGCATTGTATTTTTGGTCAAGTTACTGACAGGCTTGATCTCTAGCCCCTCTCTTCTTAGCGAAATAAAACTAAACGTTTCCTCCAGAATTTCAAGACATTTCCGGCCTCTCTTTCTGAAGCCATGTAAAAGTAATTTTGAGTTAAATGAGCCACTCCGTAGTTTGTGTCAGGATTTTAACACTCACTCCGGTTCCTTTGATATTTCAGACTCACTTTTTTACATAAAGAAAACTATACTCAATCCTCTCAATAATTAATACATACATACATATACATATATTACTATTCGATCAGCTGATGAGCATTTGTTCCGTAGCTGAACAGTTTTAGATCTCGACACTTATTATGGAACCACGGACAGACGGACGGAGTGACAGACAGACAGTCAGGGCTAAATCGATTCCTCTTTTCATTCTGATCATTTCAGTATATATATGTCTATATAAATTTCAATTATTTTTTGCTGTTACAAACAACCGTTATGCGAACCAAGTTATAATACCCTTGTGTACAAGTACGCTCGGGTATAATAATAGTAGTTACGTCAAAACTTTTTAATACCAAAAATTAACAGGCAACACTTTTGGTTTCTTATGTGCGCGTGAACCGGAAATCCGGATTTTGATGACAATTCGATGTGACAGAGTGGAAAGTTTTGTAAGTTCTAGAAGGAATGGGTTTAAATTAAAAATAATGTGACATAATAAACATCCAAATGCCAAAAACAAGTATTTGTAAGAACTGAATTCTTGAGTTACGAAGTTTGATTTATTTTCTTTTAATACTCGTATATAAAGATTCTCTTTTTAAAATCTCGAATACTTGTGGTTTTCTTACAACTAAATAAAGTCACTTACTATTTATCGGAATAAAATGTTTAGTCCTTTCAACGTCCAGAGCTTCATCACTATATTAAGAATAACTCTGATACCGATGGTAAATAAATGAAAGGAATAAACCGAATAAATAACTTATATTTGCTTTATACCATAAAATCGTTTAGTTCATGGAACAAATAGATTGAAATTTATTCGCTAATTAAAAATTAAAAAAAAAATATCTACCAAGAAGTACATACTTAATTATTTAAATTTTGTAAGCGTAGCTATTGTATTTCCTAATTTAAATGAAATGTCTTCGAAATTTTTAATTATAAAAATCACTAACATTTTACTACTTATTATTTAGTTTTTAAGAAAGGGTAACAAAATCTAACCCGTTTTCCATACTTCGTAAAACAACCCTTTATAAGGGAGTGTCAAAATTCGAATGTCATTATTTACCTAACCTTTTATAATCGAATCATGCTGAAAGCATTCTTATCACAACGGAATTCAAAATTTGACAATTCAAATTAAAATAAAATATGAAAAAAGTTAAAAAAAAAAGTTTGAAGCGCCTCCTATGTGATGTGCCCTGATTGAAATAATTAAATTTACAAATGTTTAAAATCAATTTAAAATTGTACATCATACTTAAATGCAGGAATCTTTGTCGACAGCACCGTTTGACTGCTTTAACATTTGGTATTGCTATGCAATATTTGATGCTTGCTTCCTGGTCTTCATCAACTTCAAGCTCTTGTATTCCAAGTTTGATGTGTTATAATATATAAACTACTTGTGTTCCAAATTTAGTCTGGAGTTACAGTAAAACATTCGTGATCAGAATGAAAATTGCTATAGACGCTTTTCGTGAGACAAATCAAGTTTGTTGCGGCAGCTACCTATGTACATACATATGTACATATATCTAATAATCATATGAAAATGTTGGTATTTTTTCAATCTCGTTCAACTGTAATTGATTTGGGTGTGCAGTATATCCATACAAATTTATGTAAGTATATTTAACAAGTATAGCTGATATAGCTTTTCCTTACAGCTGCTTGGACTTTGAAATCTAGGTTAAGGTTTCTGTGGCAGTTTATTTCGTGATTCAAATTTCTTTCTTTTCACAATTAGAAAGCATACATCAAAAAGGAATCGTTTTTACTAAAATTATTTCGGTATTTCAACTTTCGACTTCTTTTTTTTATAGCAAGTGTTTTTCGAAAACGAATAATAAAAGGATATTGAAAACTTTACCGGAGAAAGTACGATTGTCCGCTGGCGGGGTCAATCATTTGCAACCCAATTCAAAATGGTAATATTTGCCATTTTCATATGTACATACACACATACACAAGCTAATTTTTTTTATTTTTAAGAATTTTCAAATTTTTCGTAAAAAAGAAAAATGCTTATCAACATTTTTTTAACTTTTTACTCAGAAGTGATTGCGTTTCTGAGAGTTTTGTAGCACTCTAACTTTTATTGTTTTTTTTTCGTTTCATGGAAGCAAATGAGACAAAGAAATTCTAATAAATTGACGTACATTACACCTTAATTTGAATGTACTATAAAATTGCATACACAAAAAATGTTCAACTCTCTTGTTGAAAACTTGGAGGAAAAAAGTTTTAATTTTTTTTTGTTCTTTCAAAAAAGTTTGAAATTTGGCCTTAAATTGTTTTTGTTAGGCGAACTGTATTTTAATTGAAAATACTAAAAATAAATAATAAATTAAAAAATATCATAAATGGCCAACAATATCATTTTGAAATTGGTTTCACATATTCTATACTCGTTCTTATTTAGTTTCATATGTAGTCAAACATGTATGTATGTATGTTTGGACAAACACATTCATGCTTAGAGCAATACGAGTATTATGTATTAATTTTCATTTTAAATTTAAATTAATATTCCTCACTTGAGAAAATCATATGCACATACGTTTATAGCATGAGCTTGCTCGGATGCCGCGCGAAAATTGGAAGCAAATTCTCAACTGATTGTGTTTTAGATATGAGCACATGAATAACAAATGAGTTTGTTGTTGCGATGAATTTACGTGATTTAATGGCGCATGAAAATACAAAATGAGCCAGCTTTATTGGTATCAGCATGTGTTCTCGTACATTTGTATGTACATATGTCACACATATGTAACCTGCGAGAAAATAATCGATTAAATTATGAACTAACGCCATTTTTATCTGAATTCTTTTGTTTGATTGTTTGGCTACAAAAATTTGCCCATAATCGCCCTCATCCTATTAATTTGTTACAGTATGGAAGTGTCATTTAACTAAGATATATGTATATGAGATTAATTAAGTACTCGTATATGAGGATCGCACTGCGACTAGTTGATCTATTGTGCCCCCAGTGTCTTATAACACCTCCCCTAGCCCGAGAGCCTCTATAAACTTTAAGATGGATTCCGGTGATATGGAGTGAATATGCTCTCCCTTAGGCCACATATATAAGACTTTCTTCAATTTTATTTATCCTTATAAGATGGAAATGATTTTATTTAAATTATTTTGTCAGCACTTTAATTCCTAAAATGTAAGTTCTACATACAAAACTTAAGTTAATAGAGAGCTTTAAAGTCTCAAAATTTACCCAAAAATAAGCCAACAATTTGGCCAAATCTTAAATTAAGTTAAGTTAAGTCTTGACTAACTGAGCCTTAATGGCCATCTTGAGTACTTCCTTAATGCAGTATTTAAATATCTTTATGTAGCAGTCGGCGATAATGAAATTCAAGTCAAGATTTTGTGATTTATTTTTTGTTTACTTATTTAGATGATAAATATATATATTATAGCAAAAGGTATGTTGTTTACTTACGCGGACTTAAATAAACATATGTACATGTATGTACCTACATATATTTTAGGGATGGGCGTTATCAGAAAATTTAATAATTGAAAGACGGAAAAAAAATTTTCATTCGTTATTCAAAATCATTTGAGAAATGAATGTACATATATAAGCCACTCAAAATTATTTCATTAGTGAATAAAAATTTATTCGTGAATCAAAATAATTTGTATGATGAATGCAAATTTATTCTTCCCTCAGAAATATTTGAGTAATACATGTAAATTTATTCTTCATAGAAAACTTTTAAATAACTTTATATTTTTATTTGAATAATAACACTGTTCAACAGCCATTTAGGAACATATTAACTGGGCTATTTTTCTGATATTTAGACACCATAAGAAATATTTTTCCAGAAGACATCATTTAGTTGTTAATATTTTGCTACTTTTTGGGAAAATTTGATAAAAATTATGTACCAAAAAATTGCGGAAGGAGGGATGGTGGTCGGTTAAAGTGCAAGTAAGAAATATAGAAGGTTTTATAAGGAACACAATTTTTAAACCACTTCCAGTTTTGGTCCTTGTGGTATAAAGTGAACTCCTTATTCTTAAAGTGCAAATAAAAAAAAAGTGGTGTTGGATTATAACTTTGTTAAACAAAAATTATCTGTGTGATGTCCCCGTTCAGTAAACACCATAATTACTCTGTTGAAAAAATCCAAGCTTGTTGGACTGAGTAATTCACCTTTTATATTTTTCAATAAAATACAAATAAAAAAATTACTTTTAAACAGTTGAACCGCTTTTAATAAAAGAACAACTAAATTCATCGCAAAAATAATTATCGAAATCAGTTTCCAAACAAAGAAGTTTTGTCCAAGTATGTAGAAGTATGTTCATACATAATCTCGTGATCTCGGAATTTTTTAACTCCCGAATATCGCGGGATTACTTTATTCAAATACCGGTGTTGTTGAAAACAATTCTTTTAATAGCCATTTAAATTAAAAAAAAAAATGTATCATAAATATCTACCTTTCAAGGGCAAACAAAGCATTTTTTTAACACTGGTGGCGCTTTACTCGTTTGCAACACTTATTTGATAAAACAGCACCACCCAGTCAAAGTTTCTTTTGAAGCCTTATGTACTCACAACAGGGACTTATTCAAATGTGACATCGCTTTATGCTAGAAGAAATAAAAACGAAGAAATCTACATAAAGCAATTAACTTTACGTCGAATATCCATCCAACAAGGTGGAGCTATGCTTCTCCACTGCACGTTTTATATGTAACAAATTTTGGTCCAGGATGGAGGGTAGTAATGCACTTAATACTTTACATTTCTTTTGCTCGCATTGTGATCAAAACAAGGGATAAATCTCACTAAATTTTTATTTGATATTTTGTATGGCCTTTTTTTTACTAATTGTACTGTAGTATATATAAATATTTAACATTGATCGAACAAAGTCGATAAAAATAATTTTACTGTATATGCATTTGCTGCTGTACCAAATATGTATATATGTATGTACATATGTACAAGAAGTATAAATTACGTTGTACAATATGTTTGTCAAATTTTATGTAAATTTTGTTTGTTGATTCAAAAGACCAACAAATACATGCATACATGAATTACAACAAATTGTTCTTCTTTGTTTTTCATTTATTGACAAATAAAAATGTATATATCAAAACCTTCCGAATTTCGGGACAATCCCGGTATCCCGGGATTTTGTTTTCAGATCTCGAAAATACCGGGATCAATAAAATGCCAAAAATTTTCTTCCATAGTCCATATGTATATGTACATACATATGGATATGTATGAATGTTCATCAAAAAAGTATGCACCACGAATAGATGACCTTCCCTCTATCTTGAAGTCTTTAAAAATACCTTAATTTTTCTTAAATGTGCTAAAAGCATGGTTTTCCATAGGACACACACCACTTCCCACTCGACCACATCGGCCACAATCGGGCTGTATTAGTAGCAAAAAAAAAATGACCCTTCGAGAAGGAAGTTCTAAAGCGCTTGATAAATGTCTCACGCTTCCATGTTCATTGCTCGGTACATACAGACAAACATACTGTATAAAAATTCTGCCAACACTTTTTCCGTACACATAAAAGGTTTTTCAAAATGATCATAATTAACTCAAGTAGATTAATAATAAATAACACTATTTTACAAATATTAAGAAAAAAATTACGGAATTTCGAAAATAATTGCAACGGCAAGTTATTTAACAAAATTTTTATTTCTGAAAGGAACTTTCAGGATAATAGTCTGAATCTATTTTTTGGCTGAAAGTAAATATTTAGTTATCACCAAAAGACCATATCTTAGGAATAACAACTGAAAGCCATATTCGTCTACAAAACACTAAACTTGGAAAGAACAGTGAAGTTTTTCCTGTTCACCAGTGTTCCCGATATAATAGCATGAAAATAATTTGAGTAAAAATACATATTTACACATTATATTATATACATATCTGTGTCCGTCAATTAAAGTAGCCTAACTGGAGTTAAGTCATTTTCTCTTTGAAGCAATTTTTCTTTGAATTCCCAAACAATATTTGAACAATAAATTAGCTGTCGAGACAGTTTCAGATGAAATTTTGATAAAAACTTAACACTACTATACAGTTTTTATGGAAAACTGCCAATTTTTTTTATCCAAAATTAAACCTGAAAAGGATAGTTAGGCAGTTTTATTTGGCGCGCACAGATATGTACATACATACATATGTATATAACTAAAAGTGTGCATGTTGGGAAGGTAAATAATTTTTCGTACAATGCACTTTGCTAGCGATTCAAGTGTTTATTTAGTTTTCAAACACCATTCGTCGGTGAAATTGCGAAAACTGATTGCTATGTTTATTTAAAGCAAACATACACACATACCATTCATCCATTTCGTGCAACATCTAGTGAATGTGTATATTAATCGGCTCATATCAGTTGGTCAAATACACACAGTCTTCCAAAGGCCAATTAGAAATTGGAATACTTTCAATATCTTCATACTTGTAGTTCATTTAGATACATATGTATGTATACGAGTACATACAGACATAGTTTGTACTTTACGTACGCATACATAGTATATTAATTTATTATCCTTTTATTTACATACTTAAAATTGTTTTCAATTAAGATATTGTTCATTCATATCAAAAACCATATAAACTCAAATTTATAATTATTTAACAAATGTTCATTAAAATTTTAAACATTTTCTCAGAAGTTTAAAAAAAAAATTTCGTGTAAGCAGTTTTGTAGCTTAATTATAATGTGCATGTTTGAAGTCGTTAAAAATTACCACGGATTTTTTAGGTGATTTTTTGCCGAATTTACATTTTTTTGCCACATTTATTCTTAGATGGGAAAAGACGCAACACCCTCGACAAAAAAAAAATTATATATACATACATCTTTTTTAGCATAACATACATGTGTACATACATATATGCATATGTTAATTTGCATATATACTAATTTAGTGCATAAAATCTTACTTTGTTTATTTTATTTGATTTTTATTTTATTACAAATTTCTGTTAACGTAAACATAATATGTGCATGCATATTTGTTGAAATAAGTGTACATATGTGTGTATGTATTTATGTATGTACATATATACCATTACTGTTTATTAATTTGGTTATTTTTCGAAAGATTAAATTTGAATGACAGTTACATATTTCTTCGATCCGCGGATTATGATCACCACTATTTTGGTTGTCGTAAGTGTTGGCATCGACAGTCTTTTTTAAGAGGTTCCTGTTTTTTTTTAATTATGCCTAACACATTGACTGTTTTATTATTTTCTTACAAGAAAATGTAATCGATTTGTTTAAATCCGAATTGGATATATAATCAACAAATTATGACCCTGAAACAAAAATGTTTTCTAGTACAGTGTAGTCTGGCTGGAGTAAACCTCGATGCTACAAACAACCCGTTAGAGTGAACATCAAAATTTTTACATTAACTACTCTATAGAGTAAACAATTCTGAGTCTCTGTAGAGTAGAGTGAACACAATTTAATACAAATTTCTTCCAAATTCCAAACTCTAACGACAAATTCAATAACAAAAAGGCTAATTCCCGAAATAGCAAATCAGGTGTATACTGAAGTGTGATTGACATCTTTTTATTGTAGGCCACATCCTCGTGGTTGTGCTTGATGTGCGCTATTGTAGTAAACATCGAAAGAGGTGTTAATATGTTACCGCTTTGGCAAATCAATATGACGTTGCAAAGAAAAAAAACAATTTTGAAAGTCACAGCCAACCAGAAATTCGGGCTGAAGAGAAAAACACTGAAAAAAGGCGAATATCCGCGAATGGAAAAGGCGTTGTATAATTGGTTTGTGCGCCAGCGCAAATGAGAAATTGTCTGCGGATCCGGCCCGGCTGTATAACCATTTAAACAGAAGCTTAGAAACATTCCACGATTCGTGAGCTACAACTTTGTGAAACCAAATTTACAACGCGGATGGGTCTATACTATTTTGGAAGATGCTAACCGAAAAAACGTATGTATCCGGTACAGAAAAAACAGCTCCAGGCAGAAAAATCCAGAGTTACATTTATTGCGTTCCCAAATGCAACAGGACAACATAAAATTAGGCAGTACAAAAATAGCTCACTGAATGCAAAAAACAGACGGTTTTAACACATTTTTTTCACTCTTAATAACTTATTTTTAATTAAATAAAATAAATTAATATGAATTTAAAGAACAAAAAAATCAATCTTGATATAGAGAACAATCTGGGTTCTGTGAGCTGACCTTGCATTAACTATTACTTTGAATACTATGTATCGGAATCAGGCCTGAAATTTCATTTACGAATACATATAATTTGATGAATACGATTCACTTCTTTTCATATACGTTAATTTGCCCACGGTACCACCCGGGTAAATTTTCTCCATTTTAAAAATAAAAAAAAATATATTGCACGAAATTAAAAATTTTAATTTACATTTTCCATTTTAAACAAAATATTTTTTAGGTTTTGTGTGATTATACCTAACATGCATAAATTACACTTTTAATTTTATTTTTTCATTATTAAATATCGTACGATCTTATCGTATAACAACATACATACATGTTTTTAATCCCTGGTAAACGCGTGATCCTTGCAAGGTTGGAGATCGTACATCCGTTGTTGGATATAGAATGCCCTGCGACGGCACAGGATTTACACGAGGACGATTTTGTGATGGTGCAGAATTCATATTTCTCTTTGAAAAAGTCGATTGTGTTTTTAAAATAGGCAAGTAGTTTTAAAATATTATTAATGTAATGTGGAGCGCTTTAAAATGAGATCTAAACTTTGGAAGCTAGAAAAAGCAACTAAACTAATTCAAACAGAATTTGGAAAGCGCGAAGAAAATTCAAAATCTTACGTATGCATAAACCTATACATATGTATGTATGTACATACATATGTACATACATACCATACATACGTAGTATACGACAAGATATTATTTATTTTTCTAGGTTTATTTTTCATTTTATGTACCTATTCTATTGATGCCTCACGCTGGAAAATATTTTCCAGCCAATTTCAACTACACGCTTTTGTTTACATTTTTATTTACAAAAAAAAAAAAAATTATTACTACCGACTAGGTTGGTTCGGTTTTTCTGCTCTTTTAGTGAAATATAAATGTAAACATTAGCAAATGTACGTTCGTATGTATCAACATATGTATGTATGTATGTATGTACATACATAATAATACTTATGTGTGTATATATGTATATAAAGCATGTTTTTGGAGTATTTATTTGCAAAATATATAAAAATATACTACATATGTAAGAATATTAAAGTGCAACACAAAATTCCATCGAATCATAAAATTTGTTATTGAGTTAACCGTGAACTGGACCATGTTGAAAATGCAATTTTTTTTATGTACATAAGTGAATTGAATTGAGTAAGTTCATCGAAAATGATTTGGTGCACCTTCTTTTGGGATTTTCATAAATTTCAAATTTTTGCCACATACCCATACATACATATGCATGAAATACGCAAAAACGTGTTTACAAGATTTTTTGCATTAGCGGATATGTTTTTCATAACATTTTTTCTTCTGTGTTTTCGTATAAAATTGTCAGATAATTTGTAAAATGTTTTAATTAGAGCTTTAAGAAAAATTTTCGCCCTGCAATTTTATAGCCCATCCAGTACAATAAAGTGTAAGTCTCAAATGGCTCAGGCATAGCATTGATCTTTGGCAATCTTTTTTATTGAAATTTTAGATTTGAAAGCTTTAATACCAACGAAGTGTAGGTAAAAATGTGACAAATTATCCTAAATTTTGTATAAAGTTTGAAATTTTGATTTACTTAGTATTTATTGTATGTACATATATTTATTTCTGTATAATATTACGGAAAAAATGTATCATAAAAATCATTTCCGCTATTGCAAAAAAAAATGTTTAAATTTTATTTAAAATCATTAGACTGCAAATTAGTGTGCAGTCATGCATGCATGCAAACCCAAAATCTTAGGTAAAAAAAAATTTGGTTGCAACCCTTACAATATTCAAAATTTATGATTCACATGGGAATAAAATTCTTGTTTTTTAGAGTATGAGGCACCTTAAAGTTCGCTTAATATATACACACATACATTATTATATGTTTACATATTCGTAAATTTCGTGCACAAGGAAAAGGTTAATTTTAAAAAGTCAAAATTTCGATAAAAATGTACATATGTATGTACATATAACATATGTATTAATTACATAAATATTTATTTGATTTTAAACGATATCTTTTTTCGCAAAATATGATCATGTTCGTATGTGTGTATGTGGTTTATGGCTAATTTGAATTTCTATTGAGTTCTTAATGCACTGCATTACTAATTTACTCGAACGCCCTTCTTGACCACAATAATGTCTATGTTTGTACACATATGTATGTACATATGCATGTACATACATACAAATAAAACGGATATGAGCAGTTGTGTTATTTAAGAATCGCGAGAATTGTGTGATGAAGTAGCGCGATGTGGTAGTTTGAAAATTTTTTGATTTGCAGTAAATTGACAAGCAGTAAATTACAACGTTCGGAAAACAAGCGCCAGATCAGCCTGCATTCCTGTCAAAAATAATCTTTTTTTGCCTTTGTTGTCGATCCCATCAGTAGCGATTGAATGACTACAACTTTAGCGATATACTTCTATTAGTATAGGGTGTTCCAAACAAGTGAAAGGCGTTATATTTAAGGCCTAAGGTGTCTGGTCGAAGTGTGGTATCAGAAATTATTCTAGACATAAACATCTCATTTCTGAAGTCAACACTATCCAGATCGTGAGATTTAAGTCTAAAAGATTTATTTTTTTTTGGGTGGGAGAGCAAAAGTCAATAGTTATTAAAATGTTAGCAAATAACGATATTCATTGGTCGGAGTATTTATTTTACTCGGAAATAGTTTAAAATATTCTGACGACTTCAGTCCGATGATGAAATAATAAATCCTATACCTGAACGATGAAAGTTTTCCACTGTAAACCATTTGTAAACTTACTTATTTTTCTTATGCGCATCCATTTGCTGGATGTTCGCAAACTTACTAATAAATCTTATTTAGCCAAGAAATTAAATCATAAAAAAGTGATTTTGTATTTATTTTTATTCTGCCAGTATTTATAAAGAACATGCAATTTATTTTTTATAATTTTAAATTTTTTTTAAATTTATTATTTGATTTGTATGTCTAATATAAATATAATATTTAGGAGTAGTACCTTAAATGAAATAATTGCCAATTACTATTTATAAGGCACTTTCCAATCTAGCACAATTTTTTTCTTTCAAATAATTGTTAAGGTTTTATAATATTTAATGAATATTTGACGTTTTAAAATAGATGAATGAATTTTAAATTTATTGTCGCATATTTTAGTGTGAATAATGAAAATATTTATTTTATTCCAATATTCTTCAATGAAATTTTTAATTTGGGTGTATACTTATGGAAGCCTAATTTAAAAATTTTTTTTAAATTGTTTTTGAGCTTTAGGGGAAAAATATAAGGATATAACAACATCTTCTAATTAGACTTCTTACTTCACGTCTTCCGTGAGAATCGAGTTGACGCTACTACACACGCTTTCACAACGTCTAATCGCACTGAGCTAAGTTTACGTCGTGTGAGCTGCTGTTTTCTATTTACCCTTCGCACTTTTTTTCGAACCAGCAGACATTTTTTAGCGCTTAATTAATTAAATCATTTTCTCAAATTAATAGTATTTCAAACAAAGTTCTACGTGGGTCAGTTTTCATCAGACTTTTTTTAATGAAACTTTTTTGTGGTTATCATATTAAATATGTATGTACAATCAATCTCATTTTAACACGGTTTTTCGTTTTTAACAAATGACTTATAAAACAAGAGAACAAAATCAGATAATCAGAGCTAAATCGCGTAAGACAGCGGACAAAAAATTGCGTTCATATGAGATCGAATAAACTATGTATGTACATACATATGTACATATGTATAAATTGATGGAGAAAATATTAGTCGGGATTATAATGCTCTACTCCTCGAATAAATGATATAGTAAAATTAAAAATCAATATTTTTAAATGGAAACAATCGATAAAAGCGTTTATTTTTTTTTGGAGTTTTTTGGGGTCCCATAGCACACCGCAAATATAATTTTTTTTTTCATTTAAAGCATCGTTAAAAGAAACGAAGTTTGCCGATTAAAAATATTGGTTTTTAAAGATTTTGCAAATCCACTTCTTTAAAATAAAAAAACTAGGTGTATTTTCCGATATATAACAACCTTAGGGGGCGAGTATCAAAATTCCGATTTTATTTCTCTTTGGACTGTCCTAATCTACGTATCTGGCTATGTAACACAACTTATCTAACCCAGCAATTTTTCCTTCCAACCACTCAACAATTTTCAAACATATATGTATGTATGTGTAGGTAAGTACGTACGTAAATGCAAGGCTTTTGTAAACAACATAAAAAACAAAAAATGCGTCGAAATTAAGATATACATATATGCACACATACAAGTTGCTTGATTTAGTTGCTGAAACTTGATTGAGTTGTTTTTTTTTTTTCAAAAGCCACGTCACCTTAATTTTCTGAAAAAATTTGCGATACATTTCCGTTGACCGTTTGCGACTATTGAAACTCATTTAAATTTACAGTGAATCTCACTCTTAAAAATGCGATACCTACATATTTATTACCTACATGTTAGCTGATTTTATTGTACGCTACATTTTTAATTGCTATGCAATTTCTCCTTCTAAATCATTACTGTGCACTGAGTCCTCAGTTTATTCTTTACAGCTGTCAATCGTTGTACATGCCATCGACCAAAAAATCCATTCGACGATAATGTCGTGTTGACCAGCAATCGCGGAAGCGACGGTAAGTGGTAATAACAACTCCGATTGCCAAGGGTATTGTGAATAGTATTGTCATTATGGGCACAATATAATCGCGACTAGTGTGATAATTGAAACCATTGCCTAATTCTAGAGATGGCTGTGCATTTGGTGGTATAACAGGATCAGTAGATATTGGCAACTTTGAGCCTGACGTATCTGGTGCTTTGTTGCTCCCAGTTAGCGGTTCCCCGGGTAAATGTGGAAAATCGCCCATTCCAAATGTTATGCTTGGCTTTTTTGGTTTTGGAGTGCTAGTAGTTGTTGTTGCGACGGTAGTTGATGTGATGGTATTGGTTACGGATGGTACGTTTGTTGGTGCACTGGTTATTGTTTTTGTTTCTATTGAGGCATTTTTTTTCTGATAGTCCTTATCAGTTTTGGCAATTGGAGTTTCGACTATTGGTGGAACTTTTGTACTTTCGGAATTGATGCCAATGATATTTTTTTCTTTAACATCATTCACATTAACTGTTTTTGTCTCAACAACGCCTGTTTCATTGTTCTTTGACGTTTTCATATTAATAATTACGTTTGATTCCAATAAAGTCAATTGTGCATCGCCTTTAGTAGAATTTTGAAAATCCACCTTTGATTTGCCTTGTGATTCTGTTGACGTTATTTTGCGACTTAGTATTTTTTTGCCACTCCCGATGCTCCCAGTTCCATTTAGCAGTTTCTCTGGAACCTGAAGGTTTGTAGAATTCGTTTGAACGTCACTTGTGGGAATACTTGTGTTTAAATTTGGAACATTTTGCACTGCTGTTTTTGCATTGTCGACACTTTCGCCATTTACCAAAATGGAACATTTCTGTTGCAGCAAAACCTGCAGACAAGCGTAAAATAGAAAATTCACCTTCATTGCTATTGACGGTTTGCTGATTCTTTGCGCTTCATCTACAAACAATAATTTCTAAAAAGCAATCTTTGCTATATTTTTCCACGCTATGTTCTCAGAACGTATACAAATATTGTTCGTTTCTTTAATTTTGGAATACAAATTATGCTCAACAAATTAAATTGCTTCTCACCAGCTGTTTAAAGTTTCGATAACAGGTAGGGTTGCATTTAAAAAAGCATAAAAACGTAACGGGACGGCACGAAATACGAGTGCATCTTCTACAACGTCCAGGTTAATGAAATTTTTTTTATTTGATTAAATAAATAGTGATTTTAATGTGAAAATAATGCTATTAGCTCTTAGATATGTTTCACCAATGCAGTCAGTAGGGCTGCGACATCGACATCGATGTTTTAAAAACATCGATGTTTTTCTAAAACATCGAGTACTTTTAACATCGATGTCTTAGTGCCGATGTTTTTCCAACATCGATGTTTTGTATCGATGTTTGCATCGATGTTTTTGCTTTCGGACTGGTTGTGAGCCGAGGCAAAATTAAATTGTCGGCTTCGCATGTGTTTCATTTGAGAACCTATTTTTTATTTTTTTAGTCACAAACTCATCGGCGGCGTGAGCGAAAACATCGATGTTTTTGACCGATGTTACATCGATTCAATGGCGCGGCTGAAGTAACAAACGATCTGCGTAGAAGTTTTTACCGACATCGATGTTTACAAAACGATATACAAAACTTTATTTATACTGGAGTTATTTTATGTATACTGGAGTTATTTTATGCTTAAAATATTCAAAAACATCGATGTTTTTGGGGGTGTCTTAATTTTGCAGAAATGAAATGAGAAACATCGATGTTTTTTATTAAAGTTTTTTAGCAATAAAAATAAAAAAGCAGTACTAATCAACTTTTGTCTGTTTTTGCTTAATATCGTCGACATGACATATATAAAACTGCACTTCAGGGAAAACAAAACACGCAGAAACATTTGTAACCGATGTTGGATCAACATCGATGTTTCTCACTTGACGACCTTTTTTTTTTTTTTAGTCAATGTCAGAGGGAAAAGAATACGTGCGCAGAAACATCGATGTTTGGAAACATCGATGTTTTTAACCGATGTTTTATCGACATCGATGTTTCTCATTTGAAACATCGATGTTGAAAAACATCGATGTTTTGAGGTCGATGTCGCAGCCCTAGCAGTCAGAACTGTTTGTTGTTTTTGTTGTTGTAGCGAACATATGATCAATTTCGATTTAAAATTATTGGCGGTCGGCCATTATTACGGTACGGTACATACAGTGCCGCCAGAACGAGTAAAAATAGGCTTTACCTGAAAACTGAGATAAAGCTACATAAATGTAGGGAGTTCAATATACATACATACATATGTATATGTATGAATATTGTGATATACATATGTAACAATTAGCTTGGGGTAGTTTGGGCACAGTATATACTGTGGTTTAGGTGCGATGAATAAATTTATGATGAGCTGTAGAAACACTGGTAGCCGCCCCTAATAATTTCAACGGCACTTTTCCTTCAGCACTATTTCCGTTAAATCATTTTCATCGTCAGGACTGCCGTCTCATTTGCCATACTGATTTTTAAATTTACTGCTTCCTTAATAGACAATTCAGTTCAATGAATTTTGTGAACTTGAGCTTAAAATTGTAAGTTTACTTGCGATTCTTTACATGGGATTAATATTGAAAGAAATTATCGAAACTTTTTTATTCCGACACTTTTGGACATAAAAAAGATAATTAGTCACATACATATGTACATACATATGTATGTATGTACGTATGTTGTGCATTAAGGTGTTTTTTTTGGCGAATATTTTTTAACCTCACCTCGAAATTTTGTTCAAAATACTCCAAAAAACTCACTGAAAGTTTTCGCTCTTAATATTAATATTAGTACTCGCCTCTGGTGCCTGAAGATTTCGCAAATAAATAGTACACGTCAATAGTTCTTACTCAGTGGAATATTATGCAATTTCAACGATTAAAAACTCAAAAAAATAAATCAGTAAAAAAACAAATGTTTGTTAATTTTTCTGTTGGCCTAGTAAAATGTTAATATTTTATAATTTTATTGAGCTCAAGGCCAGTTTATTGAATATGAAATAAACACAACAGTCAACTCGGCTAGCGTAGCACAATAGGTAGCGTATTGGCTCTGCAACTCCGAGCTCCCGGGTTCAAAGCCTGAGAGAAGTGGTTATGAAAAATTAAATTAAAAATAATTTAATTTAATAATCAAAAAGAAGTCTGATGAGGAAATGTGGTGATTTCCGAAATAGTACTATAACTTCAACCATTAAAAACTGTTGTTGTTTTTTCACAAACAAATCTTCCATAAACTGGCCTTGAGCTCAATAAAATTATAAAATATAAATAAAAAAACAAATGAAAATATTTTTAGTGATTTGAGTCGCAAATTCATGAAAATCACAAATTATAAAAAATAAAAGCGAATTATCTCGAAATATATAATATACTAGCCTTAACCGCTGCGCTCGCGTGAAAATTGGGAATTGCATGATATCTGTTTTGCTTTGTTGTCAAGGATATCATTATTCACGATAATAATAAAATGGAATAGTTAAATTGGCAATCGACCTTTTTTATTGACTTTGTAAATCACTTATGATGTAACAACATTTCATAAATAATGTGCATAATACTATGCCGTATATCGTTATTCTACCCTTATTATCTTCCATAGACTTTTATGTTAGACATTAGAAGAATGCGAGGTATGAAGACATCTTCACCTGCCGATGTGCCAGACAAAATCGTTGCTTCAATGATGTTATAATGTAAATTTCTGATGGTCGGTCGAGTTCCATTGCACAATTTAGGTGGTCTCAAATTTCTTAACATTATTATTGGTGATCCAACTTTCAGAAATAATTGATGAGACGGCATTGCTGACAGTTCCAGAGAATTCAGAAACTGATCAGGGTAGTTGATAGCTTGTTCTTTATCAATTACGGTGTCAATGGACTTGCACGTGCAAAATTTCATGTTTTTCCGTGCAGTCGTTCGGACGTTATGCGCGGACATAACGAAAAAGCGTTTCATTTATATATACATACATATATGTATATATAGATAGATATCAGGAAATTTATTAAAAAATTTACTTAAGTTGCCGTACTGCCTCAATCGTACTAGTTACACTTACATCGCAATTACTTACTCCCAAGAAAAAAATGCTCGCATATTTATTTCTTTAAGAAAATTTTTTAAAACGGCAAATAATAAAAATTATTTCTTGCGATTTTTCTTGAGAGCTGTATTCAAGCCCTTATAGAGTATTTATGGCTGAGTAATTTTTTTTTTAACGTTGAAATAACATGAAATTCCATTTAGTTAGAGCAATTTAAAAAAAAAAAAAACTACTTTGCGAATATTTTAACTATGTATATGGGAAATCTTCAGTAATAATACTTTGGCGCTTACTCCTTATAGCTCAGTGTTTGAGCCGAGCTTCTCTTACTATATAAGGTGTGCTTCTTTATGTTGTACCACAAACAGACTCTTTTTCATGGCAGAAATACCATCGGTGGTTTGCTATTGTCTGACGGGAGGTGATAAAGATTATATTTGCCCCAGCTGAGATTCGAATTTCGATTTCGGTGACATATCAAGTTATATATAGCACGCACCGCTACACACTCGACCACAGCGAAGATGATTACTTAGTATTAATATTAGGGGTTCAGGAAATTTCTTTTGGAGTATTTCGAAGTTCATTTTGTGGTGGGAGGGAAAAATAGGTACATAGTAACAAACTTATAAATTCAGGAAAATTTCGCAATGCGAAGTACATACAACGTTAAAAACGCTTTTCTCAATGAGAAAATTTTAATTATTTTAAAATTATATCATATCACATCACATCATCATATTATATCATCTCATCACATCACATCATATCGCATCAACATAGCATATAACATAACATAATATAACTTAACATAAATTAAGAAGACATTTTTTAAATTGATGTCATGTGTGGTGAGTTCAGGTTTGGTGAGCGAAGTTTAGGTGAGCTGAAAGAACAGCAGCATTTCCGCATAGTTGATTTATTGTTTTTATAGTTACTAACGTTGCTAAAGACTTTTGTTTAAAAAAAAACATACACACATATATACATACATACATTTGATTATCATTAATTATCTTATTGCATAATTTAGCATTATTTATTTACATATTGCAACTTAGGACTATAAGTATTGCCAAACATTTATAATTACATACAAACATTCATAGCACATACATACATACGTACATAAATGTATGTACGTATATACATGTGATGTAATGCGTTGAGCACAAGTAAAAAATACATCTTATGCATTTAACTACTTGAATTCGGTGAATAATTTTATTTGGTTGATGAATCTGGAAAGGCCTCGCGTGGTGGCACAAAACTCAGCATCATAATGTGTCGCGTATATGACTTAGTTGCTCGGAATAATATATCCGTGCCATGTAGACGATCCAAAACGCCCAGCACACCGAAGCAGTTATTGAATCTGTAATTTCAAATTTTGGATTAATTTCGCCATTGGAATTTGGTGTTTCTTATTCTTTAAATTTAATTACTTTAAATGATGGAAATCATGAGCTTCTGGACTGGGAAAGAAGGGCAAATGATAACCGGAGTGTGCATTCAGTGTAGATAGAATGGCTAAAGCAAACCACATCCAAGCAGTAGCTACGTGTGTATTCATTAGGAATACGCCCAGAAATGGGGGCAGCAGATTGCTAAAGATATGCTCAATGGGATGGCAATAAATTGCAGTGACCGCTATCGGTGCTGTCCATTCGTGATGTTGCTTATGTATAAATTTGTAAATATGTTTGCTATGCAATAGCCGATGTGAATAGTAGAAGCCTAGTTCCTCCATTAGAATGCACACGGTCAATTCTACGCAAACCCAGTGGAATGTCGGTAATTCTCGTATCGAGTTGAGTCCACGCAAAGTCATTAGTTTATAGCTGAGAAAAGCGAATGGGATTCCAACAAATAGCTGATTGCTAATTACGCGCCACATAACCTAATCGGATGAAGCAGGAAAGTGTGATATTACATACATACATATATATACATATATACATAAAGTAATCTCTTATAGTACTGAGAAAATTATTGTTAATTTGCCTTCATTAAACGCTCGCTTTCGACTGGCTCATTAGTGCCTGGCTGAATTTTGTATTTACGTAGAAATGCTGGGCGACTAGTTAAATCCATAAAAATATAGATGCCACCCACAAACCAATAGACAATCATTGTGAATATGGTGCTGCCGACGACCCAAAGCATCATGGGATCATCACCTGAAACACAAACAATAAATTGTCTTAGATAATTTTTCATAAGTTCTATGTATGAAAACACTTTAACAAAATCAAACTTTTTCCATTAGGCTCCGACCACCGATTCATGTAAAGTATAAAAAAAGTATAAGTTGCAACACTCTCGGCAAACAAAATAATATATGTATCTCATAACGATTGTATAAATCTTAGAAAATTTGGGATACTTAAGAATAAGATAATACTGCTGGAAAATCTACAATTTATTCATTCAATCATAATTTTTGTATTTTTAAAATTTTCTCAAATCATGCTGTTTTTACCACCCAAATTTATAGTAAATAGTAAGTCTATATGCATATGTTTGTATGAATTGTTCATCCCCATTCATATATGGACTTACATAATTTGATTTAAATTTTTATAAATATAAATAAAATATAGGAAACCGTCCAAAAAGTTTATGCCAGCCCATTTGCACCTTGGCACTTTGCTTATAAATATTTCGCACATCTTTATTAAATCAGGCAAGTGCTAGATTTCATAGGTATAAATATGGTGCTTATTGAAGTTGAAGAATCAATATTGAATTTGACAAACAAACAAACTCATATATCGAAAAACTAAAACCATTTAAACATTCTTATGTACTTTTGTAAAATGAAATACATTGCTAATATAATCTGTTTATTTTTACAATTCCATCACGATTATTTAAATTTTGGCATCACTTACTTTTCATTTCTTTAAGAGAGAGCTTTGAACGCCTAACTCTGTGATATGCTTCGTAAAAATTAAATAAATATATTTTGTTTTCTGGGTTGTTGACATAATTGGTTTTTTTTTACTGCGTATCTACTTGCAACGAGAAGGTTTATTTTGTTCAGACTGCAAAAAAAATATTCTGTATAACATATTATCATTGGACAAAAGTGAAAAATATTTGTGCTGTTTTTTGACAAGATTGCGTCTTCCGCAAGGAAATAAGGTAGTGTCGACCGTTTATAATAAAAAGTATTTCATTTTTGTTTGATTTTCCATTTTGGTGAACTGCTTGTCGAATTCCTGTAGGCATTTACATCGCCAGTCAATCCTAAATTAAATTAAACACAAGTTATATACATATGTATGTATATTTATAATATAATTTTGACGCTTACACTAAATATATAGCTCAGTGTTTGGCCGAGCTTCTCCTACCATTTGTGGTGTGCGTCTTTATATTATATCACAAATGGAGGGACCTACAGTTTTGTGCCGTTTTCGAACGGCAGATGTATTTAATGAGAAGCTTTTTCATGGCAGAAATACCCTCGGAGGTTTGCCATTGTCTGCCGAGGGGTGAGCGCTATTAGAAACAACTTTTTCTATGATTAGGACTTTGCTTGCCCTGACTGAGATTCGAACCTCGAACTCACCGGCATATCGAGTTATAGCACGCACCGCTACCAACTCGACCACAGCGGCCACACAAGTTATATTATATGAAATATTAAATAACGAGTATCGAAAGCTTCGTTTTGCTGAGGAGAAGGTATAAATGTTTAAAGGCGAATAATAGTTAAAAATGGGACGAATAACATCTTCTGTTTTATTTTCTAGTTTTAAATAAAATCACTCACTGGCAGTTAATTCAAGTACACCAAATATTAAATAAAAACAATTTTTTTAAGTAAAATATATTTCTGGAATATTATCTCGCCTTACTAATGATATTTCATAACAATATACATTTGTATGTACATTAGATGGTCCTTTGTTGTAAGAATAATTTTTTAAACGTAATTTTTCATACATGTGTTTAGATTTTATCTAAATAAACCTGTATTATTTAAATAGTTAAATGGTTCATTCAGAAAAGGTTTGTAAATTGGTTTTTCTTTTGTTTACCTCGAATTTCTGTAACTAAAATACTTCACTCATACCAAAAACAATATGAAACTAAAATTATTTTTTTTTTTAATAACAAATTTTTCATCAAAATTTTAGACTTTTTTCTCAAAAGAATTATAAAATTAACGTGTACGCATCGTGGGTGAACATCAGTACTTGGGGATGAAGCCACTCTATGAATCTTTACATCTGCCATTTTCGTATATTTACTTTATATTTTTTTTATTTTCAATATGGGATCAAATCAGGTCGTTGTTTTCGCACATCAAAATCACTAAAATTTTAAAATAATACTTATGAATGTAATATAATGCAATACAATAAACAATATTTGGAAATTTGTTGGAATAGATCTCTGTCAGTGGATATGACGCAAACAAATTAAAATCGATGTATGTACGTCACAAAAGTAGTTCTTACTAGCACATCAAAAATAAATTTCAAGTAATGTCAGCGATTTGTGAGATCTTTACAAAATTGCTGAAGTTTAGTGATTTGAGCGGAATCTCTGGGGCTTGATGAACTTTAATTTACATACATACTTACACATGTATTTATAAATATGCACAAATATATTCATATTATTTGTGATGGATAAATCATAATATGAGTAGTAGTAGCCCTGATGACGAGGTTCGCCGCTGGTTTAATGAGCAAACAAAGGCGACTGACTGAGCCACAAAAGTTTAATACGCAAACACTTGCTGATTGTGCAAAGTCTATGGATTGTCCAGATAAATACAGTAGACTTGTGCTGACTTGAACATTAAAAAATTCGAAACGCAAGTGAAACTAAAAATAGCCATCTCTGAGTGGAAGAAGAATTAGCAACTAGATATAAATTATTTTTATTTTTTAAGTAAGCTTGCACACACTTCGTGCATCACATTGCAGACATAAGCAATTGAAAGGGTCTAAATGCATACGTTCGTATGTACAATGTATGTTTGTGAGTTTATTAAATATTTCTTTCTGTAAGAATGACCATTGAAATCACGCATCGAGACTATAAAAGCGCTAAGTCTATTTGTTAAAAGTTTTTAGGAGAGATAAAAACTTTGCATTTAAATTTATGAAAGCTGTATATAGCGTATACGAATGTACATACATATGTTTGTAACCGACTCTTTTGCACTCGATTTTGATCTACTTTAAACGGACAGATTTAATTTAAACTTTGTACACTTATCAAGAATTGGTGACAATGCAATAATTCAAAAAGTTTATGTACGTTTTATTGAATTTATGAGCACATGTACCCGGTAGTAAATTAACTCGAATTTGTCGTACAGGACGTATGAGTAACCTATTCGGATACGTAACGATTTAAGCGCTAATCTTTCTGTTTTAGTGTCCTGCATTATTTATTGTGAGAGCTTCATAAATTATTAAATAATATCAAATTCGCCACAGTTGTTTTCGTCGAAAGCATAGAAAGGAAACAAAAATAATAAATATAGTTTAAAAAAATAAAATACTCGATTTTAAAGCACATCAACGTCAAGCAAAGCTATGTATATGAGCACAAATAAATAGGAACATAAATCAACATACATATTTAGTAATGGTATGGGTGTATGAGCACCCTATAAATACACATTCGAATTCGTTTAGAAAGTCAGGTGCTTTTTCATGCATTTAGCATATATTCTTTTCTAACTTATTGGCTATGGTAAACTTATCAGTGTATTTCTACCTTGAAAAGTTTTCCATTAAAAAATATCTGTCGTGCTGAAACTTACTCTAACAAGTTCGTGTGTGTTCAAGCACAGGAGGTTTAACTGTATAAATCATCAAGTTCTCACGTGTGTAAGTTTATAGAACTAGATATAGACATATAACTGAGAGCAAATAAATTTATTGCTTATTATTTTGCTTCCGTGGGACTAGGGATGGACATACCGTTTCGGTGTTTCATTTCGACACTTTGACTCATTTTCTTATGTATACAAATAAAACAATTAAGAAAGGCTACATTCGGCCGAAAATTAATTTTTGTACCTTCGCCATATTTTGTACGACTACTTTCTAAGGTACATCGAGTTTTTGTATACTGCCGATTAAAGTACATAAGGCATGTACGAGCGAGCATATTATTCAAATGCAAGAAATTACAAATTATAGAGGAGATTTGTTGAACAGTTATTGACATACAAACATTCTATCACAGGTGGGCGTAAAAATCAAATTTCAATATTATTTAGCAGAAAAAATGTCTTTCTTGAAAAATCGTGCATTTTCTGAGAAAACGATATGGTGAACTTAATACTTGAGAAATAAGGTAAATTTAAAAATGGTCGTATCTGAATATAAGAAGAATAAGCAACTAGGATTAAATAATTTTGGTTTTTAAGTATGCTTGCACATACTTCGTACACATATTGCAGACTTAAGCAATTGAAAGGGGCTCGTTATGCTATATACAACGTGTATAGACTAAGAGGAGTTTTAAATGCTTAAATACGATCGTATGTACAATGGTTGTATGTATGTTTGTGAGATTATTCATTATTGTAATTTTGTTTCTTTCTGTAAGAATGACCATAGATATCACGCGAAGAAAACTGTAAATGTGCTAAGTCCATTTATTGAAAGCTTACATTTTTAATCCATAATTTTGTTTTTATTTTATGACTGAAAAAGCAAACATATTTATAGAAACAAAAAATATTTTTTTTTTATTTTAGAATTTTGTAAGTAAGTATACAGTTCTATAGCGCACTCAATTTTAGTATAATAAATCGCAACTGCAAGTGGCTAAAAATGACGGTTGATTTTTGAATTGGAAATTTTTTTCATAGACCGTATGTTCGATAATATTGTACTGAAATTTACAGAATTACGAAATTTTGTTTAATTGTATTCTATAAAGTTTAACACAAAAACTTATATGCTTATAAAATGAATTCAATTTTAATTAAAAAATAATGAAAATTAAATTAAATTAATTAGCCAAAATATTTCAATACCTCGGGGTTGCTGATGAGCGGGGAAAACGAACTGAATTATCAATAGATCCATTCGGAATCTTGGGTGCAACTGACCCACCTACAGCAGAAAGGCGTTATTTTTAGTTTTGATTAATGAATTCGAGTGGATAAAAGCGAAAGATAATATGGATTGTCGTTAATATTCGTTTGCGAATTTAAAAGCAGAAATAAAAGTGAAAAGAAATGCGTACCTTTTATGCACGAGTATGCACTTTAACCAGTCATTCAGATAAAACAACTCATTTGATATAAGCAGCTTTTTTAGATTAGACATTTTAAATCGAATTATTAGAAAATTTGCTTCTTTAACAATATTTGTAAGTACATTAATACGATTTTGTATAAATAATTGTTTGAAATAGTATTAAAAAATCTTAATTTAGAATATAAAAAGTTTAAATAAGTTATTTTGTCAAATGCCTACAGATTTGTATGAATATAAATATATACAGACATATGTATGTATTTTCCACAATACCTTTCTTTCACACACATATGTATGTACATATGTATGTACGAGTATATTATCGTCGAAGAATGGAAACTTAAAAGCTAGTATGCAACAATTTTCCAAAATATTTTTACTCACCCGTTTTGTCGATAAATTTATCCCATTGCGCTTGCCAGAAATCGCCCGATGCACCCCAGAAGCTTTGCAAATGCCTGAGCAGAAACATATCCAAATAGTAAAATTTCTCCATTATCAACAATATTAAAGGAGATAGTCAACCACATAAAACTGATTATAACAAAACTATATACATAAACCTAAACATATATTCTGTATGTATCTATCCCAAGGCTTCCAGTTTAAAACTGAGCTAAGCTGAACTTGAAACGAAAGTAGGAACTATAAAAATTGGTATGTAAGCACACTATATATGTATGTATGTACATAGATATGTATGATGTGAAATGGAAAGCCACAAATAATAAAAAAGAAAACAACACACTCTAGGTACCTGAAGAATAAACGTTTGGAGAACCGAAATTCTGGACGGCTGTGGCGTAAATGTTGTTTGGTTGGTGCCTGTGTAGTGATGATACGGTCATCGGTCATGTAAATTGAACACGGTGAGCTATGCAACGAGCTCATTGCTCAATTTCTTTCAAAACAAAGCGATAGAGAGATTTAACTCTCAAAAAGCTGCACTTGCTCGCATACACACCGACAAATACAAACATATATGTATATGTATGTAGGTATATAAGAGAGAGAGTATTGGAGATCGGTGTACTTGGCTGATATCAAAGTTGCAAGTTACTCTTTTGTATCTTTAACCTGCAAATACATACATACATACATACATACATGCGTACATATGTAGATACATATATACATTAATTGTAAACAAAGACCACAAACGATAATAAAAAATTTGCATAATATTACATTGCCTCCAGGAAATTCTTGCATATTAAATGAAGTAACCAGTTTATAACTAGTGTTGCATGCACCGGGCCGAATATAAGGTCATTAAGCTTTCTAATCCAGTTAAGTGCCGTTGACGTTTTTATGTATATGTATGTATGTACGAATATGTACACACATCTGTGTGTATGTATGTATAGGTATATTGTGGCAAGGCGTAGCACCGAAAACAATGTCTGCGTCACATTTGCAACGAAAGCGAGAACCGGTAAAATTTCCCCATTGTGCCGCAAGCAGTGTCCATACAAGTGACGACTACCCGAAACTCGAATTCCAAGTCGAATTCGGCATTCGTTATAGGTAATAATCAACTTTGCAAAATTTTAAACTTTTTAGTATGGTTAGAAAATTTTTCATTTCTGCAGTGCTGGATCGTAATTTTTTTTTACATCTCAAATTTCAAAAATTTACCTAATAATATATTATATGTACATATGTATATTATTGTTTAGTACACATTTAGGAATACTGTAAGATGTCTTAGCTTAAACCAGAACTGAACTTGATATTCCCTCCAAATTCGAATTTTCTCTCTAGGGTATGAAGAATATTGCGAAAGGTAAAAACGTAATAAACGTATTTTATACTGAAAGAGAGCGAAAAAGTGACGAAAGAGCAAATTGCAAATGTAATTAGCGATTTACAAAAAGTAAACAATCGGTCAAACATATGAATATTCATACATACATACATACATATATGTACATATGTATACAATATCTAGATGAAAGATAAATCAGTTGTGGGCAATAAGTAATATATATGTATTTGTATATATAAACATGTGTATATACATATGTATGTATGTATGTATATAAGAATGCATATGTAAATATGTACATACATACATACATGTGACCATACATTAAATGCGCAATAGAACGAGAGCAAAAAAAATAAGACAACATAAAAGAAAAGTAGTGATAAACCCAACGCTGGGAAATTTATTTGCAATATACATATATACATATGTATATATCTATTGCTTGGCTGTATGTCCGTATTAGGCATGCCAATCCCGGCAGAAAGTCTCAACGATAAATTGCATCAAGCTTAAACGAGCTGATCGCAATTGTCCAATAATCGAGAGGCATACAATTTATCAGAAGGTTTGGTAAAATAAATTGATAGTTTTTGTAATGAGGCGATAAATATAAATAAATATATGTCCTACAGAGAGCATTTAACTTTTTGTCGACAATCCAACCAACAAGTGTTGAGGCGCAGCAGTGCTTCTCCACAGATGATTTTAAATTCAATAAATTTGGATCCAGGTTGGAGGATAACACACTTACGGCTTTTATTTCTTTGAGATTGCATTTTAAACAAAACAAAGAATAACTCTGGCTCGCTCAAAATGGAATGGGTGTTGTATTTAATTTTTACTTCACGTATTTCTTTTTTTACTGAATGGTAATATATTAATATTTAATATTGGTTTCAAACAGTAATTAAAAATAATTTTACTTTAGGTAGGTGCATTTGCTTCTTTACCAAATATGTTACGTTTATTTCTTTTTTGTTCTTGAAAATACCTATAAATACATACATGAATTACAAGAAATCGTTATTTGTTATATTCATTCAGATATTTTACATACTTTTATAATACCAGGATTACACACGTGTTACATTTTGGACAAATTAAAAATTACCAATCAAAACTTAGTGAAATTCTGGATCCCGGAATTGTCCCGGGATTTTGTTTTCAGATCTCGAAAGTCTCGGGATCAATAAAATGCCCAAAATAGACATCCCTAGTACGTATGTATGTACATATTATAAATGCATATGCAGTCAAACATACTATTTAAATACTTATGTAAGCATTTAAAACTGATTGAATTATTCTTTTGTGTACACATTGAACAGGTAGTATCAGGATTTAATTTTTTTTATTTTATGATAGCCCTAAACTGCCAAACTCTGTTTAGATTTTACCTATGGCATATTGATTTAGTGTGCCTTGCCTTTTCCTTTGTTTACATACATACATACATGTGTATTTTCAAAACAAACTGTAAACTTGATATTTCGTAGGTTGACACAAAAAATACATGGGCGCAGCCAAGGCGAATTCATGTAAGGTGGTAGCGATTCTAAAAATGCAACCCTTTGGTGGGTTATTGTCAAACTTTATCACCTTTGTATTTAACTTTCGAGAACTTGGGCGCAGCAAACTTTTTTTAAACTTTCTTTTATTTTAATGTGAATTGTCAAATTTAAGTTAGTTGATTAGTTGATATCAAGGCGAATTCATTTAAGGTGGTCGTAATCGAGCAGATGATTGGTGGGTGATTGTCAAATTAATTGTTTTTTATTTTTATTTTTTTGTTTACATTACATCTTCTCACCTATAATGTTTATGTTATGACATGTTAAAATAAATGTTTTAAAATTTCTGTTATGAAGCAATTGTATTTTGAATAGATATAAGAAAAATAATAAAAATTAAAAATAGGAAAATGTGTTATGTGTTATGTGTGCTAAGGGACTGAAAAAAGGAAGTGAACCATTTTTTCAAGTGCCGCGAGAGGAGCAAATAATAATTATGTGGAGCACGAATTGCCGGAAACACTTGGTAGCAAAGGATCTTATATGCGGAGATCATTTTTTGCCTTCGCAAATTTTATTTATTGGGAAAAGGGCAAATTTGCTGCCGGAGGCTGTATTTCCATTACTATTTTAAGAATTATATTACATTTTAAACTTAGGTTTTAAGTAATATTGAAATTTTTTTTTGTCTAATTTTGACTCAATATAATCCGATGTTAACTTAACGATTTGTAATGAATTTTTTTTATATAAGCCTTATCGCAAGATTGTGAAAAAAGTTGATTGAAATAAATATATTAAGCACGCGTCGAAATCAAGGACATTTTCTTTTCAGTAACATTAGCAAAAGAGACGTCCACCATCGCCATGTAACTGCAGCGCAAGTATTATGTTCTAGTTTCGTTATTATGTCCACTAATACATACACCCAGGATGAAGCATGTAGTACATAACGCCGCACATACTGCGCAGCATGTATGTACAATAGATGCTTATACGGCAATGTAACTCCTGCATAGCGTATGCTTAATCTGTTGGCACAAAATCTTCAGAACACCTTTGCATTAAGTGATATTGAAAAATTAATTAATGAATTTATTTAAGCAATTTTAGTAAGGGTAATACAAATAATTTTAAACTATGAAGTTTTGTCCAAGTCCGTTAAACATGTCGTTATCGCAAAATAGTCGGTATTCCAAATTTAAAAGCATTTCTTTTACCACTTTTCCATAATCTTAAATATTTCACACACGATTTACAAACACAATTGGAAGCCCAAGACTTCTCATTTTTATCCAAGAGCATCCCAAAATACTCAAAATAGGTATTTTTCTCAAACGTTGATATAACTTTTCTACAGTTGTTAAACACATATTCTCCGCATATATAGCAAACATGATCTGGATTGTTTGAACAACGTCTCCTTGAACTACTCATGACGCAAAAACTTTAGATATTAATCTTAACAGAGTAAAATACGCCTGTTATCGATTAATATATACACTTAAATGTCAAAAATCAAAAACAAAGTAACTCGAGCTGCTCAAAAATTTTTGAGGGTAGATTTGACAAAAACTAGTCATAAGTCAACCACAAAATTCACGGCAACAGACAATAAGTAACATTTTGTAAGCTAGTGTAATTTATGGTCGCTTGCAATTCCAAATTAAACGAGCTATTAAATTGCATACTTAAATATGTTAATTTTTTTTTTTAATTTCTGAAGTTGATAATTTTTAATTTTTGTGAACTTTTCACAAACTTTGAAACTTGCACTTATGCGGTTTCTGTCTGTTTTTAATATGGCACTGTATTCTAATATGTACATATGTATGTATAAACATGTGTGTATATGTATATATGAAAGTCCATGTAAAGCGACTATAAGTGATTGGTTTTTGAACGAATTTTCGTCATCCCTTGTCAAGTTTGGTTTTAAGACAAACAGGTTTCGGCGTTGTACCATCTTCAGTTTCATTTTTCGTTCACTGAAGAGAATATTCGGCGCGTTATTGCTGACATACGGCCCCAATTGCTGCAAAAAGTGGTCGAAAATTGGGGCTCTCGGCTGGAGTTTATTCGAGCCCGTTGCGGCGGTCACTTGTCCGTAGTCATTTTTAAAACATTATGGCAAACCCGTATCTTTATAATAAAGCTAAATTCTTGGTCATAGCATTAAATAATATGCCTTTTGTTTCTTCTTAAAAACCACTGTACGAGTATAATGACATGGGTATCATGTTGTACGTATGGATGATGATTAATGCTCGATGATGCGAAATCATAATTTTCCTTGAGAAGACCAACATTCGTATCAAGTACCAACAGATATTTAAGGATTCTTTTTACAAAAACTTGTGAACTAACAAAAATTACCAAATCCTTTTACCTCACTTATTGACAAAAAATTATTAAATTTCCTCACGATAAAATTATTTTGATGTTTTGCTAAGGAACTATGTACATACATATGTATGTACGTATAAAAACTATGTAGTAATTTTTGTGATAAATATTTTTTTCGCTTTGATTATATTTGTTCTTTTATGACGTAGTAAAAATATCGCAATTTTCTAATTTATTATTCGTTCTTGCTTAAATACCACTTAAACTTAAGAATAGCCTAATATAATATCTGGATGTAGGCAAAATACTATACGCACCAAGTTAAAACGTTACGGAAAACAATGAATACTGCTAGAGCGCAGGTAATGATGAAGATAACACTGTGTAAAGATGATAACCAACGTGGCTTTTGTGGCTCGGTTGGGTGCCCATAGCCAATGGTAGATAACGGCGATGGGGGTGGGGAATAATATGCATCCTCACCGGCTATCAAAGCAACACTATCACCATGAGCATCGAAATCGATACGTGCGATATGTTTTTCTAATTTATCATTACTTGAACATATTCCAATAGTATCCACCCCTGCAACGACTGCGTTGCCATTGCCACCACCTGCAGATGCACTATTTATAGACAGCGATTCCGTGGTTCCTTTTGTTTTTTCCATCATGCTCGTTTTAGTTGTAGTCGTTGTATATGACGTTGTTGTGGAACTGCTAATGGCTGTAGTTTTCAAATCGGTGGCCATATTTAATTCTAATATATTAGTTATTTTTTTCCAAAATTCGCGCAGCTTTTATGTGTGCATATGTACATATGTACGTACATAAGTATGTAATTGCTTCAATCTATTTAAAAATCTTTACTATTTCAATCGATTATTCTAGGTTTAATACAACTCGAAAATCGATCGCAGGTGCAAACAAATTTTTCTTTTCTAATAAAACTTAATTGCGGACGTAGAAAACTGTATTGCTTTGCTCGGTTTACAAAAAATACAACACCTAAAATTTTATTATACTTTTCAAATAGCTTTACTTTATTTATTTATTAAGAACTACGGTGCTGTAATATAGAAAGATACAACAAATGTCTGTCACAAATTGCGAACAAAGGATTCGAATTGCGCATATCAAAACAAAAGCAACGTTGCAACGTTTGTTTACATTTTGTTGACTTGGCGACAATGAACGATTTCAAAAGCTTTTGGCGGATATATGTATGTACATAGGAATGCTTATCAATACAGTGTAACGGTTTAAGAAAAATGCGTTTCCTAAAAACGCAATTGGAGTATGATCGTTTTTCTCATATTCTTTGCTTATTTTTGTCAAAGCCTTCGGGAAGTCGTGATCTTCTTGCGTGATCTAGCGTTCTTGCGGGATATAGTGGAAATCAAAACACAAAGTAACTATTACTCGATGCTTATTCGTTTTCATTCAAAAGGAGGTAAACGTTATTTAACAAATCTACATATAAAAGTACGATATAGAAGAAAAAAAATTAAGGCAACACAGAAAACATTTCTGTTCTTCGTGTTTACCTAGTTTGACAGTTTTGTGTACCTGCAAGTACTCAAATCGATGTGAGCAAAATATACAAATTGATACATATGTACATATGTGTGAAAACTTTTATTTTTTTTTTTTAAATTTGTGGTGTTTTGCATACATGTATGTACATATATACCTTTGTATGTACATTCCTAAATAAAAGAAAATATATGTAATAGTTGCTGCAAAAATGCGACTTTTAGAAGTGCAGCTTTTTCGTTTTTGCTTCTGACAAAGCTGTAGTGGACTTTTCTAACAACCACATATCGTAGAAAAGTTACGAACGTAACCCTCCGCTACGAATACGAAAAATTTGCTGTCGCTAATTCCGTGTGAACTCGAAAATAGTGCTGCTAAACTGAAATGCCCATTTTTGAGATTTCGACATCAGCTGGCACACAAATTTTAGCAGAATAATTTAATTTTACAGCTCTATTCTGGATTTATTAAAAGAAATGTACTTCATTGAAAAAGCTTCTCATTAAATATATCTGCCGTTCGGAGTAGGAACAAAACTGTAGGTCCCTCCATTTGTGGTATAAAATAAAGACGCACACCACAAATGGTAGGAGAAGCTCGGCCAAACACTGAGCTATATAGTGTACGCGCCAAAATTATATTATATATATTAAGAAAGGTGACAAAATTTCGCAACAGTTAAAATGCAGCGGAAAATTTTAGGATATACCTTAAATCCTCTGGAATCTTATGACACTTTGTATGAAAAAGTTTCGGTTGTTGAGAGAAATATATAATTTTACCAGTTTAAAATTACAGTTTTGTTAAAAACATTCGATTAAACAAATCAGCATTTGTTAATGTGGTTGGGGTTCTAAAAGATGACATCTGAAGTGTTCCGAAATCGTCGTCAATGAATGAGATCCATAAACTAGCTTCGTTGCTATGATTTTGGCGAAAGGTGGTTACCAGCCGTGATTTGGAAAAGGCTATGATATACTAATGGTCCAATAAACATTTTTCAAGTTTGGAATATATTGCAGTCACGGCTATGCCCTCTATGGGCAAAGCTGGAAATGAGTAACGAGCAAAAACGAGATGCGAAAATGGACTTCTATGCAAAATCCTGGTTTTCGGGTGTAAAATTGTGTCCAAAAGTTGTTTACCTCCTCCTTTTTGAAATTGGTGATATCCACTCCAAATTCTGAATTTTTCTGCAATTATTCTAACAACCGAGCGTAATGCGTAAGCGTTATTAAAATTTTTAAACTCAAATGGAAAACAACAAACCAGAAAGAAAATTGCTTTAAATAAAAACATTTGTATCAAATATAACAAAACAAAACACGTCGTAAAAAATTCATCGAAAAATCTACGAAATTGCGCTACGAATTAACTCACTTATGCATCTCTACGAATTTCGAATCTACGACGTAACCATTCGTACTCAGTGATGGCTTTTTTCGTAGAATCTACGAAAATCGTACTACGACGTACTCAGCGATAGGCCTAAATATATGTTATTAGATAAATAGCTTTGTTGTATGCTTTTGAGTAAAGTACAGTGTGCGTTCAGAATGAAACTGAAAATGGTTCGTCATGCAGCTTTTTCGCACAATCTCAAAATTTAAACTATTAATTTTAACAAATAGCTTCTCAGATTTAAATACAAATAACGTCACGTGGTGAGGGCCATACAAAAGCAGGTCAAAGAGACAGCTATTGAGTTAGCAAACGGGCTGCCTGTGTTCCATAGATCTGTTGTCATTTTCCTTTAGTTTTTGAAAAGGCGATTTTTATTAAATAGCTTAGTGCTATGTTCTTATACCACTGTGCAACATTAAAGCTCACATCCGTCCTTGCCATAAATATTTTTTTTGAATAATGCGTATTGATTGCGAAAATTTTGTTTAAGTGGCACCCCCATTTATACGTTCCTTTGATGCTAAAATCATGGTTGTCATAATACTATCATCTCTTTTGCACACCCATAAGCATATAATATGTAACATAAGGTAGAGAAAATCTTTAAACCAAATAAATAAATTAAACCAACGCTGAAAACTTCCACCTTGTATTGTTTTCAAACGAATTTGACAGCCATGCATATACATACATACATATGTAAAGTCAACGCACGCAAATCAATTTCGGGTTGACGTGGTTAAAAAGCTTGCGTCAAAAACGCAAGCCTTGAATATTAGGCTAGCCTGTTATTTTGGAAACAGTCAGCTGATTACGACAATCGCAACAAAAAAGCAAAAAACACGTATATTTGATTTTTGCAGGGACTCCACCACCTTAAATGAATTCGCATTGGAATTAAACAAGCAATAAAGGCGAATTCTATAAAGTGGTGGTAACCGCATATAACTGAAAAACGTACACGTATTTTGTTTTTGCTTTTTGGTAAACATTTTTTCAAATACCATTACCCGACATCTCCACAGAAAATAGCTGATGTCGTAAAGTAGATGTCAGAAAATATATTGTCAATGGAGACCGCTTATTTCTTTATGTCAGCCATTTATGTCAGCGTTTATGTCTTGGCATCTATTGTATGAAATAAGCTGTCGCTTTGTTACTTTGATAGGTAATTTTCATTTGGCTGTAAATTTCGTGAGGTCATCATCGAAGATATTTTCATTCAGAAGCAAAAACTGAGTTGTTTTTTATTGCATTTATTAATGTTTACGTATTTGGGAGGAAAGAACACATATTTCTTTTATTATCTTCAGCATATTTGTGCTTTATTAAACGAACTTACTTGTTTGACGCCACCTTACAAATGTTTATGTCAAGACGTCAAACTGCCCACACATAAAAATTGACAAAACATTTTTCATTTTTCCTGCCAAAATGACAGATGTTAGAGCATCAGCTGTTTTCAGTGGAGATGTCGGTTAGGCATTAGTATCGGCAGCAAATCAGAACGAATCAGTTTGTTCACCAAAGCGAAAAAACCAGCTTGCGCCTCACGCCATCTTATTGAATTCGTCTTGATTTGCACTCTATTTTAAGATACTCGAACGAACTGTAACAAGCAGTGAAATATATTTAGTCAAACCAAAGTTTCAATTTTAACTTTTATTGAACATTTTTTGAAACCTTTTAATAAGTACAATTTATTTTCGAAGGACGGTTAGGCGAACCGGACCAGAAAAATGGTTTCCCGGTTTATTTACTTCCACTACTACTTCTGTTGGCCTGAACGGGTTGGGCGGTCATTCTATCTTAAAGCAAATACTGCAATGTTCCATATTTTGCCAACATTCAAACTCCTTGTATATCTAAATGAGCCCAATTAAAACAGGGCACGAATTGCTGCACAGGACGGAAATAATCATTATTTACATTGCACCATTGATTGATGTACATATAAAAAAAATATGTATGTATGTACATACATATGTACATATGCAAATATCCGCAAAGAAAATCTCAAAACTCAACGATAATTTATGGTCACTTGCAATTTCAAATTGAACCGGTTATAAAACTGTTTCCTCAAATGTATTTTAACTTTTTTTTAAAGATTTTTAAAATTGATGAAATTATTTTGGAAAGTTCTTTAATTTTTCAGAAAATTTCACAAGTTTTAAACTTGGACTTACGCGTTTTCTGTTAAAGAAATGGAAATTAGTGCTATTTTTCTTACCGGTACTGTATCTAAGTATGTATATACATATGTACATTCATACAATATGGGTATTCATCTAAACGCGCAAATGCCTCGTAACTGCGTAAACCTCGTAAATAAACCGCTTTTTCATACAATAATATAAACGTTTACGAGGTTTTAGCGGTTGCGGTTGATGTGCCTTGCTTGAAACTTTCATATTGTTAGACTAAAACTTAGGGCCAGTTTTTCAGTGCAAGTTGAACTCTGTTTGTCGTTTAAACTAAGTTTAAACTCTGTATGCAGGTTTTCAGTCAACTTTAAACGGAGTTTAAAGTAAGTTTAAACGACCGATTGTGCTCGGTTAAACTTAGTTTAACTTATCAGCTGTGTGCTGGCTACTTCGTTTTGGTTGCAACAAATTTTATTGAGCGCAAAGAAACTAAGTTTAAATTTAAACTGAGTTTAACTAAACTTAGTTTAAACTGAGTTTAAACCAGCACAGAAAAACTGGCCCTTAATTGGCAATAAAACGATTCTAACACATCTGAAAAAAAGGTCCAAATCTACATATGTCAAAATTTGTTGAATCTTTTTTTTAGTTTTCTACCAAGGCAGATTTAACAGGACACCTCAGTAGAATTAATAATTAGATTGTTTTTCATTTATCTTAAATGTCAAACTTTGTTTTCATTTAATAAAAGCAAAAAAAATTTGTTGCTCAACAAATTAATGAATATTTTGTATATTTGTGTTGTGTAGTATGTGCCCAACTAGAACAGAGTTGAGAAAGTGCCTTATCTGCAAAGAACGGCTCGTAAAAGATGGAGTTTCTTCCTTAAAAGTGCCGCCAGAGCCACTCCGAAGGATTGTTAGGAAGAGAGCGTGAGTCATCACGTTTACGGAAACCTAAACCATTTCGCGAGCTGTAATTTGGTTGCTGGCGCAAAACCGGTACACTTGATGTCTAACTCTGTCCCAATACTCCAACATTAAGTTCTGAAATAAAAATGTACATTTTGTATTTAATTATTTTTAATGAATTGAATTTGTGAATTGTCAACTTCTTTTCATTAGACTGATTTGATAGTTCCTATTGACAATAATGGTATATTTAAAAACCAGGCATGTTTGCAATTTCTCTACTGCGGTTACCTGTTAGGTCGGCTCGTAAAAGGCGGAATTTCTTTCTTAAAGAACCACACCGGTACACTTGAAGCCCAACTCTGTCCCAATACTCAAACATTAAGTTCTGAAATAAAAATGTACATTTTGTATTTAATTATTTTGGAAGAATTGAATTTGTGAATTGTCAACTTCTATTTTCATTGAACTTATTTAATAGTTCTTATTGACAATACATGATTCAATTATAAAAGGTTATGTACTTACTGACAGCTAAATTCTGACACTCCTTAATCTATAGTTGTATTTTGGAAGTACGCAAAAGGGGGGAATAATGTAATCCCTTTTTGCGAAATGGTAGTTAAAAAGAGCGAATTAAAATATGTATTTAAATACTATTTTTTAAGTATTTATTTAATTGATATATGACCTAGCTTATACCCGCGAGATTTCATTTTGCTATTTTACACAAATGTGTAAACAACAGCATTTTAGTACTCCATTGCATGTATGTACGTATATTCTGCGAAATGCGATACCAAATATTAACAGGTGTTTCGCCCATTCCTCCAATAACCTATGGTTTTCTCTATAAACATGAAAATGATTTTATTTAAGAACATGCATCCGCACGAAATTTCATCAGTCCAGCGCATGTATGAGAACCGCCATTATCAATTATCTTTTATTAAAAGTGTCCTGTGCTTCAGAATAGGTTATATGTATGCTGCTTTCCTGTTAAATTTTATTTGAATTTGTTGGGCCGTAACTAACATCCAAATAAAGAAATTTTCACATTTACTGCCTGACTCTGTATTCTTGATAAATTATTAAACATTTTCAAATATTGAAAAGTTTACAATTTGTCAATATCATTATTAATATTTATAATTAAGCCAAGAAAAAATCTTTTAATTTTGGATTATTAATTTTGTATTGTCTATATGTATATATTTCTTGGGAAATAATTTTTTTAAGAGATAATATAAGTAAAACAACATGATTATAGTGGAAACTCTAACGAGGAAAACCACTTTTATTTCCGTGTTATCGACAAAAACGAAGTGTCAAACAATTGTACACAGTTTTCGGCATGCTCGGTAAATTAGGGTTTCTGTAAAGTAACATAAATATAAAAATTTCATTAGAATCTCAGTGTATAGTTAATTTTATTTAAAACATTTTACAATCAAGGATCAGAATGCTTACTAAAAAATAACTGTAGCTGTTAACGCCTATTTATTGTAGGAAAAAAATATCTTTGCAGTTGCAGCACCAAACGTTCGAAAGAATACTATGTAAACAAAAAGGTTCAATTATTAAAAAAGCAGTTGCTATTATTTAATTTTACTTACGTGTAAGTGGGCCTTTGTAATTGTTGTTAATATTTAAAAGCACCAGGGATCGACGATGGAAACAAATATACAAAAGTATATAGTAATATTCCGCTGCGCTGACTGGGGAAATATATTCTGCAAACAAATGGATTTATCAATTATGTGAACAAATCAAAACACAACTGTTATTTACTTACTAGATCGGCAAGAATATGCAAATAATGTTGCACAGAAGAGTTCGCTTTTTATAATTGATGGCTAACTATAAGATATATTTGAAAAATTTCTATATTGTTATGAAATAACATACATTTTTTGTAAAACTTACCCGAATTAACGCAATCACAAAATCAAATGTCAATAGTGAAAAAATTATAAATTAGACAACCGAGTCAGTAATGCCAACGCTTTTTTTAGTATGAAGAAGTTTACAATATACTACTAATACAAGTGAAAACTGTAGAATATGCAACATTCTTCATGAGTTAAGGAGCCGATTTGTCATGCGGGAAAGAGTGAGCTGCTTTATTACAGAACCTTTTATTATTAAATCATGACTAAGCAGCTAGCTCCCTGACTTATTGTCAAACGGCTCCCTTAGCATCCAAACCATGTTGCTTCTTAAAAAAATAAAAGTAGTAGCCTCAAAACTTTTTAATACCAAAAACTAACAAGCAACATTGTTATATAACACTTTTTGTTTCTTATGTGCGCGTAAACGGTAAGTTCAAAACCGACTTTTAATAACATTTTTTCTGATTGCAAGATTGACTAAGGGCCGTTTGCACCTTCTCTGGTTAAAATTACTAGCGGTTAGCTACAATTGAGCTTACCATTCAGCGCTTACTTATCTGACGGATGGTCTTAACCGGCGCTTTCAGTTCCGATTAAGCGCTTTACCAGAGATGGTTCAAACGGCCCTAAGTCTCGTAAATATTTCATGTAAATGTGTAGAAATGACGCGCTTTTTCATTGAATGCTTTTCACGAGCATGCAAATTCGATGTGACAGAGGGGAAAGTTTTGTAATTTCTAGAAGGAAAAGGTTTAAATAAATTTAAAATAATGTGACATTTGTAAGAACTAAATTATTGAGTTAGTAAGTTTGAATTACTTTTTGTGTAATGTATAAAGATTATTTTTCTTAAACTGAATAAATAACTTAAATATTCCAAGATAATGTTTTATGATTATTCGCAAATACTCCCTTTACCTTTTATAATTGAATCATGTTGACAATAAAGGTATATCAAAAAACCTGGCAGGGTGGCAATTTCTCTACTTTATTTTTAATTTAAAAAGTTAATAACATTTTACTACTAATAATTAACTTTTTAAAAAAGGGAAACAAATTCTAACCCGTTTCCCATACATCCAAAAACAACCCTTTACAGGGGAGTGTCAAAATCCGAATGTTATTATTTTCTTAACCTTTTGTAATTGAATCATGTTCACAATAAAGATATATCAAAAAACCTGGCAAGGTTGCAATTTCTCAACTGGGGTTACCTGTTAGATCTGCCTTGGATTTCTTCAACGTTTTAAAATTGGATTTATGTATATAGATTATGTTAGAGAATGAACTGAATTTTAATGAAAATTCTTAACAATAAAAAAATTAACATAAGGCGCAAACGATGTTATTTTAAACTTGGATGCTAATGATACGAACAGCACTATATGTATGTTTATTTTCTAATTACGATTTAATTGCGGACGCAGAAAATTCTACGTTAGTGCTTCGCTCGATTTAACACCTAAGAATTATATTATACTTTTCACACAGTTTTCCTTTTTTTGTTCATTAAAATCTACGGGGCTGTAATTAAGAATAAAACAACAAATGTCTGTCACAAATCGCAAACAAAGGATTCGATTTGCGGATATCAAAACAAAAGCATCATTGCCTACATCTTTTGTTTACATTTTGTTGACATAAAGACAGTGAACGATTTCAAAAGCTTTTGGCGGACATACATAGGAATGCTTATCAATACGGTGCAACGGTTTAAAAAAAAAAACGTTTCCTAAAAACGCACTTGGAGTATGATCGTTTTTCTTCATATTCTTTGTTTATTTTTTGTCAAAGACCTCGGAAAATCAAAACAAAATTCGGAGCAGATAATTGCTCTTATGAAAGCAAGCAAAGAACCAATTCAGGATACTACCCACTTGTTTTTATGTAAAGGGCGTAAACGTTCTTTAACAAATCTACATATAATTGCACAGTACTCGTATAGAAACTTTCAGAGGTGCTGCTTTTTCGTTTTCCTGCGGACAACGCTGTAGCCAAAGTTTGAGTTGACTTTTCGGACAACTATGTATGTGGATAATCGTATCCGAATAAATATCTTTGTTGAGTGCATTTGAATAAAGTGCTAAAAAAAGTGCAAGAAATAATTCAAATTTTTACCGCATAATCGAAATAATTTAACGATTAATTTTAATAAATCTAGCAATAAATCAACAAAAACTAAAATATCTCGTAAACCAAAACACTTACGACCATTAAATTGCATGATATCCTTGTGCTAACATTTTTAAAAACTAAAATGTTTAATAAAATCCATTTAATAATAAAGGTCACTATATTTTTGAATATCCATAGTCCTTAAAGATAAAGTGGTGGTACATTAGTACCTTAAAATATTGTCATATGTTTAGAATGGGAATTGCTTTGAATTTCATTTATTTGCATCGCAAGGCTTCACTAAGCAAGAGATGAAGGAGAAGAATGAATGTACTTAAGTGCAAAAATAATTGTACAGCAACAAAAAAGCGTTAACATAACAAGCGTTTCATGACAGGGATCCAGATGAGCCTGATTATGAACATTTATAATATGTAGCTGCTAATATACAGAAGGACATCAAATTGAATATAATGCTAATGAATTGGATAGTGGTGACAGTTATTATGAAGAATAAGTGATAAATTAAATTAATAGGGAAGACGATTTATACTTATAAAAAAAAAAAATAAGGGAATGAAAAATAAGTCTGGTGCAACTAGGCTACGTGCTCATAATCTACTCCGCGAGCCAAACAACGGTCCACACCGAAGAATAAATCAATAGGCATAGTTGAGATTTTTAAATCCTTTATCACTGATGAAACGGTTTATATTATTGTACGTGAGACTTATCTTAAAGCCACAGTATCACCAGCAGCAAAGGATCAGATTGAACCTCTCTCAAATAGAGTTTCAAGCGTATGGCAGCCTGTGACAACACATTCACACATACTCTAGTATAAGGAAATACTGGTATTTTAATTGTTAAACAGTATAATCACATACAAAATAAGGGGATACGAGGTGCTTGCACATAAGGGTTAATGCATATAAAATGCGAACATTTTGTTAAAGTGGCACCTCCATTTATATATTTCTTCCATGTTGAAATCATGGCTGTCATAATACTGTCATCTCTTTTGCACTCACATTGAGCATATCGCGAGCAATTGGAATTAATCATCTAAAGCAAGATTTGTATTTCTGACAGCTGTTCAGTCAGTATTCACGTGTAAAATTAACAGGTACAAAATTCACGTAATGATAAGAAAGCTTCTTACTACAAAATTTAGTATAACTATTATCGAAGATAGCTACAATTTGTGAATATATTTGTATGATTTATTTTGTGGATTTCTCCAACACCAGAAGGAAACATTAACAAAAGTTAATGCAGAAGTGAAAAATGGTTGTGCTTTTGCTTGAGGAAAGAGCGAGCAAGAAAGATCAAATAGTAAACAGTACAAAACCAACGAAATAAATAAAAACAAAATACCAAAACGAAGGTGAACAGATAGAAGCAAAGAAAAATTTTGGGACTAAAAGAGGAAAGCAATTGGAAATTTTTAGTGTGATTACATGAAAGTTAGTGAAGAAATCAGCAAAAAAGTTGCTGAATTATGTTGTTTTAAATACGCAATACATTTAAAATATTCGAACGCAAAATGTAAGTTTTTTTTTGCTAACAGTATAATAATTTCGAAGCCTGAGAAGAATGCTGAAAAAGTGTATACGCATACAATGTATTCATGTATAGTGAAAAAACAGGCTGAAAAGGTATTTTTGCAAGCAATAATAACTGAAAAAGCATTTTACGTCAGAGACAAAGAGATGAGTGAACATAAAATTTAAATATATACATACATACATATATGTGCATAAGATGCCAATTCATACATCAGCGATAAATGAAAATGGTTTTATTTTTTTTTCTACATATATAACTTGTAAGGTTGAATGTATAAAAAGTCATTTGTAAACGGAATTTGCTTCAAAGGGCGTAGGAATAAAAAAAAGGTAATGCATACATATATACAAAAATGTAGTATGTACATACATACATATCACGGATGTGTATATATGTACATATGTGTATGTATGCTAAAAGCCATAAAGAAACCAAAAGTAATGAGGAACAGTTTTTGAATTTTGCAAGTACTTAGATACTTTGTTGATTCCTACCAAGAATGATAGTTTGCTGAATCGTGGATTCGGGCAATACCGAAGAGGAAGAAATTGCTGTGGTCAAACTTGTCTGTATCATTACTTGCTCATTGACTCTTAACCATTAAAACTCTTGCCAAAGATCCACGTTATTCTTGTTATCATGTTCGCTGAAAACACGATAAGAAGGAATTTTAATAGTTGATTATGTTAATGACTAGAAAGTGTAAAATTTGTATTGGTTTTTGCCATAAAATCTCTGAGTATAGTTCTAATATGCTGCAAATACAAATGTACGTACGCGTATATAGCTACATATGTATTGTGTATGTATGCTATATTGCAGGGGTGAACCGAAATTCCAAGTTTGTCGATGCTTCTAATCGCTCCTTCCAGTAGATGTCACGAAACAAATTTTCGGGACTTCAACATCATCGAAGTGTGGCCCTAAATATTTTTGTCTTTTACACCCACTTATTTTTTTGCGAAACCAAGATCAACCTGTTTCGTTAAATCAAGTCTACCTACAATCGTGCTGCAACAGACAGTTATCAAGTTATAAAATTCATTTAAGTCTTTTATATTAAGAAGGAACCTACTTGTTATATAAGATTAGTTGTAATCAATAAGATTTAAGTTTGAGATTGTAATTGCTTTTAATATAAACGAAAACGATTCTAAACTTTATTACTTTATACTAAAATATACGTTTTTTTTTTCAAACACAGATAATCAAAAAAAAAAAAAACAAATGAAACATTAAAACCGGAAATAGGAAAAGGAAAAAAAATAAACGCTTACATTCATACATATGTATGTATATGAAACATATGTATGTAGAAAAGAATCTCCGCTTCACATAAACAATTGACGTCGCTGTCTTTCCTACTAAAGTAATATATTCTTTGAGAATTCTTAGTGTGTCGGTCAATGCAGATCTTGCTACACCACACAGACACAATTGGATAGAAACAAAGACACAACCATAACGTAATTCATAAAACGAAATAATCGGCACAAAAAGTATTTTGGAATAAAGAACCGATTTGCATATAAAGCCCGATCATCGTTTCACTGGCGGACGCTAGCAGTGGTGCATAATCATCATAATATGTAAAATAAACATAACCGCTTTAAATGCGACAACAAAATATAAAAGAAAATTGAACAAGAGCGAAAATTGCAATTAAAAACAAAACAACGAAAAGCAAACCGCATAAGCTTAGCGATCAACAAAAAATCAATCGGACAGCCGCTAAAAGGCCGATTCGAAAGTCCACAATTACCAACGTAGGTGGGAAAGAAGTGTAGCATTCACATCGCTATGGAACTTTACGATTTGGATGATGTGGTCGCACCACCAACACACACTGCAGATGCGCCACTTAAAGATTGGCGTCTTAAGTATCAAGCGGGCACAATTCAGAAAAGTGACTTCACTGAATTCTTTCAAAAGCAATCACGGAAGTATTTTCATTACCAATATGAAGCAGAGCAAGGTGAGTAATTATGCCACATTACCACTAATAATGCTCCTCGCAAGTATGTACTTAGGTATGTACATATGTATGTATGTATTAATTACCGTTGCACCCAGGCCACGCAATTGGAAATTGCAGCGGTTGTGGTTATTCAAAGGCTTGAAAACATTGGCCATGGAAACCAGATCTGACAACACCCGCGTTCAAAACGTACATACATATGTACATATATACATAAGTATATGCATATGTATTTGCATGTATTAATATCTACATACATACATATGTAGGTATATGTGTATGTATGTACGTATACATATAATTCAAAATGTTTGCTATTTGAATTGCCTACATATAGTTTTCTAACAAACGTGCGTATCATTATTGTTATTATTATTATTAGTCCATATGTTTTGTATACATACATATGTATATATGTAGGTAAATACATACATATTCTTATATATAATATAATTTTGGCGCGTACACTATATAGCTCAGTGTTTGGCCGAGCTTCTCCTGCCATTTGTAGTGTGCGTCTTTATATTATACCACAAATGGAAGGACCTACAGTTTTGTGCCGACTCTGAACGGCAGATGTATTTAATGAGAAGCTTTTTCATGGCAGAAATACCCTCGGAGGTTTGCCATTGTCTGCCGAGGGGTGACCGCTATTAGAAAAAACTTTTTCTATTACTAAGATTTTCCTTGCCCTGACTGAGATTCGAACCTCGAACTCACCGGCATATCAATTTATAGCACGCGCCGCTACCAACTCGACCACAGCGGCCAAATATGCACATATTTACCTACATATTGTATATACATTAATGTGTGCATTTTAATATGGCCTATGCTTTAATAATTTGTAAAGTCACTATATTGAAAAGTTTTACCTATTTTCTTTAAGTATAAAATCAATTTAACCTTGTGCACAATCAAAAATATCCTCAAATTTTCCAAACCGCTTTTAATAATATTTTTTTTTTTTTTAAGTATTGGGTATTTTGGTGAATATCACATCACCATTTTCAACAAGACTTCATTTCGAGAAAAGGATTAGAGTTCCCATCTTGTCTGGCCGCGACAGTTGTGAGTAGTTGGTCATCAACAAAATTTGCTATCGATGCAAACTGATACTGATTGTTACTTAATATAAAAAAAAATTTAATTAGTAGAAAATATACTAAAACTCCAATTTTTCGAACAACAACAATATTTGTATGGGGTCTAATCTAAAAAGAAATATGATATTATGATTCCTTAACCCAAAAATCCTTAAGTTAAACTTTTTCAAGGATTCAAAATAATTTTTTTTTTTTTTTTTACAAATGTTGGACAAATCACGTACTGTAGAGAAAACCTAGGGTGACCCGAAAATTCTGCAATCAGATTCGGATTCAGCAGGCCCAAATGCTTTTATTAACTTCTCAACCTCAAAAACAAAGCCAACATTTATTTTTTCGGAAAATTTAAATTTTGACTGTTTCTATAATCGACCTATTCTGAAAAACCAAACAACTTCTTTGCCCATAGTGCTTCGTTTGTCGGGACGAATGAGTTAAGTGTTTCATCTAATGTACAGTTTTTTATTTTCCACTATATCTATCAACCAGTTCATTTATTGGTGTGGGTTATATTTAGTATATCTTATTTAAATAATGCATGTGCATTAAAATTAAAGAAAGCGGTTTTATTTTGACAAATTTCAGCAATTTTTTTTTTATATTTACTTTAAACGTGTTTTAATTAAAATACTAACATATGTAGGTACTATATACCTTTCATAAACAAAAACTTCATAAACCGAGGTTTGAAACTTTGCACAAATTTTATTATTTTTTACCAAATTTGAATCAAAATTTCTAACTTACATATGTCTGCAGCTTTAGAAAACTTACGAGTTAATCCATTAAATTTTAGTATAATGATTTGCAAGTTTCATGTGACCGCATTTGCTGTCATACATACGAGGGCGTTTTGATCAGTTAGTGACTTTTTCAATAAATATATTTTTTCCGTCAAATAAGCGTTATATTTCTCAACATTATCTCCTTTTAACTCTATACACTTAGTCCAGCGTTATTAAACTTTTTTTATTCCTTTTCTTAAGTTTCTCAAATTAGGCGTTTGACCTCTTCATTCTTACTACCCAGCCATTTCTTCAGGTTTGGAAATAGGACATAGTCGCATGGGGCTTAATCTGGAGAATATTCTGGATGGGATAGCAGTTCGTAGGCCAATTCATGGATTTTTGCCATAGTGAGATCACACGTGTATAATGTTCAGTTAAGATGCCTACATACTCAGACACCTCACGCACTTTCATTCTCCGGTCATCCTTTATCATTCCATAGATTTTATCGAGGATTTTTGGGGAAACGACCCCTTTTGGGCGACCGGAACGTTCGGTGTCACTTGTGCTGATACGAACACAACGGAACTCTGTAAACCACTACTTAACCATTGAAATTGATGGTGCAGTGTCTTCATGATCAAACCTTTGTTAGGTTTCGGTGATGGCTTTTTCACGTAAAAAATAATGCTTAATCAGCACACGAAATTCACTTTCTTCCATTTTTGTTAACATTCTAGAGGTTATCTGCTTTCAATGGCTGTACTAAACTAAAGCCAGAATTCAGTAAGCAACATCAGAGTCTAATAGAGACAAAAGTCACAATTTTCAACCAGTTTGCATTCATTAGAGTCAATATAAAACCTCTAGTCTCAAAATAAAGTATATAAATTGTGACCAGGTGATAAGCAGGTCATGAAAATTCACTGACTTGTAAAACCGTCCTCGTATTTACATACATATATGTTTGTACATATATGTAGTTTGCATACAGCTGATACGTTAAATTAAGTTTAACCCTTCTAGTTAAGTTTAAACCACGTTTTAAGTTGTCTAAAAAACTCAATAGTGAGTTTAAACTCAGTTTAAATGACAAACAGAGTTAAATTTGCATTGAATAACTGGCCGTAAGTGTTTACATTTTAGTTGCATCGACTTGTATAACAATATAGGACACATCATGAACACATATAGTGAAAAAAAGATAACCACCTCAATACAAAGATATTACTTGATTTACCGCCTTATATCTAATACAATTCAATTCAACATCTTTAAAATCATATTTAGTTAAGTTGATTGCATTCTATTTAGTAGGTGACTGAGGACCGGTTTTACAATCCAATCTTAAGTCGAACTTAATTTCTAGTTAAGACAAATCTTAGCTAAGACCAGTTTAAGATTTTGCACACATTTGCGTTTCACAATGGAGACTTAAGTATGGAAAATATTTAATTTAGAAATATGGTAGCACCACAAGAATTCTCTTTGTTTTTCCATATTTTGAAATTTAAGCAAATAGCAAATAACTCATATAAATAGATTTGTGTGCGGTTAATTAAAAAAATATTTTCAAGTTCAAATATTGCACCAATATATGTATTTTTTTAATTTAAACAAAATTGAAAATACAAAGATAAGAAGCATTTTCGCTCCGAATTAGATTGACTTGCTGGGTAATTTAGGGGTAAACTAAATTTTGACACTGTCTTTTTTCTCTTTGTCGAAGTTTTATAAATTTTCTTTCCACAATACTGACGTAAATTCGTATGTTATGGCTCGTGAGACAGTAGCTATGTCGAAATGTTAATAAAAACATACTCTCCAGACACAAATTAAAGTAGTTTATTTATTTATTTATTTATATTTATATTTTATAAATAAATTTATAAAATATATGCACGGGTGCTGGGCTGCAAGGCCATGTTGCTCCCGAGTTGTGAAAATTAGAGTTAAACTTCGTGCTGGAGATTATGTTTTTTTAGGGCTTCGTTAATAAATTGTATGGTTTTTTTATTACTGCAGTCGAGTGTTGCTTCAAGGTTGGTGTGACTTCCTGAGATGGCGCAATCCTTCAGTATGTGTTCAACAGTTAGAGATGTTCCGCATGTTTCTTTGGAAATAATAAAATGATTCACATACCCGATAGTCTTATGCTTTAATCCGATATTATTAATTTAAGTACATTCCAAGCATTATTGAAATAAATTTGGTCGCGAAAGTCTTTCTCATCGACAATTGAAATTACTTTAGTTCTCCTTAACACAAAAATATATGTACGTATATAACTTCTTCGTACTCTAAGTCAATGTCTTCATCACTACTCCAATAAAATTCCATATTTCGAAAATTCTTTAGATTTTTTCAATTATTTGTATTTAAGTCTTTACAATTTTATTTGACAACCAATAATCAGTTGTTCACAAAGATAAGATCAGTTTAAGACGAGACATTTGGCGACTTAAGTTCAACTTAATTCGAGCTTAAGATTTGGTTGGTGAGACGCAAAATCTTAAACTAGACTTAAGTTTGACTTAAAAATGCATTAAAATTGCATAAACATAATAAACTTATACAGCTACAAACTTAGCGCTGTTACATTTGTCAGTTGTGGCTACCATTTACGTTCCAATTTCCCTTAGCGCGAATCAGTACGCTTAGTTAAATCTTGAGAACGACTGTATTTTGATATTTGTTACATGGTAAACATTTCCCCCAAGATCTGATTCCAACGCATTTTTTTTTTTTAATATCAGAATCTGATTTCTATCCTTCTTGTGTCCTCTCATTTTTTAATCGTTCACTACCGCTTTATGCTCGTTTGAAAGTAACCCTGTTATTTTTATAACAACCCGTTTAATAAAATTCGTGCGTTTTTACTTGTAAGTACAACAGTGAAGGATTTTCGATGTGGTTTTCCGTCAAACCATTTATAGCAAACACCAAATACTGTCAATATACATACATACATATATACTACCTATGTATTAGCGTAGCCTTAGCTGAGGAATCCGGCAAGTTATAACTTTAAAATTAAAGTATTTTGTAAAAAGTAATTTTTTCGAAGATTTTTGGATATCACACAAATCATGATTTTTATTTTAATAGTGCAATAAAAGCAGTTATACTTGTAGCGGAATTCAGTAATTTTGCAAATTTGAGACTAGAGAAAGGGACTAGAGACTAGAGACGAGAGACTAGAGGCTTTATTTTGAAACTAATGAATGCCAACTGGTCTAAAATTGTGACTTTTGTCTCTATTAGAGACTGAGACTGCTCACTGAATTCGGCCATAAGTCTCTAAATTGTGACCAGGAAATGAGCAGGTCACAAAAAAAGGGTGGGATTCGATATAGCGCCGCATAAGTTTGGTTTACTGTGGCTAAACGCGTAAACCAAATTGAAAAATTCCAATGCACATAGATGAACAACAAAATAAACTTTTGTTTAACTATCTTTTTGCAAAAATCCGTCCACAAATTTTAACAGAATTTAACTTTAAAAATGCTCTTGTTTTTGCATTTTTCACATATATGGTGTTGGAATTTCATTCACTGCAGTTAATATCGAGCCACTAATGCATTCATTTTGGCACACACATATTACTAACACATTGTGCTATCAGCTTTTACTGTTTTTAGAAACTAAAACTATTTAAGTACTTTGCATTTCTTAAATAAATAGTTGCATTTTTAAGCCCCGCACAAAAGACTAAAATTCTTGCCAAATGCATCTGTCAAACTACTGAAAACAACGAGCGAAGGAGAAACAAAATGGAAATTAATATAACCCAGTAAGCAAAAAATACGCGGAAAGTAGTTGTGAGATACGTTTCAAAAGTATATACACCACAATTAAGGTCTGCGGGATTTTTCAAAAATAAATATTTCGTGATATATTGAAAATTTTGTAATTAAAAATCGCGCGATTTTTAAATATATATTTCGCTATATATTGAAAATTTGTAATTAAAAATCGCGCGATTTTTTATTACAAATTTTCGCCTGCGGCGCTTTTCACTAATAAATGTATATTTCGCTATATATTGAAAATTTGTAATTAAAAATCGCGCGATTTTTTATTACAAATTTTCGCCTGCGGCGCTTTTCACTATTAAATATATATTTCGTAATATATTAAAAATTTGTTATTCAAAATCGCGCATTTTAACATATGTAATGAACTCACATTTTGTCTGGAGTTTAATAAAAAATGTTTACTGGGTAACTTTGTCTCCCTTTTGTATGGAAAAAGTTGGATTTTTGCCCATTTTCAAAGGCTTCCCTAGGGCCTCACAGAGGGTCTAGAGGAACCAGAGGGGGCTCATGGAAAAGTTTATTCTTTCCCCTTTCTAACGGTGTGCTGGGGGGGTGCCACGCCCCCTCCTTCATTGCCCACCACCCCCTTTTTATGCGGCGCTATACCGAATATTAACCCAAAAAAAATTAAAATAAAAACAAAAGAAAAAAACGTGAAAGTGAGGAACAGCAATAATCTCCAGCTCTTTTGAGACTTGTGATGATATCAAGTTACTAAATTCGGGCATGACTGCTTACTGAGTTTTTGTATAATAATTTTGCATTAGTTTTGGTATAATAATTTTTAAACAAAAATAAAAGGTGCTACCATTTCTAAACAATCCGCAAATTCAATTTAATGCATTTAATAAAATAAGGAACATACATACTTACATATGTATATGTTGATATGTACATACATACATATGTATGTACATGTATGTTTTAAAAATTTTTTTTCGAAATTATAACATGCCGATTAACAGTCTGTTATTTACATTTATGAAAGTATAAGTAGTTTTTATGAGAAGTTATTTTTTTTTCTCCTTTTTCCGTGGGCCCGTAGGGAGGCTTTGGGCCGGAAAAACTTGCTTGAATGTATATCTACATATACTTATACTTCTATTTATATTGTGTGACAATACTTGCATACATAGGTACTAGGGATTTCGGGATCCCGGGTTCCCGGCCTTTTTTAGCTCCCGAATATCCCGGGATAAGTCTATTCAAATCCCGGAATTGTAGAAAACAAAGAATTTAATAGCCATTTATTTTTCAAATTTTGTATCATTCTTAAAAGTTCCCCTTTCAAGGGTAAAACAAAACCTTTAGAGAGTACACAATTGACAAACAACACAGCTTGTTAACTCCCTTTGTTTTGTTCTTGCCATTACAAATGAGCTGGAGAATAACCAACTCGAGTAGAAAATGAGCCTCACTATGAAAGCGATGATAATAGAACTAACAACGTGTTGAGACCCAGCAGTGCTTCTTCTGTAGCAAATATGTATGTATATTTCTACTTGAAGTATAAATTATTTTGCAAGTGTGTCAAATTTTACGTTTATTTCCTTTTTTTCTTGAAAATACCAATAAATACATATGTACATGATTTACAACAAATCGTTCTTCTTTGTTATATTAATGTTATTTTGTATACTTCTATAATACAACGATTACAGACGTAATTCGGGATGCCGGGATTTTTCCGAGATTTCGTTTTAAAAACTCGAAAATCCCGGGATCAACAAAATGCCGAAAATTGACATCCCTAATAGGTACACAACATACATATGCATATGTATGTATGGGTATGTAGCTGCAGGTTTTGCAGGCGAATGTACATACATATACATAAATAAAGAAAACAACACTATCTGGCTTTAAATGTTAGACCATGTGTAATGCTTGGTTTTCATTAGGTCAAATTTGACGTCAAATGTTGTCATATGAATGAAAACGGGTTGTCATAAGGTGCCATTTGTGTTTGCAGTCAGTTTTGACCTCGTACTATGTTGGCAAATTCATTTTGGATGTCAAATGTTGCCATATCGGCGGGCAAATTAAAATCTGACCGTTTTCACTTGGCTGTCATTTTATTTAGTACTGTTTACAGTTTAGTACTGTTTTCCTATCACGCTCTAAATTTAAAGGTTCTTTTGTAAATTTCAAAAAGTTAACTTTTTAAATTTGTTTGTGAAATATGAAAATTAATGGGACCAGACATGGATGTACATATGTATGTATCTACACCTCATAAAAACACTCAGGTCGTATATCCCTCATCGAAGGGGTCGGCTTTTTATTTCTCATACCCTGACAATAATTTTTCGCCATGCGTGAATATTAGGTTGGCCTGTTAGGGTTGCATTTTTACATATTTCAATATACATATGTATCTTCGGCGCCTATGTCGGATTTTTAAAGTGTGACGAAAAATGCAAAAAGGCAAACGACCCCTCCTGTTGTCATATGCACTTATGTAGGTATTATTATTAACGGTACATACATATATGATAAATTTATAAATTTATACATACATATGTACTTAGTTTATCAACAAAACAAAAGGATACTTAAAATTGTTACGAAATGCTTTGTTTATCTCGCTCTGACTATAGTTCATACAATTTATAAATATCTGTAACATTGTACAGAAGTTCTGTGAAATAGGACCGCAAATAATGTGTGTCCTCCATGTAAACTTGAAATTTTTCAAAATATCGGCAGTAAGATATTGCCGAAATACATTTGAATTAAAATTTTGAAATAACATCGAAAATTACAGCAAAGCTACAGATTGTATTAAATATAAGTAACAAGCTTTTATAGGAATTGCAAATAGAAGGCATTGAATATTGAATATACATATAGTGTATCATATACATACATATGTATGCGTATGGCGCATCAGTGCAATTCTGTGTTTCTCGTCTTTTGTTATTCCGATAAAAGCTTATCTTTACAGCCACCTTATGTTGGCCATTGAACTTTTTAATGGGATTATTGTGCACTATGCAGCGAGTTATATAACATCCCCTTTTTTATTTTCACGCGTTTTTACTGAGAATTTCACAGAAATTTAAAAAGGTTTTTATAACTTTAATTTTGGTAACTTTCTGTCGACTTTCGATAAAATTAAGCAAAGGCTGAATACGTGTTTATCACCTTATTTGAATAGCTTTGTGAAAACACAAATGAATATATGTATGTACATATACACATAACTAAACAAAAAAATTGAAAAAAAGTTAAACCAGTTTGATGTGCACATAATTAAAACAGGCATGCCTTGCTGCTTTATAAATAGTTATTTAAATATTCTTACATGTTTATGCAATTTTTTTGTGTGTCATACATTTTATTTCTCTTGAGTTTACGTCAGAGGTCGCACTGTTAGTCATATAGGGTGGGATTCGATATAGCGCCGCATAAGTTTGATTTACTGTGGCTAAACGCGTAAACCAAATTGAAAAATTCCAATGCACACAGATGAACAACAAAATAAACTTTTGTTTAACTACCTTTTTGCAAAAATCCGTCCACAAATTTTAACAGAATTTAACTTTAAAAATGCCCTTTTTTTGCATTTTTCACATATATGGTGTTGGAATTTCATTCACTACAGTTAATATCGAGCCACTAATGCATTAATTTTGGCACACACATATTACTAACACATTGTGCTATCAGCTTTTACTGTTTTTAGAAACTAAAACTATTTAAATACTTTGAATTTCTTAAATAAATAGTTGCATTTTTAAGCCCCGCACAAAAGACTAAAATTCTTGCCAAATGCATCTGTCAAACTACTGAAAACAACGAGCGAAGGAGAAACAAAATGGAAGTTAATAAAACCCAGTAAGCTAAAAGTACGCGGAAAGTAGTTGTGAGATACGTTTCAAAAGTATATACACCACAATTAAGGTCTGCGGGATTTTTTAAAAATAAATATTTCGTGATATATTGAATATTTTGTAATTAAAAATCGCGCGTTTTTTAAATATATATTTCGCTATATATTGAAAATTTGTAATAAAAAATCGCGCGATTTTTTATTACAAATTTTCGCCTGCGGCGCTTTTTACTAATAAATATATATTTCGCTATATATTCAAAATTTGTAATTAAAAATCGCGCGATTTTTCATTACAAATTTTCGCCTGCGGCGCTTTTCACTAATAAATATATATTTCGCTATATATTCAAAATTTGTAATTAAAAATCGCGCGATTTTTTATTACAAATTTTCGCCTGCGGCGCTTTTTACTAATAAATATATATTTCGTAATATATTAAAAATTTGTTATTCAAAATCGCGCATTTTAACATGTGTAATGAACTCACATTTTGTCTGGAGTTTAATAAAAAATGTTTACTGGGTAACTTTGTCTCCCTTTTGTATGGAAAAAGTTGGATTTTTGCCCATTTTTAAAGGCTTCCCTAGGGCCTCACCGAGGGTCTAGAGGAACCATAGGGGGCTCATGGAAAAGTTTATTCTTTCCCCTTTCTAACGGTGTGGTGGGGGGGTGCCACGCCCCCTCCTTCACCGCCCACCACCCCCTTTTTATGCGGCGCTATACCGAATATTAACCGTCATATACATTTGCAATGTACATACATATATGTAATGTACAAAAGGTTAATAAATTTGCAGTGATTTAATGTCAATCAAGTTTTAGGCGACAGAAATGTGATCATTTAGTGATAGTATGCATAAGGAGTCAGGGGTAAACATCATCATAAAACAGTTTCGGGACCAGTACAGGACAATTTCGGAACTAGTTTTGGACAATGGAGACTATTTTAGTAACATTTCCGGGCTAGTTTGGAATCATTCCGATATCTATCCGGTTTCTTTTTCATGTGCGCCAATTGTCGATTTCGTCGGAAAATTCAGAGCCAGAATTGTCCACGACAATTTCTGTTTCATAGACGCCTGTCTCTAATTGTGACAATTGTTCGAAAATTACAATAAAATATAAACGACAATCGTCTGACCATTGCTGACAATTTTCACTGATAAAAGTTGTCGCGACAATAGTGACAAAACTAAATACCTCAATCAGAAAGATAAGTAAATACCCATTAAACAGTCGAACTGACAATACAAAAAATGTCTGTCGTGATAAAATCGTTACTGTCGCTTCATAAAATAGGCCTCAGGACTGTTTTACGAAATTTTAGGGGCGAGTTTAAAGTATAATTTTGGAACCGCTTCAAGATCTGTTAGAGAGCATTTTGGGGCAAATTCATGGTTTTTCAAAACCACTTTACAATTAGGAATCCTCAAAATGAAAATTTCGAATTGTCCGGAAATAATTTAGAACTATCCTCGAGATGGTTCTGGAAGAGACGTGAAATAGTCTCGACAAATTAAAAAAAGAAATAAGTGTTTCTAATCTGCTTTGCTAAGCATCCGTGTAAGGGTGGTTTCTCAATAAATTTCATGAGTACGAGGTAATGACGCCTTTTTTTACAATTATTTAACATATGTATATACATATGGAAAATTATACATAATTGCAATAACAATTCAGCATTTAATCTAAAATATTAAAATTTATGTTTTGTTTTTTTCTTTCAGATGCAACTAGACCCAGCTGTAAGTAAACGTTAATACACAAACTAATTTTAGCAGATCATCGTTAAAACGGCCTCCATCGATCATTTCCATTTCAAACGGCATGCCTACTATACCTTGCCATGAGTTCTATCACAATACTTTAAAAAAATTGAAAAAAATAACAGTTTTAATATTAATATCGATAACATTCAAAATGGCTATAATAATGTCGATATCGATAGATATACCGCTTATGACGTCGACAGATGTTATGATATTATAACGATAAGGACTGTAGAAAGTTCCCGTGTTACAGATATTAAAAAATTATTGTTGGCTTAAAAGCCGGTTTATAATATACATATGTATATACTTGTGCATATAAATAAATAATTTGTCGCTTACACTTTGTAGCTCCTCCCACCATTTGTGGTGTGCATCTCGAGAGCAGATGTACCTTATGAGAAGCTTTTTTATGGCAAAAATACCATTACAGAATTGCCTTTGCATGAGATTGGATCTTTAAATCTTTGTAAAGCACGTTTAGGAAACTTTCAATGTTTTTCACATTATTTAAGGTGTCTGTTTAATTTATCTCCTTTACATACAAACATATGCTTTAATAGAAAATTAATAAATAATATTTTTAACGCCTAACAATCATACATACATACATCTAACGATATTCGCTTGTTGCGATAATTTTAATTTATTTAAATCAATGTTTTACTTATTATTTTACGTTAATTATTATATGTTTTTGGTTCCCCAAGGGGCAGATGTACTTTCTGCATTTAGAAACTATCAGACTAGGCATGATGGCTCGCGGCCTAGTGGCGCCTGTAAGTTTTTTTGTCAACAATTTTTTTTGCTCATCTGAAAGAACGTAATAATCAAAATAAAAGCACGAAACTCAGTGATTCAAAATTATAAATAAAAAAATAATGTGTGCATTTAGTTTAACACCCGCACATTGCGTTTAGAAATTTTGCGGCGGCGCTACTAATATTCATTGTCATTTCATAGTTGGTAAGGTTAATGCTATGTAAAAGATAAAAAAAAGAAATCACCTGCTATTTGCAATTTGTTTCCCTTCTGTTAATTTTTTTCATTTCATTAATTTCCTTTCTCATTTCACAACTTTACATGCATTGTCTTTTTCCCTTGTTTCATTTTGCTATTCGTGCATTGACTCTTAAAATTGCAGTAAAATGCACCTTCAATGAGGCTGGCGCCAAGGAGCACATTATCAGCGTTCTAATGGAATTTGTACTGGGTGATAATCCGAAAATTGTGCTTGACAAACTGCAGCAGGAGGGCAATACAGCCGCAGTGTGCGGCAAAGTGTTCAAAAACGGCGAACCAACATATAGTTGTAGGGAGTGTGGCATGGATCCCACTTGCGTGCTTTGCGTGAACTGCTTCAAACAATCTGCACATCGATGTCACAAGTACAAGATGTCGATTTCGGGCGGCGGTGGTTGCTGTGATTGCGGCGATGAGGAGGCATGGAAGAAGGATCACTATTGTGAGGAGCACTTAGTGAGTGGAATTAATTTATGCTTACATTGTATATATACAAAAAAAAATAAACATTAAGTTTTCATTTCATTCGTCTAAATATAGTTTTGAGATCGCGCATATTTTTTTAAACGCGTTTTAAAGCCCGTATTTTTGAATTATTTTCCATTTCGGTTTAAAAATTTTTTTTTTTTAATTTTTTCATGTGTCTCACGTCTTAAAATCGTATTCTTTTCTTCTTTTACTTGTCCGACAGAGTGGAATGTTGATATTTGTTGAAACGAGTTTTCGTCATTCCTTGTCAATGTTGACACTGAAGATGGCATAACGCCGAAACCGGCTTGTCTTCAAACCGAACTTGACAAGGGCTGACAGAAATTAGTCTTACAATTCTTTTGAGCGATTAAACACTGTTAAAGCCACTTAAACCGGGCAGAACCATAGACAACTAAAACGGCTCCAAATAATTTGTTTTTGCACAATACCGTAAAAAATGCCCCTTCAGATCATGAAATTGGAAAGTTACTCAATTTCTATAATTTTTCTGTTAACAACCTATGTAAAGGGTGTTTTTTTTACAGGTTTGTTTTTCGAATAGAGATAAAACTGGCATTTTGTGGTCAAATCTGGCAACTCTAATGTCATTTATGTTCAGTTTGGTTTGCCATTTCATCATGAACAGGTTGACAAAAGAACAACGCTTGCAAATCGTGCAAATTTATTTCGAAAATAATGGTTCAGTTCGCGAAGTTTACCGTGAGCTCCGTCCATTTTATGGTCGACATAATCGTCCATCAGAGCAATTAATTCGGTTAACCATGGATCGTTTTCGCACTACGTTTACTCTATGTGATAATACGCATCCGCAGAGACGTCGAACAGTGCGCACCGAAGAAACAATTGCCGCTGTAGAGCAAAGTGTTGAAGAGGACCCGAATGAATCGATTCGCCACCGTGCACAGCAATTGGAGCTTTGTCCATCAACTTTATGGAAGATTTTGCGCAAAGATCTTGGCTTGCGACCTTACAAGATCCAGCTTGTGCAAGAATTAAAGCCGCGAGACCATGCAATGCGTCGTGATTTTGGTGCATGGGCCGAAAATGAGATTGATCTCGATGCTGATTTTCATCGCAAAATTTTGTTCAGTGATGAGGCTCATTTTTGGTTGAATGGCTACGTCAACAAGCAAAATTGCCGCATTTGGAGTGAAGAAAATCCACATGAGACCCTTGAAACGCCATTACATCCACAAAAACTGACTGTTTGGTGTGCTCTATGGGCTGGTGGAGTCATTGGGCCATACTTCTTCCGCAATAATGCTGGAGAGGCAGTTACCGTTAATGGAGACCGGTATAGAGCCATGATAACCGACTATTTTGTTCCCGAATTGGATGGCATGAATGTGGATGAGTTGTGGTTCCAACAAGACGGCGCTACATGCCACACAGCGCACGTCACAATCGATTTATTGAAGGAAACATTCGCTGAGCGCATAATTTCGCGGAATGGACCTGTCAATTGGCCACCAAGATCGTGTGATTTGACACCATTGGATTATTTTCTTTGGGGATATGTGAAATCGCTCGTCTACACCAACAAACCAGAAACGTTAGGGGAATTGGAAGCCAACATTCGTGGCGTTATTGCCGACATACGGCCCCATATGCTCGAAAAAGTGGTTGAAAATTGGACCTGTAGAATTGGCTTTATTCGAGCCAGCCGCGGCGGCCACATGCCCGAAATCATATTTAAACATAAATGGCATAAAATTATCCTTCCAATAAAGCCAAATTGATGGACCTTAAAACGATTTTCTTGTGTTTTATTTCAATTCGAAGTTCTATACCCCTAAAAAAACACACATACGTGGCTGTTAATTAGCAAACCAAATCAAACGGCCTTCTGTGCATCCTTAACCATTTCGCGACTACTGGGACAATATTGGTTTTCACAGATGTCGAGGAAAAGTACCTGGAGCAAGATGTGACAGATATTAGCCCATCTGAAAGCAACAATGAATCATCTTCCTCTGACGCTGAAAAAGTAAAACTAAATGAAGCCACTACTAAATCGGACGACGAACAACATATGTAAATGCGATTGTATGCGAATGAAGCACCTGCTTTTGCCAGCTGGCCTTACCAATTAGTACACGTAAATTTCGATTCCAAGTTTCAAATGCCGCTGGAAAAGGATCCCCTAGTTTTGGTAACTTTTCCTTGAGGTGCTACCGAGTTCAATGGGTTTAAAAAGTCTGTGCATTTTTAGCGTACAGTGCACAAATCTGCGAATAAGGAAACTCAATAGAGATAAAAAAACTAATAGGGCATTAACGGTTGAGTGAGATAATGAGGTTTTTAGGTGTACATTTAATGATTATTGCAGTAAACACCCATCAATAAGAAATGAAAGGATACAAAAAAGTATTTCTCGTGTTCGCTTCTCATAACTTTCTTCGAAGCTATGATAATTCTTGGATTGTACATAATGATCTTAAACGCAAAAATACCGTTGTTACAGTTTATAGTCCCATTAGGTAAGGTTCGGTTAGGTTAGAGTGGCTGCCACCATGCATGAGCACGGCGGCACACTTAGGCTGATATTGCCCGTTGTGACACCACTGGCGTTAGCCATTTGTATTCCCTCCTTTAGAAATTGAGTCATTCTGTACGTTTAGTGTAGGATAAGAAGTCAATAATACTTGCCGAATTTAAGTCGGCCAAACAGTCCACAAAATGATTTTTGAAAGAACGGCTGCACGTCTTTGCCAGGCCTGGGCAGTGGCAGAGGTAGTGTTCAATACTCTCTACCTCGTCCTCATTGCGGCAACTGCGCCAGAAATCATTTGTTGGGTAGCCCAGTCCATTTCCCTGGGTGCCCATGAGGCAGTGCCCGGTTATCGCTCCAACCACTAGCCTAAGAGAGGAGCGGTTAAGCATGGTGAGAGCTTTAGAGCGCTTTATATCGACCACTGGCCAGATTTATGTGGTGATATGACAGGTGGTGACCGAGGCCCACCTAAAATTTACCTTCTCAATAAGCTCAGATATAAGCCTGTGTTTGTAAGATGTTAGAGGTATGCCCATATCTAGAGCCGAGTTATAGTCCCATTAACTGAGTAAAAAAAATAAAGGTCCATCTATTTAATTGTTATGTTCAAATATGTAAATGGGACATATTGTCACAAATTTATATTATTTTTTTGATAAACTTAGTATTATTTATTTTTTGTTGCTTTAAAAGTATTAATTTATGGTATGGAGTAAAAGACTTAAAGCATAGTGCATCCAGAGCAAACCTTCGCATTCTCGTTTTTTTTTTTGTTATGAAAGATAATGAAAGGACTAACTGATTTTTGAAGTATGCATAACATGTTCTTTTTTACAAATTTACTCACATTTTGCAAATAGATGTCAAAAAATTAGAGCGAGAGTGTGGAATGAAAAGCCAGTCGCGAAAGTTTTCAAACGTTTTTTCTACCTTTCAAGATCGATTGTGCCACTTTTGCGCGGGCATTCACACAGTATAAGCTTAGAGGTCTCCTAATCCAGGCCCCAATACCTACGGGAGTCCAATTTTGTGAAGATAGTATCTCAGCCTACAGTGACCTGACAAGTAACCGCTGAGATTTCTTAGACCCTCTCTTCTGAGATTAAGTAGTCTTTCAGAGACTTCCCGGAATGGATATATTAACCTCTTGAATTGTCTATTGCCCTTTGACGATCGCCATTGGGCGAGCTTCTTCAGTCCTCTCGCTTTCTTAGAAGCCCTGCCGTGTATCCCTTAAAAGGACCACAGAACGGCTGAGGGCCATAAAAACTCTGTTGAGCCCCTCATTAAGCAAGATAATTCGCTCCTAATAAGTCCAGTACTGTTTTGCAACGGTCTACCAGCCTAGAAAGGAACATTTAGAGTTTAGAATTAGCTTTTAATCGTTCTGACCTATCTTTACTGACATTCCGAATTGCAACAAATATGTACTCGTATATATCTAATTGGTATGTTGAAAGTTAATTACAATGGTAATTTTTTTTAATTTACACATAAAGCGTTTATATTTTTCTTTTTGGTTTTAAACGAATGTAAAAAATATATATATTTGTATGTGTGCGTTTCGTTAATCGTGCCTTCCAATTCATTTGTATTAAGAAAGTGCGTTTTTGTTTAGGCTTATTGATCATCTCATAACTGTTTTTATTCAAATAAAATTCGTTAAATAGCGTTTCCTAATAAAGTTACTTTTGTAACTATTTGTTGTGAATTTCCAGCGCGGTAAGGAGAATCCCGCCGGCAGCACAATCATCACTGATGCGATCAAGGAGCGTTCTGAGTTGGCCTTCACTGCAATACTAACGTTTTGTGTAAATTTTCTCGAAATCGAATCGAATGCAAGCCTTGAATGCTTAGATGGCGATTTAGAAGATGGTCAGGAAGAATGCTTTTGTACTGTTTTCTACAACGATGAATCACATACATTCGATCAGGTCATACAGACGCTGACGAAAATTGCTAAGTGTCGTCAAAAGGACGCAACGGAGATAGTGGCGGCCATTGATCGCGAAGGTCGTGCCGTAATCAAATGTGATACGTTTAGTGAATGTCGCCAACTGCAAGAAGCTATCGAGAAGCAAGCGGTCACTACCCTGTCGGCATTACACACGGCACGCGCAAATCAATCGCTACGCGTTTCTGTGCTCAATATACGCGCTGTTGCTTGCCAGCAATTCGCTATTCAGTTACTCTCCTGGTTCCAAGAGTTTCTTATCAAGCATTGCATCTTCAGGCAGATATTCGCCCGCCTTATAATGGATCGCAAAGCGCCCTACTGCATACGCCACATACTCGAGTACGATGTGAAGTTGTGGAAGACAGCGCGTACCTGTTGGCATCATCTGCTCATTTCCGGCATGCTAATGGAATATGACAACAAAATGGCACTGGCCCAAGAATTCTCCAAACATTATGCATCTGTTGTGCAGGACTTCATACGTGACGATCACGAGCACTCCTTTTCAATTGTTTCGCTGAGTGTACAACTTTTCACTGTGCCAAGCATAGCCCATTATCTAATCGCAAATGAGGGAATTTTTCACAAATTGCTGCACACCTTTTACCATGCGGCCGTTGAAACGTACATAAAAAATAAAACACTGCAATTCGCAAAGAATATGAATGTATCTTTTAAACGCGCCGCTTATATACTCTACGACCTGCGCTATATATTAAGCTTCAAGCCGGACGTATGGACGGAGGAATTGCGTGAGGGATTTTTGGAAGGCTGCAAGGCATTGCTGAAGTTGCTGAATGTGATGCAGGGCATGGAGTCGACAACACGCCAAACCGGCCAGCATATGGACTATGAACCAGAGTGGGAATGCGCATTTAACTTGCACATAAAATTGGCCAGCACCATTACTTTGGTGTTGGACTGGTGCGCCACTGATGCAGTGGTGCTGAACAAGCTCTATCGAATGGTTATGCGTTATCTTTGGACAAATGTCTTCATAGTAGATCGCGTACCAAAGCGCGAGGAACGTCATGTCGCCGGCCACGTAGCCGAATGTATTGTATATGACGTAGCTTCTCATCCCGTCTCCATACACCTGCCATTGTCGCGCTTCTTTGCTGGCATATACTTACATTTGGGTACATTTGGTTTAACATTCGATAATGCCGTGCCTGGATACAAGCGTTCGCCCGAAGAAATTATAGAGCCAATTTTGTGCGCACAAACCATGATTGCTCAGGTAAGTTGTTCAAATGGAGGAAAATAGATGGAATCTTGTTTAAAATTCACATTTCGTAGGTTCACGCAGGCATGTGGAGACGCAACGGCTACTCACTGCTTCATCAGCTCTACTTTTATCGCATAGTACGTTGCCGCATAGAAATGTTAGATCGCGATATTATCGGGATGCAAATTGGTGCCGCACTCATCGAGAGCAATCAATATCTTATACATATATTGAACAAGTTTAATTTGTTAAAATGGATTGAACCGGATTATGAAAAAAATTCAACTGCACAAGCGGTAGACGATGAGTTTTTGTTGTCCATGATCGAAGAATTTTTGGAGTTATTAATTGTAATTATCGGCGAACGTTATATACCGGGAATAGCTAATATTACGGAAGATGATCGCATTAAAAAGGACATTATACAATTACTTTGTATAAAACCATACTCCCATTCGGAGTTAAATCGTGCTTTGCCCGACACAAATAATGATACGGCATTAGAAGATGTCATCGATCAAGTGGCAGTGTTCAAAAAACCACAAAAATCCGACGCTAAGGGTGTTTACCAGCTAAAAGATGAACTCTATGATGATTATAATATGTATTTCTATCACTATACTAAGGAGGAAAAGTCTAAGTCGGAGGAGATGCAGCGGCTGCGGCGCAAGAACAAAGGTGAACTCGTTTGTTGTCCGCCACCAAAGTTGCTAAAATTAACCGAAGGCTTTGTGTAAGTTTATTAGATTCATATGTACATACATATTTAAAATGAAAAATATTTACTATTCCTGCAGTTCTATTGCGAATTTGCTACAGTGCGATGTTATGATGACGATATTGACGACTGTATTGGATCGAGCAATAGATATAACTTCGAATAGTTTTGCGGAAAACCATTTGCAGGAGGTTAGTTTAAACTACTCCAGCGAAAGTATTTTTGGTACTATATCAGCTTTTGTAATTTATTTCAGGTACTTTATATCATTGGTTATGGCTTACAAGAGGAGCAATCTGGCAATTATCCGTTCCTTTCCTTCTACGAGCAGGCACAAAAAAATAAAATGTTATCTAAATTAGAAGAGCTATCGCGCAGTGCCCGGGTAAGTGTTGCAGTACAGGGTCACCTAAATCTAAGAGGTCCAACAAAATAATGATTTTAGTGAATATTATATGAATGTATATACAAAAATAAGTTCGTAGTTTTAATTTTCAAGCATTAAAAAAGGTTTTTTTTTTAATGTCTCGATTAAATTTAATTAATTAAACTCGCAATCTGAATACATAAATATGTTTATTCACAAAAATTATATGTGTTTATATTTTTGTTCCAGGTTGAAACTCATCGTGATTTCATATTATGGACGATTAAGAAATTCAAGGAGTTACAATCCAAGGACGAAGTTGCCGGTGAATCTACCAGCCTAATGCCAGCAGAAGACGAATCACTCGAGATATCTCGCCCACTCACCGCTGCCGAACAGGAAAAACAAGAGAAGGAAGAACGTGCGCGTTTAGCCGCTGAGCGTCGCGCTAAAATAATGGCACAAATACAAAATGCGCAAAATAGCTTCATGAAATCGCACGCTGAAATGTTTGCTAGCGCCAATGTACCGGTGAGCAATCGTGACCCATCGACAAAAATGGAATGGCAGGATGATGTTTCAATTATGGACGAAGAAGGTGCTGTGGCTTACAATTCATTGGCTTGCTTGGGAGTGGAACGCCGCTTGCAACAGCCGGAAGAACAGAGTTTCAAATGTATACTTTGTTTTGCGGATTGTACTGTTAACAAGGATGGCCCGACACTTGTTTACTCAGCATTCGTGCAGAAGTCAAAAGTTTTGCCACCAGATGCAAAATATGCCTATTCGGTGCACACAAGTAGCTGTGGTCACGTTATGCACGTAGATTGCTGGCAAGAGTACTACAACAACGAAGAGTCGAAGGAGCAACGGCGACCACACCGCAGTCGACAGCCTTTCCAGCAGACACCACAAAGCACTGAATTTCAATGTCCATATTGCCGTTGTCTGAGTAACTCGATACTGCCGCTAAGCGCACCATTATCGAAATACTCCATGCCGTTGGTTATACACAAAGGCGAAAAGTTGTTCCCTATTGATATGTGGATTGAAGTAATGAAAACGCTGGGCGACGAATTGAGTATGCCCGCACTTGAGGGAAATTTCGATAGAGTTTTACCACTGGCCGACTCAATATTGTCACGCGCAAATCTGTACGCAAATATAGCACAGTTCGAGCGCATCGCTCAACCTATTGACAAAATAGAATTACCAGCAAGCTGGACAAATTATGTGCAGCATTACATAAAGTCGGTGCGTCAACATGCACCAATTGACTTCGAGAAGTCAGAAAAGGAAGCTCTGCTGTGGCTTTGGAATACGTGTATCTACACAGTACAAGCATTGGAAGTTTACCTACGTGCAGTTGGTAAGCCATTCAAGACCGAAATGTCTATACGACATAAGAGCTGCCTTAGTGGGCTGGTACGGGCTAGCTGTTTGTATGGTGCCAATCTAACGTGCACAGACGTGAAGAATTTGAAGGAGCCCACGGCCGAGCTGCTAGACACGATCTTCAAACAGAAAGGCAACTCTATTGTGGAGTGGAATTGTTTCAGCATGATGGTGCGATTGATTTGCATGACTCCAAATCTTCTCTTCTCATCTTCGCGTAAGTTCTTCTTTTATCATAATTACCATAAATATTAGTTTAACTATTTACTTAATATTTTGTATCACAGACAAGGCCGTGGTAGCCAACGGCAGCCTGATGGACTCTTACGCAGTGCAGTTATTCTTCCTCGCTAATATGGTGAAGGCAATTATACTTTTCGAGCCACCCACTTTAGCCAATGACATGGAGATGGATGTTGATGAGGATTATGAACAAGAAGTGAAACAGTTACCACAAAGCGTACGCGATAATATAGCAACATTCTATCGCAAATACAATTTTGCAGCGCGTCGCCAAGCGTGCGCGTCCACACACCAACAGGATCGATCGCAGCCTCAACCGCAAACACCACCAAAGTCAGAAGAGACCGCATCATTAGATACACAGTCGACAATTGATCCAGTCCAAGATGCCCAAGCTTCAATGGGTGATATTAGCGCCGATGATGAGCTTAAAGCACCATGCGATTTAAGCACTATTGCCGCACTTTATGACCACATCAAAAAGGAAATGCGTGAATATTTGCGATGCTGCTGCTTGTTCTTCCACTTCGTCACCGAGGTGGAATTTCCTGATGAGCTCAGCTATACCGCCAGTGATACATATGAGAACATGTGCAAATATTTAGGCATACAGACTGGACTAGAAACATATTTCGATAGTGCCAGTTGTTATCCATCCATTCTTGAGACATTTGCCTCGCATCCCGATATAGTTTACTGTGACGTTGCAACGAAAAAGAAGCGCTGCGACAGAGAATTTTCTGTGGTGCCCTGCATGCTGCCAGTGCCTAAACTGGTTGATCTGCCCGACGACTTTAGTGATCTGATAAATAGTGTTTCGGATTTTATTTGCCCGAATAATGAGCGCGAAGAGATGAAAACGCCGTCAATGTGTTTGATATGTGGTAAAATTATTTGTGCCCAGTCATTCTGTTGCCAACCAGAATTAGATGGGCGAACGGTAGGCGCTTGCACTTATCACGCCAACTTCTGTGGTGCCGAGATTTGCGTGTTTTTGCGCATACGCGATTGCCAAATTGTTTATTTGGGCCGCAATAAAGGATGTTTTGTGCAACCGCCATACCTTGATGAATATGGTGAGACTGATCAGGGTTTGAGGAGGGGCAATCCGTTACGTTTGTGCCCAAACCGCTACAACAAAATACACTTTAATTGGCTGGGTCATGGGCTGCACGAGGAGATCGCGCGACTAAACGATAATACGTCTGTTGTGGCCACGCAGTGGCATCACATGTAGTCGTTTTGGACATGGCCAGCACAACGATGTCGGGCATAGAAACAAATGTGGGCAACGAGAAGGTACGCGCGATGTTGAGATGGCGAGAGAAAGTTGTCCACTTGTGTATGTATATGATTTGCATGCATACATACATATGTGAAATCAATGAATGAACCTTAACGGGAATGCACGTAAATACATTTTCCAACGACGTTTTGGTAAAATCGAAAAGAACTCATTGGATTTCCATTCCCGCTTCGGTTATATAGTTATGTCTTTTGATTTTGTAAAGAAATATTTTTTATTTTATTTATTATAAACTACTTATAATGAATGTAATGAAGGGTACGACGCTGAAGTGTTAGCCAAAAACATAAATAAAAAAAAATCTGAAGGGCAGTTTAGTTTGTAGTGAATAAGATAAAATCGCAACGCTTTTCAAGATTCAAATCATATACATACATGCATACATTCTTACATTATATAAATATTATCTGTGACTGTTTAACTCGGCTAAAAACAAATTTTTCGCAAAAGCTGGAGACTTTGGATAGAAATCAGCAAAAATAAAATCCAACTGCACACAGTACTTTCTAGCACTCGTTAGAACTTTCGCTCTATATGCAATACAAAATACAAATACTTACAATAGAAATGTTAATAATTACAATTTAAATATAACGACAAGGAGAAATAATCGAAATAAAACAAAAACAATGAAAAATCGTCTGTGTTTGTTTATTGAGAAAAAAACTGAATTGTTTTTATTATGTATGCACATTTTACTTCATTTTCGACAAAAAGTATGGAAATAAAAGATTCAAACCCCTATTAAATTAAAAATATTCGCAAATTTTTATGAACTAACAGAATATGTAGTTTCTTTGCTTTGTAAATTGTTACTAACATTGAATATGTTATAAAATTGCACAACCATTTTTGGTTTTAATATTGATTCAAAAATTCTAAATTTTGATAAAAATGCCTAGAATATTTTTGAATTTTGTCGCCATACTTTGATTCAAAAACGACATATTCATGCCCATAGAGTTCCTTTAGCCTTTTTAATTATTAGAATACAACATCCATAGGTTGTATTGAAGATAAAATTAGCTTGTTCCAAAGGCGAGCCGAGAAAACAAAAAATACACGTTGACGACACGATCGAGCCGTTTGAAGGCGGCGTTTGGGAAATGGGAGTTCTTCTATGACGATGATTTTATGGAGCAGCGTTAAACACTTAAATTTGAGTAGATCGAATTTTATAGAGGATATCTTGAGAGCCCATAGAGAAATATTAACTATTTTTGATACTTTATCAAAAAACGGATATATTTTTTTTTCCAATAAAATTGGTTATCTTGTCTTCCGTAATTAATCCCAGAGCTCTAGTTCACTTAATAATTTAACAAATAATGTTTCATTATACAAATACTTGACAATTTTTATAAAAACTTATTCAAATTCTTGCTTTTAAAAAAACTAATTATCAACAAATAAGAAAAATTCTCCAAAATGTCAAAACCATCGATTAGTACACATGAAAAACTTAATTTTCTGCTACAACTCAACATTTTTTTTTACAAAACTGGTAACCAAATTCTGCGAGAAGTTGCCAACGTATAACACCTTTCATTTTTGCATCATGTTGAAATAGATCTATTGCACATGGAAATAAATTCGTGTAAAGTAATTGAGTTACTTTATATTATATATACTATATACACGCATTACATGAAAAATGGGATTTTTAAAAGCTCGGTTTAACTAACATTAAGAGCCAATTCGATGATGGCCATATTTTGTTGCAACCAAATTCACAATTCAGTATATTCTCTTCTCATTCAATTCTCAAGAAAAAAATGCGTATTTTAGTAAATTTGTATATTTTCATATGTTGTATTACATACATACAACCGTTGTCTTAGTTTTCCGAAAAATAATATATGTAAGTACGAATTGACAGAAAACTTCAATTAGGCAAGTCGCCACATGACGCAGAAGTAGTAAATACTTTTATAAAAGAAAGCACATATTTAAATTTAAATTTTTGTTTCGTAAACTTGTTTATCTTTTATTATTTATCGTAAGATCGTATTTTATATTTGGAATACTTAGATAAAAATATGTATAAATAATATACTAGTACATACACATGTAGTTGGATATTTATCATTATATAGCTTATAAAAATTTACATTTTAAATGCTGTTTTTCGGTTGCATAAAATTAAACAAATACTTGTATGTATGCTCGTACAATGTATTTAATAATAAATGATTTAAAGATTAATAAGTAGTACCACCGACTAGATGCTGTTCAGGAATATATACAATGATTTGCAATGAGCTTAGGCTAGTAGTGCGGGTTTTTTTTTTATTTAAAGTGTAGTTTTGCGCAATTTTAAGCAAATACCAAAAAATACTGCTCAACCTTTTTAAATTATTTTGATGTCTACATTTTACTTGAAACAAATTACTATTCCCAATTGTGTAAAGTACGCTTTACTACAGGATATGTACTGCTCGAGATGATCTTAAGCTCCTGTTGGTAAGGGATAAGAATAGAAAATAATCGAGGTTTAAAGATACAGAAAATGTTTTTTTTTTCTATTAGATCGTACATTTGAGTTAACTGTATTAATGCATTATAATAGAGGAATATTTTGAAATCAAAAACAAATTTGAATCATTGTAAATTCGTTTGAAAAAAAACGCAAAATAAATTAAATATTAAACGTGACATTATTGTTGAGCAAGTTTTTTTTTTAATTGCTTAAATTTATTACTTATTTAGATTATACTGTCAAAAGATATTTGCTTAAAAACTATTCTGAATACTAAATGTAGTGCTCAGCTAAGTTAAAAGTCCGAAGTACAACATAAATACACTTTAGGATCATAATTACCTTAAATTACGCTAGTCTACTATTGAAATGCAATCAATATATGTAATTAAAACTAATTTCTGCTCTCCTGCTTCAATTAAATTAATAAGTAAATGTCATTTATTAGTCTAACTTTTAATGATACCTGACATTCTCCGAATTTAAAGATTGTATTCTCTGTCAGCAGAATAGTTCTGTTAGTAACAACAAAGATTGCATGCACAAAAAGTCTATTAAAGTAATAAAACTTATATAAAAGCTGGATAACAATTCTATGCTTCGATCCATTGGCATTACGAAGGCTCGTATTTACATAAATCACATATTAAAGGCAAAGATGTTTTATAAAAAAGTAGACTTCCTTTGTAAAAATATATCACACAAAATATCAGATTATGAACAGTAATTTTATGCCGGCCAAAAAAATGTTCCAAATATACCATTTGTCTACTCAAAAAAGGTATGCCTTTCTCCCCAAAATTATGGTGTCTGTATTGAAGATGGACCAGAAATGGAAAGTGTGGTCGGGATGTGTATACCATGCAATGCTACAAAATCGACTTATTTAGTGATGAGCACGGCGAATGCTTCGACAAAAGCGTCAAAGACTTGGCAACACGCTATTATAGACGGACTGTTGCACTGGGTAGGGAGATGATAAAGAGGACAGCGAACTGATGAAACCTGTTTTTTTTTTGGATAACTTTTTCTACAAAACTGAGACTAAGGAACTTAAATATTTCATTCTTCAAAGTCAAAGCTTGCCAACCAGTGTTACAGCGTTTAACTATACTCATTAACTCCTATTTTTTAAGACATTCCAATCTTAGACGTGGCTGTGCCGTTTTTAGAAAAGTAAAAACATCCATGACCTTGTTGACCTTATAGCATGTAAATATACATACATTAAAAATAGGCTGGCAGTATTCGTTGTGCTTATGGCAGATCGCCACAAAACAATCAGCTATTACTTGTAATTCTTAAGTAAACAAGAACGTTTCCGGTTATCTCCTGTTTTGCAGCAAAAGCGTCGTCGATCTCTTTAATTTCTCTCTCCGTAAAGCTAATTGCAAGCCGTTCTACGATATATAAGTATGCTTCATAAAAACATGGAGAACCGGCCATTTGTTCGTTTCGAAGTTGTTAAGTCAAATATGCAATACCATCGCATTAGTTTGCGTTGCCTCCTTAACGCTGACCTCTGTGGAAGAATTGCTCGTGGTGGCAGTTGTTGTCGCCGCTGGCGATGCCTGCTGCTCCTTACACTCTTCCAAATTGACAATGATGCAATCATAGGGTGGCGGCGGGATTTCATGTTTCACAACAGTTTCATAACTGGGCGGCAGAGTATCCACAATCCGCAATATATCGTTTTGACTGTTAATCTGTTGGCAGAAGAGAGGAGGGAGAAAAGTTGATATAAAAGTAAATTTTTTTTCCTTAAAATATCCATTAAAACTCACATGTGGTATTCCTCGTCCATCCATACGATTGCCCAGCTCATCGATGGGTCCCGTCCAACAGCAGACGCTCAACCGATGCGTCACATAACCGATGATTATCATGATAACCATTAGCAGACCCACACCCAACACAAACACTAACCATGGACTATCGGTCATGTTTTGCAGATTTTTTTCCAATTGCAATGCGAAAAGTATTAACACTGGAACCGCCACAACACCAACTAATATATCGACAATATGGCGCCGATCGTTATTCCCATTCGCCAGATCGTTGCTATTGCTGTTGATCATATTGCTCAGACTGGTTGTGGAGCGCACTGTGTTGATGCTGTGCGCGTGTAGTGCCATCCTGAAATAAAATTATAACAAAATATTAAATTAATGATCAAATGAAAATACTTAGTATAAAGTTAAAATAAACTAAAAGTTGTTGAAACTATTTATTTGTTAGAATCTTTTGCGAAAAATATCCTTGAAACATTTCTAACTATTACTACTTTTAGAATCTGAGGTTAAAATTTGATTGACAACCAATTTTTTTAACGTTTTTAAGAGGGGTTTTTTTATATTAATTCTTGTTGTTGGTCTTGCAACCAGTTTTATTGAACGATTTTAGAATAAAACAAGTAAAGAAGTGGCTAAGTTCGATCGAACTTTATACACCCGGCGCACGCTTTCAGCTAAATTTTAAAATTAACTAGGTACAATCTAACATGTGTGCCAAGTTTAGACGAAATCGATAAAGTAGTTCCAGACATATATGTACATACATATGATCTCATATAGTCGGATTTCTGGCTGCAATACAACACCACATACTAAACTGAAGATATTCCCCTTCAACATTTATTGAAATGTCCGATTTTTAGTATTTTCGAAAATTACCGTTATATGACAAGTAGGCTTGGTTATGGTCAGATTTTTTCCAAATATTGCTTAAATAGGCATAGTGTAACACGTGTATCAAATTTGAACAAAATCGGGTGGGTGGTTCCAGAGATATACATATGAACTCATAAGTGGGCAGTGCCACGCCCCCTGTAAGAAATTTTGATTCAGTCAGATTCCCTGCTCGAATACAACAATAAATACCAAATTTGAGCATATTAGCTTCCATAGCTACTGAAATATAGCAATTTTTGTATTTTCGACAATTGCCGTTATATGGGAAGTGGGCGTGGTTACTGTCCGATTTTGCCCATTTTCCAATACCAACCTACTCTGGGTCAAAGACAATCTACCTACCAAGTTTCATTGAGATATCTTAATTTTTACTCAAGTTATCGTCGGCACGGACGGACGGACGGACAGGCAGACATCGCTAAATCGACTTCTCTTTTCATGCATGTGGTAGAAGTTGTAACTGGATATCGCCACTTTTTCTCATAGATTTATTTTCCTACATTCAGCCACGAATCCAACTCTACCGGCAAGCAACTGCTATATTTAATTTTTTAAAACCAACTTCCAAGAAATAGTGTGTATATAAAATTATTGTGTTTACCGCTGCTAAGATATTAATCAAAATGTTATTCTTCACATCTCACACAATTGTTATCAAGACTATTTTGAAATCTTGAAAAGTTATTTTACGAGTATACGAAAGTTGTCAGTATGATAAGCACCCACGAGACTGTTGCCAGCGCAAATTCGAGAGGACAAGATATAAAATATTTCGTTCTTAAATCTTTTCAAATGATAATCCTCATTCGTATTTACATAGATACGAGTATGTGCGTACATTAATGTAGATATTGCAGTAATTTGTATGTACAAATGTTGCTACAAAAATGCAAAATACGAGTATTTCGATTTTTGTAACGTTTTGACTCGCACTGTGTGAATGCCAAAATATAACAAAATACCAAGAGCGAAATCACTTTTCGACCTTTTTTTAACGGATGATTGGCTATCTGATAGCTTGGACCTTAGTTCGTTAAACTATAAATTAGTGTTCGTTTTCCAAACTAGGGCTTGCACTGCTCGACATCCAAATAGTTAGTATTTGAAGCTTGCCCTCGTCTAAGGAGGCATTTGATGAGTGAGCAAACCATACGTCAAAGCATATTCCCAGTTTGTTTCGAAAGTTAATGTTGGCTTTACGTTCTTTAAGAAGTGTGAAAGACGCAATTTTAGCAATCAAGTTTATCGCTAGTTTCAGAGAGTAGGATCGTATAATGTTTTCACATTATTTCTCTGGGGAAGTCTGTCTAATTGTTCTGCAGCACTCTAAGAATGAATGGAAGAAAAGTTGTAAGACCTTCGACGAACAATTTTTTCGAAGTCAACGGCAATATTAAGCGTCTTGAATTTACAATGCGACTCTGATTAAATAGTTTCGGCGGCGAATTTGAAACTGTATGCAGTTTTAAATAAAAATTTTTGTGATTTTATGATATGGAATAAACTTTGGAATTTTTAAAATTTAACCAAAATTTTTTATTAAAAAAAATTGCGAATATTGTATAGAAATTCACTGGACTATTTTCACGGTGTGACACTATAGTTTGGTATAAGTAAACGCATTGATAAAAAATTGCATGTAAATATTTGCTATTTATTGTAAATATTGGAAAATTGCAACTCACATTCCAATAAACCACTTCTGCAATTTTCCTATACACTTTTATTTACTTCATTATTTATGTACATATATTACATATGTTTGTAAGTGTACTACTTAGCAGTCGTAAATATTTTGTGTAAATTAATAATGTGCACTCAACATTCAACGTATTTTGAAATAAAATGCTGCAATATAGTTTCCTATACTATTTTTGGCTTGTTAAGATGACTATGTAGATGCTTAGAGACACCAGACACTGCCACATGACAAAACGTGTGACTGAATACCGGCATAAGTCGCAAACTCATTTACATTAAACATTTTTGGCATGTGAATTTATTGTTTTTTTCTTTTAACGCTTAACACGCTAACACAACTACAACGTGTTTTATCTGTTAATAACTATTTTTGTTTTTGTTTACGTCAAAATATGAACATAAAATTAATACATACTACTAATCTTTTATTTGCTTGACTTGATGCACTTAAGGTAACTTATGTATATGCCAAGGCGCTTTCGTTGCTTCTCACTGAAAATGTCAGTTGGGAATTGCAAATGACACATTTACGGTACTCTCAGCGTACAGCAATAAAAATACCGCAAGTAGTTCTCATAACGCATTTGTAAATGAATTGTTATTGTAAATAAAGTACTTGTAATGCAGAGCTTACGTTTGAATACATATTCCAGGCTGCGTATGATTTAATATTCCTTGAAGTGTTTTCTAAGCGTTTACTTTTGTGACAAAGCCTAATGTCGTAGTAGTTTTAATAACAGTACATAACATATGTACGGTTAAAAAAAATAGTAGTAATTTTTATTTACAAATTTCGACAGCTAGTTATTTATTTAAACAAAATTATATCAGATAATTAAATAAAGGAAAACCATATCAGCCCACGTTTTAAAATTTGAGCAATATTAAAAAAAAAAAAGTTCAATATTGAAGAATTGGACATCCAAATTTTTTACTTTTGCATCAAAATTTTTAGAAAATTATCGAATATAAAGTTTTATAGACCATTCATATAACAAAAAGCTAGTTTAAAGTAGCCACAAACGACCGTTTACTTTAATTTATTGTATTAGCAGTATTGCATAGTTTTTCCAAATAAAATGTAAGCATGCGTTATATGGGAAAATGCACAACATCGTTGGCGAAATTAAAAAATCCCATTTTTAGTGCTAAATGGGCACTAAAAATTATTCAATTTGTTGTAAGCATTTCTTGCTCATTCTCTTTTGTATTTTCTGTATGCGTTTTCAGGTTTTCTTATAACAACAAATATGAGCAAGAAAAGGAGAAGAAAGCAATCCAAGAAACTTAAGAGGAATTGACGGTACAGACGCATGTGTACTCGTTCCTTTGCTTCTCACCTCCTCTCTTCTAAGTCGGAGCAAAATTGAAAGTAAAAGTTGACACGTGTAAAAGGCCACTTAGAGAATGATCTATATTTTCATTTAAAAGTAATCAAAACAGAATGAAGAAATAACTAACTAAAATTTGAAATACTCATAACTGCGATTATTTTAATAATAATAAAATTAATAATAATAATTTGGCGCTTACACTATATAGCTCAGTGTTTGGCCGAGCTTCTTCTACTATTTGTAGTGTGCGCGTCTTTATTTTCTACCACAAACCGCCGATATATTTTGTGAGAAGCTTTTTCATGGCAGAAATACCCTCGGAGGTTTGCCATTGCCTACCGAGGGGTGGCCGCTATTATAAAAAATACTTCTTTCTGTGATTTAGATTTTACTTGCCCTAGCTGAGATTCGAACCTCGAACCACTCGACCACAGCGGCCACGATTATTTTAACCACCACTGTATACTCGTATATGCAGCTAAATGACATATTATTTGTTTAACTGGATAAGTTATTAAGATACATATTCACGATTGTCGTGAATTTTTAACATTCACGATAAATAAGATTCCTTCTGAATAGCCTGAATTAATAAAATTATTTAAAGCAAAATAATATTTAAATAAGAAATTTAAAGAATATTATCAGTAAGTTTTAATAACAAGAAACCTAGAACGGAGTTAAATCCAAAATTAACATGGGACGGCCATAAGTACCAAATTGCGATATATCAAATAAATATTATCGTAATATTTTCACGCAATCCAAAGTTATCTGGCAAAGCTATCTGGCAAACAACTTTAGCATTAAAATGAATATGCTTATTCCATTAGAGTAAACTTTCAAGCAAGAGAGAAAAGAAAATAATAATTATATATAAAAAATGTATGCAAAGCATATTGATATAGCCGCTACTATTTAAATATCTTTCTACATGTGAACTCGTATATATATATGCAAGTACGTAAAATACAAAATTACAATAACGTGCTATGTAAACGAAGGTCTTTCATTTGCATTTTGTCGTATTTCAAATTGTTTGTGAACGCATTTCAACTAATAATGTTAGTGTATGTATTTGCTTTCATTCGAGGTTCTCACTTCAAAAAAAAAAAAAAAAAAAAAAAACTACATACACATATACTTATATATGATAATGAAAGTAAATATGTGATTTTTTGATTTATTTGACAGCAATGCATTTTTATAATGATTTATTTACGGCACAACCAACAAAGCACAGTTTTCACAATTGAAAGAAAAGTTATGTAGTTTTCGATTGTTTATATTTGTTTATGAGTTTCTTGTTTTTTTAGAACGTTGACATTTAATAATGAAGCAGAAATGCGTTTTAAGAATCAAAAAAAAATTACGTATTCAAAAAAAATTTGCCATTAAAATGCCTTGTAATTAGTAAACCGTATACAATAACAAAACACTTGACAAATTGATAAAGAATTTTTAACTTTTTGACACGTTATGAAAACCAAAGTAAAATACTGTGATTAAATAATATTAATAAAAAATGTTTTTTTATCTTGACGATAGCTGCATAGAGTGTAGATAAGTAAAGGAATTCGCCGCAATTGTAAGATCAATGAATTATTAAGTATATTTAATGTAGATAATTTTCCGGACGTCAGAACGGAAATGTCTCCGAAAGCAAAGTGGCCTCTTGACCGCAAACATACGAGTATACTTACATATACATATACATAATACTAATACTCGTATATTGGCAGTACCCTATTTCAGCAATTAAAGTGAGATAGTTCTGAGACAAATGTTCGTTGTGCCCTAGCGCAGGTTTTAAATGCATCTGTGAATATACATATGAACTCGTATGTGACAAAAACATACAAGCAAGTTGGGCATATGTATCTGAAGTAGCACCGAGAAATAAATTTGAAGAGCATTATTTTACTTGGGGGACTCATAACTTTTTTGACGATGTCTACTCAAAAATTTGCATTTTTCACTGAGTAAAAAATGATTCGTTGACTATTCAACTAATGAAGAAAAAAACTATAGTTGTTCAACACGAAATTGTACAGAACTATCTTTACAATATTCACAATGTAATTCATTTGGAATTTTTTGTTAACTTTTTTGTTGAATATTTCGTTTTGTTTTTTGCACATACATACATACATATGTAAATAAAAATTATACGTTTTTTTTCTTGTTATCGTTTATGTATGATAAACCAATCGCCCTTAAAGCTCATTTTAAATTAAAAGTATGTGGTTTTCGTTAAATTAACCATACTTATATAAAAAATGAATGAAACAATCATTTGACATTGCAAATATTGTAAAATGATCAATACAATTTTGAGTATGAGGCTCTGTATAACAACTTACATTAATTAAATTTTGTTTTTTTAATTTTGGGGACATTTTTTACATAAGATTACTTGGTTTTCCTATTTCTTTTTTATATATCTGTAGACATGATACAATCATTTTTAGAGGTAGTTCCCCTCTCTTATTTTTAGACGCCTCTATTTTTTGGCATTAAGAGAATAGAAGAAAACAAAAACAATATTGGAACATTATTCAGGATCCGATATTTAAAAATAATATTGAATGAAAATAAAATAAAAAGTGTTAGTCAAAAAAGGAGAAAAATATTATAACATAGTCTTATTAATCGAAAAGTATCGATTCGAAAAACCAAAATTAAAACTCAATTCGTTAACGATAGGTGACTCTCTCGAAAGGAGTTAAATTATTGCTAAAGTAATTTCGCTTCAGAAAAGATCTTGCAATTCTTTTTTTTTAATTAACCCACTAGCTGTAATGCCATTTGTGTCTTGAAAAGGAGGATATTCCAAGCACATTATATGTGATTGTCCTACACTGGTCAAACTGAAATTCATTAGAAGGGCTTTTAATGTCTTGCTCCGATAGGGATCGTAACAAGTCAGGGGTATACATACGTATAGCAAAAGATCTTTTAAACGCCCCTTGCTTTCTGATGTACCTATAGCTTTTCTTATTTGATATTTTTGAGTTTCGTTTATTAATTCAATTATTTGGAAAATATGTTATTGGTGGACTTATAAAAAATCGCCGATTTTACGCATACGCCTTTAATTTGGAAGCAATATTAAGTTGCTTTACTCTCTTTGTAGTCTAGTCGCACATTTTTATTGCGGGGTGATGTTTATTTCAGTATAGAACATTCATTAAGCCATACATATGTACATATGTACGAGTATACATTCATATCATACCTGGTTTCATAAGCTGTATTCAGCAGATCGGCGGGTAAACTAATACGCATCTCGGTACTTTTTCGTTGCGGCTATTGTTGTGGTTTTTGTAATTGATGACTTAGTTACTAACTTGAGTTAATCGTTTTTTTTTTATATTCGCTTTACTTATTCACAAAGGGAGTGTCGTGTAAGTGCTTTTGTATGTAAATAGCAATATTTAAATGCATTTATTTAAATTAATAGTGAAATAATTGAATGACCTTCATATGACTTATCAGCAATGTTTGCTATTTTCTTTTTTGCTGTTGTATATTTTCACATAAATCACGAGCACTTTGATTATTAACTTCTTATTGTTACAATTTTCTTTTTATTAACACACGTTATTAATTATTATACAAATTTTCATTTGTTAACGATTAACTAGATTTTTCTTAATTTTCATTTCCAGCTAACGTTTTCAGAATTTTAAATAATTTAATATTTTTTTCGTTTTTTTCTGATGCTGCTGAGTCCCAGCTACTTGAACACTTTCCCATGAAAAAAGAATATGCGATTTTATACCTGATGAAATTCGTTAGCGAACTGAACAATCGCAGCTCTTTTAGACGACTGAGTTCAGCCAAGTTAAGGATAGATGTTAGTATTGCAAAAGAACAGCGAGATCAGTGCTTAGCACAAAATGTTAATTGTACGCACGGTAGATCACCAACAAATTGCGAGCAGAAGAAAAAAGCGTTAACTTATCACTGCGCTAAGCTTTTTAATTTTCACCTTAACGTTTTGCTTTAAAATTTCATACTTTGATTAAACAACGCATAAGATAAATAAAGTTTTTTGAAAGCGCTTGTTTGTTTGGTTTTTATGATAGAGAACCAAAATTAGCATAACTTCTTCTTTGAACGCCATTAAAGTATAAATCATTATCGCTTTTGTATACTAATGCCGCTTTGCTCTAAGCCCCTATAATAGAGTCAGACCCGACTTATCAGTTAGCAATTATGTTTATAAAAACACTATTTATGTTTATAAGTATGTTTTGCGTATGTATGTACGTAGAGAATTCACGTGAGTGGTAAACAGCTGGAATTCTAGTTAGGCAAAGTTTTATTGTTATGTACTGCTGGAGAGTGCAATAAAAGCACAAACTTATCACTCCCACTTAGAGCTGGGCACTCGCATACAATGTATGTACATATGTACATATATACAAAAAGTATGTGTGTACAGCAAATAATGCGCAATAGGGTGAACCTATGAGTTACAATTCTGCACTTACTATGTACATACATACATGTGTGTGTATCATAGGCATTTTCTAATTATGTTTGTTGTTATACAGTGTGCAAAATAAAACCTCCACAAGGGATTTTCCCATAATTTAATTATAAAAGGTTGGATACTTATTGACGTTTAAGTTTTCCGACTGCCTTGTAAGGTTGCATTTAGGAAGGTCTGATAAAGGGGAAAATATTTTATCCCTTTTCGCGCAAAGGTAGTAGAAAAGTAGGTAGCTAGTAGCGAAATGCGGTTTGTACATAGAATGAAACATATTTGCAGAAATTTGATATTTCAATTTAATATAATATAACCGAATATGCAACCACACATGTGTGTATATACATAGCACCTTAATACAACAAACTATGTATGTATATAAACAAAAAACGCAAGTGTGATTTAGAAGCAAATATTTTTTACATATTTTGTTAACAAAAACAATTTCAACCTTTTTTAAGTTTTTACATTTAGAAAATAGAACTATCACATTTGGAAAAATTGTGATAATAAATGTTTCTTTAATTCAATATCAATTTTAGCAACCAAAATGAGAGGTATCTATTAAAAGCCCAGTAACCAGGATTGTATACATATTTCATTACAATTTCAAACTTTTTTAAAAATATATTTACCATTTTTGTAGATCATAAAATTGTAAGATTCCAGTCGCTAAAAATGTAACATTAATTGTTCTAAAAATTTTTTTTATATGGAAAACACCACACAATACCTTCGACACACTTCTCCCGTTTCGTCGGTAAAAATTATTTTTTCGAAGTTTTAAAACTTTATAAAATTAAAATTTTGAGAACAACGCAAATTCAAATAAAATGAAAACAAACGTTTAACAAATGAGAATATTGAAATTTGTTTTCTAATTGAGCTTGAAAATGGGCTATATACGAGTACATACTATGTATGTACGTTTGTGTGATTGTGAATTTTTGTATTAAAATGTGAGCAACCTTTAACAATTTTTTTTTATTTTGTAGTGTTTAATACTATGAAAACCAGATACCGAAAATAACAGTTTTGTATTTTTGAATTTTCCATTTAAAAAGTAACACGGAATGATACTTGAAAATAGAAACGTGTGGCTTGCAAGTATAAATTAATTTATATATAAATGAATTATTTTTATGTTAATTTTGTAAAATTAAAATTAAAATAAATGTACATATATAACATATATGTATGCTTTAATTAAAACGATATATTAGATAAAAAAATGAAAGTCAAGATTAACTTTTAAATTTTATCGAAATAAAAGCAAAATTTTATTTTTTAGATATGTATAATCGATTAAAATATAAGTAGTATTTTAACTTTTGTATTTGATCGAAAAATATGAATTCAGTTTAACTGTCATTTTTTGGCCGCAATTATAACGATGAAAAATTAAGTTTATTTATTGATTTTTAACTTCATAACCGGTAGCGTCTGTGATGCAAACAAAATATATAAATCAGAGTTATAAACTAAGTAACTAGAAACAGTTTTTCATACAAATTATTTGCTCTTCTGAGTCGGCGAAATATTGTAGGGCCTTCCATTTGTTGTAAAATAGCTTGTAGTATTCAATCAAGAATTACTAAAGCTGCGTCTATTTGTAATAATGATTTATTTTTTTATTTTATTATTTTTCAGCCAAGAACTTTCAATGACAATATAAAAAAACTTATTAGAAAATGTGCATTGGCCCAAAAACTGTAGTTTTTTTCCCATTAACTGAGACAATTTTACAATATTTTTTAAACTAAAACGGTATTTAATCTGTTGTGCATGATAAAAAAAATAACTGCCATTTAGCATCATAAATTGGTAATGAGTTATTGGAAATGTGTTTAAAAATGTCGGAGAGCCTTGTGAAGACCTGATATTGGAATTGAAAAAATGTTTCCTCTGCTTTTACCTATGTCTTATATATTTGAGAGGAAAACAAATCTACCTACGAAGAATTTAGATGACTTTGTTTTTTATAAAAACTAGGAGCCTTTCTCAGATTGGATATGTCGACTGGCTGCACTAAGTATACTGACAATACTAAAATCGAGGGAATCGCACTTAAATAATTAAAAAAAAAAAATAAGAACCTCCCTAATAAATTATACAAATATATATATGCACATACGTAACATACATTTGTATGCATGTACTGGTCACGAGTGAGCCAAAGCTTGATTGCTGCTTTTTTCGTCACTATTTTGTAGATACTCCTGTGTGAATTTGATTTTTGTTGTCGGCCGATTCTTGACGTTATTCATATATTTGTTTTTATAAAAATTGTTCCTCTTACATACATACATATGTACATATGCATTTTATACTAGCCGACTGGCGTGTTTATTTGTGTGCCGTTGACTGTCTGAACCCGCAGTTGCACGTCCGATATCGGCGTTAATGTAGGTTGTAGATTTCAAAAAAATTGTTTACAGTGTGCGTGCGAATTGCAAGGAATTTACACCTAGCGTAATATTTGTGCATGTATGTATATATATGTATATGTACATATGTATAAAGTTTTCTTATTTCAAGTACGCAAACTTATTTATTTGTTGATTTATCTCAGAACTGACCTTAACTAATGTGCAATTAATATGTAAAATGTGTATATATGTATGTTTGCATGTGTGTTTTATTGTTTTTTTTTATGCTTCTAATTTAATATGCACACAATTTGTAACAGATTTCCTCTTACTAGCCCCCAAAAAATATTGCTGTGCATATGACAAAACAAACATAGCAATTAATGAGTAAGATTTGGGTGAAGTAGAGATCCATGAACCAATTACTACAGATCACGTATTCAGGCAACCGTGTATTTGTAATTGATTTTGAGAAAAAAATGAGCGACGTAGTGCTTTTGAAGTTTTTCGTTTTGCTTACACTTCATAATTTTTTTTAACTTATTCGTGTTGATTTTCTAGCATTTTAGATTTTCGTGAAAACTTTGCTATTTATTTAAAGAAAATGAAGATTTTGTGATTGGGTGCAATAACAAATACCAGCAAGACAAGTCGCTGCACTTGTTCGGTCTACCGAAAGACCTTAATTTGCGCAAAAAGTGGGTGGACTTTTGCTGCCAGTAGGTTGAAAAAAATTCAAAAATTTGCAGTGAGCACTTCCTCCCTGAATATTTTGAGAGATTCAGATTTTTTATTTTTTAACATTGATTTTTTGTACAAATTTACATTTAGAGGATTCGCGGTATTTATGCTCCAAACCAACTGTGTTGCGCCGGCGTATTTACTACTTGATGGAAGCGTTGGGACGATGTGTATGCAATTACTGCCAATGATGTTGGTGCTCGAGATGGTGATATAGTTGACACCTATTATTTGCCGTATCAATATAAAAACTTTTAACAAATTTCCAATAAAATTTTCTTAATAAACAAAAATAAAAATTATTCACAGCAGTCAATCACAGTTTTTAATAATGATAATGCAAATAATAATAGAAATTACTTAAATTTTCTGCTGGGAGGTGGAAGAGAGAATCTTTGTTTGGAAATAATTAGCTAAATTTGCAAATGAAATTAAATTCTTGAGCATTTTTCTACCTACATGAAGAGATATACTAATTTAGAAGTGGAAATAATTTTCTGAGAAAGAAATGCACATTTTTATTTATATTTAATAAAAATGTGTAAAATATTAAATATAAGTTTAGTATTTTTCTTAAACGGCGTTATGATTACTTCAAAAAGCAATTAAAAAAACAGTAAATAAATTAGATCGACTTTTGAATAGAATCTAAAATAATAATTTCTTTATTAATCGAACTCACAATTCATTTATAATATTAGATATTATTAATTAAATTTTGTCAGTGCTCTAGATTCAACATTGCAGCGTGCTTTGCATTCAATGAATGCAAGTGAAAGTGTAGATATTTATGTAAGTACTCGTAGTTTAAGCATTTTTTCACACTTTATTTACTATCAACAGCTCTGTTTTCTGTTCTTTAAAGCTTTGCCGCTATGAAACTTGAAAGAAATCACAAACCTTTCATAAAAATACGATTATTATGCACATACGAGTATTTGTGCACTAAAAAATAACAAAAAAAATCTTTTGTCTTTCTTGTACTGGTAAATGTGTATTTATACTTTTAAGTACATTGAATTTATATTTTCTAAAATTGTTTTATTGTATTCATAAGCATGGAAACAATCAACATTTGCACGTAAATTAATATAATTGTAAAATTAATTATTATTTTGCCAATTATCGCCGCAGTGTGGACGTCTTGAGTGCAAAAAGGTGTGGTGGCTATAGACAAACATAAGGTGACGTACTTGCACAATAAATTAGAATTAATGAAATAGTAGCATATTGTGTTGCATTGTAAAAGTTGTGTGCCTTTCAAATTGCTGTGAATTTCTCGATAAATACTGAATTAAGCGCAAAAGCGTACAAATCGAAATCATTAAAATACTACCTTAACTTAACTGAAGTGATACAAAGCCAATCTTCAAACTTTATACACAATTTAAAAAAAAAGCCAACAACTTTCATTTAGAACATTTTTTTTTTTAAATTTTCGAGTATGCTGCAAATTTGATTTAAGTAGTTTTTATACTGATGCTCCAATTTAAAGACAATTTTTAGTTGTTAAAAATAATAACCTCAATAATATGTTGCTTTTATCATACATATGTACATACATATCAGTTAGAGATGTTTGGATTTCGTACCTCAAATTGAGAGAATTGGAATTTTATGCCGATTCCGAGCAGTAGCTGTTTTTTATAAGGAACTTTTTTCATGACAGTTATGCGCACTCTATGTATGAAAAACGTAAATTCGGAATTTTATTTCACTCACAAATACTTGTAGTCAATATAAAAAAGTCTTTAAATAAGTAATTGATGATTTTTATTTGAAGTCGACTTGTTTTTCAAGGATTCAATGCATTTTCACGAAAATTTATTGTTAAAATTTTGAGCGCTTTGTAAATATTTGGGTTTTTATATTTTTTAATATAGAATAATACTAGGGGCTAAGAGCTTTCTGCTTTAGATTTCTCTTTCCTTCTTTGGTCAACCGAATACCCACTCGATGGTTTGCCATAACCTATCGATTGATTTCTTTGATATCACATACACTTGTCGATACTTGAACCTAGATAATTTGGGTGATAGCAAACATCGCGACAATGAAGGCGAAAATTATATAAACAAATTCGCGTACATAGTAAATATGTACAAAAGAATTTCGTGCACAATGACTTCAGCTCAGTAAATGACGCAGTGGTGTTGGGTTTTTTAACCCATAAGTACTTTAAAATTATTTGGTTAAAAGATCACTGACTTGTTTATTATTGCAAATATGTAAATATATGGCTAATTGAAGGTGGCTACAGATTGCTTATTTACGTTTTTTTAACCATTTATGTTATTTAAATCGTAGAAATTAAGAACATTTCAAAGCGCGCACAGTTTTTATTTTTGTTGCAAGTCATAAACAGTTTTGTATAATTAACCAACATCAATTATTTCACAACTAGAACACTTGGTTTATGGATTAAAGAATTTTAATTTCAACATTTATAAATACGTATTCTTTCAGACAACTCCTGCTTCTCTACTTAACAGAAAAGAAATAAACTTTTTGTACTCATCTTTGAGTGAACAATACTTGTCTACCTGAATCTCATTACAGTTCAGTTTAATTATTAAAATACGAGTCTTAAACAACTTCGTACAAATGTATTGAAACAACTGATACCGATTTTAACTGCTCACAGTACGAATAAGAATTTTTAACTTCATAGCAACAAAAAACCAAAAAAAATTAAGCGAATTGAACCGAATTTCATTAAATGAGTATGTAGCTTAAAAATGATAGCTTTAAGTAAAACATACATAAAAAATAAAAAAAAGAAGTCCACTGAGTTCCTAACCGAAATGTAAAACTTATGGAAAAATACTTAAAAAAACTCAAAATTTTTGAGCTGAGAATCCGAACGGACAACTTTGGGTATACATGTGTGTATATGTGTGTAAGTATATAGACTTTGTGGCAAAATATTTTGCACACGTTGCAAACAATGTCGCAAAGACTTACAAATAGACTCACTGTCGTGCAAGTCGGAAAAGCTGTAAAGTGAAGCAGCCTTCATACACGGAAGACCAATCAGTCGTGCAAATTTATCCAAAAATTTGTATGTACTCTTGTGTACACAGAATAAGGTCATACATATGTCAGATGAGCAGACAGTCAATCTGCTGGAGAGCAGAAGAGTAAGTCAGTGATAACAACCTATTGGGCGGAAAATTTAATTATTTTTAAAAATGTTTAGTGAATGTATACATATGTATGTATGTACATTGTCATGCATACATAGTTTTTAATTACAGAGTAAATATATTTTGCATTGGTTTTGTTGGTCGTAGAGATTAAACATGCACATGGATTCATAGTTTGCAGTGTTAAAGGACACCTTACGGTTATGGTTAATTTAAACAAATGTCAAAATTTAATATTAATTAATTTTTTATAATATGCCCATATGAACGTATCTATTTATGCATGTACCTACATACATATGTATGTATATATACATCTTTTCAAATTCAAATTAAATTACAGACCGATTTTGGCAAAAAAATTAATAGTAATTGTAACTGTTGGTAAGGGTATAAAAAGGGTGTTCCCGATCACTTTTATCACAGAAAAAAATTATGCTACACACAAAATTTTAATATCTAAGTTACGAGTATTTTGTTGACAAAAACCCCTTCTGCTACGCAAATTAGAGTCGCCTTTCTCGGCAGAAATAACTGAAATTTATTTATGGTCCTCTGTGGTAAAATCGAAAGTACGGGTCGATACATAATAGTTATACTACAAGATTGGAATTTGACGAGTCACAAGAAAAGCGTCATTGGATAAATGGCATGGATAGAAGAATAAAATAAAAACAAAAAAGCATACATACTATATGTGTAGATAGGGTATAACAAAAATTTCATAGAAGATAAGAAAGTAAACAATTCATTAAAAGTGTTTTGTTTACATGTTTTTTGCTACATTGCAAAAAATTTAGCATCGCAATGGAACGTCAAATAATATTAGCCAATTTTTGAGAATTCATTAACCTCAATATGTATACAAACTGAAGCATCATTTTGGTGGAGGATATTGACTTACATTGCTACTTATTTACTTCTCAATTTCGAAATTTTCACAAAACCGGATTTTGCATCGATATCGCATTTTTAATATGACAAATATAAAAATAAGTGACTTTAATTTATTTGTAAATTTAAATGAAATGAACTGTGTGTTTTGATATTTAATTTTGAATATTTGTTGCAAACCGAAAGCCCTATGTACGGTGGGTACAACTACCCACTTGGAATTTCTGAACATGGGTAACTACCCACTCGACGAATTGAGATTAGAAAGCGATAAAGATATAGCTCTCGAGATCATGAAAACGAGTAAGATAAATCCGGTCGCTCAAAAAGATGTTGCGCAATTCCTTCGCGAAAATGAGTTGTACGTATATACGGGACTTGTACCTGATTATGTGCGCTTCGTTCGACTACTTATGACCATTCCAGGGTCATCTTGCTCTAACGAGAGAAGCTTTTCTGTGCTACGTAGAGTGAAAAATTACTTGCGTTCAACAATGCAGCAAAAACGACTCAACAATGTGGCAGTATTGCATTCGTACACTGATTCAGTCGATAAGGTAGTTATAGATATTTTAATGAATTAATTTATTACTCGAAATTCAAAAAGAATGTCGCTGTTTGCTCTGCAGAAATAGAAAACTGTCTGTAGGTTCCAAAAATAAAAAGTGTAACACTATACTTGAAAAAAAATGTGTACAAAGTTTGCAGTCACTTCCAAAATACTAAATCATGAATAATAACAAAAAGCTCGATTCATATTTTCTGTTGATTCCGCGCGACCATCAAACTACCCATCTGGGCTTAATACGTTTCGCCGGCCCTGTTGCAAACACACCTCTTTTGTGTATTGCATTACTGTTTGCCAAATGATTCTAATAATAAATGCTCGTTCTTTTAAAGCGAGTTAAATATTCGAGTATTTTTATAACTCCAATGTATGTACATATGTATTTCTGGAATATTTGTTCTTCTTATACCAAGCTTGATTTTTCGAGCGTTATTTTTGTATATGATTCATGAAAACCTCCATTTTGCTTGCTCAACTTTTTAGTAAATATAATAATAATAATAATAATTTGGCGCTTACACTATATAGCTCATTTTTTGGCCGAGCTTCTCCTACCATTTGTGGTGTGCGTCTTTATATTCTACCACAAATGAATGGACCTACAGTTTAGTGCCGACTCTCAACGCCAGATGTATTTAATGAGAAGCTTTTTCATGGCAGAAATACCCTCGGAAGTTTGCCATTGCCTACCGAGAGGTGACCGCTATTAGAAACAAAATTTTTCTTAGAATAAGATTTTACTTGCCTGGCTGAGATTCGAACCTAGAACTAAGCGGCGTATCGCTATCCACTCAACCACAACGACAACTCAGTAAATACATGAAGCATATAAGAAAACATACTATGTATTTATATTTTCAAAAGTTAGCGAAAGCAATGTTGGGTGATGACACTGACACCAATGATTCATGCATGACATCTTTTATCACACTTTCTAATCATATTTTATTTAATGTAATAAAATTTTTCGGAAATATTTTAAGCGCAGTGGTTTTAGTATTGGTTATTGGCGAGGAGTTTCTTTTAAGGTAAATAGCATTTATTGCTTAAGGATAACCATGTTTTAAAATTAGTTCGTAAATCAAGAAAATCATCCGAATTGGTGAATGTATGTGTTTGCAAATCTTTCGAAGACTTCAATTACTCATTTGATAACTTTTTATGTTCTTGCTTTTGAAAAGTTAATTAATCTTTGACAAATAGAGCTTTAGCTTAATCGATATTGACCAATATTATAAACCACAGTATTTGAATCATTTCGCGGTTTATTTCCAGTTATTGCAGCGCAGACAATTTTTATGAAATTGAAGTAGAATGCAAAGAAATCCATAGTGCTGAAACAATACATCTGTTCAAACTGATTTTTCATTTGTTGTTTTATATTACCTTTGCTTGGGAAATGTTGTTCGAGGGTAAAGCGCAAACCATAACACGAGCAAAATAAAAGTTCAAAATTTTTTAATGGAAGTTAACCTGTTCGTTCTGCTTGGAAGCGCGAACAAATGTTTCTCATTAAGTACAAATGCCCTGCTGGTAAACGAATTTACTTTAGAAGTAATTGTTTTCCTTTAAGAGCAACTTGTATTTTCATATAACCAATTGATTTATAAAAAAAAATGGCAATGTCATAGGGCGCCTACAATTGTCTAATAAAAAAATAGTTTTCAGCTACTTTAAAATCACTCTTAACTCATTCAATTGACTAATAACGACTTTAAACCACTTTCGTTAACATTATTTTACAAAACAAGGAAGTTGTTTCCGACAGGGTATATTTGAGTATTTTTAAGTGTAAGAGTAGTAATTGACTTCGACCAATGCAATAAGTGGCTGTCGGTTTGCTTTGTCGTCAGATAAAATCAGTTAGCTCATTGAACTGCTACAACTTAATAATTTTATAATTCGGGGATACACAATTTTTACTTTTTGGCAGGAAACTTAAATGCGGAGTTAAGTTCTGGTTGAAAGCAAGCACAATTATCGTGTTATACTTATACACATTTTTTGTCCTTAGTTTTTTTTACTTGGCTCAAATCTTTAGAGAATTGCTCATGCGAAGTTTTATAGCAGAAAATCTTTTGTTATCTTAAGATTAAATTTTATATACGAGTATATGCATATATACTGATATAAATATACATTTTATCTGATTAAATGCAAATTTTTGGGATACTTATATAGCGGAAAGCCTTGATATTCTATAGTTCCTCACCTAAAATGTTCGTTTCTTCAAGCGAAACATTAAATTAAATTTTTGATATATACCACCTTACATATTTACATATTCTTTACGGTCGAGATATACAGAGGTTGCGCCTTTAGAAAACCGCTAATACGCTACGATTTGACGGCATCCATCCATTTGCTGACGTATTAGTAGACTTTTCTCGCAATAAGGGGCCTTCACACGACCACTCTTGTATGCAAATATGTGTAACCGTGCCGAAAAGTATGAGCATATGATGGTTAAATATTCATGGGAACCTTCAAGGTTTTTAAAAATGTTTGTTTTTCTTGCTGGCCTGATATGCAGTTTGCATAAATGTGTAACCGTGTGAACAGAAACAAATATTGTATCACAAACTATTGTAGCTTACAGGGTTTTTAATACAAGTGCAATCGTGTAAAAGCTGCTAATATATTCTTCATCTTCTTCTTCTTTACAGTTTCTTCTTAAATAATAGATAGATAGCATTCAAATTAAAAAAAAGAAGAAAACTTCGGTAAACTAACTTTGAATAAAACTTTGATGAAATCTTATAAGTACATAAAAATGAAACGCTATTTCGTTATGTCCGCGCAGAACGTCCGAACCACAGCACGGAAAGACGTGAAAATTTGCCGAAGGTCCTAACGGAGGCCTTTTTTAATATACATGACGCCGCAGATATCGCTGAAGTTTGTGATTGTTTACTTGGAAACGTGTATTTATCCGTCGTGCTAAATTACATAAAGGGCACGCTCCCCAAATGATCCCAAATGATAATTTGGAGAAGCATTTACATTTTAAGTGGTTTACTTCGCAACGAAATATACATACATATATGTATATATGGTATACACATATATAAAAGAAAGTTGCGTACGGATAACCCACATAACTCGAGAATGGATTGCCCGATTTATGTAGACTTTTTTAGTTGTGCTTGCCCAGGAAAAATGTTACGTAGCGCTAACCTCGATAGATGATAACTACAGCGACGATGAAATATTGCTTCTTTATTGATCAGAGTTCCATTTTTAACAGGGAAAATCTGCTATAAGTATAAAAAAAAATAGGATGCTACGGAAAAGGATGTAAAATTTAGGTTTCAGTTTCATTCTCCCCATTAAATACGTGTACAAAAAAGGTCAAAAGGTGTTCCACTTACTTCTAATAGATTTTGGGCGGGAATTTTACAAACATTGAATATCTATGATCCGCAGCATTCCCTTTGATACGTGGGCCAGCTAATGGTAAACTTTTGAGTGCATTTTTGCTTTTAAATCTCAAGATCGCTCGATGTGTGACACAAAATAAAGGCACATACAACAAATATAATGATGTGCAGGCAAACTATTTTTTATTACCTATGCAAATTTCTTTTCGATCGAATTAGCAAATATACCCTTAATTTGCTGAACATGAAGTAAAATTAAAAAATAATATTTAATTTGGATAATATTCGATGTCTACATTCATATTTACATATATTTAGCATAACTCAAAAATATATTTTTTATGTACGTACACGTACGTTATCACTAGCCTTTCGAACACAAGGTTCCGTTACAATTTTTAAATATCAGTAAAGAAATATGATGTGAAATGTATTACCTTTATTCGCACAATTAATTTTAAGACACTAAAACATCTTTTCATCTGTCTTTCATAAATAATGTTAGATATACAATACACCCGTTTGCACTTGCCACCTCCTCGATTAATCGTGCACGAGTACTTGATGATAATATCACAGGCGCTTTATGAATCCTTGCACTTTGTAGTCAATAAACCTGTAGTCAACATTACAACAATCCACCAACGAGCGAACAAAACTGGAATTTAACTGATGATAAAAAGCTAGCTAGTACACCTCTTATCTGGTGTTAATATGTAGGTTTAGAAATATACTAAAAAAATACTTTCGTTTACTCAGACGTAGATTTCATAAACAATTATACATACTTTTATGGGAGGCTTAAATATTTTCGCTATTTAGCTTTGCATTATGTTATCTGCATATTATAATCCACTTTGAAATTTATTGTTCTTTTTGCGTAAATGCAGTATTACAGTTATAAGTAATTGAGATAAACTAAAGCATTTAAAATTTTGACTTAGCCAGAATATGACAAATATTTCATTGCGATAGCTTAACTGCTGCTTATTAATTGTAATATTCATGTTTTTATTGATATTTGTTTAGATAACAGTGCTACGGGAAAGGGTGAAGTTAATTTTCGTATTAACATATTACTTATTTTTCCAGAAGAATTTATTTCGTTCTGCGCTATTTTAGCTTCACTTAGGTTATCACATTACTCAACCTCTAACATAGATTACACTGTGTAACACTGAAAATGAACTTTGAAAGAGACCTAGCCTAGGCGTTAGGCCTTATAAAACTAAGAAAAACTGTATACTTGAAATTTGCGAAACACCCCCAAAATCTCATTTTAGGGCCAAAAAACTGTTTTTGAGGTCATTCGCTAGTCAATCATCAATATCTTTGCGAATTTTCATCCGATTCAAAAGTTATTTATATATTTTGAAAGGTGACAAATCACTATTTTAATGGCGTTTAACTCATCAAAATCAAACGAGAACTGACGAAGCTACAGAGAAAAAAAATCGTAACTTAATAAAAAAAAATTAATTTTGAAACTTTGACTACGATTTTACGATAGTCTTAATTCAGAAAGGTACCTATTAAAGACAATATTATTAAAGTGAATTTAGTACTGCGTCGATTAAGCTATTTCAATCGAAAATCGGTTGGAAATTGACAGCGTTATTACTATTTAAATTATTTTAGATGATGACCATATTTAAAAATTCATACATTTTGATTATCTTTCAACTTCAAATTTTTATTGTGACTGAAAATAAAAAAAAATTAATCATTAAAATGCTAAATAACTTTATAGCTAAAAATGTTTGCCTGATCTTCTGCGTTTATAAGACGAGTCATCTGTTTCACGTTTGAGTGACCAGCAGTAATTAGCTATAATCCTAACTTGGTTCTTTCCTGTAAACCGTTTTTCAATGTTGGAGATTTCTTGGTGAAATCTTTCACCTTGTTCGTCGCTGAATTGACCAAGATTATCCGGGAAAAATTCCAAATGAGAATGCAAAAAGTGAATTTTTATAGACATGTTGCATCCCATTTCTCCATAAGCTTCCAAAAATTCATGGACCACCTCAACGTAATTTGAACTTCTCGTGATTCCAAGAAAGTTTCGGCACAAAGAAATGAAACTCAGCCATGCTCTTTTCTCTACTGGGTTCAATTTTTTTATGAAGTCATCATCAGTCATAATCTTACGAATCTGCGGTCCAACGAAAGCGCCTGTAATTCATGATCAAAATGTAAAAATAAATTAGGATGAATTCTTTTTGAAGAATTCTTGTTGGGAAATTTTTATAAGTACCTTCTTTAATCTTGGCGTCACTCAACTTGGGGAATACAAGTTTCAGGTGTAGAAAAGCCTCGCTGTTTTTTCGAGTCGTTTAACAAACTGTTTCATGTACCCCAATTTTAAATGCAATGGCGGCAAAATTATATCATCAGGCTTAACTAATGCAATATTGAGAACATTATTTTTGCCAATTTGAAACTTTTTCGGTGGCCATATGTTACACTTGTAATGATTTTTGGCACGACTGTCCCATTCACAAAAGTAACAAGGATATTTAGTGTAGCCACCTTGCATTCCAAGTAGAATTGTCAGGACTTTAAGGTCCGAGACAATCTGCCAGCGAAATTTATTGTATTTAAGCAATCGTAGAATTTTTTCCATCGTTTGATAAGTCTCTTTCATATCAGTAGCGTATGCCACTGGAACTGATGGCAATTCATTTCTGTTGTGCAGCAATACTGCTTTCAGACCTACGATGTTAGTCAATTGAAAATGAATTGATAAATTGTATTCAAATTTAGTTCTCTCACACTCATAACACATTAAATACTTACTTTTGCAAGAACCGTCTAGAAATAATCGCCAATCTTGTGGACAGTGCACGTGATCGAGTGCAGCAAACAATTCATCCACATCAACGCAATAAACTAGTTTGTTATTGGTGTCATCTGCTTTGAAAATGTGTTCGAACGTCTGTTCGTGCAGACGTTACTTTAAAGTTACTGTCTACTATATTCCACTGCTTTAATCTGGAGGCCAGAATCTCTGTCTGTCTTATAGACAGATCCATATCCCGCACAAGATCACAATAATCGTGATTTGACACGAAATGACGTTCCGTTTCTATTGCTTTGGTTGGAAGGTACGGTTCGTCATTTACCTCATTAGAAGATTTGTGGCTTGAATCAGGAAATGTAGCTGGATTTTTGTCTTTAGTTCGCTGATCTTGTTTTCCTCTTGAAATCGGTTTCGATACAGTCAACACATTGGCATATTCTATGAGGTGGCGACTTTTATAGTGGTGACCAGTGATTTTTGATTGGAAAAAGTAGCAATCCTCCGGCTTGTGATATATTTGATAATGCCAAGCCATAGGAGTCACAACCGGCAGACGCTGGTCATCGCATTTACCGGTTTTCCATTTTTTTAATGTTGTACAGCACATCGAACAAATATATTCGGGTTCATACCAAGCACTTTCCACGTATGAGCAACTGAAAAAGAGGTTGAACGCTTCAACCACAGCTTTATTTGTTCTTAAATCGAACCGATATTTCTTATCAACAAATAGACCGCAGGCGTAACAAAATTTGTTGCGCCTATCACACATTTTACCACACTTATTACACAATATATGTAATTGCGAAGCGGTCGCAAGGTTGAATTGACGGCGTAAATTTATTAGATGACCACTCAATGTGAATGAATGTGTTTAAAATAATTCCTCATACTTGCTATGTATCTAGTAAAATAACGCAATGAAATGCGGTCAAAGTAGAAAAATTAAAAAAAAAAAACTTTTCGCAAGGTAAATTTATTTAATAGCAGAAAAAATTTAATAGCTTCGTCAATTTTTGTCCGATTTCATTGCATGAGCACTCAAAATTTTTGGACATGAATGTACTTTTAAAATAATTCCTCATACTTGATATATTTTTAGTAAAATACTGCAATAAAATGCGGTCAAAGTAGAAAAATTTGAAGAAAAAACAAATTTTCCAAGTTTACCCGATGAAAACTTACAACACGCTAGCTCAAAAAATAGATCTTTATATCTCAATTTAAAGGTATAATCCTTACCTTTACAAAACATATTTCATATTGAAAATCGGTAAAGAAATGGCCAAGTAATGAAAAGATTAGCGCGTACACTTCCGAAGAACGGTTTTTTAACGGTAAAGCAAGATTTTGAGGGTGTTACAAATTTTCCAAAAACCGTTATGAGTTATATTCGACCAGGTGAACAATTTCCAATATGTCACTTTAAAAGTTCATTCAATTTTTTCCATTTTGTAACACTGTGTTATGTTAAAAAAGCAAAAAATTTAATAAAAGAGAGAAGCGGATTTACTACTGTCAAAACATATCTTTAAAAAAGAAAAATTTTATATCACATCACATTTCGTAATTCGACCACTCAGTTTTAATGTAACCTCGCCATTTGCATTTGGCAAAGGTGAATTTGATCTCTCAAAATTATTGAGGTTATCTCGTTATTTCCACATCTTCTAATATTTTCAACTGATTTGTTTGATAATAATAACACTTTGGCGCTGACATTGTATAGCTCTGTGTTTGGCCTCTCCTACCATTTGAGGTGTGCCGAGGGGTGACCACTATTAGAAAAAAAATTTCTATGACTAAGATTTTACTTGCCTTGGCTGAGCTTTGAACCTCGAACTCAGCGGCATATTGAGTTATAGCACGCACCGCTACCCACTCGACCACAGCGGATATATTGAAAATGAAATGTTAAGTCAAGTGAGTTTGTCGAATTTGTTTATAGATAACGAATCTCGGAAGCCTCGAAAGTTTACATGTCCGCTGAAAACAGAAATTGTTTATTTCCTATCTATCTTTCTATTGGCTGTACCATACACGTTCAATAATTTGAATTTTTGATATTTCAATAGTGATATCGAATAGGCAAATATTAATGTATTGTGATAATAATAATAATTTCACGCTAACATTATATATGTAGTAGCCCAGTGTTTGTCTAAACTTCTATGTATGTATATCATTTGTGATGTGAGCCTTTATGTTGTAGCACAAGCTGTATTACGTCTCCGAATGGCAAGCTTTTTTAAGGCAAAATATCTTTTAAGGTTAACCATTGCCACCCGAAGAGCGACCGTTATTAAAAAAAAAACTTTTTCTATGATTTTGATTGCAGCGTAATACGGATGGTAAATTATTTTGAATATAGTATGAAATCAGTAACGCGGAAAGTGATTTCAGTAAGTACGCATTGCACTTCGAACATGAATCGAGATTCGAAAATTCAATAACTAAATAAATTTTGTTCCTCTTGATGATCTATTATTAAGGATTAATACTCAATTTCAAGTGAGTATGCAATAATCTCTCAATAAGAACTAAAACCTTATTTCAAGTTGTTATATAATCATTAATATTATTATAATTTACCATATGCAAGACATAACATATATGTATGTTCAATTTTCTCACGTATTCACGGCGAAAATATATATTTGAAGTGTGTAAATATTTAATTAACACCTTTTTAAGTCTTAGAAGATAAACTTTTAATTAACACCTTCATGCTGTGTAGTCCGCATTTTTGATAAAACAGTTTAAAAAATTCTAGTGGGAAAAATCTTATCAGATCATATAGCAAGTTGTTAAGTATAAGTGGTTTGCTTAAATAAATAAAAAAGTTAATTAAATAAAAAGAAAATAAATCACGATTCTTGTTTAAATGCCGCAAAATAAAATACTCCGGAATGTGTCATTCGTAACTGTTATTGCACATAAAAATATTAAAATGAGGGCAACGTAAAAATATAGACATTTTTGCAGTTTCAAAAGAGCACATTCTACAAACATAAATTTGGAAATTCTTTAGTAATTTTGCTACTTGGAACCGTAATGTAATCATTTAACAAAACTCGTAACCAACAATTCTGGATAGAGTTCGCTTAAAGTTTATAAATAAGTGCAAAAAATGTCTTTTGAATGAAGCAAATTTCAGAGAAGCTTTTTCTGATAATTTTTTCTTTTTTAAATTTTTTAGCGCACGCTTTTCAAGTGCATCATTATAAGCCTATTGAGAATTGCAAATATGTGCTGGCAAATGAAGTGTTGAGAAAACCTCGTGATTTGTTTAAATAGAGGGATTGAGTTTGAGAACAGATTATTAAGTGGGTTTCTGCGAGTATTTATAAATACTTACTAAGCTTTACATCAATAAATAGTTGTTATATAAGCTGCAGCGACGTGTGCACAGCTCTAAAAAAGAGGGATAGAAAAGATTTACAATTTACGTAAAATTCATTATGACGATTGTGAAATGAATAAATACTTTTTTTTCTCTAGAGAAAAGTGTATGTTCGTAAAATAAGCTTTATCAGTAGATAATAAAAATGCTCAATGACTGCGCACAACCAACGTTTATGACGATAATTAGAAGTAGAATGGGGATAAAGAAAAGAAGCTGGAGGCCAGTAAATAAAAAATAAAAATGTTAAATGTGCGTGTTTTTTATAAAAAATTAGATATAAATGTAAAAAAAATATTTTATGGTACTTAATTGCACTAGCAATAGAGATAAACGTGCTTATATTAATGCTAGTCAGAACTGGATAAACTGTGAGTTTAACTTCAGAACGTGTGTACTTGTGTGTGAATACGAGTATGAACTATATCTAGGGCAATTGATAGCAAAATGCGTTGGGAGTCGTGTGATCAAGTGGCTTTGCAACGTGCATGTAAAATTTACTTTATCACCTGAAACTATCTACTGGTAATTAATTTGCGACAAGCTTAATCTATTTTTAAATTCCGATGGTTTTGAATGAACAGTGCAGTAGAGAATTGAATACCGGCTTCTCAAATTGGAAACATAGTGTACTCGTGTGTTAAGCGAAAATTTTGCTGTTTTTTAATGTGATCTTTTTTATTACCTTTTCCCAGTTTCTTATTAATTTTCTAGCTTTTTTTTGTATATATATATATATTCCAGCTATGTGTGGCGTTAAGCCGCGTTCGATCCTGCGAAATTATACGAGTTAAAATGAACCATAATTATAATGAATACTCTTCTTTGAGGGAAGTATATAACGAAGTACTTTTGCCTCCACAAGCAAACGCCAGACAATCATTTTGACAGATAATTGCGGTAATTTGATTGCAAGGTTTTGTGTGTGGGCAATTTGATATCATAACATAGTCATGTGTAAGATGGCGTCAGACAAGTATGTTCGATATATTAAAGCGAAAATATCCTTTGAGTATTACAGAAGATGTGTTATATCACTACTAAGTACATACTAATTGATAATCCAATAGGAAACAACTCAATATTTGCTTTCATATTATTATACCAATGATGTTGCCGCCACGAACTTTTCGTGCAAATGAAAATTTAGCTGTCAAAGCACCACTATGACTGTTGATTGCCAGCAACATGTTGGCAATTGATAACTTGAAATATTTCAAAACATAAATTGTTAACATCATTCAATTCACTGTCTCCATTGGCAATTTGCTTCAAAATTGCGATTGAACGGAATCATAAATTGTGTGTCGAGTTGTCGGGTAAGAGAAACGTGAAATCGTTTGAATCTAGCACAACCGATTCTTGGGGGTTCCATACTAGTAGTTATAATTTTCATATCTAAAGGTATTTCTCGAGAACTCCAACCGAATAATCCTTAGCTGAATTGTATAAAACTAGTAATATTACAAAAACAAGTTATATTGCACAGGATCGTACTTTTTGCTATTATTTATGGTATGAAAATGAACACAATACATATATATAATCCTAATGGAGTTATCCTGGTCAAATGATTAATGATTTCTTGAACTCCCCCACTGAGCAAGTATAATGAGGAAAAATTCATAACCATTATTTTATTTTAACAAGTCGAGTGTCACTTCATATTATATATATTTTCTCAGAACAAAGAAAATACGAGAATATTTGCATGACAAAATGATAGTGTAGTAAATCTTATATGTACATATGTATGCATGTATATAAAGGTGTGTACAAGACTACATATGTCTGTACAGACATTCATACAAATTGCTAATGCAGTGACTTAAACTATTTATCATATAATGTTTTTTTTGCCAAATGGGAAATATTGAGCATGACAATTTTTAAATTTAATTTTTCATTAAAATACACATACTTTGTTATTTAACAAAAATTGCATGAATTACATACACGTATGTACATATGTACATACATATTCATATATTGATATTATTTGCGTCAGTCACAAACCGGGATTTATCAAATTTAATTCTAGTTTTCGATTTATCACAACTGTTCTGAAACATGTATAGTATGTACATAATCATATGTACATATGTTGGTACCTACCACTTCTTTGACAAATACTGATATATGTACATTATTTTTAATCGTCACTATGATAGTTTAGTATACATACATATTTTCATTGCTACATATCACCGTCAAGCGATTAAACCGCGGCTTGAATCATTTAATTTCAATTGCAAAAGCAGGAAGTAACGGCAGCCGAACATGTACAAAATGCATTTTTAGTATTTTTCTTAACGCTGAAAAAACCGGAGTGTGGCCTACACACGCCACATTGCAAACGTTCGCACCGAAGCAATAATAAAATTATAAATTGCTACCGCTTAGCCTTGGTATGAATTCTAGTAACCCAAACAAGTGACACTGGACGACTTTTTCTGGCATGACTGGACTCAGCGTAACCGGGCGCACAAGTTTGATTTTTTCAAGTTAGCTACCCGCAACAAGACAAATAGTCTAGTAGAAATGCGAGTAGGAGAGTGCAAATAATAGTAAAACAAAAGTTCAATTATCTGTCAGCTGTTCGTACAAGTCGTGCTCACGATTTTTTGTTGGAGACTGTTTGCCGCAATTGTTGGCGCGCTATACAAGACACCAATTTATTTCGTGTACGTAAAAGTAATTTACATACATACATACGTACATACATACATACATGTGAGCATCTGCGATTTTCCATATGCTTAAGCAAACGTTCGACTGTTCCGACTATTTGCTCGCTTTAATATTTCAAACTGTGTGGGTTAGGAAGGGGTTTTTATCATGAAATATATTCATACCAACATATAATGTATATATGTACGTACGTATTTATATGTGCTTTCGTACATACATACATATGTTTGTATATGTACATACATCTGTGTTCAGATAAAAAGTTGTAAATTTCAAATTGATCGTTAATGAAACTTATATTTATTTATTTATTTTTGATAATTTCATTTAAAATTTAGTAGGATATACATATGTATAACCGAAGCCACAAATTATGGAAGAAAATGCTCAACACCCTAGACAAAAAAAAATCTACGAAAGAAAATGCTCAACACCCTAGACAAAAAAAAAAAATTAATAATACCCTAAAAGGCCTGAATAAAAATATTAAAATTTTGATGGAAGTTTTTAGACAATTTTTTAATTTTGGCGAAATTCGTCTAAGCTTTGAAAATTTTATTATTATCACTCGTCTGATACTCGTACATCATTCGCATACATTATGAGGAGCACTAGCGTTTAGGGCCTTCGGCTTTTGAAACTTTTATTTGCATGACTTTGATTATAGATCCTACTAAATTTTAAATGAAAATTATCAAAATTAAGTATAAGTTTCAAAAAATATCATTTTAAAATTCACGGCTATTTTAATGAACACAGGTGTATGAAAGTATTTTACTTCATATATGACCTTCATATACTTTAAAGTTATCAACAAAATGTGTAGTTGTCAAGCAACACAACTGGAAATTCAAAATACTCGTGTGTGTGAAGAATCTTTAAATTAAAAGCGATGTTCCTTCACCAAAAAATTGTTAAAATTTTCACAAACTTTGTCATAACGCCTTTCCGCTCGCCAAAAAATAATAATTTTTTTAAGAAAAAAAAATATAATGTTTTTCTATTGAAAATAATAAAAAAACAAAACAATAATCGAACAATTACTATTTCAATTTGTAAAATCTCGCTTGTGTGCAAAATTTGGTTTATTTCTCTTTGAAAGAGAATATCTAGAATATTTACTTTACGTTAAGTTAAGGTGAATGTTGGCATTACGCCATTAGGGCTCTCTAAATAATTCGAATAACTAGTACGAATTATCGATTATTTGAACGTTCGAATGGCAAGGGTTTCTTCGACTTTTTCTTGCGAATTTTGAAAATTATCACATAACTAAAATTTTACAATTTAAAGTTTCGCGGTTTAATTCAAGCAGTTTTTTTTTAAATTTATTGCACTTATATTATTTCAAATATATTTATAAAGGAGGGAATAAAAAAAATTAAAAGTGTTGATAAGCGCTTGGTTGTCAACCTATTGCTTTTTTCTATAGCTTTCCCAAAGAAACTGATGTGCCAATTGTAAAAAATAGGTAAAGTATGGGACACTTTAAGGGCTTCAGTCTCCTGTGAGTGTTTTAACTTGAATAGTATATTAATATTGTAATTAATCGAAAGAGCATTCACGATACAATTAAACCGACAATTGAAACAAAAAAAAGTATTAATAATAATAAAAATAATAACAATAATGTTAATAATAAAAGTATTTTTTCAAATGAGGTAAAATATAATAAAATTGTTTTGAAGTTTGTGGTGATGGTGAGTAATTTACCTACTCCATTATTGGAGAATTTTTGAGATCCACAATTTCATTTCCACTACAAACAGAGTAAGTGGTAAGAGAGAGACTTACACACGTCAAGCAATTTTAAATCGCTTGAATTTAAGTTTAAAAGTTCTATAAATTTTCGTAAAATATTAAATTTTTTATTAAGAAATTTAAAATAATGCGATTGAGGAACACACGTTTCAACTGGGCAAATGTTTTATATAGAAGAAAATTCGGTATTCAAAATTATCACAACGCAATGAAAGTTCGACAAATGTGTAAAATTTGAGATATTTACATTAAAAACGTTTTTTTTCATATAATATAATAATAATAATAATCCCAACGGTTTTTATTCCTCCATACCCGCCCGACCGACGCGAGGGGTGTATTCGCAAAGTTTGTTTTTTCATATAAGCTGCGCCGAGTTATGAAAGGGAGGAGTTTGTTGAGTTTCGAGATCTAAAACCGTTCAGCTACAGAACAAATGCTGATCAAATAATAAAATATATGTATGTATGTATCGTAAAAAAGTGAGTCTGAAATATTAAAAGAGCCGGGAATGGCTCGTTGAGTTCAAAATTATTTCGCCAAGAAGAGATGTGCTAAAAATCAAGCCTGTCAGTAACTTGACCAAAAATACTATGCCTAGCATTTCTCTGCGACTAGCAAGGGTAGGAAGATTAATGATTTTTAAACGACTTATATTTGGCGGCAGGTTGTATTAAAACGAAAATTTCTTAAAGCAAAAAGCAGAAATTGTTTTCAAATTTACTCTATCCGATCGGAATGAATTTGATAGTGCGGGTTCCAAATAACAGATCCATATTCCAGTATTGGCCTCACAAACGTTGTGAAAAGAGTCTTCGTAATGCAAGGGTCACTGAATTCTTTTGACCATCGTTTTACAAATGTAAAAAAACCTTTGGCTTTGTTAACTGTAACATTGATGTGAAGATTGAAATTGGGTCCATTGTAATTCCAAGATCAACAAAGTTAAACACTTGTTCGAGGTTATAGTTGCATATGTCATAAGAAGCTGGTTGAACCTCCCTGCGAGAATGGCACATTACTTTACATTTTTTAAGGTTTAGTGGCATGTAATTTACTTCACACCAGTTAGCCATGCTATTTAATTCTACTTGTAGTAAAGACCTTTAGGAACAGAATTATAAGATCTAAAATGTTTCCCATCTTAATTACAGAAGATATGTCATTTATAAAAAGTAAAAACAGAATCGGACTAAGGTGACTTCCTTGCGGGTGAATTAGTTTCGTAAATAGTTTAAAATCTTGGCTTCGCTATAATATTTTTTATTTGAACTGTCTTTGAATTGAAAAAGAAGCAGAAAAAAAATGGAATTTCACATTTGGAAAAAGTTTTAAAAGAAATAATGATCAGAAAATGAAAGCTAAAAACAGAAATGACTAACAAATTGCTCCCATTTATGAATGAGCGTTCTTATTTATGCTTTTGGTCGGTTTAGTGAACCTTATTTTGATCCTCTCGGCAAAAGATATTCATGTCGTTAGTTAAGGCAGTTTATACCGTCTTTCGGTAATACATAATGAAAACCAGGCATTACCAAGAAACATTATGCGTGGCTTCTCTCGTACAAGTCGAATTAAAGAGGTCATTGAACTATAAAACTGCTTAAGTACGTACTTAATCCATAAATATATTAATTGTAGTCTAATTTTAGTTTAGCGCTTGCTTTCCACTTTTAAATTGTACTTTTACATATCCAAGTGCACACATGCTTATGTGCGTATGCATATTCTTACATACATACATATGTATTTACGTAAATTTTTACATTATGAGAATTTTTTGTTAAATATCTTCAAGTAATTTTCTCACGAAACTTGACCGCTTATTAACAACTTTTTTTTGTTTAAAAATTAAACGCGTCATAATGTTATTAACGTGTTTTTCATGAGCTCTGCATGATTACGCTAGAATTAGACTATGCAAAAGAGGTATGTATAACAATAAAATTAAAATGCTTTGTTGCCAATGCTAGTAAAAACAAAAGTTTGAATGTTTGTTCTCTCTTTTCATGCATGTAAAATGTTGCTGAAACTGGAAATTCGAGTGAAGTCAAAAGTTTATTTTTTAAAATTTTTTAAGGCGATATGCGGTAATTACTATTAATTTTATGTAAATATGTATGTATATACGAGTATTTAAGAATTATACATAAAATATGAGATGACTTGTCTTTAATAGGAAAATAAGTGTGTTGAATTCTTTATATAATTTAAAAATTTTTTTGCTTTCAAAATAATAACCACTGATTTCTCACATAAAATGATCACAGTTTAATTACATTTTTTAGATGTTTTTAAAGCTGTAATTGGTCACTATTATGAGCCCACGTGCTGGTATATACTCGTTTTTAAACCAATTTGTACGAGTAGAACATTATTGGGCAGTTAAATTCTTGTGTTCTCTAAATGTTCTCTAATAATTGGTGTGTATTATTTGTATAAATGCTGATCAACAATACATATTTACAACAGCACCTACATGTATGAGTCATTGATTGCCAAATTCGCTTTATAGTGTTATAATAAATATTAGCCATTGTTTAAAGTTGCTAATGTATTAACCAACAATGGCTACGAAGTTAATCACTTAAAGCAGGAATTAAAATTTATTCCACTTGTAGTATTAAAAAAAATGCTTTTCTTTTGTTAACACAAATGACCATGTGGCTCATTCAATGTCGGGCACTCTTTAGAAAATTCTGTTCAATAGCGAAGTGATTCAGACAGGGCTGCGATTTTGAGTCAATGAAGGTGGGTGCTAATGCAGTTAGTACAAAAACTAAAAATGAACTTAATAATTTGAACACGTTTCGTCGAGGAAAGTGGATCTTATTTGCGTAAAAGATATTTTTCTTTAATTTAATTATACATTTTTGAACTAAACTAACTAACTAAAGCTGCAGTTCAAAAAACTCCTTATTCTCAAACAACCAGAAACAAATTTATAAAATTATTGGCACTTAAAGATACGTAACAGTTTGTACTACCAATCTACTATAAAACAATTTCTTTTCGAATCTGAAATCGAAAATGGCCGATGATATCAGGATTTTGAGTAATTCCATGGCCATTTCCGTGAATTTTTTCTGAGAGACCAAACTTTTATATTTAACTGTGTGATCGTATAGCACATATATTTGTTTAAAATTGTTTTAAGACTACTTTTGAAAAAGTTTTTAATATTCCAATTTTTGATATTAAGAAAACGCTGTTGGTACATACAAAATAAACAACTTTGATGAATATCATGAATTCAGATATCCATACAAATTTCTTTCGTAAATAAAATAAAAATTGTTTGATGTCTCACAGAAAAATCTTAACAAAAATGTCGATAATGGTCATGATTAAATTTTTGGGATATTTGGCATGGAATTACTCAAGGTCCTGAAGCGATGGATTATTTTATATAAATATTTTTTATCGAGGCCCAGTACTGAAAAAAAAATCAAAAACTGGATTCAATAGTTTTTAATTGTTTAATGTTTTGCAGTTACGGTCCATAAAATCCCATTTTATCCCATTTTACTGAAGTACTAGACAGCAATATCCTGTCTGGTAGGCGGTAAGAGTCCTCAAATCCTAGTTGCAAATGTTAAACATTCGCTAGATGCGAATTCAAACGACTGAGATAATGAAAGCATAATGCTCTGGAATGGAATTTAGTTTCATTTCAAAATAAAGAATAAGGGTTCTGGCCGCTGTTTACTATCTTTGGCCTCGTTTCAAAAGAGTATAGTTTTCTTAACGCCAGGCAGTTGTCAGAAAATGTATACGTATACTTGAGGTATTACTTCGATTGAATACTGAATAGTTTTAATACCATTTGATAAAACATTTCAAATGTTGGCAGTGGCGTACGGCGAGTCTGCTCTAAGAAAAAAAAACATGTATACAAGTTGTACCAAAGCACTCAGGAGAGCCAATATAGAAAAAAGCTTTGCATCGTGGGGGAACTCAAGGCTATATCAGAAAGTGCTAATGAGAAGTGCTTTGAGGATTGGAAAAAGAGTTCGTACAAATGCATTGTATTTGACGGTGATTACTTTGCAGGGGACAATATATAAATTGATGAATAAATAAATATTTGTTCAAAATATAAAGTCACCTTACTTTTTGAACACACCTCGTATGTATCTACAACGTTTGTTAATAGCAACACATTTATTGAAATATTTGCTTTATTAAACACTTATTCATATTATATTTAATTATTAATTACAGCTATGGTAAAGTTCAAAAGAGTGGCACCTGAACGGAGTTTTGAATGACTTAATAATATATGTATGTAAGTAATTCTAGTGGGTAGGTGGGCAGCTGTAACTGAAGTAGTGAACAAGCGTGCAAGAGGACGTGAGAGCTACATTCATTCAACAAATTGCATAACAAATATATATTTATATACAGATATGTAAGTATGTATGTAGTTAAATCCAGTACGAAATAGCTACAGGCGTATTAATGTGACCTTAAGATTTTAAAATGAAGAGGTAACGTCATTAGTAGTCTAGTTAGGCTACAACAGAAATTACATAGATACATATAAATTAAATACTAAAATTATAACACAATACAAGTTTTCAGTAATTATTTTTCCTCTATTTTATTATTGTTATAATTTTAATACTTCTTTTTATTGCATGTACACTTTATAAAAATAACCGTTTTAAACTTTGTAAATAATTATAGAAAAAAAAAAATAAAGTGGAAGTTTGAAGTGAATACAAATTATCGATATTTTTTTAGTTAAGTTCATTGACGTTATCCTCCAATTCTTCCGCACGGATTTTTTATATGAAAAAAACTGCGCAAGACTGTCAGTAAAAATTAAACTGTTAAATTTAACGATAATTTATAAACATCTCAAACTTACATTAACTATACTTAAATGAAAAGTGTTATAAGACTTCAAAACCAAATACTCTCATGGATGGGATCCTCTTTTGCGAATTTTCTATTCCCACGTTTTTTGTGATTTAGATCATTTATGGTACTTGTGAGTTTTTCATGGATATTCTAATATCAAAAATAAAAATTGACTAAGCAGAATTTATTTATAAATATTTAAATGTAAGTGCTTGGACTTTGCGGGGAATTTTTATTTATTCATTCTAAAACATTATTTAAATAATTTGTTTTATTTAAATATGTGTTTGTTTGAACGAATGCTAAATAAGAAATATACCTATGTATGTACAAACAGAAACATATGTATGTAAATACGTCATCGTAACGGTGTTCAAAAGAAGTTCAACGAAATCCAAAAATAAAATAAACAAATAAATTTAAAATAAATGTTGGAAAACAGTGCAATAACCCTCCAAGAAAATGTGGCCTCAATTTATGAGGAAAATAAAATGCTAAGAGAACTTTTGGAATATAATCTCTCTTCTTGTACATCTGTACATATTTACGGAAAGAGTTTTGTCTATATTTTTACTTCAATCAATGAAGTATTTCCTAGAGGGGAGCCTAATAAAGCATATCAGTGTGTATACGATATTCGTAGATATCAGTGGCGTCTCAGCAGTTGAGCACACCACTTTCAGCGCCACCATCAACGGGAGCCTCTCGTAATCTTGAGATGAAATAAAATAATGTAACCATTGATTGGAACCTAATTAATAACATTAGATTGGCATACATACTTATGTACATCTATATGCAAGTGCATTTATATAGTACATAGAAGCACAATAGTTTAAATTAATAGATAGTTCGAACCAATAATAAAATATAAAAATAAAATAAATATCAAAAAACAATATGAAAATTTGTATAATTTCCATCCAAATAACTAACACACTGATTTTCAATTTTATGCAAATGTACACATCAAAACCTTTCATTTAAATTAACCCACATATTTCCTCTCTGTAGCTATTGTTGTTTAGTCAACCTAAGCGCCGCTTTTCACATTATAAATAAAGATACATTTTTAGATGAAGCGTAATATTTTGATAAATTCTATAAATAAAAAATTTGCTAATATTTTCAACAATTGTTTGTCTTAAAACCATGATTTTTTTTTAAACTGTGTACCCAGGAATATTTTGTAAGCGTTTTTGTAAAGCTGTAAAATTACATTTAGAAAGACGTGTGACGACAATAATACCAATCAGTTGAATGAAAAGGACACAGCATAGCGCCGAAAGCGGAAACTCATTCCTAAATTGAATGCCTATCTAATTCATGCATGATAGTTAATTGTAATTTTAAAATACTGTTTAGCTTTACAGTCAATCACATTCGGTTAAACTTCGTGCCCCAGAAAGCATGAAGGAGGCGCTAGTATGTCCAAATAGATTTAAAATCGTATGCGTCTATTTTATGCTTCGAGAGGATAGATCTGTTTCGTTTTTTCTCTCGATATTTTGCTGACTACTTGATAGAAAAGTAAATACTACACATTCCATTTTTTTAAATTTAAAAGTTTTTATTTGCGATCATGTATAGTTGTGTGTATATTTCATGATTAGTGCGCTATTATACCGATATTAAATACCTTCAAATATAAAATAAAAATATTTATTAAATACAAGCATATTTAGATACGTACATACATATGTATGTATTTACATAAAGTATGAGTATTTGTTATTTATATATTGAGATGAAAACTACTGTTTTAACAGCTGTTTCCTAATAGGTACATTTAATTTAGTAAACTTGTATGGCTTTTTAATTAAAATAAACTAAAGTCATACGAATCCAAACTTCAAAAACAAGTACACTCGTACATACAGAGATAGTCTTTGTTTCAACCAGCGGGTTAATCAGATTTCGCAGAATCTTAGCGTGAAAAACCTTTGTGTCGATTTGTTGAATCCATTCATTTTTGTGTTCAATTGAAATTAATTTTATGGAATTCATTACACCAGATAGGTGTTAAATTTTACGCGTAATCGTTTGTTATAAAATCAGGTTTAATTTTAATTTCGCAGAAAATCTAAGTTAATATGAGTTTTATGTATGCTTGCATTGTTTTAAAGTGAAAGTTAATTGGCTTGTTTCTAAATTGAGCTTCTAGCTTAGAAATAGAAAATGAAGGTGATTGATATTAGAACATTAACCTATGAAAATTTGCTATGATGATTAACTAAAAATAAATCCGTAACGAATTCGCAAAATGATAAGCACACTTCCAAAATTATTGCAATAAGCCTTAAGTATTGAAAATGGATTTGTGGGTAGAATGAAACTTAGTAAAAGATTAAATGATAAAGCAAGAAAAAATCAAAGGTTTCTCACTACTGCTTAAGAAAATAGCATCAAAGATCATATTGAAATAAAGTAATTTTACATAGAACATTTTTAAAAAAAGCTTGATAGCAAATAAATAATGCATCGCCAAAAATAAATAGTTTAAATTTGTGCTTTTGCTCTATTTTCTGATGTACGTGTGCTTGTGGAGAATATCAAAGAAAGAGGCGATGTAAAATAAAATGGAAAGTGAAAATGACACGAATCTTGAGGAATACTTAAAGGCACAGAAAACTAAAATACATATGACAAAATACATACATATGTATATATACTGTATGTATGTATGAAAGTCTATATGTATGTTTGTATGTGACTTAGCAAGTCCGAGCATATCACACACAATCAAAAAGTGTCACTGCTCAATATTTCTACAAATTTCTCAAATTAAATAATTGTATATTGATAGACCGTTATGTTCAAATAAATTTTAATACATATGTATATGAAAATTGCTTTCTTTTAGTTGTTTGCTCAAGGCTCTACACAAAAGTAATCTTTAAACGACGATCTTATTATTGAGTTGCTATAGTCTTTTTTTATTTTAAAGACACAATTAATGGAGACAATGTCAAATTATTATTAATTATATTATATTATATTACGTATATAAATATTTAAGAGAAAAATGAGATGTAATAAATGTATATCGCGTGAAGATCAAGGGCGACATTAAGTTCGGTTCTCTGAATGTATATACTATATATTCTTCTTTTAAACGATTTCGGTCTTTTACTCGTACATTTGTATTTTTACGTGGAAAACAGCCGGAAGTTAAGGAATAACTATTTTTAGAGGATTTACTAATATTAAATTTTTAGTTATGACGTGCTTTTTGTAAGAGAATTATCTTTATTTTAAATAATAAAAATTGAATAAAGTAAAAACTAATTGAAAACATTTATGAATATAAATCACTGCTTATTTTATCCGAACAATTTAGCATTTTTTTGAGCTTTTGTTTATTAAACGGTTGAAAATCTGACTTTGACAGAAATTTAGGAAGTGAATTTAGTTTGTGTAGTTTAAAATTTTACAATTTGCGAACTTTTAAATGCAAAAATGTTGCTGCAGTTTTTTGTACTCTCGAATAGACCTTCTGCCATTGAAGTAATTGTTGGTGTGCTTCCTTATTTTTGAAGCAGATTTGATGCTTCTATTTCAATACTGCGAATGCGCAAGAGCGCTAATTTAGGGATAGCAGTAAATTTTAAGTGGCTAATTTGATTGATTTTGCCTTGATTCAAAAAGCTCTTTCAAGGCCTTCTAAAATCATTGTTTTTTTTTTTTTTGGCGAGAGGTTGAAAGGATACGAATTTAATTTAAAACCCTGCAAAGAGCACATAGATGTTGTGTACTCTTAAAATAAATTCAAAACGAAAATATTATTAAGATTTTATACGAATATTTTATCCGAACGTCTTTATATTGTTCAGTTCAAAAAAAAAAAAAAGGTTTAAGACATTGGATCGCTATTTGTATTTAATATACATACATGCATACGTGTTATCGGAATTATTACCGTTGTAGTTATTAGTAATAAGGTTAATGTTCTGATGATTATTATAGTTATCGTCCTTTAGTTATACGGATCATTATCGATAGATCTTTTACACATCTCCACCAAAAAAAAATTGAAAAAATTGTTTCAAATCAAGACCTTAAAAATGAAGTAAAAAAAAACTGTGCAGCTCAGGTAATCATTAATCAACAATCTCTCAACCCCTTAAACCAATATAACCATAACCTCCTCACCGCAAAAAACTGACCAGCAACGAACGTGGTACGGCCAGGGTTCCGATAAAATTTTTCCAATATGTTTTTGCGGAGCTGTTTTATTTTATAATCTATATTGCTATAGTCACCAGTATTTGTATAATTTTGCTACGGTTATTATATTGCTTAATCAAAATTAAGTTCATTTGTTTCGATTTCTTTAAAAATATTTACAGGTACAAGAGCTTAATACGCCTTTAATTGGAAAATGTTTGCTTACAAATCGAAAGTTAAATCAATTAGTAGTAGGATATTTGACTTTAGTTTTAATTTAGCTAATACTTACTTCAATATCCTTTGGAGTTCCTGCTTTGGGTTTTGTGTTTAGCAAAATTTTCAATTTTTTTTTTAAATATGCACCTATTTTTCACTGCTAGTTATTTGACTTCTGATTTCGCTTATTTTAAAGGTTATTACGATGTTATTGAAATCTTGTGTGTGTTTATTTTACTAAAGTTTTAATTAAGTTCCACTGTATGCCAAAATCACAATTTTTTTTTTATTGTAGCCAACGCACTTTAGTGTTTTTTTTATCTACGAAATCGTTCACTATTCTTCACCAGCTGCTGCGTTGCCGTAGGTACCTACGAATTTATGTACGTATCTGGTTTATTTGCTATTGCGTTGTTATCGTACGTGTTGAGCTAGGTTAGTGCGTGCGTAGTCGAGGAGGTTTTTGAGATCATGCAACGAATATTTGCAAATGGAAATTTATAACAATCTTCGTTTAAAATATTTTCGACGTTTTGACTTTTTTTGTTGGCGCGTATGTGATTCTCTGAACTTTTTTGTTTTAATTTTTTTGTTTTCTTCCTTCCGCCGCGTCGTTTATAGGTTAATGTCCCTTGGCGCGTGTGTTGTTGCGAGTATATGCGATAAAAAAAAATAAACGAGTGCAAACGATGATCTTTCCTCGAAGCGTGTGTATGGCTGGCGCTGTGGTGGTGGTGATGCTGCTGTGTGCAAATTAAGTGCAATATTTTTTTTTAGAATACTCTAACAACGCTCTTTTGCGTCGCGCTCTCGTGTAACATTTTTTCAGCAATTTTGTAGCCCTCGTACGGTTGTTCTACTAATGCTCCATTTAATTTTTTTTTCAATTAATTTTCATGCAATATTTTTCAACGTCTTTTATTTTTGCTTATCAGGAATGTGTCTATTTTTGCAACTACTCAATCATTGACTTCTTTTTAAATGTTTGAAGAAGTTTTTTTAATACGTTCGTCTTGCTAATATTTTTATATGTTGACTTTAGTGTTTTGAATCCACTACGAGTGCATCAGCACTGTTTATTGCTGTTGTTCTACTTGTTTTTTACTTATTCTTAATTATAATGATTGCACTGTTATTGTTTGTTTTGCAAATTTCGAAAAAAATTGTACAATCTATGTGTGTTTGTGTAGCGTGCGCACGGAATCTGAGTTTTCGTCTCTCTTCGTTTATTCTCACACACCGTTCATTTACGATGGTGTGGGCCGAAGATGTAGGAGTATTGTTGCAAGCGCCTCTTGCCTTGTGCTATATCGCCACAAATTGTGATAGTTGTTGCTGTAGCTGCAATTGCTATTCCGACTGCAATTTCCGCTGCCACCGCCACTGCACTGAAATCGCCAATAGTCAAGCCAATCGAAAACGTATTGATAAAAGTAATCCAACAGCGGTTTCACCATTACAATACGGTCGCCGGTTGCGCCCTTTGTTGTCGTTGTTGTTGTTGGTATTATAGTTATGCTTATGTTGATTACGCTCTGTTTTTGCTCATTAATCGCACTTAAAAACCTATTTTACTGCACTTTACTTGTCTCGTGAAAATATTTTTGCTTTCACACTCTGACCTTCACAGTTATATTTATTTTGAGTTGAGCGCAGTCGTTTAAAAATCGTCGCTTTATTGTCGTTGCTTTAAATCGAAAGTGAAAATTATTTTCCTACGTCAGTCAGGGGAAAAGCCAGTACTATTATGTAGAAAATCATGCACTGTCGATTGTCATTTGCAATCGTTGCGTGATTAATGCAAGAATAATTGCTAGAGAGCACGTGACCTTTGGCTTACAAACAATGCTCTACAGCTGGCGCAATTCCTCTAACTAATGTTTTTATGTATATACATGCATGTGTACATGTGAGTATACAAGTACATAAAAATACTTTCAGGGCGCACGTGAAAGTAATCAATGCTTAGCAGAATTTTTCGTGTAATCAATATACGGCAATTTCAATACTAATTATTTTTACTTTGTTAATATTCGAAAGCGCTTGGCATAGAAAACTTAAATTCGTTTTGCGTGCACAAAAACCACGTCTGTTCAATTTCACTTCTTCCTTCCTTGTGCAGAACTGCAACTAAATATTTTGCAATTTCAACTGAAGTATGAAGTATCTGCATTTCTTAATTGCATTCGATTTTTCTTTAATTCATTTTGTATGCGTTCATCTTCTCGTTTACACCAAAATACCGGTATAAACAAGTGCGAGAGCGAACTTTAATTCAAAGAAAACGTAGAAAATTTGCAACAGTTCTTAAACCCGATTGCCGCATCTGCAAGATCGCTTTCTTTTTGATTTTTTTTTACTCTTGCTGACTTGTTTTTATGTACATACATATGTACAAACTACATACAAATGGGCATACATATATCTTTTTTGCATCGCCTTTTATACTCGCCTTTAAATGAGTATGTACTTTATTTCATTCAGATGTAGCTTACATATCTATATGTACATAAACACATACATACATACATATGCATATGTCCATATGATCAAAATCATCCATACTCAACATAAGTATGTATATGATACACTATCTTCAGCCTTTGTATACATACATATGTACATACATATATCGAATTATTTTTCCGTTTATGTGGATCTTGTTTTGGTTAAGGTGTTTTGTTTGAATGAGCTAGTTATACGCCGCTCGCCTTATAATTGCGCGTCCACCGATCTATACAACAATTCACAAACAGTTCTGAATACCAACTGAAGCGATTCTATTTGTAGCGCTAGCTTATTCTGTGGCCTGCTGCTCTGCGATGTGGCGCTTTTTGTACTTCCCAGCAGTTCACTGACAGCTAGTTTCCCGCAAGCGCACAATCAAGCTTTAAGGTACTGGTTTCTGTACTAACCTATTTTCTTCCAGTTAACTTGTCTATTTTGTCAATTGTAACCGCTGTGCATTACATTTGACTAGCTTTTGTACAAGTCATGAAAAAAGCTGTTTTATCTCCACGAAATTGAAAGCTATTCAAAAGTTCAGCTACAAAATGTGTTCAACAAAAATGCTAGTTAGTCATTGTTGAGAAAGGAAATACCGTCCCCATTTTGTCAGAAATTACCAATTTTATTTCGATGAATTTTTACTGGTAAATTATGATAAACGGGTTGTTGTATTTTTGAGAATAAATTGTTAACAAATGAAAAACATATTTGTAGATACTGAATGAAAATTGAAATAAATGAATCTTTATGTAAGTGTTCATATTATTGTAAGTATTTATTCTTATTTGAAATGTGAAATGAGTATTGTTGTGTAAAAGCAAATTTTGACGTTTACATTGTACATACTTCATAGTTGTTGTCAGAAGCTACAATTTTTAACAAAAATCAGCGACATATGAAAATCTATAGGGTTAATTTTGTATACATGTATGTATGTATGTAAGTTTATCGTTGAAATACACACAAAACCAATTGCTGCGATAATATTGATCAGTAGATCGCGCGATCGCTTGTAGCGGTGATCGTTTCAACTTTATATACAGCTCATTGAAAGCATTTTAACAGCAAACATACAGAAAACTTGCAAAAGTGTAGAAAAAAGCTGCGTCTCTGTTAGTTGAGTGCTTTTATATTTAAAGCTTTTTTCTCCAAATAACACAAAAACTCAACTTCCTGCTAAAGAAAATAAGTATGCATGTGTGTGCGCCGAAATCGGTAAGAAATCGAAAGAAATATTTTAAGAGTTCCATAAGAAAACATAAACGTATTACGAAAAGTTTGTTATATGATTTTTCCGATATTTTGTTATTTATCTATTTTAAAAAAGATTTTAACGCAAAATAGTAAAAACTTTGCGCCAAAACTGATAAATTCACAATAAAATAAAACAAGTGTTTCGAAAAATTTATGCGTACATATGTACGATATCTGCGATTATAGCTCATGGTTGCAGTAATAGCATAGAAAATGAGTCAAAAATTAAAAACATCAACAGCAAAAGAAACCATAAAATATGAATACTATTAATTGTATAAGGAATTAATAAGCTGCGTTTTAGCGGTTTTCAAGATTAGCAAATTATTAGCGATAGACTAACCATAACAGAATATTTCATAAATAATTAAAAAATATATATGTAATATCGTTTGGTCAAAGCATCACATCCATACAAGGGAAGTACTTGTAATGAAAACAGTCGTCATTTTGACAGATTTCGCTTTGACTTTCATCCAAAATGGTAAATTATCAAAGTTTAAAAACTTTTTTTCGCACACTGTGGTACAAAATTTGAGATAATTGAGGGCATATTTATATATATGTATATGAAAACATTCAGATTTACTTTAATATATTCGGCCATGAACTGTCGTCACCAGATATGTATGGAGTATTTTTGTTGGCTAAAATTTGTGTAAGAAAATTTATTTTAAATATAAAATTTATCACACATGATTTCATATTTTGAATTGTAAAATGCAAAGAAATGGGTAGTGTTTCTGAAAACTTTTTTATTTAAAAATGGCAGTAAAACGGAGATTGCGGTTGGTACCTTCATACATATGTACATACTTATGTATATTAATATTTAATTTTATAATAAATTGGCAAATTTTCATACAAGTTTAATAATATTTTCTCAGAAGATTTATACAATTTTTGAGTGTGCAGTTTTGCATCCAATTCAGTTTTGATATAATAATGTGCAATTTTTAGCGCCTTGAACTTTCTTGCACTAAAATATTTAACATAGGATAAAAACTGTATACTAGAAAAAAATCTAAACTATTTTTAATGTTCGAAATATTGATAAAATTGTATTTAATTAATATAAATTTGGTATGAATTTTGAAAATTGTCAGCATGAACCACTTATTTTAAAATGAACACAGATGAAAGGAGGGATTGACTGCTGAATATTAATGAGAATAAAATAAATTGAATTCAAGAAGACATTTAATTATAGAACTTAACAATTTTTTAATACTTTTTATTATATAAAAACATCATGGCCTTGTTGTATACATATAAAACATAAATATGTTTGAATGTAAGTTCTTTGTATTTTAGAATTAAACTATTTTCTTACAATATATCTGTAATAAATATTGAACAAGCGCGGCGCAATATCGTTCAACAAAGTAAATAACTACAAAAAAAAACATTATTTTATTTTAACATTTAGTTAGTTTTAGGCTTAAGGTTTGGCAAATGTGTACCCATCGGATGGAAACCTTTCTCATCGGCTATGTAATCTAATCTATATATTTTACCATCAGGCGCTGTCCAAATCGCGTAACCATCTACTGTCAGCGCCTTCTTATTTTCTCCAATGTCTTTCAGTTCCCCACTTTCTTTACGTTCGATACCGTCACTGGATTCAAAACTAAAAGTGAAAAAAGAGACAAAATTTTACATATTATTGAGTTTTATTCGATACTCGGTGCGCTTATTCATTTTTTAGTAAGTAATTTTACCGAGCATAAAAATTGCGTACAAATAATCGATTTATGCTGATTTTTATTTTTTTTTTCTTCTAGCTTCAGGTAACTATTATTCTTATTGAATAACAAATTACACTTGATTCGCATCCATGGAATTCTATACATCGATATAAAAAATTAACTACAAAATAAATAACTGCAAGTCTTCCATTCTTCGTTCAACATTGTCTAGTTAAAATACTATAAAATCCTATACAAACCTTAGTCTAATCGCTGTTCTAGCCGCCGTCTATCTTACCAACTTGTTACCCGACTGTCACTCAGAATGACAATCTGCTAATTATAGTAGTTGCTTTTAAGAACTAATGGCATAGAGCAACGGTGCTCAATAAAAAGAAAATGCCAGAAAAGTATCGAAGTTTACTTAACTGTTATTTTGAGGTACTTTAAGTAAAAACGCAGATTTGCAAACATTTATTTCAGACATTGTGCCTACTCAAGGGAATCTTAATTTTTTATATTATTTAATTTCGACGAAGTTAAAAAAAAAATAAACTTTTACTTTCGGTTTTTCAAACAACAAATTAACGAAATAATATTAAGAATATTGTTACACTGTACTCGTAAATGAGTAGTCATATAGTCAATCAATAAAATCACAACGTTTTGCACATTATTTCGCAAGGAGAAGATATTTAATTTTTTCCACTTACAATGCGATATGTGTTAGTTCTATTAAGGACACACAGTTCCCGATCGATAGCGAGTTTATGGTATATAGCAAGAACCGAACAAAGTTTTCTCCCAACCGTAATACACATTTTTCCGTAACTTTTATCAAGTATCTAACACACAGTTCTGATGCAATTTTTTAAATTCGAATAGCAAACAAAAAGAAGTTAAAAAAAAATTTCTCTTAAGCATTGAAATGAACAAATTACCAACATATTAGTTTTTTTTTTGTTAAACTGCCACTTTATATTTTCATTGCATTTTATTTTCGGTAATTTTTTTCGCTTTCTTCTCAACTCACCTAAAGTCATATGTGTTGTCTTCTATTTCGTAATCGGAACGCAGAATATGCGCTTGTGCAGAGTCGTCCAGCGGTGCGGCAGGTGTGACGGCAATTAATCCATATATAGCCATTATACACAATGTTATCTTCATTTTTAGCAAATTTTATTTCAGGTTAATTCAGTTTTTATTTAATTTGTTGTTCAAAGTCGTCGAATCCGCGCTAAGTGTGATGATAGAAATGTACATTGGCTCTAACTAATACTGTATGCAGTGACAAACTCGTATAGCGCTCTATTTATACGTGAATGTTTAAAATATTCCAAACCAGCCCACATAAAATAAAACTGTTTGTAAAGAAAAAAAAAATATTAAAAATCATCAGGTCACCTAGTTCCATTGAGGGAAGATTGAGAGTGCGAAGTTTGCATAAAATGAGCATAGCAAAAAAGATTAAAAAATAAAAAATAACGAAGAAACAATTCGCATAAGTATCGAAAGAGAGCAACATTTTCCATTTATTTATGTATGTACGTATATATACATATGTATGAGTTTATTGAAGCACCAAATTAAATTTATGTTGTTATTGCATATGAATCCTTGTATAACCAAATATATTTAACCATGGACTACAAAACAAGATTTGGTGTTTAAGATTTGTAAGTATTAGGGAAATTTAAATTTAATAATGGCTTTATTGATATAAAATTATTTTGAGCATAAACATGAAGATAGCACGGAATGGTGTGCGATTCATCATTCTCATTATTTAATACGAGTATTCCATTAATTTTAAGGTTAAACGCCAATCGAAAGATTCGCATAATTTTGTTTTAATCCTTTGTGGAAGAAAAAAAATAAACAATAATTTCATATATGTATGTAGTTAAATCTTGTCTTAAAATTCAATCAGATATACTTGTATATATTTGCAAATTTTTGGTTTGCAATTATCCATACTATTTCTCCAGGCAAATACAAAGGCAAACTAAAAATCTTAAGTTTTTGAAAAAAAAAAAACAAATGTAAACTGAGGCGGAGTTTGTTAACTCACATACATAGTGTGCATGTATATTTCATATATATGTTAATAGAATATTGCCTTATTGTGAGTTTCGCCCGAAATAGTTCACTTTTTACTGTTCGCTTATTATAAATTTCGTGCGGAAATTTTCCGCTTTCGAACATTGTTTCCCCTCATTGACAACACTAATTTCGGGCGGAAATTGTTAGCGAATTAATTGAATTTGTTCACTATTTTTTGGAAGTCGAAAAATTTAAACAGATTCTAAATGTAAGTAATTTAATTTAAATTTATTTAAATAATATCGCCTATTCCAGGAACAAAACAGTAAACAAAGTTCAAAAAGGGATAATATAAGGTAGACTGCATGAAAAGCCGGATATTGCAAGAGAATTTGTCAAAGAAAAGAAGGAAAATGTAGCTGAGTTATGAAAACAGCTAAGGATGATAATTTGGGGCCTGCAATGAAAAATGTGTCCAATGGAAAAGGGTAAACGATTTATATTTTAGTGTACGCAGAAATAAAAATTTTGTTATTCAAAATATACTTGGACTGGCCAAGAGCGGTATGTCTTCCAGCGTAGGCCGCTTTTCCCACTTCGGGAATAATTTTATAAATTTCTAAACTGTTACCTACACCTTTTTAGTATCCACCTTCAGCGAAACATCGCAGGTACGCTTTCCAACTGGCGGAATAGCAAACTGTAGTCGCGCTGGTGATATTAAAGAAGTTAGCACAGATCTAATAAATACTTCAACGATTCTTTTTTGACTGTTATATTTTAAAGATCTGGAAAAATTATATTTTTTGTAAAATTACTATTGAATTTGAATTATTTGATAATTATAATTTTCAAGTATACACATTTCAGAGTTGTAATTTCTATGTTCGAATTTTCGAACCGAAATTTATTCCAGGTGAAACTCACAATAGGCGAATTCAATCCGGGCGAATGAAAAAATTCCTGGTGAATTTTTTTTCGGGCGAAACTCACGATAAGGGTTATTATTAACACGGGTGTTGGTAAAGCGCCTCACTCCCAAATATTGTCTGAAATTACGAATTCGGTTTAAAAATCATTGCACTTTATTAAAAAACTTGTTAATTTTTAAAGGTTAACATGTTTTATTGAATTACGCCAATCAATTTGGAGAAGTCGTTGAGAAATCTTTAAGGCTATTCGATTCATTTACCTTTTCCTTTCTATGTACCGAAGTTTTAAGAAAAAATTTCTTTGATTTTGTGTGTAAATTTTCAATTACAGTGGTTGTCCAGTATAACGAACTTTCGCGATAACGAATTTTCGGTTTAACGAACCTCAATATTTTCTCCAGGGACCGAAAATAATGATTACTTTCAAATTTTTATTAAAAAAAATCACAAGGTTCCAAATATCGCAGAACATTTTTAAATAAATACATGTGTATATTTTCTTAAGCTGTAAACGAATTTGTTACAATTTGAAAATGTTTAATCAAAACATATACAAATTATTATTAATTATTATACTTCGATTTTTATTAATCGCACATGAAAAAAAATCAAATATACATATATGTATGTAGTTTTATTTTTTTCATCAAAAATAAAACTCATTCTTCGAGTGTTAATTTTTCGCTCTGAAATAATGCTTACTATGTGAGTTGCTGTTTATTGATCAGATATAATCAATATTTTATGAGTTGTAATTTTTTGATCAGAAGTAACCATTATTTTTTGATTAATATTTTTTACATCAAAAATAATGATTCTTTTTTGAGTTTTATTGTTTTGATCAAAAATAAAAATTATTTTTTGATCGTTATTTTATAGCTCAGAAATAAAAATAAATTTTAATTATAAGTGCTAAGTGGTTAATTTTTTGTGCTATGACCTCGTCAAAACATGCACTTAAATATGATATAAAATATATATAGCAGATAAGCCCAAGTTCCGTACTTTGTAGGAAAAAAATACCTATTTTTGAGTATGCAGTTTTGTAGCCCATTCAATTTTAATAATGTGCAAGTTTCAAATCGGTAGAAAGTACCCTTGATTTTGGCATTTTTTTTTTGCTACTGGCGTTGTTCTGTTCATTCCACATGGAAGAAATTGCGTAAGATCGTCATTAAACAAATTGTTAAAAATCAACTGTGCTTTGCAGTCATTTAAAACTAGTACTTCTACACTAAAATTGAATGGGCTACAAAACTGCGTACTCAATAAATTAAAAAACAAAAAAAAATTTACTTGAAATTTTGATGAATTTTTTCATAATGATTATATCTGAGCAACTCACAAAATAAGCATTATTTCAGAGCGAAAAATTAACACTCGAAGAATGAGTTTTATTTTTGGTCAATTTCTTTTTATTTCTGAACATAAAAATATAACTCAAAAAAATATATTTATTTTTGATAGAAATTTTAAACATCTGAATATTTTGATTAAATATACATTTTTTTAATAATTTACAATTTTATTGAGCTCGAGGCCAGTTTGCAGAAGATTTTTTATTTTGAAAAACCACAACAGTTTTTTTTAAATGGTAAAGTTATAGTAATATTTCGGAAATCACCACATTTCCTCATCAGACTTCTTTATTTTTAATTAGTTATATTTGTTGTTTTTCCAAATAAAAAATCTTCTACAAACTGGACTCGAGCTCAATAAAATTGTCAATTATTAAAAATGTATAAGGCCGAAAACAACAAAAATTCATATACATTTTTTTGATTAAACTCATAATGATTACGGTCCCTGATTTTCTCTATGATGTTTCTATATTACGAACGCAAACGATTTTTTATTGTTCGATATTACGAATGCTGTTTATTTTTTTTATTTTTGCAAAAGCAAGTTTCCTTAAACCAATGGTAGTTTAACTGTTGTTAAGCATCTGCAGAAAATATATACATATGTATGTATGTATGTAGTTTGTTCGAGTTAAATCCCATTGACATTAAATTTAACGAAATTCAGCAAGCTCAAAGTATTTTTTCGTGCGGTCGGTTCAATTTTATTTGGTTAAGAAAGTGCAAATCGAAAGTGTTTATCACTGGAAAATAAATTGAAAATTTTGGATGATTCCACCAAGGGTCTTTTAGTTAAGGCGATATCCACAAAATATGGATTTCCGAAGTCGTCGGTTTGTACTATAAAAAAATGTAATTTATCTTAATACGTTCAAAAAACGCATCGAACGAAATCAGTCCTTAAAAGAAAGCAAATTTCCTAGAATAGAGCAGGCCCTCTACAAATGGTTTATGACTCAACGTCGAAACCATATTTTTATTAGTGGTGTCGTTTTAAATACAATGGCGAAAAAGCTGGATGACTAAACTCAAGAAACGCTTCGGAAAACGACTTCTCAAAGAAAGTTGTGATGAAATGTGTCATCTGGGCAGTATCAAACAATGTTGAGCTTTCAAAAGTTTTGGTGCTAAGGGATTTGCAAGAAACCGCAGTACAGAAATGCTTGGAAATCGTTAAAAAGCGTTAAAAAGCAGACGCGAATTGATTTAAGAGCTGGTGATATTATATTTAGTTAAAAATATTGACTCGATTTAACGATTTTACGAATTAGGCGCACAACATAAGATTCGTTATATTGGACGACCACTGTATATGATAGTCAGGTTCTTCCCTTGTTCAATGCAGTGACAACCCTTAGCAGTAAATTGGCGACTCCTTGACTGTGACTAGTATGAATGTAATAGTGCTTTGCTACCGAACGCTAAGCTGTAGTTAAGAACTATGTTCAGTTTTCATAATTCATAGCTAGTAATTACGATACGAGAAAAAAGAAACAGTCTATAAAAAGAAGGTTAAATTATTTAGCATTCATATTCGGTTAGTTTTCTAAAAAAAATCAAAAATATTAACGTTCATCAAGTTTTGCCCAAAACTGAATAAAAATTAAAAAAGTCTCATAAAAATTTTAGAATGTGCTTAAGTATACTCGTACAGTTTTGTAGTCTGTTGAATTTTAGTATAATAAAGTGCAAATTTGAAATAGTTGCCATTTACAAAAATTTCGGACATGATGAATTGGCTGAAAAGCAGCGTCAGTCATTGATTTAGCAAGGTTGATGTATTACTAACACTCAATGGATAAGGTGAACTCTATCAAGAAAACATAGTAAAATCAATAAAAAAAATTATACCGTTACCTTAATTTACGTAGGTAAAAGCTCTAACTCACTTTCAATTCGATTTATACAACATATCCAATAGAAACTGATCAAAACAAATCGACCTCTTCCGGAATTCAAAAAAAATCAAGTAGACCCTTTTTATTTTTTTTCTCTCTAAAATTTTTACTTTAAAACTTGGCATTGACACTTATTAAATACTTTATAGTTAATATATGGCTGATGTATGATAGTTATCATAAAAAATAAGCAGCCTTATAAATAGAAATAATCAATCGTATGATTTCAAAATATTCGATTTCCAGAGTATGTCAAAAAAGTGGACAAAATATGGCCTATGAACAATGCAGTTCTCAAACCAATCTCTCCGAGATACAAAAGCTAATATTTAACTAAGACACGAAAACTCTCCGCACCAAAAAACTAATTCATTGCAGCTGTTTTCTTTCAATTTTTTAAGATATATGTACATATATTTTATATTTTATCTCTCCCTAGTTAATGAAATTAAAACAAACATCATTCTTCATTTGATAACTTTATTGTTTTAGCTTACTATTCTTTTTTTTTACCCAAAACAATGTATTTATTTTATATTTAACTTTTCAATTCAATTATTCTTATACTTAATATTTAATTTCACTTGTTGGCCTAGTTAGTATTTAAGCAATTGTTGTAATACAGTAATCATCAGCAACTACCACAGTATTTGTTATTTAGTTCCTTTTTTTGATTTTAACATTTATACATACAAACACACACATTTATCTACTCATTGATTAATTTACTTATTAAGAATATTCTATTTAACTATTGTATCTAGCATCGTATTGTTTATTTAGATGTGTGCGATAGGCAAACAATATTTGTTGTTTACATATAAAGGAAAACAAAGAAAATCAGGCCTGCTCTACATTTCGATTACGACAAATTGTATCGGAATCGGAATGAAAGGCAGTGCTTTAAATCGAAAGCGAGCACGAGTTTTTGTTATTTAAGTATCGCCTCTGACTCTGCGAAAAGAAAATAATAAGTTCTCATCATCACAAAACTGAAGAAACTAACCACAGATTGAGAAGAAAGGATTTATACATTCCGACTCCGAGCAAATTTGTTGGAATCGAAATTCAAAACAGACCTGAATAACCAAAAGCAATTTCATAAAAAATGGGCAAGACCTAAATGCTTAGTATGAAAGTACAAAATCTAATAACATTGTTATTTTTTGGAAAGGTTATGGTATTCTCGACAAATACATACGAGTATATCGACTTTTTTGCTCACTTAAATTTAATTAAAACATACGAAATTTTATTTGTGCAGAAATACTTTCTTAGGAAATCAGTAAGAGTATCAAGTGAGCAAAGCGCTTTTAGTTTATTCCAGTCTACTAATAGTTCTTCTCTTAAAACTTGATGAAAATTTAATAACATTTGTAAATCTTTCGTTCGGGCGAAACCGAATTTTAATCCCAAGTTTTTGCATTTTTCTATAGATGAGCGTTGTTATAGTGCGATTTCAAAAGTTTTTGACATCGAAACTAGTGATATTATGGAAAATATGTTTACCAAATTTAATGACGATACCTAACATTGTTATTGAGATACAGTCATTTTATTATAAATGGGCGCGGCAACGGCTGTTTCAAAAAAACCCTTTTACTTTGTTTAAAACCGCTCCAATTTATATATATCTCGATTTTTTTTTGCTGTTACAAACAACCCAAGAAAGTGAATATATCCTTGTGTACAAGTACGCTCGGGTATAAAAAGTGTGCAACAGAGCTTGAAGATAGTCAAGTAAAAGAGATAAGATCTTAGGTCAGAGGTCAGGGTCAGAGGTTAGAGGTACAACCTAAAATAACTTAATAATAATAATTATTCCTCCATACCCGCCCGAACAACGCGAAGGGCGCATCCGCATGACGCACGGATATGAAAAACAAAATTTTTCATACATACATACATATATGCTGCGCCGAGTTATGAAAGGCAGAAGTTTGTTAAGTGCTGAGATGTAAAACTGTTCAGCTATAGAACAACTGCTCATCAGCTGATCAAATAATAAAATATATATACATATGTATGTACATAAGCACATATGCATCAATTATTGAGAGTATTGAGTATAGTTTTATTTACGTAAAAAAGTGAGTCTGAAATGTCAAAAAAACCGGAGTGAGTGTTAAAATCCTGACACAAACTACGAAGTGGCTTGTTTAATTCAAAATTACTTTTACATGTCTTCGGGAAAAAGAGGGCAGAAATGTCTTGAAACTCGGGAGGGAACGTTTAGTTTTATTTCACCAAAAAGAGATGGACTAGAAATCTTTTTTGGCATAGCCTTTCTCTGCGACTAGCAAGTGTAGAAAGATTCATGAGCTTTAAACGATTTATATATGGCGGCAGGTTGTATACGTACTGAGAATTCGAACGAAAATTTCTTAAAGCAAAAAGCAAAAATTGTTTTTGAATTGACTCTATCCGGTCGGAATAAACTTCGTGAATGTTGAAGTTGATTTTTGGGTCTATTATAATTTCAAGATCAAAAAAGTTAAAGACTTGTTCGAGGTTTTAGTTACATACATACATATGTCATAAGAAGTTTGTTGAAATATCCTGCAAGAAAAGCACATTACTTTACATTTTATAAGGTTTAGTTGCATGGAATTTACTTCACACCAGTTAGCCATGCTATTTAAATCTGCTTGTAGTAAAGACCTTTCCTCAACCGAATTATTATACATACGTTCTAAAAAGTTTTACGTCATCAGCTTACAATACATTTTTTGAATATTTTATTACAGAAGGTATGTATGTATGTATGTAATTTATAAAAAGAAAAAATGCTCAAGGAAATATTTTTAAAAGTACTCGTGGTGGTCTGTCATTGAGGTAAGAAGATATCCAACAAAGAAGATAAGGTTGAAAAGCGAAATGATCGAGTTTATGGGTGAGTAAAGAGTGACCTACTCTCTGGAATGCTTTGCTAAAATCGGTGTATGTAACATCGGTGTATGTAACATCGGTGTGCATAAATTCTCTGAATCCATTTGAAACATGAGTTGTAAACTCAAGCAAATTCGTAACTGTAGATTTCCCTTTAGAGAACCCATGTTGTGTGCTACAAATTGTAGAGCATTTGAAATACATTAAATGGTCAACAACAATAGTTCAAATAGTTTTGGAATAGCAGAAAGCTTAGCTATGTATACCGCGATAATTTTCTATAGAGGACCTACTACCGGTTTTATGAAGGGGCATAATGAATGGTTCTTTTCAGGTTGAAGGAAAAGCATCAAACTTAAGAGAAATATTAAATAAATTCGTCAAGGGCTCATAAATATGTTTAGCACAGTTTTGGAGGAACCAAGTCGGGATCAAATCGGGGCCAGCCTTATAATATAATAATAATCCCAACGGTTTTATCCCTCCATACCCGCTAGACCGACGCGAAAGGCGAATCCGTATGACGCACAGATATATAAAAATATATGCTGCGCCGAGTCACGAAAGGCAGAAGTTTGTTAAGTGTCGAGATCTAAAACTGTTCAGCTACAGAACAAATGCTCATCAGCTGATCGAATAGTAATATATACATATGTACGTAGGTATGTATGTATCAATTATTGAGAGCATTGAGTATAGTTTTCTTTACGTATTTGTGGAATAATAGCAGCGGTGAAGGGAGAGAGTTTACATATATGGATAAGGTTCGTTCAGAGGCGAGTTAATGGAATAATTTGACCTGAAGAATTGAACAAACATGTTGGAAATTGATTGACAGTCACAATACACGGTGTTTTGATATTTCATAGCAGACGGAAAACCAATCACTCTGCGTTCCGAGTTAACAAAATCATAAAATGATTTAGGGGTTTCTCTTAACTTCTTCAAACTTTGCACAAATAAGTTCTGTAGCATTTTTTATTTAATTCAAAATAAGCGTGACGGAAAACAGAGCATTTGACATAGTCAGTGTGCAAACCAGTTATTTTATACAATACAAAAGCTCGCGCCTTTTTATTTTTTAAAATTCTAAGTTCTTTTGTAAACCTAGGTTGTGATTGTTCTTTTTGTTTACGTACAAACTTTTAAAAGAAGCTGTATATAGTATTATTAAAATGCTGGATACTACGTTCCACATCATCTTTGTACGTCGGCTATGATAATTGTGACAATTCTCGATCTAATTTCTTGAAAGTGGCGTTCGCGAAAATAAAACGATCAATTGAGCTACTTGATTTATCTACATTATTTCCAAAATCACCTATAATTTCGTAATTTAACTCAATTGCAGAGTCCTCTGGAATAACCAAGGGCTCACACCTATCCATAGATGATTTAGATATGTTCTTAGGATTAATTAGTTCATGACAGTAATGCTATTATTTATATCGAAAAATTACAATATTTATGTCACCAAAAATCACTTTCGTACTTGAATTCTTCAGGTAGTAGGGTAATACGAGTTTAATAAGGTTAAGGTCTTAGCAACTTATTGGTTATTTTATGTAGCTTCATGTAAATGAGTAATTCCTTAAGGTTATGTTTATGGCCGATCGAATTTGCATACCGGTGTTAACCGTGCAGCGATTTAGCGGGAAGCGAATTCAGTGAACCGCAGAACTAAACCGTAGACTCCAATTTTGAAGAAACAAAGTGATCGTCAAGGTCTCTAATTGCAAGTATATAAATACAATTTTTGATCCAAACTGACACGGTTGTTGTCATACTCGTATGAGAAGAAGATATTAACATAAATTTATATTAATTTTTATTTGTATGTACTAGAAAACATTTTTAATTATTTTATAATCATTCTAAAGTAATCATTAATTTTTTCCTTATTATCATATTAATTCTATCAGTAGTTGCTTATTCGTATTATGCTGTTAAATACACACGTATGTACATGCGTTCATTTTGAAATTAGAATCACATTGAGTGTATAGTTTTTTTTTTTATCTCTAAGCGGTTTATTTTCTAACTATTAGATATGTTGTCAAAAAACATTTTGCTTTAATAGGCATTTTTACAAAACGTTCATAATATAATATTGTAGTAATTTTTCGACATTCTGCATGCGTTATAAGTATTCTATTGAAGCTTTTGACTATACTATTTCTTTTTTGCGAGGATTTTCTAATTCCGTTACTGCTTCATATTTAAAGCTAAATAGAGACGTCATAGAACAAATGAATTACTTAAATTTAAGCAATTTTTTAAAATTATTATTTAAATATATTAAATGTGTATTGATTTATGAAAAAACGCAATAATTAATAAAAGAACAACATATTGTATCCTAGGCAATCCATTTAACTTAAATGAAAATACTCAAATCACAATTTACGCAGTTGAGTTTTAAATACATGTAACTTAATCAAATTCAGTTAAATATATAATGAGGATGATGTTAGTTTACTCTAATACTAAAACAAAAACAAGTTTAATAGGAAAGAAATTCTGAAGGAGTACTAAAAAATGAACGTCGATTAATGTGAATGTTATTATTATTATTGCATTTTTGAACTTCAATAAAAAAAAAACTTTTACTGAATTTCAACATTTTTCGTAAACCCACCAATTAAGAATTTTCAGGGAATAACATTCCTTTTTCGGACAAACGGAGTGCTTCCAAAGAGGCCAGCGCAGATTGGTTGTACGGTTTTATGAAAAGAAATTAAACGCTTCCTCTTTGCAAACCCAAAAAGCAAAGCATGGCCAGAATGACAGAATTTTCTAAATCCTTGGTTTCTAATTCTGGCAAACATATAACTATCCGCCGCAAGAAGAGATTTTAAGTAAAGAGGACAATATAGCTTCGGCATAAAGTTTTCACAGAGGTGAAAGTAATACCCCTGAGGTCATACGGTCCCATAAGCCGTGTATGTTCTAAGACCGGCAGATGTGAAATATCGCGTATTTTGACAAGCTCAGTAGAGTAGAGGATTCGAAAAGAAATAATAGCATCCAAATGATCAGGTTAACATCATTAAATACGTACACAGATATTTATGTATGTATGTATGTATGTTATTTCATTTAGAAAAATATAAATTACAGAAGGGAGATTGCCTAGCTGTAAGAGATTACGTGCAGTCAAAATTCTCAAGCAATACAAAGACACCTTTGTAATATGTATATAGGAGAAATTATAGAAGTTTTCAGCCACTTGACCTTTAACATTCAGTACCTTCGGCGGGCCACATAATCTCTTTGGGTTTTTGTGAAGTCAGAAGCACCAGATATTTGAAACGAAGTAACCTAATCCAACCCATCCAGCTTCCACATCACGTTGCCGGACCAAATATTTATTTGATGTGAATTTCGGTGACTACATATTACATAAAATAAATGTACATAACTTAAAAGCAATGAGCATTTACAGTACGATGTGAATTTCAGCCATTATTATATTAAATAAATTTACTTAAAAGCAATATGCATTTATGGTACTTTTTTCAAGTCTGCCGAAAGTGCCCCTTAAAAAAAAAAATCAAAAAAAGTTATGTTTTCATAGGTATAGAACGAAACTCTGTACTTATTTCATAAACCAATAATCAATTGTCACGCCCACTTATGAAAAAATGTCTATCTCAATAACGGTATAAGGTATAGTTACAAAATTTCGTTTTTTCGTTATCTATTAAAGCAAATTATGTGGAGTTTTGTTATTTGGGGCGATTTTAAACAAAAAAACTGTATATTTAAGAAATTTTTTTAAATAGGCGTTGCTACGCCCACTTATGGAAAAATGTTCGTATCTCAATAACGGTGTTATGTATCGCTACAAAATTGGGTGAACATATTTACCTCTATACCGTTTTGATATTGTCGTCAAATAAATTGAAAACGGACCATAACCACGCCCAACTTCCATATAACAGAAATTTTGAAAAATGCAAGAACTTCGCTTTTTCCGTATCTATTGGAACAAATTGAGTAAAGTTTAATACTAGCAGCGATTGAACACAAAGAAACGAGGTTTTTATAAAATTTTGAAGACTGACCGTGGCAGCGCCCATACAAAAATACATCGCGTATGTATGTACATATATAAAATTCGGTTTCGCCCGAACTTAGCTTTCCTTACTTGTTCTATATTGTGACTTGTTTTGCAACAAAATGCTTTTAATATTTCCTTTTGTAACGAGGTTAACAATTGTGTTATTGTTCTATTTCTTCTATTTCCTATTACAATTTTTCTAAATAATATTATTGAAACTTTTTCTATAATGCGTTAGTTGACTAACAACTGAAATGATTTACATATTTTTTTTTTTTTTTTTTGGTTATTTCAAGAGAAACTTAAAGAAAAAGTTAAATTAAACGGATTGAATACGAGTAGAAAACTATTGCTTCAATTGTAATCAAATAAGTAGCTAGGAGAAAAGCTTTATAAAATATAAACACAGTTTCAGCCACATACATACATACGATTTCAATTCCTCTTTTGCCATTATTCAAAATCACTTAAGCTACATGCATACATATTAACAAAACAGTTTCTTGAGCTGCTTGAAAGTATAAATTAATTTAATGCTTACATTTTAGACTCTCTTTGCTTTTTTGTGTACAGTTACATACCTTTCATTTTCTATAATGTTTGCAATGGTTTTCTCAATTTTTTGTTAGTTTTTTTTAAATAGTTGATGTTTCATCATTTAACACAAGCTCATATTTAGACAAATCTAATTTCTTTCGAAAGTTCAACCTTTTTTTAAGAAATAATGTTTCAAGTGATTTAGGACTTTAGCACTTTACTGTATTACATTATACATTACTGAATTAAATTATACATACTATACAAAAATCTGCATACCCAAATATTTTCTAATTATTTTGAACGATAAGTTTTAAATTTTAATTAAAATTTGTAAATTTTTTTTAAACTTTGTATGAAGCTTGTAATTTTGACCAATCTGATTCTAATTACGCTATGAAGATTCTAATTACGCTATGAACAAGTGTTGTGCTCATAACTCAATTTTCACAAGGATCGACAGTATCCGAACACGAAAGTACTCAGTACTAAAAGATAAATACTCTGCATATATCAAGCTGATTCGAAGTACTGGTACCATGAATTATTTTTGTATGAAAAATTGAAACAAAAATTAGCTTAAAAATATATTGCAAACATTGCAAGAGAATAAGTGAACAATTTTCACTAGTAAAAGTATACGAAAATAGAGAAGTGCTATTTCATATCATATCCTAACGTTTCACACCAAATAAATTCGGTATTGATTTTACTTTCTTGCGCGAACAATTCAAATAGTCTTTATACATATCCGAGCGTAGGTATCGTGAGTATGAATCACTTTTCATGAGATGATAAACATGAGCAGCAGCTACATCAAAACACCAACGATTCGGGCCATTAACCGCATTCACCGCTTCGCGTGCCAATTCCACCGATTTGGAATCGACATTGACAGGGCAAGGCGCTTCGGGCGCGAGAAATTCTTGCCAGATTTTCTGTATTGCTTCTTTGATTTCGGATTGCGGTAGGGTTTTCATTTGTTGCACCGATTCCCAGAATCTAGTTTTTATTTTGTGAATTTGTAGTAAATTGTTAAAATGTAAATAAATGCAGCGTAATACAAATTTGCTCACGTACTTCAGGTTCTCGCCACTATATTCCTTTTCGAGAAATTTCTGGAATTGTTCACGTCCAACTGAATCGTTGAGTAGCTCACGTAAACTGAAACCCCAACGTTTGACGCGTCGCAATGGAACCTCCTTCCTGTGAATGAAAGTAAGTAGCAAAAAAACGCAAATATGTACTTATGCATTTTTTTTATTTGTCAGTTATTTTTATTAGTAATGAATAAAAGTATGATGGACAAAGAAAAATATGTTTTGCCAAAAATTATGGTTATTTAGTATTGAAGACGAAATTTTTGGAAAGTATTTAATATTGGCAATAGCTCATTTTGGTTTAACCAAATAAATATATATAAATAATTTTCTATTTTATAAAGCTGCTAAAAGATCACCAGCAAAGAAATGTTAATTTCTAAGTTATTCAGAATTGATGCTTAAATGTCCCATTATAACGTATTTTAATGGGATAGTAAGTACTGAAAAAATGGTTTTGGTACATTCTTTTTACAAATTACCTTACCAAAGAAATTTCCTTTATACGTATATGTATAAAAAGAACAGTACCCATTAATGTTTTTCGAAGATTGAGATTTTTTTTATTTGGTTCTAACGATTTTTGGAAGCAAATGATCAAAAAATCTGAAAAACCAGAGGTAATTTTTAATCATTACACAGGTCTGCAACAAAAATGCTGTCTGGATATTTCCAACTGATTTCTATGTATTTAGGTGTTCTGAAAACTAAAAAAATACTCAAAAAATTCCAAAACGTAAGGTTATTTTACAAAACGCAAAATTTTATTATAAAAAGGGGCTTTTTTGGGCTAACTTGTAGGCATTAATAAAAGGTATATTTTAATTTGATTACTGTTTTTAAATGTTTACCATAACTATCATTAATTTCAAAATAAGGAACACCCTGTGAGAGTTGCATTAACAGATCTTGGTTCAGTATAGTTCTATGTCGTCTGTGCGGAAGTGTGTGAACTCTGTTATATTTGTGGCGAATATATGATAATAAAGCAGCAAGTTATACTTTGCGTATTTTGGCTTAAAACTTGGAGATCAGGATAAAGTTTGGGCACCTTATAAAGTCTGCAAACAATGTGTTGAATATCTTCGAAATTGATTTAAAGGCAAAAAAAAAGCTTTCCGATATGAGATTCCTATGGTATGGCGCGAGCAAAAGAACCATAGTAATGATTGTTACTTTTGTTCGTGTAATGTGAAAGGGTATAATTCAAAACGGAAGCAGTCAATTTCATACCCCAATCTGCAATCAGCTACTCAAAGATGGTGCTGTACCTGAACCCGATGACATGTCAAGTTTTGAATTTGAAGATGAAAGCAGTCCAATATTGTTTTCCCAGGGCAAGCTAAATGATTTGGTAGGAGACTTGAATATTCCCAAAAACGCTGCTGAGTTGCTTGGATCAAAGCTCAAAAGCAGGAACTTACATTTGCCGGGAGTTTCTTCCTCCTGGTTTATATATCGTGAGAAGCATTTCCAGCTTGAGGGTTCCTGGTTGAGTTTAAAAGTACATTTTCTTCATTCCCACCTCGACTACTTTCCAGAAAATTTAGGAGACGTGAGTGAAGAGTAAGGTGAACGATTTTACCAAGATATTAAGGAGATGGAGAAAAAAATACCAGGGAAGATGGAGCGTTTAAATAATGGCAGACTAATTTTGGAGTCTCACTGAGAAAAAGTAATGTGTTTAGTGCTTACTAGTTAATGTATTTTACATAAATACATTCGTTATGTTACGCAATTATAAATTAAAAAATTTTTTTTAAATCTTTTTTATATTATTTCATGATTATAACTTGTTTAAAATAGACACCTACATTGTCAGAAAACGTAACGTCCTATAACAAAATTAAAGTTATTTTCGGATTCAGCATACCCAAAAGCATAAGAATTATACAAAAAAACCAAAACAGCTCTCAATTATTTTTTTTTGCAGACTTGTGTTATTACAATAAAATGGAATGAGCCTAAAAAACTACTTACTTCAAAAGATTTTAAAGCTTCTGAAAAAAATGCTTTAAATTTTGTTGAATATTTTGTTGCATGGGTTTTGTTAGACAATGAACTGTATTTCAATTTTAAGTAAATAAAAGGAAATACAATTTTTCTTTAACTTTTTAATGTTTTTTCATAGATTAAGATTTTTTATGTGAGGGCAAAAATACCTATGTAGACTTAGAAAAATATCTTAAATAATTTGCAGATATAAATAAAAAAAATAATTAAAATCCTTATGCGAGAGAAGTTTAATTTGATGGAAATCAATCTCGGAAAATAAGCGTTGTAATAATAGTAATAACATTAGAAAATATTTAAATAAATTGTTAAAGAAAAATGCACTTACGAGTTGCGTTCCGCCTCCCACATTTCAGTGCTGTCTGTTTGCCAAGGATTAGGCAGCTCTGGTGATGTAATAAAGTAATCAAATTCATTGTACTGCTCGTAGTAGGCAACTAGGCTATGTTTGAGAATAAGTAAACGAGTATTATACGTTATCATTCTATCCCAATATCATAAAATAATAGTACAATCTCCACATATTCGTATTATATGTATATTAAACTTTTTTTCTTTAAATTGTTCTCATTAAAAACAGTGAGACTTCAGTTCAAATTTGTTTTCTTCATACCAGTTAGTTGTTGGATAAGTAACTTGCATAAATAATTAATTTAATAATGAAAAGGAAAACTTACGCTTCTGCCGCCTTTGACACTTTGATTGTGCGTCGCTCAAGTTTTTGTTTGCGCAGCGTTATCACACGGGCTACCTGTTCGGCGGGATTCTTTGCCACAGCACCGCCGGAAGTGCCCGAACCGTGACCGCCGCGTCGATATGCTTTCTTAATATCAATTTCGGTAGTATTAACACAGCCAGGCATTGGTCGATGCACATCCCAGAATGCCCGTTCTTGCGAATCCAATACTTTGCGTTCCAGTTTATCACGTTTTTTCGCCACTTTACTTTGTGACTCCGCCTTAAACATAGAAAAAGCAAGTTGGAGAGAATTGGAAAAATACAAATTTCATTCTTAATTTTCTTTGCTAACCTGCATGAAAATAAATTCCCATTTGCGTGAGAACATTTTTTGTAACTTAGCTAAATTTTCCGCCTCATAATCAGCCAATTCCAGTCGAGTTTTATTTTGCATTGTACGCTTGCAAAGATACACAGCATAATCGGTGTTTTCAGGTTCCCAGCAATTCGATGGCCAGAAGTAGGGTGTTTGAAATCTGTGAGAATATCAGATAATATTATTTGCTTTTAATTTGCCAATATTTATGAAGCAGCTTTCTATTAAATGAGCTTACGCGCTTGCGCTATTAAAGTAATGTGCCTAAAACTATGCTAAAAATAATTGATTTTGTATAAGATTGAGTTTGTATGTATGTATGTATGTTAAGAGCGTGTATCACGTTTTAACAGAGAATAAGTACTCAAGTATTTAATTGGCCAACTTTCTGGAAATACCTTCAATTATTCAATTATTGTCAGAGATGGCGGCAACAAATTTATTGCGAATTACACTTTTGCCCGAGTTCAACTCCCAATTACATAAATATGTACATTTAATAAATTATAATTTTTTTTTTAAATTTTGAATAAAAATTATTATATTAATTATTTAGTGTGTGCATTATAATAAAAAGGAAAAGTAAAGAAATCATTGGTCAACAAGCTAGAAAAGTATAGATTTTCTTAAAAGTCAACACGCAACAAATGTCTATCAACATTTAGTTGCCGCGTATTTTTCTGTTTCTTAACATACATTTTTACATTTTTCCGCCTTTAAAAATTTTCTGGTAATCAAAATGTTAAATTCCTCTGTCTAATTCTTTCAAATCTGTTAGCATTCTTCGCTGAATAGTTTCCAAATACGAAATGCACCTTCTCATTATTATACGTTCTCTGCTTGTAACTTACCTATAAAATGTCCCATCATTCTTCACTGTCAACTGATGGTCATCAATGGGAAAAATATATCCATGGGAGGATAGTAAATGCGCAAAATGAAGTGCCTCCGTCACTTCCTCTACATCCATATTCTTTAATATCCAAGCGACTAAATCCGCACCGGTAAACACTGACGGAACTTTGCTCATAAACGCTTTCACTGTACGCACTGCTACACCAGTGGATTCTGCCTGCATCTTCTCAATGATTGCTTCCATCTATGGTATTTGAAATACAAATTTGTGTAGATCATTTAAGCAAAAATAGCACAGTTGAAATTTAATAGCTATCTTATCATTGGAGACACACTTAGATACATAATGAGAAATAAAAATAAAATTAAAAAATTGCTACTCTCGTTAATAATAGCAGAACTTCTGAGTAGGTTTATGCGGCGTTCAGACTGCGCTTAATTACATTTATTAAAAAGTTGTGTTATTCATATCCTCTTCTTGCTTACTCGAAACGTTTAAAAAAAAATAAAAAAATGTTATTTTATTTTAAAACCACACACCCCTTTCGACATAAGCTAAAAAGGGATAGTTTGTACTGTTTCGGAGGAAAGAAAAGGTAAAAAGATTCGACATGTCGTATGAGTAATACCATGTATGTAGCATATACTATTATACGATGTACGTACTTGAAAAAAAGTCAGTAATCAATACTTCAATATCGGTTTTTAATAAAACATGTGCTTTTTAAGTTTTTATTTTGCTTTCTAAACTGAAAGTAAAATATCCGGAAGTTGAATTTTTAAAGCAAATGCAGCATAAATTTCCCTGAAGATCTTGAAATAGAGAAGTAATTAATATTACGCAAGATCTGCAAACTATTCTTCTCTGGAAACAAAATACATATGTCACATCAAAAAGACCGTTTAAACGCCAAAATATGTACATATAACAAGATGTTAGGGATGAAAATGAATAACAGAAATTGTTTGCGAAACTTTTTAAAATTAAATTTATCTCGTATATTATTTCCAAGTTTAATGAATTTATTTATTTTTTCGCAACGCTCAAAACAGGGTCAAAATATTTAAAAAAATCGTATTTTCGTGCTTATTTTTGATGACATTTTTTTTAACGAGTTGCCGTCATCCCTTGTCAAATTTTGCCTAGTGATAAGTAAAACAAAACAAAAAAGATGAGCAAAACAAACTCACATTGAGACAGCAGTTTAAAGCCATTGAATTTTGAAAACAAAGTAATTTTTTCTTAGCTAAAATTTTGTAGGCCCCATTGAATACATACACTACTATAACGTAGTTGGAACTAATCGGCGATAAATTTATGTATTTATTTTATTGGCCCTTACTATCCTCTTGAAACTAAAAGTTGACGAAGAGAGTTTTACATACATATGTATGTACATAAATCGTGAGATAGCCTGAGTGCATCATAATTGCAAGGTAAAATAAAGATATGCTGTTTTAACATAAAATTCATACTTTTTAGGTTTCTTGCGATTCTAATATATGAATATTTAAAAAGCGCAAAACTATATTCGTCATATCCTCAGCTTAATATGAAAATATTTATTTATTTATTTTTAATTTTATTTATTTTATTTTATTAATTTATTTAAATACTAACTTCTCCAAGCGCACCAATTTTTAAATTAATTTATAGTTAAGATTAAACGCACTTACATTCTTGTTTATTTTCTGAAATATTGACGGAATTTGTTGCCCTGGGCACTCAAACGATTATTATGAAAATATCGCTCAAATATTTCTATCAAATTTCAATCTTTCAATTTAATTTCTTAACAAAAATTGCATGAATTAAAGTTTCAAACTATATTTATAAAACGCAGAAATTTGGGTAAAATTTAGAAATTTTGTTAGAATCTCCAGCTGTGGTCGAGTTGGTAGCGGTGCGTGCTATAACTTGATATGCCGGTGAGTTCGAGGTTCGAATCTCAGTCAGGGTAAGCAAAATCTTAATCATAGAAAAAGTTTTTTCTAATAGCGGTCACCCTTCGGCAGGCAATGGCAAACCTCCGATGGTATATCTGCCATGAAAAAGCTTCTCATTAAATACTTCTGCCGTTCGGAGTCGGCACAAAACTGTAGGTCCCTCCATTTGTGGTAGAATATAAAGACGCACACCACAAATGGTAGGAGAAGCTAGGCCAAACACTGAGCTATATAGTGTACGCGCTAAAATTATTATTATTATAGAAAAAATTTGAATTTACACTACATATTCAGGTTTTTTCTGAAGTTTTAAAAAAAAATTTCAAAATTTTACAAAGTTTTGTTGTTACTTATAAATTGTATGTAAAGTTTTATAACTTGAACTAAGACATTTTTCGTTAAAATATTGTTTATAAAAAAAATTAACGAGTGGCCATGACCACCATTTCCTCTATGTCCAAAAATCATCTTGTGGTCAATTGTTTGAGTCCGTTTAATATGTATGTATGTACATATGTATGTATATTTAATTTTACGAGCCGCAATGAATGCTAAAAAAAACTGTTGAATATTTTTGCAAGCTGCTTACAACCTAAATGCCACGAAAAATACATACATTTCTGCATGCCAGCATGTATATATGTATATATACATTTACTCGTATATACATATGTACATACATATGCAGTGCCCGAATGTTACCCTACAATCTTAACTTATTCTGAATCTGTTTTGGTCTATCGTGTATCACTCTCTATGGATTTTCTTTTTACGCATACTAAATCATTTGATTACCTTTTTATAAATCATAATGTTGGGCGCATCTTCATTTCGACGGTGTAGCGGTTGATTCAATATTACGGCTGTGTGCATTGAAGACTTTGCGGCGGGCAGCAGATTGTTAGAGCTGTCGGCGCCACCGGCAGACGATTTCCCATGCTGACTGCAATGCGGATGATGATGATGATTGTGACTGTTGTCCACACCCAAACCACCGGTACCATTGCCACTGACATTGCCATTGCCGGCAACCCCACCAGCGGCAGTCGGCGCAGACGTGCTGGTTACGCTGCTGCTACTATTCGTGCTGGACGTGCACGTGCTATTGCTTGATGTGTTGTTGGCGCTAGTAAAACTAAAGTTCACCTTTGTCGTCGATACTATAGATGAGACTTGTGAGGATGCTTTTGAAGGTGTGGCGGCGGCGTCGGTGGTTGACGGAGCAGTGACTGTGGCTGTGACTGACTGTTTGACCGGCGATTGTGCGGTGTTGTTGCTTGTTGTAATATTTTTATTATTGTTGGCAGCGACGTACTCACTCTTTCTTGTTAAGCTGCTGCTGTTAGTGGCAGAAGTAGCAGTTTCTTCGGTTGTTACAGACGTGACCTGCGCCATTGTTACAGTTGCAGTTGTTGTTGGTGCTTCTGTTGCCGATGGTGTGGTCGTTGTAGGTGTAGCAGATGCTGCCGCAGCAATCGGGATAGTTGATGTTTGAGATGTTGCTTCCTGCGATTGGATTGGCGTGCTTTCCCTAGTCGGAGTCGCAGTTGTACTTACGGTAGCTGCCACACCACTGGCGGGCGTCGTAGCCGCTGAGGACTCATCTTCACTCGCCAGTTCAATGGAAATCTTTACACTCGACAATTCTGATGACTTGACAAGCGCCGCTGTTGTTGATGTTGTATTTAAAGTTTTTTCTTCGTTACAAGCATTACCCGAGGCGTTGCTCGAATTTCGATTTGCTGCAATAATATCTACATTGTCGTCGGTATCAAGCCCAATGCGTCGCCGGTGGGCCATCTCCTCAGACTGAATTGGATTTTCGGCAGCAGACTTTGCAGCCATGGTGATTGAAGTTTGCGTTTTGTCTGCCTCTGAAGTCATCGTTACCATTTTTTCATTGATTAAATGTGTGTATGCGTGAAACTGCCCTCCCCCCAGCAGCAATCTTAAGGGTCAACAAGTATTTAAACAAAAATAATTTCAATTCCTTACATTCACTTTACACTTCAAAATTCCCTTCCAAAAGCTGTTTGCATAACACAAATTTATTTTTTAAATCATCAGACAATCTTGTTCTCAATAATGGTTATATGGTGGAGTGACACAATGTGCGGCAGAGCAAGGTGCACACGGTGTAGAGTACACAGAGGACAATAGCAAATGTGGAGTCTTTGAAAAGGTCAAAGTAAACTGACGTTGGCCGTATACGAGTACACGCTGCAACATGTATACTCCTCGTATTAAGTGGGCACACTCGAAACAATTTATTTTTTATTTTATTTTATTTTTTATTTTCTTTTCGTTTTTATGTTGTTGTTTTATACAGCGGGGTTGGGTCATTGTAGCAAGCAATTGCTGTGCTCTCTTCGCATGCTGTCTTACACACTTTACTAAGTACCTCACTTTCCTCCTCTTGCTCTTACGCACTCTTCCAAGTTTTTCCGAGGGGAAAAGTTATGAAAACACTTTGCACTTCGTTTGTTAAGTATATGACTTTGAAATCAGTTGTATGCTACTTTTATTATTATGTATGTTACAATTTTTATGTTAAACTATTTTATTATTCACAACTTATACTCTGCGCGCGTTTTATACTTTTTCCGATTTCTTTATTTTTATTACAAATTTTATGCTTCTACTTGCCACATTCAATTTAGAAATGTCACCTTGTCACTCGAAGCTGCCTGACACTGGCACTGGCAGTGGAACAGCCACTACTCGTCCACTCAGCTACTCGTATACGCTGTCGTTGATTTGTTCGTTTCTTGGCAGCCTTGCGTTCGCAACGCTTCTTCGTAGGAAATTGTTCATCGTTTGGTATGGCCGATAATGCTAGTTTCGTATTCCTTTGATTTCAATTACGACCTTTAATTTCACGGTGTATGTGCTTCTTGAGAATCCCTTCTTTTATAATTCTCTTAACACCTAATTTTCTTCTGCTCCTTTATTATTTGCATGATTACCTACTGTTTGCTCGCAGTCTCTTTGGCTCTTTATATTTTCTGCTGATATCCTGCGTTACCACTGTTTTGAACTCAAACAAATTCTCCTAGCACTAGCTTTTATTTAGTTTATCAATTGTGGTTTTTTTAATAAATTCATTTAAAATAAAGTTAGTTCTCTAACAAAAACTATTTTACTTGATTTTCAAACTTCTTCCTAACCTATAATAAACGAAATAACTTTTAATAATAATTTAAATTTTATATGTTAATTTACAGGTTCATGTGACTAAATAATACCATTGATTTTAAAAAAATTTTCTGACGCTATGCCGCACTTTTTGCTGTAACGCAAGTTTAAGTTTATTTATGTGGCAGAAATTGAGCAAGTACGGCAGGAAAAAAATTTTAAAAATCCTCAGTAAAATATAGCCACTGAGAACTTGCATTTCGAAATGTAAAATAAAAATGCTACCAAAAATTCTAGTATTTTTTTTTTAGGTTAGAAACCAGATTTTAAATGGGTTAAGAGAAGGAACTTAATTTTAATCGAAAATTATAAAAAATGAAATAAAAGAAAAACTTTTCAACACTTCAACTTTTTTTGTATTGTGCTAATCATTTATGATAGGCTTTCAAAAGCTAAAACTTCGTAACTGCTCTTTAACTTAATACTGGGAGATACTTGATAATGACTTAATTTATAAAAATTCTCTTCAAATGTTTCAGTGAATCAATGAATAGTCTATATTTTGAAATAAATTTAAAACTTCGGTTAACTACTCGTAGAAATATTGTAAAACGTGCACTATTTCAAGTACGAGTATACAGGCAAAAAATAAAAATGTACCTAATTTAAACCCAACTGGGAGCACTACATACATACAGTGCCAAGTTATTTCCGTATCTGGCATAAATTGATTTTTATTCTGCTCTCATATTGTACTCATTTATACACTCTTCGATATTGCTTCGTTGAACCAAAATAAGAGCAAAGTTTTCAAAGAGTAACGCATGCGCCATTAATGGCCCCAGGACAAAAAAATATTATAATTGGTATGAATGGTTGGCTGACGAAACGACTGACTGATTAATTAGTGGACGAAGAAGAGTAAAGCGTAATAAAAAATGGCCAAATGACTAATTGATTGCCGGCTCGGTGGTTCGAAGTAAAATTATGGCATCCTAAATGGAAGACCACTTGAATAGGTGTGCTAGTGTGTGATAAGAGTATACAAATACGTCTTTTCATAACCGCATATGTATGTATGTGTTAGAAATATCTACGTACATACTTATGTACGAATAAACATACATACATACATATGAAATATGAACGTTCAGCTGTTCGAAATAATCTGAAAGCCTCTGCTTATTGTACCAAATAATATCAGCACAATGTTCCATTGTGTGCTTGTGTATGTGCGTGCATACATACAAATAAAAATATACTTCTATATGATGGAGACAACAACAAATACTAAATGGTTAGTCAGCATGCAAACGGCCATGAACAACAAATCCTATACATGTATTTATAACAGCCCGAAAAAGAAGTTATACGATTGTTGAAAGGACTTTCAATTACTTATGTAACCGGTGGCAGGATTGTGATATGCTTAAAACCATTTTTCGGCATAGTTTTAGGCACGGTAGCAGTGACAATAGTTCTGCGATAAACTCTGTCACAGATATGCGAATAGATAAGATAGTAATCTAGGTTAAAACAATTTTTTATGTCCTCGCGATATATTTTATAGTTACTTCCGTAGATATGCAACATTTTTCGTATTTTCAAAAATTACCGATATAAAATACGTGATCGTAAATATTGTCTGAGTATACAAATTTCTTTAGATGAGTGGTGGGCGTGGTTTTGATCCGATTGCAAAAATGTTCAAAGATTAGTTTAGTGATGCCAAGGACAATGTGTGTACCATTTTTCAAAATTTTACAAAAATCCAATTTTCTCGTTTAAAATTGCTCCAAATATTAGTTTTTATTATTTTGCTCTAATAGATACTGAAATAACGAATTTTTCCCCATTTTTCAAAAATACCATTATTTGGGATGTGGGCGTGGTTGGGATCCGATTTTTTTGCTTAATGATGTCAAGGACAATATGTTGTATATTTCAAAAATACCGTTATATGGGAGGTAGGCGTGGTTATCGTTCGATTTCTCCTACCTTGGCCAAAGAGCATACCAAGCTTCATTAAGATACCTAAATTTTTACTCAAGTTATCGTGTGCACTTACGGACAGACAGGCGGACGGACAGATAGTCAGGGAGAAATCGATTCTTCTTTCCCAAAGCAAATTTTAATGCACCACGACTCTGTTAGTGGTTTTTTAAAAGGTAACCGTAGCTTCGGAGTCGAAATATTACGAAAAAAAATCTTAGTACGAGTATTTTTGCCATTCTACAAATAACTTTAGAGAGTTTGTGAGGTAATATTAAGTATTTCCAAAATATCTTTAATATTTCTTACACAGCGAACCTTTGTTGACGCTCCTTATATCCTCGTTTGTAAACAGCTTTACATATAAAATACCGTACTCTTTGGCTGTTTTACTAATGTTCGAACTTCTCAGCAGAAAATATGATTTATACAGAAGCAAAAGCGGAATCGAAATAAACAGTAGGAAACGCTTACCCTTTCACTTCTGTAATTCATAACTTTAACATGGGCATGTCATTTTGCGTAAGCCATTAACTATTTACTTACCTTCTACTACTATGCATTACCAGTAATGCGTCAAATAAGTGAAATCATTACAAGACATTCTAAGACAATGCCTTCTGGAACACATTGCTTATGAAAGCGATTACCGATTTTTTGCTGGGTTAGCCTCCTTAAACTGTCAATACATATGGAGGTGCATTCATTGGAAATAATTGATAATATTGATTTTAAATTACAATCTTTGCTACACGACAATGAAAATTCTTAAAAATATACAGGACCGCCTATGGGAATGAGGATACAAAATCCTTTGGGTTATAATACTTATAAAACAATAAATATTTATAGACATGCGTAACTACGTCCCTATCTTTTAAACTTACTATAAAAAAGAAAATTAACACTTACTTTTTTTTAATATTTTTTTAAATATTTCCTTTATTTCATTGTTTTTCAAACTATTGAATACACATTTTTGTTTAGTTAATTTTCGTATATCGTTTCTTTTGTTTTAAGATAATTTAGCTTATTTTTTAATTAAATAGTTTACACAATTTTATATTATTAAAGTTACAAATACTTGTACATACATAAAATATTACATTAAATTTTGCTTTTAATATTATCGTATTAAGATTTAGTATTTATCAACTCAACGTTTTACACTTTTCAACTAATAATCTTCACAGTTATGGCTGATTTTGTATGCGTATATTTATGTAGACTTGCTGATAAATTTCTTACCTACTATTAAATGTATTTATTAATGGAATGCTTAGCTAGTTTTTTTTTACCTCCGAAATATAAGTTTAAGAATAGTAAAAAATTACATCGTTATTTACAAACTTTTAAAATTAAAATACAGAATTTTGAGAAAATATTGCCTCACAAAATGTTCGATTACAAAATTTAAGGGCTCCGTCAACTCCGCAATTCTTTCAACTATTTGCATATTTCCTTTTAAACTTGCTAGTCAAATTAATGAATCTTTGCTGTGGTGCCTAAAAGTATTGTTCACTTGCATTTTATTTTGCTGAATGTTGTATACATACTTATGCATGTTTGAACGAATTTCTATTGTTTTAAGATTTTTTAACGAATTTGCTGAATGTTGTATACATACTTATGCATGTTTGAACGAATTTCTATTGTTTTAAGATTTTTTAACGAATTTGCCTTTTTTTGCATTTTATTTTGTCATATCGATCTGCTGTTTATTTATCTCTATTTCGGATTTAGAAGCAAAATCAGTAATATGTTTGTAGTTATTGGCAATTTTTACTGGTTCCCTATACTTAATAAATAAACAAAAGTTAATTTAATTAAATTTAAGACTTATCAAATTAACCGCTTTTAATAACACAAACTTGCAATAACGATTTCCAGATATTATGAGTCAACTATTAATAGTTATGAAATATTATTTTCCTTTATATGCCAACTTGTTTTAAAAGTATGTGTAACTATTCGAAAATAAATATATACGTTGAGATGCAAGTATTCGATATTAGTGGCTGCATTACTTATTAGATACTATGAACTTTAGTAATAGCCCCTTTTCCCATCCCTATGCCAAAATTCATGACATGATGATTTTCATTACTATTGCGCCTAAAAATGTGTCGCGATAACTAGAATTTCTGCGTTTATAAAATGCGCATACGTTTTTGAGGCATATACTTATGCACAGTAGTTATATCCCTACCCTAGTCATGCGATGAACTTTGTCACAGGCATGGGGATAGCGCATACAAAACTTAATGTATGATTATTGTCAATACCACTTCGCCTAAAATTAAGCCACAAAATCGCGTTTAATTCTTAAAATGTGCATATACGAGTACATATAAAAGCTAATTAATAAATTTTGTGCGCATATCTGAAGCGCTTATAATTAAATATTTTATTTAATTTAAAGTGTAGTATTATTGACAATAGTAATGGGATAAATTTTTGTCAAAATAGTGAGAATAGAGCCTTAAATGAGAGGGTTAGATAACTCTCTATTTTTGTAAAAAAAAAAAAATTTAATTTAAAGTAAGCAAATTGTCTGCAGACTATTAATAATTTTGTATTCGCTGATGTTGAAAAAACCAATTGGAAATGTGATAATCAATTAAAATAAATATATATATATATCGTGTGATGATAACAGGCGTAGTCGAAGAATGTAATATATGCTTACTGAGTAATAGTAAAAATATATATGCATTTATACATATGTAGGTATGTGTATAAGAATGTGTAAAAAAAAAAGTATTTATATGCGAAAGAGTAATTAGGTATGGTTTTTGATATCTGTATGCGTTTTTCCTTCCCTTATACTTATAACTGGGGTGAGTTAGGTAATTTAAATTAAATTTATAGCTCAAGAATAGGTTTCGAATTTTTAATACGTATTTTCCTCCATCTTGCGTGTTTCTTTATTTTACTTTTTAAAGTGAAAGCAGTTTTGTTAATGGTTCGGTTCGAAGCCAGAATAAACAATAATTTAGATAAAATAAAGATAATATTATTGGCAAGTTACTAACGCATCTTTTTCAAACTAAATAGTCCATGTTACATTTACTAAATTTAGAAATTTGTTTCAAAACGATCTATGTGGAATATTTTGGGATGAACTTTAATAATACCAATAACAGCGGGAATGGTTTACAAAGAGGGGTGCTTCATATATGATATGATTTTTTTACAAAACGAAAAAAAAAATAATTGAGTGTGCAAAAATGTTGATTAGTTTTACTGCACAAAGCTATCGTTGACTTTCATACTCAATTAAAATCACTGCGTGAAGATTACTTATGACTGTACAAATTTGCAATCTCTCCTTGGTCTTTAAACAAAAAGTGGTCAGTAAAGTTTATCAAATCGTTTTTATATTAGTCATTTCTGTTTGTATCTATTATTAATATGAAAACCCCTTTTTCAAAAACGAGACAAGTTTATAAAATAAATCAATTTTTATTAAAGCGTTCTATATAATTGATTTTTAAGAAGTTAACAGCTTAGTATATAAGCCTTTCAAGCCTTTAATTTCCGAAAGGCGTTGATTAGTATTATTTCTTTAAGTGGATTTTAAATTAGTTCTCTTATGTTTTAGTTTGTTTATAAATTAGTTGTATAAATAAATACGAGTTTTTGCTTTGACTGTTTCCAATATCGAAACACAGTTCGATGACTCTCAGCCAAAAATAATTGTGTCAATATAAATTTTAACGTTAACATATTTTTATATAACTTATGCCTATCTATCTATTTATTAGCGTAATCACATGCCGTATACTTAACGGTGCAACAGATAAAAATGCGTACTTTTGTCGTCATTATTGCGGTTGATGTTGATAAGTAGCAGCACTAATGGGCAATCGGCAAGAAGGCAGACCAACATGCAACCAAACGTCGAACATACTACATACATATGTATGTACATATTTATATCATGCGAAACTATAAATGAAGCGCGTGAATGTAATTAAGTACAAGCACTCCTCGATACACCCACCCCCTCACCCAGTCACACCTACACTCGCATTCACTCCATTGAGTTAGCTGCCGCCCACGTTAAGACTAAGACAATGGCTTTTTCGAATCGCCGTGCCGCTTGTCGTTCGTCTCATTTTTTGCCATTAGCGCTAGTGTTGCCGCCGCGTGATGACGCATTTGCGTTAGTTTTCGTTTTACCGTCATCGTCATTGTTACTTTGACTACCTTCATTACTGCTCTCTTCGTCGTTACTATTTCTGTTGTTATTGCTATTATTATTATTGCTTTTGCCATTGCCATTGGCATTGCCGCCGTCTTTACTATTATTGGATCGGCGATATTTTGGCGCTATGTAGTAGAGTCCATCTTGTTCGCCTGTTGCGGTCAGCTGAGGCAATTGTGGCGACACTCGCTGGTAGGCGTTTGATCGATATATTGGCGAATACACTTGTGGGCGTACCACTTGCGGATGTGCTATATATTCACTGTCCGGATTAATGGGCGGCAAAGGCTGGCGATAGTTGACCAATATATCACGATGTAGTGGAATTTGTTGTTGTTGATATTGACGTTGTGGCGCTAATTGTTGTTGCGGCACTGGTGGTGCGTAGTATTGTGATTGGTGGGACAACGGTGGTGGTGGCGGCGCATTATAACGTTGTAATTGAGCATCGTAAGGATTCAATGTTAACGCTGGCTGATAGGGATTAATAAATTCTGCATCTGGATTAAGCGGCGGTCGATTTGGTGCATAATTGACGTAAGTGTCATTCTCCAAACTCCAAACGGATTGTTGTTGCTGTTGTTGTTGATAATTCGACTGTGGTGATGGCGATGGGTGTCGATAGTTGACAACTCGTCGCGGAGTTATTTGCTGGAAGGGCTCTTCATAGAATCGATTATTTTGTCGTGAATGCAACGCCGGACCGCCGTAGTAATAGCCGTTGAAGGGGCGCTGCTTGGGCGAAATGCCAGGCTGTGGTCGCTCTACGCGTTGATATTGCGGTCGCTGCGCGTACTCATTTACATCTTGCTGTTGGTTTACTGAAACCCATGGCGTTTGTGTGGCGGCGTGCGTGCGCGGCGTGCTCCGATATTGTGGCAGCTCCGCATCAGCGGTACGGTATTCAGGTGCAAGCGGCGTTTGATGCAAATACTTTGCGCCCAAACGCAGCTTTTTCTGTGGACCTAGCGCAATAGGTGGTGTTTGCTGGTATGGTAGTTCTGGTTGCACTGGTATAAGCGTGGTGGTTGATTGATAACGCGGCTGTTGTTGTTGTGAAAATTGCACATCTTGCTGCTGGTGTTGGCGTTCCGCATTCGCCTTCTCTACATCAATGGCATGGAATGAGTTCTCATCGTCCACTGGTGGACTGTAAGTGACCATTGGCTTGAAGGGAGCCTCGTCATATTCCACGGGTGGTTGGAAATCACCTGCGCTAGCCGTTGGTTGTGCTGGTTCTAAATTCTTTGACGCATCGAAACTGAATTCATATATAGGTTTTGCTTTTGGTGTACGCGGTATGTTATTGTCGCGCAACTGTTGATTTTGATAGTAGCGCAATGTCTCGCGTATTGCATTCACCTCTTGTTCAAAGTTCTCCAGCGGACGTGGTTTGTAAACGGGCGTTTCTACCGGTGCAAGTGGTGGTCGCTTGTATTGTACCGACTCTGGTTTGGGTGTGACGTAGACTATATCTTGTGGTAAGTATTGTCGTTGCGGAGGCAGCTGTGGTGGCAAGTAGGTGCGCTGATTCTGCGGCTGTGATTTAAATGGCCTTTTGCTAGTCGCATACAATTTAATTGGCTTAGTTAGCACGGGCTTCTCTGTTGTTGCGAGGAAGTCGTCAATGACGTTAGTAGTTACCGCATTAGGCTGACGTTTAGCTTCGAAGTATTCATAGTAAATTGGATTGGATTTGGAGAGTGTGTCCTGGTTGTTTCGTGGTGTGGTACCTTCAAAAGCGATAGCATTCGGTCGTTGTTGTGGATATTTGTTGGCGGGGAAGATTGGTATGTGTACCGCAACAGGTACTGGTATAGCTTCGATGACCTCGGGTGGTGTTGCGGTTGGAGTTGGGGCCGGTGGAGGTGGTATCTTGTTCAATGATACCACACGAGGTATGGTGACTGGTGGCTCTGGCGTAATGATAATTGTCTTCGGCGAATACTGGTGTATCTTCGTGATAACCTGCGGCCTATAGGGCGGTTCAGTTGTTGTTGAGGTGGTGGTTGTTGTTGAAGTAGTTGTTGTGGATGGTGTACTCGTAGTACTTGTTGATGTCGCTCCATAACCACGGTGCCTAGCAGGCTGGTGTGCATTGGCTGGCTGTATTTTTTCGGTTTTTTCCAAACGGCTGAATTGATTAGCCGGTGGCGGTAGCACAATGCCCGGCACTAGTGGGCCCGGTGGCACGGGATTTGTGTAATTACTTTTGTAAACAAAAGTATACGCAGGTGGATAATACAATGACGGATCGTCTTCGTCGAAGTAGTCGGTGCCATTGGTGTTATCCAACGAACCGTTGAGTCCCAGGGGGAACGGACCCAAATTGGGGAAAGAGATTGGGCGTGCATTGCTTAAGAATGGATTGACAAATGTCTGATTGTGATAGAGCCATGGCGGGTAGGGCGCCGGGTAGAGGTAGCCCGGTTCACCTTGTGCAGCATCTTGAGGCGCTCCCGGCCGGGTAAGAAGATTCTTCTCGTTGTCACTATCGCCTTGGGACGATGCGTAGTTGGCTTCCGAGCCGGCGGGATAAACCGGTATCGATTCGTTAGCGACCGGATAGACGACCGTGAATTTATTATTTCCGATAAACTGTAACGGGCCATTCTGTTCGAGCTGGACAGGAAATGGTGGTGGCACTTTTGGATTCGGTGGCAATTTAATTTGCCTACCGGGCGCATCGTAATCATCAATGGGCGGCCACGGTTCATCCGGTTCGCCCTCATTGAGACTACCACCCTTAATTACAAGCAAATGATCCTCAGCCAACCAAATGTCCTCTTCATTAAGACCACCAAAGGTGCGTTCATTATCTATGGGTGTTTCTTTATTCGGCAAATAACTGAGTACACCTGGTCGTTTGGGTGGACGACGAAATAGTTCTTTCTCTATCAAACCATACTTGCCATCACGCACTTGATCGGAGAGTGTTTTCTTCGATTCGTCTTTGTTCTTCTTGGACCTAATCGTGTTCTCTTTACCAGAGCCAGCACTCAACCGCAATATACCATTATCCCAATTATCGAAATCTCCCGCATCTTCCAAGAGTGCCTCATCGTCATCATGATCATACTGAGCTGCTCTCAATGTAAAGGAATTTGCTGCTGTGGTTGTTGCCGTGTTTGCCGTCGTTGTCGCAGGAGTTGTGCTCACTTTTGCCAACCGATATGAACTGCTCATAGCCAATTGTCCGCCTTTGGAGCGCACAAAATGATATGTAGGCTTGTGTGTTGTTGTTGAATTGGAAATAGTGCTATTTGTAGTGACAGCAGAGACTTGATAAGTGGAACGGCCTTCAGCATTTTGTATATGACCCGCTACAAGTCGTTGTATCATGCGGGGCCTAAAGCGATATAAAGAGAGAGACGGTAAATGTATGCAAGCAAAAAATATAAGCAAAATGAGTTTTCTTTATACTGACACAAATGTTATATGCATAAACATATGTGCATACATATTATATCAAATTGATTGTGGAGATTATAAAAAATTGATATTTGCTTTTTGAGATTTGCTGCTGGGATGTGAAAGAGCAGGAAGCAACAAGCACCTCTTCTGCCACTGCCCGACTCTTGCTAAATACAGAGCCCAAGAGCTCGAAGAACATTTGAGCAGCAAAATAACACAAGGTTCATGTTGATTGACAACTTAATGAAATTATATTTTTTTGCGGAGCTACGGACAATCGACTCAACCCATCACGAAAAAATTTGATCCGTATAAATGAAATTTTAATAATATGAAGTAAAATTGAACTCACCAAAAGTTGAAGGCAGTTGGCCGTTGAAATCAGCTATATACGCAGCACTTGCTGTCGCCACTGATCTTATACTCTCTTTCACTACCTTTTATCGTTTAACTTCCTTAAATCAGATGGCTTTTTATTCAGAAAATTACCATTTACCTCCCATAACTATTAAATAACTTCATCAAGGGATCATTCATATGTTAATATGCACAAGTTTGATTCACTTTCCATCACAAAATTTCTCTATTCCCTACCTAGCCTCACTTTCCATTACACGGTTACGCCCTGCTAATTTATTCTGGATTTCATTCAAATCAACCCAGCCTCCGTAAAGCCCGGAACTGTACGTGATCATTAAAGCGCTAAGTTTGTGTTTAATCATTTACAACGCTAGTGCTTGACCCGCAATAGCTTCAACTACCCACTATTATTACAAATCATGTGCAACAAAAACAAATGAAACTATCTAAAACGTAAGCAGTTAATCGTAATACGCGGATCGTAAATCGCCAATCACTTTACGGTTCTTCTTATGCTTGTTTACTACATAAATAAAAATGTCTAAAATGGTAACTCACGTTTTTGGTGTTTGTTGTAGACGCGTTGAATTCGCCGCACCACTACCACCGCTGGCATTCATGTCTGTCTGCTGTAGTGGCGTTGCGCGTTGCACGCTACTTCGCGCCGCAGAAGCGGTGATTTGTTTTGACTGACGGTGAAGGAGTGGTTGATTGTGATGATTCGTCACCGCATCGTTTGGCGCCGAATCTATTGATGCCGGTTGGCGCGCAACGCCGAAATCACGATGAGTGTTCACAGTGGTGGCGGCCGCCGTTGCAGACGTCACAGATGGCGACAATGAAGCTGTTGATGGCGGCATCGTCGGTGCTCGTGTTGTTTTTGCTGTTGCGCTCATGCGCGCTACTTTGACGGTGGCGGCATTATTTTGTTGATTTCCATTGTTGTTTTTATCTGCATTATTATTGTCATTGCTGTGTGTCGTGCGCTTTATTTGGATGTTGTCAATTTGTTTGTACGACTTGCTTGCACCAACACTCCTGCCAGCCACTTCAACGTTGCTGTTTTGAGAGTTCTGCACTGCGCCAGTGCTCAGGAAGCTACGATTTTGGCGCACATTCGCCGATATGCCTCTATCAACAGTGCGCGTACGACGCGCTGCCGTAGATGCCAATGCGGCATTGTTTTTGGAGTCGGACGCCGAACGCCACATTGAGTGTGCTGATCTTGGCTGTTTTGCGGCCGCGATCGCTAATGGTTTAATTGTAGTTCGTGCTGTTGTAGTTGGCGTTCTTGTTGTTGGATGCGTCATCACTGTGGTGGGCCGCGGTGTGCGCATAAGACGTGGTGCGCGCAATGATGGTGGCTGTTGTGTTGTTGTTGATGTGGTGCGTTTGCTGTTGTGCGCGGCAGTCGACTTCTTGAACTCCACCGCTGCCGCCATTCCGGCTGGGCGCAACGCGTCAGCAACTGTGTGTTGTGATAATATTAGCAACAGCGGCAGCAGCGGAAGCAGAGCAATAAAATGCAAGGTCAACGACTTCATCTGTAATCAAAAAAGAAAAAAACAGTAAACGCAGTGCAAATGTATTGGATATTAGTTAATATAATATCACAAATTAGTTATATTGGTAGTAAAGGCTTTCATTAATGGCTGTATATTTATGAGGGAAATTGTGAGCATATTGAAGTGTATGAAATTGCAACCAAATGCAGTAAGTTAAAGTTACTGAAATTTAGCGTGTGTTAATGCATCTCCTTCAGCAACAATAAACTGCTGTATTTCTATATTTCAACACCATTTCCTGCCATTCCGCTCGTCTATCTCTTGACTGAAAATTTGAGTTTAGCTCTAGCTGGCACGAAGCGTGCTGCGCGTCGGTGGGATTTATGGTAATTAGCGGTAATGGCTTGCACCCAGCCATGGTAAAGTTATGGTAAAGTGTGGATTACAATATAGTATATGTGTATTTATGTACATAGATATTTTTGTTTACCGTTGCTTATATATGTCTGGCACTTTTCGCTCTATAACTTCGCTCTATGTACATACATTCGCATGTTCATCTTCTGCACAACAACTTTTAGGTATTCGTGGTTAGTCGCCCAGTTGGAAACAAACATATGACGTCATGCAAAGCACACACATGACAGCTCTCCGCTTGCTTGTACTCATTTATTCAAATTGACATAAATGGCAAACGGATACATTGTCAAATTTTGCAGTTTCTCTTTCATTCCCTTTTTTTTTAAACATTTCAACTTAAAAATTATTTCAATAATTTCGTTCTGGATAACTTCATTAGTTAGCTACATATTTCGCACTGGGTCTTTGATTGCATGCCTGCAATATTTGTGGCACGTGCTGAATAAATTTTAACTTTCATGATTATTATACGAATTAATGTATTAAGTGTGTAAGGAAGAGTATTTATTTATTTAACTAAAGAAAAAGTTATAATTACCACCCATACGATTCCCTCACTGATCATAAAGCGAATTGAATTCTACGTTTAAGGAACAAGATTACGCAAATTTGATTAAGTTAATCTGTTTTTATATCTTTTCCCCTTAAAAGATGGAAATCGGTAATAACATTCTAATAGCGAGTTCATTTTCAAAGGAGATAATCTGTGATTAATTGCAGATTTGCAATTTCCCTAATGATGTTAAATAAATAATAAAAAATATGATATTCTCAATTCAAACTCTTAGTCATTTATTGGCTTAAAAGTAATACTCAAAAGGTTACAATAAAAAGTTTTTAATGATTTTTTTTAAATTTAATTTCGAAAATTGTTTTTTTTTGTGCAAACCATAAAACATAGTGAAATAAAAAATGTTGAGGTATTACTGATGCATAATTATACCTTTGATGGAAATGGTATATTAACTTTGGTTTGATGTTAGTAAGTACCCGAACGATAAGAAATAGAACCATCAGGAAGTTTACCGATATAATCAAAGTGACGAGCTAAGTCGATTTAGCTATGTCCGTCTGTCCGTCTGTTTGAACGCAAACTAGTCCCTCACTTTTTGAGCCATTTGAATGAAACTTGGCAGTCAGGTGCCTTTTATAATTTATTAGACATTTGTCCGATTGGATGACTATAACGTATAAAGGAGCCGGTTGTTCAGATATCATATTTTACTTCATAACTAATTCATTTCAGTAGCCAGAGGTTTGAAATTTTGCAAGAAGCTCTATAGAACCAGTGAAAATCGTATAGATCAAAGACATATAACATATAGCTTCCATACAACTGATTGTTCAGATATTTCATTTAGCACGAAAACACCTTTATTTAGGCAGCTAAAGTCTTGAAATTTTGCACAAATAATAGTTATTATAAGAACTGTTATAACAAATATCATTTATTGTTAAACATATGTGTAAAGTGAAAATCATAAAGATCAAAGATGTATAACATAAAGCTCCTATACAACTGATGGTTCAGATATTTCATTTATCACAAAACCGCTATTATGAGAACTACTTTAGCAGTGAAAATCATTTAGATCGGATGAATATATCATATAGCCATAAAAGCGATAGTTCAGATATTGCATTTTTGACCATAACTCTTTCATTTAATCAGCTAGACACTAGAAATTTTGCACAAATATCAGTCATTATTAGACACATGTGTAAAGCGATCGTAAAGATCAAAGAGATATAACATATAGCTCCCATACCACCGATTGTTCAGATACAGCTTTTTTTTACTGGGTTTTTTTTTTAAAGATACTGCATAACCATTCTGAAAAAAATTTGAACGATTAATTTTAAGTTTTAAACTACTGAAACTTTAACTTAGCAAACATTTTTGCTTTTTTCGAGTAGTTTTACGTATTGTGTACAGAAGGAAAAGTGGGTGAGCCTGGCCTCGCCATGGAAGTGGAACTTCTTTTTATTCATTTTTTATTCGTTCCATAATACTGCTACATAATTCGTGATCACGATTTACTGAACTTAATAATAATTATTGCTAGAAACCAGCTATCGCATATTGTTTGTTGTATTACAGATGGAGATACCTGCAATTTTTTTACAGACTCCAAACGGCAGATGGATTTTATGACAATATTTTTCGAAAGTTTGACAGTACTTGTTTATGGGCGACTGTAAGTAAAATGTTTTCTATTATTTTCGATTTCACAAGGCACAGCATGCACATAATATAAAAAAAAGATAAAATATTTGTTACTTTAAATTGATCAAATTAAAAAAATTAATTTTAATTATGACTAAATTTGCATAAAACTGAGATAAAGTCAGGTCAGATGAGGTGACGAAAAAGAAAGAGAAATATGTACTTAAGTCAAAGTTTAGATATGGCGAAATTAGATGTGGCCAGTTAAAGTGCGGTGAATTACACGGAAATTCAATATCGGAGGACGGTGAACTGACTACAGCGAAAATTCCGCTGTCAAAGTTAAAATACACGCAAGTAAATGAAATTGCACACAACCAAAGGGATAACCTAAGTTTGCCCGGCAGTCTTTTTCCGGGCGTAACATAGTATAAGACAACATGAATTCAGGCGAGATGAGTTAAGGTGTGAAAGTTTATGTGTGCTGAGTTTAAGTGTGGCGGGTTGAGTTTCGGTGTGTTCATCTGTGGGGGAGTTCAGGTTTGATGAGTTTAATTGTGGTGGGTTCAGATTTGCACCATTTTACTGCGACACAATATAAGTCTCATTCCTTATGTTGATCTTACAATTTACTACCACCACTAATAAAGTTTCACTTCAATTAAGTTATGCCTTAAATTTATTTTATCAAATGATAGTAAATATAAAACTAAAAAAGTTGCTTATATTATAGAATAAAAAATTCATAAAATAATCTGTACAGCAGAGTTTTTAATACAAACTAAAAAATACATTCTTGTACTGTTTTGTGCAACTAGAATTTATTTTCAGTCCATTTATTTATTGAAATATTAAAAATAATCATAATAACCTTTCCCTGCTTAGAAAATTTGTGTTTACCTTTTCTAATGTAGTGATTATGAAGCGAAATCTTTTTTTAGATTATTAACATACACTTAGATTAAAAAGCATGAGCTCAGTAACATGCGAGTAACAAAGCTGGCCAGTAATCAAGTTTTTTTGCTTATCATTTTCCGATATCTAAAGAAAAAATGTATTGCAACAAAAATAACGCCACAATGAGAGGCATTTGAATTTAACTCGATTATTTCTAAAAAATCTAAGTAATACAAACTTTTTTGCAGTCATGTAGTCTCTGTTCGCATTGCATGCCCTGCTTTGTTTGTTTATAAGAGATTTACATTTAAAGCATTTCAGTTGATAAAAATTGTAGCGAAATTTGCTCCTTTAATTTCGCTTTTGTGTATTCGAAGTAGCGATTTTTTCAAGCGCGCTGTCAGAGCGGAGACTCGACTGCAGGCAAATTAAAGCGCTGCAACAGAGTTGAATGCAATGCTTGCAACAATATGCGGCATGCAACATTTATAGAGCGGTTAGCTTGAATGCAATTAATTAGATCTACAATGTTTTAATTTTTATTTTTTACTACGCCGCACTTTAAACCAGTTTCGGTCAACTATACATTTTTTCGTTTGATCGCTTGTTGCTGCCGTTCTTCGCTGTCCGTGTCGTAGCAATTTCAATGCAATGCTTCACAGTAAAATGTCGTAGAGCAACAAACGACAAGCATGGACTGCTGTGTATGTGCATCTGTAGGTGTGCATTGGCCTAATGGCCTGCATAACAGCAATATACAAGCGCAATAGCAAAATGTTTAATCAGAGTTTTTACTTGTTACTCGTTAGTTATGTTGCTGTTTATTTATTTATGTATTTTTTTTGAAAATATTCAAGCTTTCAACTAACACTGTCAATCATATCGCCTGCCGTCAATAACATCCAATTCGTTAAATTGCCAATTTTATTGCCGTTTTAGTCAATAGGAAATGCGCGTGCCCCTAAATAGAATCAGAAAAGCCAAAGACCCGAAAGATTCTTGTGAATGACCAAAATGAAGTTGTTAACTTAAACACAACATGACATTTGCGATTTATATGTTGGTGGATGGGCAACAACAAGTGAAACATAGTCAGCGACAATTAATATAAAACCCACAGAAGCATTGACTAAGTTCGGCTGAGGTTGCTCGAGATATTGCTACCAAAATTGGCCAAACAACGTCATTGAGTAGCGCGTGTAGACGCTTACAATACCATTTAAACGATTTGTTTATTTAATTCAACATTTTTTGTTAATTTATTTCTTGTTAAATAAATCTATTGCAATTCATTCGTTTGATATTAGACAGACAGTAGCACTGAAGACGGTCTTGGCAAGTGCCAGTCAGCATCGACGACGAGCATAGTCTGGGGATGACTTTGCAATGCGATCATGGCCTGTAAGTCTAATGTGTACAATATATATAAATTGTTTATTTGTATTATTTAGTGTATTGCATGAAGTTTTTTGCTTTTTTCGGCGTTCAGCCAGCAGTTCAAGTTCAATGTCGCTGCGGCATCGCTGACAGATAGTTGGGGAAGTACAGATTTTAAAGCAACTTTTTGTTGACTTTATTGTATTATTGTATCTGTATGCTTTTGGGATTTTGCTGAAAATGTATAGCACGACTTGCTTCGAAGCGCTTAAATGACAAATAAGCTACAGTTTTATTGAATTGAACGTATAAATAAGACAAAACTTGTATATACAAATTATGAAAGTGAGACAGCTCTAGAACTTTTTTGTACCTAATCGTCACATATTTATTTACAATGTATTAAGCTCTTCCTAGTTTCGCCTCAAATTAATCAAAATTTGTTTGAAAAATATTGCATAAATCTACACATATTTTTGCGGAGTAGGTTTTATCTAAAGCATGTGTCATTTTAATATTTATTTAAAAAAAAAGTAAGAAAATACAGGTTGCTTCAAGCAAGCTTTTTAAAATTGCCTCTACATGTGCCAAATGATATTCTTTGTCCTGTGAGAAAATTATCACATCAACGATATAAACAAAACAGTATTTAACAATATGTTAACTAAGAACGTCGTCAATTGCCCTCTGAAAAATGCCAGGTGCATTCTTCAGGCCAAAGGGAAGACGACAAAACTCACATTTACCGTTACATTTAGAGAACGCTGTTTTCTCGCGATCCTTCTCGGCGAATTCGATTTGGTGAAACCCGGACTTAAGGTCGAGGGTTGTGAAGAGCTTGGCTTTGCCCAAATTCGATAGTATTTCCCCTACATTTGGTATAGGGTATGAGTCCTCAATCGTTTTCTCATTAAGTTTACGAAAGTCAATTACTAGTATTTTCTTTTTTACCCCGATTTCATCGAGGCCATTTTTATCCACCACCCAAATACGATTATTATATGGCGACCTCGAGCCGTTCATGATTTGCATATTTTTCCTGAGCGAGTGCAGATAGCAGGTCACTAGGTTTCGCTGCAAAGAGAATATCACATAGAGGTTTCCTAAGCCCGGAAATAAAAACTCTAAGAGCATTTGCACGGTATTTCTCGATAATAGGATCGGCAATGTTTTCGTCGTGAGACATTCTTGTTTTATTCGCGAGTAAGGGCGGCTTTTTTTCTACCTCATCATAAAATTCCGTAACACTAGAAGAGCCCTGCCAACTCTTGTTCTATTAAATATATTGGCCGTTTGTCGGAATAAGTAAAATCGAGGCGAGCAATAATAGCCTCGAAATTTAGAACCGTACTAAACGAGGACAGAAGCGCATCGGCGGCACCACGGTTCCTTATAATAGTCGTGGGCTACCATCATAGCCTTTAAAAATCTCATACGCGTTGTGAGCCGCTTCGCGCCTGGGCACATAGCACTCCGGTTGACCTGAAAATTCAGGTAACGACTTCACTACATCTGACGATTCATCAAAACGCTTGTCGGCTATAATTCCAATTATTTCGTATTTTGAAACTACCGTTTTTTGGACAAATTCCCAATTTGGTCCTGCATGACCTTAAGCTTGTCCTCGAACTTCCGTCTCTGCGTTACTAAGGACGCAGAGACAGCCACATTTATCACTTGCGAAAGCGGTGCCTCATTCATTTTACTTCACGTCTCTTTTGTCTAGTCAATGTTCTCAAGTTTTATACAGACGAAAATTCAGATACCAATAGCATAAAAGATCAAAATTGCAAACATTTCGCAAAACTGAATCCAATACCTGAAAATCAATGGACAGCAATAAATACAGCACAACCAAAACCAATTACTCAGAACGAAAACGACACTGAATATGGCACAACGCCGAAACCGGCGTGTAACAAAACCAAATTTGACAAGGGATGACGGAAAATCGTTATAATATAAATCAAATTTCTACCCTGTCGGAAAATCAGAAGAAAATCAAAATACAGACTAATTCGGCTTTATAAAAAACGAGGCAGGACGCAAAAAAAACCCCAATTTCTATTTATTCATTTAATTTGGAATTTTAAAAAAATTAAATTATTTGCTCTATAATCGAAACTACATATAGGTATGTTTGAACATATACAAATTTTAAATATTTTAATTCAAAAACCTTTAGAAAAGTATTAAGTATGCAGCTTATAGCCCATTTAATTTTAGGGCAATGATAATTTCTTTTTTGCTGTGGACCCTACAAGGAACGACTTCCCGCAGTTGTTTCGGGTATTTATACCGTGATATCACCGTATATTTTGCATATTCGTATATTATGAATTTCACGAGTTAGAAAGAATGGAATGTAAGATACCTTGCGCAATACCTTCCATATAAAAACTATTTTTTTTCATAGGTGCTATGGAAGAAAAAGCGTAACACTTTCATTAAAAAAATAAATTCTAAAATCAACTTTCATGTTGAGCCACGTGAAAAATTTGGAAATAATCCCATAACTTTTAGATATAGATATGTATGTAGGTTTAACTTTTACTTTTATTAGTTAGTTCAGTTTTTACATGTTTTCAGTTATATTTGTTCTAATATAATAATATTATTATTTTTCTCATTACTTATTTTTATCACTATTAATAACTATTCTTAAAAAATTTTTTTTTACATAACACGGTACAACAAAATTTAAGATTTTAAATGTCCCCCTAGTCTCAACGGTTTCTAAAGCTTTTGGGTCTGCTGAATTCGAATCTGAAGTCAGAATTTTCGGGCCACCCTGGGTTTTCTCTACGGTACGTGCTTTGCCCAGGACCGGTATTTGTACAGTGTAATTATTACTGTTATATCTTATTTATTTAAAATGTCTTCTTTATTTTCGCGATTAGTTCTTGGTTTCCTATGTAATAATTAGTAGTATACAATAATCATACCCGTTTACCTTTAAAATTGTTTTTACAAATTTTATTCGCCCTCGAATATGCTGTATAATCAGTTTTCGATATTAATGATAGAACGTATATAGAAGATATTTCTCAAATGCGCCCTAAGGTCTCTGAACTTTGCAAATCCATGGCCACTAAATGTTATTTAATCCCTGCAGTGCCAAAGAAAGCCTTTATAAATATTCTAAACATAATTTTTAAATCTTATTTAATTTTTTTTAAATAACTTAAATTTTATCTATGCTTCTAGCTAATAGCCTGTAAGATATTCTTTTAATATACTTAAATACTCGTATACATATAAACAAACGAGCGCTTCCATTTTTTAATATTTCATATAACTTGTATAGCATATATTTAAATTCGATTTTTTTAAATATAGTTATGAACGTTCTCATAATTATATTATGATATTATAATAAATTTAAATGCTATTTTTAAGTGTGTGGAATTCTCTTGAAATCTAGCTATGAATATTCTCCTCGTCAAGACTAAGAGAAAGACTAAAGTGGTACGACTTTAAACAAAATTGATTTAAAATATCTTTGACAATGTGGTATAAAAATAAATTTAGATATTGCGAGTTTCATGATACTCCATGAAACATTTGGGTTGAGGACTACACCTCCAAGCTCAAGCGCTTTTTTCAGCACTTTTTGCCGTCTACAAGCTTGCGCACAACGCCTAATTTTTGAATCCAAACCTTTCCAACGGTATCATGCTTTTGTCGACAGAGTAATGTTTGTCTATACCATAGTGCTTTTGGAATAATTTTCCGAGACTATCTCGCAAAGGGTGCAAATTATACAGCCAGAAATCTCCAAAGTTCTTCGACTGCCAATCTGCAAAAAGCAAAAAAAAACCAAACAACTAGAGCCTACTACAGATAGCGTTCCATATATAACGGACGGCATAACTAACAACTGCTATAAACGCTTACTTATAAAGTACACTTCACATTAACTTTCGTTTTATTTACCAACACTTGTATGCACTAAGAAAAACCGGATACATCATTTTTTTGCTGAAAATGTATCTAAACAAAAATAGAAAATATTTTACACTTTTTGTGTGAGTTTGATGAATGTAGGGTTGCCCGTGTTGAAGAAATAATATACTTTCGATAACACTATCTCAAATCCTAAACACAATATATTTGATCTATAAAAAGTTTAATTAAATAATGTCCGATAACGTTCAATATCGTTATGCTCAAATGGATTAAATGCATTACAGTCAATCTAGTTGTACATTTTTAAATAATTTGTCAAAAAATTATGTTTTTCTTTCTCTCATAAATATCTTATTATTATTATTTAGCTTATAATTTAAAGAGTTTAAGTTTTTTATATATTCGACTGCATTATTTCTTACACTTTTTTGTTTGTTAACCTTACTACACAAACATAGTTATACAAATAAGAATATTACTTTATTTACATCCACATGTTTATGTTATCCATTAAAAAACTAGTTACGTCGCAAGCAATTTAAATAGCTGATTGAGTACTTTGAGACGCGATTATCTATGAGTATTTAACTTATTTCGAAAATACAATAAAAAAGGGGTTTAGGTAGTCCAAGCAAGAAATCTACTTTTTCTTTACTCATTTCTAAATTCGAATTGTATTCTTGTTAACCAGAAAGTACACGACCTCCTCTCTAGGTAACAGTGATAATTTAACCTACCTTTTTTTTCATCCCATATCTGTCTAGAAGCAATACTTATTGTATTATAAACTTAAACAGATGTGTTTTTTAAGAAGTATTTTTCGGAAGTTAATACTGATTTTTGTTCGATATAAACTCTCAACAAGTAAAATAGTCATTTAAGTATTAATAAAAATTAGTTTATAAATGTATGCATATCGCCATACAAAGGAGTGCCACACAGCCTCAAAATATACACGACAAAATTATTACATATGTATGTGTATGTACTCATGCATATGTTTATAACATTTTCAGATTATTGAATTCCCAACGTAAACATCTTAATTACACGTTTCTATATTGAATTTCAATTAAAACTTATCACAGAGTGAAATCAAATAATTGCTCAACACAAGCCAAACATATCGCCTCCGCGGTAACTTAATAACAAAATAAATCAATATTGCACTATAAATGCCTCATGCTAAAAACTATAACCAGTCTAAAATGCCTTTCTAATTAGCAGCGGTGTTGGCAATTAATTAAAATTCCTAAAATTTAATTAGATCAACTAGAAGAACTAATTAGAATAATAATACTGATGTGAGTAAAATTCGTTATACCTATAAATATGAATTCATACATACATTATATATATCTATGTATACTTGTGCATAGCTTCACATTCAAGCGTATATGTATGAACGCTAGCATTTGGTTTAATGGCAATTGACTGGGATAATAATGAAATTGTAGCACAGTGGGTGTGTGACACACCCGCAGCTATGAAGCTGCATGCAACGCGAAAAGAATAAATTCCAAATGCAAGTGAGCACAATGGCCGTCACAGCCGATGGAAAAGCGTTCGCACACCGAAACACCTCAGCTGCTGGCATTAAATGGAATATTTTCCAAAGGCAAGTTATTGCCATTGTTTATTGTTTATGTTGTTGCTGTTGCTGTTGCCATAACACTCGCTGTTACTGTTGCTGTTGCTAGTGCTATTGCCAGGAGTTGTGAAGCGTGCGAGCGCTTACTAATGATACCGTTAGTGGTGTTTTATTGCCACTACCTCTAAGTGTACGAGTAGCAACAACTAAGCGTATACATATGTATATGTATGTATGTATTGGCCATCGAGTGCAGTGGCCTACACCATTACTTCTGGTTCTATTTAGCCAACATGGCTTCGGTCAGACACTCGCCTGCGCGCACTTCAGCACATTTAGTTAGCCGGTTTGGGCGGCTTAGACAAATAATTCGTTTGCAACGTTAGTTGCTTTTCCACTTTTTCTTTCAGTTCAATGCGAGTATCGTGTTTTATATAAATACATATATGGTATCTATATATATATATATATTTTGACTAAATTTTTTGTGTTCACTAATAAAATGCAAGTTCTTTGCTTTATTTATTTATTGCAAAATTTTTGTGAGGATTTTTTTTACTAAAACCATTTTTGCCTGCGGCGGCTAATTGGTTGAAATGTGGCTGTAGAGTCTTACCACCTTAGCGCCAGCAAACATATGTATATGTACATATGTGCAGTCGTATATATATTAGACTGTGGCGATACAATTTATTGATACCGCGCCGTCAAAATTCCGATTCCTCTTATTGTTTTGAACAAACAATTTTTCTACGACATGGGTCTAAAATGAATTTGGAGGCTCCGGAATTTGGTTTTTATGGGATCAGGTTGACTTTTAGTAAACAATTTAATGTACAAAAATCGACAAAAAAAATAATCTGGCCATTAAATATCAATTTCAATTAAATTTTTATGCTGAGTCCAAATATGACATTAGAAAGAAAAATGGATGAATACTTTTCGAGATATAGCCGAATTTCGGTTTTTGTAATCTGAAAAAAAGGCCCAATCATTCAGGAGTATATATCTCTTACTATATATGATTTATTTGATTAATTTTTTTCCAAATTTCTAAAACTAATTTAATTTCGAAACCTCCAAATTCATTTCAGACCCATGTCGTAGAATAATTTTTTGTTCAAAATAATAAGGAGAATCGGTATTTCGACGGCGCGATATGGGTTGCAAAATCGCCGCAGCATAATATATATAATATATAAGCATATATGTATGTATATGTTCTTATGAATATGTTTATACATATGTATGTATGTATTCGTGCCTTATATATACTAAATTTATTTACGTGCATATTATCATCGGTCTGCCTTTTCTTTGTAAAACTAAATTACTTACTTACATACGTACGAGTACATATTTACATATTAACAAATATTTACGCATTTTCATTTTTGGTGTGGCGCATTCAAAATTTGAGTGATTTACTTCTTTGTCCTTGATTTTAGCTACAGTATACATTTTTCGGAAAACGGCTAAAAGCTTGAGTTTAAAATCGAAAAAAAAACAGACAGTTAAAGTTCCATGTAAATATAAATACATATGTACGTATGTATGTACACACATTTGTGTGTATCAGAACTGCTCTTGTTATTAGGAAGAAAAGTGACTAATTCACTATTTTTAACGGCTATTTGTAACAGTCGCACAGTGGTATATATCAGAAAGCAAAAGTCTTCAAATCGATTGAATTTAATTTAATATATAATTTCTTAGGAATATCTTATAAAATTACTCCTTACTCTCGAATTTGTATGAATATGCAATTTTTGCATTCCGAGCTTTCTTCAAATTGCCTCTTTCATTATATACATGAATACTCTGGGTTTTTTCAACTAGAAAAATATTTTTTTTTATATAGTAGTGAAACTTGTTATTTTAAAAATTATACTCTTTTACTTGAAAAATCCGCAAACAAGGAGCAGCAGTGAAAAAACTTCAAAAATTAACGCACAGTATGCGCTACTTGAAACTTGTATTTTATCGTTCTAAAATAGCAAACTCAAAAATTTTCTAATATCTTTCAAATATTAATTTAGTGAAAATTAACTTTTTTGTTAGCATTTTGGTTTGGAAATTTTTTAGGGGTCATGGTATGGGTGAATTCGGCCTAACAAAATTATCTAGAAATTACCTATCTGCCATCTGTCGGAAAAAAGTTGAGAAAACTACAAAAGTTAATTAATTATTTATTTATAATAAATAGTCTTTTGTACATTAGAAATCTTTTTTTTTTCTTAAATTGAACATGCGCATATATGATTATTTTTAAGAAATGTCTTCGGATTCGTAAAGAGCATTCAAAAATAATCCTAAAAATATATTTTATTACACTTTAAACATTTTTTTAAGTTTATGACCGCCATTTTGGAATTTTTGCCTCCTGAATGCAAATTTGTAATCAGTGACCCAATAAACCAGTTGATACGATGTGGTCTACACAAATCTATCAAAGTGTATTCATCTACATTATTTTGTCCAGCTAGACCATCTTCGAAAAAATTTCTCAAAAATCAACAATATGTAATTTTTAACCTCTTCACAAATCCACTTTATTGAACAAAACCAAAAAAATATGTTTCGTAGTCTGCTTCTACAAATTATAGCACACCCACTTATTTACACATTCGGATAATTCATTTTTCTTCTAATTATTTAAAATTTCGTTTCAAGCAAAATACCGTATATTCTCTAACAGAAACCATAAAAACCTATTTGCTAAACTTTATTCCAATTGTACAATGACTAAACAAAATTTCATCAACGTTTTTATAACCACTTGAAACCTGCAATTTATTGTACTGAAATTTAATGATAAAATTTCGATTATTGTTAGAGAATGAACGGCATTTTAGCTCAAAAGTAAATAAAATTAAGTAGTTGAATATGCTATAAATTGAAAGTATTTGAGTACCGTGAAAAAAACAGGTTATTTTGTACTATTATTTATTTCAATTTTAAAATTTTGGTTTTTGTGTCTCCGATTTTATATCAAAAACAGAAGTTTCAGTTAAACACAATAAATTTTAAAAAAATATTGAATGCTTATACAAAATCTTAACCACCGAGCAAAGTAACTGAAATGAGTCATACTTTGATACAAATAAATATTCAAATCGTATTTGCTATTGCATAAATGAATACTCAAATAAGTTACATAAGCAATTAAAGTAGCAAATGTGTTAAATGCTAGACAAATGATTATTAAATATTACTTTCAGCAACATACATATCTATAATAAAGTTTCATTATTCATTGCAACTGCACTTGAAATTATTGGGTGAGAACCAAACGACGAACTAGTTTGCATTTCCGTTTAAAGCGATTATGTAACTTAATTAGGGTGTGGTCCTTGCACTCTTAGTCAAGATTAAGTATTACCTTACCTTTATTTTATTGCCATAACAATTACAGTTATTCTAAATTATTAGCACAAACCAGTTGCTAAAGTCATGAATTTAAACTGACCTGAAGAATTTGCAAAATCACCACCGACACTGACAAAACTAATGCGGACCCACCAATAGTCAACCAATGATAATGTACTTGAATAGAATCTTACCGTACTATTTTTAATGAATAAACTAAAGTCACAGTCAAATTGAACTGTCATAAAGTGTCACCATTTGCCATTTGTTGTTCGCACAACATGCAGCGAGCTGACTGTCAAGAGCGCAAACGAATTCGTTGATCAAAGTTAGTATTTAAACTGAATTGTCGCTTTGGCTGTTTGCTAGTTGATTGGCTCACAAATGGTGTTTTTTTTTTTTGGCAAAGTAGAAAAATCAAAAAGTAAAAAGTCGAAAATGTTAAGTTGAAAAATATGAATGTTAGTTATTAAAATATGTTGAATATTTTCAGCCGGTATTATTAAAAATTCTAACCACACTGCACAAGCTAATTAACGAAACTGAGCGAACTAGTTTAAATTTATCAAGTTTTTGTTCGATTTTTTGCTTATAATTTGATTTGCTTATGTGTTACATTTTGAATTTGGTAGTTTTTAAAATCAGTCCACCACTTTTATGTGTATGTCAATGACCGCTTTCTACATGCTCTAATTAGCAAAATTGCTTTTAAAAATGTGCATCTAGTTCCTTTGAATTAAATATTGGTAAATAAATGTGAATATAAACGCACAACAAGCCTTTTCAGGTAAAATTATACGTTGCTATATATTATTTAAAAAAATAAAATAAAATAACAATACCGCCTGCAATGTAAAGGGTCAGCGCAATGAAAAGTGGCACAATTTTGTGCGGAAAGAAAGTTCCAAAAGCAGCCAAGCGAAAACTGCAAATGTGAAGCTTTTTCGAAAATTCATTTGACATTTCGGTTTTCGGCGCATAAATTAATTACGCAAGACCAACAGCTAACAAAGCGTGAGGAAACTCGAAAAAAAACACAAAAAAAACCAAAAACTAAAGCCTGCGTGTATAATTTGCATTTTGTTTTGTTCATATGTAGCTGCATAAGATATACGAGTATGTACATTCAAATATTCAAAAATATGCGGTTAAGTTTCGCTAATTTATGATCATTCACAAATGAAAAGAGAAATTGAAGATTTTCCTTCGTGCTGCTCGGTTATTATATTTCTAATTTTCACAATTTCGACACTTGACTCGATAAAATCGAAATGAATGAGAGTTAAATCTCAATTGTGAAATTGCGTTTAAATAGTTTTTTTTAATCAGTTTCTGCATGAACTCTTAATACAATATTTTATATTTGAAACTGGATATCTTATTTGTAAATATATTTTTGTTAATATTTTGCGACACTTCATTTGGTACCTTACTATAGATCTAAGTTGCAATAACTTTTTTGCATTGGATATATTTCTACTTAAATTATTTTGAAATTAATGTTTATTTTAATATTTTAATATTGTTAATAATAATAATTTTGGCGATTACACTATATAGCTCAGTGCTTCATCTACCATTTGTGGTGTGCGTCTTTATATCCACAATGGAGGGACCTAAAGTTTTGTGCCGACTCCGAACGGCAAATGTATTTTAAGAGAAGCTTTTCCATGGCAGAAGCTTTTTCATGGCTTAATATTGTTGGTATACATATACTCGTATATATTTGATCTGTCAGTCTCCTTCAATCAATCAGAGAACCATTTCTCTAAAATAATTGTTGACCCAACTTTAGATCGATTCGCCTACTAATAATAATAAAGAAGAATATGCCGATATTTATATCACCTATTGATAGACCAATAATTAACTACATATTACTAGAAAAATGTCTAGTTTTAGAAAGTAAACTATATGAGAGCTAAAACTTGCAAACACGTTTTAACTAAGTTTGATAAACGCTCTTATTTTTAGCGGCATTTGTTTTTGAAATATATTTAGAAAACATTATATTGATTATTAAGAATCTTTATCAATAATAAAAATAATGAATCGATCTGTTTTAGTTTTCTTGCCACTGTTTCCGACTGTTTTGACTGTGGTGTTTTTAGATCGAGTTTCCGGCATTCTAGGCCAAGCTTTGTTTGGTGAAACCCCGGTTTTGTGGCTATGCCGCATTCTGTTTCGTTTAATAATCCATAAATTTTGTACTCAACTTGATCGAATAATCAAAAAAAGTTGACAACCCTAGTATATACAAAGCTTAAGTGAGTATTTTTTAGATATATAGGAAGGAGAAACCCAGTAGTAATTTGTTTTAAATAAGAACCTGAATGTCCAGCACTTTTTTTATATAATACGTAAGACATTTTATTTGGTTTGTAAGAAAAATATAAATTTTTTTAGAAGAATATACATATAAAAAGACTAAAATTAGTGCAATATAAGATTTTGTGTTTATATTTTTATAATTTTATTGAGCTCAAGGCCAGTTTATGGAAGATTTGTTTGTGAAAAAACAACAACAGCTTTCAATGGTTGAAGTTATAGTACTATTTCGGAAATCACCACATTTCCTCATCAGACTTCTTTTTGATTATTAAATTAAATTATTTTTAATTTAATTTTCATAACCACTTCCCTCAGGCTTTGAACCCGGGAGCTCGGAGTTGCAGAGCCAATACGCTACCTATTGTGCTACGCTAGCCGAGTTGCCTGTTGTGTTTATTTCATCTTCCTTAAACAAACCAACTACAAACAAGAGCAACTGATCTGCCGCTATTTAACTTGTTTGTGTGGTTGTTGTTTTTGTTTTTATTTTGCAAATTCTGTTTTTTACTTTACATTATATGCATTTTTAAGGCGTGCTCATCCTTGTCTACAACTAGCCTTGAGCTCAATAAAATTATTAACATTTACTAGGCCAACAGAAAATTAACATTTTGTGTTTAATTAAAAAAAATGGAATTTTTAAAAACTCGGATCCTTTAATTCTTGAAAATTTTACCAATTTAAAAAAATGTATATGTACAATTGGATCCATATCTCGAAAAAATATCAATTAAGAGATAATTTGTATATCTTCGTGATAAATATTAAGTGAAATAAAGAATAATGTTTTAAACAAGACTTTTTTTTTAAATTGAGTGAAAATAATTAGCTTATATATCTATCTTTGTAATTATACCCAGTTTTTGATTAAAGAAGAAATTATATATTATTGCAGAATTTTGTTCATTTAATACACTATGCATTCACAAAAATCACCGATTCGTATTAGATATACTTAGTAAACAACAGAAAACTAATTCATATTTAAATATCACGTCCCAAAACATATATATCGGTAATCTTACTTTATTCACTTTTCGTAACACTTACTTGAGGGTAGCAATAAAATTATATCATTGGTGTGTACAAAAGTCATCAAAACATTTAGATTGTTCATAAATATAGGCTAATTTTTTACTCCTACAAGTGAAAAAAACCCTATCTCGCCTCTGTTTGAAAAATGTTATGAAACTTATTTTGAAATTGCCATTAGAAATCAAGACTAATTATGGGTGCCGAAAGTGTCTTGTTTAAAATGTTATAAATATTTGACGGGTTAGTACAAGGGTAATATTGATGCCGTTTGGTGTACCAATGCAGTGGCGTGAACCCAAAAATCACGTAGACGACTGTTACTTCTGTTTAACAACTGTAAAAGGTTTTCAAAAAAATTAAAGCACTTGGTGAAGTATTCTACAATGTCATCAGTCAATGCCGCTACCACATTCTCCAGACATTCCAGTACCGGAAAGATTTTGTATTTCGTCAAGTTTATTGCGTCCTATTGAAGAAGAAGATGAAGCAGGCCCTTCTAACACCGAAGTGGTATTTATAGATGACCAAATACAGAACCACATTTGATTAGTCAATCAGAACTAAATGACCTTGTTAGAGAAAAAATCTGAAATATTAGGCTCGGGATTAAAAAAATGGAATCTATTGCTAACTGGAGTTAAAATTACGGCTAATCGAAAACGTCACATTACCTTACCTACCTTTTATTGAAAAGAAGATTGATAAGTGTTCTGCAATAATATCGATCGATTAATGTCAGCATTAGGTCACAAGCATTCATACATATATCAAAACATGGGTTCAGTAAGTGATGAAAACGGTGAAAGATTTCATCAAGAAATTACAGAGTACGAGTAGCATTATCAGGGTAAATGGGAGCCAGCCATACTTGCAGACTATTGCTGGAGCATTCAGAGGAATACTAACTACAAGAGGAAAGCAAATCTTTAAAAAAATAATTTTAAGTAAAATCAATAAATGCGTTTCACTACTAAACTTGACGTGATAGAACAATTTTATTTCAATATTTCAAATATTTTTAAGGTGGCGAACCATAATTACGTACCGTGAACCCTGGGAAAAAAAAGAATATTTACTTTGTTGGATAGTGTTATTGACGTTTTTTTTTTTTATTTTGCAAGGCAAAGAGCTATGTAAAATCTTAGTGATGAGCGGTGCTAAAACATATTCACCCTTATTGTGAGTTTCGTTTTCGCTTTTCACTTTTCACTGTTCGCTTATTATAAATTTCGGGCGGAAATTTTCCGCTTTCGAACTTGGTTTCCCCTTTTCGGCAACACTTATTTCGAGCGGAAATAGTTAGCGGATTAGTTAAATTTGTTCACTATTTTTTGAGAGGCGAAAAATTTCGCGGATTCAAAATGTAAGTACTTTAATTTAAATTTTTTTACATAAGACCGCCTATTCCAGGAACAAAACGGTAAACAATGTTCAAAGAGGGATAATATAAGGTAGAATGCAGAAAAAGCTGGATATTGGATAAAGCTGGAGAATTAGTTAAAGAAAACAAGGAAAATGTAGCTGAGTTATGAAAACAGCTAAAGATGAAGCTGCATTGTTTGAGGCCTGTAATGAAAAATTAGTCGGAATGGAAATATATTTAAATGTGCGCATAAATAAAACTCTTTATGCAAAATAGACTTGGACTGGCCAAAAGCGGTATGTCTTTCAGCATAATCTGACTAAACGACGATTGCGCCAACCCAATTTCAAAACTGTTACCTACACCTTTTTAGTATCCACCTTCAGCGAAAAATCGCAGGCACTCTTCCCAACTGGCGGAATAGCAAAATGTAGCCGTGCTTGCGATATTAGCACATATCTAATAAATACTTTATCGATTCTTTTTTGACTGACATATTTCAAAGATTTGGAAAATTGATAAATTTTGTCAAATTACTATGCCATTTGAATTTTTTAATAATTTTACACTTCATGTATACACATTTCAGAGTTGTAATTTCCATGTTCGAATTTTCTAAGCGAAATTTGTTCCGGGGGAAACTCACAATAGGCGGATTCAATCCGGGCGAATGAAAAAATTTCGGGCGAAACTTACGATAAGGGTGATTACATTTTTTTTTGATAGACCGCATTTTGATATTTGTAAATTTATCAAACCCTGAAAAAAATTTCTAACTTTCTTTCAAAATCTTTAGAAAATTTTCTAGTAAGTGTAGTCCATTAATTTTTGGCGGGATTAAGCGGAAGTTTTAATTTGCTTTAAATGATCTATGATTTTTAAGATGTTTTTCAACGGTTAGTCTTAAACCACTTGGAACTTGCACATTATTGTACTAAAATTTAATGAGTTACAGAACTTTGACCTTTGAAGAAAAGAATTTGAAATTTTTATATAAGTTGATTATATTATTAAAATTGTCTTATGCATTAAGATCCAAACATATCGACTTTTAAGGTGTTGTTAGAAAATGAACTGGAAAATAAATTGTTAAAATAAGCCTCAGCTATTAAATTGAACACTTAATTTAAGCGGACACACAGGCTAATACGAAGGCGATGGCTTGATACTTTTTTTTGTATTCGTTTTGCATTGTAACAATTCATTATTCAAGTTCAAGACAATTTCGATTAAGAATTAAACTACTATAAATTTAGTACTTAATTCCAATTTCAGGCAGAACTCCAAAAAGGATGTATTGCACATTCCGCTAGTTTCGAGAATTTGTTTTTTTTTTCAAATTTTATGGCATACAGTTTAAATTTACATTTCGCTCATTTCGCGCAACACTTTTGTGGTCGCCACTTGTCAGCCTTAATGGCTGCAAAATCGGCGACGTGTGGCACCTGCCCTGCCTAACACTGCCACTCACTTTTTCCATGAATTTGCCTTTCTTGGGCACGACGGATGCAGTGCCTCAAATGAATGTTTCTTTGGCTTATCGTTGCACATATGTATTATCTGTTATTGTTATTGTTGTTGTTGCGCTTGGTCGCGTCGCGTGCGCAAAGTCGCTGATCACGTCAAACATGTGCAGACAAATAAACCAACAGACATGCCAGCATACATATAACATACATTTCAATGGGTCATGAAGCTGCCAACACTATCGAAGCATATGTACCTAAGAGAATATATTCACTGATATTGTTGTTGTTGTTGTTATTGGGTATGCAGCCGGTGTCGGCAATGATGGCCAATGCTCGCAACAATCCGTAATGGCTAATGGGTACCAGATAAATGGATAATGGTTAGGTATTGGTCGCATATGTAAGTAAATAAGTAATTGGGCATTCCTCTGATGTGCAAGTACATTCGTGCTCATTCCAAGCGTGTGTGTTACCATCGCATCGCCGTCGCTTTGTCATCGGGTTCGCTGCTTGAGTCTTTCGTTTGGTGCGTTGTTGGAACACTTTGTTTACTCAGTTGTTTTCTTATTGATACATAGTTATTTGTTTTTTTTTGCTGTGTTGTTGGTGGCGCATTTCATTAAATGTTGCATGCATTTCGCATTCTCTGCTCGGCGGTATGCGATAATAAATTGTGTAAATTGTGTATGTAGTATTTAAAATTGGCGGCAATTCAAGTGAATTTGTCGATTGCATAACTTAAAGATTGTTTTTTTTTTGTTTGCTTTGTAGTATTGGCTTTCATTTGGTTTAACTAAACGATAAACATTTTTATTTATATCGAACTTTTAAAATACGCAATTTCGCCTACTATTTAAAAATTACAACCTCTCAAGCGTCTCGAAAAAATATTTCATGAAAATTTATTTCATTTCACGCACTAAAATTCTAGCTTTATGTCATCGCACAGCTTTACTAGTTGAGGCTTTTGCCTTTGTTACACTTAAAAAATGTTTAGTAAACATTCACTTGGAGCCTCTGTAGCAGCAATGACAGCACTCAAACACCAACAACCGTCAATCACCAACAAAGTGATGGATTATTTTCGCTCTTTAAATTTTTTGGCTGTGCTTGCCTACCGTTGCGTCAACTGTATTTTGCTTGACTTGCACATCTGCCGCCTGGTTGGCTTGTTGAATGTTGGATAGGTTGGCTGTTTCGTTTATTTCAGTCGGTTCGCCGTTATTTGGCACAGCGGGAATGGGCAAGTGTTGCCCCAGTTACGCGCGGTGAATTATGTATGCGTATTGTATTTTATTACTGTTTTTGTTTGTTTTTTTTTTGCTTACTCAGCTGGTTATCTGTAAAATTAAAAGGAATTCAATTGAAGTTGGAATTTTCAAAACTGTTAAAGATAATTTACTCGATATTTTGCAATTCTTGATATTGCATTAAAAGTTTACTTCTCCTAGAAAAAAATATGTTCACACTAGTGTGCCGGTCTACTAGCCACGGCTACTAAAACCGTATTCATCAAAATGAAAATATAAAAAAATAGTTTAATTAAACCAATTACCTCTCGTAATTTAAATGTAAAAGTCTCCGTAGAGCCATACAATTCACATAAAACCTCCAAAATATTGAATTGCTTTTCTTTCATCTTTTGATTAATATAATCTAAAAACGATCTTTTTATTCTTTATATTTATATCCAAACAAAATCCTGCACCAGAAACAAAGACCATCATAAGTAGCGACTTAGTTTTAAGACTTAGAATAAAGAAGAATGAAAAAAGCTCTTAACTATATTTATTTGCTTTAAATCAACCCTTTAAAGGTCTTCGGCCAATTTTTTCGCTTTCACTTCCCAGATGAATCATGATCCCTAAGCTATCGTTAAGTACATTTAAAACAGTAGCAATTGTAAATGATTGAAAGCCAAAGTGTTTACCTAAATGAGATAAGCATAAACTTCATACAATTCGCAGTCTCCTTTTCTACCTCATTTGCAATTGCTGACAGCTTCAATGGGTTTTCATTTCCGCCACCCAGACATACTCGTAAAATGATTGACTAAAGTAAGGCAAAGACTAATGCGAATACAATTAGATGCGAACAATCAAAATGTTGTAGCGATTTATAAAACACAAAAGCGACATGTCAGACGGCGAACGACATGTAATTTGCAAGTTGGAAAAATATTAGCACTCACGACGAGTGTAAGTGAATTTTTTTTCAGAAATCAATAAAATTTTTCCAGCATATGCGTTTATGTTTTGTATTTTCTTCTTCTTCAATAGCATATAACTGTATAGGTGGGGAGTGGTCTCATGCATCGATTTATAATAACAAGTACATGGTAAATAAATATTTGTATGTACATAATATTTGCATAATACCGTGCCTTCCACAGGCGTTTCACTTATTTTGAATGCGCATGCGCAACTGTGCTACTGCGAAGTGGTACTGCAGCAATGTTTCTTTTTACCGCTTTTTCTTTATTGCTTACGTTTTTTCTTCAAATCGTTTTTTTTTTTTATTTGAACTATGTGATCGTGTTAGCGATCAGCCGTTTGATCCGCTCGGTGGGTGCTGTCAGTGATTGACTGGAACCCATAGTGTTTGTTGGCGTTTTTTGCGACTTCTATGTAAATATTTGCTTAAAAATATATGTATGTGCAGTATAAATTCAACTGCGAACTATGACTGTGTAGTGTTACACCACTTTTGACAGCCGCTATGTCACGCTTTCTATTGATTGCTTTTAGATTGCTTGTGATTGTTTTTTTGTTGCTTTTACTCTTAACTAAGAGACGTTGACAATGTATAGTATAGAGATATGCAATATTGCCAGTATGTTTTCGAAACAATTACAACCTCTAAATACGGAAAATAAACATTATCGTGTTTGTTATAAAATTTAGTTTCAAAAGAGTTGCTTCACTTGGCATTATCTATTAAACTACGAAACTAATTAAAGGGTTGTTTATATTTTTTAAAATTTGAATCAAATTATTCTTCGCAAAAAAAAACGCTCACGATATAATTGCTTTTTTGAAGAGTATTGCCGAAAGTTTAATTTTTAAGAAAACTCTAAAATACTGGGTATGCATTTTTTTAGACCATTCAATTTCAAAATCTTCTTTAATATTGAAGAAAAAACTCAACACCATTAACAAAAAAATTTTAATACTTTTAAGGTAACTGATCGTGCACTTTGAAATAAATTGTGATGGCAATTTTTAGAAATTTGTTTAATTTGTGCGAGTTTCGTATAACCTTTGAAACTGTTATTTACATGACTTTGGTTATAGATTCTACAAAATAAATATTTTTTTCTTATTTATTGGCCTTAAATGTTTAATAACTGACAAATTTATTGAGCTCGAGGCCAGTTTATTGAAGATTTTATTTGGAAAAACAACAACAGTTTTCCTCGATCTCCGAAATAATACTATAACTTCTACCATGTAAAAACTTCAGACTTCTTTTTTTTTATTAAATTAATTAAATTTATTTTTCATAACCACTTCTCCCAGGCTTTGAACCCAGGAGATCGGAGTTGCAGAGCCAACACGTTACATGCTGTGCTACGCTGGCCTCGAGCCTAGGTTAGGTTAGGTTAGGTGGCAGCCCGAAAAGGGGCTCACTTAGACTTTAATTTATAGTCCATTGTGATACCACTATGCAGTTCTCCCCTGAACTGAAGGACCCGCTGGTAAGCGTTAAGAGAAACGTCGCGTGTTCTTTACGAAGGAGCGTAGACTTTCGATGGATACATCGGAGAGCCCCTCGGGAGTATCGAAAAAGTATGAGCCAAGGTGTCTGCATCTAAGCCTAGCGAAAGCGGGGCAGCTAAGAAGGTAATGTTGAGATGACTCCACCTCATCATCCTCCATACAGCACCCACAACTTGGATCAGAAATGATGCCCAGCCTGACAGCGTGGGTCCCCATCGGGCAGTGCCCTGTCAGAACACCGATCAGGGCCGAGAGTAATGGTCTTGAAGAGCTTAATAATTCCCCAGACCGTCTGCGGTCCACAACCGGCCAAAAGGACCTTGCAACTTTGCACGTCGGGGTTTCCGCCCAGCGTTTGCTGAGCCGACTGAAGGCCCATTTTTCCAGAAGCAGACCGCATGTGGACATGGGAACTCCAATGCCCTTCCTTCCTGGAGTGATTTCTTCTGAAGTGCCCTGACGAGCCAGCTCGTCCGCGCGACAGTTTCCCGCAATGTCGCTGTGACCTGGTACCCAAATCAGTCGAATGCGGAAGGTTTCCGAGGCGGCCGATAAGGAGGCCAGGCACTCTCCGACCAGTTTCGACCGGAGAGTCAGCGATCCCAGGGCCCTGATTGCAGCTTGACTGTCCGAGTAGATGCTTACCACCTTCTGTGTGTTAGTAGTGCCGCGACGCAAGTGGTCTGCTGCTTCCTTGATGGCAGCTATTTCAGCTTGAAAAACGCTGCAGAAATGCGGTAGTCTAAACTTACTATGGAGCGACAGTTCCTCGCAGAATACACCTCCTCCTACTCTTCCCTCCAGCTTCGATCCCTCCGAGAACATGTTCACTGCGCCTTTGCACCAGAGGTCGTCTCCCTCCCACTCCTCTCTTGATGGGATGTGGGTCGTGAAGGATCCTCTTGGGGCGAGCTTCGGTACGCATTGATCGACGTCCCCTGGGATGAATTCGAAGTGTTTAAGGATCCCTGAGTGCCCGTACTCCGGGGTGAGGGAGAACCCGGCGCTTCGCAGTCTGATGGCAGAGCGGGCGGCGGCAACTCTGCCTGCCAAGTCTACAGGAATGATGCCAAGCATCACATTTAGAGCAAGCGTGGGAGTGGTGCGAAGTGCTCCGCTGATACCAATCAAGGCGCTTCTCTGCACTCGTTCCAGATTCTTTGCTAGAGTAGATTTATCCAGGGAGCTCCACCAGATAAAGACACCATAGAGCATAATGGGTTTAATTGTCGTTTCGTACAGCCAGAGGACAACTTTGGGAGAGAGGCCCCATCTCTTCCCGATGGCATTCCTGCAGCAGTATAAGGCGACCGACGCTTTCTTCACCCTGTCCTCGATGTTCGGCCCCCAGTTAAGCTCTCTGTCCAGAATAACCCCCAAGTACCTGACTCTGTCAGAAAGCACAAGAGGAGTGCCTGCGATCGAGGGTAACTGGGCCTCTGGCACTCTATATTTCCTGGTGAACAAGACCAGCTCTGTCTTGTTAGGGTTTATAGCTAGCCCACAGCCAGCAGACCAATTTATAACCAAATTTAGATGACCTTGCATGAGATCGTAAAGCGAGTTCAGGAACTTCCCCCTGACTATGAGTGCCACATCGTCCGCATAGGCGACCACCCGGCAACCCCTCCCCTCTAGTTTCTCTAGAACCTCGTTTAAGACAATGTTCCAGAGGAAGGGCGAGAGAACCCCCCCTTGTGGGGTGCCCCTGCTCACCTTTTGCTGAGCCGATGCGCTTCCCCACTCCGCCACGACAGTTCTGTCGCATAGGATATTTGAGATGAACCTGGTCAAGTTGGTTTCAACTCCAAGCCGGCCAAGGGCCAATATAACCGCATTTGGAAGAACATTGTTGAATGCCCCCTCTATGTCGATGAAGACACCCACTGCGTATTCTTTGTGTTCGAAAGACTCTTCGATGTTTTTAACCACGGTATGCAGAGCAGATTCTACGGATCTGCCCTTCGTGTAGGCATGCTGAGAGAGACTAAGTCTCTCGCGTGGAATTTTATTTCTAATATATAGGTCGATCAGCCTCTCTAAGGTCTTCAGAAGGCAGGACGAGAGGCTGATTGGTCTGAAGTCCCTTGGCGACACGTGGGAGCTTTTCCCCGCCTTTGGGATGAATGTGGCCTCGAGCCTAATAAATTTGTCAATTATGATCTTACAAAATTTTAAATGAAAGTTCTCAAAAATAATTAAATAAATAAAAGTTTCAAAAAATATCATTTTTAAATTTACTTTTACTCTTTGTGATCGCATCTGGATAAATAATTATTCGTTAAAAAATAAGCGGAAAATTAAATAATTTGTATAATAAAATAAAATATAGTTAGAAGATTCACAAAGTATCGTATCGATGTCGTAAAATAAGAAAATATGAAAAATTCAAAGTGGTTATTTCACTAACATTACAATGCAATAAAAAAATTTGTTTTATTCTCGTATGATTTTCATTTGCATATAATTTTTGTGCTTATAAAGATGTTTAAATCTACTTGATTACTCATAAAGTTGGTGCTATAGGTTTAAACATAAAATTACTTGTGGATTATATATTTTTGACTGCTTTAATATATGATAGGCATGCAAATGCTTCGTTAAAAGGCAAACGCTAGAAATTATCCACGAACCCCGTTAATCGCAATTGCGTCGACACTTATCTCCCAACCAAATCCCCAAAGATTGCAACATGTATTTGGAAAATATCGAAAATGCTGTGTAAAGTTTGTTTGTTCGGCATAGTATATAAAATCGGTGCAAGAAGTCTGCGTAAGAAGTTAACAATGCAATGTGACACCAACGCCGACAGCTACAAGAAAAATGGTAGTATTTGAAAAATTGTTAAAATAAATAGTAGTCGCATTTTCTTTTCGGTTACAAGCCACTAAGCTCCCCATTTTTAATCGCCCCATTTAAATCGTGTCAATCAATACAACGTTCGTGCCAACAACACCAAAGTGATCACCGCTAGACTAACGCCACACACCGATGTTGGCATGTAAACACTTTGGCACGGCATGTGCGGAATGCCACTAACAATGTGCAGCAGCCTGCTGAAAAGAGGGGCATGAAAATTTCCCAAAAACAAAGGCAATGTTTTGCAGAATATCAATTCGGTGGCAAGTGGCACTCGTTTGTTGTAACAGCAGTGAGCGATAAATTGTCACCCGCTATGCATGTTGTCATGGTATTTATTGTTTGTGTGCAACAAAATGAAATGACAAAGACAAACCCATGCATTGTCAGTAGAATGAGCACGAAATTGTCGCACGAACCAGCAGCTTTGAAGATTTGAATACTCGTACATGCTGATATAATCAGAAATGGCGCTCACAGTTGCAGCTATGTAGATTGCCCGCGATAGCAAAGTGTAGCCGCGTAGTAAGTAAGGCGTGAAATTTTATATTAAATGTGGAATGCGCAAAAAGTATTTTGAGAGATTATTTTTCGTTTTCTGAATCAAATATCAATTCATGGTTTTACGCAGCACAAGAATGACATGAGATATAAGTAATTTTTGGTCTTTCCAGCTGCTACTAAGCTTGTTATTATCTGCAATACGAAGCTGTTGAATTTTAACTAGCTTTTGTGGCCAGATATATTTAGGAAAATGCTAGCCGTCCGGAAAATCCGTATTGCCTTGTAAATCTTTTTAAATGGTCTTCAAAAGCATTAAATCTATAAGCAAATAAATAAAGGAGAAGCTGAAACCTAATTCAAATAGTCCTAATCCTAATAATATATCTAATCCGATTTTTTGTGGCTCAAACCGTTAGTTTTTTCAAAATTTTTCTTATATCAAAACTCATAGTACATATTGTTAGATCCAAGGTATCTTTTCAACAATATTTAACGTTTATTCGTCAACAAATATGAAAAAATAAGCCTCCATGATGGGTTCAAAGTGGACGTTGTACAAACGACACCTCCTGTTTCTTGGCAAGACTGCATGAGTTTGACGTATCTGAAATGCACAAATGAAACATTTTTGTATTCGGGATCGCATCTGCTAAAAGCTGAACTAAAATCACACTAATCCGATGATTTACTCAATAATAGTGACGAATTATCAAAAAAAGTAATTTTTTTTTGCTATTTTTTCGGAATTTATTGTTGTTTATTAATACTAAATTTTCTTGGATTCAAATAATTCTAGTTTATCTTTTTCCTGAGGATAATACGAGTTATTTAGATATTTAATTATTGATTTATATGGTATAGCTTTTGAGAAAAGTTGCCAAGAAACCGTAAAAATGTGGATTTGAAAAAAACGCCTCTCGCTAGGTGAGCGCACCAATGAAAACGCATATACTTTCAAAACTACTATAGATACGGCAATAAAATTGTGGACTAACATTCTTCGATAGTTGAAGAATAAGAAAATAAAATTTAAAAAATTTCGATTTTTTTGAACCAAAAAACCGGCATACCCTCTTAAGAGCGGAGTGGTGAACGCTTATTTAATGGGGCGCATTTTATCTTTAAGCAAACTTTATTTATGCATGAAATCATGAATTTATATGTAGCTACAAACATAAAATACCATCGAAATTACTTTAAAATCGGTCAAAGTACTCACTGATAATCAGTCATGTGAATAATTGAATTTTGGATAGTTACTTCTTCTCGCAGACGATGGAAAAATAGTTGTCCAAAGAGCATTCGTCCCGAACGCATTTGGGACGCGAGTGGGTTGCGGTGGGTGCTAAAACTCGATATGCAGCTGAGATCGAGTTTCGCAAGAAAAATTTTAAATCAAAGGAAAAGTTTTTTTTTCATATCGGTCACCCCTCGGCAGGCAATGGCAAACCTCCGAAGATATTTCTGCCATGAAAAAGCTTCTCATAAATACATCTGCCATTAGCATGTAGTGTAAGCGCCTAATTATTAATAATTAAAGTGCAACTTTCAAGTGGATACATATCGCTGTTAGATATTGAAAATTCCACCGAAAATTTCTTTAAACAGCTCTCCCTTAGAATTTTGAATTTTTTTTTTATCCTATTTGCGGCACATTTTTCTAGCAGAACGTAATTTATTCTACGAGGAATTAACGAGTCTTTATTTCCGGGATGCAATTAAATCTTTAAATGCATTTAAATACATATACATAACGTAATACTGAGTCAATTTCAAACATAAAAAACTTACATACTTTCACAATTGTGCTCATAAATCGCGCAAATATAAAACATTGAAATTCCATTATGCTTTTGTAGGCACGCAAAGTGGGCATATTTACGACCGATTTTTACAGCCAATCTATTACAGTTCTCATATTTTAATTGTCATGGCAGCAATCGCAAGGTTTGTTAAGCCATTATTGAGACGATTAGAACATAAAACTCAAAATTATAGGCTATTAAGCGGCGCGTACTAACAAACTACAAAACCAACAATAATAACAAGATAAACTGGAAATACACACATAAAACTTGTAGTACAAAAGAGCGTAAGAATGCAATACCAAAAGGTAAATGCAAATAAAAAAATGAACTATATATAAAAATAAAAAAAATCAGAAATCAAACATTGAATGTACGTAGAAGTCTCGCAGGCCTTTCGCATTTCACTTATTTATTTAATAGCTAAAACGATTTTTCGCACCAATTGAGAGTTTTTTAAATATAGTATTTCACGCCTGCTAATTTACGCAATTGCAATGACGAGGGACGGAAGGGTACATGCAGTCTGTGCGGTGAGGTCTTTGCATTAAATATCTAAATACGAGTATGTGGGTTGTGTCTGCGTTTATGAGTTGAGCGTTTTCGCAGTGATCTTAGCGGCTTATAAAATCCACATTGCTCTGAATTTGTAGATATACTCGTACTTATAATGTCGCATGATATAATGATATGCATTGAACTTTTAGTTTCACACACTGAATTTATTAATAACTGTAAAATAATAATCATTTGTTTATCAATATGTCAAACAAAGTACCTGTCGCTGAGGATACTAATCAATATGGCAATAAAACTAAATATGTAAACCTATACACAAATAAAATAATATAGTCATATTTAAGACGTACTTGATGATGGATTTATGATTGGTTGATTTGTAATGCAAATTTATATGCTGCATGTGTTGTGTTGGTGGTTGCTATTTTTCAAAAGTAATTGCAGGCGTTAAAGTCTTCGATTAGATGTCTGGCATATCAACAGCTATTTCTGAGATACGCAACTTGTAAACTTATTTCCTTCTCGACATTGCCGAGCTGTCAGCACATTGCGGGCAACATTCTAAAAACTGTCTACCACCCATATTGTTATGCACATACTCGTACATTTATATATGTATTTAAGGAGGGTTGTTATCTAGCTTAATGAACTGTGAATGTAAAACCGCCGTTGGTGCCGATAACCAGATCACAGATGAAAATTATATACCTGGTTGACAGTGACGACAGCGTTTGTGCGGATTTAATGCAGCATGTCTCCTTCCGTACTGTTAGCAGTAAATTTAATAGCCGCCAACAAACAATTAATAATTTGATTATAGATACACTACGGAGAAATTGCATACTTTACTGAGTATGTTAGTCGGTGCAAGAAATGCAAAATTTGTGTTTGCAAATATAGTAATATTGGTCGCAGAATCCTCCACAATAAAAAATTGTATACTTACATATATAAAGCTTTACTTTATTGATGGAATGGTGGGAGAACGCAAATTGATAAGACGATAGAGTAGCAGATCTACTTCCTAAAATCAAGCTCAATATAATACAAACCGCCTGCAAGAATATATTCTTCAACATTACAAGCGGAACAATTGAATTATCGTATAGAGGAAGTTTTTTGCAATATTAAAATCTTTGGTAAACTATTCGGTATATGCGGGGCTTAAAAACAATATCGCAGCCATATGGTGACGAATACAAAATTTTATTTTTTAAATTTTATTTTATTTTTATTATTTATATATGTAATTAATATTACACCAAGTCATTATTTTACTACAACTATATAAACTAGATCGCATAGGCGGTTATCGAGCCAATGAAAGAAGAAGAAGACATAAACTTGAGTTTCAAACTTTGTGGAAAACTGAAAAAAAATCACTCAACTTTCTAGTCAACTTCAAAAAAAAAAGCTTTACAAACTATTAGAGTAAACAGTTTTATAGCAAATGCAATAGCAGTACAGGGTGCGTCAGTTATTGTGGATATGCATACATGTGACCATAACTAGTAAGTGTTAACTTGTTTTTTTGATATATTTTAAGATTAGCCATAAAGAACAATAAATTAACTGAGAAAATGAAACTGCATGCAGGGATCGTGGCTATTCACGCAAGTCACAGCGATTCAAAAATAGCGAATTTTTTTACCTGCGCCCGATCATTTGAAAAATTTTGACCAGCATCAAAACATAAACCGAAGAAACAACACGTTTTTATGTTCTTATCCACGGAAGGTTCCCCATGTAATGCATATGGAATTTCATGGTTTTGGTAGTTTTAAGCAGTGAAAGACATGTCATGCCTGCACAAAAAAATTCATTCAAATATAAGCATTCGTAAAGGAGTTATACTTCTTTAAGTTTTGAAATCATAATGTATAATAAAGTGTAATATTCAAGTGATTGCAAATTAGTGTTAATTTTAAAAAAAAATTTACTGACGCTTATCTGCCATCAGTGCAAAAGAATAGTTAAACAAATTCTCAAAAATGAACACTTTGTAATTTAATATATTAAAAGTTTAATGATCTACAAAATTGCATACTCGAAATTGGTTCTAACTTCAGAGAGAAAAGTTTGAAATTCAAATAAATTTTTGTTAAATTATAAGTTTTGTTAGAGTTGGAAATTTGGGTGAAGATGGTTTTGATGGAGAATCTACTATATTTCAATTGAAAAAAAGTAAAAGTAAAGTAAGCACTTAATTGGCGCCCACATTATATAGTAGTAGTGTACGTCTTTGTGAGTACCACAAATGGAAGTACCTACAAACGTGGTATGCCATTGCCTGCTGAAGGGCGGATGATATTAGAAAAAAATTCTTTATTTTTTTATTAGAAAGAATTCTTTAACTTTTTCTACAGCTTTATATTTTAAATACTTCGGCTAATATAGTAAGTTACCTTAAAGGCATTCCGGGATAAAAAGCTCACTGCTACACATTCGGTCACAGGGGTCACAGGGGTCAAACTGGTCCAAACGACCACTACGTACTATTTATTAAACTAGAAGGCCCGGCGAACTTCGTCCCGCCCAAAATTTATTAGAAGTAAATCAAACACTTTTTGAACTCTGTTGTCCTATAACTTAAAAATGACCTCGGTTAGAACCTTCTGCAGGAATAAACGAATAACTGTGCAAATTTTAACATTTTTCCGTGCTGTAGTTCGGACGCTCTGCGCGGACATAACGAAATAGCGCTTCATTTTTATATATAAAGATGAAAAATTTCCAGTTGCGGTCAATATAATAAGAGTGCATATACCAAGCTCGTTAAATTTTAAAATTTGATCATATATTCTATATTATTTTTAACTTATTGTACAATGTTGCACCGTAGTAAGCGCGGAATATCTTGTGTTATCGAATGATGTAAATATTTTGTAAATAAACCGAAAACTCGGATTTTTGAATGCAACATTTCGAAAGTTTTAAAATTTTGATATTGGGTCATTGTTAACATAGGTTTTTTGTAAATATCTTCGGAACTACATAACCGATTTAAGAGTTTGATATCTCGTTTTGAAAAACATGACAACGGCTTTCAAAAATAAAATAAAATAAAAATAGGAAAAAAAAATAAAAATATGTACTTATACTTATGTCATTGGTGGTGCAATATGAAAATTGGATTTTGCCACGCCCCTCCGCCCGCAGACCGAAAATAAAAAATCAGACTTCACAGTGTCGCCCGCCTGAATATTCTGATAATTCCCTGAAAATTTCATCAAAATCCGGCCCAGCCGTTTTGGAGTCCATACGTTACATACATACACACATCCTGTTTTATATATATGTATATAGATATATAGATATGTATATATAGATTGACCAAACATGGTATTGTTCAGAATATGAGCAAAATCAGGCCGAAAATGTAATTTTTATTAATAACTCGACCCCAGTGACGCCTGAAAAATATTTTTTTGTAAAAGGATGTATTTTCCCATTATAAATACACATATGAATATATTGTTATGAGCCAAATCGCACCGCAAATATAGTCCAGCGCCACCTGGCGTATATATTTTTGCAGAAGTATTTATTTTACCATTCCTGTTGTGAATCTTACCATCCCAAATTTAATTATTTAATAATTTTTCTTCAAATTAATGCTCACACTAATTTTAATTGCTTTTTTTTATTTAGACAATGAAGAAGAAACCCAAAATTTTGAAACATTTACACTGTCACTAAGTACTAGTTAAAATTTTTTGAAAATCGTGATTAAATCATCTGAGAATACGCTTTTTGAATTTTCAAAGCTCTTGAAAACTTTTGATTTCCTCCATTTAGGCAATTGTTTTAATCGAGTGTAGGTTCCCATAGCTGTTTATATTATTATGGTGAAAGTTTCAAAAAGCTTGAAGCTTTACAACGAAAGTTCGAATAGGAAAACATTAAACTGTTTATGGTTTACAATTTTAATTTTTTTTTTCAGAGTAACTATTTGGGGTTTATAGATATGTGTTTTTTTTTTAATTTTCATATTTAGTTTTTAAATACTGCTCATTCTCCAACCAATGTATGCCGCTCATTTAGATATTTTTTATAGAAGCTTTGCGTTGTTTGCATATACAAGCAAGTTTTATTTAAACGCTATTTTTAAGCAATTGTGGTATTCAAAAATATATATGGTACTTGATGTTTTGATGATCTTTTGTTAAATTATTATAAATTCGGCATAAGCATGCAATTTGGGTTTATATCTTTTTTTGTTAGAGAATAAGGGTAAGTAATTTGAATAAAAAATAATGGAAATTTAATTTAAGAAAAATAAATTGTGCAAACTTGTCATTATGTGGCTGTGATATATTTTTTTCGCACCTCGTTCCTTACTCTATGGAGAATTCGTGGAATATATTTTAACTTTACAACAAAATATGGTGTCGTCTTTTTTGACTAAATTTAGAGAATAAAGTTTAAGTAGTAGTTACTTAAATAAGTTAATTTTAGTAAATTAAGTGCTTGACTTACCTTTTGGTTCTTATATCACAGAATCGTTTTATAAATGAAGTTAAAACGTTTTTTTTTTTGTTAAGTTGTAATTAGTTGTGTGTAATGTGATGTCACAGTAAAGTGCTTTATATGTTTTTATGATTTGTTTTTAAATTTCTTCTTACTTACACCTCCTTTCACCTACTAAATTTGATTTGTAGCGATTTATGCCAATTGATAACTATTTTAATACGGAAAGTGTTGCGAAATATTGCAGTAGTATTATCAAATGGTTATATTCAATGCACCGCACAACTTTATGTGCTTTAATTTTTCCGGAAAATAATTAAAAGTTAAATATGTTTTGTTATTTGTGGTTGAAAATTAAACTTTCGATTATTCGATTAAATTTCAATAGATGGAAAGAAACGAAATTATGTTAATTGGCAAACATTTATAATTAAGCGTTTGTTGTTGCCGAATGAATGAAACGTTAAATAATTGAAAGGAAAAGTAGCGATTGAGCCACTAGCGTTTACATGGTGAATGGCAGAGCGACGAGGAGGCTAGGTGTTGTTTTATGTGTGTGTATTCGTTTTTTTTTATTTTTGGAAGTGATAGGTGCACGTCGATATAGTACAAAGTTTTTGTTGTTGTGCGTAGTTCAGTTGCTGGTTTTTTATAGCTCTCGTTTCTGAAAATAAACATAAAAAGAAAATGTAGTAATAAAAATTATATTTAAGTTATTAAAAGTCATTTTTAATTTTCAAAATAAAAATTTTACATACTCGTACATGTGTATGGAATGAGTAAATTCATTGTTTGCGTACAAAACATATTTAGAACTTAACTAAAGAAGCTAAAGCTATTTACCATAAAATCAAAAACACGACAATAGCAAAAAAGTAAAAGTTCTATGGTTCTATGTAATGCTTGCTGCTGGTGAATGGTTGTCTGTGAAGTGCACGATTGACAGTTCTGGGTGTAGCTGAACACTCTCTTTTTACACAATGAATGCGCGCATTTTTCAAATGCTGTTGGCCTTTTGTTAAGAGCAAATTATACATATATAAAAATATATTTTTTTTTACATTCACTTATGAGTTATTTAACTTTCAACGCAGCAACGTTACAACTGTGCTTAAAACTATTATTCAATATTAGACCATAAAAGACAAAAATGTAAATTCTGTAATACAAATTGTTTGAGTGTTCCCAATATGTACACACATATGTATGTGTAAATGAAATCGAGTTACTTAATATTTCAGAACAAGTTTTATCATTCTTTTGTTTCGTATTTACCACTTTTCATTTCCCAGTCGGTAACACACCCGCCCATTTGCTAGAACGGCATACTCGTACATGTATGTGCATACATACAAACATAAATACTTTATTTTAATGTATCCACGCTCAACGCTAACAGGAAATAAAACATAATAAAAGTAACTGTTAATCATACCAGTTATTTTCTGCATAACATCATTAAGTTAATAGTAATAATGATCGTAAAGGATTCTGCTGCAATACGTGCGCATGCTTAGTAATTATGTACATACATATGTATATATGTATATACTCATATGCATATATGTTTGTAAGTAATTAAAGCCGTCTGTGCCTGCGAGGCAACAACGAATTAAGTATTTTTATTGCTATTAAAGCAAATTAGATGAAGCGGTGTTATGTTATTATCTGAACACATGCGCAGCTCATGTCATGTTGTTGCATATGTAGAGAATTCGTTGGCGGCTCATTCTAAGTAGTATGTTGGTAGCTACGCATAGTACAAAAAATACGTCATCTTTTGTAAGCGACTAGCAAATGAACGTCGAACTCGCTTATAATCAACTCTCTTTTATTTTGTATACACTTTACAACACTAGTCTGCAAAATTAATGGTCGTTTGTAAAATTTGCTGGCAAAACAAAACAAAATGAGTAATTCTTATAAGAGGCGATTTCACTTACGTCTGCTCTATCTTGGTTTTTTACTTATTTTGATGTTTGGCGAAAATTTTTCAATTTCCCATGGTACTTTCCAATGATTATTCACAATAGCACAACTTTCTCACTTTCCAACACTTTCAATGAGGTCGGCTATTTTTTAAGCGAATTTATTTTAACCCGCTTACTTCAACTCAACTCGCTTATTTTTGTTGTTGCTTTCCACGCTATACGATAAGCTACATAGTGTTCTTTTGCAAGTCGCTTACAAAAGATGACGGCTATTGACCATCAGAATGCAGCATCTGAAATATTTAAAAAATATAAAAATTTCAAATTTTTGACACAGACCCACCTGGTGGTTAATGAAAAGTGGACTCTTAAGGTGCGAAGGGGTTTTGTAAAAGTCTTTATATAATCTAAATTTGAACATTTGTTTGTGCTTATTAGTTCTATATAAATAGTTTTAATCTACCAGAGTTATTAATATAAATCTTAAAGTGACAGTCACACTATAAATATCGTTTGTGCATTTGTCTCACTCAAGTGTGCACCGTACTTAGACCACGACAAAAAGCTATTAAATTTTCGATGTGAATTACTTTTTTCAATCTCCTGGAAGATTTGAAGATTTGAAGGTATATGTTTTTGCGTTGTCCGCTGTGGAATTGAGTACAAAGCCTTTCAGGAAATTCAACGCTCTGAAAGAAATTATTCCTTCGCTAAGGTTAGCTGCCGTTGAAATTGAAATCGCTCGGCTGAAAACCAAGTGATTGTAAAGCACCCATACAGTGCACCATCGTCTTTAAAAACCGCGATCAGATTCGCACAATCAGCAAAGTCAACATCAACTTAAAGTCATGTTTGTTTTTACTTCTTCAATAATTGCGAAAATTCGCGCACATACCAACCAATGCAGCAGATCCCACATTGCGTTAGTTAGATGGGAATCAGTTCAAGTGAAGACAAAATTACCAAAAGGCGTAATTTCTTCTTCACCAGCAACCAAGTAAATAGTCGTCAGAAAAAAGTCTATACAAACATACATACGTATATGTAAATGAATGTTGATGTGCACTTAAAAATTATATTTTTATATGCACTTGAACCCAGCAAGCATTTCGATCTCGGAAGTTCCTTTACTTTTTTTTTATATTTGCAGGCGATGACGGTCTCTGTATACAGAAGTGCTTTTAGTGGTAAGTACAACTGGCTTTTTAAAAGTTTACGTACGATTGTGGAACAAATTCTAAGTATTAGAAAATAAAAACAATAAGGAAACGTCGTTTTGATCATTAAACAACAGTTTTTCAATTATTTTGTTGTTAAATTGGAAACAACAACTGTCGTAGGGTCATGTGGAAGAGTCGTGGAACCATTGCAAGAAGACATATTCCTCCAATTATATTTCAAAAATTTAGTTTGGATAGATACCATATCAAACAGAATCAGATACACCAACGTGGTACTCAAAAACAAACAAGTAAGAAAAGCTAAATTTGGGCGAAACCGATTTTTATATACCCTCTCGACGTATGTTTGTATGTGGTAACGCCCATTTTTCAAAATTTCATAAAAATCAAGTTTCTTAATTAACTATCTCTCAAAATATCAAATATTAATTAATATGTTCCAATAGATAAAGAAAAAACGAAATTTTTGAATTTTTTAAAATTTCTGTTATATGGGAGGTGGGTGAGATTATGGTCCGAATAAAAAAGTTTTAACGATGATAACAGCGATATTGAGGAAAATTTGTTTACCAAATTTTATGAGGATACCTTACACCGTTATTGAGATACAGACATTTTTTCCTAAGTGGGCGTGGCAACGCCCATTTTTGAAAATTACATAAATACCTAATTTCTTAGTTCCCAATCGCTCCAAATACCGAATTTCACTCAATTTTTTTTAATAGGTACCGACAAAATTAAGTTTTTGCATTTTCCAAAACTTCCGTTATATGGGAGGTGGCGTGGTTGTGATCCGATTTCAAAAAATTTCTATGTCAAGGAAAATATTTCCACCAAATTTTGTGACGATAACTAATACTGTTATAGAAATACAGACAATTTTCCATAAGTGGGCGTGGCATATATATGTCTATGTCTATCTCGATTAATTTTTGCTGTTACAAACAACCGTTATGCGAACAAAGTTATAATACCCTTGTATAAAAGTACGTTCGGGTATAAAAACAAATAAGAACAGAACAATAAAACCAAACCTAAGTGTATACGGTAGTAAAAGTGGCAAATACTTAATAAATAAAAGAACACATTTGTTTGGCCGACACTTGAGACATTTGTTGTGTTGTTGATGCTGCCATTTTTTGTACACACCGTAATGACGGTTGCGATTGCGAATATGTTTGTGTTTTTGTTGTTGATGCTGCGACATCAAGTAACATGAAATTTTTTGAATGTCATAAATTGTTGCAAGTACAGAGAATTAACAACACACTCCACTTGTGCGCCGCTACTTACTAATGTTATATTAACTTGTGTGTCACTGTGACTTAAGTGTGCATTGTTTTTTTTTTAACTTTTTACGCTTGTATGCACATGGGTCGGTTGAGCTCATACACATCAGCTGAAAAGACATTTACATCGAAGAACAATGAATGCCGCTGCGCAATGCACTCGAGCAGTCAAATATGTATTAATACATATGAAAACGTATGTAAGTAAGTAACCCAGATGTGTAATTGTTTTTGCTTACTTTTTGCAAGCATCGTACTGACATCTTACTGTTGACAGATGCAAGCGTTGACAAGCAAGATTATCGCATTGGCGCCATTCACACGTTACTGGGCGGTTGTTGTTAGGTGATTCATGGGTCGAAAGGGTTTGACTTCTATGCTCATATATGTATGCGCATTAAGGTGATCAAAAATGCAAAAGTAAAGCCAGAATTTATATGTTCTCACCTTTAGGAGTATTCTTCAGCGAACACCTATATTTTATTTTGAATATTTTGTGATTACTTAAAAATCGTAAATTTTCGCATGTTTTTTATGTGTGGAAAAATTGTTTCTGGTAGAAATCTTATAGCAAAAATAAAAAAGAATATTTTTCCATCAGAAAAGTCAGACAATGACTTTTATGAGACGATTTTTAAAGAATCATTGCAAAACTAATAAAAAGCTTTTGAGCGATGGCTTGGTAGCACGCTTTCAGAAAACGAACTAATAACAAGAATCTCAAAAAAACGCAAAAAACTTTAATGTTATACATACTAAATATGAAAAGAAGTTGATAGCGAACATAGGATAAAAATACGAAGTAATCAATAGCTTGCTTGCTTTCATAGAGATTAAGCCAAATGATTAAAAAACTGATTTAAAAAGAACACTGAAGATGACACATTACCGAAACGGTTTGATAAGTAAGATGGTAATTCGTTCCAAAAAAATTAACTTTGAATAATTTGTTACAATCATGCTAAAAGCAAATTACTATAAAATTCATACAGGGAATATTTATTTAAAAACATACTTCACTTGCCAACAAAGCAACAGCTTTTAATAGTAATCAGTTCGATTCCCTTCCGAAGTACCTGTTTGGAGGTGTTCAATGCTACTTATTCTGAATTATCTTGCATTTTGCACAATTTATAGATACATACATACACACATATTTATTCGGGTTCTTACTTCTTTTTTACATATGAATATACTCAAACACAAAACTACATGGCGGTTATTTTTTACAACAATGTCAATTGTTTTCGAGGCCTTAAGAAATATTTGTCACTATCGCAAAATAATCACTATGTGGTCATGGAGCACGGCTATTAAGTATCTACATATTAACTGCATAAGCATAATTTGATTTAAAGAACTTTTTGAAAATCACCTATTTCCCGGTGCAGTTTAAATTATTTTACTGCTTAAAAGTTCTGCAGTACAGTTGACTAATATGCTATACAATTTTGGGTATCTGAAATTCAAATAATTAATCTTACTTCAGACTAATTTATAGTTTTTGAGGTGCAATTTATGAATCTAAATGCACTTGAGCACTCGTGAAAAAAGTTTGAGTTATTTGAAACACATTGAATGGTTTCGTAAGTAAAATTGCAAAAATTTATAATAAAAACAACTTTTGCATCATTATGGTTAATAATTTTCCCTTGCCAACTAGCTAAATATGTACATATTTAAATCGGTATTCTGTAGAAGAAAAGCGAATTTCATATAAATACTCGTGTGTAACATGAATATTTGTAAAAAAGGAAAAGTAATATAAAAGGCTTAGGTATGCGGAAAATCAAAGAAGCCATGTGCATATGCACATATATACATATGTAAAATCGGACAAGGAATGAAACCGACAAACCCAAATGTGGCAAGCGGTTATTATGTCATTTACGCTGAATTCACATATATTTACCGTAGACACTACTTAAGCTCACTCAGTCAGTCGAACTGCAGGTCGAACGGTGGCCGAATGAACTTTTTGCCGGTCTAATTGATTTGGATGCGCGTCACAACGGATGCAGGAATTTCAAAATGACACCTCCTGCAGTCGACAACGACTGTAATGTGTGTGACAGCGCTTGCTAGCACTAAGTGTAGACACACGTACATACGTATGTATATATTCTATGTATGTATGTTACAACTACAATTTTTTGCACGGTTATGTAGTTGCTGCTTGCTGTCACGCGCAATTACTATTTTTCTTGCGCTGTACCAATCGGTGTCGTCAAACATTTGCGTCTGCCAAATTGCATTTATTTACCACAAAAGAGAGAAGAAGAAAAAAAATGCTAAATGTGGCCAACACAATTTATGGTTGCATTCTCCTACATGCTTACATATCCATATTTTTCATTTTTGTTTTTCTTTCTCTTATTGTACAATTGCGGCGTATTTGTAGCGCAATGGATGCTCGCAAGCCTGTAAACTGTTAAATCGTTTAAGTCACACCTCATTCTGTGATTACGGTTGCTCATCTACGTACGTATGTTTTATTTTGAAGGTACATATTTATTTCAGGAGTACATATTTATGTGCAAATGTAAATATCATATATAATCAGTTAGTTAGAGTGAGTAAAGTTTTGATGTTGCGAAACTATATAATTTTTGTGTGTGTCAATGGTTTTTTTGTTGATGTGCAAAATGATTCGTTTAGCTTACTAATTATTATTTTATTTGTTTGGTAGTAAAGTTAAGGTGCCAATCACTATTACTTCTACATGCGATCAATGACATTTATAAATCAGAACAAATAAGGATTTAAATTTTTTCAACTTTCCCAAGATATTACCTCAAATAGTGTGTCATAACGTTATTAAAATTGAAAAAGTGTTTTAAAAATAAAAGCTTCCGTATATTCTCCACTCTTGCTCCTTAATTTCTTAACATTTTAATAAATATTGTTAGTAACATATGTCTACTCTTGAGTTAATTTTTCTTTTGGCCAACAGAATTAGAAAATACAAGCTAGTATTCATACTGCTTTGACCTATTCATAATGGAGTATAGGACTATAAGTGCAGAATATCATATTAATAGTTCGAGTATTCATATATTTTTATGCTTTAACTAAAACATGTGAAATCCTCGAAAATCGTATATAAGTGTTTTAACTACTTTATTATACGGTGTAATCATTATTATATTAGTAACTCCCCTCTAAAATAAGGACACTACTCTGTCAATATAATAAAAACAACACTATCACCCTTTCCAGAAAAAAGATTAAAAAATATTCATTAAAATAATTAATATCATCTATCTATAAAAATACATTTTTTTAAATCGCCAAAGTGGCAATATCATTTAGCAAAAGAATCAACATTTTTTTAAAAAGTTCAAACTATTTTATTATTTATTGTATTGTATTATATTATTGGTTAAAATTCATTTGAAGTAGTAATTCATTTGAATTTAACTTTGTTAACGTATGGCAAGTCTTCTCAAACTTTCAAAATATCATATTTGTTGAGATCGAATCTTCTAAAGAACTCTTTCTTTTTATAGCCACATTTTTATATATTATACAATTTGTCTAGTTTAACTGAATTTGAGTTGTTAAACAGGTGACAATGGTTGTAAAAATATTTTAAAATTAAAACCTTTTTAAACAAATTTTGTTTGACACTAATATTTAGATACACTGTTTCAGGATTTTTAGCTTAATATTCTCTAAATATTAAATAGTGACTAAATGTCATATATTGATTTTCCTTGAGCGCAAGGCCGAATTACAAAAAAAAATCAAATAATATCTTATTTAAATTATTTATTGAGTCAATATTTTGACTTCAGTCTAAGGTCATCATAAGAAACTTTCAGGAGCGCCTGTGACAAAATACCATTATCAAATCTCTCTACAAGAAATGCTCATGTAAATATATTTATTTGCTTTTTCATGGCATAATCTGTGCCGGATGTTCGTTAGTTGGCTTTACACGTAATAATTATTCTTAATCGCAACCATTATCAACTGCCACCCTGCTAACAATGGGAGGTCCATTCCATCCAAGAATGTTAACGACTCTAGAATAAATGACAATCCAACGCGTAATCACTCTCAACGCATTCCCGTAGCCACTACTTCACGCACGCAAGTACTATATAATATGTCAATGAAATGTGATAAACAAGCAGAAGAGGATCTAGTTTAATTGCCGTCGGCTTAAACGACTTCTTGCTGATGTTCCTGATAGACGAATAGGCATTCTAGAGCAATTTATTGCGCACCAAAACAACAATGAATGCGTGTACTGCCTTTTAAGTGAAAATAATTCCACGATACTACATATAATCCAACTCATAGCTCTTGGGACTGCAAGTGTTACTTTCGTTTAGGTAATTGCAAAAAGCGCGCATGTACTGAAACTGATCGATCTCCTTACAATGATTTTCAATTAAAATTGCAAATGTAAAAGACAGACGTCCAACGTCTTCTTCTTTTTTTAACGCCTGCCGCAATCAACTGCATTGTTGAGCAATTTATGTATGTATGGTATGTAGGCATCCGCATTTGGTGCAGGGAAATGGTCTTTGGAAAATTGATGGCGATGGTGATGGTGGTGGTGGGGGTGTAGGTGTGGCCGCGCCATGTCTGCCTACTTGTCAGCCTGACTGAAGCAATTAAAATAGTGTTGATTGCAATGCTGACGTTACTTGATGAAACAATAAAAGCAACAACAATATCTAAGAAGCTAAAAATATATGTGTGTGTGTGATGCGCGATGTGCAAGTAATCTTTAATTTAAAACATTTTCCAGTAGTGGCACGAATTGTTAAAATTTCAGACAGTTGCTTGTCTTTGCTTATTTGGGGGTATAAAGGGCAAAGCAGCTACAGATATTGTAAATGTTGTCGATTATTTAGGATACAGCCGTTGTGCTGCTTGAATACTGAATGCCGTGATCGCGTTCTTTTTTTTTTACTACGCAGCACCGTGTGTCTGTGTCTGAATTGCATTCCACAAAGTTGTGCAACAACGTATTGCTAAATTGAAATACATCATAAACCTAATAAGGTGCATAGAATTAATTTTAGCAATATTTTTATGAACAAAATGTTTATGGAAAGTTTGATTTGTATTTTACATTTTTTTTTTAAATAATTTTATAATTAGTTCGCTCAACACATTTTATTGGTGAATCAAAAGACTTCAAACACGAACTTGACACAGCATTACTATGCATATACCAAAAAAAATATATATCTTAACTTCATTTTTGATACAAATTCAATCTGTAACTATAAATAGCAAATAGGGGAAGACTACTTATGTTACTCCATTCAAAAAATATTTGGTCGAATTCGAATTTTTTGTACATGGTAAATAAAGAAAAATCCGAATTCTACCAAATTTTTTTCGAGTCGAGTTATATAGTAACCCCCAGATATGGTTTACTAGTCGCTTTCGAAACTCTACATCTTTTCGAATTCGCTCTTCTAGTTGAAATATTTCTTCACTTGAAGACAAGGGGAATTTCACACATTGAATCATATCTGGATTCGTGTTAAGTACTGCTGTTTCTTTACGAGACGGATCGCCCCTTAGTTCTTCTTTTATCTCTGCTTTAAATGTAGAAAACTAATTCCTCAGCTTATAAAACTCATTTTTAAGATTCGTTATTTCATTTATAATTTTTTTTTCCCGAGGTTGGGTGCTGGAGTTGCTAGAAGGCAATATAAAGATTGTAACACAACGACGTAGGAGACCAAATATTTTATCCACCTTCATTCAACACATTTCCTACAAAACTCTCTTCTTCATCAGTTTGTAAATCTTTTAGGATAAAAACTAGTTTTTGTCGTTTTGAATCACAAGGTTTAAGTGTAAATGGGGTGGATTCTAATGTTTGTTGATTTATCAGATTTTCAACAAACAAATCGTTTGTATCTGTCAGTTGTTGCAATAAAGTGTTTTTGGAAGTACACCTTTTTGTTTGCGCTTGTTCCAGAAACAATCTAAAAAATAACAAACATGATATTTACATATGTACTATGTAAACTGGGTGAATTGCTAAAAATACAAACATTTCCTCCGCGCCCGTGTGAATTCACTGCGATAACTGTTTTTCTTTTACTAAGGCTTCTACGAATGAAGAGATTCCCGAGCATTTAAGTACACAATAATACTGAAGTCACTAACGCAGTTGCAAAGACAATCGCATGATATCGGCTCAGCTCGTTTTATTTATTGTTGCTTTCCCGAGCGATGTTAAAGTTCCAGATGAAACTGTAAAGTGACAACGGCAACTTTAAAGTTAAATTTATAGTAGTGGCAACTTTGCCGCGACTTTTAAGTGACGTAATCAGTAGAAGCTCCGTTCCAGCGACTATTTGTGCTAGTTGGGTTCCTTGTAACGTTTGTACACATTATATACTCTTACTTATAATACTTTTCATACGAGCGCTATTATTGGGAGGACATTTCTGAACGAGGTTCTGATTTTATAGAACGTCAATAAATTTTTTAATTTTTTATTTGTAAGCGCAGTTAAATCTAAGCTCGACGAATTTTCTTATTAAATCAAATTTTCCTTCAAAGAATAAAACTTTTTAACTTTCGATTACATTTCGAGGGGTACATTCCAAATTTTGTTAAATCTGACTATAAAAATTTAATATTAAAAAAAATTAAGAGTCTTAATGATTAAGTGGCCAAAATTAGTCACTTATTCCTGAAATTATTCTGTTTGCCACCTCCGCATAATAACAAATTGACATTTAATCAAAATTTTAAAATTTCGCTCAAAAATAATAATAATATATTAATTTTTATTATTTTGTTCAGAAATAAATATTTAATATCGATCAAAATTTGTTTGATCAAAGATAAAACTCGTTTTTCGCTTGATAATTTTTTGCTCGCTTTTTTGCTCGCTTATTTTGTGAGTTTCTGTTATTTGATCATCAAAAATAATGATTATTTTTTGAGATTTTTTTTTTTTTTGTAAGTATTAAGTGTTACGGGGTCATTTTTTTTGCTATATTTGCTAAGCATTATTTCAAACCAAAAAAGTATCTATTTATAATTATTAATAATAAGTTTTATATGTTTTAATAAAAAAAATTTAAATCGGTACAATTTCGTACGGGGCTTGAGAAAATATAAAAACTGTTCTCCAAAACTTGAAACCATTTTAATATTTTTTATTAAAAACTTAACAATAATCATTATTTTCGGTCTCTGCTTTTATCTTTATTACTGCGTATTTATAATATACTTCAATGACATTCCAAATATAAAATTTTACAGAAGAAAAATTGTAAATAACTTAGCACTAACTTTCAAAATTACATCTTTCCCTCTTTTAAAAATACGTCAGAGCATAATTTAATATCATTTTATTTGCATACAGTATAATTTCGAAAATTTAACATTTCACTCAGCACCTAGTTAAACTGTAATAAATTATTCTACTCAGCCACTTTAATTACTGTGAAAATAAACAAGAAATTTTCTTACAGCGCTCATAGCTTTTATGTACATATAATTGTTTTTGCTTGCTTGATGGATGCATTTACACAGGTACATACATTCACACACTCATGAATTTAAATCCAACTTTTTAAAACAAATAAATTTTAATGAGTTTAAATGAAAAGTTGCCTTTAAAGCCATGCAGCTTTTCGAATCTAGTTTATTACTCTAAATTTACTTTCGTTCGTTCGCACACTTTTTTAATGGGGAAATAAAGCAACGGTCACAAACTTGCATTCATCGTCAGATGGGATGATTTTAAGTTAAAAGCACCATTAATTAAAAGCTTGTAAATGATAGTCGTAGTATTTTAGACTTTTCGAAGTATGAGTGGTTAAAGTTTTTTTTATACTATTTAGTACTCGCTTGCTTCGTAGCGTCTAAAATATTTTCGTACATACAGATAGTTGGAGTCAGAGTCTAGTCCGCTCGTATAAGTTAAAAACATTCGGCCGAAAAAATCAGAAGAAACAATTACACCTATACAGCCCCACTTCTCTAATGACTTTCAGTTTTCTCCATGCGTATGGGACTGATTTTATTTGAGTATATTCATACCAAATTCCAGAAGTCCATCCCAAAACCTTCAGAGACATGAACTATAAATAATTTACGGCGCATGGTATATGCCACGCTCACTCTTCTGATAACCTATAGCCTGATACTGATGCTATATTTATATATAGGAACTCGTATATATAAATATATACGTCCTAATTTAATAATAATTCATCATGCAGATACATATGCACATAGTTTATGTGATGGAATTTTCTAAATATTTCACATCCATAAAGAAATAATACTTCTTTGTTGGTTATTCAATTCAATTCATACAATTTGTTGAAATCAAATTTTACTTTTCAAATAAACACCTCTTAATTCTCTTGCCATACTCATTTTGTAGCATTTGAGTAAACTAAATAATTAAATTTAAATAAGGTGGCCTATCTTCTTGGAAATATTTTGAAAATTAAACTTTCGTAAATATCTTTCGTTTGACACGCATATTGCATTATTTATCTGATCTTCTTAAAATAATATATATAACACCAACCGCCAGGGCAAGTAAAATATAAATCATAGAATTTGATTATTTCTAATAGCAGTCACTCCACATCTACCGGTCGGAGTCGGCACAAAACTTCAGGTCCTTTCATTTGAGGTACAACATAAGAGACACACGCCGCAAATGATATGAGAAGCTCGGCCAAACACTGAGCCATAATGCAAGCGCCAAACTATTATTATATTAGATTAACTTTTTAAACAGATAACAACTTTTTTGAAAATATACCCTATGTTTTAATCGCCTCTGAGCTAGCAAAGGAATTGATATCATCATTTACTAACACAAGCCACACCTTATTTATTAACTCACGCTAAGCTTGTTTGAAATATCAAATATTTTCTATCTAAAATCTCTTATTTTCCACACTAAATTTAATTTCAAAGACCTATAGAAATGTTGATATTATTTATGGTGATTGTTTTTAAGCACCGGTGTACAAAATAATTGTAGCACTGCTTATTGACAAGTTTGTAGAATTTATTTTTTATTTTTTTTTTTTAACATAAGATTAATTTATTCTAAATTTTTATGGACTATAAAAACTTGAATACAAAAACTTTCTAGAATGTTTCAACTTTTTTAAAATATATGTTAAAAGTATTGTTCTAGTTAAGTATGAAAGAAAACCTAAATAAATTAGCTTTAAAAAAACCAACAAGTTTGTATCTTAAGTATTCAATAAATTGGTTTTCAACAAATTCGCCCATAATCGAATTCATTGCTTATCTTTATGCATACATATTTATTTATACACATCCCAGTAAGAACCCTATCTGGTTAATAATGTGACCTGTGAGAAATTCAAAAACTTTCCATCACTTTGTATAAGGCTTGCTGACAAATCTAACGCATCCTCGCCGTACAAGCAAGAAACGTACTCTTTCTTTTATACCGAATTCGCTGGCATGTTATTCTACATGAAATTGCCTCTTTTCAATCAAATATTATTATGCAATTAATAACTTGTTATAAAACGCAAAGAATGGCATACAAATATTGTTAATATGCAAATGTTTTGTAACTATATTGGAACATGCGTTAGGCGTTCTTGCTGGGATATGATTCAATTATTGCAAGCATACTTACATAAATATGAATACCTACAAATATATTTTTAAACTGCAACTAGTCGAACGGAAATTGTAATATGTTGCAATTTCCTTAGTGTTGCATTATAGCCGGGCATAACTACAACATGTTGCATGTCATATTCCCACAATAAACCCAGTAGTTAGTAGCTAAAAAACAATAGCAGCATAAATACATTTGTACGTACATTCATACATACATACATACATATCCATATGCATTTTCGACTAAGAAAAAATCTACGTCAAACCGGTGTGAAAATCGATACAACGGCTACAAAGGCCAAATACTAACCAAACTAACCGGAAAAAATGGCCCAATAGTCGAAAGAATATTAGTATATACATATGTATGTATATATGTATGTATGTATGCACAATATGTATGAGTTTATGACAAGCGTGATTGTGAACAATTGAAGGGGATACATATACCGTAAGTATATGAATTGAAAACTTATTGCATGTCAATCCATCGACAGAGAATCAAAGCCAAAGTACTCGTAATTCCACTTCAACGGTTTGGTTAGTCAAGCGTGCAAATAATAAAGAGAAGTAAAACAATAACAAAATAGTATGCAGTAAACATACGCCACAAATTATACATACATACATGCACATATGTACATACGAGTACACAGAAAGTAGCAATGACTTAACTCCTATTAGTCAAGTGCAACAAGCTGTGTCCACAGTAAAATCGGTTACATTAACCACATTCGAATCACATACGTAATAATACTCGTAAAATACATCAATAACTTTATAAATTCACAAAAGATACCGACAAAATATATTCATTCATAGCTTCGTTAAAATCAGTGTTGACGATGTCGCGCGGCGATGTTTGAACGCATCATTGGCGTACGTCGGCCATCAAATTTGTCAAAAACCGGTGAGATATACTTAAATGCATATCTAAGTGTGTACGATCATAAACTTGGTTTTATTGGTAAATACTTATGTAGGTGTATATACATATACATTAAGATGTCACAAAAACGGTATTAAATTTTATAAATATTTAATATTTTATATGACAAGTATGTATGAATATTATATTATATGTGTTTGTTTGAAGATTCGTTCTCAACATTTTCTCGTACAATAACACTTAAGTCAATGTGACTTTTATTGCGGGTTTAAATTAAAATATTAAACAGATTTTTTATATTCTTTAATGATATTGTGGAAGCCATAATTAATAATAGGAAGAAAACCTTTCCTTAAAATATGTTTTATTTAATTTTAATAATTAAATACTTCAATGCAACTTTAAGAAATATTCTTTGGCACTATTTTGGCATATCTTTTTTAAACGACACGAGTTTTCTGAGTTTAAACTATTGAAACTCGCACCGGTTTTCAAAAGTTCCATCAAACTGGTCATGTGAAATGAACATTTGTCTGGTATTTGTTAGTAAAGGAATATTAATTGACTCATTCAAAACTAGCAGTAAAATTAGATTTTCTTCAACCAAATATATCCTGACTTCTATTTGTGCCATGAGATATAAAAATTTCGGAAGATGAAATAAACACAACAGCCAACTCGGCTAGCGTAGCACAATATGTAGCGTACTAGCTCTGCAACTCCGAGCTCCCGGGTTTAAAGCCTGAGAAGTGGTTATGAAAAATTTATTTAATTAATTTAATAAAAAAGAAGTCTGACGAGGAAATCTGGTGATTTCCGAAATAGTACTATAATTTCTACCATTAAAAAACTGTTGTTGTTTTTTCACAAAAATCTTCCATAAACTGGCCTTGAGCTCAATACAAATTTTTAAATTTCGCAACAATAATAAAAGTTAAAACCCGAATACCGCTCTTCAAGTATTTTTTCGAAAATTTAACAGCAAATTTTGTTCGAAAAAAACCAAATATTCAAAATAAGTATTTTTCAATCAAAACCATTTTCAACCTATATATATATACATATCTTTTCGGTCAGTAATAAAATTAAAATTTGAGTTGAGGTTTTTCAGCAAACAAAAAAAATTTCAAAAACAAATAATGTAATGTTATTTCAAAAGTTACTTTGGATTAAAAAATAAAAGTTACAAGAAAGTAACACAAACGGTTAGATGACTACTTTTGTGATAAAAAATTAAAGCACAATTTAACTGATATTTCTGATCGTAAAATTAAAAATGTAACTTTAACCCTTTTTTGAACAAAATAATTAAATCATGATACCATTTTAATTTTAAGAAAAGTTAAACTAAAGCTCATAATTTTTGATCGAAGACATATTTACACCCATACTAAAAATTATAACTGCACCACATATTGACAATTCTATTTTTTATTTACTCAACTTTCATTATTCTTGAATTAAAATGCAGTTCATACTAACAGAACATAAACCCGAAATTCAAACTTTTTATAATAATTTTGGCGCTTACACTATATAGCTCAGTATATGGTCGAGCTTCTTCTACCATTTGTGGTGTGCGTCTTTATATTATATCACAAAATGGAGGGACCTACAGTTTTGTGCCGACTCCGAACGGCAGTCCAAACTTTCATAGAGGTTAAAAACTTTTTTGAATTCAATTAAAAATTATTTGAATTTACTTTTTTGTATTTAATTACATAATTTGCGAAAAATTATATAAATCAAAATCCGTTTAGTTCTAAATTATTTTTATACTTTTAAGTTAGAAAATTTTGCATTATACACCATCCGTGTAGAAAATCTATATTTTATGTTTGCTCACTTTAATATATTCACCTTTGAACATACATACATACATAAGTATTTATGTATGCCTAGTCGTATGAAAATATATGACAGAAAAAATAAATCGTGAAAATTGCTTAAGAGATATAAAATTGAATTTGAAAAGTTAATTGTATATTCAATGACAAAGTAGAAAGACTTTTAACAGTGTTTAGGAAAAGTATGCACGCATTTCAAATAGAAAAATTAATTCACAGGTAATTTTACTTCATCATCTTCTAACATTTTTGGTTCGTTAACTCTTTTTCAAATATTCGTTAGCAGCTAATAAAATATATCGTATTTTAGACACAAGACACCTTATAAGGCTAACAGTTATTTTTATATTAAACGATCCTTTCAAATGTGTTTTCTTTCCAGCAGTTTTCTTTCTTAGCATCAACAACACATAAATACTTAGGAGTGTTTGTATATAAGTTTGTAAGAAAAAATTTGAAATTCACAAGAGTGAATTAGAAGAAACAGATAAATGAAAAATCCGTAAAATTTTGCAAAAAAGAAAGGAATATTTTTGTTTAATAAAATTCGAAGTTTCAAGCTGTGCCAAACAAAAAAATTTATTTTAGCTTGATTCGACAGCCGATTGGTAAGAATTACTTCGCGTTAGATCGTCAGTTCAAATCTTTGCTCAGTAGCAAAAACAAAAGAAAATGTTTCATGCGTAAGTAACGTGATAGCTTCTGTGTTTTCGTAAGGGTTTGCAGCATTCACACTTTGGCGATAGATGTCGCTATTCGCATGGAGAATTACGAATGTGTTTGCGCTAGCCGATATCGTTCATTCAGAAAATTTTAGTTATAAACTATTATATTTTAAATTTAGTTTGATGTTTCACTGCGTATCCAACTTAAGAGGTCAATCTCGCTATCACTTCAAGTGCAAATATGGTAACGATTGGGTTATTTCACATATTAAACAATTTTGGGCATAATCGTTGGTTCACAATAACTCCATGTTCACTATTATTGAATTAAGTTAGAGGAGTATTTATCTATAAGTAAATTGCTTTGATTATTATTACAATGTACTGTATTGACACTTAAGCAGCAAGGAAAATTTTACACCTAGGTATCTACGGATGTACACCAAAAATACAAGAAAGAAAATTAAACAACAAAAAATTACAAAATCTGTGCAATCTCCTCCAAATACGACTAACAGTAAATTACTTAACAGCTTTCGGTTTGAAAGTCACTGAGATATAATCAAAAACTAGCTGTTAATAATAACGATCTGGTATTGCACAAGGAAGACGAAAAATGGGAAGTACAACAAGTGACAGACGGCACAAAGCCATTTAAAACATTGTAACAATGTTAACTAGAAGAAAAAAAATTTAACAATCGAAGAAATAAAGAAATGAAAGACTAAATAAAAGTTGCATATCGAATGGAATGGCAAGCGGCATTTACTAAATTGTTAAACACCGGTAACCGCTGATTACCAATGAACACTGACGACGCTTCTTCGCTTTTAACTATTAACTATGATAAGATGTTCATTTATGAAACTCTGTAATGTGTTCATGTATGTACACATGTGTATGTAGTTGTATTCGGTAAGCGGGGAATTGTACAAACTTTTTAATACTTGTTTTTCTTTTTTATAGCCACTGTTTGTTAGAGACCGTATTGTTGTTAGATTTTAAAGTTTTATGCAATACTAAGTGGTGAATGGTTTATAGCTGCTATATTTTTTTATACTGAAATAGGATATTTTCATGGAACAAAGTGTAAAAAGGAAGTTATGATGTTAAACGCTCGCTACCAAATAGTGTTAGCGTAGCACTTGATCGTGCTAATATTTACATGAAGGAGGACTTAAGAGTCGTGGAATATATTCTGTAATCAATATTTCTAATCGGGGTTAAGTAAAAATTGTGTAAAAAACTTAAATACGGAATAATAAAATGAAAAATATGCACTAAATTATTTTAAATATAAACATAAGTATGTATACCAGTTGCCGATTGGTTCGAGGTTTGAATCTCAGACAGGGCAAGTAAAATCTAAATCATAGAAAATTTTTTTTTTCTAATAGCAGGCAATGGCAAACCTCCAAGGGTATTTGTGCCATGAAAAGGCTTTTCATAAAAAACGGTGTCGGTACAAAATTGTAGGTCCCCCATTTGTGGTAGAATATAAAGACGCACACTTCAAATGATAAAAGAAGCTCGGCCAAATACTGAGCTATGTATATAGTTTAAGGGCCGAATTATTATTATTATTATTATGTATACGAAGTGTATTCTCTGTTTTTATAATTACTTTTTTTATATAATAATAGTAAATTGGCGAGCACAACAAAACACGTCTAAGCGTTTTTTTCTGTAAAAACAAACTAATTATGATATGTACAGCGTGGCACACGAATCCTGCTAAAAAAACAAAGCGTAATAACTTTTTTTCTGTGTGAGTAATCGGCTCATTTTTTTTTTATTTAGCAGCTTATTATTACTTAAATTTTTAAAAAATGAATGCTTGGGATACAGAAAAGAGGATTTGGATAGTGTAGCGGTACTATTCTTTGCAGCCCGTCATTTCCGTCCAAAGGGAATTTAGAAGGGAGTTTGGCGGAACTCCCCAGAGTAGAGTAGATGGACCATTATGAGGTTGGTAAACATGTTTGCCGAATCTGGAAGCATCGCAAAAAGACCGTACCATCGAGATCCTTATGTCCGTGTTCAAAACACAATCGTGTCTGTTGCATCATCAATTACGCAGGCAAATCCAAGAGTTTCGAATCGAAACTTATCGGCGCAACTTGGAGTTAGCAAACGGTCATTACAATAGATAGCTCATGATGACTTAAACCTGTTTCCGTACCAAGTTCAAATAACAAGCCAGTTAAACTCTCTCGTTTTGCCAATTCGCCTGGAATTTTGGCAAAACTTAATGAAATGGCCGAAGAAGACAATAACTTTATAAGTTGCCTGTTTATGACTGATATTTTTGATCTAAACGGCAATGTAAACAAGCAAAATTGCCGTATATGGAGTGAATCAAATCCAGAAATAGTCCTTGAGATGGAACTTCATCCTGAACGAGTCACTGTGTGGTGCGCAGTTTTATCAAACTGCATTGTCGGGCCATACTTCTCTGTTACGGTGTAACAGTAACTGTCAATAAAAAAATAAATGAAATGCATTGATTAAAAAAAAGTTATTTAAGTTTCGTTTTGTAGCACAATTGATGCACCACCCTGTACTTGAAACTGTGAACATATGTTCGTAACATACCTTCAATTTGGTAAACACACTGGAACGACCAAGTGCAGAAGGGCCTGCCTTCACTTGGTGTGAATAATGGTATGCGTAACATAGCGAAGGAGCCAGGGAACTGGCGAAGTTTTTTGGTTGCGGCCCAAACCGACAAACGCCATAAAAGAAGAAAAAGAATTTCTTGAACTTGCCTATATTACGAAAAACTGAATTACTATAAAAACTGCGGAAGATAACACCGAAATCTGACTGAGATATTTAACGGTCAGAGAAACATTGACAAGAAAGGAAGTCTGACTGACAAAATGTGAAAATTTCAGACTTATTTGTCGAGGAGTCTAAGGGATATATAAAAGTTTTCTGAAAAAAATGTTCAGTTTGAATCTTACTTAATTAATATAAAATTTATTTGGTATTTAATTTAACTAAAATTAATTTCTATTAAAAATAAATTGTGTTACTATTTGTTAATCCTGTCTTTAAATATGTTGATTTTTTTTTATTAATTCTTCCATATACGAATTTGAAATTTGTAGTATATTTTTAAATGTCATACGAGTATCTATTTAGAATAATTTAATTATTAACGCCATTATTTATTAAAGAGTAACCCTTTATACTATCCCATGTAAATTAAGTACTAATAAGAATAGTTTTCTAGGGCAAATCATCTTACTTTTAAGAAGATATATAAAGGTGATGTCCATGACTGTATTTAGTTATATTTAACATACAATTTCTAGCAAATTTACTTTAAATTAGAACTAAAGCTGTCAAAAACAGTTAGCCGCTCAGCGTGGAAGAAAAGAGGACAGAATTATGTACATATATTCTGGCATGTTTGTACGAAATCAGATAGAATTGGATCAGACATGTTGGATGGATAAATAAACATAATTTCCATGACACTTCTGCCAGAATATCTACGAAATCTGTAAGATTTATCAGAATAGTCAACTTTTTAATCAGAAAATTGTCCGAGTTGTCTGATGTCAGACAATGTTTCGTAACTTTTTTTACTGGCTAGTGTAAATCAGTGTCCGAAAAAAAGAACTGTTACTGTTTATATTGATACCAAGAAGAGATATACTTTTGCAAAAAAAAAAACCTTAAATTCAGCCGGTTATGAAAATTTGGTAAGTAAAATTATACCTAAGTATATTATTATAATCTTCTGAGCATAAATATACCACTTCCCAAACGGCTAAACCGAAATATTTATGAAGGTCTTTGGATGAACTGCATTCTTGGTTCTTGGTTTTCTTTATGACATTTATATGTTCTTAATTGTTTCGAATTAAATACTGATAGTGGCAAATATTTACTCACCTGGTAGAGTCGGATTCGATTCATATATGTATATATAATTTTGCACGCCAATATTGATTTATAAGTACAGTAGCGAGGATCAAATATTCAAAGCTATGTGTATAGAGTATGGAGTTTGAATTTAAAAAATATATAGCTTAAAGTTATGGAATGATGTGGTTTACTAAGTCACCAGTGATAGCTCTATCGATAATCTTTCTACTTTTGCATGTTTTGCATTGCAAAACCTTTTTCCTTTTTAGTATAAGTTTCACGAGTCCAATCTTTAAAGGTTCATATGAAACTGTTTAAAAATTTTAATTTATAGATGAGATGCGTTTTAAAATTCTTAAAAGCCTTTTTATATTTGAACAAGCGTTGAACATGCCCAATAACTCGAGCATTAAGAGTTCAAAAAAACATATATTGTACATAAGAATTTTAAAATTTTGAAAAAGAAGCAAGGCGTTTTTTTTACACTACTGTACATATGTTTATATGTATGTACTTGAGTAGGGAATAATTTCAACATAAACTGCAATAACTTTGCTGGCAATCGGCTGCAAACTAGCACATATCCGACAATAGACAGACAACAGATGCAGATCAGATTGCGAAAAAAGGGTTTGGCACTCCTTGATGACAGCTGCGACACCAAAAACGCAACGCAAAATATATATAAAAACGCGTTTTCAACATGTAACTAATTCAGGCCATTCAAGCGACTTTTATGCATCGTTTAAGCCTTCAGACGCAAATGTTATTTTTGCATCAAAAAATTTTCTGCATTAATCAGCAGCAACTTCGCTTGATGACGGCATTCTTCATTCCTTTGTTATTCGCATTTTCTGCAATGTGGTGTACATTTTATAAAAGATGAAGCGTAAGTTTATTTAACGGCAAAAAATATATGTACATATGGAGGGACTGGGCGTGTGCTAATTATTGCGTGAATTCTTAGAAATGACCATCAAGTCCATTATTTATATGCCATTCTCAATTGCCTTTGAAGGATTGCGCTCAGTTTGACGTGATTGTAAAGAAATTGTGATTATTTAAATTTACGCATTTCACAATTGACTTACTTGCATATGTGTAAGTAAACATGTATGGAAATGATTGAGGTGTGTCAGTGGCACAAAATTTTTTTTCTTTATTCACTTAATGGTCATTCGAATTTTTGTTATTTATATACCACTTATATGTGATGTTTAAAACAATTTTATGTAATTTTGATAACTGTAGATGTATTTTAGCCAGCGCATCTTAGTCTACAGTTTTTGGATTTTTTTAATTTGGCAACGGATGCGAAAATGTAATGAAACTACACTATTTCAAATTGTTTTCACAAGCTCAGAGATAGTACAAAAACCGCTGATTTCTCTTGTAATCATTGATGCAAATTTCATTTTAAATGAACATATATCAATTTTCTTTACCGTATGTAAACGACAAAAAACAAATATGATCAGAATTTATTTTACTGAAAATTTGTGAAAGAAAATTAAATTTAAAAAAAAAAAGTATGCACATATACCTTTTGATCAATGTCAAAACCACTGCACGAATTAATTTGACACCATCAGATATAAACCCATTTTGAAATATTTTTTTTTTAATTTTCCTGGGAATGGGTGCTTAAAAATTAAAAAAAAAAAAATTTTCTGACATTATTTTCTTGACTAACTTAATGTGTGTTGGAGTCTCGCATATTTGAAGTAATTGCAATAAGTTTTTAATTAACTTAGAAAACTCCTATGCATTTCCTAAAAAAAGTGTCTTATTCTAATTGGGAAGGGTTTGCTTGAACGTGGATTCTTGCATTGAAACTCTTTTAATTTATTGAATATATATTTTTTTATATCATTCGATTTTTCATATTTTTCATTAAAACTTTATAAATCCAAGTTTTCTGAAAACGCATTATTTTAAGGAATTCAATTAATGTAGGCTCCAGTACATTTTTTCAGCCAAAAAAAAAAAAAATCCGACACTTATACGCACAAAACCGTAATTTCAACGCCGAGATTGATGAATAGGACTACATGCCAGCAGGCAAAGTAATAAATAAACGCCTCTTTTTGACTTGAACAATTAAGCACAACAATTTTTACGAGTTTTTAATGTAATGCTGGAATTTTCCATCAACAATTGACATTGCGTTTAAAAGGAGGCAATACATTTTAGGTGCGAAACAATAACAACTAGGAAAACTCAGACTCAACTGACAATATAAATCGCCGGTACTCGTTTAGCGGCATTAAAAGATATCCCCATTCGATGTGTGACAGCTGTGCGTATGAGTCATTTTTTTTGTCAATAGTTGCTTGTCGATTGTGCCTGATCACACAAGTTTTTTTTATATCTTGCAGCTAGAATCCGCCATGAGGCAATTTAATATGGCGAGCGCGGTGTTACCTATATTAAGTTGTGGTAATAAATTCTTTGGCTAGCAAATTCTGCAAATTAAAGCAGATCAAAAATTTTAAGGAGCTTAAACTGTGCTTTGATGGCAATAGTTAGTACAAACGAAGGCGATTTGGTTAGCCAGTGACTTTTTGAATAAAATACAAATAATTTTTTTTGGGCAAAAAAAGCGTTATATATCTCAACATAATTTTCTTTTAGGTCTATACACTCAGTTCAGCGTTTTTCCAATTTGTTTATTCCTTCCAAATAAGAGTTTTCTAAAGACTTTCAAAATAGGCGTTTGCTTCTGTGATGACCTCTTCATTTGACCCAAAGCTCTTACTGTCCAGCCATTTCTTCAGGTTGGGAAATAACAAATAGTCGCATTGGGCATGGATTTCATGGATTTTTGCCATGGTGGGAACACCTCCGCTTTTAGTCGAGTGTGAGCAACCACAGCACCCAACGCGCGGCCTCTTTTGGGCGACCGGAACGTTTGGTGTAACTTGTGCTGGTACATCTACAACGGAACTCTGGAAACCACAACTTAACCATGTCCAAAAAGTATTTATCAAGCCATTCCTTGGTTTCGGTGATGTTTTTTACGCAAAAAATAATGCTTAACCATACACGAAATTCACTTTTTTTAATTTTTGTTAAAAGTTAAGGGTGATCTGCTTTCAATTGCTGTCTAGCATAAACTAAATAAATAATAAATATTTAAAAAGTCATTGACTTATCACGGCGGCCTCAAATTGTGTACGCTTATTGCCTTTAGGATAGCTTTAGTATGAAGAGTCTATTCAATTCAATTCAGTTCAAAAAGTAAGCAAGAATGATTAATTAAAAAAACGACACATAAAACAAACATTGATAAAAATTTTGATTACATATTTATTTAAATTTCTATAGCATAATTTTTTAATTTAATTTTCATTGGCCGCTGTGATCGAGGGTAGCGGTGTCACTAAGCTAGTGCCAAGGCAAGTAAAATCTTAATCATAGAAAACGTTTTTTTTCTGCAGCCAATGGTAAACCTCCGGCCTTGAAATAAATCTTATAACATACATTTAACGTTCGGAGTCGGCATAAAACTGTAGGACCCTCCATTTGTGGTATAACGCTCACTTTAAATGGTATGAGAAGCTCAGCCAAATACTGAACCACATGGTGTATGCGCCAAATTATTTTAATATTATTATATTCATTTATTTAACAAAATTTACATGCAACTGCATACATCATATGTGCCTAGGTATGATGTGTAAGCATTCTCTTAATGTACTAAAATTCTTAGAAAATTGTACGACCATGACAAGATTATTCATTTTAAACTATGTTTACTTTAGTCTGCAACACCCAAAAACAAAAAAAAAACAATTCGACAAATTCCACCTTATCCATATGACCAAACCCTAAATGACCTACTCTAAGCAGATCTACAACAAAATGTTCATTCGGCGCGCACACAAACGCTGCGATTGACCGCACTTAAAACAAACAACGAGCACAACAACCAATTGCCTCCATTTACCTATAACTATATGCATAGATGTATGTATGTATGTTATGTATTTATGTATCTTTAGCTCACTGTGTTCTGTTGTCTATGTGTATGTGTTGTTGTCTATTCGCAACTACTTGAATTGTCCACTCTTCGATTTGCCTCAGAAATTGCAGAAAGTCACGAAAACTGTAGCAGTAACATATAAATTGTCCGAAAAAAAAATTTTTTTTTTTTAATTCGAGTTTAATCGCAAATCAAAAAACAAATACTCGTACGCTTTTGTGGCCAGCGCAAAGAAATACAACCGCATGCACAAACTAACAATAGTGAAAAAAAAACAAAAACTATAAACAATTGTCTATTGCTCAAATGACTTTGTTTTGGGCGGTTTCGTGGAATTCCGATGCTGGCGATTTACTGAGTTGAAGGAAATGAAAAGGCAGGTATTTCATAACTTTGCATGCGTTACATACACTCGTATGTACTCGTACATATAAGACAAAAAAATGTATGCTAAAAAATATTTTTAGAGTAAAAAAAATCAGTTATTGCACAAGAAATATTTAAATAATTTAATAAAAATTAAAATAATTGCTCAATTGTGTAAAAACATAAAACACTTTATAAATCTTCATATAGTTTTACATATTTGTAAACTCTCCAGATATTTTTTTTATATATAAGTCGCTGTGCTTCCAAGCCACTTATTTCACTTATACAAGTAAGCGGTCATTTGAAACAATAGCTTAAGTCGAATTAAACGAGAAATGTGGGGAGAGTAAATTCTCATTGAGTAGTTCAAAATAAAAAAATGCAAGTTGACTGCCAAATGTTAGTTAAGTTCAATTGTGAAATTTTGACCTTAGAGGCACGACTGTACTGCTAACCACAGTTATACGTTTGAACTATTTTTTAAACTTTCGACAAAATCTATAATGACTAAACAAAACTTGATCTAAATTTCAAACTTTCAAAAACAAAATATTTAAGATTTTTACGGAGTATGCAATTTTGTAGCCCATTTTGTTTTAGTGAAATAATGTGTAAGCTTTATGTGACTGAACAATTCCGTTGATGTTTGAATATTTCAAATCAAAAAATCTTCATCGAAATTTTGAAGTGTTTTGCTTAGAGTATTTAGATTTTTTTCGAGTACATATTCAGTTATTGGCCCACTCGAAGATTATCGTTGAATTGTGAGTACATTTTTTTTTGTTTGGTAGTTTTTCCAAAACTTTGATTCATATGTATTCTTTTGAAATCATTATAAGTAGCAGTTTTTCTGTGATTGTTGCTTAAATCGGCAATTGTTTCACTCTTTCTGCATTTGATTTACATGTTTTTGTAGCATTAAGTTTCATCAAGGTCCTTACACGCCTTATTTCTTACCTTTTATGCATAGTCAGTTAATATAATTGGCATACAAAGCTTTCTGATTCTTTTTTAAACTTCTAATATTTCTTAACTTGGATATGAGTCACATGATTCATATTTTGGCATTTTTTAACATTTTACCATGTTGCTTTTGCAAACTTTTTTTATTTGTTATTTAGTATATCATTTTATATTTTTATTTATTTATATTTTCGCTTACATGTGGGTTGGCTAGGTCGCAGTTTTTATTGTAATTTTTTATTATATGTTTGCACATGAGACAAACGATTTGGCCGTCAATTATATTTTATGTGCAAATATTTCTTTTATGATAATTTTATTTTTATTGTATTGTAATTCTTCTTTATTTCTTCAATATTTTTTAATAGCGAATTTTATGTTTAAAATTTGTGGGAGCGCTCATGCGGCACCGCTTCGCTTACATAGTATTCTTCAGATTAATGGTTACCAATTAACATTTAAAGTACAGTTATTCAATATGAGGTACATTTATATATATTTATAAGTGCATCATGCAATACGTACATGTGTGATTTATCAATGCTAGAAATTCAATTTTTGCAAAGATTACTCGCTAACTTCTAACGATACCTTAAAATAAAAAATATTGTAACAAGTGTTTATTTTAAATACATTTTTTGAGTTTGTATGCCATTTCTATAAATGCTAGCAAATAGTATCTAATTATATATCTACCATACATACATATGTTAAAGAACTGTATGTTTTCTGGACGAAACTTATTTTTTTTTTATTTGAAATAAAATTAGTGCCACCTCGACACCAGTTTTTCTCAAACACAATTGACAAAGTAAATATGAGGAAAATACGTTCCAACGAAAAATTACACTGAAGATGACACAACGCCGAAACCGGTTTGTCTTAAAACCAAACTTGACAAGGGATGACGAAAATTCGTTTCAAAACTAATCATTCCAAAAACAGTATACGTACATACATATAACCAAAGTATACTGAAAAAATTTTGGATTTGTGATTTGTGACAAGGTATTTTTCCTCTAAATTTCAGCTTAAAGTGAGGTTATAATTCGTTTATAAATAATTTGCAATGTTCACAAAATACCAGACATTCTAAGGCATTGATAACAAAGTACATAATTATGCTCAATCGCTAAAATTTGGCGGCCATTTCCGCTCACAAAATAAAAATCAGCAGCATACAATAAACCAAAAATCAACAACCAATAATTAAATAATTACTTAGAATGTTAGTAGCAAATAATTTACGTATAAATACAAATGTGTATATACATAGATAGGTATGTGCATTGCTTCGGAGGAAAATCCACAAATACTCTCATGATATGCCATATGTGCACATGTACCACAGTAACAGACGCAGTCAAAGTCTATAAAATAAGTGCCTCGATTGAAATTGTACTGGGATTAAATACCATAAAAATATAATATAATAAAAATATAAAATATAATAAAAATTTACTGTTATGACAGTCGTTCATTTTGACAAATTTTAAATAATTTAAATATGATACAAAACTCTATAAGCAAAGCAAATTTATTCAAGGTGGTATTCTCCAAATTTAAGTTAAAATATGTGAGTATTTTGCGCTGAGAATGTCAAACTTAGATTTGATTTGAAATATGCATATTTATTTACTATACTTCAATGGGTTACAAAAAATATTGGAGTATTGATAAACATTTTTCAAAATATTTAAAAAAAATTTGTATAAAGTTTCAAAATTCAGTTTATATGGCTTCTATAAAAGAAAATAAACTATATTTGAAATGAAAAAACTAACTAAGCAAGTAAAATAAAATAAATTTTTAAAAGTTGTTAAAATAAACCGTTGCCATTAAATTGAACACAGTTGCATATACATATGTATGTACATAGATATATTGACACAACTTTTATATGTATGCATTCACATACCTATTTTTTTTTTTCTTTTGTTTTGGTAATTAAATTACTATAAGCACGCAAAGCCACACTTAACAGGTGCTTTAGCAATTACCAAAATTGATACATACTCGTAGTTGGGGCATTTTATGTCGAGCGGACAGGAAAAAGTAGGTGATACTTTGAAATTCGTTCATATTTTGGGTAATTGTACTTGTACTAGGTATGAAAGTGTACTCACAATTTTTTTTTTTATATGATGGTTATTTGTCGAGTTATGGGCTTCTAAAGAATAGTAAAAATGATAATTAGGTTTTTTTAAAAAAATTTGCTCGTACTGAAATTTTTTTTTTAAATATTAAACTTTGCATTTTTAAAAAATGAAATCAATTTACAAAAAAAAATTTATTTTTGTGTGGTATACAACGGAAGTAAAAATTAAAAAAAAAAAATTTGGAAACTTCGACCGCTTTTTTTTAAATTTTTTTATTTCAAAATATAGCTTCAGGTATAGTTATAATACTAGATTATCGCGCTGAGTATGACGCTAGGCGCTTATTTGTAACCTTCGGTTCATGCGAAAAAGACATATTTAGTAAAAATATCAAAATATAATGAATTACAATAGTAGTAAACTCAGAACGGTTTTTTCTTTATAACTTTTATAATTTTACATTGGGATTCTATGCTAGAATTTGTTCTTTTTACAAGAAGGCCTACGGTTGTTGGAATAAAGGCATGCAACTTTTTTTTTTAATATTTTTTTTAAAGAATTTAAACTTATTCCTTAGATATAAGCATAAATAATTGTTTCAAATTTTGTACCTAATTCATAAAAATTCAAACAATATTTAAATTTTGTTTATCCAAATTTTTTGTCATTGGCTATGAGAAATAAGTGGGTTTCGTTCCCTTTACAGGAAAAACGTTTTTTTTCTATAAATAGTATGTAATAAAGAAATCAGTAAAAAAAATTATTGGAGAAATTGCAATTTTTTAAGTATTGAAAAAGTTTTTGTTAAGCGTGCCAATATTTGAGCCGCTTACTGTTTATCATATTAGCTTATTCTCCTCTTATGTTTCGATGTCCATTTCATTATTCTCTTAGTATATATATTTACATACATACATACATATGTACGTTCGTGCATACTTTCCAATAACGTTTCTATTTAGTACATAAGAAGTATTGAAGTACATACATTTTCCGCTACATATAAATAAGCAAACTGTTTTAATAAAGGCACATCTCTTTTTAATTGCATCGAGACCGGCTGTTCGTTTTTCTGCGTATATTAACAGGTTATGGGCCCAGCGTGGTCATAATTATATAAGTAAAATAATAATTTAAAACACATTTTTTTTGCAAAATGGAAGATATTAAAATTGCTAAACTCGTCGGCGATGAAGGCTGGACACTTTGGAAGTTCCAGGTAAAGGTTATACTCAAAGCAAGCGGACTTTGGGATATCGTAAGAGGAACTGAAGTGCAGCCGGCTACGGAAGGTAGTGACATGACGAAGTGGATGGCAAACGATGCCAAGGCACAAAAGATTCTGGTAGTATCGATGGGAGAAGAGCCGCTAATGCATGTCATAAATTGTGAAACAGCAGCTGAGATGTACTCAACATTAGAAAGCGTGTACGAGCAAAAGTCGGAGACTTCTATTCACCTTCTGCAACAACAATTCTTTCAGTATGCGAAACATCCTGAAGACAGCATTGCAATGCATATTGCAAAGTTACAAAAAATTGCAAGGCAACTCGAAGATCTTGGCGAGAAAATCTCCGAAAATATGCTTATCACAAAAATATTAATGACGTTGCCGGAGCAATATAATCATTTCTTTGCTTCATGGGAAGCGACATCGAAAGAAGAAAGAACTTTGAAAACTCTGACCTCACGGCTGTGTATGGAGGAATCTCGTTTGGATGTGCATTCTAGCAACGGTAGCAAACCAGAAGCGTTCGTAGCGAAGCGGTTGAATAAATCAAACTTTAGGAAACCGAAGGGCAAGTGTTTTATTTGCAAAAAATATGGACACTGGAAGCGGGATTGTCCAAACAAGAGAACTAGGGAGAAGTCGCCAAACGGCGATGCATTTATAAGTGAAGTTATGTTTGTAAAGTCGAGTATATCGGAGGAATATACTTGGTATATGGACTCCGGTGCAAGCGAGCATATGACGTTTCGTAAAGAATGGTTCCAAAATTATGTTAAGCTAGAGATTCCAAAAGATGTTAGAATTGCGGACGGTTCAGTTGTTCAAGCGTACGGAAAGGGCAACATAGTAGTGGAAGCTTTTGACGGAAATGTTTGGAATACAAAGCATTTAGCGGACGTATTGTATGTTCCGGATATCAAGCTGAACTTATTTTCTTGTAATGCTTGCTTGGACAAGGGTTACATTTTGCGAGCTCATGGAAATGATTGCACTTTCGAAAAGGATGGAAAGGTGTGTCTGCACGGTACGCGTAAATGCGCGAAGCTCTTTAAGCTACTCTTGAAAGTGAATATTGCAGAAGCAGAAGCGAATACGGCAGTGAAAAGTGAATCTCTTCAACTATGGCATGAGCGAATGTGCCATCAAGGTAAGGACCAAGTAAAGAAAGTACTCAAGAAACAAAATATAGCTTTCAGTGGAAGTGATTTCTTTTGCGAAGCATGTGTTATGGGAAAGCAACATCGGCTTCCATTTGTCGAAAGCAAGAGTAGAGCAAGTGTGGCCGGAGAGCTGATTCATACAGATTTATGTGGACCTATGCAGGAAGCATCGCATGGTGGTGCTCGCTATATGCTCTTGTTTCGCGATGATTACTCAAACTACCGCCATGTCTACTGCATCAATTCCAAAGCAGATGTTGCGAGTAAGGTGAAACACTTTTTAGATCGAGTTGAAGCTGAAATCCAGAAGAGGGTGAGGTGCATTAGATCAGATAATGGGTTAGAGTTTGTAAATAAAGATGTGACGAGAATTCTTAATGATTACCGAGTTTTGCATCAAAAGTCTACACCATACACTCCAGAGCATAATGGCAGAGCAGAAAGAGATATGAGAACCATTATAGAAGCAGCAAGGTCGATGATACATGCGAAAGGTTTAAGTCTAAAACTTTGGGGTGAGGCGGTTCAAAACGTTGCATTTACTTTAAACCGAACTGGCAAAACCAAAACTGATCAAATGACACCGTATGACTTGTGGTTCGGTCATTCCCCACACATTTTGAATCTTCGTGTTTTTGGCTCTGATGCATATGTACATACTCCACAGGAGAAGCGACGAAAACTAAATGCAAAGTCGAAGAAAGGTGTATTCGTTGGATATGAGGATCATTGTAAAGGCTATCGGATTTGGTTGCCGTACGAAAGAAAAATTGAAATTTTAAGAGACGTTATTATTCGCGAAATAAACGACGAAGCTGTTATTCCTCACAAAGACGAAACAAACGCAGAGACGCACGTTTATGTACCAACGGACGTTGAAAAATCTGAGCAAGCTACCGATGAGGAATCAAGCGATGATTTCAAAGATGCGCAATCACTTGGTACGGATACAAAAGATGGGGAGTTTGTTAGACGATACAATACGAGATCCAGCAGAAGAGATAAAAATGATACAGACCTCCACTTTGCTTATTTGGCTGAGAGTGATGAGCCTGCAACCTTCCAAGAAGCGATGAGAGGTGATTTAAATACGCAATGGAAACGTGCCATGGACGAAGAGATTGAGTCTTTACTTAACAATAAAACTTGGGACCTGGTAAGTCTGCCCGAAAATAAAGTAGCCATTTCTAATAAATGGGTGTTCAAAGTAAAACGAAATGAGAAAGGTGAGATTGAAAGGTTCAAAGCGCGTTTGGTTGCACGTGGTTTCACACAGAAGTTCGGTATAGACTATGAAGAAACATTTAGCCCAGTTGCGAAGTTTACTTCCTTGCGTATAATTTTTGCATTATCCTGTGCATATGGCCTAACCATGAAGCAATTCGATGTTAAAACCGCGTTCTTATATGGCAATCTCGAGGAAGAAATTTACATGCACCAACCTTTAGGTTATGAAGATGATTCCGGTAGAGTTTGTAAGTTAAATAAAAGCATTTACGGTTTGAAACAGGCTTCCAGATGCTGGAATCGGAAATTCACACAAATGCTTGAAGCATTTAGTCTGAAATCTTGCCAGGCAGATCCATGCGTCTTTATAGGCAGTATCAATAATTCAAAGCTTATACTTGCCATATATATTGATGATGGTATAATCGCAGCTCATTCAAGCAACGCATTTGATGACTTGATCACCTATTTGAAAGGTGAATTCCAAATTAAAATCTTCGACACGATATTTTACCTAGGTATGCAAATAACGCATCAGCAAGACAAGATTTTCATCAAGCAGGATGCTTTTGCTAGAAAAGTGCTTCAACGATTTAACATGTGGGATGCCAAGCCAGTTAGTACTCCAATAGAAGGTATACTTCAAAGTCCAAAAGAGAAGGAACGGCCGAATTACCCTTACCGCGAAGCAGTGGGGTCCCTAATGTATTTATCACTAGTAACAAGACCGGATCTTGCGTTTGCAGTATCCTATGTTAGCAGATTTTTGGACACTTACCAGAACGAACACATCATAGCTGTTAAAAGAATCCTTAAATATTTGCGAGGAACAATAAATAAAGGTATATGTTTTAAAAAAACTAATGATTCATCTTTAAACTGCTACAGCGATTCTGACTTTGCTGGAGATGTTTGCACTAGACGTTCAACTGGAGGCTATGTCATAATGTTCTGCGGTGGACCGGTCTCATGGTCTTCGAAAATTCAGCCAACAGTTGCGCTTTCAACAACCGAAGCGGAGTACATGGCAGCATGCGAAAGTGTAAAGGAGCTAATTTGGGTACGACGTCTTTTGAGTGAGTTATTCGATATCTCCACAGCGGCAAATTTATATTTAGATAACCAGAGCGCCATTAACCTGGTTAAAAACCCTCAATACCACAAGCGGACTAAGCATATTGAGGTCAAAGTACACTTTATAAGGGAGGTATACGAAAGTGGTGGCTTTACTTTGAAATATGTTCCAACAAGCGAACAGCTGGCGGACATCTTTACAAAACCTCTTAAAAGGCAGAACTTTGATCGACTAAAATCTCTTTTAAGTATTCAGTAAACATGAGAATAACCTTAATAATAAAAGTGGAAGTGTTAAGCGTGCCAATATTTGAGCCGCTTACTGTTTATCATATTAGCTTATTCTCCTCTTATGTTTCGATGTCCATTTCATTATTCTCTTAGTATATATATTTACATACATACATACATATGTACGTTCGTGCATACTTTCCAATAACGTTTCTATTTAGTACATAAGAAGTATTGAAGTACATACATTTTCCGCTACATATAAATAAGCAAACTGTTTTAATAAAGGCACATCTCTTTTTAATTGCATCGAGACCGGCTGTTCGTTTTTCTGCGTATATTAACAGTTTTATTAAGAGTGCTTTGTGTATGGGGTACTACTTGTTACAATTTTTGTCTTAGAATTAACTTTTCTTGTTAAAGTTTTAATTTTATTATTTTTTATAACTAAAAAAAATTAATGAATATGTCAGCATTTTTTAAAAATCCAAGTCAATTATAAACACAATTTTTTTAAACTTTAAAAAGTAATGCTAACAGCTACAGTATGAAGTAGTTAGTTAAATGAAATGTTAATTTTTTAATAATAATAATAAATAAATTAAATTATTGAAATCTCTAACTCTATACTTGTTTTAATTCAAAAATTACTCACATATGAATTCCGCTTAATTGAATTAATAATATATTTTCAACAATCAGCTATTTTCAATAAAAATATATACGCATTCATATATACATATAAATATACATATACCCCTACCGTTTATTTTATACGAGTAAGTAACTAAGTATTACTCTTGCCTCACTGACACCGTTTGTCTGCTCTATTAACTTTTCATTTTGTTACTAAAAAATTAATGCAGCATTTTACTTAATAAATTGAATTTCATTAAAAATGATTACCACTTCCGAATGATTGATTGTCGCAATTTGACTGATAACCGGTTCAAAGCGAGATCTAACAGAATTGCTAAAGTAAAAAGTGAGCGGAATTTATTCTTGACGGTTAAAACTGATTGGCAGTTGATGGTAGATGCTAAAATGTTGCTGCACTAGTGGATGTTGTCACCAACATTAATTGCCGTTAAAGTCAATTTTACTGAAACGCATGAACAAACAGCCCACGCTTTTACTGGCGGCATAGAATACTTCAAGTCGCCATGCGTTTGTTGGTGCGTTTAGTTGCAAATATGGGTGAGAACATATAACTTTAAGTTTTATAAAGTGACTTGTACATATGTATATACATACGTAGCTAATTAGCCAATGTCTGTTGTATGTATGTGCCTCGATTTTCATTAATTATTTATTTCTCGTATCATAACTCATTGCCTGTAGTTAATACCAACATTAAACGATCGCTTGCAAGTGTTGAGCAAATAAATCAAACATCGATTGCCAATTTATATAAATACATATTCATAAAAATTGTGATTACAAACTTTGTTGCTAAGTATGCAAATGAGGCATGCAAAGTATTAGAAAACAGATAACCATAGCAAAATTTTAATTTCAATTACGAATTAAATTTAGCTGTTGTTGGTAATACGCCATTAAATTTTTCACTCCAAGTTTCTCAAACCAAAGTGCGTTAATTTTTAAACTTTTTATAATAAGTATTCAATACTTAAACGATTCCGCAAACGTTTCTACTAAAAAAATCTTGATGAATGTTATAATTTACAATTTTAATTGAGCTCGAGGCCAGTGTTTATGGAAGATTTTTGTGAAAAAACAATAACAGTTTTTAATGGTAGAAGTTATAGTACTATTTCGGAAATCACCACATTTCCTCATCAGACTTCTTTTTATTAAATTAATTAATTTTATTTTTCGTAACCACTTCTCCCAGGCTTTGAACCCGGGAGCTCGGAGTTGCAGAGCCAATGCGCTACATATTGTGCTACGCTAGCCGAGTTGGATGTTGTGTTTATTTCATCTTTCTTTACTAGGCCAACAGAAAAATAAACAAATATTTAGATGAATGTTATATATAATAGAAATATCTTTACGTTCTCATTTGTATATATTTACTTAAATAAGTCGTGAAAAAAAAGTGTTTGACACCTTGCAAATTCTAACATTATTTAAGCATCATCGCACCACGACTTATAGAAAGCATTCCAAGCTTATAATATTTCAACGGTACGCCCACCCTCTGATAGAGAGTTAACTATTCTGGTTCCTTCGAAAATCCAAAATTTGCAAACAATACTGTTACACCGTGGGACACTTAATTTCACATACAAAAATTTTGATATACTCGTTCAAGTCAGGGTCAAATATAGCAAAAATGCTTTTAAGATTTTTTAAAGAAATTAAAAAATATTCATATGGAATTTACTTTTAACTTAAGTTTTTAATCGATATTTTTGAAAATAGTATACACACATATCGAGCCTTAATAGCCAAAATAACGTAACCGAAGAAGGTTGATACTCTTAAATTTCTCAGCAGTAGCAAGGCACATTTTAATATTCATATAAATGTGAAGTTTATGTGTCGCTAGCGTCATTTTGGCGATTATGGCTCGATATGTTATGTTCGCGATACTAGTATTCAAAAGTAGAAAATCAGCGTTTTTAGCTTTTCAAAGGCCCAATTATAGCACAAGCGCCCACCTATTGAAATGGAAAAATTACATACAGCAGAAGAATTTAAAATAAAATGTAATTGTCCTAAAAATATGAAAAGCTTTATTTTGAGTTTGGTTCTTTCAATATACTTGCTAATGTTCATAAAAGAAGCTTTCAAAACAAAGTTATAATTTTTTTTATAGTTTTTTTTTAATCTACTAACGATTTCCACCGACAATTATTTAGTGATTCTTGTCTTACTTTATTTAGTATATCATTAACTAAAATCTCATTCGATTTGCTTGTGATTATATCCTTCCAGCTCTTATTTCTTCCTATTTACAAAATTTGGGTACTAGAAAATAATTTTTTTTTGGATTGGCTTTGGATTCTCATTTATTCTTGCTTATTGTGACCCTAAACTTGATTTAAGTATTTTATTCTCTTTAACCCTGGCTATTACAAGTACTACAGGAGTTATGTACATATATATAATTCTGAAAATGGAAAACCTTTTCACTTCAATGAAAAATACAAAAATTAAATAAATTAAAATTGGTGAACGAATAAACAAATGTATATTTTAAATTAAATAAATTTAGTAAACAAAACAAATCCAAACAACATCAGAAATTGAGTTATAGACTTTTATATGAAAATTCATATTAAAAGTACTTTGTCTATTATGATTCTTCCCTTAACTTTTTGTATTTGAGTGTTTTATTAAAATCAAAAATTAAATTAATGTGATAAAATATTGTGTACTTCTGATCATATGCACCAATAAAATGGTTATTATTAAATTTATTGGCTAACTTCGAATATTACAATTATTTTTGATGACTCATCGGGTACATCAAAAATTTACTGGAAATGGAAACGAAATTCTAAAAAAAAACCCATAGCTACTAAACTGGTTTTTATCGAATTGCAATGACTCAGACTAATCATTCTCAGAAAAATTTTGTATACATGAAAGAAAAGAAAACTTAGCAAAAATGACTCTTTGTTATGGAAAATTTGCAACTTTCATTTACATGGTTTTATTGGAGTCAACTCATACTTTTTTTTAATGAAAAAATCAACGAAAAATTCTAAGTACATGATTTTAGCAAATTTAAAGAATACTCATCAAAAACCTTTGAATCGGAATTTCAAACCTACCTATTTTCGTGATAAATAATTCTTTCATACAATTGATCGAAAAAGCGGTAGTCCATATTTTGTATAAAGTATGTCAGCCAATTCATTCTTCGCGCTATAACCAAGAAAATTTCAATGTCAATTTTAACCAAAATGGTGACATACAAAATTACATCAAAATCGTTTGGTATATATCCTGAAATTTGAAGTAAAAATGTTTTTTTTTAAAAAGATAGTATTATTGTAATAACCATTGTTTATCAATATTTTTCACTTCTATTGATCAATTTTGCAAATGTTCCAAATTGGGAAAAATTTACATAAGAATAAACTAAATAACTTAAAAATTAATAAAACTACAAAAATATTTTGGCGAGATCTTAAAAATATCGTAAAAAATAAAAAAAAAATAATGCTGTGCAAATTTAAAAAAATTGTTGAAGCAGAAAACCATATTTATACTTTAACCTCGAGTGTGTCATACAAACCAGGATAGAAGCTATAAAATGAATGTCGAAATCGCTTAGAGCAATTTGTACGAATATTTACAATTCTTAGATCAAAAAATGCAAGAGAAGCTTAATGTAAAAGAACTGAAACAGCGGAAATATAAATTTAGATCAGCAAAACAAGTATCTGCCACAGAAAAACACAGGACAATTATACATATATGTATGTAAATATGTATACTTGTAAATGTGTGTGCTTTTATTGGTTTCTCATGCACAAACAAAAATATAGCACAAATAGAAAAACTACTAGCGCGCAAAGAAGGGAGCCAATATTGAATGAAGATATTACATTTTTTCAGGTGTGCATACATACGTTTACTGCTGCGAGTATATACGTAAAAGTATATAATCTATACATAGATATGTACTAATATACTATATACTTATATGTATGTATGTATTTATGAGCACAACAATTTGCTACACAAAATAAGCATCGATCATTGTGGCGCGATTTTGCAGATAAATGACAAAAACAATCAATACAACAACAACAGAAAATTGAAACGCAACAATGACATACATAAATGCATATGAACAGCCTTATTGACAATTCAGAAAACAAAAATTAGCACAACTTTATGAATTACACAATTGCGTTGATTGTTGTAGCTTATTTGCAAATTATGGAATTCAAATTAAGTCTAATTGCAAATGCCCAACTGTCCAAATGTGCAACTGTGCAACTGTGCAACGGTGCAACAATGACTGGTAACGGAGGCAAAGACAATATGACAAGCAAAATGTTTGTATGTCAATATTTTATGAGTTGAATAATATCGCAAATGACAATCGCAAATAAAAAAAATGCAAAAAACAAAAAATGTTATGCAAATTGGTGTGCAACAGCTGTAAATGTGAGAAATGGAAAAGTTCCAAAAGTATTACTGTGATTTATCATAAAAGTAAGAATTTTGGGCCAGGGGAGTGATTCAAGTTTAATAGCAGATTGCTTTTAGGATTTGTGTGTTTAAACAATAGTCTTAGATCAGTTGGACGAGTTTGAAATCGTTTACTGCTTTCCATAATTTTTTTCCAAAAGAACGCCAATATTGTTAAGGGAGAGACAGAAGCAAACCAAGCATTGGTATACTTGAAAAATTTTTAGAAATTTTGTTAATCATGTGCACATCGAAAAACTGAAGATTGTTTCTTTGTTTTGCTTCTAAGAATAATAATAATAATGAAAATAATAATCACAATAATTTTAATTGTTTTTGTGAGCCGATCTTCGCCTTGTAAATAACTTTACGAAAGTTGCTTTATTAAATATTTAATATAATATATTTTTTATGAAAAAGTTAATTTACAAAACGCACCTGAAGACTCAAGCTGTGATTACCAAAAATATAACGAGCACTATATAAATATAAGAAAATATCACAACTTAAGAATCAGACTTAGAAATTAAACTGCTTGTTGATGAAACAGCGTGAACTTGATTAATATACAAGATGGTTTCTGATTTCTTTTATGCAAAATCACGACTAGTAAGTATTTTGTTTTTATTTAAGTGACAAATTTTTATAAATTAATTTTTCTTTTATTTAATTTCTGATATTTTTTAAATTAAAATACAGTTCTCTTCAATACAAAAATCTTATTATCTCGCGGTTTCTAACTTTCATATTTTTGATTTTGCATTTTAAATTATTTAATAAATAATTATTTAATAAATAATTTAATATATTAATTCCATTTAATTATTGAATTATAAAGCCTTGAGATAATAAAGGAATTATATAGAAGATCTGACATACATACATACATAAGACAGATGATTGCGGGATTAAATACATACATATATTTAGCGCCATTCTCGCTGATACTGATATTTAATTATGAAGTACAGTGCCTGCTCATACTCAAAAGAGTGAATACCTTTAGTATATTAAAAAACAAACCTGTGTATTTAATTGTTGATATACATATATACATTAAAAGCACTCATATTTTTAATAACAATTTTTTTTACATACAAAACGTGTAAAGTTAGTAAACACATTATTATACAAATACATACATACGTAGTGGGGATGTCGATTTTTGGCATTTTATTGATCCCGGGATTTTCGAGATTTGAAAACAAAATCTCGGGATTATCCCAGGATCCCGAATTTCAGGAAGTTTTGATTCGTAATTTTTAATTTAAAAAAAAAAAATTTAACACTTCTGTAATAATCCTATTACAGTAGTATTCAAAATAACATTAATACGAGTTAAACAAAGAAGAACACATAATTATTTTTTTCACAAACTCAACGTTTGGAACCATTTAAGCATGTAATTGTTTCTTGTTTGTTTAATTTTTGTGCTCATTTTTTGTTCTAATTTTATCGCAGATAATACCGCATATAATTATATCTCTAATGATATGTTAAAATTAGATACTTCCGTGAACTTCGGGAAATTAAATCTGACTGACGATGATGTTATATTTGGCATAAATCAGCTTAAGCCATCCAATGGTACTGATGCTGATGTTCTTTCGGTTGTTCTCTTTAAAAGTTGTCCCGCTTTAATTACGCCTTTAAGACACATTTTCAACTTGTCACTTTCTGTTGGGGGTTTCCTTGACGATTGGAAATTAACTTTTATCACCCCTATTCTGAAAAAACGGTAATAAAAATGACATTGAGAATTATAGACCGATTTCCAAGCTAACTACGTTGTCTAAACTGTTTGAATGCGTTGTTAAGGAAAAAATATACTTTGCTGTCAAGCATATGTTATGTCCTAATCAACATGGGTTTGTTCCGGGCAGGTCCACGATAACTAATCTAGCAGCTTTTACGGAGGATTGTTTGGAGACCTTTCAAAGAGGTTTTAAAATGGATGCAATTTACTTAGATTTTTCAAAAGCTTTCGATAGGGTATCTCACTCTATTTTGATAACTAAACTTCGGGTAATAGGCTTTCACTCTCAATTTCTTAAGTGGAAAGCATCATATCTAGATAATCTAGATAATAGGAACTGTGTCGTTCGACTCTATAATGTATCGGACACTCTGGTGTTTCGCAGGGTAGTGTTCTAGGTCCGTTACTAGTTATCCTCTTTATCAATGATATTTCCTCATGTTTTCCTAAATGCAACTATCTTCTACGATTTACTACGAAATTAAAAATCCGGTAGATTCCCATATTCTCTAGCATGAGTTGAACAACTTATATAGTTGGTGTCTGCGTAATCATTTGTCCCTCAATAATAGTAAATGCCACTAAACTTCTTTCGCGAAGGTTCTAAACACTGTTCCAACTTATTACAGCATATTAAATTCACCGCTAAAAACAATTAGAGAATTTAAAGACCTTGGTGTCTACCTTGACACCAAGCTAAACTTTACAACTCACATAAATTATATTGTCTCTAAATCATTTGCAATGTTAGCCTTTATTCGTCGAAATGGTTCTGCGTTTTGTGATCCCTATACCCTCAAAATGTAGTTCTTAGTTCGGTCCAGGTTGGAATACGCGGTATTCGTTGGGCGACCGTTTCATGCGTTTTATGCGTTTTGCTTTGTTCACGATTAAGTTTGCAGATCCCATTCCGTCGTATCGCTCTCGGTGTTTACTTATAGACCTCATGTCTTTAGAGTCTAGGCGTGATCTTTTGTCGTTGTGTTTTGTCTTTGACTTATGTACCGGCTTAATTGTTCCCTCACGCATACTTCGCTGTAATGATATATTTTTTGTCGGGTTTGCTAAGACTGTCTATGGTATGAATGCACCTCTTAGAAGGACGCTATCTCAATTTAATGCGTATTCTTCTTCCTTAGATTTTGATTTTACCTACTCTAAGTATACTTTTAAGAATTTACTCATACGACTCCTGTCGTTAAGTCTTTGAAATTAAAATGTATCGTATAGTCTGTAAGCAACTTGTTTGTTGATTAATAATAAAAATTAAAATAAAATATTTATATGTAATTTGGTAGCTATATTCGACTGGATTGTCCTTTGTTGTTTAATTCTTAAAACGAGCTTATTAAAAAATTTATTATGCCTCATTTAAATAAGTCCATGCTGCGAGCATATCAAAGTTTCCGGGATTTCGGGATGCCGGGAATGACATTCCTAATACGTACCACTTGATCCACTTAATAATGAATATCATTAATTCAAAACTTTTATTTTGTGGCAAAATGAAATCAAAGCACAATTAATTCATATATTTTTTTTAGTCTTGTGCTAGCCTAAGCGGATTTACTTCACAAATCAAAAGAAGGTTATTATACATTATTTTTATTATTAAAGGTACCATTTATTTCATATAACATTCAATTTTTTTTTACCAAGTGTTTTTCTTTTTATCGCAACAATGTCTCGCACAGTTTGGTACGCAAATTAAATTTCGCAAATGTGTAACACTAATGTGACAAAACACTGCAACACGCTGTATAAACATACCCATATAGTTACTCGTAATATCTTGCAACAATTGCACACTTACTTATTTTTGTAATGGTAGTCTCTTAACTGCTCATAACAGCTGTGACAATTTTCGTTAATGACAAGTGAACATTTCTCTTTGAACACATAACGTATGTGTGTACATATTTTGAATGTTGGCTAAGTAAATTGCCGCTAAGTGGCATGAAGTGTCAAAAAATTTTCAAATTCAAAAAATGTTGCTTTTAAGTATTCAACACAGTTTTGCTGTTGCATAAAACCTCAACTTCGGGGACAAATTAAGTGCTTCACAGCGCGTATTATTTTTCAAATAAATACAAATAATATTTTAAAAACCTACAAGATTTGCATCTGCGATTTGTATTTCAAATGCATTACTCATAAAATATCGTAAAACCGCTGGTTGTGATAAAAGCATAAAACAGCATAAACAAATATTTATCAAAACAAATCAATAAAGCAAGCAAATTGTTTAATTTAAATGAAGAGAAGCCAAACAATGTTAGTCGTAAAAAATTGGGAGCATTTTTGTACAAGTCCCACAAATGCCCATCCTTGTCTAAACTTACCTAACCTCACCTTACTCTCCAGTGTTTACGAAACTTCGCATGAAAAAGTAAATCCGCATGGAAGAAAAAAAAAAATAATGTGCATAACTAGCATCTCTCGCATATAACAAAATATGTAGTTTTTCGTTTTCTTTCATCAAAATCTAATACTTATTAAAAAGTGGACTCAATCAAAACCATTTCCCTCTAAGCAAGTAACTTAGGTGGTGAATAAATAAACTGCTTGTTAGCCTTATGTTCTTATTTTTGGATTCTACATTAAAATCTTTTATTTATAAAAAGATAAGCAAGCGCAAAATTGCACTAACTCCGTACAAGAAGTAATTGTGAGAATTTTAAAATGAAAATGAACAAAGTTACCGCGTAAAAAGAGGATGAAGTTTATGTATATTTATATGTCGTTTGGTTAACACATCCTCTACACTGCCGCCGCATTGTTACTTAAATATCTTTCGACTATTGTCGAGTCGAACTAAAAACTTTTTATTTATGAAATAAATTCCATGATCAATTTGTTTTACATTTTAGCATTTTTCTGAATCTCAGAGCAGAATTAAATTTTTACCTTTACGTATTTCAAGCGATTTTCTCAATATTTTCAAACAATGTCCTGGCTCGCATTTATTTCTAAAGATAAAAAATGTTAGACGGAATTAATACTGAACATGTCAGGAAATAAGCACCAAGAAATAAACAGAATCGATGCAAGAATAATAAATAATTCATACTTGCATTGTTGATTTCTATAAGAAACAACAATTTTGTGTTTTATATTAAGGGACTCAACCAAATCATTGGAAAATTGTAACTACTATGCCAGTTTAGTCAAAGTCCAAGAAGATAAAGTTCTATCACAACACAGATTTTTTCACAATGAGTAAAATATAAATCGAATTCAAACTTCCTGCCTTAATAGACCTGAAGAAGTCTCTTCGAACTTTTAACTCCGTAACTCCAATTTATATACGTATTTTCTACCCAGAATGATAATGTAAAAAATAAAAGATTCTAAATATTTCAAAGAAAATTCCAGAAGTAGTTCAAAGTCTTACATTAATAATTTCTCTTTTATTAAAAAATGTTGTGAGAACAAAATGCATACTTACATATGAGCATATGTATGTGTAAATGAAATATACTGGTGGCAAAAATATTGTATTTGGCTAATTGTATTCTTTTAACATTTTGTTGTAAAATTATAGAATAAAAAACAAATACACATTTTGAACTTTGTTTTATATTTTTTAAAATTATTATGAAAAAAGTTTTAATATTCTTTAAGTTCCGCCGAGTTTTTGAACTTTTTTTATTTTGCATTTCCTCCTGTACTAAGTATGTCCGAAATTTAATATTGCAGAAAACGCCTAGTAACGTCAACTAAAAAAATAATCAAATATCAATGGCATTTGGTAGGCACTGAAACTTAACCGTAAACCTACTAACCGGCTACAAAATTACACATTCAAAAAATTTTACAAACTTTTATTTTGTGAATTTAAAGTTTTTGTGAAAATATGACGAATTTTTACAAATTTTGTACAAAGCTTCAACGGTTGATTCGTAGGTTTTTTTTTTAAGAAATGTGCTTTACTTCTCTAAAAGAAACTATTAAACTTTAATTAAAATCTATACAAAATTTATATTGCCACAAGCGTATACATATATAATATATGCATAACGGTAAATACTAGCATCCGCATATTTGTATGCACGAGTATACTTGTATATAAAATATATAAATTTTTATTGAGCGTTAACATTTTTCCATTTGTTCCCAATTGATCAATAGTGGACACACAGTCAAACGTATGTAACTATATACATTTAGTTTATAGCATGTTAGGTCCGTTTATTTACGCTTCAATTATATTGCGACTTAATTGCTTCAGCAATTAGCGATACAAATCTTTGTTGTTGTCAATAAAAAAATCGAAAGTACTTAGAAATACTGGCATACAATTACATACCAATAAAATGTCAGAAAAAATTAAATACTCCTTCTAAATTATCCCTGACTCTTGAACACCGTTAGCTCCGGTCGATGACTTCATTTGGTTGTTGAGATTTGTTTTACAAATGTGACGATGAATGTCTCCATTAAGTTGGAAACAATTACTTAAAACATGTCCGAAATCATAATATATTTACAAGCTTAGTGCATACATGTGTCTGTACTTAATATTTATGCAAATGTGTTACAAGAAATTTAACTACAAAATTGTTGATCGGTTAATTAAGAAATATTAAAGTTCAAAGAAACAGAAAAATTTGTCAGATTAAAAAAAAAAAAAAACAATTCGGCAAAAATTAATTAAATAGACTAACCGAATTTCCTACATAGATGTGTAATTTAGATCTCAATTACAAATACTTTTTAAAAAGTTATTGCCTTATAAAACGTGTACCTATAATAAATTTAAAATATATTTTGCATTGTATGAATTTACAGAATACAGGCAAAGCCAAGAGCTAACAGTAAAAGAGTTTATATCGTTGTCACATAGATTTTAAATAAAATGCAGTTTATTCTCTAACAAAAATCATATAAAACCAAGTTTCAAAATAAAACAAAAAATTTAAGCACGCAAATTTGTGTGTCACTAGTTGTGTAATTATGTGCAAGTTTCAGGGGTTTAGAGGATTAAAATTCATATCTGTATGGAAAATTAAATTTTGTAGAACATTTTTATTTATTAGCTCTGATGCGAAAGGGTCTTTGCAACCTTATATTTCGGAAATTCGAATAAAATGATCTTTGCTAGACAATTTTTCTACAGATATTTTCATATTAAATCTTTGTACAAATAACATAAAAGCCTATAGCAAATAGAAAAACAAATATGTTCTTTTGAAGTTCGCAATAATTATTTATGTTTATACATAGATTTCGCCTAAGGAAACTTTTCTTAACATGTTAACTCTCTGTCGGCCTCTTAAATGCTAATTCATTCCGTTTTGTGTCAAAAAGACCCCTTCATGTGAAAGCTACTAGGTTTAAATGTTTTACAAAATATTTTTTTTTTTCACACTGAAGCTTACAATTAATTATAAGCCTAGTTGTTAGTAAAAAAGCAATGGCTACTTTGGCCTTCAGCTTCTTCATATTCTTACTTATTTTTACATTCATAAATTTGTACAATGCTTTTTAAAAACTTTAGCTAGATTTCTTTCTATAGCTGAGATATTCTTAAGAACGTGGTCACAGTCCGCAATCAAATGCTTGATGGATACCGGAGTGGAATTACAAAATTTACAAATTATTGAGGTGTTACAGTCCATAAGGTGGAGATGAGTCAGCTTAGAGTGACCCAGTCGGAACCACGTGAATTTCACCAAATCCATTCTGGAGAGTGTTTGGTTGGTGTTGGCTCTTAAGAAGAGGTTCAAGGTCAGTTTATGAGGGTTTTGTGCTTTGTACCATGTCGAAAATTTTTCCAAAGTCTCTATTTTATTTTGACTTACAAATTTCTTTTTGAGAAATTTGACAATGTCTTGAACATTGAAGTTCGGTGTTGTTATAAGTGGCTTATTTTGCCAAGACGTCTGCGAATTCGTTACCCTTGATGCTAGCATGACCTGGAGTCCAAAGAATAATGATTTTTGGATGTTTTTCTATAAGGGTTTTTCGGATCATACTCGGATACAAAATCATTTCTCCCGAACAAAAACATTCCCACTTAGTCGAAGTTCACCCAGGCACAACTAAATGTATTCATACAAAAATTTTATCAGGGACAGAAAAATATTTAGAGTTATTACTATATGGGTCGAGGTATGTTATACTGAGTGGGACTCAAACCGTCACAAAAAATGCTGTCCGCTGTGATAGTGAAGTTAACACCTAAAAAAAGCATTTTTGAACAGCATGCTTCATTTGCCAATAATGTTAGCAATAATATTTTTAAATTTGTTTTTTTAATACATCACTGTGAAGAAAGCCCAGAAGAGAAAGAGAAAAGTAAACAAAAAAATAACAATATTGCAAAATATTTGATAACATTTCATGGCGCTTCATTGTTATATGACACCAGCAGCCAGCCACCTAGACTAGTCAGTAAAAGCGCATGCGCATGGCTAAGTACGTACATACGTGTACGCACTCGTTACGCTACAGTGAAAACAATATTAAAACAAACATCACACGTAGCACACACATAAGTAGAAAATTATGCCAAGCATGTGCGCATCACCGCAAATTCACAACATAACATCGTCGGCGCCAGTGCCGGTGAAATGAAAATGAAAATGAAATTAAGTGAATAGTGGTAGAAATGAAACGAAAAAGCAACAACAAAACTTTAAATGAAAATGCAAGTGCCAAAAGCAAAATCTTACATATGTGCATACATACATTTAAACGCTTGTGTATGTTAGAAAAAAGTATAAAATTGCCAACAAAAATTGCATTCATAATGAAAAATTATGTAAAGATGAACACCATATGCATAACAAAAAACGCTACAAAAGCAAAAAATCGAAATATTCATGTGTGCCTGCGAACGTGAAGGCAATTATAAAAGTAAAATGCAATAAATACATAGCAAGAAAGTAAATGAGTATGAACTTTTTTGTATAGCTGCTCTGCTAAATTGTTGCATTACTTCAATTGATTAACAACATGCAGCAGAAACAAAAACCCTTTAACTACGACCATCGGGGGGACTTTCTCATTATTTGGCTCAAAGTCACATACGAATATTAAAAGTCACAAAATACATCAATACATTACCAAAGACTCACATATACTACTACATGGATAATTATGCTAATTAAAATTTACGTTTTTAAACTCATAAATGTAAATAATTATCTAAGACTATATTCTGTTAAAATTGAACCAAGACTGAGTCAATGAAAATCTTTAATAAAAGCAAACAACTTTTGAGTAAATAGTTTGTCTGAAGTTGTGTACTACGAACTCGGAAATTAGTGCTTAAGGGAAACAAGTGTTAAAAAGGACCGTAAAACGGTTAAAAACGTGAGATAAAACCTTCTCAACATTCAAATTTTTATTTTATGTTCACTTATGTACGATTATGTTCTAGTGTTTATTGCCCTATGTGAATCGAGAACAATCAAGGAAGCTACCTAAGCTCCCAAAATCGCAACTTAGGTTTGGGGTATACGGTGTAACTAAATAAAACTGATCCATACTGTGTTTACTGTTTGGAGAACCATATTATGGAATTCACTCAGCACATTTCTTAAATTGTCCAACGCTTACAGTGCTAAAGGTTGTATACTACTAACAGCTGCTTGCAAACTATGTTTGTTCACACAAGTATAATTAGATGAAGAGGAAAAACAATTGACATTTTTTTCTGGGGTTTTTATTGCCTGGATTTTTTTCGACAGAATTCACGCAGCTAGTCACTCTTGGCATTGCGTGTGACTTTCCAGTGTTTAACGGACATTCGCATTTAAGAAAAGTTGTTATTATTTGGAGTTATTTCACGCTGAAATACAACTTAATGGCATGTTTTAAAATTAAAAAAAAATCCTTTCGAAAAAATTGTATCCTTGTATCTTTCAATAATGAAACCTACTTTGAGTGTAAATTTTTAATTTAACACTAAACGATTTTTTTCTCTTTTTGTTTAAAATCTTATATCTTAAAGAACACATGCATATATATACTCACCATAGTATAATATAAATCATTTGGCTAATGCTTGAAGATGCCCGGCTAACCAAGGGGAACTATAAACCTTTCATATGGAGACTTTTCCTGCATAAATGAGCTCCTTTTAGAGCACTAAATTAGCGGACAAGCTGAAATTAATTTAGAAAACTATGCAAATATTACTCCAAAAAGGAAGAATTCGTCTCTTTTTTCATTGAAGCCTTCAGAAATAGGCGCATAGTTTTTTGAAGTTTTTTAAGAAGCAATTCAAACAAGTTCGTTTGGAATACATATTTTAGCAAGTTCTGTCCTTGACTAGCCAGGTGCTAGTCCTACAATTTAAGTTCCAATAACTTAATAACTTAGTGTGTCATTGTGTATTCAAAGAAGAAAACTTAAAAAAAGAAATCATAGTACGCTCCACTAGAGCAATGGAACGCCCCATACAAAAGAGAGCAGTGAAATTTAATATTATGAAAAGTGCAAGGAGCAATTGTCGAAAAAAAAACAATACTCGTATAACAAGCGAATACAAGTATGCGGCGCACAAAGGTATTGTATATATTTATGAGAAATTCATACATACAATTTGAATGTACGTGTGAAAACGCAGTTAGTGCTGTGAACTCTTTACGCATGCGAACACCAGTTTATTTATTATTTTAAGCTCCGTTTTTGTATCCCATTAGTATTGATTACTATTACCGCTAAGCAAATTAATTATTCATTATTAATGTGATATGATTTATTTATGTTGTTTATAAAATATTCAAAACAGAAAGGAAACAAATTAAGGCTGTGCATTGAAAATTCAAGCGCACGAAGTTTAAGTTTTTATATACATACTACATATATACTACACACTCGTATGCAGTGGCGGATCTAGGGGCTAGGCTACAGGGGCCCCGCGGACTGATTCGAATTATATAAGTCTAACAGTAAACCAGTTATAGGACTACAAAATATTTTTACAGCTGTCACTATAAGCAAATTAATAGTTTTAACGCTCATAAGAGCCTGAAAATTATGATAATAAATACAGAAGAAAACATCGTCGAAGAAAAAGAACATACCTACATACATAACAGTATTCAAATTTATATTTAGGCGATTTACAATGTATCGTAAAGTGTCGTATTGTTATAAAGTCATACATTTTTTAAATTACAAATTATGTTATTTTACATCATTTTACAATGCAATGCAGCAAAAAAAATTTAATAAATTTTGAACTACCAAAAATTTGTATGATCTTACAACTTTACGACATTTTATGACACCTTGTGAATCACCTAATTGAGTGGCGAAGACGGAGATTTCAATAACCCGCCATCACCTGTTGAATCACACACTCAGAATTTGGCGTATTCATGTGTATAAATTCTAATTTTAATATTCAATTATAGTCGATTACTTGAATTTATTGCAGGTGGATTTTGTAATACCGTAAAATAACTTTACTGAATGATGTGTCATTGTGTATTGAAAGAAGAAAACTTGAAAAAAAGAAATCATAGTATGCACCACTAGATTCCTCACAGCTAAAGAGGCCGTAAACATATTGCCATGGCATCTATTTTCATGTGTATATATTCTAATTTTTATATTTAATCATAGTCGATTACTTGAATTTATTGGACGAGTTTTATTTAATATATGATATAATATCGACTACGATAACATGAATAGCCGATTTCAAATTTTTCACTCCAGCCCCTCCCGATTCCAAATTCTAGATCCGCCACTGCTCGTATGTATTTACCTACATGGTGCACAGTTGTTTTTAAAGTACGAGTATATACTTTTAAGATAAATTTAATCATTGTGAGAAGCTACAACCTTGGGTTTTCAGAATTGGGTCATTAGCCTTGTTACAATTTTTTTCGTTTTTCGTTGTTTTTCTTTTTCTTTGCTTGCATATAAAATCAATTCAATCAACGGCATTTTTAAAATATAGTCTAACTTTTTAATTCACTTCAAGTAGCATAAAATAATTAAGCAATACATATTCATATGCAAAATAAAATAACATTTTTAAAACCGCTTTGCTCGGTGCTGCCTTAGTTAGTTATTGGTTGGGAAAGAAATAAACCAATTTTTGGGGACTTCTAATAGCAGAATAAAAATTATTTTCAATCACAATAACAGTTAGTTAACGGACTTCAGGGCCGTGTGCAGGAGTCAGCCCACGGGGGAGTTCTGGATTGAAATTTCATATACTAAAAAAATTTGATGAATAAGATTCACTTCTTTTCATATATGTTAATTTGCCCACGGGGGGCCCTCCTGTGCACACGGGCCTAAGGAACGTAGAATCAAACGCAAAATAGTTTTTTTACAAACATATTTTCTAGAGCAAATTATGAATAAACGATAGTCAAACAATTAATCTTAAAGTGATTATTTTTAATTATTCGTGTTTTTTATTCCGTTCATTTTATATAAAAATATAATTTCATATGAATTAAAATTTAAAACTTTGCACACAACTTAGAAATAAACACAAAAAACTTTGTAGGCAATTTAAATGAAATAAAAACAATGTTTTAAGAAAAGTATTTTTAAGCCATCTTATCTATTAAAGAGTAATACTTATTTTTCATAATTTTTTTCCTAAACTTTAGATCTCAAATGATGTTTAATAAAAAAAATTCCGTTAAATAATTAAGTGTTTTTTTTTATAATTTTAAATAATATTTTTAAGTTTTTAATTTCATGATTAAAAAATTATTTGTTCGTTTTCAAATATTTTTGTTTTTTTTTCATTATATGATCAATATGACAATTTGATTATTTTCATTTACAGTGCGATGACATTTGTCAAATTGTTATAAATTATTTAAAAATCGAACTTTATTTTAATAGAAATAAAATTTAAATAAAATATAAGTAAATTAAAATATCGAAGCTGTAAATAAAAAGTAGGGATGCAATTATTTGTTTTAGAATAAATTTGATTTCATTTGATTTTATTAAGTAAGTGATTGGCAGATTTAATTTTAATATCTTTAATGTGGTGCGTTTTTTTACGCTTTCACGAATATATTTTCTGGTACTTTAAAACTTGGGTATGAAAATCTTATTGAAAAATGAGATTTTTGTCAATATTTGATGAATTTTTTTTGGTTTTTATTACAGTTAATTTAGAAAAAAAATTATTGAATTTTATCTTCGGTATAAAGATTGAACATAGAATGTACATGGTTTAATTAAGGAATGAACTTTATTTAATAAAAAATAGTTTAAGTTACATATTTTTTACTACAATTCCAGAAAGCTCTTAATTTAGTCAATTAGCAGTTTATGGTCACAAAAAATACACAAAGACAATTTTGTAATTTCCTCAATTAAGGCTCTGTCTTTACGCCGCTTTACATACACAATATTATTATTGAACAAGAAAAGGAAACCTTTGATCAGTTAAATTTATTATAATTTCAAAACAAATTGTTTTTATTAGTATTTTATAGACAACGCTCTTGAATTAAAATTATATATTTTTTAAAAGTTGGCTAACCCATAGAACGCCAGAGTCTCACTTGTCCCTACCGATTAACATTATTTTTTATTAACTCGTTCGCCTCCTCTCCCCTGCAACTCACATGTTGCACGCATTTATAAACGCATGTCGGCCACAATAGCAATACACTTTAACACGCATTTTCATGTTTGCACGCTTGACCTCACATAACTTGGCCAAAACGAAAGGCCCGTTAGCTGGCTGCTGTTATTTACATATTACTTTACCACAATTTACTGCCTGTCCCATATAAACCTTATACATGCGCTTATTTGTATATACTCGTAGGTAAATACATATACACACATATGGTATGTATGATTGTCTCCGTCACATTTCAATTGCACTGCTGCACTGTTCCAAATTGAAATGTTTCAATGCTTTGCAATCTTTTAGGCTGACTGACACTCAAAAGTTGTGCGAAAAAAAAACGTAAAAAAAGTCGACTAAAAATGCGTGACAACATATACTAGCACTTAATTACGAGAACAGAAAAGGCTTTGACAGGTAATTTGATTTTCAATGTATACGAGTACAAGCAAATAAATAAGTCCGTCCCAAAAAAGCGTATTGTACAAATTTAAAATGGTAAATTGATATAAATAAATGTCTGTGCTATCTCATGTTTGTTTGCTTTGCACACAAGTATGATTGTGTGAGGACATGCCAAACGACTTTTAATGAATCGCTAAGGACAAAAAGTGTAGGTAAGAGTGTATTTTTAAGATGTTCATAGAAATTTCAAAAATATGTAAGTGATTTTCTCCCTGCATTTACATTGAATTTAATATGCATTATCGTATTAGGTGACTGAGTTATTATTGCAGTTTATACCATCTGTATGATGTTCCAAAAATTGAGGAACTTAAAGTTTTACGTTAACAGGGCGATTAAAGTTATAAAAATTTAATAACAAAATAATGCTTTAGCTTTCATTGGAGCATTAACATGTGACCTGAAAAGAAATAACCTATAATGAAACATAGAAAATGTCTATCAAATATGAGATATATCGGTTCTTTCACAGCCATTTCAAAGAAACAATTTAAATATTTAATCAGAGCAATTACATCCTATGCAAATGAAAATGATTGCATAACTTTCAAAAAGTCCAATCATTCAATGTCTCCAACACCAATAGCAAGTATATTTTTTTTTCTATTGCATTGCACGTATACATACACTTAAGATAAAACAAAAAATTGCATAAATTGGTAGACAACGTATGCATATGTCATCGCCAACAGCGCCATCGTTTAGCATCAAATTTTAGCTGTCGGCATGGCAATGCGAAATGTTGGAATATTGTCCAAATATTTGCAATTGCGTCAATCAAAAACTGTCATTTGCCTAAATTTTTAAGAAAAATTACTACACTCCGTTGTTAGTCAAATTACAATAAGTCGTACTAAAGGCCAATCAAACTAAATTTACATAGCAGATATATATGCGAGTATATATATGTATATGTATATATGCTTGTGTTTGCTGGCGAGTGGGCGTATATTTTGACTTGATATGCATTTTTTTATTTGAATGCTAGTTGGTGCAATTTTGTGTATTAAAAAGCCCATTAGCAAAATTTTGATTTTTCCGGCTAGAGCATATGAATTTATTTTATATGTTAATATATTTGTATGTATATAGTACTTGTATAAACGAAATATAACTTTCTCACTTACAAAAGTTCGCTTCCTAAGTCTTTTGTTGTGATTAAGTTGTTGCAATTTATTTATGTTTTTGTTTAAATTTTTTCTTTTGCTTCTCTCTGCAGCTCAATTACCACATTGTTGTCGCTATCACTGTCAGGCAGCTGACTCCAATTTGCGCAAGCCCAGTTTTTAACAGCCTTTGGTTAACGAATTTTTCCTCGAATTTTAAGTTTTTCGGTTTTATTAGATTGGATGCAAGAGATTTTTTATTTAGTGTGCATAGTTAGTTAATTGGTTTTATTCGAAAGTATATAAGCTGTCTTGGAAAAACTTCGATAGCCTTAAGCGTTTATATGTTGATCACATTCTTTTTGCAAAATAAGCTTGTACAATATTTTCTGTTAAAATTGGTACTCATTATACATTGGTCGATATTAGCATTAATTTGTTCACTGTCATTTCGTGAACACGGGATTCGCTGGCAGTTTTTATTAATAGTGGCTGTACCATGAATACAGAAACATTATTTATGTTTAGAGCAATTGCTACAAAATTCTTGATGTAGATCTTATTTTATTATTTATTGTTCTAAATTGGTATTCCCTGACTTTTATTATAGTGAAATTTAGTATAAAAGCTTTTTTTTTAATGAAGCGTTTCAAATTCAAATAAACTGCATAACTACCATTCAAGAATTCTTTTGAGAATGCAGTTTAATACCTCAATAAAGTGAAATTTTCAAGTGGCTTACAATTCTTGCTGGTTTTTGAAAAATCTCGACAAAAAATGTGCTGTTTGTTTTTCCCATATAAAATTTTATTTGGGTCAAACGTTATATTGAAACAAATGCAATAAAAAAAATATTTCAAAAATCAGCGGTAGTCCTTTCCAGTTTGAAATTTGGATTTTATATACTAAAATTATATTATTTTTATATAAAATTTGTAAAATTATTATAGAACTTGTATTAAATGTGAGTCTTGATTTTATATGACATTTGCTCTCGAATTCTCTCTTATTTAACCAAAAAATATAGATTAATGTTAATGTGGACCATATATTATATTTTTAGAATTAAAATTATATTCATTTATATATCATACAATGTTAGAGAGTTGCATTTTTATCAATAAATTCCCATTAGAAAAATTTAATTCACATATTAAAAAATCTCTAGTCTAACTTTTCACTATCAAATTATTATTTTAACTTCTTACATGCCTCCTGATTGCGTGCTATACAAAAGGATCTTGTAAATCATTGGCCCGCCATTGATTATCTTACTAACTTAAAATTACAATTTCAATTGCTAAACCTGTTACGATTTGACTTTTTTCATAAGTGTTAGTTGGCAATTTAAAGTGGAATTGCGAGTTGATTTCTATCACAACAAGCAAGTCAATTAAGATTGCATTCTTAAGTCGAAAGGTATTTGTATTATATACGGCACGAACGCGCTAATCAATAATACAGATAAAAAGCTGTTACATGAAATACAAGATGATTGAGGGGAAAGGGTACCCAAACGACAAACCAAAAAAATGTAGGTATGTAAATAAAAAAGAGTAGTTAAAAAGTGCAAACTTACTTGAGTTGAAAACAAGAAAAACCAAAATATTGCCAGAACTCAGGAACTTTCTGAAAAACAAACAAAATGATTATTTACTTTAAGTTTTTTAAATTTATTTATATAAAGATTTTGAAAGTTTGCTTAAGTAATTTAAATAACTCATTTTCTTTCTGCTACTGCCAACAAATTAGTCACTAAAAGCATATATGGCATTTTATTTAAGTATATGAGTTTGTATGTATGTACGACTAACGCCAGCTGGCTACCAAAATAACAGAAAATAGACAGAAAGAGCGGAATTGTGTCAAGGTTGCTCAAACAAACAAACCAAAATTCGCAGCAAATCTCAAATAACTCAAAAAAAGCCGAAAATTTAATGGTTTTGTATGTAGACAAAAGGGCCAGTCCCTAGCTGTCTAGCGTACAATAGTCGCATGTCGTTTTCGTGCGTTAATAATTTATGTAGATCAAAAGTCATTCTCCGCACTCACTACAAATGCGTAGTCATCGCGAAAAAAACAGAAAAAAAATCAAAGCTTTTAAAAATAAATAAAATAAAAAAGACATCAAGTGCTTTAATAGCTAGTCAAAGTATAATACTTAGGTAAATTAAGTAATAAAGCTGTTAAAAAAGACATTTAAATGGTTTTAAGAAGAAGTCAACAAAATAATCAGCCAACATATTTTAAAAAACAAAGCCTGTCAGCTGACGTGCCATTTTACATTGCAACAAAAGAGATCAAGTATTTGATTTGACATGCTAAAATAGAGGTAAATTTAATGAAATATCGTATAAGCATCATAACATACAAATTTTGAAAATACATTTTCAATATATTTGTCATAAACGGTTCATAATTAAATATAAATTCATTTCATCTTAGCATAATTACCTTTCCTTTTATTTACTTTTTTTTTAATTACAAAACATTTTCCAACTGAAAACATGAAAACTTAAAACAAGGTATAACATTTTATAAAATTATTTCAAGCATGCCGTTTTAAAAATTTATTAATTTTATTAAAATTACTAAAATATACCCTTGATTATTTATTTGATTCTGTTTACTCGCCTTTCTTCCAAACAAGGCATGTTCAGAATTTTTTTATATGGAAAAAAAGCGTATCACCTTTAGTAAAAAGTTTTCAAAAATCGATGGCAATTTGTAGCTAACTGAAACTTGCACATTGTTATAATAAAATTGAATTGTGTGAAAAGAAAATTTTATGAAACTTTTTATATTAATATAGTATTGTAAGCGAATGAAATGAAGTTATTTGAATTGAGAAAAAAATGAAATTGAATCAAAGAAAGAGAAATTATTAAAAGTTCTCAATATATGGTACGGTTAAAAGAAGAATATTCTTAATAATACAAATACAAAGGTTACAAATGTTTTAATGAGCTAATTTTATTTTTGATTATCTGAAAATATAACTCAAAGCGGAATTGTGTGGGACTAAATTGTACACCAATGCTGGAAAGGCAACAAATTAGTTATCGAATTTGCTACATAAAATTAATGAAGCAGTAGATTCGGATGCCTTGGTTTAATCTAAAAATTGTTTATCGTAATCAGTTTCTTTATGGTCTTACTTGACATCATTGGTTTTAAAAAAATTGTATAGATATACGTAACTCTTATTATTCACTGAAAAGGTATGCAGTGATTAAAGAAAATGCCAACAACAATTAGCTATAAATCAGAGTTGTGTTACAGTCGTTATCTGTATTCACAAAATTTTTTAAATCCTGCCAAAAAAAAAATTCCCAAATTGTTATAGATTTATTCTCGCTTAATGTTGTACATATGTAATTGTTAAAAAAAAAAATGTTGTAAACAATAGTGACTAAAAATAAAGTGATTCAACAATAACAAAAATTTGTAATGAAACTAAGAGTTGCACACCGATCACAGCAAAACGCTCAATTTTAGCCGGACAAAGTAAAGCAATATGCGCAGGGAAAATATAAATAAATCCAAGCAAGTTAATTTCATCTAAGATATTGTAGAGTAGGAAAAACAATGCAATCCAGCTGAGTTAAAGGCGCAAGCTGCGGCGAAGGCCGGCGAATTAATGTAGAGCAGTTCAACAGGTCACGCAAAGGCGTTGCTCTGCCAGTACTGTGGCCGGTGTACGGCGATGGTAGCGCTCAAGGCAGTGGCGGCGTGGCATTGCCCAATTTTGCAAACGAATGCAAAGTGTTCTACAACTAAAAATATATACATACATACATACATACATTGGTACTTGCAATGGACGGTAAATTTTAAAATTTAAAAAGTACCCAGCCTGGCGTTGATTTAGTTTTATTTCTAGGTAGTGCCGTGAGTTTTTAGTTATCTTTTATAATTTGACCGATCACATAAAATCATTGCACAATTTCCGATAAGGATAAATGTACTTTCAAATAAATTGTTTTCTGCGAATTGTATGATTTAGCCCTCTCTCAATGTTTTTTTTTAATTTTTTTTACGGCTTAACTACATTTAACTTTTAAATTGTTGTGGTTGAAGTCCGAAAGAAGATATTTAAATTTGTTAGATTATTGATTTGATTTTCGTGCCGCCATGACACATAAAATAAAATGCAGACATTTTTGCTATTGGAAAAACCCAACAAATAACAACAAATTTTTTTTAATAATCAAAAAGAAAAATAAAGAGTATGTATTTTATTCAACATTCAATGTTCAGCTAATTTACAAAGCATGATTATTTAGCCAAAGCATATTAAATTTTGCTTTTTTTGGAAATGAAAGTGTATAGTCTAAGAGAAAATTATACAACATACACATGTTGACAAATTTGGACCACGTACTTTTAATTTTGGATTGGGATAAAAACCGTACAAACCCAGACTTAAAAATTTGTTCACGTTAATAAAAACATATTATTAAAAGCAGTGCACATTTTTTTAAAAATCTTTAAACTGTTTTTAACATGTAGTTTTTTATTTAATAAAATGCAGTTGCTTTCATATAAGGTTTGAGCCAAATTTAAAAAATCAGCGGCTTAAAACTCGCATTGTATTTATTGTAATGGAATTATCTTCGAAAATGCATACTCAAAAGTAAATGTGTACTTTTAATGAAAATTCATTACAATTCTAAAAATCTTGTTTAAGAATTCTCTGTACCTTATTTAAATAATAAAAAAAATTTTCCAAAATCGTATGATAGAACTTAAAAAAAGTTCACATCAGTCATTTTAACAGACAAAAACTCGTGTTGCTGACTGTTTTGTCAGTTCTCTAAAAAAGTACTGGCAGCTTTTTTCAATGTGGCTCTACATAAAAGGAAAATATGGAGGAAGACATTTTAATAGTTTTGTTGTCTATGAAAGTCCTGGAAAAGAAACATAAAGAATCTTTACTTTTATATGGAAGAAAATCGCAACACCATTGCCAAAAAGTTGTTCAAAAATCAACGGATACTTAAGTCACTGGACACTTGCACTTGTTATATAAAATTGGATGCAAAAAATTGTAAAATGTCTGAGAAAAACTTGCAATTTTGGTAAAAACTTTTCGAAGTTTGTTTTGTTTCTGGTCTTATACAAAGTTTGAAACTTATTAATAATTAATTGCTATTTAAAATTTCTTTGTATAACTAACTACATATTTGCAAACCAAACACTCTCGAAATCGCACGTCACCGTTCCTCAAATAAATCAAAATATTTCCCACATAAATTGACAGCAAAAACAGTATTTTGCCAAACTGTCATTTCAGTCACAACATTGATTGTTTCCCACTAACTAATCAATTGGCAATTCAAATTTTTTCTTTGCCTTGCATTATTTTCCATATATGAAAATCGAATATCGAATAAATGCATAACCAATAAGCAATGCTTGAGCTAATTAAATCACGCCAACAAATAATATCAGTCATTTAAAGTTTGTGGAGAGAGAGGTAGCGAAAGGGGAAACGAAAAAGCACCAATACTGGCTTGCATGACATCTGAATGGCATTTGACTAGCAAATTGTTGTTTGTAGGCGCGTCCACATCTACCAGGTGGCAAAATGGCAACTATGTAGCAATTGGCGATTTGTTGTTAATATTGTGTTGAACAATTTTCAAGTACACACCAATAATAAAATCTGTTTGTATGTTTATTTGTGCATACAGCAGAGGTGTCTATATTGGGAATCAAGAAAGGTGCACATTTTGATCTTCGTATTGCAGATATTTAACTTTAAAGCATGCACACTATATATGAAGTACCTAAAATAATGAAAAATGTCAGTTCATACTCGCATGGTCAATACCTTTCGGAATTGGTATAATACTTCATTTTTTAATTCAGATACACCTTAGTTTTAATTCAATGTTACTGATAAAAAAAATTGCATAGCCGTAATTTTCTAAATTATCTAAGAAAGAAGTTGGAATTTTTAATAAATATTTTCTTAGCTATTATATACTTACATGCATATGTATATTGTATAAAGTTTAAAACTTGTTTTTTCGTGGTTTTTTGTTAGGAAATTAACCCAATTTAAATTCCAATTAAAAGTTTTAATAAAAAACACCACTAGTATTTAATTTAACTCGACTGTATGTATATATGTACATACTTCTAACAGCCGCAAAGCTGCTATAGTTTTTGAAAAGTTGCGTGCGAGAACGCCCGTCTGCCTTTAAGTCAATACGAGCTGTGTGAGTTATAAAAAAAATGCAATTGTAGCAATAGGAGTCTGGAGGAAATAAATTAAAATAAAGAAACTACATCGATAATATGTGTGCATATATGTTTATATATATTTATGTATGTATACACATACACATGCATACAATGAGTTAAGAGACATGTAAATATAAATATTTAACACACTTTATTGAGAAATTTTTAGTTGTGCAATGGCATTCAATTTAAATGCGTGTTCTAATACTGACAAATGCTGACGCATCGTCGTTTGCTCTCATAGCTGAGATTCAATGTCAAATATAATGTTTTATTAGTTACGGCATAATGGGTTTGGCCAATCTATGCCTCAACAAATTTGTGATTTTCTTGTGTAAGTAATAACAATGAAACGCGCATTGAAATAATTAAAGTGGCATTTTAAATGAATTAATGACAAGTCGAGAACATTTTTCAGTTCATAACTAAATACATATGTACAGTGTTTATGAATTAATGAAATTGTTTGCACATACACACATCAGACATAAACAAATGCGTCGTTATAGTCACTCTGTTAGAATTCCTACTCGTTTTTCTTAAAAACTCCAACAGTTGAAGACTACAAAATGCCAAATGAATGAATAATGTTTAAGATTTTTATTAAATGGAATTTTTAACAAATGCTTTTTATTATTAACCAAAACAATTTCATCCGTTTTTCGGATAGTTTTATTTTTTGTTATCAATTTCCATTGTAAAGACGCTGGCAAGATTTTGAAATTATATTCACAAAATTTTTGTCTCTAAATATTGTTAAATCATACTGATCACATTCCACATACAAAAAACTAAATTAAAAAATGGAATGCTAAGGACCAATTAATATTCTTAGCTCCTTGATTATTAGAATCATCATTTTATAACCATACTCGTATAAAAAAGAGTATTTTCTTTCATAAAGATCAATGTAAGAATCGAATATACAATAGGTGAAGAAATAAGTTCTCAAAATTTTAACTATTTTGCACACATACTACACAAGTATGTAATTGATTTTTGTGATATTATATACATACATATATAAATATTTTTTTCTTATTTTTAAGGCGTATCAACATAAAGGGTGATGGCATTCCTGCAGAGCGGATCAAAAGGAGGAGAAGAAATAATAAACCTCCATTAATATTTTTAGAACACCTTGAATGATGATGGAACCTTCATTGCGGGATTCATCTGTAGTTTTGGACGATATGTCGATTATGATCAAGGTAATAGCGAAGAGTCATTAACCTAACTGAGATATTTAACGCATTTTTCTGAAGTGCTTTAGAAAATCTCGCATCTGACGGGTAAACATTGGTATCTGCTCTTTTGTTGTTGTTGAAGTTTCTGCACTTAATTTTCTTAACCCACAGTTTGGTTGAAAGACTAAGCTACTCGCGGCTTGATACGAGTATAAAGCTAAGAATTTTGAAGTCTCAGATCAGAAAGTGCGAAGATACTCGTATATTCATGGAAAATCTTGAACGAAACGTGGTAGAACCCCATAAGTATTCCAGACCCAAATACATTTTAGAGAGCAATCCTGGTTCCATTGAGTATCAATGCACGATTTCTGTATTTTTTTTTAATTATGAAGGATACATGAATCTACTCCACTGCTGGGTAAAAGATGTGAATCTAATTTTAAAATTTCCTTAGAAATACAAAACAAGTTTAAAACACCGCAACTTTTTAGCTTATACAATTTTAGTACAATAATGTGCAAGTTTCAAGTGCTCATAAATTACCCGTGATTTATTAAAACAAAATTTTACAGACGCTCTCACACAATTTCTTCCATATAAAGCATTTTTTTATGTAGAAGAAATATATGTATAGAATAGAAGTACCTCAGTTAAAAAATTATCAACGACTTAAATTTATACCTATTATATAAATAATAAGAAAGCTTAAAAAGTGCAAGCTAAAAAAATGTAATTTTAAACTGGGGTTCTTATAGTTTTTATTGAATAAGCAAATGTCAAAAATAAGAGTTCAATAACCATATTTGATCAAATTTGGTGCATCTACAAGGAATGAAAGACTGATACAAAATAAATTTCCGAAATTCAATATCGTTTTTGATTTAATTCTTCAAAACAAGTTTCGGTTTCCTTTTCATTTCGGCTTTGGTTTTGTTATAAAAATATGAAAACAAGTGTGACAAAAAAATATTTATCAAATAAATATGTAGATTCTAAGGTTTGTTGTTTGGAAAAAATATATGTGATAGAACTTATATCAAAGAATAAACTGACCAATTTTTAAAGGGTGGCTCCTTATAGGACCTGAGATATTAATTTTTCGTGAAGCAATGGCTAATGATTTCAATTAGAGTTGATATACATACATACTCGTACATAAAAGCATGCGTTCATTCACATATATGTATTTAAAAAAAAATTTAAATCGTGCAAACATGATTTTTCAGCAAATCGATTTTTATTTATTAACCATGGCATAAAAAGTTTACTTAGAAAAAAATTATTATTTCCCTATAAAAAAGTACTTAATAAGTTTTTGAAATAAAAATTCACAATTTTATTGAGCTTGAGACCAGTTTATGGAATATTTTTATTTGGAAAAACATCAACAGCTTTTTAATGGTAGAAGTTATAGTACTATTTCGGAAATCACCACCATCTTTTCTATTTATTTAATTACATTTTATTCTTCATCACCACTTTCCCAGGCTTTTAAACACAGCGGTCTACTCGGCAAGCGTAGCACAGCATGTAGCGTGTTGGCTCTGCAACTCCGAGGTCCCTTGTTCAAAGCCTGGGAAAGTGGTGATGAAAAATAAAATCTGATTAATCATTTAAAAGATGTTGCTGTTTTTCCAAATAAAAATCATCCATAAACTCGTCTCGAGCTCAATAAAATTGTGAATTATTATCCATTTATAAGACCAATAAAAATCTTAAAAATTTTTTGAAATGTTTAATATTATGCGAGCTATAAAGTGATAAACAATGGCTTGCATAACTTAAAAAAAAGTAAATTTTAATTTCCGGTCGTTCTGTCATTTCTAATGAGTTTTTCAACAAACTAAAATAACTCGATTTTTCTTTGAAATAGTATGAAATGCCTCTTAAGTATTCAAAAATTTGAGTGAGTTTTTGTGTAAGAATTATATTTTTATCAGAAAAATTCAAGATAAAAATTGCACATGAAACTAATGCTTTTCTCGCCATTGTATGTTTCTGTTTTCTCAATTAGCAATTACAATGAGTTCAACCTGGAAGTTTTGATCGCCAATTAGCTAAAAGACGTTGCGTGGAAAGTCGCCTAAGAGCATAAAAACTGCATAGGCTGTTGAAATTGATGCGGTTGCCAAAGTGGGCATGCGCAAATGTTTACGCTTTTACAACAAGACCGCGACTTATACTACAAATCAGTTTAATGTTTCCTCCAATTTTTTATATTACTTCATTATTGCAAATTTTTTGTGGTGAAATAAAAAATGATTTTTCAACAACATTTTTCGAGTTTTTTTTTATTACTTTAACAAACATTAGCTAAGGTGTTAGTAACTACGGCGCTAATTTAAACAATTGCGTGCACCAGTTTAAATTAAAAAGACTTACTGCTGCTGCTGCAACGAACTAAGCTTCGTACAAAGTAAAAAAAAAAACATTTGTATGTAAGTATATTGTGTTATAATATTTTCCCTTCACTTAAAACGATACAGTTTCGATTGTTTTTGATTGGAATTCCTTGCTCTTTGTAGCCAAATAAAAAGATTGAAAAAAAAAATTTAAGCAAATTGTGCATAAAAACACACATCACACACAAACTATTCATTAATAAAGAAGACATTGAAATGGCAACAAAGAAATTGGCGTGGCTTATTGAAGGTGCGGAAGTTGAGCAAATTGTAATATTCGACTATGACTGACGATTGATTTGTTCAAATTTATTGCAGAAAAAACGCATGAAATCGTGAAAGACTTAAAGTGAATGACAGGTGTGTTGGTGAGCCAGCTAGACTGACAGGTGATAATGATGAATGAATTGCTATGTACAAGTATACTGCCACACCAAGTTGTTTTTTGATAATTAAATGTTCAACACCAGCGCGTTTGGCTGTGAAGACGTACATACATATATAGGAAGGCAGTTTGTGCCGCGCCCTATCACAAAAGAACTACCAACTTAATTTTTCACTGCATAGTTAATTTTAAAATTAAATTTAATTTATTTAGCATTACGCAGTCAGTGATTTCAACGCTGATGGTGTTAAAAAGTTCATGCCACAACTTGAAAGCAAGCGGTTAGGTATATACATAGTTATTCAGTCAAGTTGCCGGGTCCAAGGCCAAGTTCAACAACGTGTGTGTGTACGAGTATGTACTTATGTATATATATGCGCTGACATAGCATTCACCAGTTGTGATTACGCCAGCCCAACTAATGGGAGTTATAGAACTGTCATTAGCAGCGGCAACTAAGAGCTTTGTGGGAACGCTGTGGCAGCGGAAAAATTTAGTTTTGATTACATGGGCGTATTTGAGGAAGTGACAAGTGTAACTTAAGAAGAAAACCGAAACATTTATCATATCCGAATTAGCATTTTTTCAAATAACTTCAAATTAAAATATTAAATTTTAACTAAGTAGAGACTGTTTTTATACCCGAGCGTACTTGTACACAAGGGTATAATAAATTTGTTCGCATAACGGTTGTTTGTAACAGCATAAAATAATCGAGATAAATATAGACATGTATATACTAAAATGATCAGAATGAAAAGAGAAATCGATTTAGCCCTGACTGTCTGTCCGTCCGTCCGTCCGTCTGTCCGTGGTTACAATAACTTGAGTAAAAATTGAGATATCTCTATGAAATTTGGTTCATAGATTGCTCTTTGGACAGGGTAGGTTGGTATTGAAAATGGTCGAGATCGGTCAATAACCACGCCCACCTCCCATATAACGGAAGTTTTCGAAAAATGCAAAAACTCCGATTTTTCGGTATCCATTAAAGCAAAGTAAGTGAAATTTGGTATTGGGAGTGATTTTGACCTAAGAAATTAGGTATTTGTAAATTTTTGAAAAATGGGCGTTGCTACGCCCACTTAGGAAGAAATTTCTGTATCTCAATAACGGTGTTAGGTATCGTCACAAAACTTGGTGGACATATTTTCCATGATATCGCTATTATTATCGTAGAAAATTTTTTTAATTGGATTATAACCACGCCTACCTCCCATATAACGGAAGTTTTTGAAATGCAAAAACTTAATTTTAGTGAAATTCGGTATTTGGAGCGATTTTGAACTAAGAAATTAGGTATTTATGTATGTAATTTTGAAAAATGGGCGTTGCCACGCCCACTTATGTAAAAATGTCTGTATCTCAACAACGATGTAAGTTATCGTCACAAAATTTGGTGAACATATTGTGCTTGATACCATCAGCCTTACCGTCAATCAGTTTTGAAATCGGAACATAACCACGCCCAACTTCCAAATTTTGAAAATGGCAAAAAAATTGCGTTTTTCAGTATTTATTGGAAGAAATTGAGTAAAGTTTAATACTAGCAGCGATTTGAAATGAAGAAACGGGAATTTTATGAAATCATGGGCGACGACCATACAAAAATATATCGCGAGGGTATATAAAAATCGGTTTCGCCCGAATTTAGCTTTTCTTACTTTTTTTTTTAATTTATTACAAATAAAGTAAGTTTGTGTACTCATATTCATATTTTAACATTTGGTAAATCTGAGTCGTATATTTATTAAATTTATTAAATATCTATTATTAGCATTTCTGTAACCCATTCAATTTAAGTATAGTTAAATGCATGTTTCAAATGGCTTATATTTTCCTTGACAATTTTTGTACTGACGGTTTTGTGAAGTTTTTTCGAAGTAAACAAACTTCTTGAGCATTCGTTGTGATTAGGCTCAAAGGGTATAAACAGACAAACACAGAACTTTCTATATTTTATCATAAGAAAATTATATTCCATGTTTTGATTGGCAGCAAATTTTTAAGACACTAAAAAAGAACATAAAATAATTAAAATAAAATATTGATTTGGATGACTCAATAATAACAAATAAATATTGCTTATTTTTTTTATTGCGTCGTAAATTTACTCGTATAATAATTTATGTATGAAAATATTTTATAAATTCGTACCCCGCTCTCGGTTTTCTCCCTACCAAGGTGCTGTCAGAATATGTATCACTCAAATTTTATGTACCGCTTTGTTTCTCTTTACCAGAATCAAAATAAACTCATTAAAATCTCCAGCTGAAAAAAGTTGAATCAAAGTAGAAATCTAGCAAAGCAAATTTAAAAAAAAATAGCAAGCCGGCAATTACCAGCTGACCAATTAATAATCGTTTAAAATCTTTGTAAAATTAATTTAAGTGGTTGGTTGTATTTTTTTTCGTGCGTTGATTAATATGTTTTACGGTTATATTGGCAAAACCAACACATTTTTCAGCGCTGCCGTTATTTCTTAAATGGAGATTAATTAGCAAAAAAATACGTATTACTAACAGCAAATGATTTACCATAAATATGTATGTTGTTATTCGTGGAATTCAAAAGAAAAGAAACAATTCCTTTTTCTCAAATACTCTGAGCAAATGGACATTTATAAATGTTCATGTTTAAGTTAGCGGCAATAATAAAGTAAAACATTATTAAAAATTACACGTTTAAAGAAGCTCAGAAATGTCAGATAAACAAGTTCATTATTCTTTCATTTTTGCATCTTCCTGCGAAATTTCAGATATACATAATTATGTACATATCTGCGTGGTATTTTCGATTTCTACATAGTAATATTTTTCGAAACAAATAAAATGTGAATTTTCAAAATTTCGAAAGCATTGTAGTCCAATACACATATTTGTAAACCGATTTTTATTACTTGGAAGATAAAAGGTATGTTTTCGAAAAATTTACCCGTTAGATGACGCTACAGTGCAGTTGCATATAAATTAAGATTGCATTGTAAATTTACTTAATCAGACATGCAAATTCGAGAGGAAATTGGAGCCTCAAATTTAAAAAAAGGACACGAAAGCAAAACAAAAATGTATAATTTTTTGGGTTCAAATACTCATTAAAACATCATTCCAAAGTACCTTTTTATAACTTAAGGGGACAAATAACGGTTTATTTTAAGACTTTTTTTAGGATGGATTGCGAATGGATGAGACTATTTTGGCTGGAATCGTTTATTATTGAACTTAAAACATGAATTTTTGTGAATTTTTGTTCAATGTTGTTTGACCTTGAATGCAACCCTCTCAAAAATGTAAGGTCAAACGATTGGCTGGATTCTGGTCATGCAATTCATCGGAAACAGAAAATTCAAAAATATTTTTTTTTGTTTCCCCTTGGCTATCGTCTAACACAGGATTTTTTAAAATTCGATAATTTGGCAAAATGGTTGAGTTTTAAACAAACAAACAAATTTTTTCCGGTGCTTTTGGTTAGAAAAAAAGCTGTAAGTTTTTGTAATAATGCAAAATTGAAAAAAACTCTTGTCAGACGATAGTGATTCATTTTTCTAACATTGCCCAAGTTTTTCCAAGGCGATTGATAAATTAGTCTTTGGGATATCTTGCCAACCATTTGCAAAACCACGACTTTTTGGAATCGCATTTAAAGATTGAAGTTAATGGACGCGCGCAGCCATGTTCAAAGCTCCCGGAAAACCAAACTAATACGTATTCCGTTAAAACCTTTTATCAGTGTTAATAGGTAACACTGTTTATATATTTACTTGTATACAAATCAACAAATAAAAAGAAAATTAATTAATGCATTTTTAATAAAAGTTCTTAATTTTTCATAGGACCTGACATTTTTTGAACTTTTTCAGTGAAATATACAACTTTTTTATCCTCTGGTCACCCTGATTATTAAAAAAATTTTGAAAAATTAGGTATATAGGGTAAGACCGCTCCAGACCAACTTGCAACTAATCAATCAATAGTTTGATATTATAAGAACAAAGAATTTTTATTTCTAATTGCTTGTTTATGATCAATAATCTGTAATTCAAGTTAAGATTGATTTCTTTGAAAACCCTTAAATCTTGTTTTTCAAGATATTTCTGTTTTATGTAAAACATTTAAAGTAATTATTCCCTTGGCAATAAATGATCAGAATTTATATGTAAATACAATTAAAAAAGCCCACATGATTTTGGATCGTGTAAAATACTTTATTTTGGAAAAAAACACTTCGTCTAAAACTACTTATTCGTACAGCACTTTGTCCTATACCATATGTACATGTGTATGTTGTATTTCATTTGCATAGTCCGATTTTGGAACAAACGTAAAAACATATTTTCATCATTGCTTAGTTAGGTAATTAGGTCAGATACTAGATTATTACTAGTTTATTCTTTTGAGAATTTCATTTCTAAAGCCCAATTAATTTTTAATAACTTTTAAAATTCACAAGCCATATGAGTTCAGTAGGGCCATAAGCGTCAGCCGACCTTTAACTTATCAACAAGGACGTGAGCGGGCTGCGCTAAATTAATGAAAGTGCCTAAATATTGACTTCTATGAATTTAAGTTTTCAATGTTGAAACCGTTAAACCTCTAAAAATTTAACTTAATTGTATAAAGTAATTAATTAAATCTAATCGAATAGCGATTGGACAGCTCTAAATTTTTTGACTTGATGCTGCAGCACAAAAGCTCAGTTCATACAATTGGATAATTATGTAGGCTGACAACATAAGTTGCTATTATGATTAGTATCTGATCCATACACGTAAGTTGTTTAACAAACTTAGGTTAGTGCACATGTACATACATACATACATATGTAGGCATATATGAAGTTGGCCAATATGATTTGCTGTCATTCACTTAGAAGTATCCCGACTTATATGCTTATCGCTTAATATCTACCACAAAGTGTATGATAGATCAATCTACACATATGTATGTATGTATATGTACATATGTACTTATGTCTTTTGGCTCGTTACATTGATATGAATTCGCCACAAAGCCAATTGACATGTTTGTTGCAAGTGATCGATTGACCAATTGATTAGAAGGCGGTTAGTTCGATTGTTAACGGCTGGCACTATTTAAACTCTTGCTTCTGGTTTTGTTTATTTCACAATTGCTCTTTCGGTTTCTTTCTTCTTTGCTTACGAATTACATGCATTGACAACCGAACAGGCGTATCGGAAGCAACATAATTTATTGTCAATCCAAAATCAGTGAATGTTTGACGAATTGAAAATAACAGCTGAACACTAATGAGCAAAAACTGTACCGATCATGTGAACAAACCGGCAGGCATATGTATGTGTATGAATGTTATTTACATTTAAAATTGTTTTGATCAATTTTTGAGATTATCTACATACATATGGGTGCTAAATTTTACTTTTTAATTCAATGAATTATGTAATAATAAATTATGCGTCGTACGATGACGGCTGGGAATGTTCGACTATTCAGCTAGTAACTTTGCGTCGACCTTTCAAATGCTGTAACAATTCGAATTTTTTTATTGATTTTTATTGGAACGATTTTCCGCCATCCCATGTTCTGTGTCTCAACTTGTCGATTGGATCAGCTGTGAACTTTGCTCAGAGTCGAGGTTAAAAATAAGTCGTTTCACGGAAAGTTTACTCCAAGGATAGTTAGAAAGGTTGTCTAATGGACGTTTTAGTAATCCTGCTGAATTTTAACTTAACTGGGTAAGTATATATATTTCTACTATTTGTACGTAGTATTCTCTGCTGTTGGATGGTTTGAATTAACATCGCTATATACTTTTTATTGTTGATCGCAGTATATATCTCAAATTGGGTAAATATATTCAATAAAAGTTGTCCATATTTGTCCATATGGGGCAATATACCCGTATACATATCTCAAATGGGGTGGAATACCTCTAATAAAAGTTGTCCAACTATAGACGTTTATGCAAACTGTGTAATACATTAAAACCTTTGACTAGAATTTATACAAATTTAGTTTTAGAATTATAATTTTAGAGCAATACAAAATTTACTTTCAATTCATTAAAAAAAAAAACCTACTTTAAACCAATCCCATTACAATTACATCGTGCTTTGCGTGAACTGTGACAATGAAATGTCACATTATAATCAATTCAAGTGCTATATATAATACGTGGCTGACAACACCCGCACCAATGGATATCTAATTTTAAAAGCTGACAGGCTTTCACAAGAAATGGGTGTTGACCAGCGTTAACGAACAAGCAGCAATGCAACATGCAACATAAATCAAACCACTTTTCAGATTACGAAACGAAGCAATTTTCAAATAAAACTTAACAAAAAAAATTTAGTTGAATACCATTTAAGGTTTCAGTTGGTATGTGAACACTTAAAGGTTGGTATGTGCGAGTATCGTTAGTCGACACGAAACAAACATCAATTTCATTTGACAAGCATTTTCAATTTCAAGGTACAATGTCATGTCCGAGACCTCATTCCAACTAGATTCGTAACACTGCTATAACCACTACAAAAATACAAAATACAAAAATACATACCAAGCACTGCTGCTAAATAACAAATTAAAGTAATAAGAAAATGGCTAAATATATAGAACAGTGCTAATCGTACATGCATACATATGTATGCCTCTACAGAATTTCATAAACATACGAGTATATACTCGTACATACATAGGTATATATGTGGGTACAATGCGAGTTCACTAGAAGTTAAACAGCACCAATGTTAAGTTCAATGTAAGTCCATTGCGCGCCATAAGCCTCGAAGTTACTGGACCAAATAGTCATGGCAATGGTATTGGCAATAATTATTATTTTTTTAACTTTTTATTTTTAAAATTTTCAATAATTTAATTTTTTTTATTTGCACTTTAAAGAGTTGTAAGAAAAATGCATAAGTACGAGTATTCTAAATGTCTCAAGCACGAATGCATCGGACACTAAAACAGGCAAATGAACTGCTGTGTCGTTTATATATATGTATGTATGTACGTATGTAAGTATGCAATTTATTGGCAATAAATGTGGCAAAGCGTTAACCATCCTACAAATACTAAGGGAGGCATATACTCGTACACACTTAGAAAATAATACACACATGTGTTTAGTACGTTCAAGAATTATAGCTCAAGCAATTTATTTATCTATTATTTGCATTATTTTGCAAATTAATATTGCGTTTCTACTCTTATCCCCCAATGGCGTATTTTTTTTTTTTTTTTTTTTCTTACTTAAAAATCATTCCCAATATGTAAAATTCAGAGTTGTATTCGTAAATATTAGGAAATTTTTCTGAATTTAATACAAATTGTAATTCAAATGCAATCTGAGCAGACAAACTTTTTCATAATCAAATTGAAAATCCATTTTCTAACAAAATATCCAAGTTTCAAACGTACAGAACTGAAAAAAAATAATTGCACACCTTCAAAATTTTTTGCTAAGCATTTTCTGAACTTTTTTGGTACGTACTGTAATAATTCATTTGGTTTAATTATAGTAACAAAGTACAAATTTCAATTAACAACAATTTGCCGTTGATTTTGGACAATTTCTTTTCCGAGAATGTTGCGTTCTTCTTCTATATAAAAGTAAATTTTTTTCATGCATTATATTAATTCAAATGCTATAGAAAACATTATATTGGACTCAACGATAGTATGTATGTAGCTACTTTCATCTTGCACAATACTTCACTATAGGGAAATAGGCTTAAAACTGCATACTCAAAAATTTTAAAAAATGTTTAATAAGTTTAAAATTTTTAGAAACCTCGTTGAACTTTTTTTTCCACAGCGAATGAAACTTGGGTTTATTTACTTTTCTTAAGAGTTTAAACTATGTTTGAATTGAGAAATAATAGAAATAAAGAAAAACTAAATTGTGCGAATTTTTCAAAATGTGCGCTTGTATAGTTGTTAAACGCAGCGTATCAGCCGTTGACTGCAACTGCATTTGAGTGCAGACACATCTCATTCTGATAATTGCGCGATATTCACTGTATTTTTTTTTATAATTTTGCAGCACCATTTGACCAAGCCACAACCAAGCAGCACCAGATCACCACCAGAGCATTTGCAATAGTAATGAGATCGCACCAAAAAAAAAAAAAAATACTAAAAAAACAAGAAACTTGTAACTGCTGCGAAAGAGTGCTGCGAAGGACGCAACTTGCAAGTAGCCGTCAACAGCCAACCGCCGACCACATCTCGGTCGTTGATGATCGCATTCAACAGCAGCCAATACCCAAATGAAATAACTTTGCTACTCAACTCGTCGATTGGATGGTGTTGTGTGTGGTAGGTTGGCATTGAAATGGTTTGTGGTTGCATGAGGCAGACAAATGCCAGTTAGCCAGGGCCTTATGTAAGTGAGTATGTAAGCACGCGACCACAAATGTATTAGTAGTACACACGAACATACTCACATACTTAGAGCAACATATGCGCAGTAATGCGAGCGTTTTGTCAAATTAGAGCATCATGGTTAGCGCGTTTGATTGATGCTGTATTTATTGGCTCGTATTAATTATTATTTCTATTTTGCGCAATTTTTCTAGTCGTATTATTCGAATCACATTTGCTATTGGTTTTTTGCAATTTAATTGCAAACAAGTTTTTAGTTCTATTTTTTCTGAATTTTTCTTTTTAAATATTGCTTTCCATCACCTCAAGGTGTGCTGCGATCGTGAAAATAATGAAAATAAACAAGCGCGATAATTTGAATGGGTGGGTGCATTTCATATGGCAACTACTGTGGTTAGTTTTTAATACACTTACTTGTAGTTATGTACATACATACTAGGGTGTTCGATTATTCGAATTTTTTATAAAACCGGTTTTCGAATTATTCGAAAAAAATGGCAATTTGAAAAGAACCGGTCTTTAGTTTTTAAATAAACACAAAACTGGGTAACCAAGTAAGAAATAAGCCACATCAATGTATATGTAACTAAATGCAATTTTTTCTATGAAAGAATTCTTTTGAAAATAAAATGGAGTTTAATGTCCGAGTTCAGTAAGCAGTATCAGTCTCTAATGAACACAAAAGCACAATTTAAGATCAGTTGGCATTAACTGGTCTCAAAATAAAGTCTCTCAATTATGACCAGGTGACAAACATGTCACAAAAATTTAAACAAAAAATATAAATAAAAATGTAAAAGCGTGGAAGGCAATCATCTTCATAGTCTCAAATTTTAAATTTTGAGATTATACCAAATTACTGAATTTCACATTGAGCAAACTGAGCGAACTTTTTATAAGAACTTAATGTCAGTAAGGTGTTATATACGTTTTCAAGGTTTTTCCGTCTTCTTATGAGATTTGTATTAATATATAAAATCTTCTAAAATACCTTTGTTGCGTTTTTTCTGCAAATTATAATAACTAACTGACTAGCACTTTGTGGTCGCCGTTTTAATAAAAAGATAATGGATGTGAAAATAGTCGATGTGCTGTCGTATTTCTAACATTTCTCAATGGTTATATCTTTACAACAAGGTAAAAACTGATTTTGCAAACTAAAATACCCGATTTATTCGATATTCGAAAAATCAAGATTAAAAAAAATGTACGAAAAAACCGTAGAAACCGGTTTTAATCAATCGAGTCAATCACCCTAGTACATACATATACATATATTCACATAAATGCACTTGAAAGGGGTTTGGAATTCGATATGACAATTAATAGCATTGAATTTGTTTCTCACGCAAACGAAGTGGTTCTAAAGCGTGGCCAATAAAATGGCTCAGAGTAAGACATTAAAAAAAATCGATAAATCGGTTAATAAATATAAGTACAAATACTGGCAACTATTGAACAAATTATTTTTACAAAGTGTAAATTATATTTGAAATGCAGTTGATTTCAAAAGAAAAACTGGTGTGCAAATCGTTTTATTTTTCTCTAAAATTAACTACAAATATATCCAATTTATTTTGAATCGGCAGATAATCTTTTTCTCACATTTCAAGTTATTTAGTTATGTGATTTAATTTTTTAATATCCTGCAAAAAGAAACGATAAACATGTAACTAAACAAAACGCTATTTTCGCTTTAGTGAACAACTCAATTGTTTAAAATACACGAGATTTGTCCATCATTTCAGTCTTGCACGTTATTAAAATCAAACAAAATACAATTTTGATGAAAATCTTTCGAATTTTTAACATTTTTTTATAAAGTTTGAAATTTTAATGCACACATATTTGTATGAAAAATGAAAATGAAAAATAATTAAAACATAGCAAATCCACTTTAGTTCTTTTCTAAAATTTAAATATATTTCAGTTCTCCTTTTCGTCGTATTTTTCTGAAATACAAGTACATTTTCCCTTTTCTGAAATAAATTTGCTATTTTCAAAGATACATTACTTCTAGAAAAACTACAGCTTGTTTGTATTCTCTATCTCCATGAGTACATGATTATTGAAAATGTATGTTAATGAAAAAACTTACATATTTCGAAATTTCTGTTTAGTCCTTTTAAATAGAAAACCTAAAATTACAACCCTCTAGGTATTTTAACAACATATCATCAACTCTTTAATAACTCCGTTTTGCAAGCAAAGTGAAAAATTGCAAAGCACACAAGTCGTTACGGCAGCCCCCGAAACATTTATAACATAACAACAGCAACAACAATAGCAATACCAACAAATCGAAACATTGCTAATTAGCGAAGCATTAAATCACAAAAGCAAAACACATTCCAACGATTGCGAAAAATATAAATACTATTTGAACTAGCTTCTGAAAGATGGTTACACATGGAACATGTTTGCCCAACTGACTGACTGACCACAAACCCACAGGCGTGCAGATGTAAAACAAAGAGAACAAGTACCCATGAAAGACATATAAAAGGCTGTCTTCGGCTATGCCGAAGGCTTCATACCTTTCATGAATGGAATTATTCGATATTAATGATTTTGACTGCTATAATAATCCCAATACTCGTAATAATTAAAATTTGCGAAATTTCTTTAGCTGATTAAATTAGTGAGTTATCGCCCAAAATGCAATATCTGAACAATCTGCTCTGTATGGCAGCTATATGTTTTATTTGTACGATCTTTACTGTTTTCACTTGTATTATATAATTAATAATGTTTGATATTTGTGCAAAATGTTAAGTCGTTAGCTGATTAAATGAAGAAGTTATGACAATATCTGAACTATCGGTTGTATGGCAGCTATATGTTATATTTATCCGATCTTAATGATTTTCACTGTTAAAATAATTCTCATAATAATTATTATTTGTATATGTTATATTTCTTTGATGTAATGATTTTCATTGCTTATATAGAGCTAATAATAGTGAACCTTTTTGTGAAATGTCAAGCTTTTAGCTGCTTAAATGAAGGAATTATGAAGACAAATGTCTAAAAAATTATAAAATAGCACCTGACTGCCAAGTTTCATCCAAATAGCTCACAAATAGAGGGACTAGTTTGCGTTCAAACAGACGGACAGACAGACAGAAGGACAGACGGACATGGCTTAATCAAATCAGCTGATCATCCTGATAATTTTGTTATACTTTTTGATGGGTACAACTCTTATCATTCTGGTACTAACAAACATCGGACCAAACTGAATATACCATTTCCATGAAAGGTATAAAAAGTCAATTTAACCAGCAAGTATGTTCTACTGATATATAAATCTTGTCAAGTTTAAGGAAATTTATTAAGCCAGCAATAAGTGCAATATTTTCAGCTGCGAGTTTATTGGCGTTGGGTGAGAAAGAACATATCGCTCTACACGGCATAGTCAAATGACAAGAGATTTCCAACCCCATTCCTTCTCAGTGAAAAAAACCATCGTCAGTGCAGAAGTTAAAAAATAAAATCATTAAATCCAATCAAATATAGCAAATTGTTGAAAAATTATGTGCCAATATTAAACTGCCGAAAATTAGCAAAGTGTTGTATATACGAGTAAGTGCAACAGCAAAACACCTACAGCGAGTACGAAGCCGAAAAAATAACTAAAAGCAGACAGAACCAGCGAAACCCCCGAAATTCGATAATCGCAAGCGGATGAACGGCCAAGAGACCAACAACGTGTCGGCGCGGCTTGGCATGTGGCATGCCGCATGCAGGCACTATGGCTAATATGTAGACATTTTATGCATTTAATAAAACTTAGTAAGTAGTTATTTTATTTTATAATTTTGTTTTTCAAATATCGGTTACGCCAAATTTCATACCTTTCACGCTATGTAATGTTTTTTCATTATTGTTTGCTAACCAGTCAATAACAATGTTTGTGGCATTTTTATAATCGTTGTTTTGTTGTTGTTGATGGCGTAGTAGAAACGGATTGCCGTCGGTTGAAAAATTCGAAAACAATCAGAGCGTTTCTATTGTGGCAAGTATATTCAAGCGCATTCAACTGCCGAAATACAGAAATGAAGGTATGCAAGCTGCAAACAAACTACAAATTCATATACAACATACATATTTGAAAGCGTGTACGATAATATATTTATCCACATACATATATAAACATACATGCATACATATGTATGTAGCTGGAGGCATACTACACATTCGCTTTTCAATGAACAGGTTACAATTGGGTCTAGGCACATGTGCATTGATTTGGCCCGAAAGCCACGTCGGTGAGTTTCGTTTGTAGCTTTAATTAGCTTTCAGTCGAAATTTGTTTTTTTATTTTTATATTTTTATATTTTTTTTTTTTGGTTTTTTTTAATATTCATTGACTTACATACAATATAATTGGTAATACATCTGTCGTCACCTCAATGACTTTGTTACAGTTTGTGGTTTTCTCTGTGGCTTTTGAGCTTAATTTTAAAATTGGACTTAACGAATTTTATATATTTATTAATTTTTACTTAAGTTCTGCGAAATATATATGTTAGTTAAGTGTTTTCAGTTTATCGTGCATGCTACTACTTCACAAAAACTTTGCCCAAGAAAAATACTGTTCTTTCAATTATTTAATTGATCTTTTTTCAATAATGTTAAGAGCTTTGTAGTGTTTTATCCATTTTTTTTTATATATTTTTTAATAGCATATCTTCTTTATGGCTTCAACACATCGCTCAGTTTTACAGTGCTGAATCTTCTATATTTCAAACAGGCAAGCATTTGCAAACGAGACGTGCTATGCTAAATCCAAAATACTCGTATATTCGTATTCGATTTGGTAGTTTTAAACCGAGATATTCAAAAAGCTTGCTTTTCCCTTCTTTGCATTCCTACGATTGTCTATTGCAACATATCTTATTACCACATCCTACTTCAACCTTTCCATGATATGCTGCTACTCCTCTTTACGATTCAGTTGTTTACCTTTTCTCTCTAATGCTCGCATATTAATTTATTTCTTCTTCTATCCTGTCTTTGGCCAACTTTTCTTATTTTAACAAATTATATGTAAACCTTTACTATTACATATTCCCTTTCAAGTAAATTAAATATAAAACTATATTCCAAATCATTTAAAATATCTTTATAAAAAATCTATTAATTTAAGCCCCACAATTTTCTGCATTTGGCAAGTGCATTAGTCAAAATCATTATAATTAATTTGCGATAACTGTAACGCTAATGAAATGAAATTTGTGTAACATAAAAGCAGATTTTATTTTGTAACATAAAAGCAGATTTGCAAGCAGACCGCATGCGGCCAAAATAATAACTTGGGAGTGTCTTAAAAAGCTTGGAGATAAACAAAACGCAACAATCACCAGGCTTACACTCTTTAATAATTAGTTTTTAAATTTTGTTTATCGCTCAGAAGATAAGAGTAATTATTGAGTTGCTCTATTTATTTAAAAAAAATAAAAACTGGTTTAAAAATTAAAAAAATTTTTTCAGTTTATGTTTATTAAATTTAGCATGACTCTTTTTGCTTTTTGTTTGCTTAGAAATTAACAATTACTTTTAAGCTTTACTTTTTGTATATAAACTAAAAATAATAATAATTTTTAAGTTGTATCCATTGCTTTCAAAATAAAATAAATCTTTTAAGATAACGTTTTTTATTATATAAACAAATAACTCAAAAACTTCAATCCTAAAAATAATATTCACAAATCAATTTTTATAGTCGGGTTTTTAATATAACTTTTATAAAAAATCGAACCAACTGGATAACTTTGTTATACTAAGCGTTTGTCTTTCTCTTTATTTTTTAGTTCCAAATTTTAAATTTATCATGCCAACAAAAATCGCGAAATAGTTTTGTTTGAAGAAAAAATTTTTATAAATAAAAGGTATTTTTTAATTACTTTAAGCCTGCACTTCTTTATACTAAAACTGATTGAGCTACGAAACTGCATACTTAAAAATTATATTTAATTACCAAATGAAAAATATTGCAAACAAGTTAAATTAGCGAATAGAAATTAAAAATTAAAATAATAATTAAAAATTAAATTGTTATTAGTTAAAAAAAAAAAATTTTTAAATTTTCCTTTCATAAAAAAAATTTTTTAAATTTTCCTTTCATAAAAAAAATTTATTTTTTTTTTATTTGATTTTAAGTACATATATATATCGTTTTTGTTTGTATTTTATGAAATTTTATGAAAAATTTTTTATTAATAAGCTTCCTCTCTGACTCATTGTAATCACGTCACGATATTCATATGCAACATTATTTTAATTATCAAGAAAGACGCATTAAATTAGACACGCTCAAAAAATGTTTTGACACAAGTTTGGCTAATAATAATTATTTCAATTACATATATTTGTTTACTTTCCTTTACAGACAATATATTTTTTAATGAAATCGTGTGTTGATTACGTAAATGTTAAATAATGCGCAATTAAATGCAATTTAACACCCACATTGCAACTATTTTAAGTTCAAGTTCAATGGAGCCACCCACGAAAGTTCTGCCTAATGCATTTTTACTTAATGAAGCGCAGTACAGTTCACTAACCTTATTCGAAATGAGTATTTTCAACTAGCTTAACATATGGCTGTACAATTCGTATAGTTAGAAAAAATCATTGTGAAACGCATTTGTTATATTAATAACGTAAAGGGTGTTTCAATAAGTGGTGTAATTGTAAATTAGCAACTTAAACTGTTGCTGAAACTTTATCACGGAATAACCTTATAACAAAATCGGGGGATACTCTTTGGTATTGCAGCTACTACATATCTATCATCTACTCGTATATCTGAATTTTACCTACACCGCACGATAGCTAGCTTTGGTGCTTCGTTGGGGGCGGAGGGGAAGTGTTGCCATTTTTCAATTCTTTTCGCCAAGTCGCCTAATTGCCATCTAATACAACTTTTGACTCGGAGAAGCTACGACGTTCGTTTGAATTGCAATCGTCAACTCTTATCGAAATTTTGCGATTACATTTTTAAAACAGTCTTAAGTGTGGAAGAGTTATAGTGAATATACAAGTATGCAGTGTTTAAGTTAATAAGTAAAGTAAATAATGCAATGTCGTTTTCGAATTGTAAAATTTTTTTTTACAAATTTTTAGTTTTATAAGTACTGAATTTTCTTTTTTTTACGAAGATCTTAAACATTTTACTAAGTTGAAGACAGTAGCTTGGGTATTTTCTTTTGAATTACTTCAAGTACTTTTTCATTTCAAATATAACTATTAAAAAATCCCAAAAATGTGTCCCACAAGTCTATAATTAAAAAAACCAGCTCATTTTAAATTGGAGCCCCCATTGAAGCACCATGTGTCTAAGTTATTTATGAATGCATTAAGACATTTGTTCGCTCGGTTTGACCTTGACAATGACAAGTGACAGTGAGGGCGGGCGCTACAACGTTTGACAGAATCTTCCCGTTTTTATATACAACGATTTTGTGGGCGTGTTGATTAATATGCAAAGCTATCATTAGAATGTGTCCGCCCGCACAGAAAATTCCTCTCCTTGGTATTCGACAAACTTTTTTTCTTTGCATATACGACCTCGACGCATAAACAATTAAAACGATTTCTCATTATATATCTTTATGCACACACACCAGGGCCAATATTTAACATTGCTCGTTAATTATAAAAATGTTATTATGTTAATACGAAGTTAAAACTTAAGTTTTATTAGAATTTAAATATTTATATTTTATTAGGTGAAAAACTATAGTAAGTCTCCCGCAAAAATTAATTTACAGATAAAAATCGGCCACACAAGTGTATATATACTATACATAAATATGAGCAAACATATGTATCAGTAAATGATTTCTAAAACTCAGTAAATGGTTGATTGAACTTGAAGATATTTAAGTTGCGCCGACGCTGACGCTGGTGGCTGCTGATGCCAAAATAAATCAAATGAAATTGCACAGTAAAACGGTGCATTATTGGCCGCCAGCAGCAGCACAGTAGATAAAAATAGCGGAAGAGGCCAGCAGCCGCAGAAATAACACCATCTACTGCTTACCAGGCACAGCAATAACAACAACCCTATTATTAACATTAATAACAGCAATAACCGTTACGGTCTTGGTAGCGGGCGAAAAAATATAAATTGTTCATTGGCTGATGGGCGAAGAAGCAATTCGCGGCATTAATTTCTGTTTCAGCTTGGCTTTGCAAAGACACAAATACAATTTAAGCAGCTTGAGGCGTTAGAAGTGTGCGACGATTATTTACATTTGTTGCTATTAGCCAGCGTTGTAATGGCCAACTTGAGTCATATACAGTAAGTTAATGTTATGATCACGCAGTGACTTTTTTTTTATCAATATTATACATGGTTTTTAAGTTTTATAAAAAATACAACTCATGTTATAAATCAAACTTTGAAATTGTTTTCAATTCAATTTTTCGAAGCAATTTCGATAGCGCTTCAAATTATAGGATATTTAGGCACGGTTTTATAAAATTTCGACGAATTTTTCTGCAAAATTTAATACACTCGTTCCTAGGACAGGGATAATTTTGACGCACGATTGATATTAGATGGATTTATTTGTGGCCGAGTTTCCATCGAAAAAACTTTAAAAAAACATGTTTGTATTTTAATTCAAATAAGAATATTGAATGTGTAGTTTTTTTCCGTTGCATTGTTTGGAGAAAATTCAAATATTTGGTAGTACTTATTCGGAATGATGTGGTCTGATTGATTGAAATCCTAGTTTGTATATACTTTCTAACCAATTTAATTTTGCTGTAAAAAAAATTTATAAAGTTTAAAGTGTTTCTTGGTTGCTAATATTTCTTGAGTTTTATTATTCCCTATTTGGTTAGCTACAATTTATTTAAAAAAAACTCAATGAACAAGAAATTTTTAAATTTTTTGTAAAAATTTTGACAAAACCCACTTGATTTTGTAAAAAATTTGAAACTTTAAATAAAATAAAATTTGTCTAGCCTTTTTAAAGATAAATTAAATATAAAATAGTATAACTCGGATCATATGTATATCACATAGCTGACTTACTGTACACATATTGGGAACGGTTTCTTTATTATCGCAATTTTAATTTATGTATTTATCTTTGCTAATTCAAAAAAATATGTAATTTATTTAGATTATTCGTAGGATAGAATTTAGGTTTTCTCAGTCATACAATTCAATTTGCCACTGCATGATTAATGATTATAATTAAATTTAAACTTTATAGTTTGTACTGAAAAAAGAGGCCGGTGTGTGAAACACACACCTGGCGTTAATCATAGGATGCAGAGTAGCAGGTAGATTGTTTAAGTAAATCGTGTTTGTGTAAGTATGAACTTATGCAAATATGTATATATTGTATATATGTATGCATTTATATAAATTTCTATATACTTATGACTGTATGTATGTGCATACTTCCATTCAATTAAAGAAAGAACATCGTAGATTTAATAAACGAATATGGAATATAGAATATGGAAATTTTTCTTATATGGAATGTTGAATGTAGAATATAGAATATAGAATATGGAATATAGAATATAGAATATAGAATATAGAATATAGAATATAGAATATAGAATATAGAATATAGAATATAGAATATAGAATATAGAATATAGAATATAGAATATAGAATATAGAATATAGAATATATAATATAGAATATTGAATATAGTCTAAAGCATATTGAATATAATATACAGAATGTTGAATATATGTATATACATACACATAAAATATGAAATAAAGTGTAAGGAATATAAGTACAAAATGTATAAAACTTTAAGTATGATTTTAAATTTTTAGTTTATATTAAATACTTATTAAAATTATACCAGACATCTAAATACTTAGCTGAATAGGAATTAAGAATCTCTCAATCTCCCGCTAAAGACTAATACTAATTCAAAGGTAGAATATCGAAAATTTTTAATAAAAATTTTGCGGATGAAGTGTTTACTTAAAATTGCTTAATTAAATACTTTTTCGTTTTTCGCAACAGATACAAGATAACATTTAATGATACACATAGGTTTATATTCCCTAACATAGAATACAAAATAATGAAATCTTAGAAATTTAAATTAGGTCGAAATTCAAGCCAGTTCATATTCATATTCTTATCATCTTGATAGTCTTATTTGTATAATAATTTCGAAATTGTACTCGTACTTACTACAAAATTATAAAAACGTATCTAATTTTTTTGATATACAGTTGTGTACCTACTCATCTACGCTGAAAGCTAACAACAACTAAGCCTTGATGAGAATTACTACCGAACCGAAACGAAAATTTTAATTGGTGAGTGCCAGAATTGGCGCAGAATATAAAAATGCGTTTGAAATCTACATATTTTATGTTCAGTGCCTACAGCGTTGCCTTTGATGGAATTGTAATTTTAGAGCAGGGAACGCCCTGCACTTAACCATTCAATTTTTTTATTCAATATGCAATTGAAAGGTAAGTGAACAGATAGTAGATAACGAGTTTACCTCTAAATTTAATGAAAAATATTTCTTTAGTTCATTTTGTTTATTTTTCCATATATTCGTATACGAAGTTATACGTTTAATTTTGATTTTAAAATGGCGGCCTTGTGGCGGTATATCGTGCAGTGGTTTGGTTTATAAATTTTACGAAATTTTGTTTCTTATTTTCTGTTGCTCAGATTATAATTAAATCTTACGTGGTAGACAAAGTAGCGGTTTATTGAAAAGAATTTTAAAAGGTAACTTATTTCATACTCGTACTCGTAGTAGCAAATAACTCAGAAAGTTAAATATTCGCTTCTTTTTTCGAAAATTTAAGATGCTTTTTGATATAAAGACTTTAATATCTTTAGTAAATAGCTTCTTAATAATTTGTAATAATATAGTTTTTTTACTTTAATGCGTACTTGTAAGTATTCTTAAATATTTTTGTCATAAAAATAACTCAAATGTACTCGGTAGAGAATTTTATGATGAAATATACCGTAGGCATGTGAGTGAGTCAGTTTATAAGTTTTTCCTTTTCAAAAAACAAATAGACAGTTTATTAACTATCCCAAAATGTAGTTTGATTTACACTATGCGATGCTTTGAACTGCATTTAAAACTATTAAATTATCGCGTTTACATCGAAACTGAATAGCATAATCACAAACTTTGAATGAGATTAATAAATAATAAATAAATATTTTCTAAATTGACAAATTAAAATGGTTTTCCAAAAATTAAATAATATTTTAAAGGCTTTCAACATTTTATTTAATTTAACATATGAGAATCAATTGAATTAAATACGTACTTAACACGCATGCATTTTTAAAGAGTATCGACAAATTACTTTGGCAATCACCAATCACTCTTTTCAATGGAAAATATATTAAAAATACCTTCCTTTCAACCGTTTTGCTCAGCTTCACTTTTCAATACGTAACGAAAGACTTAAGCAACAAACTTGAACTTACCTGAACTTTGGCTAAGCGGCTTTTCTTATTGCCGTCACTGCTATTTCCAATTTTATTTTGTTTATTTTTTTTGCTAGTTTGGTTGCCAAAAAATCAACCACCAAATACAACAGCACCTGCATGCAAGTCAGTAGCACTAGCAGCGTTGAAGATAAAGTCAAAAACAAAAACAAGCAGAAAGCAAATGGCAAACGGCAAACGAAGCGACGATCATTGAGTGAAGAAGGCACGTGCGCGTGTTCAGCTAAGCTGTTTCGTAGTGGCAGCGGTGCGGGAAAGGGAGCGGACATTCAGTGGTGGCACGTGAGTCGATATTGTTTTGTTGATACTTTTTTTGTTTTTTGTTTTAATGCTGGTAGTTTTTATTTTTGGGCAGTTAGGTATGATTTGTGTTTATTTCACAATTTTTGTATTAAATATTTGCTACACTTTGTAACGCGTTTACTTTCTTTACACTTTTTAATGTCACTTAAAAATTTCACTGGAAGTGAGAATACGTTTATAGAGCGTTATGCATTTTTACCACATAAGGGCATGCAAGTAATTTGCTCGGTATTCATTAGTAGTATTTAAGAATATATCTTACCACACTTATGCTACAATGTTTGAAAAATTGCGTAGTAAGTGTAAATATATTTGTATATAAAGTTTATTTTCATTTTACTACCTTCAAAGCGTACTTCACTCACTTCAGTGTATAACTTTTTCGCAATAACATTGTTATTTCATTACAACCCTTTCATTTGACTATCTTGCTTTGCAAATATGTATACGCTACTTTTTGGCATGACAAAATCTTGATCACAGGCGCAGTAGCGGCGCATACGTAGCGTTTGGCAACAATTCAGCTTAGTGACTTACTGCTTGCTCGCTGCTAGTTCATATAGTTTGTATATTTACATTGACAGTACTGCACTGCAATTTGCAGTTCCTTTTTTTTTTTTTTTTTTTGTTGTGTATTTTGAATTGTTTGTTGCTGCAGTCTTTGCTTTTCCGTAATGACCATTCGTGGTGCATGCAAAAAACAATGGCCGCGAAAACACGCCAAGAGTCAACCAAAAATTGCCATCAACTTTTGGTTCACCAAAAGAAAATGCGAAGCAAATTAAATGCTCGCAGCCATAAGAGTGTTCACAAATAGCAAAGAAGTGGGGAAAATGTTAACGAAAAAATAATAAAAGGTGCGACGCGACAATTGAGGGTGATTGCTTTTGTTGCTGTTAGTTTTTCTTTATTCGCTTTGTTTTGGTTTTCTTTAATTGTCACCTTATATTTCAGTGCTTATTTTTTGCGTCATTGTCGGCTTTTCTGTACCCTCTCCTTGCGTTGCTACTTAAGCAGCACCGAAGCAATTTACTTTTATATTTTCTCGTAGCATTCACTGATTTGCATTGCTTTTGCTAGAATAACGACTTTTATTTGTTTATTTTTTTTTTTAATCTCCTATTTTACTGTCATTTTTAGTATTTTAGTTTATTTATTTGCACTTTTTTTAGCCTTTAGTGATCTAGTTTTTAACATTTTCCTCCTGCTGCGCTGCTTAGTTAATGCGCTACACCATGCCTTACTTTCTGTTGTTTCTGTGCTTCTATAGCTGATTACTAAGGAAACAGCACTGGTTTGTAAAATCGCCAACTTTTGCTCTCTTTAACACTTCTTTACATATTTTTCTTTTGAATTTTCGAAAGGTTTCTCAAATTTTGTAATTTATTTTTTCATTAAATTTAATCTCGATTTTTTGCTTGTTGTAATTTAATTTAATTTTTTTGTGTTGATAAACTTCGTTGACTTTTTGTTTTTGACTAATTTTCTGCAATTTGTTGTTAGTATTATATATATGTTATTTATTTAAATACTACAGTTTATAATAATATAAAAACTGTAGAGTCCATCATTTAGTAGGCATAATTTGTGTTTCTAAAATCGAAATATCTGTTTCTTTAGCGAAACTGAGAAAAAATGTAAAATTTATAATAAAGTTTATAATAATTTCAGTACCCTCAATTTGGGGAATACCGTTGAATTCATGTTAGCATCGGAACACGAGACCTGAACAAAAATTACTTTTTCTTAAATAAAATTGGCAGGAGCCCGTTTAATAATGATTACAGGATACAGCCTATAGGAAGAACATGCATATATAGGGTCTATTAACCAAAATACACATTTTGTGTTGAAAATAATAGTTAGATAAATATATATGAACAGAACCTTTTCAGAAGGAACAATTACTTCGAAGATGTCTCTACATCAAAGTAGGTTTTCTTCTAAAACAAACGTCGGCATGGAATGACTGAATCCAAAATACATTTAAATGAAGTATTAGCTATTTTTAAATCTCCAAAAGAGATTTTAGCAAGATTTAATTACAAATGAGAAAAAAATATATACTAACTACCTTTCTTTTCATAGATGTATTAAACATTTTTTTTATAAATAACTGCTGTATTCAGTCACTGAAGTCAGCAAAGTTTTGGGAAAAGTCAACGAGACAAAGCAAAACATTTTCTCCTATATTTAGTTGCCATATTTTTATGAACTTACATTTGCTTAATGTGTAAATATGTCTCGACTTCAAAAGCTATTCTATGTTTTTACTGAATTTTCAACTAGACACGATAATTTTGGTTTTTGGTCAGTAATTTAATATTTTACAAAGTGTATTTAAAGAAATGCGCTACGCACTGACAGGTTAAGACTACGGAATTCTAATTGGAACAACGTACGCAAAATTGCGGCCATTTATAAGTCCTTTAAATCACAGTTACCAATGGAGATATTCTTAAAAAAAGCTGGGTTACAAGTATGCAAGCCAAGCCCCGCCCATAAAAACAAAGTTTAGCTCTCAACAAAGTTCCGTATTTGAGTAAAAATTCTGAAGCAAAATTTTAAAGTGGACTGAAAAATGCCTACATAAGTATTAAATAGCGCAAACATTTTGCAAGTGATCGGTATACATAAATACCACTTAGCCAAGGTAACGAAATGCATGGAGTATTTTGAAAAATCAACTCGTATTCTGAATTTATTATACAGAAAGGGAAGTAATAGAGCTTGATATAAGTAATTTACGGCAAGATGACAATAATATCTTTAAAGGCAAGCTTACTTTGTAAAATTCTTAAAGACGTTTGGTGCTCTATTACATCGTAATTTTTATTTCAACACAAAAATTAAATTTGAACTTAATGGCATTGAAAAAGCTTCAAAAGGTCATGATTTAATAATAAACGATAAAATTAAAATTAACACTTTATAGTTACATTTAGGAAGAAGAAAATGGAATCATATCCTTGCAGTAAAAAAATATCAATTGCTAAAATAACTAACTTTGAAATAACTGCTTTGCGATAGTTGCAAAAAAATACCCCAGTTTTATCAAATACATAAAAACTTATTAATAACATAAATCAGCTCTCAAACGCGGACGCGAAATTTTCAGATACATACATATATCATAATAAAAATAAGTAAAATTCTATAAAAAGAGTAAAAGTCGACGCAGTCAGCTTTTTCTATTCTCTAAATTAAATAAAAAATATTTACTTAAAAATTTCGAATTCAGTTTTACTAGTAAGTATGGATCCGACTTTATATGGGTAACGTATGTATATGTAGGAGATATGCGGTTTGTATGTTTGTAAAGTGCTATCTAACAGCTGGTTCAATTGTAGTGAAAAGATTAGTGAAAGGTTCGACCAAATTGTGGCCGAAAGTAGTTAGATAATTAATACTTGGTACCTCATGCAGAGGTGACCAAAACTGATTTTTTTTAGCCATCGCCATGCAAAAACAGTTAGTTTGCTTATATGAAAATATACATAAAATAATGAGCACTAGTGTTTTTTGTGTAGGTAATCAAAAAAATAATTAAAATGTGAAATATATAAAAATTAATTGCTTTGTTGGTACGTTCGTTATTTAAATTTAAACTTTTTTGACTTTTTAAAATTTGTGCAACATTTTTTCATTATACGAGTATATAATGTTGAAAATATTTTATATAAGTTTATTTTGTTCGACAATTCATCAAAATGTAATTCAGAACATCTAAATTGTATGAAGATTTTGTGCTTTCCACAAATGATATTAAATACATTTAAATATTAAGTGAACTATATGCCGTTTAGAAATGCAGTCATTTTTCCGATCACTATTTTTTATTCGCATTTGATAACATAGTTTTTATAATCAAAGATTCCAAATGCAAGTAAATATTTTTGAACGGAAATTTTAAAACAAACTTATGCTTTTTTCATTGATGTTTACATGCATATACGAGTACATTATTGTTCATAAATTAAGATGCAATAATAAAAGTATAATGATTAACAAACTTTAAAAAAAATTCACACAACAAACATTACTAAAAAAATACTAATTTCGCAATGAAATATCTCGCGGGATTTATTTAAGTGAATATTTCTTATAAATCAAAACAAGATATCGGATTCAAATTACTCTAATAATTTTTGAAATATTTATCAAATATATATATTCCTTCCTCTGATTCCCTAAATTAAAATTGCAGCAATGGGCTAAGAAGCAGATTTGTTATGAGTGAGGAGGCGATTGCTTTATTACAGAACTTAATGATTGAGTCATTCAATCGACTTTAATAGCTGATATAATTTTTGTGAAGATCTGAAAAACTCAGTCATGTCTTTTTCGCTATTTAGCAAATAAACAAATTTGTCCTATCGCTTAGAAGACTTAAGCATCATTTAGATAGATTTTTTGGTGTGTTATTCTATAAGTCTTAAATAATGATATTTGTTATTATGATTTTAAAGAAAATAAAGCAAAAAGTTGCAAAGGTTAAGGCCAAATTGATGCTTAGTAGTAAATTAGTGCTAATAACTCTAAAATTAGGAACGAAGGTGATCAATATTTATCAGTCGATTTCACGTAATGGAAGCAAAACGGATATGAAATGTATTGTTATTGCTTTGAAGTTTTTAATCTTACATTTTTTTTCAACGAATTTTAAACTCTGTTGTGAATCAGCCAATATTCATCGAGCTCTTCGTAGAACAAAAGACTTTAGTCACGAACTTGTTGGAGGTAAATAAACCAATACACTATTCATTCAATCATTCAAAAATTCTTCGGCGACGTTTTATGCTTTCGTTTTCTGCTATGACCAGTTCTGCTTTCAGCACATTGAGATTTCATAACGTTTGTACTAATTACAATAAATTAACATGTTATAAATATGCTTTCCCACTTCTTGGACTGTTAAAAGAATTTAAACAGAAATAAGTCCATTAACGAAAATAACTTCATACATATATAATAGCTGCCAAAATAATTTTGTACCAGAAGCTCCAAAGAATAGAATTTATGCTCAATTCTTGAAGTGTAAAATCTTTACTATGTTTAAACAATTGTAGTAAATTTTTTTCAATAAACGTGAGTTGTATTTACCGTACTTCAATTCTAGAGTTTGGTTCAACTTTGGTCTTTATACGTGAGATAAAGTTATCGTCCTATTATTACATCACTTTCATATTATTATTTTTTTTTTTCTTTTTTTGATCATTAATTGAATTTATTTTTGATACTTTTTTCATTAATCACAGTTTAACACATTTTAATATTTAAAATATCCCCGTCGGCGTTTCAAACGCAATCAATTAATCAAACAAGTTTTATGCGTACGGTCGATAATAATTCGAAATATATTTTGCAAATATTTTGCTAAAATAGTATTGCACGGTAAAACTCACACGGTATTCAACGGAAACAGTTCGTTGTTTTTTTGTTTTTATTTATTTTTTTATTATAACTTAGTAAGCTCGCATTCGAATTACTTGACTTTAGCACTGGCAAGCGTAGAACATTGCGCTAGTGCTGACAGACAATTGTTTACTGGCATTGATAAGTCCGAACGAATGCGATATTAACTTGAAAATACCGAATTTGTGAAGCGTGTAGCAAACTACAGAGAGTCTAGCTACATTACGAGCGAAACGCTCTGAGAGTACATAGCTGATGGCTGACCAAACTTGGAGCAATCTACCAAAGGTGCAACTATGTGCCAATGTTCGGAGCGCACATTGAGCGAGGTTTTTAAACTGAGCTAAGCCTGAGATACGAGCGCAAAATTTATAAAGTTCTTGAGGCACTCAACAGTTTGTTCGAACAACCAACAGGTTTGCAATAACAATCAACAACAAATTTTTAAATGCAATGTAGCAGTGTAGCAATGTTATTCTGCAAAAATGTGTAACACTAACCAAAATGTGCAACCGTAACCAAAGTGCAACAGCAACAATAATGCCAATGGAGAAAAAAAAGGCAATAAATAGCCGCTGATAGATGATCGGCTATGGTTTGAATTGCAACAATTGCGAACGAGTGAACTGTCACGAGGCAATGAGACAGACACAGTGTGACGGAGATGACTACAATAAGTTACTTTTGATACCAAATTTATTTGGGCACGAGAAACAATAGTAGTGTTATTGTAGAAAAGTACATTTTAGTGCAGAACTACTTTTTAAAATTTCAGTAAAACAAAAATAGCTTTGAAATACGTACATGTGTATGTTGATTTTCTTAGTGATGCATTTTTTTATGTATGTAAAGGCATAAACATCTAAACTAGCCATACAAAAGTTGTTTTTTCATTATTATTATTTTTTGTCAAGGTGCTTTAAAATCATATATTAGATATTACCACAACAGTAATGACCTTTTTTAATAATAAATAAACTTTTTCATTAATATTATTTTGATCTGAAAAAAATTTAAATTTGACTTTTATTTTTATTTTCTCAACCAAAAAATTAAAAGTTTTTATCAAAAGGTAGTCCATTTGGCCGTGCTCATATTAAGTTTTTGCCTTTTTCATGAAGACTGTATTTTAAATACTTGAGCGATTAGCTCTTCAATAACTTTAGATTTTCCGATAACCTTTAAACGAGCCATTTTGTGGACAAGCCAATTGGACTTAAAAAGAATATGACATTAATTTTTAAATTGAATTATGATGTGTGGTTTTATTTTTGAGACGTTCACGCGGCTGCTTTTCTAACTGAAAACCGGTTTTAATAGCGGAAGTATGGGAAGCTGTGTGAGGCAGCGGTATGAATATCTAGGAAAAGCCATCAATTCATTTAGGTAACCGGATTAAAAATTAAAATAGAAATTATTTGTAAGATTAAGTAAAATTTAGTCACTTAAATGGAATTTTACCTACACAAAAATTACTTACGCCTTAACTACTGTAACATCGCTCAAACACTGTGCGCATTGGAAACCATGAAGCCATAAAGCCACAATGAGTCGAACAAAAATAATAACAATAAAAGAGAGCGGCTAACAAGCGCACATTGTCAATGACGTAATACGCAACCGACAACAAGTAAAGCAACAGCGGCTTCGATTGCAGCAAACAACACTGCATTGCATGTAAAGAGCAAGCGATCAGTAGTCAAGTGAGGCGCGCCGGAAGCATGTTAAAAACGTCATCGTTTTGGCAATAATGAATGTGGAGCAATTGTGTGCAAGCAATGGAGAGCTACGAAAAGTCAATGGAGAGGAGAGGCGAAAAAAAGGCAGAGCTACGCTCCGTACCATCTCTGTATTTAAAGAGTTTAAAATATTAACGAATGTCTCAGTTTGCTCACAACAGTTTGACATTAACTGTATTGTTCTCGTATTGTAACTTTTTACGCTACTGAAGTGCTAATCAAAATTCATTCACAATTTTACGCTTTGTTGCTTTGGTACTGACTGCTCTTCCTCGCCAAGCGATGCTTATCAATGAATTGTGACTGACTGGTTGTTCATTTGCAAATAGTTTAAGGTGTTGCTATTCGATGCATACATATGTACATACATATGTGCTCGTATGTTTGTGCCAATGTGTCTGATCTAGTTACGTTCTAAGGTTCTAAGCTTTGGAGTTAGAGGCCATTTCCGGTCAGAAACTTATTTTGTATGATCAAGTGCATAACGGATATGAAATGATTAATTTAAGAAAAGGTCAAATACGGTGGTTGCGTTTGGCTCTTCAGATTCTATTAATTTTATTTATTTTTTTTTGAGCATTACGAATATATTCATAAATATGTAGCTTCCCGTAGAAAAAATTTATATATTTTGGAATAAGTTTTAGATTTTTTACTTCAAAGGTCAGTAGCGCATACAATAATGTGCTGATTTGATGTAAATTATTCTAGTCATCCCAACAGAGCGTGAAGAGCTTAGAGTATAATACAAAAGCTAAAAAAGGTTACTATAGACATTTGTTGGTATTTAAGATAATTAGGAAGAGACGAAAAAGGCGCTTATTATAACTTTTTTAATAAAAATTTTACTTAGTATAAACTATTACTTCAACGGCATTTTACTTAAAAAAAAAAAAAAAATTTCACAACAGAAAAACTTTTATATGAAAATGAAATTAAGCGCTAAATTTCAATATTTTCAATTAAATTTGGGTAATTAGTTTAATTATAGTTTTTATCTTAAAAACTGAAAATAATATATTATTTTTCGATTTACTTTTAAAATTACTTTTATTTAATTTAAATATTTTTGAGCTTTAAGGCCGATTGGTTCATTGGAAAGTTATTAGGAAAAAACAACAACACTCAAAGCGGTAGAAGTTATAATGCTATTTCGGAAATCACCACATTTCCTCATCAGACTTCTTTCTTCTTAAATTTTTTGAAATACCATCGAAATTTTTATATACATTTCTTTTTAAATCAGTAAAAACTTCTTATTTCCAATTTATACATATACATATAAAAAAAATTTTGTAACTTTTCAGTTTAAAGATGAATAAAAAAAAAGTTGCGATTTCTGGGTATCTACGAAATTTTATGTGTAAGGCTCAGCACGATTAGCTTAGAAAATAAATATTAATTGCATTTAATTTTACTTATTTTCTTGCTACCATTTCACGACTTTGTCAGAACCACTTCGCGAAATGTGTTGGATATTACAGAATCGTTTTGTGACTAGTAAATAGTTCGACTTCGAAATGATCCAGAACTATTTAGTTCCGTAAATGGTGCAGAAATGATTCTGAAAAGTCATTCCCCATTAATCTCGAACTGTTTCTAAATGGTCAGTTATTTGTCTCAAAATAATCTCAAACTGGTGCCGCAATGTCCCTGAAATTATCCAAAACTGTCCCAAAACTAGTTCTGAAATGAGTCCCGAAATTAACCAAGATTAATCCCTAAATAGTTCGGAAATAGTCTTACATAGATTACAAACTTGTCCCAAAGTGTTTTAAAACTAGTCGTGAGCAACAAGTTTAGAGTTTAAAATTTTTATAAATAAAGAAAACCATAAATCAGAGTAAAAGTATGGGTTAAACAGATGTTAATCATAAGAAATGTTTTTGTTTGTCTTGTTTGAATGAATATATCCAATTAAAGAATTCCATTTAGGAGACTTGTTTCGTCTACAATAAGGTGTGCATAGGGTGTGCATATCTACCATTAAAGTGAAAATGGAAAGGAACTTTAGTAAAAACTTATCGAGCTTTATTTATAACTCAACCTAACTTAAACGCGAAATCATCGCCAATATTTCTCTTTTATGCCATGTATTGCAAAATAATTCAAGATCGATGTTTGTACTCGTATGAACGAGTTTAATTAAAAGTTTTTGAAAATAAAAGCAAGAATCTTAACTAAACTAAAATAAAAACAATTGCAGTTCAATAGTGGAATTAAGGGAATAAATTTCGCCAATAAAACACTAGAGCACAAAAACAAGTCAAAAGACTTAAGCGAAAAATGCAACTCCTTAACTTGCAAATCTCGAGCGGATTGCCATTATCAAGACTCGTAATAATTTATGCATGCTGCTTGCTGTCTTTGTTGTTGCAATGTTTTCTTAAACTGAGCATTTAAAATATTGGTTATTATTTAACGTTTTCATAAGCTTTGTTTTCAGACGACTTTAACACCTTTCAACGTCACCAAGACAGCGGGTTGAGGTGGCGGCGCACGGAAAAATATCAAAATGTACGTACATATGTACATATGTATGTTAAACTATATTCGAATATTGTATATACACATGTCCATTTGTAAAAACATAACAGCATAATAGTGTGATAGCAACACCTTAAAAAACACATACGATCTAAATAATTGCATACACACATATACATACTTGTACCTATCATACAAATCATACATACATACTCGTACGTGTTAGCTTATAATTCTTTTGATTTTTTATTTGTTAGCTTTTGCTTTGGTGACGCAGCTATCAACAAAAGCAATCAAACGTTGACTTGTGCTTTTTTCAAGCGGCGTTACCGTTACTTAGTATTACCGTATTTCCAAGGACAAACTACATTTTAAGCGGAGATTTGCAAATCGATCACAAAAAAGCGAAATATGTAGCAGCCTATATGTACTCGCACATACACAGTTACATGTATGAGTTAGTTATTTAAATAGTTTATTTATACACTGCGTTTAACAATTATATTACAACAACATATTGACACATTTGGATAACTTACTGACAAACTTTCGCCATTTAAAAAAAAATCACGGACTTGCGTTATATGAACAAAAGTTGTATGATATACAAAACTACGTACTCAGAGAAATTGAATTTTTTTTAAGTTCGAATTTTCGAAACTTCTTTTAATTTTTTTACATTTTGTATAATTAAAAAAAAGGGATTTTAGGGGTTTTTTTAGTGAATAAACTCAACTTTGATTGAGCAATAATTTAAATTAGCAAACAAATAAATTGTACATATTTTTCAATATTTGGTTATACTATAATTGTTGAACGCAGTATATACGAATGCGAGCATGTGTATGCGTAGGGTGTGAGGTGGCGCGGTTGATACCGCAGGCTATCGTATATACTCGTATACATACATATACGACCCTGTAAGAAAATTGCGTATACTCGTATTTAAAGAGAAAGAAAAGAAAATACGACACTGTTGATGACACCACGTCGAAACCGGTATCACCAAACAAAATTTTACAAGTAAAAAAAAAATATTACATTATTTAAATACTTTTATTATCAAAAATAATCGAATGGTTCCAGTTCCATGATAGAAAGGTACAATACTGACAATAGTCACTTAATTCCAGTAAGTTAACTTTCAATAAAAAATATTCCACCACAGTTAAAAAAAATGTTGCCCTCTGAAGAAGCTTTTTTAATGACTGTGTTTTAGTATAAACGACTTAAAAACCCCATATGTATTTAAAAAAAAATGCCAGTTAGGTCCTTTCTACGTTTCATCAGCGATTTGTGCGTAATACATTTGGAGAATATAAGGGCAATAAAGGCCAACAGTTTATGGTTTCAAATAAACTAAACGAGTATCAATATAAATAAATTTCCCTACAGGATAACCACAAATAAGTATGTAGTATGTATGGTTCGACATTGCGTTGAAAAGCGACGATTTTCCCCCAATGCCCCATCAACCAAAGCCAAAGTTAACGTTGTTAAACGCAACTGCCAAAAGAAATCCGGAATACGCGATCGACATCGCAAATAGGTGCGCCCATTAACATTGTATAGTATTACGTATAGTATACACAAGAAAAAATTCCGGCGTTTGTATAAGTGTTTAAGTGTAGATATTTAGTGCATATTAATTTGTATGTATATACCATGCTTTGTATTATATTTGGTATGTGTATATACATACATACAGCTGGCGGGTATGTATTTATGTAATGTCTTCCTGCCGTGCATACACCTTTAAGTGTCATATGATAGGAATGATCTTTTTTGTGGCAATTACACTTTATTCTTAGTTTTATTAATAATTTTAAGCAATCGCTGGTTTTTGTGTTGCCCCAAGCGCAACAAGGCAAACTCAAGGCTTTATTCATTCTTAATGAACAAATCGTACCAAATTGATTAAATCATGCATAATGGGGCATGTCAAATTGCCAGACCCCGTTAGACATGCAAGCATATCTAGATATCAGCAAAGTATTGTTGTATAGGTTATTATTTAATAAGTAAGTATTAACTATACAATTATATCAACTCCCAAACCAGACAATGCACGCAAAAAAAATACGGTACGCATGGTAGAACAGTACTAAAAATTGCAAAAACAAAACTGAAAATACCGCAGTTATAACTAACTCAATAATATTGAATTGGTTAAAGAATTTTTCCTTTACTTCCGCAGGTGAATTATAGATGCGCATGACATCAGTAGACCTCTTAGTCCAGTAGATTGAAGAAGACTCCTGTGTTGTACATACATATTTTGCCACTTAATGAACCGATAGCCTAAAATCCAAACAACAAATTTAAGTTCAAAAACTGGTGATTTTCATGCCAATTCGATTGTGATTTTCGAGACATAAATAAAACACTCCTCATTATAATTTTAAAATTCACAACTTAAAAAAAAAAACAATTGAGAATTACATAAAGAAATTGTTTTCCTGTTCCAAAACTCGAAATCTTAAGAACTTGGTGCAATATTATGTATGATTCTGATTCTCCAATTATAAATGCTTCTTTCTTTTATAACCGCATTGCACCCAATTTCTCTTTTTTTATAATTAAATTAATTCTTAAATTTCAAATATAACTCATATATCGACGAAGCTAAACACAATAATGATTAAATCTGTAAGGTCACGCGGAAGTCGATATATATATTTGATTTTTCAGCTGATTTGACTGATATTTATAAACAGAATTTCAATAAATGATAGCAAATGCAAATAAATTTTTGAGGGCCGCATAAATTCTGAACTTGATTTGCTTTAATGTTCACCAATCGATGGTGCATGATATTTTTTGAATTCTCCTGTCTATGCACCGAAATAAACAATCAAAAACACTCGGCCCTATCGTGAGTTTCATTTAAATAAAAATTCTCATAAATCACAAAACAATGTACGGCGTTGTGTTGTTTAATTCAATCAAACTGGTGCGTGAAATATTTGCCAATATTTTTTTTTCCCCTGTTACCAATAAATGTTACGCTATGGGCCAAATCGAACCACAACTATGATTTTAACAATATTCGGCTTCAAGACTACCTTGAACGCCATGTTGAAAATTAGCAATACATGTCATTAAAGAAACGTAAAACTCGGGCGCATTCAGATCCAGATACCCAATCAAAAATATCTGCCCAGCCGATTAATTTAGTAACATACACATGTCCAAAGGATTAAACCTATATTTACGATTATACTTACACAGTTCGGTTGTTCATAGCGCCATCTGGCGAACCCTGGCAGCTTACTCTGTAGTTCGAATTTGAACGATGAAGTCATTTGGCTTTCTATAAATTATTTTCGTTTCGAACTACAGAGTAAGTTCCCTGATGTGAATCTAAATCAATGATTAAGATTAACATAGGTATGTTACATACTTATCTTGACTGCAATTCGATCTGCGACCTCAGCAGCATAGCGAGTTAAAGCACGCACCGCTAGAGACTCGGGCGAAAATATTTTTTAAGAGAAAGCAGAAAATATCTGCGTCTGAAAATGTATTGAAAGAACATCAAAAAACCGTAAAATAAAAATAAATCCAAATAATAATGTACAAAATCATACAATGCGATATACTTATGTACATACATATGTACTCAGTGCGTCATTTTGCCTCCACATATATCGGAGGACAAGTCACGATTTATTCTAAAACAATTTTAAATAAAAACACAGGAATCAAATTAGTAGTAATATATTCAAGAGCTAATAAATAAAACAGTGATTGCAAATTTCATAAAAAAATTGCAGAAATAAAAGTAAAATTAATGTGGCTAAATTTCAAACATTTAATAGTTCAAACGACAAACACATGATCCGTAACAAGCTGGAAATATAGCCAAACGTCAGTGCTGGCGCGTACAAATTGCAACACCTTTGCAATTACCGCTCACCGCAACAGCGCGCCCTCCAACAAATAAACTCGTACAATAACAACAGCAGTGGTAGCGTTACCAATGGCAATTCATCAACGGTATACAACACAAAGTTACGGTCATCAGCTTACTCACCAGCGACCAGAATGGGCACACTTTGAGAAAACACTAAAAGTTTCGTTCCAACTCAATTTTTGTTGGCGCTTGAGCAGCAACTTAATTGCAACAATCACTACGTTTGAGATAAAAGGCGGCCAGCCGGTCGGGCAGTCGGGAATAGCGCTCTATTGAAAGTGTCTGGGCGTTGAAACCGATTCCCTTGGTGACTTGGCTCGATCGCTTGCATTGACTGCAACGTAACGGCAGGTAACTGTTAAAACGAAACAGCGCAGAGGGCGCTGCACCGATCTAAATTTTGACCTTGCACAGCGTGTTGTCATGTAATAAATTCCGAAAAATGAATGCCAAACTGCCACAAAGGCATAGTAAGTACAAACAACAAAGCAGAGCAAATTAAAAAAAAAAATCGAAAAGGAACAAGTAAATTTTCGACGCCCAAACGTGTAAAAAGTAACAAATTTTTTTCTATTAAAAAAAGCTAATACAACGATTTGAAGGAATGGCTCACTATTCGGAGTTATGGAGGGAAAAAAAAATGTTTGAGAAAAAATTACTGTTGATAATTTATACCAATAATAATGTCATGATTGACAAAGGTAAAGCGAAAAAACACCGACCAAAAATGCAAACGCGTGCTTGCGCTATTAAGACCCTGCGTTGGCGTGGCCCATAGCCAGACGCTGTTTTGTGCATGAGCCAAATAAGTCGACATTTATTCGCGCTTTTATTCTATTATTTGGTTGCCAAGCTTTTCATTTCTTATTCATAAACTCTTGATATGCTTTATAGTAATTTTGTTTTTTTTTGTTTCATTAGTTAAATAAGAAAATGCATATTGTATTTGCTCATGCCTTTATTTACATGCATTGCCTTAACAGGTTAAAAAGGTTAAAGGCGATGCCCAAAACTGTTTGGTAATGTTGCTCCCAATATTTGCAACATATCCAGCTATGTATACATACATACATACATGCGTACATAGTACATACACACATATTTGTAGTATGCACTTATTACAATAAATTTTATAAAAACGAAGTGCATTAAATATGATCTATTTATGTTCTTAGCCATGCAGTTCGCATATTTGAAGTTAAGAATTTATCTTTTGATATATCATGAATATTGCAACAAATATTTGTTAGTTAAAGTAAATTTGGCTGCAAGCAAATAGTTACACGATTTTGCGGCGAGAGTCAAAGGTAGGGATCGCTGGTATAAAACAAACTATTCGGTGAGTATAAAATCTTTGTATAGTATGGGCTAAAAAATAAATAAAGTGCAAGTATTTAGCTAGAGAATATATTTAAGAATCTCATGAAACACATAAATATATAAAAAAAAAGATGAATGGAAAAAATCATGTAAGCTGCGATAGTCGAGGATGCCTAATGGCTTTAAACTAAAAGGAAAAGTAACCATCGTATAGTATTTATAAACGAATACAGCAAAAAGTCTGCATCAAGCAAGAAAATAAAATAAATTTTGACAAAATACACTTAGCACAAATAGGAAATAGCATTTTATTCTCACAAAAAAGAATATTTGTTGGCTTATGACTTAGTTCACAGAAGCAAAACGAGGCTGGAAATGTTTTAATTAAAGTTTTGATACTGAAAATACTCGCAAATGAAGTGTCTAGTTCACTGTCCAAAGTTCTGTTGCCGTGCGTCTATAATCCTCATAAATGTTGTAATGTAACTGAATATTTTACTATGTTGTCCTCTGTCGCTGTTGATTATAATGATATTATTATTTGTGGAGATTTTAATGTAAATCTGTTATGTGGTGATTTGTATAGTCGGCGTTTGTTAGATTATGTTTTTGGTGTTGGTCTAGAGATCGTTAATGTTTCTGTACCCACAAGATATGGGCAAAACTGTTGTCCCAGCCTTCTTGATTATTTTATTGTGTCTGATATGTCTGTTGTTCTGAAACTTGACCAAATGTCATTTATCTCTGACCACGATCTAATTTTCTGTGCATTTGATGTAAAATTTGACAACCACTGTGAAGTAGCTAGTCCGTCCATCTCACCAGATTATCGTTTGTTGAATGTAAATAATCTTTTAAGCGACATTTCCTGCGTCAATTGGTTCGCTTGCTGGGATCTAAGTTCGGTGCATGATAAATTGAGCTTTTTGAATGAGATCGTCTTATATCTATATAGAACTCACGTTCCGACTCGCACTCACCGTGGTAAATCTTCCTCGTGTCCTTGGTTCAACAAGTTTATTCGCGCAATGATAGTAAAACGCAATAAAAGGTATTCTATCTGGAAAAAGAACCGCACCGAGAACAACTGGCATGCATATAAGCTTGTCCGAAATGAAACCACGGCCATTATAAAGAGAGAGAAATGTAGATACTATAGGAAAATGTTGGACACCTCGCTCCCAAATCATGTTTTGTGGCGCAACTTAAAAAATCTTCGTGTACATGTTAGTGTCAGTTCCCATTGTTCCCTTACACCTGAAGACCTTAATGATGCTTTTGTCAGTCGTGCTACTCCATCTTGTGCCAATACTTGTTTTATACCCTGTTCCTCGTCCGTAGCGTCCTTTTGTCAAGTCTTTGAGTTTAATACTGTGTCGGAATGTGATGTAGTTATGTGTGTCAATAAGATTAGGTCGAATGTAATCGGAGCGGATAGTATACCAATTAAATTTGTAAAAATTATTGCACCGTACATATTGCCTACTCTCACTCATGTCATCAATCATAGTATAACAACTTCTTGCTTTCCTGATGCGTGGAAAGTTGCCACGGTGCAACCAATTGCCAAAAACAAGTCTGCATGTAGTCCCGGTGATTTTCGGCCGATCAGCATTTTACCCGCACTCTCCAAAGTCCTTGAGATGCTTATGTCTGAACAAATTCATGACCACATTGACAAATTTAAACTGCTGTCTCCGTATCAATCGGGATTCAGAGCAAAGCATAACTGTTCCACGGCTATCTTAAAAATTCTAGATGACATCAGAACTCCTTTTGACAAAAACCAACTGACTTTGTTATGCCTACTTGACTTTTCAAAAGCTTTTGACTCTGTTAATCATGACCTACTCTGCATAAAGCTAAAAAACTACTTTGGATTCGGGGATTCCGCAACGCGTTTTATGCGGAGCTACTTAGCGGGTAGAACCCAATGTGTCAGGGTTGGCTCTCAGACTCTGGTCTTAAACCATTGTTAGCTGGTGTACCCCAAGGATCTATCTTGGGTCCGTTATTATTCAGTCTCTTTATAAATGACATATTTTATGCATGCCAGCATGTACATATACATGCATATGCTGATGACATTCAACTATATCTATCTGGAACTTATGAGGAAACTGGTTATCTCTGTACAAAGTTAAATAACGACTTAAAATTAATCTCTGCATGGGCGAGGAGAAACGAGCTTTGTCTAAACAGCGATAAATCGTATGTGCTACCTATAACTAAAAAACGAATACATTTTTTAAATATACCGCCTCTATATATTGCCGACAATTGTCTTAAACTTGTGTCAAAAGTAACTAATCTCGGGTTCGTTATTAACACGGGCTTAACGTGTGATGATCATGTTAACTCGATAGTTGGCAAAGTGTACAATATTTTAAGAAATTTACGAATGTCTGCAACCTTTACACCGGTCCCTGTTCGTAGAAAACTTGCTTTACAATTAATAATGCCGATCATCTGCTACCCTGAACTAGTTTACAGTAAACTAAATTCTTACTCTGCTCATAAAATTAATGTAGTATTCAATCATGTAACACGCTATGTGTTCGGGTTAGCAAAATTGGATCACATATCCGGCTGGAGATCGCATTTATTAGGCTGTGAAATTACCGATTATTTGAAAGCCAGAAACTGTATTTTTCTCTAGCGACTTATTATGTATAAGGAACCGAGCTATCTTTACGACAAGCTTATTTTTCCTAAGTCAGCTCGAATTAATGACTTGATAGTACCGAGTTATAATTATCTATCATCCGCACGGCTATTCTTTGTCAATGCCATTCGTACGTGTAACTCTATTCCAAGGCACATTCGCAGTAGTCTGAATAAAAGCAACTCCAAGAATGTCTTATATATGTACTTTCGTTAAAATAAAATAAATATATGTATTGTATTATTATGAGTTTCGCTATCTAATTCCTACTTTCTGCTCAAAATGTAATTCACTTCTTTATTTCTAATTTTCTGTAGTATATTTTTAAAAACTTAGCTTTAATAACTATTATACCTTTATTTATTTATTATTCTAAATTTACCTATGATTTGTTGTACTATAAAAGATCATAGATCTTATTGTACTAATTTTTGGCAATAAATGAAATGAAATGAAAATGAAAATGAAAATAATGGGCAGTAGTCGTTTGACAAAAAGTGAGGGAGCTACATAGCTGCTTAGTTACCAAACCTTTAATAATTGAATCATGAGTATTAAATATATGATATTTACTATAAATCCTTAGAACGTTTGCATTTTGTGTCAAATTTAAAAATTTCGCCCATTTTTTTAAGTTTCTCTGACATTTTTACCGCAGCATACACAAAATTTTTTACTTATATGTGGAGTATATCACCTTGAATGAATTCGCATTGGCCTATACTTAATTAAATAAAAAACCACTTTGGTCGAATACATTAATATGGATAATCCAAAGCTTTGCATCAGTAGTAAGGATTTTTTTTTTCGAATTTTATTTACTAAATTGGGCGCTATGCTCGTTTTGCGAATTTGTTGCAACACCATACATTTTACGATATCTGAGTAAAGAAAGGTCAAGAGAAACTATTTTTGTGAATTTACTTTAGTTAAAATAAAAATCTCAAGAGATTAATAAAAGTCATACTTTTAATAACATATGCATATGTATGTATGTATGTATGCATGTGTATGTACGAGTATAAAACCATATGTGGCAAAGTCATAAATGCAAGTGAAAATTGCCACACTTTGTATCGCCACCGCGACAGCTTGTGAAGTGAAAAAGCTATACATATGTACATATTAGGCATGTAAATCCCGGGATCCCGGGATATCCCGGGATCAATCTATTTAAATCCCGGAATTGCAGAAAACAGTGAATTTAATAACACTGTCCAACAGCATTTTTGGAACAGAATAGCGACCCTATAACTATGAAAGGGTATGTTGAGTAGATCATATACAAAGCGAGAACTCAGTGTTTCGCCCGGCCGAACTTGACGACGTTTTCACCTGCTTTGTATATGTTGGCGTGTAATTTTGCCAATTAATCGTAAAGAGCTTTATTTACAACAATGGTGTCTTTGGTGGCCCCCACTGAAATTTTCCGCCAAACATTTTCGTAGAATATTTTAATCCTTAAATGTCCTTTTTTAAGGGATATTTTTTGGGTTTCTCGAAAAAAGGGTCAAATTGACCCATAAAGAAACCAGTTAGAGGGTTAAGGTCTTCCACAAAAATAATCCTCATACAATTCCACAATACAACTCTGACCATAAGAATTCTCTCAGACATTAACTTACAACATTTTTTTCATATAGTATAATGCTCCCTTCGACCAAAAAATTAAAACTTTGACCCACTGTAATAAAAAACTCAGACGTGCTGGACCATAAGTTTGTTCTACAAAAATGATCTACTCAACATACGCTTTTAGAATTATAGGGTCGCTATTCTGTTCCATTTAAAAAGTCTTCATTTGTTGGACAGTGTAACCATTTTATTTAAATTTTTTGAAACCAAAATAAATCTTCAATGAATTAAAACAAAAAGAGCTGATCGAATAAAACAAATAACGCACTAAATAACCTTTCGGAGTTGTATTGGAATAAGAAAATTAACCATGAAAAACAAAAGCAACAAGTTTACAACTGTTTTGCATTTGCATTAATAAATGAGCTGGAGAACATCCCACTCGAGTAGAAAATGAGCCTGACGATGTGCTTGAAGTGGATAAGACAGAAAGTCTCAAAGATAAATTGCATCAAGATTTAACGAGCAGCTCGCAATTGTCCAATAATCGAAAAGCATAAAATTTAGCAGAAGGCTTGGTAAATAATAGATATTTTTTGTAATGATAGTTTTTGTAATAAGGCGATAAAGGCTATGCCCCAGAGAGGGCATTTAACAGTGCTTCTCCACTGCAGATATTAAATGCAACAAATTTAGGTCCATGTTGGAGGATAGATAACACACTTAAGGCTTTTATTTCTTTGAGATTGCATTTTAATCTATATAAGGAATAATTCTGCCTCGCTCAAAGTAGAATGTGATGTATCTAATTTTTACTTGATGTATTTTTTTTTTACTAAGTATATTAATATTTTTTTTTTTAAACAAACATTTAAATATATTAATATATAATATTGGTCTCTAACAGTGATTCCAAATATGTATGTATATTTGTACTTGAAGATTTAACGAAAATATTGGCCAAAACAAATCTTACCATGAAGTATAAATTATTTTTTATGCGTCTCAAATTTTACGTTTATATCCATTTTTTCTTAAAAAGACCAATAACTACATACATGATTTACAACAAATCGTTTTTCTTTGTTAAATTAATGTTATTTTATAATACAACTATTACAGACTTGTTACATTATTTGGCAAATTAATAATTACGAATGAAAACTTCGTGAAATTCGGGATGCCGGGATTGTCCCGGCATTTCGTTTACAGATCTCCCTAGTACATACATATGTACATAAAACGTGCTAATGAGGTGCCTGTGTGAAAACTTACCAGCGCCATGAGGTACACACTTATATGAAAATCCACTGCTTGGGTAAGGAAGAGCTTTTTGTTTTCAATAGTTTAGCTCAATATAGACCATGCACAGATGTTGCATACAATGGCGGCATAAATTATTTTCGTTTCATTTCACTTTCAGCATACAAACAATGCAACAAATCTCAACGCTAAGAGTTAGATTTTAAGCCCGCCTGTTAGCGTTGATGGCTGCCTATATTAAGTTCATCTATATTTATTTACATACTATTTATATGTGCGATTGTTCGTGTGGGAATGCGGGAGAGAAAATTGCAATGTTGTGGGTGTGCAAACGGGCTGGGCTGTAGCTGTGTCGTCAGCTGTCTACCAAAATTTCTTCCCCGCATTAGCATAAATATCGCACGCATCTAAACCACTCACCACCAGCCATTTCCACGCTTTCTTTTACACTCGAACTGGCTATAGCATACATCCATTTATTAGCCTCCTTTCAATCCCACTGTTATATACTTAACATATGTACATACATAAACATTTGTAGTTATATATTTCAACAGTCTTTTCTCTAAATTATTGCGAATTCAATGGCGATTATTAGTAAGGAAAATAGAAAAATTAAATTTTTCTCGCAAACAAAACCGCAGATCACATATACATACACCACTTGCAACAATCTTGACGGAGTATATATGTGTGTGTGTAAATGTGCACATTTGTATGCATATGTTAGATATATTAGTTTGGGAAAGTGCACAGCAGTTGACAATGAAATAAAGGTATGAGATACCTGGGTAAAGTTCACGTGAGAAATATATGTACGATCATTTCATTTATTTCATTTCTCCGAATTGCTCTCGATTTTAATGATGCAGCCACAGCACTCGCCTTATTTAAAGAGTTGTGAAAACTGCGTCATCAGCAGGGCGGATCGTTTGGATGGAAGAAGAAGGTCATATCGTAGTGAAAATAGTTATTTTTTACATGCATAAAAACTATGTGATGGGAAAATTCAATTATTTTCCCAACTAATGGAGTAATATATGCGCATATTTTTTAGATAGCAAATATAAAATAACAAATGCGAAATTTCACTTGCACCGTACTTCATTTATGAATTATGTGCACTTTTTTGTTAAATATAGTACATGTCCCGGTAACAGTCAAAACGCCCAGTTTTAATTTAGAATTTCGCATTGGTGAAGTTTATAATATTAATATCTTGGAAACGAAAATAAGTTACTTATTTTCTTTGAAATGCATTAAAGAGTTTCTTCTTGATTCCTGTTTAAATACTGTCAAAATTTGCAACATTTTTTTCTAATTTCAAATAATTGTGCTCAATCAGGGTTAGCGCATTAAACTCTGATTGAGCACAATTTTTTTTTTGGTCAAGAATAGACTCAAAACCAAAATCGGAGGAAAGTAGGCTTAACAATGTTGTTAAAATTTCCATCAAAATTGCATTGAAAAAGTGCTACGACTGCATCCTTTAAGTTTTAGTCATTCGTAAGTGGCAGCAAACTAATTTTTTTAATTATCAAGTAATTACGTGTTTAATTAAAACCTCATGGTATATGAATTTTAACTGATAAGCTTCATAATTAGAAATGAAAAAGTAAGTACATATATTAAACAATATTTATTTGAATATAATGTGACATTTAACCCAACTTTTTCATTATATGTGAGACTTTTTAAAAATGATATCGTCGCTTGGTGCGCAATATCTGTTTTACAGAAACTTGAGAGGAGCTTAATAAAACTTATAATTTTTATTAGCTTGGGAATCATCAATAATATGCAGGCAATATACATACAATTATTGCCCAATTTTTGTAGTCATAGTTTGAGCAAAGTGACTTTATGTATATGAACGTTGTTTGCAATATGTATTATCTAAGGAAAATAACTATTTTTAATGGGGTCCGTAAGTACTATAACTTCTATCGCTTTGAGTATTGTTGTTTTTCTTTTCATTTTTCCCAAAAACCAATCGACCTAAGAGCTCATAAATAAATAGTTATATGGCTAAACAATAACAAAAAATATGGGCCTGCCTTGTACAAACAGCAAACACCTTCATGTAAAAATGGCAACAGAACAGCCTATCGTGAGTTCGATTCCCGCGAAAGACTTGGAGAAAGAATCTGAAGAGGAGATTTGGTGATCTCCGAAATAAAATTTACTATAACTTCTTATCATTTTTCTAAGCAACCAATCGGCCTAAAGCTCAAAAATAATTAAAGTAACTATTTAGGCCAAATAATTAAAAAAGATAATATTTAAATTTACAATACAGTCTTGCCAACAACTGAGCAATAAAGTCCTCTCTCATTATGCCCGTCCTATTGTATGGCGCGCCTATTGTATGGCGCAGAAGCCTGGACGATGAAGATATCTGATGAGAAGGCTCTAGAAGTATTCGAGAGAAGAATTCTTACGCCTTTGCAAAGGCGAATACCATAGAAGATGGAACGATGAGCTGTACGAGCTTTATAACGACTTAGATATAGTGCAGCGAGTTAAAATCCAGCGGCTTCGCTGGCTAGGTCATGTCGTTCGAATGAATGAAAGCGCTCCAGCTCTGAAAGTATTCGACGCGGTAACCGCCGGTGGTAGCAGAGGAAAAAACCAAGCGGTAAAGGACTTCGGTACCCTTGGTGTTTCCAACTGGCGCTGGCGTTAGCGAAAGAGAGAAATAACTGATGTGCTATGCTAAGCTCGGCCAAAATCGCATAGGCGGTTATCGAGCCAATAAAAGAAGAATAAGAAGTTTCAATTTTTTAGAACAAGATGTCAAATTAAAGTGGCGTTTTTGAACATTTTATAAGTGGAAAAAGTGTCAATTTTTTATCAATTTTTTTTCAATAAAATTTTCAATATCTACCAAATTTTTATAAAGCTATTTAGTATACCAAAAACTTAATTTTGCTCGAGCGAACGTACATGCGAGTACATTCAAATATTCAAAAAATCAACATATTCTATGCAAAACTAAAGAACCTAGAGAACCCTAAAGTCTCGAAATTAGTTATAAATTGAAATTTCGACTCTCATTATTACTGGAAACTTGGTTTTATCCATGAAAATATGCACATAAGTTGTTGTATGTTTAAACGCTTAATAATATGTTTTCACGTCCCATGATTCGCTTTCTCATTTGTAATTGGCACCAAAATAACGAACCGAATCAACATGATTCTCCATACAAAATCTTGTGTGCGAATCACCTCATTCGTATCACTATGCGAATCACGAAAAAATTAATACCGTCTCAAATATTAATCGGAAACGTAACGAAAATAGCTGCCATAACACATACAGCTATCAAAACAAAACTAAAATTAAACAAACAAGAAACAATTAAATGCTACAATGGATTCTAAAGTTAAGTTTGTGAATAAAATAATTATATCGAAGAGGTTGTTGGCTACAACTAGATTGAATTAAGAGGTAAAAGCAAGGCAGATTTAACAGGTAACCTCAGTAGCACCGATACAATCTCCTCATTAGACTCCATTTGTAATTTGGAAAACAGTGAATACTACGCCAACAAAATTCGAAACCTACTAACTGATTACTACCCGAAATTTCTCTTAGTATGGATTCCCGGCCACGCCGGAATTCAAGGAAATGAACTAGCCGACCATACCGCAAAGCTAACGTCCCTAGCTCCCCTGACTTCCACGCATAATTGAAGCACTAAAGACATATAAAGACATATAAATTCACACTTCATACAAATTCACAAAAACTCATTCCCACAAACTTCACCATGGTACCAATATATTAACAGTAATCAATCTAACATGCAAATAGTCACCAAACACATTGACACTAGTATATCCCGACTAGACCTCATAAAATTTTAACGCCTCCGCTTAGGTTACACAAACGTTACGCACCGATATCGCCTTGAAAATATTCCACCACAACACTGTCATTTTTGCCACTCTCCAACAATCATCGACATCGCCCAGCTCCTAACCGACTGCCCAGCTTTCCGAACCCAGAGAACCAGATCATTTGTCAACACGAACCCACTAACCTTCCTATCCACACCAAATACTGAAAATATACAGAATATTATATCCCTTTTAAAATCCACCCGCCTATATTATATTATTTAGAGATTTATTCTCCTTGATCTGTAAATAACTATCTTAAGTTAAGCTCATAAGCTACGGCAACAATTAGTTAAACATCACGCGAGCTGAAGGTCCAAGCTGCCATTGCTCCTATGAACACCATTAGCTTGTAATTTTAATTATAAGTTAATCATCAAATAATAATAATAATAAAACCTCAGTATAGTTAATAATTTGATTTTTTTTATTTATCTTAACTGTCAAACTTTGAATTTCATTCGATAAAAACGAAAATAATTTGTTTACATTTGATTCGTGCTTTGTAGTGAAAAAAAATATATCGTTGGCTTAATATATAAAAGGCGTATCTACATTTTTTTCGAAATCGCGTTTTTAATGTATTTTGGTAGACCACTGTCAAATACACCTCCCCTTAAAAAATTAGTGGGCTATGATCGTAAATAACGGATTTATAGTCATATAAAAAAGTCCTAACTCATTCGACGTTTTTTTTTTAGAAAGAAAAAAACCCTAAGTCATTTAAAGTTGAATTTAAAATAGACACACAATCAAAGCCACAACAGAAATTGCAATACATTTTGTATCTATTCTTATTGTTTTGCTTTTGTATTTACTTTAAAAGAAAAAGGGATTTCCCCGAGTTTGTCTAGCACAAGAATATTTTCTGTGCTACGTTGCGTTCGTCGGTACGTTTTTTTTTTCGTGTCAGTTCAATTAACGTTTTTGTGTTGGAAACAGTTTTTTGATTGAAGGTTTTAATAACATGAATTGTGCAAAAGAAAATTCTGATTCAGATGGTGTTCCAAAAAGGAAAAATACTGCTAACAAATCCGAATGGAAACAAAATGTAAATAAAAGAAAAATTATGGAAGGCGTGGAATATTTGGGTATATCAAAAAAAGAACTTTGTTAAAAACCTTCTGGGCAATTAGGAGAGCCATGTTCATCACGATTTTGTGTAAAAAGTGCGGTGAGAAAGTGTTCGACGTTTAATGAGTCCACGCGAAAAGAAATTTTTAGTTTGTTTTGGGAGATGTCCTGGGAGCAAAATAGGCAGTATGTTGCAGGTCTTACAAGCTTTTCTGAAACAAAAAGGAAAACCTCTGAAAATTCGAGACGGAATCAGTCCATATCATATTTTTTGAGTCATAATTCAAAGCGATTACAAGTGTGCCGTGAAATGTTTTATTCAACATTAGGAGTAAAGGAAAAGATGGTTCGGTAAACACGGTACTCAATGCAGTCCCGATAAAGCTTTAATTTTGCGCAAAAATGCTAAGCGATCATCAGTTATAGGTCAGCGCAACAAAAACCGACGTGACTTTCTAAAAAAATTACTAGAGGAGTTGCCAAAAATGGAGTCACATTATTGTCGAAAAGATAGCAAAATGTTTTACTTCGAATCGGATTTTTCCTCATATCAGGAGATTTACAAGCTTTATGTCAACGAGTGTGAATCCGAAAAAGAAAATGGAGGCCTAAAATTGTCGTACCCAATATTTACGCAATTAATAAAGGCATTAAATTATTATATTTTTAAGCCAAGAAAAGATCAGTGCAATTTATGCGTATCACATAAAGCTAATAATGTTTCCGATGAGCAATACGAAAAACATAGAGAATAAATCGAAAAAATGCGTGTAGAAAAGCAAAACGATATCAAAAATGCTGAATCCGGACTATGTGCAGTATTCTGATTGTCTTTATAAAGAGAAAATAGCCATATCTAAAAAAAAGTGGGAACATTTGCAAGATCTAAAAAAATTTCTTCCAGCAGATTGCCACCATTTTTATGATAGTTTACCTTATAAAACCTAATTTGTTTTCAGTATAATACCATCTGCCTTGAAATATGTATTTTAGTTTTAATTATTTATTTATTTTACTTCAAACATGAATTATTATATTAGTTTGTCCTAATTTTAACTTACAACAAAAAGCCCTATCTTAAATTTATTTTCAAGAAAAATAATAACAAAAAGCCCTATCTCAAATAACTTCAAAGAAATTAAAAATAATAACAAAATTATACCAGAATTGAATTTGTTACCTGTTTTGAATAAAAATTGCAATAGAAATTTTTGCATCTTAAGTTTTTAAGGTTTATTCAGTTTTTTCCTTCTCCTGAAAAGTAACGAAAAGTGTAAATACGCCTTTTCTATATTAAGCCATCGATATTGTGCATTTTGTTCATGAAATGCATGAATATTTTGTATATTTGCGTTGTGTAGTTTATGCCCAACTTGTACAGAGTCGGGAAAGTTCATTGTCAGCAAGAAACAGCTAGTAAAAGGCGGGGTTTCTTTATAAAAAGTGCCGCAAGAGCCACGCATCAATGTGGTGTCCATTAATCATTTCGCGAGCTGTAAATTAGTTGCTGGCGCAAAAAGCGTGCACTCAATGCCCAACGCTGTCCCAATTCTCAAACATAGATTTTCGAAATAAAAATGTGCATTTTGTATTTAATTGTTTTGGATGAATACAATTTGTGAATTGTCAACTTTTGTTTTGATTAGACTGATTTGATATTTCTTTATGACAATCAAGGTATATCAAAAAATCTTGCAGGGTTGCAATTTCTCTACTGCGGTTACCTGTTAAATCTGCCTTGGGTAAAAACGAATGACAAACGAATCACAAATGTGTCGCCATTCGTATTTCAAATTGCGAAAACACCGTATAAAATTATAGGCTCGGATCACAGCACTTGATATTGAATCGATAACCGCATTCGATAACTCAAAATAATCAATCAAAATAATCCGTAATCTCCGATTCGAAATGAGTTACTCTTCAATCACGGACCCATGATTCGGGCTCTCTTTTATAAACATAACATTCAGTGAAAATTGAGTGCCAAGCTTCGTCACATTTTAGATTTGGGATTTTTTGGGTAAAACTAACCCGAAAACCAAACTTAAATCTTATCATTTTCGCCCACAAGGACAGTGAGCGTGTCTTCGCTATATTTTAAATATCACCTTACCATTGTAAAACTAGAGCATTTTCATTTAAATCGTTGTACGTTAACATGTTTCTCCATAAGTTTGGTCAAAGTCGTAGAAAACAACTTCACCAGCTAACAATAAAAAGGCACTTTTAAATTCTTTTAATTATTTTTATGTATTTTTCATATTTTTACTTCCCATTTATTTTCATTCATTCAATTATTATAATAATATTGTGTTTTTTTTGCAATTTTTATAATTTTTTACTCATTTAATTTCATGTATTTTTCATGTCTATTTTTTAAGCATTTTACTCTATTACTCCAAACACATTTTGGTATTTTAAATTATGTCTGTATAAGTTAATTTTTTTTTGTTTTTTTTTTTAAATTAATTTACTTAGTCAGCCGACAGTCCTCACTCCCAGCAAACGCGTTCAGCTCCAAACACCCTTTCACTACGTACTGATATTTCTAGCAAGATTTTGTTTTTCTTAATTAAATTTCTATGTTTAGTTCAAAATCGTCTGAATCGATTCAACTGCGAAAATCACTTATGCAATTTGGATATCATATAAATAATTTAGGTGTGTATTTCAAGTGTTTGTGTACATGTGTGTGTTTTGTTTATCGATCATTAAGTTTTTTTTTTTTTCATTAAAATTGTAATTGGTTTAATTATTCAGTTATTGGAGTGTTCCTTCATTTGGTTTTTTTTTTTTTAAGATTTTTATTCTTTTGTAAACCATTACTCTAACTGACATTGTTTCTTCACTTTTTCTGTAATTTTTAGTATTGTTTGGTTATTGTAGTTTATACATCTGTCATCTGTAAGTATATGCTTTGTCTTTTAATCCATTTAACAATTAAGAAGTCTCAAAGTGTAATTACTTATTATTAAGTACATAATTTATATCCTTTTCAACTGTATTTTTTTATGTTTAATCATATTGCACTAAAGGTTATCAATTTTCTGCATTTAATTACTTTTTTGTTTCTATATTAATATTCCATTTGTTATTCTGAGAGAGGAAGAGAAGAGTTCGGTTTACTGTAATTCTTTTATGTTGTCTACTGCTGGGGTTTATTTCTGTTTTTTCTTTTGGTCTAATTTTTTTTTTTTAATATTTTTCATTTTTATTGCAAACTCTGCTTTTGTTTTCAACCATTGTTTTTGTCCTATTGAGTTACTTTAAAACTCACTTAAATGTATGTATGTATGTAAGTATTTAATGTTATTAACCGCCTATTAGAAAACATCTACAAATTGTTAAAAATTAATTTAAAGTTTAGCACTTCACACTTGCTTTTATATGGATTAAATTTCATTTTGGCGTTTAGATGATTGAATGCATCAAGAGTTTTAGCAATGCTATTATGTTTTATTTAAAAGTTTTACAAGTACCTATTTTTCAGTTATTTTGTATGGATATTTTTTTTAATTTTATTTTTTTAGATAAATTTTTGTTGGCGACTTACTGAATTCTTCTTTTTGGAAGTTTTACCTATGGTTGTAAATATATTACAAAATACTTAATTTTTTAGTATTAACCTCTTTGTTTTTATTGATTTCTAAAGATCAATGTAACCTTAAAAAATTCAATTCAGTTGAATGTTATGCGTTTATTTGAGTAAATGTTTTGAATTTTGTGTTTTGTTTTTAGTGTAGTGTTTTTAATTGCGTTTTAATAGCGAAAACATGAATGAACAACCATGGTATATGGTTTTAAAAAAATAGTACAAAATTCGTTGTAATTACTTGGGATTTCTAACATGGTCCGTAAGTAGGGTGTTTTGTTAAATTTTTAAACAGACGACACAAAAGCACTCAGTAACTATAGACGGAAATTGAAGCAAACAAGACAAGCGATTTAATAATACGGCACCTTAACTTGCTTAATTTTCAAATAAACAAGTGTTCCGAAATCAAACATATTCTTTGAAATTTTTGCCGGGCTCATCACCAACTTAACAATTATCTAGGGAAATGAAAAGTTTTTGAAATAAACAGCCCTATTCTGCATTTCTATTACGTTCCTGCATTCTGCTCCGCCGCAATTCAGATTTGGTATTCTGAGTTACGATTGAATTAAAAGAAAAACAGACCTTTGTCAAACTGAGAAGATTTCGATTCGAGTCGAATTGCAGAATAGGGATTAAAAAATCATTATAATCCCGGAAGCTGCTTAATTTAGTTTACGATTAGTAACTCAGATTAATTACATTTTAAATAATAAATACATTTAAAAATAATTTTTCTTATTTACGTTTAAAAAGAAGAAATTGAAATGAATTAAAAAAAAATTATAAATAACTTTATGATTTTTAAAATATCTATTTCACAAAATAATCTTTTAAAACTAGGGATGTGCGATCAATAAATAAAGTTAAAATTAATCAAAGGCTAGTTTTATTTTTTTTTTTCTCATTTTCGCCTTATTAGATTCGCAATACAAAAACTTTGTTTCCCAATTTCTTTATGGTTCATTTGCAAATTTTTGTGAATGATTTGTTACAATCGATCATCGAATTTTGATAAAAATAATTTGGGGTCATTCATCCTTAAACTGATGCTAAAAAAAAGTACACTTTGTTATCATTACATTAACATGATTAAAAAAATGTAATAGGTTGAATTTCTGACAAACTAAAGACTGAAGACAAAACTAAAGACCAGCAGAAAAAAAAAGAAGGGAAAATACATACATACATATGTACATATGTACCTGCCTACCAGCCAGCCGCTAGAAAACTTGTAATCGCCAATAAAAATTTAACGCTTGAAGATGTGTCACCATTTGCCAATCGTACTTTAATGGATTGATTATGGATAGCAACGAAACAGCGGTTGCCAGCCGAAAGAAAAATGTGTATTACCAAAAATATTATGGAAGACAACAATCGTCAGTTGCTGAAAATTTATCGTTAATTGAAATTTGACGTTTGAAAAACGTTCACAACAACCACAAAAATGTAGTTGCATGCATACAAAGTTTGAAGTTAACAACTGAAGTTGTCATTACCGCAACTGGCTACGTAACAAAAATTCGATTGCTATCGATAATCGACCTATAAATCGAAATTGTTCTGCTGAAAGCCGCAGTCGATAGATTTTAAAGATCTGCTAGTTTTAGAGTACATACTACATACATACATACATATGTATGTACATACATATGTATGTATGTACATACAAGGTTAATTACAATACTATGTATGTATGCGCAATAGTGCTGTTACACATGTGTACTATCTCCATAATATTTTTGGGTATACCAAGCGTTTGAGACTCATTGTGGCGACCCATAAATTTAGCGATAAATTACAGTAAGGATACGAATTCGTATGTATGTATGTACATATGTATATGTTTGTAGTATGTATATAGTAGACTCGTATATATGTATGTACATATGTACATATGTATGTATGTGCGTCGAATCAAATGGAAATAAAAATGCTTCAAATTTTTGGAATTTTTTTCTTTTTTGAAATAAAATGTTTAAATGTTTTATTTTTGTATACCTCTTTAATTTTAATTGGTTTAATGTATGTTTGTTGCAATTTATTTACTGTTTTCTAGCGGTTAAATATTTTATAATTTCGTAGACGTTAAAACTTATGGTTTTTTCATATACAGAATATGTATATAACTTTTTTTTTTACTTTTCATAACATAACTTTTTGCTTGCTTTTTTATTTGCTCACATTTACACAATACTGCACTTAAGTGAAATATCTGCAATAATTCGCATATATGTACATACATACATATACTATGTACATACATATATTTATATGTACATATGTACATATATATATATACTATATTGTTTGTTTGTTGCCGTGATTGCTGTGCTTCATTCATACTACTTTACATTCCCAGTTTCCTAATATGTATGTTAATTTATTGTAGTTAATTGTTTTCTTTTTATGAATATATAGTATTTACCTTTCTCATTTATAACAGTAGCATAATTTATATAGTATGTATGTAGTACATACATATGTATGTATGTATGTATGTATGTATGTATTGTATGTATGTATGTATTGTAGGTATGTGTGTTTCTAAATGAATATGGATGTGTACATACATATGTACATATGTAAGTGAGTAATGTTGTTTTGAATTGGATGTGGGTGTGGCTGCGTATGCGTGTGTTTGCGTGATTGGAGTGTGAAGTTTGTTGCTGCAATGTTTTATCGACTTACAATGTCTTCTTTAATTAAATATATTTGCTTTCATTGTATATGTTTATGCATGCATGTATGTACGCAGTTGTATGCTATTTTTCCCGCAATATTTCACATTATTTCCATATACTAAATTTTTATATTATTTTTAAATATTAATAACTACTTTAAAAATTATTATTTGATGTCAAAATTTTTTATTTCTTTTTTTTTAATTTCTTTATTCACTGCTTTCAATCTGCGACACCACATTCAGCTCACTTTAATTAGTTACTAATTAATATATTTATAATAATAATATTTAAATACTCAACAAATATTTATTTCAGATTCTTATCTCATGCATTTTTAACTTTTTAACTTAACTGTATGATTTTAATCAGATGTTTCGTTTTTTTTTTTGTTTTTTTTTTTTTTGTTTTAAGCATACCAAGCGCGTGTTTTCTGTGGCGCTTTTGTGTTGTTGTGAATTATGGCTAATAATAATTTTACAATCGCATACGAAACAAAAAAACGAATTGCGAAGAAAATAACACGAGAAAGTTTTAACATAAACGTTAAAGCGGTGAAAAAACTTTTGAAATTAAAAATCTATGTTAGAAAATATAACGTTTTAAACTTTTTTTTTTGAAACTAATAACGAAATATGTCAATATTAAAAGCATAAAATATGAATACAAATTTGAAACTTAAACGATAAAAAAAAATTATTTGCAAGAGAAAGTTAAAACATTTTTTTTTAATATCAGTCAGGCATCTGAAATACCATTCTAAAAAAAACAAAAAAGTTGCCGATTTATAGTGTTTCACAACATATCCGGAGCCTAAATTTTTGTTAGTGGCAAATTTAAAAATTTATAATTTATGACAAGTAAAGACGTTGCGACTAATTCTTCAATAATATGTAATTTAAAAGAATGAACGGCGCTCTTAAATCAACAACCGCAACAACAACAAAACGCACCAGAAAAAACACAACCAACGTCGAAATTTAACAATACAAAGAAATTTCGCCAATATACATACATATGTATGTATGTATGTACTATATGTACATATATGCAATGCGCCCTTTAAAGCTTTCAAGGCAATTCGCTCTGATGCGCAAAAAGCACATTATGAGCAAATTCTATCTACATATGTACAAAGATATACGCGAAACCGGTTTTTAAAGTGACAAACAAAAAAACACATCGAGCTCAGCTAATAACTAGAGTTTTGCTTGTAGCGGCTAAAAGAAATAAAATCCGGCGAACGTGCAGCGAAACGAAAATATGTAAATAGGTAAATGATTATTTTCGTGCTATAGAAAATGCGCTAACTCACACACTCCTGCAATTAGTCGCTAATTTTTTAACGAAAACGCCTTCTACCGCTAACGCTTTCGATTTAGTTTAAACGCTGAAAGGCTGCTTACTTTTACCGTTACATTTGTTGGTCACATTGTCGGTTTTTTATTTTCATGTTGAAATTATAACAAATGCATGAGTTTTTGTTTCCAGTAAATTATACATTTATAGTAATTATTTTTTTTTTATTTTCATCTACACTTTTTTATTACATACATACTTGCATACTTACATACTTCTAACGTTTGCTTGTTTATGTTGTTTTGCAAATTTTATGCTGTTGTTTATTTTAATAAACTATTATTATTAGTATTTAATAATATTAATATTAATTATTAATTATAATAAAAACTAAAACTATACATATTCTTGTTTGTTTTATCCTAAACGGTAGTTTAGTTTTGTTTTCGTTTTTGATTTTTTTTTCATTTAGTTTTCCTTTATCATATAATTATTAAACATTACTTTAATTGTATTTAAGATTTTATCCTCTTTCGATTTTTTTTTATTTTTTTTTATTTTATATCATACATACATGTTTGTTTTGCTCTTTTCTATTTATCAATGGGTTATTGTTAAGTTTTAATAATAATATTAATAATGAAATGCGGCCTGTGGCCTGCGCAGCTTTCTAGCTGGCCGACCACCTACCACACCACACCACACCACACCTCTCTCTGGCTACATTAGCCATATTTATCATATCTAGAGCATTCGTTTTTCTGCGCTTTGCAACGCTTTCACAAAATCCTAAATTTTAACTTACGCTTAGTACTTTTTTTTTACGTTTGCGATTCTATAATTGTTGCATATTTCGCTTTTTCCTTTTCATCGCCCTCATCCATACACGCTTTCTTATACAAATGTATGTTTATCTCCTTACAGTATTATATGTACTTATGTTCGTATCTATGTATATATTTACTTGTATATATAATGTATGATGCGATTTAATGCTAAATAGAGATAATTTTTAACTTGCGTGCGCGTTTACATGTTGGTTTTCTAAAGGTTTTTTGTTGTTTTTGGATTTCTGCTGTCACTATTGTTTCTGTTGCAGACGCATTCTTTATACTTATGCCTGTTGTTTTCATATTTTATTAATTGCATGCCATAACAATATACAATTTTTATTTTTTTTTGTTGAGATGCATGCATTACTCAGCTTAACCTAAACATTAGCACAAATTTTCCGAGCTTTTTACCATTATTATATTTGAATTTCTATGACGTCATTCCTTCGTCTCATTTGCTTTATTTACGTGTATTTGTATGTATATTTATTTGCAGCAAAAATTTTTTTGTTTAATCCATTGCAGAAATGTTGGCCAAAACAGAGATAAAAAATTAACAAATTTATTAATATTTCGATTAACCGAAAATTGTCATAGTGAGAATGGGCAACACCGTTTTCTTGTATACATATTTGCAAACGCAAAGAGTTGTATATATAAATAAATACGAACTGGCTAGGCTATTTTAATGAGCGCAATAACGCAAACCAATTATGAATTTTAAGTCTTTGAGAATTAAAATTACTTTACTATATTTTGTATCTTATTTGTAATTGAAAAAGTGAAGCCGAATAGCTTCTTAAAAAAAAAAATGCAAACCGATTGGCATTTCGAAGGCATTTCAAGGCTTTTTTTAAATTTGATATATAAAATAAGACAACAAATGGGAAATTAACGCAAATGAACAGGCTTTTTTTTAAATAGCATTCGGTTAATTAATTTTTTGAAATCATTTCCAAGCCAACTGAGCGTTGTTATGTATCCAACACAAATCTCTTCTGCAAGCGTGCATTTCGGGTATTAAAAGTGGCAAGTACACAAGCCAATAGTATCGAGCTGAAATTCTTTTTTTACAAATTTAGCAGCAGTCATCAAATGATCAAATGATAATGTAAAAAATATAAAATCTACAGTTTTCTCATGCATTTAACGTACTGCTGATATTACACAGTTTTAAGCGTCCTACCGATACATTTACTGTACTTTAAAGCTGTGTACTTCACTACTGTGTATTTGATAAAAAAAAAAATTTCAAAAACATTATCACATTTTTTCTTCCAAAAAACATTGCTTCTTTCATTTTTCTCGAAAGTATTCTGATCTTATAAATACACTACATGTGAATGTCTCTGCGTCAAGCATTTGAAAATTAGCATCAGTTTACAGTCAGAGTGCAATTTGCCATCGACGTCATTGTTTTTTTTTTTTTTCAAAATTGTTTCTTGTTGTTTTTACAAGACTTGTTTGCGGCAGTGTTAATGCTGATGGATATATCTGCTCGGAGAAGGTGCCGACGTTTTCAATTGATGCCCAAGTGTGCCGTTGTTGCCATTGCGCCGTTGTCCTACCGCCCTTTCTCTACTAAGCGTTGCATATTGACGCCTTCGCTTTTTAACATTATATTCGGTGGCAATCGTTGGGGTAATGACTGTTGTTGCTGCTGCTGTTACCGTTTCAATTTTATTGTGCGCATGTATGCAAATCTGAGTATTCTCCAACACTGTTGTCTCAATAGATTCGACTAGCTCGCCGCCCCTAGCCACTTTAAGACCTTTTATTATACAATTATTTTGAATGCAATTACTGTTATTATTTTTGTATTGGTTTTGATAATGATGGTTGTGTTTGTTGTTGCTGCTGTTGTTGTTGTTGTTAAAATGATATTTACGATTTCTGCTAATATAATAATTGTTGCTATTGATGTTGTTACTACTACTATTGTTGGTATTGTTATTATTCGCGATCAGCATCAGCAATTAGGAATTTGAGTTGCGCTTCGTCTGTAGCTAGGACGAGCTCGACTGATTTAGATTACCGAACATACCCGCCGAAAAGGATGTTTGCCCAGCGGAATTCGCCTGTGATGTAGTTGACTGTTGTTGCTGTTGCTGTTGTTGCTGCTGCTGCTGTTGTTGTTGCTGCTGCTGCTGTTGCGTCAACTGCGACTGACCACGCCCGTGCTTAGGTATGGGCGGTTGAATGTATTCATGTCGCGCCAATGCAAACACATCCATGCGATCCTCCTTGCGATAGGCCAAACAGCCACGTATAAAGCTCTGTATAACAACAAAATCGGTATAAAATTGTTTTAAAATGTAATCACGAATAGTCTTTGTTACACGAATTACCTTTGCTTCATTGGAGACAGTAGGCTTATTGGAGAATTGTACCTCTGTTGCTTTGAGAATTGTGTTCTCTTCAAGTATGGTGGCCTGCGATTGGTTGTGACCGAAAGGTTTTTTACCATAAAGACATTGGTAGAATATGACACCAACACTCCAAACATCAACTTTCGACGAGATTTTCGGCGGATTTTTTCCGACTACAAAGCATTCCGGCGGCAGGTACCTGTTTGAGGAAAAGTCAAGACATTTTATAAGTTGTCTTTTATGTTTTTTTTTTTTTCTTCACATAAATATTTGTACATGTATTAACTTTTTTTTTAAATTCTTTAATCATGTATTGCTTTCTTTATTATGAACACACAAGTTTCCTCTCCCTACCGAAATTATCTCTGTGAGTACGTTATCTTACGCCACTTCACTTTTTAAGTAATGCACCTGTTTCCCCACACATACTCACCAATAGGTTCCCGCCCCTTGTGATGTCAAATCCATGCCATGATCTGGATTATAGTTCTCATCGTCCATCACTTTTGAAAGACCAAAATCAGTAATTTTTATCTCACCACACACGTTGCCCTCGGTCAACAGTATGTTACCTGGTTTCAGGTCATAGTGTATTACTGGTGGTTTAATCTCATTTAAATATTTCAAAGCCGAAACAACCTATAATAAAATGCAATTATAAATTAAAATAAATTTGAGATTTTTTTTATAAAAATATAAATTTTAGGCCATCGACTTACTTGCATTATAATCGAGCGTGCTTCACGTTCTGGTATAGTTTTATGTTGTTTCAGATAGAAATCTAAATCATGGCCATCACAATATTCGAGCACTGTGCAGAAGGAATTGGCATCTATCTCGAAGACATCGTACAGCTTGACTACACGTGGGTGATCCAAAGCCTTGTGTATATTGTATTCTCGCAACGCATGCCTACAATTCACATATGATGAACATATAAAATTTCATGTACGTACATGTATACATAGATAGACGCTTTTAAACTCACTTGATATAATTCGCTTTCTTATCCTCCTTCCAATCCTTATTCAATTGATGAACTTTACATGCTACATACCGTTGCTCTTTCAGATCAAATGCTTTGTGAACTTCGGAAAAGCCACCTTTGCCCAACAGCATAAGCAGCAAATACCGATTATTTAGCACTGGATGGTTATTGAAGCGCGACTAATGAATAAATTAAAAAAAAAGTAAAATTAATTTTATGAAAAATAAAAAATAAATTAAAATTCTTATAGCAACTTACTTGATCCTCGTTCAATATCCGCTTCAATTCGCGTATATGTAGGTTTCGCTCACGTTCCAACTTTTCCATCTCCAACTGCAAGTCGGCGTCTTCTTTTTTAAGCGCGTTTTGCCGTAACTTCAATATCTCGTCGTACTCGTAGTACTCTTGCGCTGTGTATGCCCCTGACACGGGGTCGGGTTTAAGGAACGTTGCATCACCACCCCCACTGTTATCGCCGCGACCAGTGCCACTGCTACCACCGCCGCCTCTATCAGAGAGGCGATCACCAACACCACTGCTTCCGCCAACACCACTTCCGCCACCATTGTGTAAAAGTTGCGTTTGACCGGCCTGTGTTGAATTCGATCGTGACAGACCACGTCCGCTGACGCCAACCCCACCACCGCCCCCACCAGTCGATCCAATGCCGCTGTCGCCGCCTCCAGTCAAACGATCACACCCAGCAACATTAGTCGAATCATTTGAATTCGAGTTTTGTTGCTGTTGGCTGTTGCCGCTATTAGTATTGCGTTTGCGTCCAGATTCCGCAGGTCGCTTTTTCATCAGTTGCTTCTTTTGACGGTCAATCTCTTCGCGCTCAGCCGAGATCTCCTCTTGCCGCCGACTTAGCTCTTGGAAAGCATAACCGTCTGTCCAATTTTCCTGGAATGTAGCGCCTACGCGCTGCGTCACAAATTGCCCCAAACGCAATCGGTTTTGCATGCACTTTTGTCGCGCTTCTTTCTTTTCAATGCTGCTCTTTTCCTTCAGCAATTTTTTTACTACGTCAATGCACTTGGCGATCTGTGACTTATGCTGATCGATCAGCTTTTGATGAGCGATTATCTGGCATTTTTGCTCATCCGACAGTCTTGTCATCTCGTCGAGCTTCGATTTGCTCGATTCAATCTCCGTATCACGCTCCTTTATCTCTAGAAACGAGAGTTCCGTTTGCGTGCTCTTTGTTATGGTGCTAGCTGGAATGGGTGGCAGTGGCGGCTGCATACCGCCCATAGTGCCCGCCATCATGCCGGCATGTTGCAGTGAATTTAGCTGCACCGCGGCCATTTGCTGCGAGGTTACTCCACTCGTAAGCGTCTGTTGCGCTGAAGTGGCTACTGAAGTTGCGGGAATATGTTGCTGTTGCGTTGGGCCCATGGGTGGAGGTGGTGGGCCGCCGACCACACTGCCACCTAAGCCACTAATGTTGCCGGCCAATACGCCGACTATTGCCGTCTGCGGAGGAACCATTGCATTGGAAGTTTGTGGTTGTGGTTGTCGCTGCTGTTTTGAAGAATTGTTTACACCCACTGAGGAATAGTGATGGAATTCGGGTGGCGGCTGCGATGTAGGTGTTTGTACGCCTCCTGCATTTAACTGTTGAGGACTAGGTGGATACATAGCATAAGCTCCCGCACTATTACCACCGCCGGCGTTTCCTGCGTTCTGAACTTGCTGCTGCTGCCCAGATTGTTGTTGTTGACCACCACCGGCCGCCGATGGACTCTTCGACCCACCCGTATGTTGACGCATAGGGCTGTTGGTGACACCACTGGTTGTTACGCTGTGCTTGTTGAAATATTCATTTATTTTCTTGTTATCCAAGCCATGTGGTAGTAATCTTGCGTTCTTGCCACCAGGCAAGTTACACCGATCCCCTGCTGTACCTATATTTAATGATAAATTTCCTTTGTTAAGTGTCTGTGCACTTCCGATCAAACTAGTTGTTTTGGACGCCTTGCTTACGCCGACAAATGCGGCATTTACAGCAACATTACTTCCACTTCCACCGCCAGTTCCACCACCAGCGCCTCCACCACCACCACTATCTTCGGTGTGAGGTATTTTCCGTTTACGCTTTCTTTCAGTTGGTGTACGTGGTGGCTTTTCAAGGCGACCAACCATATTGTTATGCTGCACTTGTTGCTGTTGATTACTACTAACGCCCGCACCACCGCCCAATATACCAGTTACATCCTGACCTAAAATATTGTTGTTCATCATTGCCCCCGGGGCACCGTTATTCGACAGTAAACCTATCTGGCTTTGAATTCCTGCTGCACCTAACATGTCGGCAACATCTTTCTCGCTATGCGAAGATCCTGTGCTCATATTCGAATCGGGATTACTGCTGTGGCCGCCACTATGCGTGTGCTGCAAGCCAGCTGGCTGCTGTTGATGCTGCAAGGGAGCCGCAAGTGCGTTATGCGTTTGCTGCAGCAATTGTTGCTGGTGCGACAACTGTTGTGAATGTGGATGTTGTTGCGGAATTTGTGTTTGTTGTTGCTGCTGCTGTTGGTGATGATGATGATTGGCTAGTGTGTGCAGCGTTTGTGGTTGCTGCTGTTGCGACTGTGGTTGCTGTGGCTGCTGTGTCGTATGAAGGGTTATATGTTGTTGCTGCAATTGTAATTGCTGTGTTTGTGTAATTTGTTGTTGTTGGGTTAAAATTTGCTGCTGCTGTTGCTGCTGTTGTGGATTATGATGCGTTGTACCGAAATGATGCTGCTGCTGTGTCTGATGATGATGGCTTATTGAAGTGGACTGAGGTGCCATCTGCAATTGAGTGCCGGCAGACATCTGCAAAAGATAGACAAATCAAAAAACACAAATATAAAATTTTATGTATAAAAAAACTTGACAAAATTAAAGATGTGGTCTATATTTGCATGTTCGTATGTGTTGAAACACTTATAACAAATAGTGTATGGTTAATATAATAACTATAAACTCACAATGCGCTAAAGATATTGTAGCAAAACCAATAATTGCTGACACCATCATGGAATCCAAAATGCATTTGCTGTCTATCGCATGCATAACTCTCATAACTGCGAATATTTGCTACTTATTTTCCTTTTACTTAATAAATGAACGTTCTGATTAGTACTTATGGACGTAATCGACTATACTCGACGTTGTGTTTATCGATAACCCAATGGTGTAATAGATACAACACTGAACGGCCGATTAACCAGCAGCTGTCCGAAAAAAATTCCAACAATACATTAAGCAGAGGCGAAGACAACATATATACATATATGTAAGTAGTCAACGACGAAAATGACGAGTTCCGCGCAATATCGAGTTGAATCGAAAAACAGCAAGCCAACGAATTAACGAACTACAAGCGAACAAACTTACCACCAACAAACGAACGAAGGTGCTAGTAAACGAATGCAAAAAAAAAAAAAAAATAGTAAAAATGTCAAAGCAGGGCAAAAATAAAAATGGCTACCGTCGGCAAATACTCGTCAGACTGCTTACCAAGTAAAGTAACCAAGTGATTTGCACTACTGAACCCCCAACCCCCCTCAAACTGTTTTTGAGCATAAAAATACGTAATTATACTTTTAGCTATTCAACTTTCATTAAACATAATCAATACATATAACTCAACTAAATATTATGTTTTAATATAAACGAGCAACATTTATTCGCCACCTTCTGTTGTCGTGTTTTTGTCACCTTTTTTAAATGCCGCATTTTAGTCGTTGCTCTCTTTGGGTTACGTTTTAATTTTTCTTTCACAAGTTTGTGGTATTTGTGATTTTCACCACGATTTGTATTGCATTTGGCAAAGCCTCACGAAAAAAAATGGAAATTAATCAAAGTAGGCACAACTATTTCATTTTTACAGAACTTGTTAAAAATTTTAAATTTTTTTAAATATACTAACACTATTATATTATGTATTATAGTGACTTATAATCATTTACAGACCAAAAACTTCATTGACTTTGAGCGAAAAAAATTCTTTGCTTCTAATTCGTTTTTCTTCACGTCTCGCTTCGTCTCTTCGTCTTAACGAGTTCAGTCAAGTCGCAACGAGTCGTCGTCAGTCAGTCACTCGATTATTTCTCGTTTTTACTTCGTCATCGTTGTTGCTGTGTCGTCGTCGTCGGCGTCGACTTTGTCTTATTCGCTAGTGCTATTTGTTGCTGTTGCTGCTGCTGCTGCTTTTCAACGTCGACAGCCATTACCGAAAAGTGAAATAACTTTTTTTCTCAATATTAAACACACCTCTGCAATACTTTTCTTTTTCCTACAATGCCGTTCATTATAGTACTGAATTAAAACAATATACACATGTTCGTTATTAGCCCAACACACTCAACTCCTCACACAACTTATTTAAGGTTTTATAAAATATCACTTTTTTTATCGTAAATTGTTTTAATTTTCACTCGACGACGTTTTCATTCACACCGCGCACAACTGACCGATCCAATGATGATAGTGTGTAAAAGGAAGGAAGAAAAAATTCATACATGCCGCGAGTTGCGCTCACCAATTTGTCAGTGTGTATGTATAAAAATTAAAAAATATGAAAAAAAGGTGTTGCCTTTATGGTCCCATACTAGCTACCTTTTCAGCACGCACCCACTCCAAAGACGATTCATTGCGCAGTACTCACTTTATTTGAGACAAATATATATAGTTACTTTTCAAATAAATTTCACATATAACTGAGTTAACATAATTCCACAGTAATTAATTGCTAAATAGTGATTTCGCACTACTATAGGGCAGAAAATGTCCCTCAAAAGAAATATTCCCCCACCATTGCAAAAAAAATGTCAACACTTCCACTTCATGAGCATGAGTAGTTCCGCTCGTTCGCACTTTCTGCGCTCACGCTAGAACGAGATAAGTCTACGACAAGCACAAAATTAAACACAACAAACATACATCGTTTCACACAATAAATCCAACATATTTGAATTTGGGAAGAACGGGGAAATTTGACAGCACAATAATGCTAACAATGAATACAAAAGAGCGCAGCAGGCGAACAGGTAAAGAGGTACATACGAAACTGTTGTGCCAACAGAGAACACAGTCACTCAAATGCATTGCCGTATGTGAGATATGTAATGCCTCTCGCGTTGGCTCACTCGTGCTCTTGTGTTCCGCTATTTGCTTTGTTTGCAAATAATTGCAAAAACTATTCATCTCCATCTTGCCAACTACGCAACACCGGAATCTGGGCAAATGGTAGGCCAGTGAAATTTAAGGTTATTTAATTTAATTCGTATGTGAAATTATAAGTGGGCAACTCTTTATACACATGTTGAGACACACGACGCTCATACATTCGTACCTATTGTTCGTAGTTAAGTGATTACTCGCGTATACAAAGTTACATATAAATTTATTTGATTGACTAATTTATTAGTGATGAATTATTTTTTTCGTACATACATACATACATATTTATACACAAATGTATGTACATACATAAGTATGTATGTAATCAGCAATCATGACTTCATAGATTTTTGCTTAGTGTGGTGTATAATCGGTAATTACAACTAATATAAATAGAGGGAATCGGATATTCAATGTCGCGGCGGCGCGGATTGGAACCTAGTACGTTCCAACAACAAATAGACACAACGAGAAGAAAAATAATAATATATTGAATGTGTATTGAAACGTACATATCAGATGGTAGACCGGAATCTCGGCCTCTCCGTCTGCTTCTAATTTTGAAAGATTTTTTAGCAGCTACTGTCAACACTTCCACTTCATGAGCATGAGTAGTTCCGCTCGTTCGCACTTTCTGCGCTCACGCTAGAACGAGATAAGTCTACGACAAGCACAAAATTAAACACAACAAACATACATCGTTTCACACAATAAATCCAACATATTTGAATTTGGGAAGAACGGGGAAATTTGACAGCACAATAATGCTAACAATGAATACAAAAGAGCGCAGCAGGCGAACAGGTAAAGAGGTACATACGAAACTGTTGTGCCAACAGAGAACACAGTCACTCAAATGCATTGCCGTATGTGAGATATGTAATGCCTCTCGCGTTGGCTCACTCGTGCTCTTGTGTTCCGCTATTTGCTTTGTTTGCAAATAATTGCAAAAACTATTCATCTCCATCTTGCCAACTACGCAACACCGGAATCTGGGCAAATGGTAGGCCAGTGAAATTTAAGGTTATTTAATTTAATTCGTATGTGAAATTATAAGTGGGCAACTCTTTATACACATGTTGAGACACACGACGCTCATACATTCGTACCTATTGTTCGTAGTTAAGTGATTACTCGCGTATACAAAGTTACATATAAATTTATTTGATTGACTAATTTATTAGTGATGAATTATTTTTTTCGTACATACATACATACATATTTATACACAAATGTATGTACATACATAAGTATGTATGTAATCAGCAATCATGACTTCATAGATTTTTGCTTAGTGTGGTGTATAATCGGTAATTACAACTAATATAAATAGAGGGAATCGGATATTCAATGTCGCGGCGGCGCGGATTGGAACCTAGTACGTTCCAACAACAAATAGACACAACGAGAAGAAAAATAATAATATATTGAATGTGTATTGAAACGTACATATCAGATGGTAGACCGGAATCTCGGCCTCTCCGTCTGCTTCTAATTTTGAAAGATTTTTTAGCAGCTACTATTCATATAAAAATATTATAAAGGGGCGAGATTGTGACCCGCGACTGATTGAAATAGACCTATGTATGTATAATTTATAGGCTATAACGTACGTTCGAGCTTACTGCTCAATCCATCCTCCGAAGGAATACCTGGGGGATCGGTATATGACAGTAGAAGGTTTAGTGTTGTTAAACTCACACACTGATGGGGTATACCCCCCAAGCCTTCGATGCTTCCGCCTCGTAATTCATGTATGTATGTATGTACATATGTGCGAATACATACCTATGTACATACTGATGTATCTAAATTTGCAGTTATGAAATGTTTCTTTTAAACAATTTTTGTTTTAATGCTTTGAACACTTTGAAGACAGCAAGCGACAGGCAGCACCTGTCAAATATCAAAATACACACGTTCTTATGGGCACAGTTATTTAGACAACAGCACGACTTCACAACAGCAGGCTTGCGGTTGTCGTTTTCGCCAAATTGAAACCATTTCTAATTTTGCCGACGACAATGAACAGCTGTAGTGCTGCCACGTAATGTGAAATGTAAAATTGTTCAAGGCTTTTACAAGTTTTACGTTAATTTACCCAAAAAGCCATAAAAAAGCTCTAATATTTCATATGTAATAATAATTTGAAACTTATTTTTGGCACAAAAAATTTCACTTTGAACAATATATTTTAATTTTACAGAAGTGAAATATTTTAAAGTGACAACAACAAATAAGCTGTTGGATATGTCGCTGAAGTCTATAAAATATTCAAGAAGCTGGATTTAAGATGACATTTGAAGACAAGGAAATTTCGCTGTCGATACTTCGTGAAGTGCAGTCGTCTAAGTGTTCAAAGCAAAATGCGTCACTTTTAAATGAGATTTAATCAGGGTTTTTTATTTCAAAAAGCACAGTTTTGTTGTTATAATACTTCTTCTTGGTACATATTTGTAAACAGTTTAAAAATCTATCTACCTACCTACCTAAATTGTTTAAAATCATATTGAAATTTCACCATGACATACTTGAGTTCTACAATGAATCAAAATTATTAAGAAACATGTACATATGTCTAACTATGTAAGTATATCTTTCCTATCAAGCTCTAATTGGGTTCACTTAAATCCGACTGACAATTTTTGTCCAGGAAATCATATCCAGGTAGCGAAAATGGTCACAAATGAGAGAAAATTGTCATTGTTGCAGTAGTTTTGAATAGTAAACGACATACATATACAAGAATGATAAATTAGAAGATTGCGACATTTCTACGTCATAGCTTACGGAATATGGATATGAAGCGAAATGAAAATACCAACATGGCGGCAAAATCGTAAACAAACGCGCTCACACCTGTGTGTAATTGTGAAGCATTTATACAAGTTTTGGTTCTATAATATAAAGCAATTGGAACATGAAAATATCCGAAATTGTGATACTCCGGTGTTGTTGACTAAATTTAGTATGTATTTATACAATTTTCAAAAAGTGGATAAGGAACAAAAAATTATAATTTCCTTTTGTTTAAGCACTTTAATTTCAAAACATAGTGAAAATGCAATGATTTGATGTTGTTGTTACAACCATTTGCTACTGCAAACTTCTTTTATTAAAAAAACCTTTAATTAATTGTTTCATTATTTTGCACGCGAATGTGAATTTTCTGTTTATTTTCTCTTTTGAATCGATATTCTGGTATGCTATGACGTCACACAGCTGTCAAGCCGATACAAAAAATACAACGGTACGAAAGTGTCGCAATCTTTTAATTTATCATTCTTTCGACATACATATGTATATGTACATACTTATACAGATATACAAAAACACATATGTACAAATGTATATAGACAATGACACTGGCTCAATGTAATGAAAGGTACTATTTCATAAATGTAACGTTACAATTTTGTAACAACATACATTCGAGTATTCCGTATACATACTTATGTACATATCTATGTACATATCTATGTATATGTATGTATACGGAATACTCGAATGTATGTTGTTACAAAATTGTAACGTTATATTTATGAAATAGTACCTAAATACATATGTATGTACATAAGTATGTCAATTTGTGGTGGTGTTTTGTTTTAGGTAAGTTTGGGTACAGATAATTATTGAAAGTTTTCGAAAACTATCAGCTTTTAGCGTTCGCGTACGCCAAAAACTAACAAAGTAGGGGAAATTGAGAGAGCAAAGTGACATTTCAATTTGAGGGGAAGCTGTTGGTTTCTGCTGGAAAAATGTTTGCCAACAGAAATTTGCCAACAGCAAAACAGCTGATCAAAAACAGATGATTGCAATTCGCATAATTACGAAATTATTGTTTAAGAATTTTAAAAGTGAAAATTATAAAATATGAGTGTTAAACATGCTAGTAGCAAGTAAATGTTAGTTTGGTTAAGTTACCTTAGTAGAATGTTTCAAGAAAACACTAATGCAATGTTTTCCATTTTGCATATTTGGATGCGGAAAAGAATTCAATCAGCTGTTCGTTGAATTTGCAAGTTTCTGAAAATTTTGCGTTCGCTTACTGTTTTGGATATTTTTCTTTTGTGAGAGAAGAGAAGACAATTCCACTGAATTTTACTGTTGGATATTTTCTGTTGGAGATTGTAAACGAACGTACCTTTTATAAAAACAATTATCTGCACCGTTTCAGAAAGTGGAAACATTGTTATCGTTTTTTTAATTTTAGTTTTTAGATCACTGTTACGTTTTGCATTGGTTATCAATCATTTTCAAATCAAAAGAGGAATTTAAAACGATTAATTGTTACGTTTCAGCGCAATATCCATATAAAAAATTTACGAAAATCTCCTGAAAATACTTTCCGACGTACATATGTAAGTATGTATGAAGATCGGTCGCTATTGTTGTTTCAATTGTCAACACCATTGTCCGAAATTGTCTACATCATTCCAGTACTATCACTGTCGCTTTTCACCAATTGCCACAGATTTTTACGGCGTCAATAAAACGGACAAAATTCCGCCTCAAAAGTTCTGGCTTTGAAAATTTTCGGGAAAATCGAAAATTATCGCACCTGCCACTTTTATAGAACGAGATCCCATTGTTCGAATGGCATATTTAAATTGTCGTTTTAACCAGCACAAAACAATACCTAACAGAAACAAGTCATCTCAAGTCAAAAGGAAAAACATTGCCATCACATTCGACTACACTGTTGATAACAATTGCTCGTAGCAGTTTACATACATACATATGCCATGCCAGATGTGCAGACTATCTGCAAATTGTAAGCTACAATCCCAAACGAAACGGCAACACCTCAGACTAAACGAACAAAAGAAACAGAGCGGCAAGGCAGCAAGTAGCCACATATTCGATCGACCACCCCAACGAGTTGACGACCCGATTATCTGCGGATACATATATGTACATACATAAGTGTTTGTCTGATGGTTGAAAAATAGCAAACAGTGGCGACATCGGCACTAACGACAACGTAGAAATTCATCTTACCAGAAGTTGCCAGATACGAATAACTTCTATTCAACATCTTTATGTGTAAATATGCTCTATCATAATATGTATGCACGTACTATGTCCGTAAGTATGTATGCATGTAGATAAAACACTTTACACATTGATACACATACAAAAAAACCTCCCATCGGTGTGGCAACGCGCTCGCTTGTCAAGCTGGTATGATATCGCAATCATATTGTGACACAGTAGTTTAACAGTTCATTCCGATGAGTCAAGGTCGAAAGACGTCACGTCACGCAGATTTTCAGTTTCATTCCCCACACAAAACAAATTTATATCTACGTACATATAAATGCATGTTAACGCTCTCTTGAATTGCAATAGGGCAACCACCAAACTTTGGCATTTATTTATAGCGCAAACAACATACATATATGTGTACAATGTTCATACATATATGTAAACATATGTAAATATAATTTGTATACACTCAAATTCGCTCAAGTTGTGTTCAGTGGTGAATATATCTTTAAAAAAAATATTGAGAGCTCTAACTGTTAATGTTAACAGCTCTGCTATGTTTTGGGTTTCTCTTTATAAGCTGTTTCTTTCGCTGGCCTGTCATTCATTCCATTACACGTTATTTACAATTTACAATAACGCTATGAACATTACATGTACATACATACATAAATACTACAGTGGTAGTTCACACATTGGAAGCATTTTCTAATTAAGGTGGTTCAAATTCGCTAGCAGGTCTCCTTTTGGAGTTTTTATCGCGATACAATTTTAATTTGTTGCCTAGACGTTATACAGTTAATAGGGTTTTGAAATTTGGAACAAAAAATTAATGACAACTCGAATGTGTAACGTTTAGGTGAATCGAACTTTCCATGTGACTTGCAGGTACTGGAAAAGTTGTGAAGGATATACATATGTATGTATGTACATATGTATGTATGTATATATACATTCATATAAATTTGTAGGTAGAAATAAGTACTCCACAAAAATTTCTTTAAAGAAATGTCTAGGTCATTCGCAATTGTTTCGCATTTGATAACTATGGTTTTAATGGACTCCACTGGATGTGTTATGTTTTCAATATCTTTCAAATGAATTATTAAATATTCATACTAGGTTACTAAGTACTGTTATGTATGAGTAATTAAAGGCATTAAAAATCGTTTTCTTTTATATGAATTGCCCCTAAAAAACTACATAAAAATGCTAATCAGCAAATCATTTTTTGTTAATGCTTAAAATTTTATAGTTATGTACATATGTATATAGTAAATTTTGTATATATGTATGTATGTACATATGTACATATGTATGTATGTATGTATACATACATATGTATATATGTACATATGTATGTACATACGCACGTACATGCACTATAATACACAATAGTGAATTACAAAATGATATTTCTTTAAACTAATATTTTTATATTTATTTAAAAAAATTGTAATTTAAAATTTAGTAGGATCTATAACCGAAGCCATATAAAAAACATGTAAAGCGTATATGAAATTCGAAAATTTAAACCAATTTCTAAAAACTGTCATCAAAACTTCAAACTTTTTATTCAAAATTTTTATAAAAATTCTGAGTATGCAGTTTTGTAGCAAGTTTCAGTTGGCTAAAGAGTACCGTTGATTTATTAGAACCAGAAATTTGCAAAGGGTGTTGAACACATTCTTCCACATAAAATTAGACTGTTAATGATACTCGTACGTTATATGCTGCAGTTGCTGTTGTTGTTCTGAATGGGCTACAAACTGTATACTCAGAATTTTTCTAAAAATCTTTAATAAAAAGTGAAAATTTTATGACAATTTTTAGAAATGTGATTCGTTTTTGCGAACTTCATATAAGTTTTGAAACTTATACATATATTTATATGGATTCCGTTACAGATCCTTCTGAATTTTAAATGAAAATTATCAAAAATAAATAAATAAATATAAGTTTCAAGAAATATCATTTTGAAATTTACTATTATTTTTGTGAACAAGGGTGTACATATTTTTATCAGCTTGAAATCGAAAGCTGCTTGCTAAGTCGTACAATTTTAAAATTTTCGATATATGTATGTAAGTATTTATGTACATATCGCACCCTAAACCAAAAACCGTCACAACTCAAAATTTTTTAAAATCACTTTTATCTCATAAACCTATTCCCAGAATACTTCCCAACATGCTCCGAAAATTTCTTCATCGTAACTATCTTATTTACTGAAAAGTACGTTTAAAATATTACAAACATTTTTACATAAAGTTTTTTACTTCTCTGGGATATTAAAAAAAAAAACTTGTAAATCCTTTTCCACATAAACTAATTCACGGAATACTTCCCCAACTGTTCTAGAAATTTTTTCGTAGTTACTATCTTCTTTTACTGGAAAAGTATGATTATAAAATTATCATCATTATTGTAGAGACTGTTTGTTTTGCCACTCTTGAACATTTGAGATTTTTTGAGTTGTGACTGTTTTTGGTTTAGGGTGCGATATGTACATACATACATATGTATGTATGTATGTATGTATGGTTCATATACACTATCAAAATTAAAGAAAAAGTTGAAGAATTTAAGTTGCTTCTTTGGTAGGTAAATTATTTTTTTAATAAAAATACCAGAAGCTCATGAAATACAATTTGCAATTAAAAAGAAAATAGAACATATGTACATTTGTATGGATGTATGTATATACATATGTACATTTATATAAATATGTATGTATGTACATACTCTGGTCTGTACATAAATTTATAATACGATTGGCATAAAAACCCCCTGCCTTTTTCAACCAAAATATGTAACTATGTATTGTACATACATACATATGTAAGTATATACCTACATATGTATGTATGTATGTATGTATATATGTATAGCTTTTATAATATGTGCATACATACATGTATGTACATACATACATATGTGCATATATATACATACATACATATATATATGTATGTACATATGTATACGCACTCATGTGATCAGAAACCGAAACAGCCAAACCGAAAGTGGCAAAAATACTCGAATATAGTACATAATATATTTACACATACATATGTACATATGTACATATATGTATATGTAGAATGTACGTATGTACGTGGGGAAAACTCCCCATAACCACAAATCTGACTTTAACGATTTAATCCAATTTTTCAAATTAACTGTCTGCGGCATTCGCATTGCTCTACATTTCATCAAAGATATATGTATGTATGTACATATATGTATATACATATACAAATATGTATGTATATATATTTTTATATATTGATGTAGGTAGGTATCTACTCTAATATATAAAACAAACGAATGCACATACAAAATCAAAGAGTGGAACAATGAAACAAAAGCCAAATGTAAACCGGAAAAAACACGAGCACGTGCAAGTCATATAATAAGCAAAAGAGAAAATCTCTACATTCTCAAGAGAACACTAATCATAAAACCGATTGCAAGAACGCAAATGAAACATGAAACACACCGAACAGACTTCCAACATGTCTGTTGTTCGACCCCTTTAGTCGTCAAATTCAAACACCAAAAAAAAAAATGCCAAAAACAAATAAAAATAGAACAAATTTATACACCTCTTTCAAACGGAAGTCACAAATTGAGCTCACTCTCTCTGCTGTTGCTTTTCCAGTCGCCGTCACTGTTGTTAACAGTTTACGACTGCGTTTGGTTGTTGTTGTTGGTGCGACTGATGTAGTTTTTCTAATAATTTGTGGAGCCGATAAACTTGCACTCATGCAACGCCGTTTGCCGCGGACTGTCGTTGTCGGTGACTTTGTACTCGTTATCAAATTTGAGTTTGAACGATGACGTTGCAGTTGCTCTTGTTGTTCTGCCACCGCCGACGCCGCCGCCGCTACAACCATTTCGGTCAACATTGGCTGCACTCCGGCAATCGAGTTAGTCGTAGTTGTGAGAATGGTAAATGTACCAACGCCACTGCTGCTACTGTTGTCGCCGCTCCCACCGACAACACCTCCCACAAGACCAGCGCCAACGCCTCCAAAGCCCGAAGCAACGGGCAACATATGAGAACAATTAGACGACATGCACAATGCAACAAACCAAAAACACTCGCGCACCGATTATTTTTACACACATATGTACATGCATTTATGAAAGACACGAACTGAAATCAGCGATTGGCTGCGAGGCAAGGAGAGATCAGCTGGCTATAAACACAACAAACAACCGACCGGCACGAAACAGCTGCTTGTTTAGTTGACTATAGCCAGCGCCACTATAAACAGCGGTGGATACACTAACACGGTGTTTGCTTGTATTGTAAACAAACGAGTGCACAACCACTCGGCATGCGAGAGTTCAACAGACAGCACTCTCTTCGACTTTGTTTATTTTCTTTTTATTATGGTGCTTGATTGTTACTCCACGGCTTATTGGTGTTTAACATTGAACAAAATTAGATACATACATTTTGACCGTACGCACTTGCTTTTTAAACTGCAATTTTTTATAAAATCGTTTGAGCTTAAGTGAGTAAACGATGATGACTGATCAACACCATTAATGTCTTTGCCTTAGATATGGTATTTTTTTGTTTGTTTGATATTCGTTTTTCACTCACGGCCTCACTCGCAATTGTATTTCGTTCCGCGTTCTATTTCATTTAAACCACAATGACCAAAGCGTAAAAACAAGTTGAGGGGACGATTGTATGCGCATACATACAACAACATATGAGGTGTTTATGTTTGCGCAGGAGAGCAAGTAACATAAACGAGAAAGCGCTGAAGTCCGACCGCCGGTTGTTTCGACTCGTTGCTACTGCTGTTCTGTATTTGTCTGTTATCACTGGAAGTTGTAGGAATGTTTCGCGTCGTTGGTTGCGGCAGTATCGCTTTTGCTCCAATCGGTGTTGTCTAACATTATTGTGTATAATAAATTATTGCGGCACCCTGTTAACGACACTGAATTTCTTCCCCTCTCTTTGGCTCTTATTTGTCATGCTCGTCTCGACGACGCGTTTTGGTTTTGCGCAGCTGTTACACCTATGCTACTGTTATTCGCCTTGGGTTATCTTATTCTCTTTTTTACACAACATTCGTGAATTTTTCTAGTTTACTATGCACTTGCAAAAGTACAAAGATATATACATATGTACATACATACATATGAGTGTGTATGTACCTACACTTAGTGCTTCGTATGTGTTCTACACATCACCCGTTTTATCACATTAGCCTCATTTCTTACCTCTACTGTTTATCACTTAGCTCTATGTATGCATTTGTTTTTCTTCACTTTTTGCTTATGCTTAGTTTTTTGCAAAATTTTTCAGCCGCTCATTAAACGATTACACACGTCACGATGTACGCTCTGCGCGACCAACACTGACAGTTATGAGCGCAGAGAAGATACTCAGATACCACTGTTTTTGCATTGGTTTTCAATTGGTTGCGCGTCGTTGGGACGCGTATCGTATCGTCTCGTCTCGGCACAATACGCCCAACGTCTTGCACTTAGTAACTGCACTGCACAACACTTTGTATACTTTTGTATATATGTACATACATATATATGTATATGGATATATGCATACATACATAAATATGTATGTATGAACGTGCCGAACGTTCGTCAGTCAGACTGTTCAACCGACTCACAGACAGACTGTTCGTTGTCGATAAGGCGAGCCAAGGTGAAATTAGCAAAACTTACTCAAGGCGTACATACACAAGCGACCAGCAAACAACCGAAGCGAAAATAATCAACTAACCGACTGAACTTAAAATCGTTGTTTTGCTTTGGGTTAGGTTAGAGAACGCGATGCCCGTTGCCAGATGCTCGATGCCGCAATGACAGAGGCGTTGTAGTCGACGTTGCGCCGCTGTTGTTATTGCTTTTTGATCGCTTTGGTTCGGTCTTTTTTGTTCTTATTTCTGTTAATTTTTTATCTTTTACTCTGTGGATTTTTCTTATGCTGTAGCTGAATATTGTGCTTATACATATTTACATACATATAAATAAACACATTTATTTTGTTTCAGCTGCCATGTTGCGACGCGGATATATGTATGTATGTATTCCTTCGACGCACCAAGCACGCGCTGAAAGAATTCTATGTGCATATCCATACATATAAATAAGTAGATATGTATGTAGGTGTACATATGTGTATATATCCATATATGTATATACAAATACACATGTACATTCATATGTATGTATGTAAATTAAGACCGTAATAGAAAACAGTTCCATTTTTTCCAAGCGATAAAAAAATGGCACTAAGATAATATTATGCTCTTAAAAACTAAAATAAATTAAAAATACCTCAAAATATATTAAAAAATATTAATTTAGTAATCTAAACAAAATTTATGTATTACAATTAATCGAGCCTGTTATTGATTCCGATAAATTTTATCGGTTTGAAAAGTTAAGCCTTTGAGTAGTCCCAATGAAAAGTAGATGGCAAATTAAATACAAATGTATTTGTTATTTATCATCCAAATACTTTATATTTAAAATCTCATAGTGTTGAAAAAAATGTTGCATATTTATTTATTTAATCTACTTACATATGTACATTCAATTAGTTTAATAAATCTGAATTATAAAATGTTATACTAAACACAATTAAGGCAAACAAAGCGAAATCGATCGAAATGAAACCGACGTGTTCTTAATTCCGCTACGACACATGAGCAGTATATGTACATACATACATCGAAATAATCCACAAATCGCAAATAAAATTCGTTTTATATTGCCTTGTTATTTAGTAAATATTTAGAAAAATGACAACAAATATATGAAAACAATATCAGCCGTGCTCCCAGGTTTATATTCACAAATTTTCCTGTGGATTCGGTTTGAAATCTCATGTTTGGTGTTCCCAATTTCACATTCACATACATTTTTGTGAATTGAATCCGAATGCTATGCTTGGTTGTATGTGAAATGAAAAGTAAATGACAAAAAGTGTGTGAATGTTTAATTATTTTCGATTGGAATAATTTTTAAAATATTATTTGATATTTGTAGAAGCCATTTATGACATTTCTGTATTAGTTATTCATTGAAATATGCGTATTTTTAAGTGTTTTGCTGATGGCTGCTCAAAAAAGCATACATAGCTGAATCCGAAAAGGCAATTTCAACAACAGCTGTTTGTGAATTGCCACAACGATAACCGATACGTGTGACAGGGATGACCTGATATGCGAAGAAATTTGTGAAATTGGGAGCACACTAATTCACTTTCACAGGAAATCAAATTGTGGAATTGAAATGAGAAACTGGGAACGCGGCAGTATATGTATGTATAAATATAAAATTTAAAAAAAAAAATGTAATATTTGCTGTTGAATTAACGTGTTTTGTTATACTTTTTAATTTGAATCAGAATTCTTATAAAGAATCTGCGCTTATTGGCGACCCCTTACAACAGCGTCGCAAAGATCAATTGGCTGATTATATTTGTAAACAAATTAAATTAAATCAATCCAAACTATAAAACAGAAGGAATCCAATGTAAGTAAATAATTAGTTCAATGCATTATGCTTAATTCTTTGGTATTTATATTTACGGGGAAAGAAACGAACTGCCTCAGCATACCCAAAAATCATTGGTGCAGACATTGTTCAATTTAATTAAAATTTAAATTTTTGTAATAAATATTTAAGTATTTAACTGACATATTTTACAGCTGTTTCAACTGATTATGGAATCTAAATGAAAACGATTCGAAATCGACTTCGGAATGGCATCGGTTTCATTTTTCATTTCGAATCGAAATGCAGAACATTATTTAGTAGTCCTTTATTAGACACAACAGCGGCACAACGCCTTGGCATGGAGTCAACAAGGCCCTAGCATCTTTTAAGAGGCACAAAAATGGCATTTTCTTTTCGGCGTAAGGCAAGACTAAGCAAATAATATATTTCTGAAGCGTTCCTGAATAAAATTTTACTTCTTCAAAAGAATATGTAGCATTTTGTGTATTTCCTTGGGACACTCCTTTTTTTTTTTATAACATCTGTAAATATTCACTTGCAAACGAGTATTAGCATATATTCGCCAAAAACTTACGAAATGCTCGCACTCTCTATTCGCATACCACACTCTACATATCATACACATTAATCACAACTGCCCCATTGCATATGAATGTTGTACATACATACATGCATTTACACATTTAGATGCTGTGCGTAGCGATGCGTGCCAACTCGATGTGCCGTTGAGCTCGGGTTTCGAACCTCAGCCTGGGCAAGTGAAATCTTAATTATAGAAAAAGTTGTTTTCTAATAGCAGTCACCCCTCGGCAGGAAATGCCAAACCTCCGAGGGTATTTCTGCCATGAAAATGCTTCTTTTAAAATACATCTGCCGGTCGGTAGGAGAAGCTCGACGAAAGACTGAGCTATATACTGTAAGCGCCAAATTATTATTATATTATTATTAGATATTCGGCGATTTTCGGGATTTATAGAAAAACCAATAAAAGCAAATGCATATTGGTTTTCATCAAATAACACAAACGAATACTTCTATTTCATAAAAAAATACCTAATAAATACATTAATAAGTAAAAATATAGAGTCCCGAAATTGGTCCGAGATCCCGATATAAAGTGCAAGGTTCAAATCCCCCACAATTATTGCCGATTTTTTAATTTTTTTTGGCTGAGGGTTTGCGCATTTTCTTTGATAAAAAGATATTTTTTTTATGTGAACAAATACAATACCGTCAGTGAAAAAAGTCTTAAAGATCACCGGTATACTATTTTAGCAATTTGATCTTGAACTTTATAGCACTAAAATTTAATGGGCTCCAGCTCAAAAAAAAAATAGTAGGTCTGAGAAAAACTTAAATCTTGTTGAAGAAACCGGCCCTAAAAAATTAACTGACAATATTTGCTAATATGAAGGACCTCTATTATTTTGTGGACGTTTGCATATGCGAAGGTGCCAATGGGTTAACCCAGCTACCAGACATTGGCGATAACAAGGATGACGATTATGTTATTCGTTGAAGCGACAGTTGGAATTGCTGCCAACGACTTGTTTGCCTGCTAACAGGTGCACAGTGCTAAATAACGAATAGCTAGCTGTTCGGCTTGCTAGATGACAAAAATGTAGTCAACGAAATTTACTAACGGGTACGATAGGGTTGGGAAATAAAGAATTGCAGCGGACAACTGGATGTATTAAACAGTTGACAAAAGGGGGAGGGTGGGGCTGTAGAGCAACTCAATGAAATGAAATTCAAATTGAAGCAACAAATATCAGCGTCAAAGTGCAGAGAAGTATGATACGTACTAAAGTAAGTAGCACTGTAAAGTTAGCAAATATTAATAGTATGTATGTATATACATTCATATATGGTATATGTATATACATATGTACATACATATGTATATATTACATACATACATACATATATGTTTACGAATATAATCCTTACTAAACGGCGTCACGTGGAACAACTCCGCGGAAATTCATATAAGGGCCATAGGCCGCAGCCCCTCCGCGAAATAATACCTAACGGTAGTTCCACAGAGCAAGGGAAAACGAAGCAGGGGTGGATTGTTAGTGCGGTGAGCCGAAAGGCAAGTCCCACACTTCGTGCCACCTCTAGAAAAATAAAAACATTTTAAAAATTTATTTAAAATAAGTCGGTCGTCAACGAAATAACTAAACTACATTACTTAAATGTATATGGTGACTTTTTTAACACCAACTAATCACAGCGCCAATTTCTTTAATGCGATCTGTTTGAGCAATAACCAACGCAACGATATTTTAGAGCAATAGGAGAAATGTCGTTCGCTCTCTAGGTACCAGCGCTGAAGAGGCCATAACATGACAACTGGTATGATGAGGAAAGCAGTGTCGCTGCGGATTGGAAAAATGCCTCGCTGCAATGGGGCGCAACCTGAGCTGCGGGGCAGCGATATCAAGAGTTGAAAACGGACGAGAGATGCATTTTCTATGGGAAGAAGAAGGGATCGATATGCGTTGGTGCGAAAGGCTTATTATACTAGCCGACAATAAACCTGTTCACAAATTTCAAAAGGTTCGACGGCTTAGAGAAGGTTTCTAGACCAAGTAAGAGAAAAATAGTATTCAAAAAATTAAGTGAAACAAGAAGCGAAACAGTAGTCATTGCCGAATGTCAGCGCATGACGATTTTAAACTACAGCAATGAGGTGGGGTGGCTGCTAAGCGTATAAGTACATTTGTATGTACATACGTACATCTATACATATCTACATATGTAGTATAAAATAGAGCAGGTACTTTTGGAATGTGGCAACATCAGGCTATAGTGGGCTAAAAGCCTCAGAAGCGTGAAAATACTGGCAACGCTGGAAGCCGAATGCTGGGCTGACCTGAGCCTTAGTAGTGCGTTAACAAAGAAGTCAGCCACCCAATCGTGCATTCAGCCAGCCACCCAATTGTGCATTCAGCCAGCCACCAAGCATCCTAGGCCACCGTATATACAAACATACATACATATATGAGCCTATGAAGTAGGAGAACAAGTGAGCGAATGCGTTGAGATGAGTAACCCTTGAAAACTTTACTGGATGCATGCAGCATGACATGCAACAAAATCGATAAGGAGGTAGCTACGTATGCATAAATATGTATGGACATACATAAGTAAATAAGCTTGCACACATAGATGTAATATGTATGTATGTATGTATGTAAATTTGTCACTTTGTTAACATAGTATATCTTTATGCCTATGTACATATATACATCTGTATGTACATATCTTTTTTGTATGTATAAGTGTGCACAGTGGAGAGATGCACTTGCTGGAGCAGTAGCGAATTACATGGGGGAAATTATGGAAGCTGGAGGCTTTCGTGTACTCTTATTTCCATTATTTTTTTTCATTTCAGATTGATGATTTTTATGTGAATATATGTATGTATATACGAGTATGTATATATGTATGTACATGCCTACATATATTTACATATTTACATACATATGTATTAACCACATGCATTCAAAGTTCAAACAACAATGTGTAAATATGTATGTATGTATGTATGTTCATACATACAAATATATGTTTATGTATACGAAAAGTCCCATATTCGGAAAACGTTCTCAAGTGGAAAATCGTCGAGATTTTGTTTCTGGAGAAAGTGACCTCAATGTGTTAACAAATTGCATACTGCACTTTCTAAGCATACGGGCAGCAATTTAAGTAAAACATGAAAACTTATTTCAACAGCAACAACTGATTTTTTTTCCATTTCTTCACCATAATTTTTTTGGAAGCTGGCAACGTAAACTTGCTGGCTGATTTGACGCATTGCTTCACTTAAAGTTAGCGCAAGTTTTGCTTGGCAAACGGGTATGTATGCCTATACATGCATACATATGTATATATGTATGTATGTATGTACGTATAAACGCACCTATACATACATAGATACCTACATACATATGTATAAGCTTATGCACATCGCTATACAGATGTATGTATGTATACAAATGTATGCATCTGATTTGGCTTACTTTATGCTTTGCACATTTTCTTATTGTTTTTCTCGTAATGGCAACTGTTGCTATTGTTGTTGTTGTTCCATGATTTTCTTACACGGCAAAGGTGAATAAACTCACCATGGCTACACAAGAAACACAGCCCAGCGCAAGTCGCCAGTTGCCAGTCTCCACAAAGTCAAACAGCGAGCAACGAACGGGCGATCCACAAACTTCCACAAAATGTGACTGCGGCGCTGTTTTTGCTGTTGCGGTTGCCAACGCTGCGATTTAACAGCTACAACTTTCAAATTAAAAAAAAAACAAAACAAAGGCGTTAATAGAAGCAGAAAAATGGCAAAATATAGTAAATTAAAAGATATATAAAAAGAAACATCTAACTAAGTAAAGTAGAGTAAAAGCGAGTAGTAAAAATATAGTGCGTACATATGCATGCATATAAACAAATGGAAATCAGTATCATCTAAAGAAAAACACTCGACAAACGGTAAGAGCGATCAAAAAAAGAAAGAAAACATACTTAAGTATGGTTATAGATGTGCATACAAATGTGCGTATGTATATGTATATATTTTTTAATTAAATGTGGCAATTGGATAAACGAAATCAAGTACGATTATGTACATACACATGTATGTAAAAGCATAGCTCTAACGCCTCGACTTGCTTACTCAAAGTGGACGACTAAATAGCAAACAGACAGACAGCCTTCCAGCCAACTATGTAAGTAGACTGTGCAACAGCCATTTAGCAAACGATCGTGCCGGCGAGCGAGTCAACTAACCATTCCAGCTTTAGCAAACTACTGATGCAAAATTAAACCATAATTTTATAAAATGTGTCTCAAACTTGGCATCACAGCGTAGAGACAGACAGACAGACAGGCAGGCAATCGCATTGACATATAACCGGCTTGACCGACCGACCGACGGCCCAACCAACCGGCCGATAGACTGGCAGCCTGGCCGAAAGGTAAGCAAAAAGCGACACATAGCGAGACAAAAGGTGATCGAGTCAAATAAAGTCGTTCCAACATGGAGTGGCTGGCTAGCTGGCTAGCTGGATGGCTGGTTAGATGAAGCGGGATTGGTTGGAACATTCAGTCCGACATTCAAACGCCAACAAATCGATAACTACACATATGTACATAAGTATATACACATGTGCAGAATTCGTTGCTAAACTGAATTAACAGTTGAATGCAGTTTATTCGTGTATCGCTTTTGTGCTTTCTGTTTTTGCAAGAAGGTGGACAGCAAAGCGGCGTAACTGATGAAAACGTCACAGCACAAATTCGATGCGCTACTACTACGACGGGTAAACAACGAGAATCGGCATTATCTGAGACGCCATTATTATTTTTTATGTATAAGTATATACATACATATGTATGTATGTATGTAAATACATACGTACATATAAAAATATATAATTATTTATGAGTACATACTATGTATGTACAATGTACATTGTACTTGTTCGTCAACGTTTTTCAATACAATACAGTTGCGATTTTATAGGCTTTTTTTATTGTACTTTAAATAAACGAATGATTCGTTAAAGCTTGCTTTAAAAATCAGTCTGTAGTCAACCCTGACGTGTGCTGAAGTCAGAGACAACATTTTTTTTGCATGATTTCAAATTGCTGGAACGAGTCTCGGTGACTTAACGGCAAAAAAAGTTTTAAGCGTATGTACGAGTATATTTTAGTTAACGGAAGATTGGGCTACACTACTGCATAGCAAGAGACTTTCCATAATGTTTGAGCTATAGTTGTATTAAAACTAAAGAAAGGGATTTATAATGAAAACCCCAAATTTCAATATTGGTTTTTGGATCTCTTAGGGCACGTCTCCACAAGAAAAAGTTGATGGCCTTAAATATATGTATGTATGTATGTCAGAAAATATATTGTCAATGGAGACCGTTTATTTCTCTATGTCAGCAATAAATGTGGGGCAGAGTTTATTTCTTGGTATCTATTCCTTGGGATTAGCTGTCACTTTGTTACTTTGAAAGCTAATTTTTCATTCGGCCTTAAATTTCGTGGGGTCAAAATCGAAGATATTTTCCTTCCGAAGCAAAAACTGAGTTGTTTTCTATTGTATTTATTAATGTTTACTTATTTGGAAGGGAATCAACATATTTATTGTAATATTTTCATCATATTTGCGCTTTATTAAAGCGAATTTTCTTGTTTGACGGCATATTACAAATGCTTATGTCAAGAAATAAAACTGTCCACACATAAAAATTGGCAAAATGTTTCTCATATTTTCCTGTCAAAATGACATTAACTATTTTTTTTACAAGTTTTTTTTGGGAGTTTGATAATTTTTTAATTCAAATCTGAAGATGAAAAGGGCACTTGCATTGTAAAATATCACATATATATATTTATTTACGTTTTAAACTTATTTAAAATTTAATTTTGAAAAATATCATTCGGTAAAAAACCTAACTGAAGTTAATTTTGGATTTTATTATTAATTATATTCATCAAATCACTTAAGTAATATAAGATAATTTTTGATTTTATTGTTCTCTAATGCTTCCAATTCACAATAATCTGCATTCTAACATTAAACAGCCATTGCATACCTATTCTAAAATTCATATCGGGTTCAATTATTTTTTAAATTTTTTAAAATTCATTTTGATTTGATTTTCTTAAAAAAAAAGTATACAGATATGTATATGTATTTATTTATTAGTAGAAGTGAACGTTTTACTTTCATTCATGTGAATAATTACCTGCATGTACATATGTACTTTTGTAGTATGTATGCAAAATATATTAAATTATTATTAAAGAGCTGTTAACCAATTTACTAAATAAAATTGGCAAATCATTATCGACTCTCTAATAAATATAACCGATTATTTTAACATGCTTACATATGTACATACGTAAATAAAGTATTATTAATGCAATATAATTATTACAATAATTTTTATTTAAACAAATTTAGCGCAGAAGTTTCTTGATTATAACAACACGAGATATACTCACTTTTTTGCATAATAATTATCACTTGTTCCCACCGATGTACAAATACAGTCAAACATTTATAAAACGGTACTCGCACGAATATCTCTAATGCTCGGTTTAACACGATTATTTTGTTGATGTGGTATAGTTTTAAATTTTCTTGTTTTTAATCATTTTATATGTCTGGAGTTTATGTGTGAAATCGAGTAAATTTAGTTGCTCAGAGCGTGTAGATTTAGTCTCAATATCACTCACTTTTCGTTTTCGTCATTTAGGTGACACAATCAAGTTCAATTTCAGTGTTTGCATTGCTCTTTATCTGAACAATATGTAAGGTGTAAATACGAGTACTCGCACATGCTTGCGTTTTAGCACTCGGCGCACTTCAACGATCATATACACTATATATGTATGTATATACATATATACATATATATATACTCGAATATATTATACATATGTACATATATGGATTTACATACATATCTCGTATGTTCTTTGCTTTAACCGCTTCTTCTATTTTACTTTTTGCTTAGTTCAATGTACATTTTTTTTTACTTTCACCTGAGTCAGGGTATTTTAATCGTAGCTGCGAAAAGTAATTAAATTTAGAAAATTATCATTTACATAAATTAGCGGCAAATATGTTTGCATAATGGAATGACAATGTAGCCATGTGCCGTATAATGTCTGCACTTGTACATATATTTTAAAAATTTGCGAACTTTAGTTTTTGAAGAAGTTACATATGTACATAAGTATTTGACTTCAAACTAAATCAACAGCAGTTCCCTAAAATAACTATTGCCTTTGGGGATTCACTGCAAAATCTATACCCGATTGTTAATCGTAAAATAAATGGGGAAAATAGTTAAGCGCATCTGAAACAACTCTTTCAGACTTTATCGTTCCCGATTCTTAAAATACTCTTCAAACTATTTATTACTAAAATCGTATGCAGTATAGAATAAACATTGGAGTGATGAGCTGAATGGTATAATAATCGATTTATAAAATGAAAAAATTAATATGAATAATGAAATTATGAATTGATTATATGAAGAAACGATAAAATTATGAGGTGATAAATGTATTAATTGACGAAAGGATAAAATAATAAATTGAAGATATGATAAAGTGATAAATTGTTACGAAATGATAATATGAATAAATAATTAATTGATGAACTGGTCTAATGATGTAGTGATAAAATGATGAAATAAAAACGGAATGATACATACATATATTGCGGAAATGATAATTTTTATTAATTGATGAAATGATTAGTTTATGAAATGATAAATTGCAGAAATAATGAAATAGATAAAAAAAGGAAAAGATAAATCGAAGAAATAATGAAATGATGAATTGAAGAAATTTTTAAGTGATAAATTGATGAGGTGATAAAGTGATGAAATGCAACATCGATGATGTGATTGTTTGAAGAAATGAAAACAGGATAATATAATGATAATTTTAACCATAAAATGATAAGAAAATAAAACGATGAAATGATGAAACAATAAACTGAAGCAATGACAAAATGATTAATTGATGAAATGATTAAATGAAGAAACCAATAATTAATATGAAGATAAAAGCATAAAATAACAATGATCAAATGAAGTGATCAATTGATGAAATGATAAAAAAATTTAATAATGAATTGATTAAATAATTAAACGATAAAATTATGGAATTATTGAATAATAAAATTAATAAATCATAAAATGTATAAATAATAACGTGATGATACACTGGTGGTAAAAGTAATAGAACAGTAAATTTTGGCAAGTTTTGATTTGAATTTCTTTAAACTAATTTTAAATATTTAAAAAAAAAAAGATCATTCTCTTTTTTTGCTGCCTGTTTATTTACATATATTACATACATATGCATTGATGCAAATATATAAGGCTTTATAAAAAAAAATTGTTTTCCGAAGGTGCAGCAGCTATCTACCACGTAAATAAATTTTATTTATGCATTCATTATTTGGAATTTTTTTTAATAAATCGACGGTATTATTAAGCTATTTGAAATGTGTACTTTAATGTACTAAATTGCATACTTGAAAAAAATTCTATTACTTCTTAGAAATTTGGATGTGTATTTTTATTTAAAATTTTGCTTATGTATTACTTCGACAATTGGCATATTGGTATGAGCAAAACTATCGTTTGGAACGACGTTTAGCACACTACATATTACACAGTTTACTTAGTACTCAATGTAATCAAAACTGTTTGAACTTTGTTTTTTTTTTTCGATAACATGCCTTCTTAAGCGCCATGGGTCGACAGGATTAGGTAAATGAAAAATAAAAGCGAATACACATTTTTCAAGAAGATAGTACTTTGAAACAGAAAAAAATCTACGTTGTATAATCAATTTCACAATTATACATACATACAAACGTACACACACAGGCAAATGCACATAGATATTTACATATGCATATGTACATATGTATTTGTGTTTACACCTCATTGCTATATAAATACTTTTTTGATACTTAAAAATGCATTTAAATGTGTGTGGATGTGAACAATGAAAGCGAGGCGCTGGTGAAAAAAGTGGAAAAGAGGAGGACGAGAAAGCGGTTATAGTGCACTCATATAAATTTATTCGTATGTACATATACATATATACATATGTACGTAGGTTTATAAATAAATACATATAAATAAAAGTGTAGATATTGTACGAGTATGTGCGTCTGCATTGTGTATTGCATTGCGCGATTGAATGCGTGATAGATTTTTCTTTTTAATTTTCAGTGCACTTTTCGAATAATTTGCTCCTTAGCTGTATTAGAGAGTATTGCTGTTGCCTATTTTGTTCACCTTTTTACTTTAAACTTATGTATGTATGTACATATGTACATACGTAAGTATGTAGGTATCACTTACAGATACATAAACATACATAATCATATAATGTACGCAAAAACATCTGTAAAAATGTGGCTGCCTTTGACCACTAATCGAGCGAACGGAACAAAGAAACTGACGTAATCGTAAAATTTGTTCGCTAAGTTATATTTTATATGCAGTACAATAATAAATGTATGTATGTTCATACATACATACTTAAATACATGCATATTATATGTACATATGTACATATGTATATAATCAGCACGCTATGTACCTATTTAAAAAATGGTAGTGTCACTTTTTCACAAATCAGATTAAGTTCTTGACTAGAGGCTCTTGAGCAAATATTTAAGATAACGCAAAGCCGAATTTTGGTAGTATCAAAACTTTATAGGTGAATTATTAATTTATCGCGGGAGCATTCAACACTAGTCTAATAAAAATACATACATATATTTTGAAAATCCTAAAAATATTAGTTTTTCTCTTTTCATTTCCTTATTTTTAATGTAATTACCTACATATGTACATACATATGTACATAGACGCATGATATATTTACATACATACAAATATATACCTATAATCTTAACTCAATGTGGTATTGTTTTTGTGTAATATTTCGAAAATCAGCTCAAAGCAAAAAATAAAAGAAAAGAAAATGTGGCGTCGTATTGATTCACCCAAAACCCCTACAACGCGAATGTCACGAATTACAAAAATTTATGTAAATACATATGTATGTATGTATGTACGTCTGTATATTTATAAAATACACCACACTACACCACAACAACCGACACAACAACAATTATAAAAGACAAATAACATTATTTTCACCATAATAATGACTAAGTGTCATTCAACCGCTGTGAATGTGACACGAAAAGGCAGATTCACAAACACAAAAGCGAAAATAAAAAAGCAAAAAAGCCAAAGAAAGTACACATTTTTCTAAAAAGTGTAAAAAAGCTCAGCTGTAAATGAAGTGTATGTGAAAAAAGTTAGGATGAAAGTCTCAATGCAACTGCACAACGAATCGAGGACAGAACTAATGTTCGAAAGGAATGAGAAAAATAACAAAGTAAATGTAAAATAACCAAAAATTATAAATACCCAAACTAAAATGATTCAAAGAAGCTCAGAAAAAAAAACGATTAAGATATTATAATTTTGTATAAAAATGGTTGTCTTCAGTTTTCTGAAAAAAGCAAGCTCTCATAAAATTTCCAATAAAAAAACTATTTGACAAATAATCAATAATAAAGCCAATAACCATTTTGGCTAATCACGTAAACACACTTACTATATATTTAACTATCTTTGCATATGCACAATTGCTGTTTGGTATAGAAAATTTTAAAGTTCTTTAAATTTTCGATTGATGAAAAATTCAATTATTAATAGAAATTTTAGCACGTTTTCTTTTCCAATTTATTATTGAAAAATTATTAAGCTTCTAACAAAATATTTCTTTTCCGAACATAAACCGGGATGGAACTTTTTTTGCGATTTGAATAGCTTAAATTTCCCATTATAAGGCGTACATAGTAATAAACGTAAAGTATTTTGTGGCTCCTTTTTTTAATAAATCCTGAGGCACTTTATGCCTGTAACACTTAAGACAAATTAACAAGTTGAACGTAATCTTCAAAATATTTCGCGCATTTAGTAGCTTTTAATTCATTTTGATTGAGCAATGTAACATTTTCAAATAAATACATAATTATACTCGTATCTTGAATCTATATTTAGGTACACAATAAAACAACAGCAACGCGAAATAATAACAAAAATAGCAGACCTAACAGAAATGCTTAATTATTCTCGGTTTTTGTTAATGGTTAAGAGGCGAAAAATTTAAATAGTAGCGAAGCAAAATATTACGAAGCTTAAAACAATATGTATGTGTGTATGTACATACATATGTATGAATGTATTTAGCACATATCAATGAACACAAATTGTCGAATAGTTTTCGCATTACACGAAAAACGAACAACTACCAATAACCGATCATCAACAAGCACGCCATGCGACCCAACGTCTAGCTGACCGTCGAACCAAACCACAGCCGACATTTGCCAACAGCTACAGTCAAAACTTGACGATGATAACTAGACATATTGTTACAGTGTCGAGGATGCCAATGACAAATACACTGTATGTGTTGGTTTGATACAAAGCAAGAAGCTTTTACAGTATTGATGAGTGAAAATGAATTTTTAAGAAAGTAATGTACATTTTCATTAACTAGAACACACATATTTAAGGCGTGTTCACACACATCAGTCACGTCTCACTTATATGCGTGACGATTGTGAAATAGCATAGTGGCGATGCCGAATATTTATATTATTTTTTTACTGATTCGGATTTGTTATGTGACTTGACTGATGTGTGTGAATATATCATTATACTACATTTATTCATTCATTGCACAACAACAGTTTTGCAATCGTTCGGCAAACGATTCTTAAAGGCTTTAAATTTTAGATTTGAAGACAAAATATGGCTCGAATTATTTGCATCATTGCAATTTTTTTTCTAAATATACGTTTCATTGATATATTTTTTTTCTCACCACTATATCGGTAAATTGTGTAAAGCCGAAGACGTAAAGTTTTACAACAATACCGCGTAGTTTTCAACGACGCTCTACCTTCCAAAGCCGGTCGCCATTAGTGGATGGCAAAAGAAGCGTGGCGGTTAAGTTGTTACTCTATAACTTTTTATTTTACTCCCCACCTAAGCAGCAGTTTTATCTTTCTCTGCTTAATTCAATTTAGTCAGATGGTGTGTCGGAGCAACAATTGTCTGTATAATTGTACTCTTTTTTCTTGCAGCATATATGATGTTGAGATTTATTTGGTAGTCTAGTCTTTCCATCTTTTGGAGCACTTATAGATTATCATTTTCTTTTTCTTCCTTATTTTGCTACTTCTTATCTTACTGCATATATTTATAAGTATGTATTCGCCTTCTCGTCTTGTTTCAAAGTATGTATGCACATTTAAGTCAGCTGGCTACTTAATCAAACTGCCACTCACTGAAAAACTCGTTCCGGCTGAAACCCAACGCAAAGCAAATTAAAGTTTTGAAATCTATATGTTAACCGTTTGCAATACTTAGTAAATACAAACATACATATGAATGTACAGTAAACGCTTTATTGGATGTCCACTAGACCGAGTCAGTCCCCAAATGGAAAAAATAACATAACTTTGTAATAACACCACTAGTATGACAGAATATAAGACAAATGTGAAGGTATGCCGGTATCGGTGGGTATATTGTGAGAGCATATACATAAGTATTTTACAAATTTTCATAATTACTACATCTTTTAATTGTTTCAAAACATGAAATACTAAATTAAAAACTGAGATAATGAAAAAATAAAGAGGCAAAGACGCAATGAAAAATAAAAAAATACAAAATGCGAAATACAATTTCAAGAACTTCAACCATTTTAATCGATTGCAAGGAAACAATTTGTTTACAAACTGAACTAACGTCACGCAGACAACTGATTTTATCTAATATGACGAAAAACTTAAGTGGCGACACGTACCCACCTACCCTGTTCGGCGTAATCTTTAATGCGCAGCATCGTAAGCTGATAGTGATTTGTGAAACTAAACTGCAAATTTGTGGAACTCAAAAATTGTGGTATCGCAGATATTCAAGGTTATTAAATATTTAATGTATAAAGAGAATGTGCATATGTATTTATGTTGTTTATAACGTATTCGAATAACAGTTTAGTGCTGAAGTATGGATATATATGTATATGTATGTGCATTCTATATATTTACATAATTATATGCATACATACATATGTATGTACATATGTATAAATATAAGAACACCCACACGAATTAAATGTGTCGATATTTTATATACATACATAAGTACATGATGCCATGAATGTAGATTTCACATATGTAACTAGTTCACAACCCGTGAGTATATAATAATGCACATACATACTCATGTTCTTATGTATGTACATATGTATGTACAAAGATATGTTTGTATTTATTACATTTGTCACTCATTTTGTTAATCGATAAACATATGTACATATGCATAATAACAATAAAAATTACAAAAAAAAAATTTGTATGGCATCAATAGCGAATGAGTAAGATTGTTTAGTCGATGAATTAAAATGGAAAATTGTTCAGGCATGAGCGAATGATTTCTGAGACATACAAGAAAAAGTAGAAGACGTTTAAAAGAAAACCGAATACAAATTGAATTCAAATCGAAGAACGTACAGTAGGTATGTAGTATGTAATAAAAATCGGAATAGCAAAAGGGTATAAAATATGCAGAATAAATATAGGCAAATAAAATAAAAGAGTAAAATTAAAAGAAAAATGTCGAGACTCCAGCAATGGTATACAGCAAATTGGCGCAATTGTTTGTATGCACGATTATATGTTGGTATGTTGGCAAAAACATATACATACATACATACATACATACATATGTACATATGTATCTACATACATATGTATGTACATACCTATGGCAGGGTACATTAAGATAACCTGAATGCTAAGGACGGATACAGTACGCAAGAGAAGTGTTTGAGACTCAGCAGCAGTACATGAAAATATGCGCGCACATACATACATACATACATAAGTACATATGTATCTACAAATGTATGTACATACACATAAACGAGTATGAACTAATATACATACATATACATATGTACATACATATGTCTGTACATGTTTATGAGCTTCAAGCGAATACAAATAGCAAAAAAAAAAAATTATAATAAAAAATTCAATCGACCGAACAACAGACTAACCGACTGCCAAGCAACCAAAAAGGCAGAAAGCGCAGGACGGTATCCCAACGAATCGAGGGGAGGAAGAGGAAGAAGGTATGAACTAAAAAAAAACCCTGCAAACAGCACAAGCAGCAGGCAGTGTAGGAGAACAGAGAGTGGAGGTGCTACAAAAGTGGGAGCAAATGAATTGCGGAACTGGCGAGTAAAGCGGAGCAAAGTTGAAAAACAAAATGGAAACACGAAATAGAAGAAAACGAAAGGCAAAAAAACACTATTGCAGAGGGAGGGGCGAGTAATGAGTCAAGAAGGCTGATGTCAGTTGGAAGCGTTGACGATGAATAAGAAGAGCCAGCGGCACAATATAGTCCTGCTAATAAAATATATATCTAAATGGAAAGAGTGTACTTTAACAAACCTACATACATATGTATGTATGTATGTATATATGTATGTACATAGATATGTATGTATATATGAATGAATATTTTACGTACAACGTATTAGGCTGGTTCGATTAATTAATTGAAAAAAATTATGATAAAATTTGTACCTAACGCAAAATTAAATCATAATTTAAAAAAAGCGACTTTTTTTCATTTTGAGTGTAAGGGATGGACATAACATATAATCAGATTAATCAAACCTATCGCCCTTGGTACAAACATATGTATATAGGACGACTTTCCTGATAACCCTGTAGAAACTTAGAAAAATATGAAAAAAAATTCCAAGTCTTTAACGCCAATGCAATACAACTGAAGTCCGATTCTTTAGTTCATTGCAGGTTGTTTGCTGCAATTTAATTGCAAAAATGTTTAAAAATGTTGCAATATAATTATTTAAACTCAACTGCATGGATATACATATGTACATACAATTGCGTTGTGACCGAATGCGGTCGAAATTAAAACTCAACAATAGCAACAAAAATGCATACTACAAAAACAACCCAACATTGAACAATGTTAAAACAAAATCAACAACGGAAAAATAAAAATTCATACGAGTGTCGGTCGTCAGCAAATGTATCCACTTGTGTGCAAGTACAAACAGCCATACATACTCGTACATGTATGTATGTATGTATATAGTTTGCGGCAGGGGAGGGGGCGTGAGTTAATCAAACAAAAAACAAAAAAAAAAAAGAACAACAAGTGCAAACAACACTTGGCACACAGTGCAAAACATTAAATTGCATGGCATTCGTGAGCAGTGCAACGGGAGATGAGAGCATTTTGGTATGTACATACATATTTTTGGAAGCAGCTCGGGAGAACGAGAATGAGAGCGCACATGTTGAGTAGATGGAAGCATTTGCAAAAACGGCGTTGTTCGGGCGTTGCTATTTTCAAGAGGTTTGTAGTGCTATAGTGAAAGGCCAAGGGGTTGTCGAAGGTGGCAGTGTATGTATTTAATTGTGCCGTAGTAGCATACCTACTATTTATGTACTTACATATGTATGTAAGCGTATGTTAGCGCGTAATAATGCGAAAACTTGCTGTGGCTCATGAAATGTGTTTAAAAAATGCCACATTTTTCTTAAGACATTTGAAATGTTTAATTAGGTATCTATGTATGTAGGTATGTACATAAGTGTAGACATACATACATATTTAGATAGCTGTATGTTGTTGATTTGGTGTTTATTTTATACTTATGTATGTATCTATGAATATATCCATAGGTATATCGTGACATCCCAATAAACATTCATGTAAGCTGGCTTATAAATAAATGTTTTCCAAATATTTTATTCAATCTTTTCCAAACTAGTTTGCGAAAATTACGTTTTCCAAACATTTGGTAATGTATTTACAAACACTTTGTTAAAGATTTGTAAAAAAAAAAAATTACAATGCTTTTGTAAATTCTGTCAACAACAGTTATATTTTTTTGTTTTCTTCACATATTGTCGCCTGAATTTGTAAAGAATTTTGTAAAGAACTGCTGGCTTAAAATATTTACGGAGAACTACGCGGAAAAATATTCGTGGAAGGGAACAGCAAATAAAAAATCTATTCAAAGCTTCAATATTACACTCGCCATAAAAAGTAAGTAATTACAACACATAAAATTGTATGGTTTATAATATAATAATTTTTTTACTTTCGAATAGATGCTGCAATAAAGCGTGGCTTGGAAGAGGGCCATTTCGCTCAAGAAACCAAATCATTTTTTCAGTTTGCCAAAAATAGGCAAAAAAAAAATTCACAAAACCACATGCATTTTAACCCGAAATAACTTTCATTCGTATTTTATAAAATAAATATATTAAAAAATAGCAATTGAAATTATTTTTTTATTTACTTTCAAATAGTATTTATTTCTAATTTGGAAATAAATGAAAATACAAATTTACCACAAGCTTTCCAAAATCTTTATTATGTATTGCATTATCAAGTTTATTTCCAAATATTTTCCAAACATCAATACAATTGTAGAATAAGGGATCCCTTTTGCTTATCCAATAATTGGATGTAAACCAGTTACAATGCTTGCGATAAATATTTTCCAAATGTCATGTTTACTAATGTAAGCTTATAGTAAATTTATAGTAACTTTATAATGTTTATTGGGATACGCAATTGTACATATGTATATGTTAGTACATACATACATACATTGTATGTTAATACAAATATGAAAATTTAATGGAAATTTAAGAATGTTGGCTTCTTCCTACATATGTACATATGTATGTATGTATGTACATACTAATATGTACTATGTTTATATGATATTTCCTTTTTGTATACCACTTCTAAGAAAATTTGTTTTCCTCCTAATAAATGGAATGGCAAACTTTTAGCGCTTTAAGTGACCTGTAAATATTTTCGGGATTTTAAAATATATGTACATACATACCTATGTATATTTTTTTGAATGCATATCAATCTTAGTAGGTAAGAGCAATAAAATCTCGGCTTACCTACCTGCTCAAACATTTTTCGACGACCCTGAAGAACATAGTAGGTACATACATATGTACATAGTATGTATCTTCATAAGCATCTTCTAAAACAAACAAACAAACAATTTTCTTCGCTAATCTCATCAACTTCGCAGTTGCATACATATGTATGTACATATGTTTGTTACATCCAGGCCATACTGAATTAGTTTTAGTGGAAATGATGTTATGCAATAAAAATAGCTGATCCTTCATTTAATAAGCATTTAAAATAACTCACAAACATTTTCGCCGGTTCTGGCTAGTAATAATAATACCTAAAAACTTGTTTAAATTACTTAAATCATGTGAATGTGTATTTATATACTCGTATATATAAACAGTAGCGGTAAAATTAACCGCAGTGACTTATATTAAAGAATGACAATTAGTGATTTAATTTTAACTTTGTATAATCTTAAAAAAAATTTTCATGTTTACAGTTTTAAAGCACATTCAAGTTTAGTCGAAACCAAGCGTAATTTCAGATGGCTCAGAAATGTATGCCATTGATTTTTGAGTAAAAATTTTTTTTGCCAAAGGTCTTGCATGCCACGCATGAACCAAACCAAATTCTGTTTAAAAATTTAGAAATTTTGATAACACCTTTTTTATGGACACTTTATTAGCGTACTAGGTATATGAATTTAAATAAAAACATGAATAAAATTTAATTAAATAATATATATGGGGGAAATTTGAAAATATAGCTAATTCGCTGCTTCAATTTTAAGCGTTACTGTATATACGACGCATGTACGAATGTATTGTCATTTTACTAAAAAAATATTCACCTTCTAAATTTGAATATGTGCTCAACATATGTACATACATACATATGTATGTATACATTCGTATGTATTTATATATGCACTTTACCATATAATTTATACACTGTTTCTGCAATTACTTTATCAGCACTTTTAGTTTTCGATTTTGTTCTACATATTACATTCCATACTGGTTTTGTGTGTTCATTTACTTTGTAGCTTTTCGTTGCTATCAATTTTATCACTTCCATTCACTATTCATTCACTTAATGTATGTGTGTATTTCGTATTGGTAATTTATTTTGAAGCGTTTGTAAGTTTAAATTTTCTTTACATACGCTTTTCAATTTTAATGGTTTTTGCACTATTTCATTCACTTTGTGCCGTTTTATTCTATGTACATACATACATAGATATATAAATATGTATTTATTACATTTTATTATCTTTTATTGCCATTTCCTCCAACTACCTATTGACTACTTAACTAATAATAGTCCGCAACGAACACAACAGTTAATATTCGGACAAACGAGTCAATAATACACATTTGTTTATTTGTCAGTATATACTCGTAGAAATGTATGTATGTATTAAAGTATTTTTGTATGTACACACACTTGAGAGTTGTTTGTCGACATTTATGCACAAAAGTCACTAGATGTGTGTACGATTATGTTTATATTCTGCTGCTGCTGGTGTGTTCTCCTCTTTGGCGCTTTGTTGTGCTGTGGAGAATCGCGTGATACTCGCCAGATACATTATTATTGTAGCGCACGCGAAATGAGACTAAAAAGTTGAAGAGAGATGTGATTTTGTGTAAGCAGTAACAGAAAAGCCGAAACGCATTGGCAGCAGTGCGACCATGGCAAAGCGTCACATTGTGGACGGACGTTGACGTTGACGCTAAAGTTGAAATGAACTGTGCACAACCCATAACAGCAAATGCTACTACAAAACTAAAGGTGAATAGTAACAGCAAAACCAAAGAGAACAACAACACGACACATACAAAAAGAAAAAAAATACATACACACAGTGGTCGTAGAATAACAGGAACCAAATGAAACGGCCAAAGTGGAAGTGATACGAAGGCGAATGGATGCGACAATGCGTTGGAATGGGGCGGATGGGATGGATGGCGATGGTGGCCGTTGGGCGATATTTGCGCGATACGATAACGAAGCAACGACACATCGATGATGACGATAACAACGACGACGACGACGACAACGGCAACGAAACGGTTAAAAGCTACAGATGAAACAGAGGCTCAGTAAAAGCTACTAAGACAACATACATATGTATGTTAGCATGTATGTATAAATAAATAATTATGATTTGAATTATGTATGTACACATACATACATATGTATGTACGAGTTTGTATGCACTAGTGTGTAATGCGGCATTCTGTTAAGCAGAAGGGGGCTTGAATAACATTTCGTGTTGGCAGCTAGGAATCAAATTTACCCTAAGGCGTATTAATGTATGTAATAAAATTTTATAATAATATTTTTTTATTTCAAAATAAAATATGTAGACACAATCCTAAAATGGGACCGGCTACAAATTCCGGAAATTTGTGTACCACCCTAGCAAAACATGAAAATTTACAGCATAAAAAGCAAAATTTCTGCATTATAACTTTATTGTGAATGGAAATTTATTCAATAAATGCATTTTAGGAAACTAGCAAACCAAAAACTTATAGGTGTTTTAAAAAAAAAAATTAAATTTGAGGATAATTTTCAAAGACTTTGCATAAAAACCTTCAAAATTTACTTTAAAATTATTTAAAATGCAGAACTGAAAATATTTCCAATTTTTATAAGATACCAAATATTTTAATTTTTAGAAAATTCTTGTTCGCAATTGAACATTTTGCAAATTATTTTCGTACTTAAGCAGAAAATATATTTACATTTTTTCATGCATACACATGTTTAAGCTTTAGAACTAATATTACGTATGTAAATATTTAAATAACATTGCCAAAAAAAACATCATAAGGAACCCAGAAAATTGTAATTTTTTATTATGCACATGACAATTACTGTAGCAGAGGTGTTCAAAGGCTTATCCTTTTTTCGAAATATTCGCTCAATATGGCGTATACGTAACTTACTTGTGTGTGTGTGTTAGCCAAAAGTACGTTTGCAAAGGCCAAAAGCAATTTCATTGTAGACTTAAAAGTGTTTTTTTTTTTCTTATTACCATTTTAATTGGTTTCCAACGTAATTATTATACATACATACATACATACATACATAGGGCCACATATGACATTCTGTAGTTGACTAAATATACATACATACATACATATTTACATACATATGCACAACCATATAAGAACACTTAGCCGTAAAACCAAGTGCGGGTGCACTCAAAGGGAGCAAAGGGAGTACCTACTATGTGTCTATTCATGCTATATGAAGTTATGAAAATTAATAATAAAAATACCAAAGAGTACAATTTAAAAAAAGGAAATATCTACGTATGTACATATAAATATACATATGTTCATTAGTGCATACATTGGCATTTATGTATGTATGTATGTATGTTACATACACATAAAGCTACAGCTGAAGGCGGTGGCAAAACAACACTGAAACTAAGCAAAGCGTATACATATATGTGTGTACGAGTATGTACGAGTCATGGAGCCTAAAAAACGATTATGACTATGTTTGTGTGTATGTATGTACATAGTTTGTTAGTGAATGCTAGGTTGGTGTTTTTGTTAAATTCTTTCTATTTGATGCTATTGTTGCAAATTTGGTTTTTTATTTGTTTCTTCATTTTAAATGGTAATTATATTTCCTACTTCCAAAAATATTGTACACGCTGAAAAAGTTCAGGAACATTATACTTTATACTTAAATCACGCCAGCTCAGATCAAAAAATCTTTACAGAGTATACATACATTTCCTATTTAAAATTCAATTTTTCTAAATCGCCGTCTGAAAAGAATTTAATATAACGAATGAAAAATGATAAATTAGTTTTAATTTTCATAATTAAAATTAATATGTTACTCAAAATATAAAATTTTGTCCATATTAAAAAATAAAAATTCAAAAACTTTTTATCAAAATGTGCAACATTTTATTCAACATTTTTATAAAACTTTCAGATTTCTAAAAGAAAATTGTTCTTAGGATAATCGAATTAAAAAAATCTCAATTTGAAAATAAAAGAAAATTCCAAATTTAAAAAGGGACTTTTAGTTTAAGATCGCAATCAAAGATTATTTGAGATGTACTATGTACAGTGTCGGACAAAACATATTGGACTAAAACCTATGATTGTTATTATCGCCGCTTACTCTCGTATTTATCATTTTATATATAAACAAATTGCATAAAAATCAAGAAAAACTATTTATTTAATAAAAACATAAAAAAGTATAGAAAATAATTGACTTCATGACATTATATTCGAAAAAAGTTAAACATATGCAATATTTGATGCGACTAAACATATTGGAATAGTTACAATTAATTAATATTTTATAGCATAACCATTATTTTTAATGACGTCACTGCATCTCTTGCGGCTTCATATAATTTGTTTTTGTCTCCGTTTACACCTTCTCTGTCAATTCTTCTATTTAGTATCTCCCAAAGATTCTCAATGGGATTGAGATCTGGTGATTGTGTAGGCTACTTTAGGACATTTATCTTTTCAGCTGCGACCCAATTTGCCACTACTTTCGAGGTGTGCCTTGGGTCGTTGTCATGTTGAAACGACCAAGAAAGTGGCATATTCCATTCGGCATGGGGAAGCATCACGTTTGCAAGAATATCCTTATCCGATCCCTTATGCCATTTATTTTATGCAGAGGTCCAACACCAAACCCAGAAAAACATCCCCACACCATAATACTGCCTCCGCCATGCATAATTAATGTTTGAGGTTTGAAAAAACAGCCTGATTTCAAATTCATTCTCAATTGAGATTTAACAAAAATGTTTATTGGAATGAAAATGTTAAAAATAACTGAATACTAGCGTCGAACAAAAATAATAATAGTTAATAAAAAAAAATAGAAAATACGAAACGCCATCCTAATGTATACGCTCGTACATACATACAAATAATAAACTTAATGTGAAATGGTCACAACTCAAAATTCCATTACGTCGATTAAGGCCTTTGTTTACAATAAAAAAAAAATGCAAAAAGCAAAAACAATGCAAGGAGTTTTTTACATTGATTAATTACTTAAACTGTTAAAATTCAACCTGCATTTACATTATATTACGCCGTTGGCTCTGTATGATTCGCAACGAGTTGTCTTGCCTAATTCGAGTTTTTAGTTGTGACACTTTTAAATTAAGTGCTCGATACCTTTGCTTGTACATTCATACACATTTACATACATATGTATGTATGTACATACGTTCAAAATCATTAGTATGTAAACGCCTGTTCGACGCACTTTCAATTGCTAAGAACAGACCTACTCGGCTAGGCGGCAGTCCGTTCGTCAGATTGTTTATTTAGTCACTTTAGTCAGTTCGCCAAGTAGTCAACGCGCGCGCCTAGTTATGCCAGTCAAATGAATGTCTGTCGTGGTGGCGCAAGCGACAATGAGAGGCTGTTTGTGCGACGTCCGGCGTTAAATTGCGGTGCAGATACGAGTAGAGTGGATGACGCCGTTGTCAGCGCAATAGCCGTAACCTCACATTTTTACACAAAAACAGCAACAACCACGGCGAGACCAGCTCAGCTAAAGAGTGAGAAGAACAGCAATCAACAGCAAATGATTATAAGAAATAAATAGTAGAAAATGGCATTCGCATTCGCACAATTATTATACAAAACATGGTTGAATAAATACATATGAATTTAGATGTATATTTATATATATATTTATGTACATACATACGAGAAATACTTTTGTAGGTATCACCATAAAAAATGAGTCGATTGGCTTGACTAACTGACAGACGTTCACTCGTCGCTTTTCGCTTAATACGAGTGTGATATACCTATGTCTGTATGTATGTATGTATGTATGTATATACATATGGACATCACAAAATCAAAAAAAAGTACTATACACATAGAAACGTACATATTTATGTTTAGAAAACTGTGCACATATCATAAAAATGAATAAACAAATGGTACTCCTATATACATACATACATATGTGCATACATACATACATTTAGACAGCACGTATGTACATACATATGTACGTACTCGCACATGCATATGTACAGATGAAAGTAAATACATACAAATTAATGAATGTATGCATGTATGTATGTATGTATGTATGTATATATGCATATTAAAGCTCACACTTCGGCTGTACACCAACCACAATTTACATTTTGAAATACAACAAAAAAATAATGGACATGTAAAAACCGATGAAATGAGCGAAAAAATCAAGTCACATTCCAATATGGCGCTGGTTTTACATTTTTCGCTTAATTTTCGTTGACTTTCGCCCATTTGGCTGTCTTTGCACACCGCTTGCGGCGACGAAATTTATTTAAAGTTGGAATATTAATCAAAATAATATATTCATTTTTTATATTGAAGTCAAATAATATTTAGAGTTCGCCAAAGCGTTTACAATTAATCTATGAGGGAAAAAACAATTTTCGTAGAAATGATATTATTTTATATTAACTACTTGTTATGAGTAAAAAAAAAAAATTTAATTATCGTTACTAAAAAATAAGATTAATTAGTTAACATTAAAAATAGATAATTAAGCAATAAGGTATAGATTTTAAGGTTTTCTGAAGAGAAACGGACTTTCCGATTGATAAAAGTTTATTTAAATGTTTGCTATACTATTTCTAAGAAACATTGTTTCCTCCATATATATTACTATAATTTTTATACATTTCGAAGCTGCTTTTCTCACAGATTTTGGAAACATATCCAAAGCGTTTATACCAAAAACAACGCGATTATGCCACTTATTTAAAAAACGCTATCAAAATTTTATGATTTTCTTTTTACAAAATTTTTGGTTTCTCCTGTAAACAGAACAACGGTGACTATTGTGACTTTATACATTTTTGAGTTAATACTTTAGTGCTCCACATCTATACTTTTTGAAATCGAGTGCTTACCAAGTACTTTCGATATCGGTTGCACTCGACACAACCTTTGAATATTTTAGTAACCGAAATAACAAAAACATTAAAACTAGCAACAAAAAAAAAATAACAATGAACTCCATTACTTGTTTCGGTACAACGTTCTGCGCTTTAAATAGGTTTACATTTAAACAGATTAGATATTTATTTTTAATTCGGTGTATGTATGTAAATGCACTTTATGTATTTCTTGTAAATAGCTACGAACAAATTATAGTATTTATAGGAAGCTCAATAATTTGTGTGTGCTTATAGTTTACAATTTTTTTAGATAGATATGCAGCAAATGGAATGCGTTTTGAAAATGAAATAGCAATTTGTAAATGTTTTTATGTGCCTCAATATTTCTACATACATACATGCTTATATACATATATACATACGTTGGTATGTACTATTTTACATATTTGAGAAAACAAATCAAATTAAGAGCAACTAAACACCCGCGTCCAGAGATTGAACGAACGATCGACTACATATCACTCACTCAATCATCAACTCGCCGACTCGCTGAAGCTATTTATATAAAATAAATATGTATGTATGTTTTGGACGTATTGTACGAGTCTATGCACTTGCTTAGTTTTAGCTGCACTCGTCACATTGTTTCGTAATTAATTCACAAAATACCTCTTGTTAGACTAACGAATAACATGTAAAGCAACAATAAAATCCCGATAAAAACATAAATATCGCACATTTGACAAATATAGATTTTTCACAACAAAATTCAGTCGGTGACATTTTTTCTGTTTCGTGCACGCCGTTAGGTAACTGTAACAATTCTTGGGGTATTGTCACTATGAAAAAAATTGTCGAGAGAATCTTCGTCGAAACATTTTTTCAGGGGAACTTTGTAAATTTTTACACTCACCATTCCCACGATCAAAATTGTCTACAACACCCACAGCGGTCGTGGTTATAGCACTATTGCGGAGATCATCACATCTCCTCATCAGACATCTTTCTTCACGGCTTCCGCGGGAGTCAAACCCAGGCCACCACGTAACACTTAAGCCAGCGTCTCAACAGGCTGAGCTAAGCTTACGCTGTGTGAGATTTTGGTTTTTTATCCTTTTCCTTTACAACACACTACAATCAAGTGCGGCTATTCCGACTGTGTAGTTGTTGTTTGTACAAATTTTGTATATTTATTTTTTTTGTGTTAGGCAGGCTCAACCTCATTATTATTTTTTATAGTTTTTGACCTGTTTTTATTTCATTATTCACTTTTAAACGAATTAAAGGCAAAAAAATTAATTCAATAATTAAAGAATCAATAACTTATAAAAGTTAAAGCTTTGAATATTTTCTTTAAGAGTTCGTATATGTATGTAGAATTCTTCTCGTGGTTTTGAGGGTATTTACCAGTGTCTCATTTGAATAATATCCGTTTTAATTTTTACTAATGAATCAATAAGAAATTAAATACTTAACGGGCCAATTTTCGGGTAAAGTTCCCTGCAAAAAATGCAATTAGTCTAGGATGAGTCCCGGGAATAGACAGACAGACGGACGGACACACAGACAGACGGACATGGCTAAATCGATTCAGCTCGTCACTCTGATCATATCGGTATAGTTTTTGATGGGTCTAACTCTTCTCGTTCTGGTACTTACAAACATCGGATCAAAGTTAATATACCATTTCCATGAAAGGTATAATAAAAATAAAACCATAGCTTCATGCAATTTTGTTGCCTAAGCATATACTAACGCATCGTTTGTCATACCCAAAAGAGATGAATACAGGACTAATCTACAATTATACCCGTTAGAGACTTGTTGCGACTAATTAATTATCAATTGTACCCGATTGAGACTAATTCCGGAATACTCTCTTTAGAGATTAGTAGCATAATTTTTTGCAGGGTTGCGATAACCTACAAATACATATATGTTACATGTAACATTCCGCAACAAATATGGGTATAAACGGGAGATACAGTGGAAGGTATTTTTGTACATACATACATATATGTCGCTATTTGAGCGAGCTCGGTAAGTCGATAAACGACCTGATTAAATAACTAAACGTATATCTACAGACGTATGTACATACTCGTACATACAGCTGTGTTCACAATAATAGCAGTAAATTTCAAACTTTTATTTGTTAAATTTTACTTATTTACTTTTAATAATTTTCATTTAAATTTACAATTTAGTAGAATCTATAACCGAGGCCATATAAATAAACTTATCTAAGTACATTGATGTCTTTTATAATAAATACCACAAAGGGGACGAGACTGCGGCCCACGACCGATTACAATAGACCTAAAATGAACGATCGAGCTTAGTGCTCAAACCACCTCCCGACGGAATACCTGACGGTGGTACCGGGGGGATCGGTACATGACAGTAGGAGGTTTAGTGCAGGCTAAAGTACGACACTGACGGGGTAAAGGCTTTCGATGATTCCTCTTCGTAAAAAAATATTTAAAAAAACACACTACCATTTGTGTATTTATGCTATCAGCGCTCTGAGATTGCGTATTCAAATGTCTTTCGCATTGCAATTTTGTACTCGAATAATTTAAAATATTTGATCGACCTGATATGCATACCTAATTAGGTACGAGTATTAAATGCAGCAAAGTTATTTTATATAGTTCATAAATTCACAACAGTTGTGCAAAATTGTTTCTACTAAAAAGAAAAAAAAATCGATTAGTCATACAAATGTATGTATATAAACTAGGTAGTATTAAATTACATTCCCGAAAGTAAATTGCTAAAGAGTTTGCGGTTGCAAATTATAGATTTTCAAGGATTTTATATCAGCTCTACGAAAAATGTTTTTTTTTTTTTAATTTAAAATTTGATTTGATTTTTTTTTGCTTTCGTGTGGAATTGTTAATAAAATGTATTTTGTGGGACATAAATATTTTTATGAGCTTATTGGTAAACTTTAATTTTACAGCTAATAGCTGCTTGCGTTGGTTGTTCCAAAGAGATGATAAATAATATTTTTTATCATTTTATGAAAAGAAACAAAAATGACCAGGAAAAACACAGCGTACATTATAGAAAGATGTCGACTGATACACGACGAAAATCAACCAATTTCAAAAGTCCAACTGAATAATTCGCCGTTTTTATCGGGCGACCAATAGCGTCATCTAATAATTTATTAAACTTATAAAAATTAATAACTTTTTCGCAGAGTTTCTTCTTAGTATGCCAGTTTGTAGGTAGTCCATTCAATTTTGACATAGTAATGTGAAAATTTCAAGTAGTAGAGGATTACCGTTGATTTATAAGATTTTTTTTTTGTTGGGGGTGTTATACATTTTCTCATTTTAAAAAATATGTTGCGAAAGTATTTTAAGTATGAAAATGCCTAACACCCCCTGCATATGATGAACGTATGTAGGTACATGTACATACGTATGTATAAAGGAAATGCTACAATCACTGTGAGAAAAATATGAACTTTTGGAGAAATTTGGAATAATTTTGTAAGGTTTACACGTAGTTTGTAATTTAGGTTTACACTAAAACTAAAGATAAATAAAGCAGAATAAAAGTTTAAAAAAATTGTCTAAACATGTGAAAAGAGGAAGCAGGTTTTATAATAACAAAATGCATATTTGAACTAACAAGGAAGCGGGAGGAAGATCTTACCGAGCGCCTATCTCGTTGTTTTTCATAGCAGACTTTGTGATAATGATTTGTAAATAGCGCACAAAAATTAAGAATACTTAGGTTGACGACAGAGTACACAATATAAGCGGAGCAAAGCAGTAAAGCTATATCGTGCTATAAATAGCATCTAGTATTTTCTTATGTGTTTGCTTGACGCATGTCAGAGTGTAAGCGAAGAGCAAAGTGTATTCATGCTATAAATGAAGCGTGAAGCTACAAAGTATGTTGTGAACTGCTTTATAGCATGAACTCGCTTGAATTTTGTCTATTTTATTTGTTTTCTGTCATTTTAACAGCTGTTTCGCGCTTAAATTATTATGTGTTTATGAAAAGTAAAAAGTAAAAAAGATGGAACTGAATGTCGAGGTACTCATTTCAGAAGTGTTTCAACGCCCTGTACTATGGAATCAAGGAAGTATTGGTGTTTTATTGAATGATGTCCAACATTTGTTAAGTTTCTTTTCAATTTTTCCAAGAATATAGTCAAAGGTCTCAGTCGACATTCTGGTATAGTTTTTGAATTTTCCTGGATGTTTTCTTAACTCGACATATAACATATAAAACTCTCCTCTTTTTCTACGGTTTTTGTTAATCTCATGTATTGCACTTTTCTTTGTAAAAAACAATTCTAAAACACTAATTGATATTAAAAATTCTTCATCTGAATCCATTTTGATTATGTATTAAATGGCATTTATATTACATTAAATTAACATTTATATTAAGCAAACTAGCATGCACTCTGACATGTGATAGATTTGATTATAGCAAGAAATATTATCGCTTCAATCTTCGCTCCGCTTATAGCGTGTACTCTGTCGTCAACCTTAAAGACAAAATATTGGAGCTTATGCCCAGACAGACACAAATTTTCCATTGATCAAGTGAGCTTGTACTCAATTGCTTACTCTAAACATAAAGGCTCTAAACTTACATCTTCAGGAATTCAATTTACAGTTTCTGAAATACATTTTACAGTTACTGAAGTACAATTTCCAGCTTCTGAAATACATTTAAAGTTTTCCCAAGTACATTTAACTGCTCTGAAGTTCAATTTACGTTTTTCTTAGCACAATTAACTAGTCTGAAATACACTTTATTGGTTTCTGAAGTTCATTTGAGCTTTCTGAAGTACTATTGGAAAAGGTGTAGTTTACGACAGACGGACCTTGCTAAACGTCTCAGCTCGCTTAGCTGATAATTCTAATACAAATTTTTATAGCTACATAAGTAGATATATCTCTTCTCTTCCTATGCCAACAAAACATCGGCGATTTCAGCTTCATGGATGATATCAAAACTCAGCAATACTTATGTACATAAATATAAAAGCAGCAACAATAAACAAACTGCAAGCATAAAAGTAACAATAAATGCCAGTGTGGCATATAAAACGACAGAGCTTTTGCATAATACCTTTTTATTGTTGTTTCTATGAGCATGAGGCAGCGTGTGTATGTATGTATGTAGGTGTGTACGAGTATATGCATAGTTCGTTTTCGTTGCTGTTATCCGCTGTTTATAATTTTATATCTAAGGCTGGAATATTCTGGAACACATTTTTTTCCAGTAAAGGTGCAGAAGTAAGTAGCTCCAATGGTGGCATCATCGACACAACAACAACCACCACAATGTTTAGTGCAAAGCAACTTAGCAGAGTAGACAAAAAAAATGTCTGCGCAAAAAAAAAAACATGGTTGTGTTGAGTTCAGTTCGTAGCGCGAAAGCATTCGGTAGTGGAGTGGGCTGAGCTAGTGCCGAATTGGAGAGAGAGACGATTTTGTATTGGAGTTGAAAAAGAAAGATGTAAGTTAGTGGACGGCAAGCGGTAGGCAGAAAGAGGCGTAGAAGGAGTTTGGGCTGGTGCTGGATGCTGTGCCTCGCACAACGGCCACGCCGATGATGAGGATGATGATGCTAGAAAAGTAATTGAACTTTCCAACAGCTGTCGTGCAGCGCACAAAGCGACCAGCGAAACAAACTGAACCGAACCGAAGCAAACATACATACTTACATAGATATGTTGCACAATTTTCTTTGTCAAAACGCAGATATATGTACATATGTATGTACATATATGTACCTATGTACATATAAGTAAAATCTTATATACATACGTACATATGTACATTTGTATGTGCATATGTAAATACATACAATTGGCTGAATATAGTGTACTATATGCAGCTAAATATATACTGAAAATATGCAATTCGGCATAAATACAAAAGTTCGTAAATACTAATGAATTAAATAAGATGACACTCCCTGTAGGAATGTTAATTTTATTTAACCTTTTCTTTGATCACTAAAAAAACTAAATAGCCAGAGGTTCAAGGGCATTTGTGAGGGCAACCTAAGGATTAAATTTACTCTTAAATAAATCTTATCCGCAGAGATGCCAATACTCTCCTTACCCTGGCACTTTTGTTTTAAAAAAGTTTACGGCTATCTTATTATCTTCCTCACAGGTCTTTAACATCCATAAATAATTTAATAAATGTATCAGAAAAACGGCAAAAGAAAGATGTACGAGGTGTTTTAACCCACCGTCAATGAATATGAGTGTGAAACATCCGAGGCATTTTTATGTCGCAAAATTCGTTTAATTCAAATGAATTGAATTAAATTTTTTAATTCTTTTTCAACATAAATGTTAATGACATAATAAAAAATGTTACAAAAATGCATGTAACTGTAGATATTTCCTTATATACACATACATACATATAATTTTCCTTGGGTTTGACATACTGAGTTCATTGACGGTGAGACAAAAATTATGTTCATTGGCGGCGGGTTAAAAAAGTAAGGTGACTTTATATTTTTATGAAAAAATATTTATTTATTTATCAATCTACAAATTACTTAGAGCAGACTCACCGAACGCCACTGTCAACATTTCAAGCTCTGAAAGCATTTGATTCCATTTTTCACAGAAAATTTTATTCAAATTCTCTGCATGAACGAGGTATATTCAACCTTTCATAGGTCTTTTAAGTTTTGGGAACAGAAAAAAGTCGCAAGGCCAAATCTGGTAAATATGGATGGAGGCATGATTGTCAAGATGTTTTTGGTCAAAAAATATTTATTTTTATAATAGAAAATCGCCGAGCACAACAAAACACGTTCTACCTTTTAATCTGTCAAAAACAAATTAAGTATGTTATGTACTTAAAACTGTGAACATAGCTTTGGGATATGTGTACCAACAGAACACCAAAAAAAATTGATAGTCGATAGTACGTCGCCCGCGAAATTTGATAAGTAACCTTACTTTTTTAACACATTTCGTATACATAAACATAATTAGACAGTAAGAACTAGTGTAGAAAATTTATCTCTCTAAAATTTAAGCAATTTTGTAGTTCTCAAATTAATATCCAACATCGTTCTCCAATTGTTTTCAAACTTTGGACAAATTTATACGTATCAAATTCATATCCAACGTCATTCTCTTAGCCTAGGAAATGATTGTATGTAGTTCTCATGCTGATATCAAACAAATTTCTCATGACTACACCTTTTCCAACAGTATTTTAGAAAAACACAAATATATTTCAGAAAAGATCAATTGTATTTCAGAAAAACGCAAATGTATTTCAGAAAAACACAAATGTATTTCAGAAGAGGCCAAATGTACTTCAGAAAAACACAAATGTATTTCTGAAAAGACGAAATTAATACATTTGTGTTTTTCTGAAACACATTTGCGTTTTTCTGAAATACATTTGTGTTTTTCTGAAATTCATCTGCGTTTTTCTGAAATACATTTGCGTTTTTCTGAAATACAATTGATCTTTTCTGAAATACAATTGATCTTTTCTGAAATACATTTGTGTTTTTCTGAAAAACATTTGCGTTTTTCTGAAATACAATTGATCTTTTCTGAAATATATTTGTGTTTTTCTGAAAAGGTGTAGACGACGACAGAACCCGATAGGGAATTTATTAATTGCGTTTTAAATTAAAATTAAAAAAAAAAACAAATAATAAAATTTTTATTTTAGGATTTTATGCACAGAATATAATAAGTTAAGTACTATATTTATCAAAAATTACCAATTTGTGGTCTGAGAGGAGTACGTACATTCCTTGTTTAAATTTTAAAATATATTTTATTTCATTATTACAAAAAAAAAAAACAATACAAGAAGAAACAAGTTTTTGAAATGTTACGAAGGAGGTAAGGGAATACTTTGAAACAAAAGAAAGTTTACTAGATTTATTATGTACTTTTGAACATTTTCCGTGCTTAATGCTTCTAAAGAAGTATGTATGTATGTTTGTATCTAACAACATTGAAACCGTATAAGTGTACGTACATATTTATACAGGTACATACTTACATACGTACTTATGTAAATATTAACATAGTTACAAACATAATGATTATGAAAAAATTGGGTGGGTGAAAGTTGCATAAATACTCGTACAAAGAGCAAAGAGAGAAATCGCAAAAAAATAAATTGCAAAAAAGAGAGGGAGAAAGTCAGCATTACAAAAATATTAATTTTCAACTAAAGAAGTAACTCTATTATAGTTATCTAACCGGCCAAAGCATAACCGACCCACACATAATCAGCCAATAAATAAGTGCAGTTGAAGTGTTGTTAAAAGATAGAGGCGAGAGATTTTATGTAAATGGAAGAGACTGACTGATACATATTTTTTAAGAATTTGAGATTGGTACACAAGCGTCTTGATACTCGTAACAGCAATAGAGTGGAACACAAGAAACCTTAACACAAAGACACAATTCAAACACTGTTTTAAAATAACTACTTCGATTTATTTTTTAAGCTTTTTTTTTTTTTTGTTTATTTCTCTATACAGAAACATTACACTTAGTATATGCAGAAGAATTTTCTGTTTCTCCGGCATTATATCAAATGACTTCAATTCAAATTTATTACCATATTCTCAATGTCAACTTCGAAGAATTGCATTGTGGTCATATCATTATATATATTAGCTGAAGTAAACAAAAAAATATATGTATGTATGTATGTACATACTTGAATTTGCGTCATTGCATATATGTATGTACATATGAATTTACTTCATATACATATGTACATAGCTGACGTTGTGCTATCGAAATTGTTGGATGATGAAAAAAAAACGCAGAAAGTAAACAAATTATTTCTTCTATTCAGCTGAATAAGCAGAATAAAGTCAGTATATCGTAATAATTATTGAATATAGGCAGTGAAAAGCAGTAAATTGTGCTATAAATATACTAATCAAGCATGAATATTTAAATTTAAAAATATGTATGTACATACATATGTATATATGCAATTATGTTTGAAAATTTTTTATGTAAAAGTGAATTTTTTTGGAATCAGCTTGTAAAAAAAATTAGCTATGTACATACATATGTACTATATGATCCATGGAAACAAACATACATACTTATGTGCATACGATAATTAATAAAATCAGTAAAACTGATATTGCCATGTTTATTATAATAAGAAATAGGTACTGTAATTATGATTTCGCAATTATTTTCACCAGAATTAATTTTACAGATTGTTTCAGGAAAATTTGATTCATATCTGAGAGTTGCCTGTTTTCGAATAAATTTATCTGACCACATGCGGTTTTTAATATAGCAGAAATAAATTTAATGATAAATTATTTTCGCAAATTTTGGATGGATAAGTGCACTCTCACAACTCGTATACAGTTTATTATATATTAAATACCATATAAATCAAAGCTTTAAGAAGCAATAGACGTTAAAGCTGATAAACAATTAAAATTGAAATAGTTATATAGCCAAACAATAACACAAAATGTAGGAGATTTGTTGGTCGGCAGTTTTGCATACAAATTAACTCTACTTTCGATATATAGATAGATAAATGAGTGAGGATCGCACTGCGACCAATTGGTCTATTGTGCCCTCAGTGCCTTATAACACATCCAGTAGACCGAAAGCATCTAAAAATTTCAAAATGGATCCCGGAGACAGGGAGTGTATATACTCTTCCTTAGGCCACATCTGGCCTAGCCATCTTTCCCTTCATTGCGGTATTGCATCGCACTCCAGGAGCAGGTGAGTGGGGGTCTCACCTGCCTTGTCGCAGAAGCGACATAGGTCGCTCGACCAGATACCCATTTTATGCAGATGACCCCACAATCTGCAGTGGACTGTGAGGATACCTGTGAGGATTCTGAGTTTTGCCTTTGGAAGGTCTATAAATATTTTATACCTTTTGTTACTATATCCCCCCCCCCCCCAATAGTTTCTTTGCCTGTAGCAGGCCCCAGGTCTCTTCCCATTGCTGGGTCCTGAGTTGACTTGTTTCTCCTTTGAGCGCCTCCTTTATAGTGCTTGGTCCTATTTAAAAGAAGAGCTCTGGTCCTATAGGTTTTGAGATGGCCGCCAACCTGGTCAGGTCGTCCGCCACCTCATTTTCCTCAATGCCTGCGTGACCTGGAACACATAAAAGTCGTACGGTATGCCTTTTTGCCAGTTCAATAAGCCTATTAATGCACTCCAAGAAAATTGAGGATTTTAAATCGAAGGACGAAATGGCTTAGAGCGCTGCATGGCTATCGCTTAGGATGAGTTTACTCTCACCGCGATAGTTCCTATGCAGATTTAGTTCGGCACAAGCGCTGATGCCATATATTTCCGCCTGGAAGATGCTGGGAAAGGCACCCATAGGTATCGAAAGTTTTGCTCTGGGACCATAGACACCTGCCCGAATACCATCCGCGGTCTTTGAGCTCTCCAGAAGGGAGAGGTTCTACGACATTTTGTCTTTTACAACATCAATTCTGAAGTGCCTTTCAAACACTACTTCCTTATTTATAACATCCCTGGGGAAAAGAGCTAGTAGAAGCCGACAGCCAAACTTCTCCCAATTTTTGGACGATAGAACCTTGAGTTTAACGTAACCTTCTCTTGCAAAGTTCAACTTGGAACGTTTTGCTGATTGTACTACATGTATGTGGAATGGCTCGAGCTTACTTTCGCTCAAGTGAGAGATTTGATACAAACAAGTTCGATCATTGCACTCATAAATATCCGTAAGACGTGTTCGGCAGCATGATGCTGATTTTATTAAATGTGAGTACAAATTTTGTTGTATGATGAAATCAAGAAAATGGTGATTTTTGCTGATCTCTAATTGGTACACCAAAGGGCATCTGTTTAATATTACATTTGTACCAACCTTCAAATATTTACGTATAACATTTTAAACAAGTCACTTTCGGCACCGATAATTTCTCTTGATTTCTAATGGCAATTTTAAAATAAGCTTCATAACATTTTTCAAACAAAGGCGAAATTGCCTTTTTTTCACTTTTAGTAGTAAATTGACCACAAACGTAACAAAATAGGCTAGGAGAATTAACACAAACACGCGACATTTTGTAGATTTATGAATAACGTAAAAGTTTTGATGACTTTGGTACACAACAATAATAAAATTTTATAGTTATCCTCAACTAAGTGTAACGAAAAGAAAATAAAGTAAGATTACCGTTATTTATGTTTTGGGACGTGATATTTAAATATGAATTTGTTTTCTTTTGTTTACTAAGTATACCTAATACGAATCACCACTCGGGATATCGGTGATTTTTTTTATGTTGTATAGTGTTTTTGATAATGGTTTTCAGATGGTAAAAAATTGCAACAGGCGTTTTATGCAAATCATCTGTGTTATTTTGAATGTTCAATTTGAATTTGTATGTCAAAAAGTAATATAAATTATATGCTCAATCAAATAATGTCAGGTCTTCACCGCTGAATCATTTATAATTTGTGACACAGTTTCGAAATAGAATTGTGAAATAATTCCGCGCCAGTGCTAGAGAGAATCTGCCTAGGGTAAACTTCAAATACCTTGAACGATTACCGACCACTTACATATATGTGATACACATAGTAAGTTTAATTTTTTCGTGTTCATAATTTATAAGTTATCGATGTCAGTATCCGTACCTTAATAAATAAACAATAAATAAAATAAATAATCAGCTGTAAGAGCTTTTATAGAGGAAGAATCCCTCTACAACTTTCGCCCATGGTCAAATGAATATCATGAAATGTCGCTATGCTATAGATAATTTAAGCAAAAAAATAGATTTTTACGGGTTAAATAAAAGGGAAAACTTTAAATTCATTTAGCGAGTACTTAAAATTAGAATGAGAAGCTCTCCTTTGGTGGGAACTTTTTTTTCGTCAATGTAGTGGAAAAAAAAATAGTCGCCTCAAACACAGTTAAGTGCAGCCTCAAGAGTTTGTCGCAGTGTAAAAGGATTTTTCTGACTTCATAAATTGCGAATGAACACTTGAAAAATATATTAAATTTAACTTGGCTAGCACCAAGCCTTGAACTCTGGCCACCACTCCAATGCAGCAACCATATTCTAAGAAATTGCAACAGCTAGTATTATATAAATACTTATATATGTATGTAGATCTGCGAACATGATTTGCGCTCAAGTTGTAGCTTACGTTGTTGCAGTATTCAGTAAAATTTGGATTTCATTTCAAACTAAACTACATTTATCTAGTCGGCGACAAACTGAAGCGACACAACGGCATTACGTAAAACTAAGGATGCAACGAAATTTGGAATGAGTATATTGGAGAGAAGGCGCTGAGAAAAGTTTGAGGCTGGCGGTGAAGCAGTCTATGGCAACCGCGACAGCATCAATAAAAAAAAAAAAAAACTTTACACTACCAATCGCGACAAAGGCAGCAACGCAAATCCATACGCCAAATAGCCGAAAATGCATGGATATAGCGTGGCAACACGACAAATCGCCAGAGGAGACGAAAACTATTCAAAATGCAAACACATAATTTTGTAATACATATGTATGTACATGCATAGATATGTAAAGGGCACATCAACCCAGTAAGAAAATTGAATGAAAAGTTTAAAACAAAAAAATTATTGTACATACTTGGGAATAGTTCCTTATGTAAATGAATGGGTATGTAGCAAAATTGTTGAAGTCGAAAACTTTATTGTACACACATACTCGTGTATGAACATACAGTGTCGGATAAATAAATAGCAATGATTTATATATATTTACAAACTCTTACAATTAGTTATTAATTTCTATTTAAATTTTTTATTAAAATGCAAATAGTTCTCTTACAAAAACCATTTAAGCTCAAGTTTCAATCTTTTAGAATCTTCACAAAAATGTAAGTGTCATTGAAATTGAATGCATATTACCCCGCTGATATTTCAAAACTAGTTTAACTACGCTCGCGGTACAAATATTGAGAAGCGATTGGTAAGTTAGTACAACAGTACTTTTCGTTAAAATGAGAAATTCTACACGCACGAGATCCTAGAACCCAAGGATAGTCAAACTCCTATTGTTTAGAGTTCTACTGTGAGTTGTTTTTAAAGGTCTCAAGTCTTCAAATAAAAAAAAAACTTTGTTTCGAAATTTTTGTATTTTAATAAAAATGTTATTTATCAATTGAAAAAGTTTATTTACCAACCATTTTAATAAGAAGTTTTCCTGATATCGTATTTTTCTTTCAATTGCTTTTGATAGTTTTAAATCATATAATTTTATAGATTTATGGAAATTTTTTTATTGATGGGTTATAATTCAAACTTGGAGTTCCTTATAAACAATGGCATGCTGGTGAAAAACTAAAAACGCAGATGATATTTAAATCATTATAATTTTCGTCATAAAACCACATTAATATCAAATATGGGAATAAATAAAAATTACAGAAAATCGCACGCATACCAATTCTAGAAGGAACACATCTTACTTTAGGTATTGATGAGAGTGCACTTAGTACATACTGCCGAACGGGAGCCTCATGTAACAAATCGACAGCGGCAACGAGTTCAAAGGGATTCAATGTACATGGCGTATGAGTACCACAACAAAAACATTACCCACACACAACTACATACACTCACTTGCCCGCTCCCTACAGCGAGTGAGTTGCGTGTGGGTATAGTTTTTGCTGTTTGTATGCGTCCAACGCACACATTCGCTGAACAAGCAGCCAAACAACTAAACGAGACGATAGCGCGAAGGGTGTGCAACTACCCTGCAAAAAATTGTGCGAATAATCTCTAAAAAAAAAAGGTATTCCGGAATTAGTCCATATCGTGTACAATTGGGCATTAATTAGTCGCATACAAGTTTCAAACGGGTATAATAAACAAAATTGCATGAAGCTATGGTTTTATTGTTATTTTTATTAATAGACTGGTCCTCATTTATATCCTTTTGGGTATAAAAGCAGACAATTAGTCTCTGCATAGGACAAAAGAGAACAGTTCATTTCATATAAATAGATCAGAAGTTCTATTAGTCACATGTTGCCTTGTGACTATTCCCGGACTCATCCTAGACTAATCACATTTTTTGCAGGGTAGCAACTATACAACTACCGACCTAAGCATACATATATTCCCTACTAGATACATACAGCATCTAACGGCAACGCGTTTATTACATACGTCTGTTGGTACTAGCGTACTTGTTGTCGTTGTTGTTGCACACCAATCTTGTGCTTGTTGCAGAGAAATTACTCGCACAACATTTAGGCGAAACTATTCGGCTGCTGCCTGTGTGTTATCCTTTCAAGTATTGCAGTATTGCAACGCATTAACGAACGCAAGCAACGAATAGATTTAGCCGCTGCTTTGCTGCTAGCTTGGCAGCTGGGTAAACGACGGCGGGGGAAGGTGTTATGCTGAGCTCTATTTATTTAGGAGAACGGGCTTTTATGCAGCTCCCGGGATGCAACTACGGCAGCGGCTGGTTGCGTTCGCGACAGGTAAACGACAAGCCGACCGACAAAAATTCGTTTACGCAGGTACATACAAATGTGTATGAGTATTTTGTTTTGTTTCGATATTTACATTCATACATACATATACATATGTACATACATATTCACATATGCACGCAGCTAGTTCACTTGCTTTGGTTGGTTAGCTATTTGGCTGTTTGGTTGCTGATGAGTCGCGTTCGCTTAGTTTGTAGCATTGTTGAAAAAATCAATAAACCAAGTACTGTTGTATGCCTGCCCTGGAGGGGCAAATGGGCCAAGTGGAAGCGCCCGAACAGCGCGAAGTGGAACATGGCCTGCAAGCGGAGCGGTAATATGGTATATAGATTGCGCGCAAGCAAGCAACAACCAGCTAGCTAAGCAACCAACCACTAAATATGATATGAATCTATTTTCTCGACAAATTTCGTGTTATGCTCTCCGTGTTCGTAATGATTCCTTTCGCTGTCACGACAATGTAGTATACCGAAAAAGTTTTTTCATGCTTTTACGCCAACACATAATACATACATTCATAATTAAATTTACATTACAAAATTATTGTATGATTTAATGATCTTCAAATTTAACAAGCCACGTATAAAAACTAGCGTTGGAGTTAATCCGAACTAATGCACATTTCATAAACTTCAATAATTGTAATGTGACAATCACTCAGTTTGCGTTTAAGTATGAAGGAAAAAAACATAGCAGCAACCAGACGCGTCCTGTTGTACTACATATACATACATACATATGGATGTACTCTCGAAAGTGAGATCAGATTTTTAAAGCTAACAACTTTTTAACTTTATTTTACATTTTTTCAAACAAAAATACATATACCTCAAATGATTAAAAACTTAACGAATGAAACACAGAAATAACACACTAAACATACCTTTCAGAGTTGTATTGAAATAAGAAAATTTAACATGTAAAACAAAAAAAAAAAAATAACAGAATATCACAAATAACACAGCTGTTTGATAAAACAATTTCACCCATTCAAAGTTTTTTTTTTTTTGAGGCCTTATGTGCTCACGACATGGACTTATTCAAATCTGGCATTGCTTTAAATTGTATGCTAGAGAAAATAAAAAGGAAGAAATCTACTTTGAGTAATAACTTATTTAATAAACTCGTTGCAAAGATCTAGCCACGGAGGACAATTCTATCAGATGTGTAGACTTTTTCATTAATCCAAATAATATATATGATTTTTAATATAACTTTCTGAAGCTTCTAATTTAACTGTCATAATAAATGAACTATTAAAGCGATGTTATTAACACTCACGACGAGTTGCTTGAGGTGGATAAGACAGAAAGTCTCAAGGATAAATTGCATCAAATTTTTTGCGAGATAAAGGATATTTCCTACGGAGATAATTTTTGTCGACAATCCAACCAACAAGTGTTGAGGCGGAGCAGTGCTTCTCCACTGCAGGTTTTATATGCAACAAATTTAGGTCCAGGTTGGAGGATAACACAATAATTGCTTTAATTTCTTTAAAATCGGATTTTGATCAAACGAAGTAATAATTCTGCCACGCTCAAAATGGAATGGGTGATATATTTCTTTTTCTTTTTTTACTAAATGGTAATATATTAATATTTAATAATCAAATATTAATCAAATTTAACTTTTTTTTTGTTTTTTGTTATTGAAAAGAAAAATAAATAAATACATACATGAATTACAACAAATTGTTCTATTTCTGTTATATAAATATTATTTTGAATAGTGCTATAATACGATGATTACAGACGTGTTACATTTCTGACAAATTAAAAATTACAATTAAAAACTTCCTGAATTTTGGGACGATCCTGGGATGACGGATTTTGTTTTCAGATCTCGGAATCAATGAAATGCCCAAAATGTACATATATCCCTAGAAGGTTTCGTTTTGATATTAAAATAAAAATAATATTCTAAATTGGTTTTCATTGTTTGTACAAGTTTAGTTCAATTTCAAACCTTATTAATCGAAAGTTCTTTATACAGCAGCTTAACTGTATACAGTATGAATTCGCGATGAAATATCTCACTTAAAACTGAGGACGTCACAATTTTTGTTTTACTAAATTAATACAAAACATTGCTCTATTACGATGTGTATTAGTAAAAAATAAATAAATAGTATATATGTATGTACATCAATACTATAATATTGTACCCTTATGATGTATGTACGTATACATAATATTTAATAATTTATATGTTTGTATTTCGCTTTTAAGTCCGCATTACTATGCTCTTAGAAAACATGAGAAACAAATAAAATATTGTACATACATATGTTTAGATGAGTTGAATTACTGCTGAAAGTAGTATATAAAGCAATTGTAAGAAGTTACGTTCAGCATTGTAGCATGACCAAAAATTCAGAAGTTTTACATTAATGCCCATATATGTATGTATACAATTCCCAATGGACCTATTCCATACATCTTTAAGTATGTATGTTTCGAGAGAAGTTCAAATAAATCCAATGCACAGGCAGCAGACGCTGACACAGAGAATTAATAAATTTCAATACATACAAATTACGTACATACATACATATGTGGTGTGTAGCCATTTGACAAAATAACTTATCTCGAATTAGTTTTTTTTAACAAACAAGCCAAAAATATAATTATTCTAAAACACCAATCAAACCAATATATTTATATGAATATATGTAAATCTATACTTTAGGAAAATATCTTTTCAGCAATCGATTTAAAATAATTATTTAAAACAAAAAAAAATATTATTAGACCTGCTCAATGAAAATAAGTTGTTCTATCAAAAGTACACAGATTTTTCGCTAGTTAAAGGACATGGCAAAATCGAACAAAGCTCATGTGGCGATGACACACAATGGCAATCGGGCAAAAAGAAAAGTTGTTTAAATTGTATACGCACTTAAAGGATTATAATACAATTTCAGCTAGGAAAAGGCCATACCAACGAAAACGATTGAAAACAATTCCGAAGAGTAGCTAGCGGGGGATTCTAATGAAAAGAGAGATGATAGATATGAAGTTCAGATGACGCAGTAGACCTAATTGTCAGCGAAATATGTATGTATGTATGTGGGCGAAATAGACAACACAAAAATAAATAAAAAGAAAAAAATATTCAACCACCAAAGCTATACATACATTTGTATGTACATATGTATATGTATGAATGTCTATAAAACGAAGCTCTCAAAAGTGACAACCAAGAATCGATAATGACAACAGTGAAGAATGGCGATGGCGTAAATGCAAACAAAGCATAACGACCCTGCAACAAAATGTGCGGCTAATATCTAAAGAGAGTATTCCGGAATTAGTCACTATCGTGTACAACTGGGCATTAATTAGTCGCAACAAGTCCCAAACGGGTGTACATATGTAATTGCAGATTAGTCCTGTATTCGTCTCTTTCTGGTATAATAAACGATGCATTGGTATATGAACGCACTTAAGGCTCAATTAGTCAAGACTTAACTTAACTCAACTTAACTTAAATTAAGATTTGGCCAACCTGTTATATGGATAGCCGTGCATGCGATTAGTCAACACTTAACTTACCGTAAGAAACTTAAGAATCTGTTGATTTTAGATTCTTAAGTTTCGGCCTTACGTAAATTGAGAGCGGTGAGAACGGTAAGAGAATCGGCTTTGAAAATAAATGTATGCACAAATTACAATTAAAACAAATTTATTTGATGTGGTAACATAGGCGGCGAACCGTCAAATTGCTTAAAATGAAATTATAGACAAAAAGAAAATTTAAACATAAAAATGAATGACGCAAAGTTGATTGTATCCTCCAATAAAAAACTGTACGATAAATTCTGCCCTGGATCTAAATTGGCACAACAAAAAGTCTCTATTTATCGGGTGGATTTGCCACCACCTTTTCCTCTGACCAAGTGACTGCTTTTTGCACATTTTGTACATTTGTGCTAAACTTAAAAACATTCGACACATTTTAATTTTCCTTGGCTTTTTTACAAGCAATATGCGATTCAAAAATAATCACACAAGTGCTTTTATTTTCTTTTGTGTCAACAGAGATATTAAAAGAACAATATGCAACAAAAATTAATCATCAAAAACTAAGTTAACATGTTGAGCAATCGTCGCCAATTCTTAAGTAAAGTTAAGTCTTGACTAACTGAGCCTTTAGGCAACGAAATATCATGCGCGTCGTTCGCATGTATGCAATGCAATTCTCGAGAAGCCGTTTCAAATCTCACTCGAAGCAATAATTTTTATTTATTTTTTTCATAAATATACAGGTCCTCATTCATACCCATTCTGGTATTAAATGAGACAATAACCTCTTCAAATGACATGCTCAAACAAAAGGGAACAGTTCATTCCATATAAAGAGATCAAAAGTTATATTAGTCGCATGTTCTCTTGCGACTATTGGCGGACTCATCAGAGACTAATCGCATTTTTTGCCGGGGACGAACTAGGAAATATACATACATACATACATACGCCTATGTACGTACACTCATACTTTCTATATTGGTGTAACAATGTAAAGCATGAAAATCAGTAGGACAATGTAAGATTACGAATTAGTAGGAGTCAATGATAAAGTGGAGCTGTTGATGGCTGTGTTCTACCTTAAGCACAAAAGAAATCTACCACGGATGAGTAATACTGCGGAAAACAGGCCTGATTTTATGCTATCCATATTGATCTGAGTTCGTTGTAAAAAATATTTTATATACTTTTTTGCTGCTTTGTGTACACATTTTAATGCATGCATATATATATATGTACAGTGAATGTCAATCAAAATCGTACAAGCTCATTTTACTTAGACTTTTTGGAAAAACTAAAAAAACTACAATAGATTTTTATATAAAAAGCCATTATTTAACATTGAATAAAATACATTTTATTCAATTTTAACAAAACATAAAATATTTTAGGTACGTTTAATAAAAATAACAGCAGTTCAATAAAGTGATAAGAAAAATTTTCAGTCAATAAAAATCGTACAGCTTATTTGAGTATACATATATGTATAAAAATAATACAGGAATGCATTTGGCTTTAAATTTTTTAATTCTAATATTTTGTTGGGAATCCTTTGTTGGTATCTGCAGCTTGCAATCGTTTAGGCATGGAAGCAACAAGTTGTTTACAATAATCTGGAGAAATTCCATGCCATTCTTTTTTCAGTCCTTTTTTAAGTCGGAAATGTTGTAAATTCGTCTTGGGTTTCTGTCTAGCTGGTATTTGCAGTACTTTAAGGCAATTATAAAGGGTCCCCATGCGGACATTATATGCAGTATGCTTAGGATCATTGTCTGCATACAGCTTTAATGTGCGCTAAATTCACATCTTTTCAGCGCTTTGCGTATGGTTGTCCTTAAGTATAATTAAATACTTCCACTGATCAATGCATCCATCTATAAACGCCAAATTTTCCCATTCCAGGGGACGACATGCACCCCCATACCATTAGTGATCCTCCTCCGTATTTCAATTTCGGATTCATTTCTGTATTGGGTTTACTCCAAAAATTTAAAGTAAATATATTAAATTTTGATTCATCAGTGAAAATTAAACCATTCCAGTACTTTGCGGGTTTTTTAAGGTATTCTCTTGCGAATTCTAGCCATCGTTTACTATTGCGCTTGTTGTTTTATGGTTTATTAGGCGCTACCCTTCCATGATAATTATTTGTTCAAAGAACTTTTCTAATCGTTGAATTACAAACTTAATTATTAAAGTAAATTTTAATTTCTGAAACGATTTTAGGCTCAATATCCATCGCTCAGCACTAGAAGTTAACTTTTTACTTGTGGACACTTTAGTTTTATTCGCAATCCGGTTGTTTTTTTATATCTCCCAATGATGTATTGCACCGTACTTCGACTTCGATTCACAATTTTGGCGATTTCATCATAAGATTTGCCTTCTTTATACTGGTTGATAGAAATTTCACGAACTTCGATGCATGTTTCCTTCATTTTTGCGAAAAATACTATGGTTATACTCTAAACAAGTACAAATCAGATCACTGCTCCAATTTGTATGAAGCAAAATTTCTTGAGATTACCCGAATTCAAACAAAGAAGCTGCTGTACGATTTTGAGTGACGCCTACTTAAGCGTGCTTTTCGCAATGCTGTCAATTTTACACACACAAAAAAATATACATATATGGAACGATTACTATCGTATTTCCTAAGCATCTAATAATTTTCGTAACTGTTATAAAGAAAGAAAGAAAAAGATAATCCTCATCTCTGCAGTAAAATTTTTAGTGACATTCACTGTATAATCGCCAAAAAAGTTAAATCCCCTAAAAAGGCGCTTCCAGCCACATAATGAAAATTCGATCTGTGTTTTGATCATAAATTTGTAGGTTTGAATATGTAGATCGGCACCCAGCCAATATTTGTTAAATAATTGGAAGAGGTATTCCCAGTGCGATTTTCCTCAAATCTACCAACAACACAATTAAAAATATTTTGCATTTTTTTTATCTTCCAGCCTGAGAAAGCACTAATCTTCTAAGAAAAGACATTTAACTTTTGATTATTCTTATTTTTTTGTAATGCGCACGGAAGATTTCCTTGCACTATCCTCAATTAAACTTTTGGAGGATTCGTCATAAGGTATATAATTTTAGACAACTGAAGACGCTACCGGAATTAGAAAAAAATAAAGTGCATGTCATCTTTAAAAGAAGCAAAAGAAGATTATTCGCCGATCAAAATTGTTTTGTTGGACATATTTAAAGCAACTTTAGAAAAGTTTATTTACTGGAGCTATGTGCTGTCCACATTCATGTCCTTCAGATTGTACTAAATGCAATACTCGGAGTTGATGTCGTCTTTGCACAGGAACAAACAAATGACGCCAACCGAAAATAAGTCCATACCAAATAGTTAGTATCTATTTGAGGAACTATTGACTTCTTGAAAATGAGGCTTAGCGCCATGCCGTAAACGAAAACTTTCGGCTTATCAAAACCCATTTTAATAATATTGTTTTATTATTTCGACTATTCGCTCCATCTCGTAACTTGTCATAGTGACAGTGGCCATTAAAATCACAAGGCCGCCACGGATGACCACCATCGACTCGTCTGAATTGAGAAACCCTTTATTAAAAATTGTATACCAGCATTATTAAGCCAACTCAAACCAGCAAAATAAATTGAGAAATACAAAAAAGATGCAAAAGTGAAAATTGCCAAAAGCCACACACAGCTACTTAAAAATTTGATGTACATACATATGTACATACATACAAAAATATGTGTTGTCATTTTGTGATTGCTACCCGAACGTGGTGATGGGGAAGTGTTATTACAAAAACAACACACTCATTTATGTCTGCGAAAAAATCGAAGACCGATGACTCAGAAAATTTTTTAGAACAAATTGTGTACTTCCATGCAGCGAAATACTGTAAAGAAACATTTTTAGTGCAATTATGCGTTGGCATTGGAAAAAAACACTTACAAATGTTCAAATACACAATTGAAGAACTTCAGCATTTCAACATTTCAGCCAATTTAACTTTTTATAATGTAATGAAAATTAATTAATTAATTTTAAAGTATGTACAAACATTTTTTTTATAGTCTGATGATAGATTAAGAATCAGCATAAAAAATTTGTCTACGCGCTCTTTTGGTTTCGTCTTTTCTGAAGATACGTATATAGTCCAAATTATCGTGGACTGTGTTATCACAATATTCATGTTGAATACTTTACTTGTGTCAATTATATTACAAAATTATAAAAATATACGTTCTTTTATCGACCAGGCACACACATATTATGGACCAGATATTTTGTATACTCACGCTGTACATATACATTTTGGTAGGTCGTAATCCAGGTTTATAGCAACAAGGGTTGAAAAACTTGTCTTACCTAAAAGGAGAAAAAAATGAATTTATCAATATCGGAAAATGTAAATAATAATTATATTTTAAGATATAAGATTTACAAATTAAACAGGTCGACTAGAAAATCACATGAATATCTGAAAAGTCTATATTCTTTATTACTTATTTTTCTGACTTTAAATGAAAATACCAAAAATTTGATGTAAAAGCATGAATACCTATAAGAAACAGAAGTGTCTCAGAGACTCAGAATAATAATAATTTGATAATGGAGCTTTGAAAAAGTCATCAAAATTTCGAAATAATTCTCTTATAATTATTTTATTATAATAGTTATGTCTCTAGTGTGAAAGTATGTCGATTTACCGGCGTTTCTATTACTAACATTTTATATCAGTTATTATTTATGAATATTATCACTGGAATATACCATAGCGGCACAGTGTCAATGCATAATTTTTTTTTGTAATTTGTCAGCAGTACAATTAAATAGAAGGAAATTTTCTTTTTCGTTGTATTCATTTAAACGCGTGGGAAGTATTCGTTTTTTCTAACTAAAACAAAAACAAAGACTTGAAAAAAATATACACATATGTACATATGTATGTATTTCAATCGCTGATTGGTATGACACATCATTTACTCATATGACAAGTAACGAGAATATGAGAGTTTTATAAAAGAGGTGAATTTGCAAATGTCGCGGGTTACGTGCATTCAATTTTCGATTTAATTTCTTTTTACTAAAGTACATGTATGTATGTATGTATGTGTGTTTCATATCTAGTAACCATACCATTAAATACTCTACGAATTGATAGACTACGATTATATTCAAATATTTATAAATTTGTCTCTTGAAGCGTCATTTACATAACCAGCGTTTGTGAGAAATAGCCTAGGCAATGTTAAATAATTATATTTCGATACAATTCGACTAAAGCTCATTCGTTTCGTTTGGCAGATTTTTTTTATTTAAAAAAGTGTATCACAAGATTTGCAAACATATTACTTAGCGAAAAAAAGGAAAAATAAATAACTTTTAATTAACTTGAAAAGTAGACTGTGACATTTTTATAAGTAATCGAGCATTTCACAGAATGACAGTTCGAAGTTAAGTGCTCTGCCGGGCTAGCGCGACAATAAGCGATAAAACCAGTGAAGCAATTTGTAAAATTTTGTCTGAGGAAAAAGTTTTTAGTTTTTATGAAAATTTGTCAAGTTATTATAATTAGTAAATACATTTTAAAACTTGGGTTTAAATGATTTTTATTAGAGAATGAAATCTACTTTAATTGTAAAAAATTTTAAGTAAATTCAAATGTAATAGGATATAGCAAAAATTTGTCGAAATGAAGCTCTTTTATTTCAATGAAACAAAAGTGTACATACATACATATATCACAAAAATCATCAACAGTAACAAAAGCCACTTGGGTAAGAATAAAATTTTATTTTAAAGGGATATATGTATATATGTACATTTACATATATGAACATACACACACATAAAAGTTTAAATACATACTGAATCGCTGAAGGTCTATTAAATTACTGAACGCCGAAAAATTAAGACGGAAATATGTAGCAAGTTTGCGTCAATTATGCACCGATTCGTAGAACAGACTAAATATAATGAATTACTTTTAATCGATAATTTTCGTGAGTACCAATATACATATACATATATGTACATACATATGTATAAACGAACAAAATGGTAAGCCTATTAAATTGTGGCAAGTTATGAACATCATGTTATGTTCATCAATCTACATTTGCCCAACACACCTATGCCTTAATAGGACTTTAGGCTCAAAATGGCGATGCAAAAAGGTTTAGAAAAAAAAGAAACATATATATTTCCATACATACATACATACGTACATATATAGAAGTATGACAGAAATGTTAAGGCAGAATGTGTAGGCGTGTCATGAAATTGAGAGTAACAGTTAGCCACACAGTCACCGTATAATTTTCGCATCAAAAGAATGAGAAGCAGGCTCTATGCCGATTGCTGTTTTTATTGTTGCATTTGTAATACAGTTAGCCTAGGACCATACGACCAGATCCTCGGTAGTCATATTGGAAAAAATGAGAGCGAAAAAAAAAATCCGACGATTTGCAAACAAACAGAAACAAAAAAAAATAACACCCAACAACAGCACTCACATGAACCACAACGACCCAAAGCGTTAAGCAGACGAGCTTGAAAATAATATTTTCCCGCTCCATTGCGAAAACAAGTGAAATACATAAACGAGAAATGAAAGTAAAGCAAGTACGAGTATAATGCAAAAAAATTGAGCAAATAGAAAAAGCGAATGAAAAGTGTGGTACGAAAGAGAAGTGTAAACTATACATATGAACGTACGTACATACATACATACATATGTACATACACACAAACGTAAAAAAGTGCGCGACAAGAGAGGGTGGGTGGTTAAGCATAGCCTAACAAGTCAGTCAAGCGAAAATTTATGGTGTCTACGAAAAATTCACATGACATCTCACACCCACTAAAAGGGCAACCAGCTGTGTTTGCGTGCCGAGTTGACAAGAATGAATAAAATTAAACGAAAAAAAAATTAATAGAAAATTCTTAAACGACAGCAACGATATACAAGTATTTAGTAAAAACTGTAATTTCAAGAACATTTCCACCATCCAGCATCAATATCACACGTACACAGAATGTAATAATAAACACTTTCAACCTGCTTTGTCGTGTTTCTTTAGACTCAAAGTGACATATGAAATACATAATAATCCACCACTTCAGATGGGTTTCATTCAGTTAGTTATGGATAACAACATTTCCGCCCAGTCATAGCGCTGTAATGAAACCAAAGCCATTACCATCCATTAAAACAAAAAAGATATTAACAGCTGCGTGAAAAATAATAGTATAAAATAAATTTCAAAGGCGTTGCACCAAGCCACTGACACATTTTGAAAATCTGACCGAATTGTTGATTTTGAAACAAATGAAAAAACTGTGAAATGCACTATTTTGATACCAATAAACAACAAAGAAAGGCTAAATTCTAAAGTGTGTCTTGAATTAGTTCAAATATGTTTTAATAATTGAACGTTATAGGAGAGAACTTCTAGGATATTTAGTTTGCTCAAGACATCCTAATTTCATTCAGTTATTTCAATTTTTACACAAGTTGAACGGGCGGCGGACAGTCACAGCTTAAACGGTTACTCATATTTACCATTTTGGTATATACATACATATGTACTTATTTATGTACATATTAGAATGTTCATATCTATGCAAACGGGTGGAAAAATAATAAAAATTTAATCAAAGAATAATAAATTATCAAAACGTCGCGGTACTATTAATTGGCGCACAAATGTACTCGTATTCATGCCCAGCTTTAATATACTTTATTCACCACAAAATGCTCATGCATATGCACAAACATATTTAAGATTACGTATGTACGTGGCGATGAATGAAGAGAATGAGAGCGCAGAAAATATACATATTAAAATGTTAAATAAAAAATTGCATGCAGGAAAAAAGCATTGAAGTCGTTGCCTGCCCAGGTTGGAGAGTCGTTGGGCGGTGAATGGTCTACTATTCGTAACAGCGGCGAAAAATAAAATGAACAAGTTTGTATCAGTTGGGCGAAGGAAGAAATATGTGAGGCAGCAAGAGGAAAATAAACGAAACTTCGCTGCCATTTTCAGCAAATCGACAAAGCAGTAAGAAAAACAAAAAAATAATAATAAATAAATGAAAATATAAAATCGCAGCCACGAGCAGTGAAAGAGCAAAAGCAATAATATCTACAACAAATCGAGGCGACCCACAAACACATGTTTGTAAGTATGTATGTACATATTTATTTATGTATGTATGCATACAAGTATTTAGGTAAGTTTGCCACCAACATCCAAAACCCAGTGTCACCTACCTAATTCAACTGGGCAATATTGGTGAGATAATAGCAACGACAACACTACTAAGTACACGACGCTCGTTTCAACTCGTCCTCGTCTCGGTCAGCCAACTAAACCGAAGAGCAACAGCGTAACAAAATATATAAAGTGACATAACGACGTTAACAACGGCGACGATGAGAATAACAGCAAAAAACGACAGGAATATTATGAAATAACACAAGTAATATAGCCGTCGTCGTGTACATACATACGTACGAATGTACTCGTATGTTTATTCGCAGAAGGCGGGCGCGAAGCACCAACCTACCGAATGGATATTCATACATATCTACTAACAAGCATTGCTATCAACCATTGCCATCGTCAACGCCGACGTCCTCGTTTGCGTCCTTGCCACTAGTGAGCGTTGCACTCCTCCTACCAATGCTGCCCAAAGTGTAACAGAATTCCTCAGGCGCTGCCGGAAACACGCGTGCCGTGCCATTGGCGGTGTGGTTATAAGTAGAAATAGGGTTGCCCAATATGAATCAAAAGAATTAACATTGATGGGCATATTTGTCAATTCAGATCAAGATTTTTTTGTCACTTTAATTGGTCAGACTGCCGAAACTATGACAAGGTTAGTGCTGTTCTATCTACTCGACATTAACTTAAACAAATATCTCTCTACTATTAAAGGAATTTATTTCATATGATTTTTCTGGTGTGTCATTTAAAGGGGTAAACTTGCGTGTCGTCGCATATACTACGTATGGCCCTAAGAGCAATTGGTACTTTTGTACGTTCGAAGACACTAGAGGAAAGCATTTGAGTGTATAGAGCTCTTTAATAAATATGAAAGGGTGGGATAAGAAGTAATTACTTTTTGAAAATTTTTACAGAAACTTCGCTTAGCAGCTTATTGAGTGTAGGGTTAATTAAAACATTTATATAATAAAATTAGTTTTTATTCTTTATAGCAGAAAATAAAAATTCCTTTTTCACAATTCAAAAATTCTTTTATACAGAACTTGATAAACATTTTATTTTTTGAAAAGTAAACTTAACAAAGAATTCTTAAATCAATTTAACTAACATACAAATTAATAAGTATACAGAGTAAATATTCAACAATAATAAGATCCCTACATCGAGTTTCACTTGTAGACAGGCGCTGTTAGTTAAAAATTTCATTTGCAATTCGATATATGTAAGCTAGAAGTACCCGAACTGACTTATGTTTATCGAAATAAAGCAATGCGTTTATCTGAAAGGCTGAAGTCTAATCGATATCAAAGCAGAGTTGGATTCTAATCTTGTTGTGGCTGCGCCTGCGTTTAGACAGCTGAGTTTAAGCGAGGGCGTCAGAATTGCCAAAACGAACCCAACATTCAACGATCAAGTAAAAACCACTACGCCAGAGATTCTAAATAAAATCCATAAATCCTGGGTTTTTACCATAATGAAGGCATCAAAATTCTTGAACAACGTTGGAAAAAAACTTTGAATTACTACTATGTTGAAATTTAATTTTTATAATTTGTTATTGTTTCGTGTCTTGCATTCGGTTGTTTATGGGTCCGCTTTGCTGCATACCAAATAAATAATTTCGCGTTAAAATACTTTCATAACTTAAAATATTCACCTGCATATGGCAACTCTGCTTATTATCAGGCACAGACAGCAATGGGCATGTCATTGCGAAGTCGGCGCAGTCATCACTTATTCTCTGCCACGTTTATCAGTCTATTTGGCGCTGAGTGTCTTTCGTCTGCCCAAGCGACGTTGAAACTATCAACGAATTCGTATGTCATGGGGAGCATCGCCACTTTACTCAGTTGCTTCGTTGCTCAGTGTTTTGCTAGAGATTTAACAAATATCCCACGATTCCACTTCTTTGTTACGTTTTCATGATGCTCCTTTTCTTGTTTGCTTTAACTCGTGCAAGAATTTAAGTTGCAAAAAGAAAAAGGGAAAATAAAAAAATATTAATGCAGTAGGTAGCAAACAAAGCTATCCGAAGAATACGCAATTAAGTAATGTGCGGAGAGAAGAGCTTGAAATGTGTGCACGTCCTACATACATACGATTTTATCTGATGCAACTTTGACATAATGAAAGCTTGTTTTACTACAAAAAATTTAGTCAAAATATTATATATAGATATAAATAAATAATACGTCATTTCAATTAAAAGAAAACTCTCTTCCCAATGCCCAACGTTTCTCATATTCATGACTTATTTTGAGATAGCGGCACGTCGTATAAAGTATTGAGTAATTTTCAAGCATTTCTTTAAGGGTAGCAAATGTGGTCTCCACTTTAAGCTTCCGTTAATGGCTCACCCGTGAAACCGGAAAAGGCAAATGCCAAACAAGGAAGTGACGGAAACAGAGAAAGGTGTTTTAACTTACACAAGTGTCGTTGGTGGGATGCCAAGCCACCATTGGATACCATATTCACCACATAGCTATGCGTGCAATGTGGACAACCACTAAGTGGAAGCTAAAGTACAAAATACAAAAGGCAAAGGCAAAACAGTAAAACAGTAAAATGTAAAAGGCAATACACGCAAAATAACCTTAGGATACTTATTTAACGCGCATAAAAATGAAATAAATGTTCATGAAAGTGAACAACGAAGGGATAGAGAACAAAACTAAATAAAACAAACCACAACCACCAAGACTACTTGCATACAGACAGACCAAGAAAAAAGGATTTATTTATTATTGCATTAACGTGACAGGCAAGTGTTGAGTTTAAGTTCATCATTAGTGCGCGTGTATGTGCAAAATGTACACAATATGGGAAGAAGTGAGTGGCAAAGCTGACGGAGAAAAGGATACAAAATATATCTATAACAGTCAAGTTAACCAAAAATTTGCTATGACGATGAGTACGAAATACAGCGGCACATATTCATGCCTACATACATACATACGCATGTACATATGTATGTATGTATGTATGTTGGTAGTTCGTTGCAGTTAAATTAATAGAAGTGGAAAGAGAAATCGGGCAAAGTCGTGAAAACGAAATTTTTACACGTAAAATAACTGAGAATATTATAAAACTTTTTCACTACACTTGGACAAAATTGCAATATGAGTTGATACATATGTACGAGTATGTATGTATGTACACATCTACATACATATGTATATATGAAATCATTGCTGCTGTGGAGAGCTTTTGTGTTTGGTAGCGAAAAAAATATTGGACGGATTGGAAAAAATATGGGAGAGATGGGAGAGGTGGGAGGAGGCATGCTTTCGTGTGTACACAAGAAATGAAAATGTAACGGCAACAATGTTTTTTACGATTAAGTTTTTCAACTTTACATAATCTGAATGCAATTGAAAAAATATCTCTCGCGGAGGAGTGCTTTAAAATCTAAATATTTGTTCAAATTTTTTTGCTTTGATGGCTTCTGAAAATGGTAATTGTAGTTAGCAATTGCAGACACTTTAGAAATTGAATAAACGTAGATACTGATATAACAACTATTCACTAGAAGCGACGAATTCGAAAGGAATTTTAAATTCATAATAAACAGTGATTGAAATAATTGAACTCATTGTGATTTTTATTTTTACCAAAGCGAATATTTCAATGCGAATATTAACGAAAATAAATATTTTTGTGTTTAAGTGCCACCCAAAAAAAAAGGTTAGCTTACGAGTATTATTCTGATATCTGAAGATGTATTGAAATCGTTTTTACAACAGCTTACAATTTTTCATAAGAAAATCTCAACGAAGGAAAATTTTAGCAAAGGTTTTGTCAAGTCTGCCTACAACTTAAAAACAAGTAAGGAAAGCTAAATTCGGGCGAAACCGAATTTTATATACCCTCGCGATGTATTTTTGTATGGACGTTTCTTTGTTTCAAATCGTAGCTAGTATTAAACGTTACTAAATTTCTTTCAATAAGAACTGAAAAACGAAGTTTTTTGCCTTTTCTCAAAATTTCCGTTATATAGAAGTTGGGCGTGGTTAGGGTCCGATTTCAAAAATTATTGACGGTGATGCTAGTGATATCAAAACAATATAATCAGCAAATTTTGTGACGATACCTTACATAGTTACTGAGATACCTACAAACTTTTTTTTATAAGTGGGCGTGGTAACGCCAATTTCTCAAAATTTCATAAAAATCAAGTTTTTTAATTAACTATCTCTCTAAAGATTAAATTTTTAATAATATGTTCCAATAGATAAAGAAATAACGAAATTTTTGCATTTTTCCGTTATATTCGAGGTGGGCGAGGTTATGGTCCGGTTTCAAAACATTTTTAACGATGATAATAGCAATATCAAGTAAAATATGTGTACCAAATTTTGTGACGATACATAACATTGTTATTGGCAACGCCCATATTTCCAAATTTCATTAATACCTAATTGCATAGTTTAAAATCGCTGCAAATACCAAATTTCACTCAATTTGCTGTAATAGATACCGAAAAAACGGAGTTTTAGCATTTTTCAAAAATTTCCTTTATATGAGAGGCGGGCGTGGTTATTGACCTATCTTGACCATTTTCAATACCAACCTACCCTGTTCAAAGAGCAATCTATGTACCAAATGAGATATCTCAATTTTTACTCAAGTTATTGTAACCACGGACAGACGGACGGAGGGACGGACAGACAATCAGGGCTAAATCGATTCCTCTTTTCATTCTGATCATTTTAGTATATATATGTCTATATCTATCTCGCCTATTTTTTGCTGTTACAAACAACCGTTATGCGACAAAGTTAATATACCCTTGTGTACAAGTACGCTCGGGTATAATAATGAGAAATTCGAAGAAAACTTTAATTTAGGGAAGAAAAATTCCACGGAAGCTGTAAAAGTAAGTAAAGAATATAACTTCAATGATAATACGGATATGTAAATTGTTTAAGAACTGTATAAGTCTACTTTTTGTGAACCTAAATCTATCGGGAAATAAAATAGCAAATAAGGGGCAGCAAAGCGAAAAAAGTATGTATTTTCAAAATAGCGAAAAGCTAAAATAAAATGTGAATATTTGAAATCAGGAATGAAAATATGACACTAAATACTTAACAAACTGTTTCATTACTAAAATAATAGAATTTTGAGTTAGCTTGCCTTATCGAAAAATTTCTCATTTAATACTTTATAAGAAAGATTTTTTTTAAATAGCATTTGTAAAGATTTATGTATAGGTATGTATGTATATGCTAATATAAGATTTCATTGACAATGATTTTTTGCATACATATGTATGTATGTATGTACATATGTACACACTTAAGCAAACCATAATTAAATGCGTGCGAATGAACTTTATTTCAATTTCTTTGCTTTTATTATTTTAAAAAATTAACTTACATCTATTTCGCATTGCTGGGCTGGATCTGGTGTTAAAATATCCGATCTGTTATAGTTTTTGTTTCTCTTTTAATAATAATTATTCAATAGCTCACACTTTCACACAATGCTGAAATCCGATTATAATCGCCATAATTGTTTTTATCACTAATCACATTTAAGTCCGATACTTCATTGTCTCAAATACGCCGATCACACAACTAAACAGTAAAAAAAAAAATATTTAAAGAAATGTCACTGTGACACGCACACGCAAGGAACAGGAGCTCAACGCGAAATACACAAATGACTTTTGCATAGACACGAGGAGGAACAAAACAGCGACGGCGACCAATTCGCGCACACTAAAACAACAACATGCAAGCCACAACAGGATAATAACGGAGAATGAATGGCCGCAGCGCAAAGCGTCGACGTACAAAGCTACTCAGCTGGCTGACTGACGGACTGGCAGGCAGGCAGGCGGGCGGGCACTGGCAATACGAATCTGCCACACCCAAAATATATTCGCACAAATTTCGTACTAATTTTGTTTTTGCTCTTACTTTTTCTTGATATATTTTTATATTGTTTCTACTAGTCGCTTAAAATTTTGCTATTTTTTCTTCTTCTTTCTTAACTTTTGTGCAAAATGTTTTCGCTGACTATTGTGTTACTTGTGCTTCTTCAGCTTCGCATTTGCTTTCTTTTCCTTGGTGTTGTACACATTATTATTATTATTATTATTATTACTGCGTTTCTGGCGTATGAGTCTTTGTCTTGCGATTCCTTTTAGTATGGCTTGACATTACAACAACAACTGGCAGTGAAAAAACTGCGCGTGCACATTTGTAGGTTCACAATTGTGGTGGTAGCAACAAGGATGTGAAAAAGGGTAAGGTAATCGAGGCAAGTGAAAAAGTGCAAGCGAAAAAGGAAAGAGTATCAGATATGAGAAGAAAAAGACGTGATACAATTTTTTTTTAGGAGACGCGCGGCATATTAATAAAATAGGAAAGAGAGGAAGCTGGCGGAGGGAAGGCTATTAAAGGTGGATGGATAAAAGTAGGGGAGCGCACGCAAAAGTAAAATGTTTAAATGGAAACACGTTGAACTTTTGACGAGGCGTAAAAATTACGAAAGTTGCAGCCAAATTTTGCACGCATGCGAGTGTGTGCGTGTGAGAGTGCCTACGTGCGACCGGATATATGCACATGTGCATACATACAAACATACTCGTCAAGCAAGCGGATAAGAGCTATGCAACGCGGAAGGAGCAAAGCAGAATACTTTTGGCGTGGGTAGGTTAAACGATGTGCCCTTTCTCTCTCATCACTTCTACATTCTTGCTGCTAACCGAAACTTTTGTTTATGACTCCAGAGAACCGAAATGCCAAAAATGCAGCGAATCGCGTTGCGATGCAATACACAATAAACAATATCCCTATATGCCCATGTAAATATGTATGTACTTACATACATACGTACGCATGTATGTAGGTATGTACCATAGATAATAAAGTATGATTGCTCAAAATAGTGTAGCACAGCATAAAAATGTATAACCAGCAAGTGATCGAAATATTGCAGAGCATTCCGCGCGCGACTTTGGCCTGTAAATTTCGACTCCCCAACTCGAATGCGCCGACAATACTGAAATGTCCTTCGACGATGACTACGTCGAGGCCGTAGTGTGTGGCACAACATCAACAACAATAAAAAAAAGCAAGAACAACAACAACGGCGGCAGCAGCAGCAGTAGCAGCAGCAAATATGAAACAACGCACTGACGTTGGCAGCTGCAGAAAACCGTGCAAACAAAAGAGGCCGAAGCAAGGATTACATTCATGTATGTATTCATGTACTTAAATGTGTACATACGAACATCCCAGGAAACACTGCCAAAGAAAATTTCAAACTTTTGAGATTATTTTATTTCTCAATTTAATTTTACGCATGAATAATCATTTAAACATTTTCTTAAATTTTGCAAAACCTTGCGATAAACATTAAAATTTTATATTAAAAAAGTGCCTTTCAACTTGAAAACGCTATCAACGGTTATTTGCTATGCATTTGAGACATAACCTTTGAGGTTTGAGAAAAGGACTGTTTTCAAATTTATATTTAAGGACAATGTTTATTGGGATTAAAAGCCGCATACTACATAGCTTTCGTAAGTATGTATGTATGCAGATATACACATGTACATATGATATGTACATATGTATGCATATGAATGTCCTGCATGCAGTGACTTTCGAGTTGAGTGACGAGCGCATAAATGTTACCGAAAAATAGAGCAAAAAAATGAAAATCGGAAAAAACTTTGTAATGGAAAGTAAGAAAAGCACAAAAACCAAAACCATTCACGTACGTACATATGTATATATATATTTATATATATATGTGAATGAGAGATGAAACTTGTGTGCGAGTGGAAGGAGGGTAAAAAGAAACTTCTGCAAAACGAGTGGCGCAGCATTTCTGACGCGTATACACATACATACAAACAAACACAGCAATATACTCGGCATGTAAATTTGTAAGTAGTATACCAGGAGCAAAGGCAAATAGCTGTAATGCTAAAAGAAAAAAAAAATTAATGCAAAAAATCGAACGCACGAGCAAGCCATAAGTAATAACGACGCCTCAACGACAGTGCGCATGAAAGGATTAAACGATGGTCACAAGGAAAAAGGTGAAATGGAATAAAACTGATATAAAGAAACACCCATCTATCGTCGATGATATGGAAAAGCGATTAAACTAAATAAGTATCTTTTTTGGTTTTTTTCACAAAGCATACTACATACATATGTATGTATATTATTTGTACTGTGTCACAATTGGCTGATGGCAAAGAAAAATGTAAAGCTGTTTCCAACCAATCGAGCCTTTTTACACAAAAATAGTATAAATTTGATTCTTGGACATGGAGTGTATTGGGTCATGATAAAAGACTTACTATTACCTAGTTGGAAGGCTTACTTCGAGGGGATAGTAGGGTCATATAAGTTTTCCCCGTTAGTGAGGAAAGCCAGGGTAATAGGGTCTTAAAAGGTAATATACATTTTTTTTTAAAGCGATATATTACACTTTGCAATCGAAACATAAATAAATCAGTCAATAAAAACAAATTTTATTTGACCATTTTTAGTAGTGTTGGGTGGCATATATGTACGCAGAAAGATCTCAGAATTCGATTCTCAAACGGATCGACAGCATCCGTTTTTTTTTTAATTATCGAACTAAAAAAAGTTTTTTAAGAGTACACAGAAGTAAAATGAACACGAAATTACTCAGTACTAAGAAATACCCTGTACCAAGCGTCAAGGCTCAGTTAGTCAAGTCTTAACTTAACTTAACTTAACTTAAGCGAACCTGTTATAGGGAATGCCGTGCAAGCGATTAGTCAACACTTAACTTACCGTAAAAAACTTAAGAATCTGTTGATTTTAGATTCTTAATAAAGGTTCAATTAGAGGTACCATACCATAACGCCATAACCATAGTCGTAGGCATAACCATAACCATATTTAAGCAATCGATTAGTGTTGCCATAACCATAAACAGCTGATATTTGCAACAAACTGAAAGTAAATAAAAATTTAGTAAAGTATGTAAAACGCGGACGCAAAATATAAACAAAAAACACAAAAACTCACCAAAACAAAGTAAACTGCACACGAAGAATAAAAATATCACAATAAACGAGGCGAATCAGCAATCAGCTGTTTATGGTTACGGCAAAAACCAAAATTCAGTTGGTCGCTATGGTTATGGTTATGGGTATGGCGTTATGGTATGGCACCACTAATCGATTACAGTGTAACCCATAAGGTTGGTTGGATCAGCTGTTTTCTATGGTTATGGTTATGGCACCTCTAATTGAACCTTAAGTTTCGGCCTTACGTAAATTGAGAGCGGTGAGAACGGTGAGAGAATCAGGCTTACCAGATCTTAACATTTACAATTTTTGAAAATAAATGTAAGCAAAAATTACATTTAAAACGATTTTATTTGATGTGGTAACATAGGCGGCGAACCGTTAAGGTTCAATTAGAGGTACCATACCATAACGCCATAACCATAATCGTAGTCATAACCATAACCATATTTAAGCAATCGATTAGTGGTGCCATAACCATAAACAGCTGATATTTGCAATAAACTGAAAGTAAATAAAAATTTAGTAAAGTATGTAAAACGCGGACGCAAAATATAAATTAAAACTTATCAAAACAAAATAAACTGCACACGAAGAACAAAAATATCACAATAAACAAGGCGAATCAGCAATCAGCATTTTATGGTTACGGCAAAAACCAAAATTCAGTTGGTCGGTATGGTTATGGTTATGGTTATGGCGTTATGGTATGGCACCACTAATCGATTACAGTGTAACCCATAAGGTTGGTTGGATCAGCTGTTTTCTATGGTTATGGTTATGGCACCTCTAATTGAACCTTAAGTTTCGGCCTTACGTAAATTGAGAGCGGTGAGAACGGTGAGAGAATCAGGCTTACCAGATCTTAACATTTACAATTTTTGAAAATAAATGTAAGCAAAAATTACATTTAAAACGATTTTATTTGATGTGGTAACATAGGCGGCGAACCGTTAAATAGCTGAAAATAGAATTATAGACAAAAAGAAAATTTAAACATAAAAATTAATGACGAAAAGTTAACCGTAACCTCCAGTAAAAAAATGTACGATAAATTCTGCATGTAAATTGGCACAATAAAAAATCTGTATTTATCGGGTGGATTTGCCACCACCTTTTCCTCTGACCAAGTGACTGCTTTTTGCACATTTTGTACATTTGTGCTAAACTTAAAAACATTCGACACATTTTAATTTTCCTTGGCTTTTTTACAAGCAATATGCGATTCAAAAATAATCACACAAGTGCTTTTATTTTCTTTTGTGTCAAAGAAGATATTAAAAGAACAATATGCAACAAAAATTAATCATCAAAAATTAAGTTAACATGTTGAGCAATCGTCGCCAATTCTTAAGTAAAGTTAAGTTAAGTTAAGTCTTGACTAACTGAGCCTTCACGTTGATACCTGCACTCGGGATCGATTTAAAGAACTCAGGTAATAAATGTCTAAAACTAAGATACTTAATACTACTGAGTTCTTCCATCCACATGTACTGGCATTCACAAATGATTGTTGCTCAATTTCAAGTTTCGAAACTTATTACAACATATACTAGAATTTTACCCTCAATGAAACGAAATATTTAATCATTCATTGGTTAATTTATTAAATTTTAGGTTGATTTTTAGATTTAAAAAATTACACAAAACAGAAAAACATTACAGGAATTCAGTTTTATAATATGCATAGTATAAAATTTTTTTACACATCTTTATAAATGTACTTCTCCATAGGTTGATACATGAGTTTATAAAATTTTTGTTAGAAAATTAAAATTTAAAAATAATTTTACGATTGCTTGGAAATCTTTTTTGTATACCTGCACAAAGCTGTCTCTCTTATTTAGATAGTTATAAACATACAAAATAGTATTTACCTCACCGTAAATTAATGACGACAAAGTTTCGAAGAAATTTGCAAAAATTGACTTCACAAATATTTTAATAACTTTTTAAGAGTTTTTTTTTGGATTTCTGCACCGAGAAATGAAAGCTTGACGATATTTGTATATTTAAAAAAAGCATTCGATACTTCCAAAAATACGCGATACGAAAGATTCCCCTCAAAGTAAACAATAAAATTCGGGAGAGAATGGTTGCATGTCATTTTCCGTAAAAGTGTCGACCCTTTCTAATAGTTATACAGAAATACATTTACAAATAGTACTTGAATCTATAAATGACCGAAAACATGAATACTGACTTAAACGAAAGAAGTTTAAAGTGTTTCTTTTTTGCAAAGAATCTCAAGTAAAAATGCTCACTTATTTAATGTAAGCTGGTGATTTATCACCTTTTTAAGAGGTATTTATAATATATGTATGTAAAAATCGATGATTAAAAAGGTATGAAGCAGAGTATTTAATGATATTTGAAAGTTTTGGTTTAAGCGAATAATTAGATCAAAATAGCAGACTTATGACAGAATTAAAATGTTAAGAGTAACACAGAGACACGGAGACACAGTAATACATACACAATTAGCGTTGGTTTTAATACGATCCATATAATATATTCATCCTTTTCCTATTTTAACAATTTCTATGTTTATTTGTGGCCTTAAACTATGTATATTGAACACTTTTGTTGTTAAGCTGCTGTTAAGGTAGAGAAGGGAACGAATATGATGTTTTAGTCACACGAATCACTCTCCAACTAAGCACAAGCATATTTAGTTCAACACCCTAAACAGTATCGAAAATGTTGCCAAAATATGTACATAGATGAGGAGTCGAACGAAAGATATGCGACAGCAAAACGCGAAATTTGCAAAGAGACTCGGCCAAAAGGATGTGCACATACGCCTATACATACACATGCGTTTTAGAGGACTCTTATTGTGAGTGGAGGAGGGGGTTTGAGTGGCGGAGAAACATATGATTTGGCAATAAATGAACGAGACACAAGTCCAAATGTATACACAGATAGGTAGAAAGAATGATAGCATTTGGCTGTGTGAATGAAACGGTTCGTTCGAAAACATCAAAAGGAACAAATACATAGCATGGGAATGATTTGCGTAGGCGTACACTTAAGTACAAACTAGCGTGTGTGTTGTGGCTGTAGACTTGTCTATATATATATATATATGGTAAATTAATGTATGTATGTATGCACGAAAGAGTATATAGAGGTGCAAAAAGATGTGCGAATATTGTACGTGTTACTTACTACGTAGTAACAAACCAATGTCGATATTTTTTGAAAGTGCTAAATTTGCAAACTACTTAACGGATTTGGGCAAACATTTTTTCATTAGTACTTAGAATTAATATAAATGAAGACGTGTTTCAAATGTCTATGTGCCAAGGTTGCCCAAGAAAAATATTTGTCGGGGCGTATGAGTAACCTGCGGATATGTAATGAAAAATGCTCAATTTCCACTGAAGCGAGCAGAAGACTTTTAGAATAGTTTATTAAAATAATGAATATTTTATTAAGCTAATGCATATTGCAAATTGCGCTTTAGTGAAATAGATTTGCTAACATAAAACCTAAATTACTTTTAACACATTACACAGTGCCAAAAAAAAAATGAAGTCGAAATGCCTGCGAAGTGATGTTATTTTTCTTGTAGATCTTATCGAGTAAAAATAGAATCCAATTTTGGAATTTGTTAAACACCCCCAAAATCTCGAGTTAAGCTTAAAAACCCGATTGTTAGTACTTTTGCGCACTTTTTAGCACCTAAACGTACTCTTTGAATCAAATAAAAACTTATTTAGGTTCTTATAAAATAGTGTGTGAAAATATCGCCAAAGTCAAAAAAAGGAGAAAAAGGGTAACAAAGTTTAAGTTTGTTGTGCAAAAGCAAATAAATCTCTTCAGCTTTATTAAGACATCTACATATAAATCATTCAAAAGGTCTGAGTTTCTTCTTTCTTAAACCGTTCTTAATTTAAAATAGGTTGATAATTAGCTAAGATGTGCGCAAAAGTACGAAAAATCAGTTTTTTAAGCTTAACTCGAGATTTTGGGGGTGTTTGACAATTTACAAAATTGGATTCTCGTGCTACTCGATAAGACCTACAAGAAAAATAACATCACTTCCCAGGGTATTTTGCAGTGTCACACTGTGTTATTTGCTTCAAATTATTTCTAATAATTTCTACAATTTGTACATATGTACATATGTATACACGCATAATTCAAGATGTACATACATAACATATGTATGACCGTTGCGAAACCTCGCTCAACCACGACCTCCTTGTGTATTTAGTATAAATGTTTGTACATGTTTACTGTTAAAAAAGATAGCAGAAAGCACACCACACGAAATGAACCCACGAACAGGAAAATGCACCAAACTAAAAACGAAACTAAGGCAAAACATACAGAACTAACCTGAAGCAAAATGCTAAAACAAAAAACAAATAGCAGCGCACGCAATGAACGCGACTAAGTTGAAGTCAAGCTTTGCACTATAAAATGGCGCAACGGTGGCTAAAGACTTTGCAACGAATGGGACTTTGAGTCGGTCGCTACCCACTACCGGACATACCAAACAAACCATCGCTGGCCAATTGTACGATGGTAGCAACAAATATCCGTCTAAGCAGCATAACAAACCGCCATTCGATTACAAACTCTGCCGCACATTCAAAGAGTAAAATGATGAGTTTGCCAAAAGGACAATGAAAGAAGTTTGGCTTGCCGTACGCGTATACCAACACTTACTTACAGAATACAACAACTCGTATCTGACTAGTGTGAAAAGTAAATGTAAGCCACAGCGAACAAGACTAACACAATACCAACCGACCCAGTCGAGAAGGCTGTAAAACAACAACAACTAAAAACAAAATAGAGTCAACAAGCAAATATGGCGCTGATGGATTGAATGAGCGAGAACGGGCATGCGATTCCGCAGTGGATAGACACACGCATTTTAGAAAGGACAACTGACGCACAGTGGTACATTTGCATACATTTGCGGCAAAAAAATAAAGAAGCTGATGTCAGCCTTACATTTTTTTGTTCGTATGTTACTTTAAAGCTATAAAATCGGGAAAAAATTATTATTATTACACAACAGAACACCCAAATAATGGCATTCATTTTAAAACGATTTAAAATGCAATGCAAAATTGGACTTATACAGTATCATTTTGGGAATAGTTCAAGAATTTTTCGCGACTTGTTAGTGACCAGTTCTGCACTAGCTTTTAATTATTCATGACTTTTAAGGGATTAATCACGAATTCTAGTCCCGAATTGGTCATGAAAAAGTCACCAACAACCAACCAATTTAGCGGAAATGTACAAAAAAATTTAACAAAATGTATCAAAATAGTACCGAAAATTAAACGAAAATACTTCGGAAAAGTACATTAATAATCTCAAAATTGTCCTGAATATTAGGATTATAAATTTTTTTCTTCCTTATACTTATTATGAAAGGACTTTTATAAAATAAATCTCAAAATAGAAGTTTTTGAAGACTTACAAATATCCATTGCGGTGATATTTAATTAGTATGGAAATAATTTTATAATATACTCGTAAGTCTCGAAAATATAGTTATCGATGACTTCAAAAAGGTCCCTACCTCATAATTGTTTTCAAAACATTTATTACTCTTTCAAAAACTCCACCATCAAATAATAATTTGTCTCGGATAATATTTATAACGGTTAAAGTCGCTATTTATAAAGTATAGTTTTTGTTGCTAATATTTAATAAAATACAACTTATTAGCAAAAAACATCGCTCATTTGAACAAAAAACACAATATGTTGCAGTAAAATAAAATTCTTTTGATTTCTGTTGATAAAGTTTGCATACAATTTTGTTACAATGTATAGTACATTGTAGTACATCTTCTAAAGCAGCCATAACCGTTCAAATGTTAAAATTTAATTTTCCGAAAACTTTATGCTTTCCACGGAAATTCCACCGTATGCCGATGTGTTACATTGATGTAAGCAGCAGCAGGAATTTCATTAAATGCATTACGCGGAACCAACAATATGTATAAAAATATACGTACGAGTATATCTACAATGCACCAGAAGCAACAGCAGCAGTAGCCATAATGGACGCAGCAAAGCAATGGCATAAAGCAAATGAAATAGAGAATTTGACGAACGTACCGACAGGCCAACAAAATGCCCGACCGACATCTACTCGTACATCCGCATCCGCATTTTGTTTGCATTGGCATGCAGAGGCGATAACTTCGCCCACCAAAGCGCACTCCAAGCACCAAACGCCGCAACATAAATAAATACATACATACGTATGTACATAAATATCTATACGAAGATGTAAACATCTGCTGGAATAGCTGCGGGCAGTTGAATGGCTGTGGAACTATGCTACCTGCCTCTTGCAACGCATGGAGGGAGCAAGCTAACCCAGGCGGTATAGGCAAGGCACAACGACAAAGGTTTGTATATTTTGTACTCATACCCGGCTAACCAAAAAAGTGTGCGTCCCAAAATAAGGATCCAATTCTTAGGTATAAGCTTTTTTGGAATGTTTTATGTTTTTATGCTTTTGAAGTGTTAGCGTTCATCTAACGGAGTTTAAAAAAAATTTGATGCAGCTTCTTTTTAAATGAACTTAACATGAATAGTTTTAAGTAAATCCGTGAGCCGTACACACGTTTTTGTTTAATTGTGTAAAAAGAGGTGAATAATTATATTATTAAAGTTTAAGCGTGTATCGCTTCTTTTTGTGTCAATTATCGGAAGAATATTTTTTTATATAATTTCAGTCACTAGCCGATTACGTCTTTGATGAAGACGTTGCATTTAATTTCTGATTTTATGCATTTATACCTAAATATACATATATGTATGTGTGTAGTAGGTATATATTTATTTTAATATTTTTTAAATATAACTTCCTATATGTTAATAAAAAAACAGTATTAAACAAATAAAACTAAAAAAAAAATTAAAATTAAAGGAAAATATTTTAATCCCATTAAAAAAGCATTAAAAAAACAAGTAAGAAATGCTAAACTCGGGCGAACCCGATTTTTATATACCCTCGCGATGTAGTTTTGTATAGGCGGTGCACATAATTTCATGAAAACCCCGTTTCTTTGTTTAAAATCGCTGCTAGTATTAAAATTTACTAAATTTTTTCTAACAAAAACTGAAAAACGAAGTTTTTGCATTTTTTTTTTAAATTTCCGTTATATGGAAGTTGGGCGTGGTTATGGTCCGATTTTATAAATTATTGACGGTGATGCTAGTGATATCAAGAACAATATGTTCAGCAAATTTTGTGACGATACCTTACATAGTTATTGAGATACCTACAAACGTTTTTTTTATAAGTGGGCGTGGTAAAGATAAAGAAATAACGAAATTTTAGCATTTTCCAAAATTTCCGTTATGTGGGAGGTGGGCGTGGTTATGATCCGATTTCAAAAATTTTCTACGATAATAATAGCGATATCAAGGAAAATATGTCCACCAAATGTTGTGATAAACCTTACACCGTTATTGAGATACAGAAATCGGTTCCTAAGTTCCTAAATACCTAATTTCTTAGCTCAAAATCTCTCCAAATACCAAATTTCACTCAATTTGCTTTAATGATTTTCATTCATTTCATTTTCAATACCTACCTGGTCCAAAGGGCAATCTATGTACCAAATTTAATTGAGATATCTCAAATTTTACTCAAGTTATCTTCTGCACGGACGGACGGACGGACAGACAGACATCGCTAAATCGACTTATCTTTTCATTCTGAGCATTTTGGTATATATATGTTTATATCTATGTCGATTCTGTTATGCTGTTACAAGCAACCGTTATGTGAACAAAGTTATAATGCCCTTGTGTACAAGTACGCTCGGGTATAAAACCATAAAAAATAAAGCGAAATGCTCTATTACGACCCCAAAAGACTCCAATAAACCAAAAGAAGCAAGAAATGCTCCGATAATATTCCGAAAAGACTCCTGGAAACCTTCAAAAATAGCTCCCAAAAAGCTCTTCAATTCACTGAAAACGCGGCATCAAATGCACCGAATTCATCGAATTTGAATTCATTATTTAGAGTCCTTTCAGCGTGCCCGCGTAGAATAAAAAATCGTTCATTTATGAAGAAAAAGCTCCGAAATAAATAAGAAGGTTTTCTGTTCATAAAAGACTAAAACACTGGGTACAAATTACGACCTGTAGGATCTTAAGGCAGTCTTGGCCCAGATGGTATCGTAAACGGTCGCGTAGTCTGTATTCCTTAAGACATGATAAAATATCCCAGCTAATTGGCGTCTTAACTGGGCACTGCCTCATAGGTAACCATGCGGCGGGTCTCGGAGTGCCCATTCGCAGTTGCTGTAGAAGCTGCAAGGAGTATGAAGAGGTGGAAAGAGTTCTACACCTCTTATGCATCTGTCCAGCGCTAGAGAGAAGCAGGCCACGTTTTCCAGGGGCACCCCTTTATGGAGACCTCGGGGAATTAAGTAAAAATTACCCAAGATGCTTGACAAGATTCGTCAAGAACTAAGGATGGTTCAGCAAGGAGGAGTGAGCATTTTGATGGTGGAATCACAACGGGCCTCTATATAATGGTCTAAGCGTGTCGCTGATTATCAGTGGCAACCACACCTACCTACTACCTACCTAAAACACTATTTTGCGGGGTCCACACACACATATACATATATTTATGGACGTAGATACACATCGAATAGTTTGAGATAGTATACTCCTTGAATTAGGAAAATAAGCAGTGATTGACCGAAAGCTTGAAGATAATTTGTACCCAAGAGGTTAGTATTTACAAATGTATGTACGATTTATATATCTCTAAGCTCACAAGCAACAAACACCTAATTTGAAAATCTTGTTTACAAAAGAAAAAATAATACACTATATGAATTATATTTTTTCTTAATTTTTAATCCAATAGCCAGTTCTATGGAAGTTCTGTAATTTTTACACATTTTATTAAAAAATATTTTTGTGAAAGCCATCATGCACGGTGTTTGCCGATCATTTTTTAATTCCATTAACAGAGGGTCAAGAATTTACCAAGAAGTCCCAAAAAGCGGAAAAACCGTAAATCTCCAAGAAATAAGGTATATTATTGGATCCGCTAGATGGCGCTGAAGTTAACATAATTTTAATTTAGCATGATAAGGGCAAATTTGATGTGGCTACAAATTCCTGTTGTTTTGTCTATTAATTGTTCCTCCGGAGAGATCGTCCTACATATTTTCCATTTCGGTCTTAATTGAAGTTAAGTGCAATCCCCATTGAAATTATTGTAAAACACAGCACGGAATACACAAGCATATCTAGATCAACAATCAATTATTTTTGACCGGTAATACGAAAAGACTAACTAAGGCTATATATGATTTAAATCTGCTACCGAGTAGAAATAGTAAGTCGGGTAAGGACAACTTACACCATTGCTGGACTACTGGAAGAGAATTCAGTCATTTTTAGATTATAATTATTGAAAAATTTCAAAAATGCATTACAGTGAATGCAGCCAAATATGGTCAACCTGTGGCACAGCTATTGAGATCCTTCTGCTCTTTATGCATTCCTACTGCTGGAGGGTGACTGTGTGTAAAGGGAACGTACACCTACCTTGCTTGAGATACATATTTGTTGGTTTGCAATTTCATTTGCACGGTCTTATATTCGAATTTTGCAGTTGCCAAGGCGCAGCCACGCATGGAATTATTCAAAGCGGGCGTAGAGTACCAAACTAGCGTCGCAGCCCTGGTCGTGTAGCTAGGCAACCAGCTGAAGCTCAGATCCAGGGTAGTGAATACAACTATTACTACTCGTACATGGGATGTATGTTTGTATGTAAAAGTGCATATATTTACTCTTTATGCCTATACACCTGCATCAGTATCTACCATGTACTTGCTGTACTATACAAGTGGATGGACGCAAGCATATATATGTACACTTACGAACGAGTATGTATGGTATGTGAATATTTAACTCATTGAACTAAATAGAAATATGGCGTCGGCCTATCCGATGTTAATTAATTGGAAATGGAATAAGATGGGCGGTCGTTTGATTGTGTAATGGAGGTTTGAATTTTTAACTATGCATCTCTGTTTTAATTAATGCTATCCAACCTGCCGACGACAAATAGAAACATTTAATTAAATTACTCATACGCCTTGTAGCTCCAGTTGGACCTGCGTAACCAGCTCAAATTCGAGAGTTATGTATGTTCTACTTAATATTTATTGCATCAAGTTCAAACCAATTTTTTTTTATTAGTACACATGCGCCAACTTCAATAACAATGACTGATCTTTAAAAAAAAAAAAAAAAACAAGTAAAAAAAGCTGGTTTCGGCCATGAGAGCCATAATAATGTAATATTTATTCGATACTAATGAATTTGACTGCTATAATAGTCCCAATAATAATTAATATTTGTGCGATGTCTTAGTGCTTGGTGATTTTAATATAAATTGGTTAGAAAATATTACGCATAAGAGACAGTTAAACCAAATTTTCGACGATAACGCATTTAAGCAAATAATTAAGGAACCTACGAGAATAACTTGCTCGTCAGCAACTCTAATTTATTATATTATAACTAAGACGCCTATTACAAAGGCAAAAATAATAACAGACTATAAAATAAGTGATCATGAAACGATTTGTGTTGAGATTGGTAACAACAGTGAACATCCGAAAAATGAAGCAATAATACAGACTTTAAAAACAATTAAATTTAATAAAAAAAAAACCATTAGCGATGTTTTCAGTCAAAACAATTTAAGTAAAATGCATTCCAGTACCTAACGGGTTTGAACAAAAGGCGAAAATGTTTAGTGACTATCTTAAAGAGGCAGTTCACAAAATGACTATAAATAAATAAATAAAACAGTTAAAAATGATGCAAACAGATGTGAATGGTTTAACACTTCATTACGTGAAATGAGAATCAAGAAAATAGATAATTATAAGCGCGCGGTATGGACAAATAAACCAAGTGATTGGTCTGAATATAAAAGAGTTAGGAACGATTACACAGCAAAATTAGAAGTAGAGAAGAATAAATACGTCGAGAATAAGATTGAGAAGTGCAAGGACCAAAAGTCGATGTGGCAAGCAATAAAGAAATTGGTAATAAAAAAATGAGAACAATGATTTAGAAAAAGTTAACTTTAATGGAATCGTGATAACTGAAAAAAAAAGAACTTTCGAATCGATTGAACAATTTTTTCGTTGGCAGCATTAAATGCATTAGTGAGGCTATACCAGCAATACCATTCGATAATTTGATACAGAAGACGAGTGAAACTTTCCATTTCAAAACAATAACGCTTAGTGATCTCCAACAAACAATTGCAAAGATGAATAAAAAGAAAGATTACAATTCACTATCAGGCCTATATTATTGCAGGCATTTGATATTGTAGGGCCGAGCCTAGTTACTTTAATTAATGAATCATTCATGAAAGAAATTTTTGCAGAAAATTGGAAACAATCCCGAGTTGTTCCGATAGAAAAAATCAAAAACGCAAAGAAGATCTTCTTTCTTAATAATAGAAAGTAGAATAATTGAAAATTGTGCACGAACAACTGATGCAATATTTTGAGAAAAGCAAACTGTTCTCAGAATATCAATCTGGGTTCAGACAAAAACACAGCTTAAAACGCTCATAAATTTGGTGATAAACAAATTGGGGCAGTATTCCTGGATTTACAAAGGGCTTTTGAGACATTAGATCGAGAAATAATGATCGCAAAACTACAGCAGTTCGGCATAACAGGGGCTGAACTTTGATGGTTTCAAAGCTATTTGACGAGCAGATTTCAAAGAACCAAAGTGGGAGATTGTGTATCCGATGCTATCCCGGTAAATCTTGGTGTACCACAGGGCTCGACACTTGGGGCCTTGCTATTTATAATATATGTATATAAACGATATTGAAAAAATTGTGAAAAATTCAAAAGTATGCTTATTTGCAGATGATACCCTATTGTATGTACCAGAAATGTAATGGAGAGGTTGTATTGATAAGCTAAAAGAAGACCTTGTATGAATTGAAGGCTATTTGCAAATCAATAAACTGAAGCTTAATGTTAAGAAAACCAAATTTATGATGATAAATGGTAGCTCCAACAATAGTATTGTGCTGAACAATAATGAGCCTATAGAAAAAGTAGAACAAATTAAGTATCTAGGAGTTATCATTGATGCTAAACTTAAATTCGATTTCCATATTGATTTTATTTGCAAAAATATAGCAAAATAGATAATTTTTTTTAGAAGGATTCGTAAAAAAATATCAACTATTTGTTGAATATTGTTCAACAATTATTTTTTTAAGTTACCAATTAAATATAAGCAGATTGCAAAAACTTCAAAATAAAGCCATGAGAATTATTCTCAAATGCATTGCCTTAACACCAATAAAAGTTCTCCTTGATACTTTGCAATAAATGTCTGTAAATCAACGTGTTATTTTGAATGTATCATCCTTTGTATTTAAAATCAAAAATAATATTATGCCAAGATATCTAACTTCTGTATGCTATGTGGCCGATGTACAGACATATCCACTAAGGAATAATAAAGATTTTAGAAGACCGCCTTTAATGACAAATGCGGCACAAAATAATTTATTTTATAAAGGAACTACCGATAGGAATAAAAACTGAATCAAATGTGTATAGTTTTAAAAGAAAACTTATTGAATTTGTTAAAGAAAATTATGGTAAAGATCCAAATTGTAATTAAAAATTCTTATTTATTGTTATTAAAAAGTAAAATTGCTATATAAATACTACTACTACTACTACCTATCTACACGTCTCATGTTTATGAACCTCCAATATTAAGTTCCAATCAAGTTGGATTTTTTTTTGCTCTAACTAAAGTTTTCAAGCTATCCAAAATCGTTTAAAAAAAAAATTGAATCTGTTTTTCAATTCGTTCAACTTTTGTTGCCCATATTCGTTTTACATGTGATCGACATTTCAGGGAAATTTTCTAGCGATGTTGAATTGCTGGATGTGAATGCTGCATGATCTAAAAAATTCGGCGAACTTTTATAAAAAACAACTACGATTTTCTTTTAAGACTTTCAAAATTTTTTAGAGCATTATTTTAGTATATTAAAGCTAGTTTAACTGGCTACTAGTTTTTTTTTTTTAAACGGCGTTCACCGTTTTTTTCATAATTTTTTTTTAAGGATTTTTTGAAATCTTGAATTATTTATTTATTTACTGACAATAATGCCCGTTATCTGTAATTTCGTATAATATCAAAATTTTAAAATATTAGTAAGAGATTATCTGCCTTTCCTCGCTCTCGCTCTCGTTTTTGTATTTTGTGTTTGTTTTAACTTCTTCTGAGCTGCTTATCACCAGATCACAATTTAGATGCCTTATTTTGATACACAATCCTTTTTTTTTTTGAAACTAATGAACGCCGACTGGTCTAAAGTTGTGACTTTTGTCTTTATTCGAGACTGAGACTGTTTACTGAATTGGGACCTAAAGCTACATTTTATTTTCAAAAGATTTCTTTCATAGAAATAATTGCTTTTAACTGCATGTACCGCCAGAAAAAAATTTTTTAAAAATCAACTATAGTGTGTCGCCGCTTGAAACTTGCATTGATATAATTATACTTCAAAAATTATATTTTTATTTTAAATTGTACTTTTTTTTTGAAAATTTTTAAATTGAATGGGTTACAGGTCTACATAGATATATTATTAAAAAAATTCCCTACAAATATTTGAAATTTTGATGAGAGTCTAATGATTCTTTTTTACTTCTATAAAAATTTAAGTTATGTGTGTATTTTAAAAAATAGAAAATTAGTGAAAATTAAGTAAATTAAAAATAAATTGTCAAAAACTGTCAACACGTGGTGCGGTGGGGTGTAGTGCATTGCGTGGCACGGTAAATTTCGGTAGCTAAGAAAACGAAATTAAATTTTCCCATCCACATTTTCTTAGACGGCTGGGTTTACTTTGTATTTACACACTTGCATTCATACAAATGCATTATTATGTATGTACATATTTCCATTTGTATACTCAAGCTTAGTTGCGGGAGAATGCAGCTTGGCCGTTAGGTTATTTGCGAAACGATAGCGATTGTCGACGACCTGAAAAGCGGTGTTGCGCGAAGAAGTGGAGGAGCGAGTGAATAAGATGCTGGCTAAAATATATGTATGTATGTACATACATATATGAAATGAGAGGAGAGGACGAGTTGATGCACTCAACGAAAAAGACTAGCGCGAAGAACAGCTTTTAATCAAAAAGAAAGCTTGGCCCAAAAGAGGAGGAAGAAGGAATCATGTAAGTAGATGCACAAAAAAAAATTACGCATATAAAATAAAATAAAATTCAAGCGTTGCTTACAGCACTACACACACTGTTGGACGAATGATAGAAACAAAAGGGAGCTTTCGTCAATGACACGGCTGTTGTTGGTTTGCACATCATCTTGCAGCTATCCGCCATGAGCGATGAGTGTTGAGCGCATACATACATATTTACAGCTATTGATTTTTTACAAATGGCAGAATGAAAAAATAAAAGAACACACCGCTCAACAGAAAAATAGTCGCATGATAAATATTAAAATAAAGAAAATACAGATACATGTATATACAATAAGAAAGTTTGCACAACCAATACATTTGAGCAGTGTACCAATAAAATATGTACATACATACATATGTATGTATGTATTAATACTGCATTGGGTCCAGGCGTTGTTAAGTACTCCTACAACGAATAGTTTCCAATCGTGTTAAGATGATGAACGGAATGAAGGTGATGAACTAAATGACGCATATGTAGTAGGTTATATGTGGCTGAGTGAAAGGAAAGGAGATTACATGACTTCCTTATAAGATTTAAACATGTAAACTTTATAAAAGAAGTGCATTTTTAATTAACAGAAGAATGCATCTTTAAAACACAAATACAGGTGTTTTTCCCTCATCAAATCTCATGAAGAAGCTAAACCTCTCTGCCGAATTTCTTTTAACCTATTGCAGTTTTTATGTTGATGAGCAATGCATTTCGAAATCTATCATATTTTGAATACAACTATTTCCTCCAATCCCCTTATTCGTTTTATCTCAATACCAGAAAATATAAAAAGTGTTGACGTGTAAACTGTTCGGAACTGTTTTAGACTCACTTCAGTACTCGTTCGGAACCTTTCGCGACCTGTTCTGTACAATCTTTGGAATATATCGGTATTGTTTCTGAACTATTATAGCCCAACTCAGAACTATACTTTGTTCACAAATTATAACACAACCACATATTGACAGATTTGGGCACTTTATTTTTCTTCTAATTAATTAAAATTATTATTCTAAGAAAACCCATTATTATACATTTTTGAAACCTTTGACTTAAAAAAAAAAAAAATTAAAATTTTTTGAATATGCAGTTTTTGGCTCATTCAATTGTAGTGAGAGATGGTGCAAATTTCAAGTGTCTACAAGTTATCACAGATTTTTAACATATTTTTTTATTGGCAGTTTCCTCCATACAACGTCAAACCGCGATTATTTTTTATATGGAAGGAATTACGAAAGATCATCAATAAAAAATTGTCAAAAATCTGTGGTAACTCGTAGTCGAGCGACATACATATTTGCATAACCCGAAAATTCTAAATTTTTTTTTAAACATTTCGAAAAATTGTTGAAATTTTGATAAATAATTTTCAAATTTAAAAAAATTGTAGGATAAATAAATTGTCCAAATATGTCAATTTATGTCTGTGCTTTAATGGCTAAAAATCCAAAGTATAGCTTAATATTGAATTTTTTTAATGAATAATTAATGTTTTTTTACAATATTCGCAATTTTCTTTATTGCTTATTGGTAAAAAACAGAATACCTACCCGGACATTATTTTTAACTTATCGAGGGAAGAGCTTTTGTTTTTTTAAGCAAATAGTTAAAAATTAATAAATAAAAATTTAGTGCATTGCAAACCACAGAATCGGGCTGTAAGTTGGGGCACCGTAAAGAGAAGGAAGGGATTTTGTTGCTGCCGTTGGGTTGTTAATTTTCATGAAAAAAAATAAAATAAAAACCTACAAGCAATTAAAAATAAGGGTCAAGGAAAAACCTTTGGAGTGAAACTAGTGCAAGTGTAGACTTTTCATGTCAGTTCCATTAATTTTTTTGCAAAGAAAAGCGTAAAGCATGTAAATTATGTAATAATCTGTTGGAGATCTCTCCTCAAGACACCAACCCTAATTTACTATTTGCAAAGTATATTTTTCGCCACATTCTGTTGACACAAACCAAACTAACGCTTATAGCAAAGAGTAGTTAAATAAAAGACGATAAGAAAACCAACAAAAAACTAAAAGCTTCAAAGATGAATGTTAAATTGTAAATCAATAATGACAAGCACACACAGAAGCTATAAACCAGCGTTTTCAAATATATTTTCGTAGAAATTGTGTAGAACATGTTTGTGCAAACATATGCAGTAGATACGAGTACTATATAGGAATGTTGTGCATATGTGCAAAGAGCGGACATGTGTACATATAACATACATACATATACTGCTATTATTATGTACATACTCGTATATAGTCAGTGAAATAAAACATTAGTGTACACACCCTGTAAGAAAAATCTGCAAAGGATGATTGTGGTAAACACTTAACTAAGTGTTAGTATGCGCACATTTTTACATAATGTATATTCTCTTTGATATCGCTTACTATAGACATTTTATACCTCAATTTTAGCTCAACGCTACCCTTATGACGTATCATTTTTCTCGAAAAAAAAATGTTGCCTTCTCACATTGTAACTTTTGCATTAGGCTATGTCTTCCTGAAAAATGGCAATTATTGCAACTTTGATTGGTCAGATTCCAATAAAGTGTCAAATGGACACCCAACGCCTTGAAAGGGTTGAGACTAACAAACGGGGCAACAACTCATGTAGGAATGGAGAGTATGTTAATTAGTCACACATCGGTACCTAAAAACTTTTCTGTTTTGATTTGTATTGTAACACGCGGCCACGGTTATCTTTGTAATTTTAAGTCTTAAATTTGCAACATTTTCTTTCACTTTAAATCGAAATATCCTCCGAATAGGAATAAGATGATTCTACGAACTCCTGCACAAGTTTTGTTAGTGTAAATATGTATCTTAACAATACTAAAATATTAATTTCCCTTTTGATTCCTTTATTCACATAAACAAATTATAGAACGAAAGCCATTTTTGTTATAAAAAAACCTTTATTTAAATTTAAAAAAAAGTCTGCAAAAAAAATTTATTCAACTTGGCGCTAACGCTGTTCCGACTCCGAACGGCAGATGAATTTTAACAGAAACATATTCATGGTAGAATTTACCTTGGAGGTTTGCCATTGGCTGCCGCAAGGCGACCGCTATTGGAAAAAAAACTTATTTTATAATTTAGATTTTACTTGCCCTGGCTGAAATTCGATCCCCGAATTTAGCGATATACCGAGTTATAACACGCACCGCTACACACTCGACCACGTTGGCCGCGATTCTTATACGAGTACGTAAAAAATAAACTGTTTATCAAAAGTAGTTACAAGTTTACGTTTAACTATTATATTTTTAATTGCTTAAATATCACGCTTTTATCTTTATTTAAATATCGTTAAGCCTTATAACATTTCATTTTGTCGCAAAGCTTTTCTTTTTATGTAAAATTTCACGTTACAACCGAACCTTATTAACATTACTAGATTTTCATTTGGTAAAATTTAACGTAAAATGTCTTCACACCTTGTCAGTTGAATGAAATTGGATTGTCACACAATGTCAATATTTAAAACCATTTGGAAATACTCAAATATTTTTATATGAGTTTGACATAAGTATGTATGTACACCACAACACCAACATCACTCGCCGGAAATACGAGTATCGATGTCAGTTGCGGCAGTTTTTAATGTCAGTAACTTTGACCTATTAAAAACCACGCATTGCACTTGAATTGCTTTGGAGAAGGGAAAAAGAGTAGATATGTATATTTTTAATCAAGTTTTTTTGGTACCAGAATCATTTTTATGCGCATGCACAACACCCTAATATTAAAATAACAAGAAATGAAACAAACAAATATGATTGGTTATTCCATTGGTTCAAATTGACATATGTATATACATACATACATACAAATGTACCTTAGGGCAATTTTTTTTATGTATACATTTCATAAATGCAAAGTTAACAATGTGCTTGTATGTAAGTTGAGCTTTTTTAAATAAAGCGCTCAAATTAAAAAAAATCGCTCAAAATCGCCAAATCAAAATTTGTATAATTTTGTTTTTTAAACAAGCACATTTTATTTTGCAATAAAAAAATCCAATAAAAACATCGAAGAAGGTTCTTTGGTTTAGTATTTAGCACTTTGCGTAATTAATATTTTACCAGTAAATAAAATGCAAGGCCTGGGAACTAATAATAATAATAATTGGGAGCTTATACTATATAGCTCAGTGTTTGGTCGATCTTCTTCTACCATTTGCAGTGTGCGTCTTTATATTCTACCACAAATAGAGGGACCTACAATTTTGTGCCGATTTCGAACGGCAGATGTATTTAATGGAAAGCTTTTTCATCTAAGAAATACCCTCGGAGGTTTACCATTGCCTGCCGGGGGGTGACCGCTATTAGAAAAGGCCTGGGAACCGGTCTAAGTTAAAAACACAAATGCGCCACCTGGGCGCTAAGAATAACATGTTTTTCTTATTATAATGCTATAACAAATATTTGTATTTCGTAGGCCTTGAAATTTTAAATAGCATTGGTTTGAAAAATCGCCCAAACAAGAGCCAATCGATTTTTGAAAAATATTCGGAAAATCTGTGTAATCTATTCTGGCAACGCTGATTTCTATACGCGATAAGATCGACCTTCCCGTTTACATACATACATGTTTACATACATTAACCCTCTAAGGACCAACCTTAGGCGGCTATGATTTGAGAGCATATGGCGTTTTTGTAATTTTTATCGCCAATAAACTAGCACAAGCTGTTGAAAAAACTAAATCCCTTGTGTACTATCAACATCAAATTAAAAATGAAAATAATTACCTAATGATACTCATAACATTGTCAATGCAGTGAAAGATCTTGATGACAAATCTCAGGCAGCTTTGCGCTTTGGGGGACTTAAATTCAAACACATACATACAATCAAATCCTTTAGTATTTGCATTAAAAAACCACACACACACACCGCACACTGAATGCAAGAGTCATAAATTGCATCAGTTTTAAGCTTGTTTTGTATTGATTCCGTTAACTATGAACGATTTTCAAACAGTTTTATTTATGACTCTTTTGTATTTTCCATACGATTTGTCAATTGTATTGTTTATCATTTAAACTAATTACCAAATATACATATATATGTACTTATATAAATGTGACATACATTGAGAATCCAAAACTTATGCCACCATCTCGCTGCATCTTTTTTATTTCATTGGCTCGATAACCGCCAATGCGATTTTGTCCGAGCTTAGCATAGCACGCCAGTTATTTCTATCTTCGCTAACTCCAGCGCCAGTTGGAAACACCAAGGGTACCCAAGTCCTTTACCGCTTGGTCTTTTCAACGCAAAAGAGGGCTCCCTTTCTCTCTGCTACCATTAACGGGTACGACGTCGAAAATCTTCAGGACTGGAGCTGTTCCATCCATTCGAACGACATGACCTAGCCAGGGAAGCTGCTGGATCTTAATTCGTTGCACTATATCTATGTCATTATAAAGCACGTACAGCTCATCGTCTTCTACGGTATTCGCCATCGCAAAGCCTTCTCATCAGATATTTTCATCGTCCATGCTTCTGCGCCATACAATAGGACGGGCAAAATGAGAGACTTATAAAGCGTGATTTTTGTCCGTCGAGAAAGGACTTTACTGCTCAGTTGCTACTCAGTCCGAAGTAGCAATTATTGGTAATAGTAATCATTCTTTGGATTTCGAGGCTGACATTGTTATTGATGTTAATGCTGGTTCCTAAGTAAACGAAGTTCTCTACTTTTTTAAAGTTATAACTGTCAACAGTGATGTTGGATCCCAGTCGTGAATGTGCCGACTGTTTATTTGATGACAGGAGATACTTCGTCTTGCCCTCGTTCACCTCCAGACCCATTCGCTTCGCTTCTCTATCCAGTTTGGAGGGCGCAGAACTAACTGCGCGGTTGTTAAGACCGATGATGTCAATGTCATCGGCATACGCCAGCAGCTGCACACTCTTATAAAAGATGGTGCCTGACTGATTTAGTTCTTCGGCACGAATTATCTTCTCCATCATCAGGGTAAAAAAGTCGCACGAAAAAGAGTCAACCTGTCTGAAACATCGTTTGAAACGGCTCGGAGAGTTTCTTCCCAATCCTGACGGAGCCGTATAAGTTTTGCAGGGATTACAAAATTCAGACATTGCGGCATAAGGGCGACTTCTTTTTTTGCTCTCGAATGCGGCTTTGAAGTCGACAAAAAAATGGTGCATGTCGATTCTTATTTATCTTTTCTTTTTTTAGATCTGGCGTACTGTGAATATCTGGTCGATAGTAGATTTACCAGGTCTAAAACCACACTGATAACGTCCTATCAGATCATTGACGTTGGGCTTAAGCCTTTCACACAATACGCTCGACAGAACCTTATATGCGATGCTAAGAAGGCTGATACCGCGATAGTTGGCGCGAATTGCAGTATCACGCTTCTTATAGATTGGGCAAAGTACACTTAGATTCCAATCAGTAGGCCGACCATACTCTGCAGATAAGACGGATACCAGCAGCACTGACAATGGCATTATAATATATTTTCTATACACATATGGAGATGTATACCTACAAATTATTTACGTACGTACATATACAGGCACTAACGTGTGTATATAATGTGAACCCTGGATAAAACAGTATCGAATTGATACGATATGAAGCGACCGCGATAAAAGATGTTAGCTCCTTATTTTGATGAAAATTATTTTTTTAATACTGACAGAAAGTGATTAAAGAATTCTAAATAGTGCTAAAAGCAAATATTTTTTTATTATACTTGAATGATTGGAAGTTAAATCTGCTTACCAATAAAGATATTTATTTTTTCCAATTACTTTTTTCATTACATTTAAAAATTTTATACGAGAAGTTTTAAAAGTTGTAGATTAAAATTTATAGAATATTTCAAAGCTATTGCAAGATACTTATTCCCTTATCCTTAAATTTTACTAAAAGATGATCGCATTTTTTTGGCGGTTGCTACGCAATACAACATACATATGTACATACATATATTTTACACTTAATGAAATATTAAATACATTTGTACCGATAAATAGTTTTAAGGGAGTGAGTTTACTCTTAATTGGAACCTTTTTTCGCTTATTCAGGTACCATCATTTTACTACTTGTTATATCATTACGAAATTATGAAGAAAATAAAAACTTAAATTTCAAACAATTCAACAATGTTTCTATTGCGACCATTTTAGAAGTATGTTTCTAAGAAGTTTTTTAGTATGCAATTTTGAAGTTTATTATATTTTAAAATTGTATAATAATATGCAAGTTTGAAATGGTTTTTAAATGGCGCACTTTCGGGATTTCTTCTACATATAAAGAAAATCCCGAGCATACTTTAAATGAAAGAAATTAGAGAAGCGCGTTAGTAAAAAAAATTACCGAAAACTAGCATTTATTTATATCTAGCCACTTAAAACGTGTACTTTGGTATGTGGGCTACAAAACTGCATTCTAAAAAAAATTCACATATTTTTTAAAGGTTCGATATTCAGGTGAAAGTTAGCTAGTTATTATAAATTTTATATGTACAAAGTTTTAAACTTGTTCTTACATTGTTCTTGATACTAAATTAATTGTATTTTAATTTAAAAAATTATTTAATTCACATAAAAGAAAAATAAATTTACAAAATTGCCAATTGGTCTTAAATAAATAATTATAGACAATTTTTTATGTCTAGGCAGTTTTATGAAAGATTTTATTTGGAAAAAGAAGGAAGACAGAAAAAAGACAACAGTCCACTCGACAAGCGTAGCACAGCATGTAGCGTGTTGGCTCTGCAACACAAGGTTCCTTGGTTCGAATCTGGGAAGCGGTAATGAAGAATAAACACAATTTAAATAAAAAGAAGTCTGATGAGGAGCTGTCGTGATCTGTGAAATAGCGGCTATAACTTCTACCACTAAAACAGTTGAGGTTTTTGTTTTTAAATAACATTTTCCTTAACTGAAAATCTATATACAAATTCATTGAAATTTTTTTTAATTTTCTACATAGTATAAAACTTTGATTTTTATGTTTTATGTTAGAGAATGGACTGCATTTCAAGTGAAAATCCTTAAAAATAAATAAATAAATATAAGTGGCTAGCTATGCCATTTTGAATGCTGTTGCTTTTAATATGCACAACACTGTATGTATGCATAACAATTTCTTTATCCTTTCCTGGACGGTGCTTGAATGAATTATCAAATTAACATTAATAATGTACATATGTAATACTTACATATATAATACAAAAACCGAGATTATATTTGTATTTGTGGTAATAACAAAATATCAAAAAACCAAGAATTTTCAAAGCTCATCTTTATCTACCACAGACTGTTTTTTCTTCCTTTTTTTTTTACAAATACTTACAAACACGAAAAATACACTTCTGACTGTTTTCAACGATAAACTCAATCCAAAGTATAATAACCGCAAGCGATTTGAATTTATATGAAAATTTGATCGCACTTACAAAGATAAAGTCACAAAACATCAAGCACAAAATGCTAGATAACGCTTATATTTCATAAGCACTCTGAGACGCCCTAATGTGCTTGTCATTTCTATTTGATTTGGAAAAAATATATAATAAAATCAAAGCATCGAATTAGTCATTATTTTTCATCTTTTGTGGTGTCGCTAAATTATCGGTGATATGTACGTACGCACGTGCATAAATATTAGCATAGTATATGTATATTAGTATATATTCGTGTAGTATAGTTATGTAGAGGAGAAATAAAATTAGTGTGAAGTCATTTTCGTATAAACATTATGTCATGCGTATACAATTTATAAGCACGTTTTTCTGTAACCTTGCGAGCTCTTTACAATTAAGCGAGCCCAAGAAAAATAAGACTACTACATTATGTACAAAAATTAAGGAGGATTCATGCGAAAATTAAGCGGAATTGTGATTTCGTTTCTTTCTATTGAGCTGTGCTTGAATTAGAAATACATATAGTGAGTGACTCAAGAATTTGAGCACATAGTGGTTGGTTTGTAATAGTGAAAATATTTTTGCGACAACTTTTTTTTGCAGTACATAATATACACATGTACGTAGTTCATAATTCAACAAAACTCAAGTTAATCAATGTATAAAAATAACAAAATGTATAAAAATTGGATTACATTTTCATGAAATATTAACCTTTTCCTTGGAGCTTAAAAAATTTCCGTACATGCAGTTATAAAGTCTATTAAATTCTAGTTTATTAAATTTAACTAAATTTCAAAATTATTTTTGACACTTTTTGAAAATTAGAATTTGTACATATACACATTTTTTTCATGCCACTGAGGTCATCCATTTCATTATGTATTTTATATTTGGCTTTTCCAATTCATTAAATATTCATCTCCTAGATTTTTTTATCTCACTTTTGAATGAACAAAGCGTTAATCTTGAAAATATTTACTAACGATTCATGAAAAATGTCATTAGCTATAATATTTATTATATTCATATTTACACAACCGGAAGTAAAACCGATGGAAATGAATAAGTATTTGAAAAGTTACGACTTCTGGGTCCATTTAAGTGTCTTACAACCCTTTAATTAAAGATGGCGTTGTCAAACTGACTCACTCAATGCTACCGAGGTTGTCCTTTACAAGGTCCTACAAGGTTATTATACTCGAAAGTGGCATCTGTAAATTGACAATCTCTACAATTAGTGTATGATCTAGTGTAGGACCTAGATTTCAGAAAATCGTAACGATGCGCATACACCCAACTATACTCCAGGCGGAGATTTTTGCAGTTGAGCTGTGTTTGGTTCTGGGACATAGCGGCTTTGATGGCAACAAAAGAGTTGATGCTCTCACGAAACATGCGATCTAACTAAGCCTCACTGACTAGAGTCCTCGGTCTTTCTGTTGTACAGCTAGACGATAAAATTCCAATCCGCTGGCATACATATATAAAATCGCAGAAGGCAATCGAAACAGATTTATGTCACCTCCCTCGCAAGTCTCTGAGTGACTGTTTGATCTTAGCAGAGAGGATCTTAAGAACACTCAACGGATACCTGACATTCACTGCAGGCTGAGGGTCTCTCTGGGGTCGCCCTTTGGCGACAACGATTCGAAACTAGCACTCAAAATGAACCACACATAATTTTTTAAGGTCTTTTGTTTCTTGGTTCTACTATACGCAATTTAAATTAACTCAATTGCCCAATTTTATGAAATTAACAAATCATTCGTATACAACTAATTGCGTACCATAATATAAAACGATACTCGTACACATACTTTCACATGAACACTTTTTTGTTTATCGCTTCCTTTTATAATTGTCGACTCAAGCAAAAATTATATCATTGTTTTCACAATTTGCATACGAAATAAACTGAAGGTCAGCATGAAGATCGAATGCCGCAATAATCAAAAATAAAAGAATATTGATAAAATACATACAGATATACACATTCGTTTTGACTATCGCGTCTCTCGATAAGTAGTGTATTTGCGAAAAAATTCGAATTTTTTCAACTGATACAGTTTTATAATTTTAATTGATGAAATGATGATTTGTTCATTTTTTTTTAAAGCGTAAAGTGTCTTTTTAACATTTTTCTTCAATTAACAAATTGCAATATTGGTACGTGTTTTCGGATGTTAAAGCGAATTCACTGAAAAACGAAATATTTGCTTAAGAATTGGTACATTTTTAGTTGCATTTGTCGAGCGTGCACTGTTTAAGTAATAAGAAAAACAGCTCATATACATATCTATGTCAATACATACATATGGCCATATATATTTCAGCCGAGTGTATGAGTAAACAAATAAATCTAGAAACAGATTGAAGATGTATGTATACATACTAGGCATGGCAATCCCGGCCTTTTTTAACTCCCAAATATTCCGCAATCAGTCTATTCAAATCCCAGAATTGCAGAAAACAGTGAAGTTAAAGTTAATAAACATTTATTTTAAAAATTTTTAATTAAAAATAAACCTCGAATGATTTAAAACAGAAAGAGAATGAGAATGAGAAACAAAAACAACAAGTTTACAACTGTTGTATTACGATAACAAAATACGACAAAGAACACGGCTTGTTAACTACCTAAAAGCTTTGTTTTGCCCTTGCCATGATAAATAAGCTGGAGAATATCCCACTCGAGTAGAAAATGAGCCTGACGAGGTGCTTGAAGTGGATAAGGCAGAAAGTCTCAAAGATAAATCGCAACAAGTTTTAACGGAGCAGCTCACAATTGTCTAATAATTGAAAGGCATAAAATTTATCTGAATGTTTGGTAAAAGAAATTGATAGTTTTTGTAATGAGGCGATAAATATAAATAAATATATGACCTACAGAGAGCATTTAACTTTTTGTCGACAATGCAACCAACAAGTCCTGAGTCGGAGCGGTGTTTCTCCACTGCAGATTTTAAATGCAACAAATTTAGGTCCAGGTTGGAGAAAAACACACTTAAGGCTTTTATTTCTTTAAGTTTGCATTTTGATACAACGATAACAGACGTGTTACATTTTTTGACAAATTAAAAAGTACGAAGCAAAACTTCTTGAAATTCGGGATGCTGTGATTGTCCCGGGATTTTGTTTTCAGATCTCGAAAATTCCGTGATCAATAAAATGTTCAAAATTGACATTCCTAGTATACATACATACATATAACATGTGGATAACGACATAAGGCTATTCGTTAACCACTTTTATTGAGTTGCTATGGATGCCCACAAAGCGATAAGGGCTAATAATAAACTGAAACCGTGCTCATTGAAGTCCGAGGGCATTCAGATACTTTTTTTTTGCACTTACATAAGTAAATATAACAAGAACTTTTGCTCGGGAATATTTTTAAAGAAAATAAAACAAAGCACTCGAAAACTTGACAATAAAGTCATGAAACCAGGCGAGTAACGTTGTGCAATGCAACTGAACACCTTTCAAAACGAAAAAAAAAAAAAAAAAAAACTACAAAGCAACTCGCAACTCAAAGCATTGAAATATATAAAAAGAAGAAACCCAAGTGAAATAAGTAAACTACGTGCATAGTTGGCCTCTGTTTAAATGGGAGCAGTAAAAAAAGAAAAAAATATATAAATAAAATTAACAACAAGACCAACTAAAATGCAAGCAGGTAGGAGGAGTAGATAAAAAACAAAGTTGTACATAAACATTGCGAAAAATTGCGAAAACTTACCATAAGACAAAATTGAAAACAAAACAAACACGACAAATAACAAGTAAGAGAAAGCGTAGCATTAAACGATTTTTAGTAATTATTTTGTTAGAAATTAGCAAAATGCAAGAAATATTCGAAATCAAATGAAAAATTGTAAATACGTGTACATACAAATATGTACATATGTTATATCGGACTGTGTAAACAGAAGGACACTAGCTTCCATTTGATTGCAAGAATAAAAAAACTGATCAATATTCCAGTTCTCTTAATTTTTCAGTTGAAGCTCGGAAAATTAAGAATTTTGATGGAACCATTTTTGCGTACCATTTTTAAAGTAATACATATGTATGTATATATAACAAGCAATTCCTTTCTATATCCCGAGATAGATATAGACATATATATACTAAAACGATCAGAATGAAAAGAGGAATCGTCCGTCTGCCCGTGGTTACAATAACTTCAGTAAAAATTGAGATACTCAATGAAATTTGGTACATAGATTGCTCTTTGGACAGGTAAGGTTGGTATTGAAAATGGTCAAGATCGGTCAATAACCACGCTTACCTCCCATATAACGAAAGTTTTTGAAAAATGCAAAAACTCCGATTTTTCGGTTTCCATTAAAGCACTTATAAAAACGCCCACTTATAAAAAAAACGTCTGTGGGTATTTCAATAACGATATAAGGTATCGTCACAAAATTTGGTGAACATATTGTCCTTGATATCACTAACATCACCGCCAATAATTTTTGAAATCGGACCATAAGCACGCCCAACTTCCATTTAACGGAAATTTTGAAAAATGCAAAAACTTCGTTTTTCAGTATTTATTGGAACAAATTGAGTAAAGTTTAATACTAGCAGCGATTTGAAACAAAGAAATGGGGTTTGCATGAAATTATGGGCACCGCCCATACAAAAATACATCGCGAGGGTATATAAAAATTCGGTTTCACCGGAATTTAGCTCTTCTTACTTGTTTTTTATTTTTTTTTTTTGTATGCAGTTTTTTTTTACTACGGTGTAGCGCAGCTATTTCCAGGCTTTATAAGGAAAAAACTTTAGAATAGCTTATAGCTACTTAAAACTAAACTATTAAAAATTGTTGGGCTACTAAACTGCATACTCTGAAATTGTATTAATTATTTCTTTATAAAAAAAAAATTACTGGGAAAATTATATTTCATATTAATTCATATTTTTGCAAGCTCGAAATAAAGAAGTTGTATGGTGAAATTTTACATGTAGCGAAAAATCGGTGAGCATAAAGTTGGCTAGGAATCCATGGCAAATCGCAAAGGTATTCCATGTGTATTCTGCCGCTAATTTGTTATGCAAAAATTGAATTTGTTGCTCTTTTTTATGCTTTGCCTAGTAAAATGTGAGATATGAAGAATTTTAAACTAGTTCATAATTTATTACTAATTAGTTGCTCTTTAGTTACGCATATGAACTTACTAAAGCATCCAAAATGAAATGAAAACAAAAAGAGCAACATAATTAATTTGGCATCGTCTTCAACATAGCTTTGACGAAGAAAAAATGTCGCTTCAACTCTGATAAGGCTTCGGCGCACAATATCGCATTCGCAAAGCAAATCAAGAAGAGTCACTTAGTTTCCTACTCGACATATCTATACGTATTTTGGATATACTGCCAGCATCCTTCCTGTGACTAAGTATTTCTCAGTAAAAGACAGAGTAGTGACACATGTAAGTTTAGTTGTCCTCTAATTTTATGAGGTTGCATTAATTTTAGTGTATTAATTGTGGATGTACTAATTCGTTTTTTTTTTATAAGTTGTTGTTCTATTATAAATATGGTGGTATGGTATATACATATGTACTTATCGAATTAGTAATTTTGTGAATAGGTTTATCAGGCGCTCATTACAACATACATACATACATAATTATTTAATTATCTAGATAAATAATAACCATTTTAACATATATTAATATTAATGTATAACAAGTTCTAGTAAATACATATGTATATTGTATGTATGGATGTACATATGTACATGCATACATAAGTATGTACAACATAAATAAGTCGTATCAAGAATTCAAAGTGTTGCATAATTATGTACTTACTGCTCAATTCCACAGCAAAGCACATACATACATACGTACATACTTATGTGTAAGTATATTAATACAAGCATATGTACGCACATACATATATACATATGCGATTACATACTGTGCATAGGTATACATAATCGGATAAGTATTTACCAGCTAAGTAGAGAAAATTTGAGCAGCTTAGGTGTATGAATAGCCAAATAAGTAGGTCTGTGTGTGCCTTCATTTACAAATTTATGTACCTACATACATGCAATGTACATATATATATATATATATATATATACTTGTATGTACGTAAAAATATTTATTTTCCATGTAAAACTGTATTTACTTAATACTAACCTATGCAAGTGTATGTTCATAGTATGTAAGTACTTATGTGCATATGTATGTAGAAGGCTCTAGCCAAGTAAAGATGAAACTTAGACACTGAGTCTCCACGCGCGCAAATGTATGGCAAAAACGTTAGTACCTATTATGTACATACATATGTATGTATGTACATTAGTGTGGAGAAAATTAAAGCAATGTCGAAATTTTAATGTTTACTTTGCCTTGAATTTTTCTACATCAAAAAAAAAAAATAGACCTCTATTTTCTTAAATCAAAATATATTTTCCCGTAGCTGCATTGAAAATAAATATTTTTCAATCTACACACTCTGTCTCTGTTTTTTTCAGGCGACGTAAAAGAATAAGATCCAATAGGTTATTTAGCCATTTGTATTGTCAACTAATAAGAAATTTCCAAAATGTTACGTCAAAACTTGAGGGACCTCTAAAAATTTATATATTATACAATATGTAACAATCCTGAAGGTGGCAGTATTAATATTTCGAATTCTTTTGGACCTAGGGCGGTGAAATATTTAAAAATCGTTTAATACACAATGCAATTATTGTCCTTAGAAATTTTCTGCATAGAAATAGATTGGTCCGATTACAAAATATAGATTTTCAAGGATTATATAAACTTTCGGAAAATATGTGTTTTACTTAATTTAAAATAAATGGGCAACTTTGAGCAATTTCTAAATAATTTTTCATTTTGAAAATTGGTGTATAATTTTTTTGATTTTGAACAATACTAAATATGTGGTAAGAGCAATACAATTTGAATTTAAGTTTTTTTGTTTTTTTTTACCACCCTTATATACAAACAAACATACATATAGTGCTCTTCAACACGGTTCAGTTGAGTTTTTAACGGCTGCAACGAATTGGAATTGCGGTTAGCTTTAAACATACGCATCGCCACCATGTCCGGTGCAGTGTTGCCATTTTTTTTTTAAGCTGTGATAGGAGTTATATAGCTAGCTTAGTGGTTTTTCTGTAACCATTGTCCTGATTCCAAAAAATCTATTATGATAAATGCGAGTATTATTTATAAAATAATATAAAAATAATAATTTAATATACATACACACGTACATATACATACATATATGCATGTATTTAGGTCAATAAATCGAGATTTATACAATGAAAACTTTCCACATAAATTTTGCTGATTTTTTACACACCAATTTTAATGTAATGAAGTTCTTGTTAATCCGCTTTAAGAATACGATTTAGCGTCTTTGCTCAAGCGTCTTTCTGCCTTCACTAATTTGAACTTGTCTTTGTAGTTATTTGAAATTTCTTAATCGACTTAATAAAATACGATGTGACTGTTTTGGCTTTTTATTTTTGTGTGTTTTTTGCCTCTGTAATGGAAAAGTTTTGGCAACTCTGGTCAGAAGAGACAACTAAGCAGCTAGGAATGTAGTATATATATATACATACATATCTAATACTCGTTGATATATAAACATTTATGTACATAGATTTGCAGCAAAACTTGTACAAACAAGGTTGCTGTACAATGTGGAGATTTTGGGTGATGAAGTAAAATATCTATCGAAGGTAATGAGAAAAGCGAAGGATGTATGGTGATATCGTAAGTACATATGTACATATGTATGTATTTATGTATGATTGTTATTATACATACATACACCAACAGGCGAAGAGGATAAGAATAAAAAATATTGCAGTAGCCACATTGAAATATTAAAGGTAGATACATACATACATATACCATATGTATGTACATATAAGCAAAGATGCATAATTTGGCTAGTTGGTATGCAAAATTTACGGAAAATCGCATTGTTTAGTGCAGCTCATCTATTAAAAAATATATGCAAAAATTACTCTGCGAACAGTGCACCAAATCTGATTTGCAAGCATTTTGTTTTACAACTGCCCTCATATTTTCACAGTTTCTTTTACTATGTATGTACATATGTCTTTACGTACTTTTAGCATAAGAGCTTTTAAGACCGATCACGCACGCATGTGTTCTACAAACTTTTACCGTATTTTTGTTCATTAAGATTTTACATTGCATCTGGCATAGACTTAAGCCCTGGACGTTACAGTCCAAGGGGTCTTGAAAATGCGCACTGCTTTCAAATTAAAATTTTCCTTAACTTCATTTCTTAATGCCTTCGACAATCAGCAATATTGCCCTTGTTTTGCGAAAGGACAAAAAAGGTCAAGATGCGCCATAGACATATTGACGGCCAACATTAGCAGAGTCATTAGTCAAATGCAACTTGAACAGCAACTTTTTTGTATGATAACAAAGATTATCTAATAAAATTGATTGTTTCGTGGTTTTAGTTTTTATTTCTTTTTTAATAAGTGCCTCCAAATTAATTATCTGATAACCTTAAAGGGACGGCGTGCATATTCCTGAGCTGAATTTGTTAGCAAACAGCTTGGACCAAACTAAAATTACAGTGAATCCTCAAATTAACAAAGTTGAAGGGGGTTGGACAAATCCTTCGTTGTACATATGTACATTCATATCTATACTTTCGATATATCACCTCAATACAATTGTACCAATAATTCTGACAATAAAAAATTAATTTGTGCAGTTGTCGTTGAATTTTATTTGTGTACTAATATTATATTTTGGATTTATGGTATATTGTTTTTATACCCGCGCACTTGTGTACAAGGGTATTATAACTTTGTTCACATAACGGTTGCTTGTAACAGCATAACGGAATCAAGATAGATATAGACATATATGTATATAGAAACCAAAATGCTCAGAATGAAAAGAGAAGTCGATTTAGCGATGTCTGTCTGTCCGTCCGTGCACTTGAGTAAAAATTGAGATATCTTACTGAAACTTGGTAGGTAGATTGTCTTAGACCCAGAGCAGGTTGGTATTGAAAACCTGCAAAATCGGACAGTAACCACGCCCACTACCCATATAACGGCAATTGTTGTAAATGCAAAAATTGCTATATTTCAGTAGCTATGGAAGCTAATTTGCTAAAATTTGGTATGTTTTGTTGAATTCGAGCAGGAAATCCGACTGTATCAAAATTTTCTACAGGGGGCATGGCACCGCCCTCTTATGAGTTCATACATATGTATATATCTGGAGCCACCAACCCGATTTTGTTCAAATTTGGTACACGTATTACACTATGCCTATTTAAGCGATATTTATCAAAATCTGGACATAACCACGCCTCCCTGTCATATAACGATAATTTTCGAAAATACTAAAAATCGGACATTTCAATAAATGTTGAAGGAAAATATCTTGAGTTTAGTATGTGGTGTTGTATTGCAGCCAGAAGTCCGACTATATGAGATCATATGTATGTACATTATGTCTGGAACTACTTTATCGATTTCGGCACACATGTTAGATTATACCTAGTTCATTTAAAAATTTAGCTGGAAGCGTGCGCCGGGTATATAAAGTTCGATCGAACTTAGCCACTTCTTTACTTGTTTATTACAGATTTAACCGCTGTGTATTAAAAAGTAAATGAAAATTATTAAATATATACATACATAATATCACAAGCCAGCAACTTTTTCAGATTTTGCCAAATTTTCAGGCTCTTAGCTGTAGTTCAAGAAAAGTTTTATCAAACAATTCATTTTTTTATTTTAAAAATCAAGATTTACTGCACTAAAACCAAATACATAAAGTGTTGTGTTAAAAGTCCACGGGAGTGCAAATATATACACTTTTCTACTTACATACATATATATTTTGTATGTATGTATGTTTGTATACTACATATAAATAAAGTAATTGCGTAATATGTGGAAATGCGCAAATTAAAGAGCAAAATGTAGTATTTATGTGGTGTTTGACATCAATACGAATGAGTCACAGCTGTTAGAAACAAAGAACAGGAACGTGTTACATACTTATTTTCGCATGAATTACTATAATGAAATCTTTGGCGATACATTGTTAGTTTCTGAGGGTTACGAAATCGACCCCTATAAAAGGACACATGTATGCATATGTATGTACTTAGTAGTATAAACCCTGCCGGAAATGAACGCCTGAGAGAGAAAAAGGCGAAAGATATGCGAGTATTCATTGAACTTTCTTTAGGTTTTTGAACTCATTTAGCGTGGAAGAACTAAGTTCATATTGTTTTCCTTTCTTGACCTCGGTTGATGAAAAACTCTGAACAAATTTATGAGAACTAATATGAATTGATGAAAACTGGAATATAGTACACATAAAAAAATTAAAATATGCAATTACATAGATAGAAAAATTTGTTTCCCAACAAACGCATTCTTCAACATTAGAGAAAAGTTCGATTTTAAATTAGAACTTTTGAAGTACATAGCTACATACATATAAGCTGTTTTTCAAACCTATAAATATAAACCAAACAAGTAAGAAAAGCTAAATTCGGGCGAAACCGTTTTTATATACCCTCGCGATATATGTATTTTTGTATGTGACCATGATTTCATAAAATTCCCGCTTCTTTGTTTTAAATCGCAGCTAGTATTAAACTTTACAAAATTTCTTCCAATAAATACTGAAAAACGAAGTTTTTTGCATTTTAGCAATTTCCGTTATATGGAAGTTGGGCGTGGTTATGGTCCGATTTCAAAAATTATTGACGGTATTGCTAATGGTATCAAGGACAATATGTTCACCAAATTTTGTGGCGATACCTTACATCGTTATTGAGATACCTACAGACGTTTCTTTATAAGATGGCGTGGTAACGCCCATTTTTCAAAATTTCATAAAAATCAAGTTTCTTAATTAAATATCTCTCTAAATATCAAATTTTAATTAATATGCTTAATAAAGAAAAAACGACATTTTTGCATTTTTCAAAATTTCCGTTATATGGAAGGTGGGCGAGGTTATGGTCCGATTTCAAAAATTTTTAACGATGATAACAGCGACATTAAGGAAAATATGTCCACCACATTTTGTGACGATACCTAATACTGTTATTGAGATAGAGAAAATGTTTCATAAGTGGGCGTGGCAATGCCCATTTTTCAAAGTTTCATAAATCCCTAATTTCTTAGTTCAAAATCGCTCTAAATACCAAATTTCACTCAATTGGTTTTAATAGGTACCGAAAAATGAAGTTTTGCATTTTCCAAAACTTCCGTTATATGAGAGATGGGCGTGGTTATCAACCGAGTTCAAAAATTTTCTACAGTAATAATAGCGATGTCAAGGAAAATATGTCCACCAAATTTTGTGACGATAATTTATACCGTTATTGAGATACAGAAATTTGTTCCTTAGTGGGCGTGGCAACACCCATTTTTCAAAATTACTTAAATACCTAATTTCTTAGTTCAAAATCGATCCAAATATTTACCAAATTTCACTCAATTTGCTTTAATGGATACCGAAAAAACGGAGTTTTTGCATTTTTCAAAAACTTCCGTTATATGGGAGGTGGGCGTGGTTATTGACCGATCTTGACCATTTTCAATACCAACCTACCCTGAGCAATATATTGTAACCACGGACAGACAGTCAGGGCTAAAATTCTGATCATTTTAGTATATACTATGTACATATATGTCTATATCTATCTCGATTATTTTATGCTGTTACAAACAACCGTTATGCGAACAAAGTTATAATACCCTTGTGTACAAGTACGCTCGGGTATAAAAAGGCATTGCTGTGACAGAGTTACACCTAATTATAAAGTTTAAACTTAACCGAATATATACAAAAAAAAAAAAAAACTTAAAAAGTACATTTTATTTTTGCTATTGAACTTATACTTTAAATCGATGTAAAATCACGTTAGTAGCAAATAAGAATTCAACAATAGAAAATGATTCGAAAAACTAAGTTCGATTTCTAACATTTACCTGACAGAAAGACATTAGTATTCGACATCAGTTTCTTGTGTTAAAGCGATTTATTATAAAAGGCAATTTCCTAATTTCCCTACAACCAAAAACTCGAGATAGGCTTAACATGTAAATTTACTTGGATGTAAAATATTGAATAATCATTCATTTTATCGATAATTTTTGGTACATTTCAAATTTTTAATAGCACACTATTTCTATACACCTTAGATTCGTGTATTTACACCCAACCTCATTTGTAGGGAAATAATTAAAAAAAGCTGTTACGGCAGCTTCTTCATTTCGAAATTTTAATGAAATTTTGTTGAATGATTTCACATTTTTTTATAAAATTTTTAAGTTGGGGTTTGCGTGGCTTTTGTTAGAAAATTAATTAAATATTTCAATAAAAGTATAGGGAATTTGTAAAATAAAAATAAAAAGTCAAAACTGGTCAAAATATCGCATTTTTTGTTTTGCTAAAAGCGTATACACGGCCGCTATGGCGTCGAGTGTGTTTCTTTAAGATTTATTTTCATTTAATAATATTAATAATTTCTTACCTTAGAGGAGCTTATAAATCGCGACCTTAAAAACTTGGCGATGACTTAGCAACTCGACACTGATAAACCTAATTCTCTCAATGGTAAGTTATGTACTAATTATTTGGATAATCCTTATACTCTAAGTCGTGCAAGACCCTTACAAGGTTCAAAGTTGGCAGGGATTGCAAAATTGTCCTACACAAAAACAGTGCATTTAAGCGAATCTCCCTAATATTTTTTCCTAGCAAAAAGGCTGATATTGAATATTAAAACACCATACTAAGTGAGTAATGAATGGTAATAAATATAAAAAATATCCAGAATGGAATAATTGTGAGGAGCAAAGTATTAAGGGAGACAACGAATATTCCTGTAGGGTATTAATAGCGTTGTTAATATTTGTATACTATACATTTATACCTTTGTAAGTATGTATGTATGTATGTACATGTATCAGTGGTGTTCTTACACACTTAAATAGCAATAACAATAAATTGCTTATAAAATGGAAAAGTACTCTAATATTGCAAAAAGTAAATGATAATGAATAAGGCGCATATGTATGTACATATACATATATACGAGTATGTATGTATATTTGAATGTACATACATACATATGTACTATGTATGTATGTATATTATGAGAAAATATTATTTTACTTTCTCAGGTAAATTGTGTTTGTGACAATACAAAGTAGTCAAATTGGGGTACATATAGACCACGAGTGTGTATGTATGTAATAATATTCATACATATTTACAGAGCTGGCACAACTTTCAACATTTTTGGTTTTCCTTAATTTCAATAAGTTATATGCCTTGTGCTAAATGGCAAGCAAACCAACGCTCATAAAGTAATATTAAACCCCTAAAGTACACAGATAATTGTCAGAGGTACTTTAAGAGGAAAACAACCCTCAGAAGTGCGGCAAAAACAAACGGCTGAAGATGAAGAAAAGGTCAAATTGTCGTCCAAACTCTATAAACAGTATGTTATACTTATTATTGGTTATTATGTGTGTACGAGGATACTGAGTAAGTTGTATCTAGAAAAGACGCACAAAAACTAGTAAGTAATCACTGACTGAATTTGTGTTTGAGTTACAAACTGGTTGAAATTGTTTCGAACTTATAAATTAGAAAAAAAGCTGATTTACATACATATATCTGTATTGGTGGGTATGTTAATACCCAGTAAGATACGATAATATTTAGTAAAGTAAATTTTTCAAAACTTAAATTTTATTTTACAAAATGCATAACGTACGTAACCATTCGTTACTAAACGTTCAAACGGTTTCGTTAATGCCGAATGTCAATGCTCATTTTCTTACTGGGACTCTTCACATGGTATGTATTTTTGCACGCTTAAAAAAAAATTATTAATTACGCATTAAATTAGGGCAATGTACATTTGACATATAAACATACATATAAAAGCATATATAGGCCTGATAGATAATAGAACTCGCTCTGAGCTTCCACAAGGGTTATAAGGACTTGGTCATCCAATTGACACTTTAATGGAGATATGTACATACATATATACTCGTATACCTTCTTTATTAAAATAAGTTGTTTTATGTGTAATTCATTTTCCATATTTCTTAATATTGTTGATTTTTGTATTTAAAAATAATTTATGTTTTCACCAGTTGTTTTTGAAGATGCCAAATCCAATACGTTTATCCAGAAATAAAAAATTATCATATGGAAAAGCGCTCGATTTACGTTGGGCTGAAACTTTAAAATCTAAAATAAACAGATTCTTAAGTTTCTTACAGTAAGTTAAGCGTTGGCAAGATTCAAATTTGGTAGAACAACAACAACAAATTGTCATCCAAAGTTTAAAGTTTTTTCACACAAGTTTTTGATTTTGTTTTTTTTTTAAGTATTCAGTTTGAAACCCATTAAACATAAGTATAGCAATGTGCTAAAAATTATTGTCGATTTTTAGAATTTCTTTAGTCGATATTCAATATTAAGTTTAATTGCTCTAAAAATTCTCAAAAATCATTGAAAACTTGTATCCACTTGAAACTGGCATTTGCTAATGTTTGCACTTGAAGAATGTTTAGATATACGGTATTGTACATCGATAAATTATACATAGTAGGATAATTTATAATTAAAAAAAAAATTTCAATAAATCGTAAAAACAGCACTCAATGAAAATTTTGTTGAATTATTATAAACTTTATATATGTACATATGTACATTTTAAATTGTGGGTTTATATAGCTTTTGTGAAAGAATGAACTGTATTTTAGGAGCAAAATTAATATTCAAAACTGGTAAAAAAATAACGCATTTTTAATATTAATGTCGGCATCGTAAATATATACATATGTATATAAATGTATGTGTTCATACATACATACAAATTGTATAAAGTGTTGGGAGAAATATTCGATCCACACGAAAAGGTATAGCTAACGTTAACTCAGCTTCACCCAGGTTCACAAGTTGATAAAACTTGTTTACTTTAAATATTTCTTACAGATAGGGCGAAAAGATAAATCAGGCTCTTTAGCCAATGGAGAGGAGAATTTTAAATCTAGTAACTAGTAACGCAAATACTTTTGAATAAAAAAATTAAAATTTGAACGCATAATTTTTTACTGAAATATCTACTGTCGCTTGAGGAAACGAGTATAACTTACGAGTAACTTGTAAATAATTTTTTGTTATAACGAAACTGGTGGCTTTTATCTACAAATTTCGACAGCTGTATTGTCATTACTCGATAGTAATGACGCTTGGAGTGTGTTCTATTCTTCTATTCGTCTGACCGACAAACAACTCAGTATGTATGTATGTATGTATGTACAAACGTCGTTGCCGATAATTGCGCAATTTATCACCTACTCGTATTTATTAGAGCGACCTTCGGAAATGCATTTTCAATTAGCGTGGTACATACAGGAATGTAGGTATGTGTGTATGTATATACAAATTTATATATATATTTAATATTTACATTTTTTCGTCATGTGTACGCAAATACGAGCAAACATGCCAATCTATGTACATACATACATGCATGTGTAAATACCATATAAGCAATTCGGTAGTCGACTACGAAAAAAACACACCTGTAGTTAACTTTTATAAACTAACTATAACTTAACTTCAATGCAATGCAAAATTTCTCCAAAATCGAAGCATGGTTTTCCATTGAATGAAAATTTATTTTGACAATTTCGTTTTTTTAGTTTTAAAATTGTTTTACATATCTTCATTTTCTGTTCGCAATTTTAAAAACCAGTGCACGTGCGCGCAATACATTAAAAATAAAAGGTGAAGTTATTTAAAATAACTGGTTGTGACTGCTTTTTCTTTTAATAACATATTTTTATTCTTATTTTGAATAGATTCCGGTCGTTCGCTTGGATCTTGATTGAAAAGGAAATCAGAGGTGCACTCAAGGTAATGAAAAAAACACTGAATGCATTAAAAATGAAAGAAACAAATAAGAAATTAAGTATCCCTACCCATGGGCTTGGTAAATTTAAAAATAGTTATTAAATATAAATAACTTTCAATTATTAAATTCTTTTGTTGAAAGAAATTTGAATTTGCACATGAATATATATTTTTGGTATCTCTTATTTAAGTTTCCTTTCTATGTGTTTTAATGTTATATGTTTAATATTTTATCGTACTCCAGTTTAACATAATTGGTAAATTAAGAAGCAATAAAAATTTTTAAAAAGCAAATAGTTGATTTATTATATTTTTTGTAGCTTAACAGATCCATGTAAAACTGCTGTAGTTGTGAGTAAGTAAATATTTCACTAACTGATAACTGATTTTAATTAAGTCAATTTCAAGTCAACTAAAATGTGTTAATATACATAATATATGTACGTATGTATAAATGTATGCATATATCTTATTTAAAGTTATAAGATAACTTTTATCTAACTTCTATTCAGCTAACTTTAAGTTAGTTGTCAAGTCATGCAGATTCGAACAATTGACTACTGCCTAGGACATCGCCATGTTAAAAAAGTCAGTTGGCTTCATTGAAAATAATCCAAGTATCAACCACAACTAGTTGCGAAAAAGTTAGTTTTAATTGAATTAAAATTTAGCTGAGTTGCCGGCAGGATACGAATCAGATATTCATTTGAAAAACTGTGTTTGTAAATGTCGAAAAAAATTAGTAAAACGCATCAGTTTTATAGTGAATAATTTAAGTATATCTATGAATGAATTCAATTGAAGTCAAAGAAAAAATGTCCAGAACTTTTACAAACTGGTTTACTTCTAAGAGCCACAAATGCTAAGCTGTAATTTCTTATTGCACTTACTTACTGTTTTATTCATCAAACTATTACCTTGTTTATACGAAGCTTTCTCCGAGATCGTATCGACTTAATACACTTTATTTGTTTCTGTTTATACATTCGACTTTAAAGCGTGCCCCGCGAAACCGTATTGTAAGCTTAACAGCTGATTTGAATTTCACATCGATAAGTGTAGTCGTTTATATGCTCCTTCTAGACGAAGCGAGAAATAAAGTACCGATTTCAAAGTGAGTGTGAGTGAATTCACTGAAGCATTTTAAGGCGTATTCAAAATCAATTTATACATGCGTTTCGAAGTGAAGTGCATTCGATGAAACCGTATTATGCTTCCGTATAAACGTAGTATATGTTGAGATTAATTCTGTATAAACGTTAATGTCTGTTAAAGTCCAACACGATATTTGGGACTGACTTCTACATGTTAAATTTTAGTTTCTTCTACTCCAAAAACAAGGGATGCTTTTGTAGAAACTCGAGCAATTTTTCAATTTTTTTTCTACATTCACTTGAAATTATGATTAGAAAAGTTTTTCCTGGATATAAGTATTTATGTTTAAGATTTGTGATAAACAATAACATATAAGTGCAAAATAACAATAAATTTATGTCTAAAAGTGAATATTTTCTGTATTTCTTTTATGTCGTATAAGCTCTCTCGTATTAAACAAAAGCAATTTTTAGTTACTAGAAAGGAAAAATTCAAGTATTTTTTAATGCCTAGAACCATAATTTAAGCATGAGAACAGAAACCCAAAAACATTTTTTTTTGTTGACCGGTGTAATTGTATATCATAAAAATCCTGTCACATATATATAATAAATATAGTTTTGGCGCTTACACTATGCAACTCAGTGTTTGGCCGAGCTTGTCCTACCATTTGTGGTGTGCGTCTTTATATTATACCACAAATGGAGGGACCTACAGTTTTGTGCCGACTCCGAACGGCAAATGTATTTAATGAGAAGCTTTTCCATGGCAGAAATACCCTCGGAGGTTTGCCATTGCCTGCCGAAGAGTGACCGCTATTAGAAAAAACTTTTTCTATGATTAAGATTTTGCTTGCCCTGACTAAGGTTCGAACCTCGAACTCATCGGCATATCGATTTATAGCACGCACCGCTACCAACTCGACCACAGCGGCCACATGTCACCGCTAAAATGACATTATTTATTTCTCAAACAATGAAACATAATGCTCGAACTGAAAAACAAGTTGTGTAATCGTATTCTGTCAAAATTAGCGCTAAAGGTTTTAAATCAGTTTTTATTGTAAAAAAAACATTATTTTGTAGAAAGGGTATAGACAAAATGCAAATCAATAATTTACAATCGGAAAAGCCACTTTTTTTTCAGAAGACTTCAAAACCAATTGTTTATTAAGCCCATTTTTATTAATAACATTTAGTTTTCCAGTGTAGGGAAACTATAAAAAAATTTTGCATTTAAAAATTGTTAAAAACTGTTTGTGAAATCTACTGAGGAAAATCAAAGTTTTCAAAGCTTATGTAACATTTAGGCGAACTCTCAATAGTTTTTATTTATTTCAGTATAAAAAATAGGAATATATTTTCTCGAATAAAATTCCACTAATGTTGTTAAAAATTATTTTTGATTCGAAAATAATCAGGCCTGTTCTGCATTTCGAATCCGACAAATTTGGTCGGAATCGGAATGTATAAATCCTTTTTCCTCAATCTGTTGCTAGGTTCTTCGGTTCTGTGAGGATGAGAACTTATTATTTTCATTTCGGAGAATCAGAGACAATACATTAAATCTAAAAATAAATGCTCGCTTTCGATGTATTGCAATGTCTTCTATTGCGCAATGTCTTCCATTCCGATTCCCTCCAAATCGAAATGCAAAACAGGCCTGAATATTCGTTATCCAAAGTGAAAACCAGAATTTTGCTAATGTTAAGCTACTCCGTTAACTGGGTGTAGCCCATTGACGTATGTACTTACTCTTAGGGCCGTTTGCACCATCTCTGGTTAAAATTACCGGCAGTTAGCTACAAGTCAGCTTACTATTCAGCGCTTTCTTATCTGACGGATGGTCTTAACCGCCGCTTTTAGTTCCGATTAAGCGCTTAACCGGAGGTGGTGCAAACGGCCCTCACATACGCACATACACATATGGATATGTGCATATGTATGTGTTTGAATTTCAAGAACGCTATAATTGATGCACACGCTGACACTGTCATTCCGATGACGACTCATGCATAAAAATAGGATATCCAGATTTATTTGGATAAGCGCAAACACATATTATATTTTTGTACCAACATAATTGTACATACATACATAAGTACATATGAACACGTGGAGTGCGTAGCTACCTGATAGCGGACAAATGATATGCACGTGGCGGGGAACGTGATAGTGAAAACAAAGAGGTAATGGATATTAAAAATAAAGGACCACCCGCCGCAGATAATATTTATTAAAAGGCTGGCATGCGGATTCGGCGAGGAAGGAATATGCGAGGAAAAAGCCGTAGCAAGTGAATAAATGTACATGCGCACATACATACATATGTATGTATAAACGAATGCAACGGGAGTGACGTAGCCGAAATTACGTACAAGAGAAGCTTTATATTTATTAAGAAACAAATAAGAAAATGTATAAGAACAATTATGTTATATCATATACTTACATATGCTAGTTATGTATATACATAAGTACATCGAATGTACAAATTAATGTGCACATGCATTCAAAAAAAAAATAAAATTGGAGAGCGTAGTTGAGGTGTAGAGAAAATGGAAAATTACCAGCAGCTACTTTTGAATATGTGCAAGACCATACATAACAATGTAAGTATGTACATACATACATACTTGTATACTGGTGGCAAAAATACTAGATATGCGAAATTTTGGCAATTTCAACAATTTATTTTTCTCTTACTTAACTTCAAGTAATTTGTAATGAAAATTCAGTTCATTTTATATAAAAAAAACAAGTTTCAAAATTTACTCTATAATTATAGTTTGGGTGTCGATAAAATTTCATCAATATGTTTACGTTTTTTTTTTAAGTTTCTTTGAAATTATTTGACTTTGCAGCTTTTTTTATTAAAAGAGCACAATTTTCAAGTCACTAAACATTACCGTTGATTTTTGAGCATTTTTCATGGCAAGAAATAAATGACGAAAAACTTTACCATTATTTTAATTGTTAATGAGCTTTAAGGCCGATTAGTTTTTAGAAAAAATTATAAGGAAAAAACATCAGTACTCAAAGCGGTAGAAGTTATAGTACTACTTCGGATCTCACTACATTTTCACATCAGACTTCTTTCTTCTTGGCTTCCGCGGGAGTTGAACCCACGACACAACACGTATGACTTAAGCCGGCACCTATACATAATTTGCCTTTTCAAAACTATTTGAATGATGAATAAAAGATTAAACGTCACTCAAAATCATTTGAATGACTGACTGAAAACTTATTCTTTATCCAAAAATAAAAAATATCAAAAAAAATAAAAATTTTGAATGGATTTTTAGGTCCTCGGCAAGTACTGTATTTACATAGGCGGTGCTAAAATCTGAATATTCGCAAGCTCAATATCGGACCACAGAGCAATAACATACTTGAGTGGAAAATTAATTCGCTTGGTGACACTGAAGTCGGGATATTTGGAAAATTCGAATTTATAGTCCGATTTAGTTAAAATTAAAATAGTATGATTTATACAAGAACAAAAATACTTGAGTGAAAAATAATATGAATAAAGAAAAAATAAATAGTCAAAAAGTCACATTTCTATTATTTTTAATATTCATTTGGCGTAATTATTTCTTTTATTATTGTTTACTTATTATTTTTTTATAATAATTTTATTGAGCTCAAGGCCAGTTTATGGAAGATTTGTTTGTGAAAAAACAACAACAGTTTTTAATGGTTGAAGTTATAGTACTATTTCGGAAATCACCACATTTCCTCATCAGACTTCTTTTTGATTATTAAATTAAATTATTTTTAATTTAATTTTCCATAACCACTTCTCTCAGGCTTTGAACCCGGGAGCTCGGAGTTGCAGAGCCAATACGCTACCTATTGTGCTACGCTAGCCGAGTTGGCTGTTGTGTTTATTTCATCTTCCTTAAACAAACCAACTACAAACAAGAGCAACTGATCTGCCGACATTTAACTTGTTTGTGTGGTTGTTGTTTGTGTTTTTATTTTGCAAATTCTATATTATATGCATTTCAACTTATAACATTTTTTTATATTTCAACACTATATTATTTACATTTTTAAACAAGGTATGAATTCATGTGCTTTCATTTACATGTTTTTGCAAATTTTTTGCACATTTCCAATTATTTATCGACTGATATTTTTATTAATTTTAATGCTGAATTAAAATATTAAAAATTTCCATCAAAGCACACGTGTGATGTATAGTATGTATGTTATACTTTTATTACTCCTAAGCGTTCTATATACATACATAAGTAAAACTGCTCTGTTAATCTCACATCCACTTTGCCGTATGGCGAATAAGTGCATATGCATGTATCATAAATATGGCAAAATCAGTGCAAAAACTACGAACTTAAGGTTTTTGCCATGAAATTGTCGTTTTTGCGCTCAGCTCATTATATCTTATATTAGTAATACCAAATATTTTAAACAAAAATAAAAACAGTTTGTCAAAACTTAGTGGGAGCTTTACTGGCACATTTTTATACTAAGAGACTATTTAACTGAATAATCGGATTTTTTTAGGGTTACACAGAGTAAAAGATACACAATTTTATATACATAAATGTGTCGAATTTTTATAAATCTTGTTTAAACTTTACAACTTTATTACTTTATAAAAAAATAACGAAAAAAAATTTAGCCACTTGGACACTTTTTATTTTTCATTTACTCAAATAATTTTCGTTTAAAAAAAATTTATTTTCTAAGAAAATCTTATACACCCCGTTGCCAACTTAAAACTAAAATTATAAAAAAAATTTACTTAACCAAAAAAAAAACATTTTTTAGTATGCCGTTTAATTTTAATGTGATAAAGTGCAAGTTTTAAGCTGTAAAAAATTACCGTTGATTTTTTCCAACAGTTACGCTAAAAAAAATCGATTCTTATGGCTGAAACACAATGCCGACGTACGACGAACTTTTCGTCGTGAAAAATAGAAGACATCACCGTATATGAGAAAGCGGACAACCAAAGCGCACAACGAAATTCGTCCGACGTCTATGCGCGGCAATAGATTTATTTCTATTGTCGTCGCTGGCAGCAGCGGCAAAATGTGAACCATTGTGACCATATGTTGAATATTCTAAAGTCTTAAAATCGAAATAAAACAAAAAATGGTTTAGTTTTTTGTTAAAAAGTATTAATTCTGTCACTTGTAAGAATTTAACTTGAGTAAAAGCTATTTTCAACATTTTCTGTTTTTGTTAAATAGCATTTTTCTCGCTGTATTCATTCTATATTCTAAAAAATGTATCTGCTTAATATGGTCACTCTATCAGCTGGCATACAACTTGACATAATCAGCTGACTTCGTTGTAGCCGTAATTATGTTTTAGTAAGCGAAATTTCCGCGCGAACTTCGCTGAGAATGTCGCTTTGCTGGGCGAAATTTCGGCCGTACGTCGGCATTGTGTTTCAGCCATTAGGGAAAAAATTGAGGAAGAGCGCCAGTAAAATTGCTTTCAAAAATCGAAATTTTATTTTATTACTACAAATTAGATATGTATTTGGTTTGAAAATTGAAAAATATTCGAAATTAAAGAGAAAAAAATTAACATGCATGCAGGAAAACTTGTCAATTTGTGTGTGTCGTATAATTGTAGAAAGCAGCTGTCATATGTAAGTAGTATAGTGTATCCGACGGTCGGTGAATCTGACACTCAAACATGGTAAGTAGGTTGAATACATAATTATTTTAAGCGATTGTATGAAATAATTTTGGTTTGTGTTGAATTCATTTCAGTTTGAGGGGAAAATTTATACTCACAAATTCGTTTGGCATTCGAATCTTTAATTTTAAAAGAATTTTTGACTACGTGAATGCATATTTTTACAGATATTTTATATGCAACAATAATTTCACTCAATGGGCACGGCCACATACATATCTAACTCATCAAATGCAAATTCATTTTGCTCAACTTTTACACCTGTGCAGTTTTACACATTTTTGACTTAGGAATAGTTTTTTAGGTATTTATGTACATACATAGATACACATCTACATATGTATGTACATATGCATTAATTCCAATACAAACGTTAAATTTTTTAAAATCCACCTTCACATGGCCCATTGGCTAACAAACTTCACTTCAATCGTCAACACTGTTTGTTTCTTTGCAATTTTTTCAAAATTTCGGGGCGAATATTAAATACTCAAACTATGCGAAATGTTATTAGTGCACTTATAGAATGTGCGTTCGGTTAGAGGTTTTTAAATTTGTGTTTTTTTATTTTTATTTTTTGTTGCTTCGCGATTTCTCAGTTTGTTTCTTTCGGGTTTTCAATTTCTTATTCGTCGCACTTCACTACATTGGCACACGAACACACATATTAACACGTGTGTGTGTATGTACATATGTATGTATGTATGTATGTATGAAAATACCGAAATGAGCGCAGCTACTTTGGTATCCGAATTGCCGCGAGTAATCCATACAACTTAGCAATGTCGGTATGCAATTGCTTTTGCCACATTTTGTTGCATGTAGAGAAATTACACGACTACAAGCTCTGCCCAAATGCTGTTGACTGCACGCTGTTGCTAGCTAAGCTAAAAGTTGTTGTTATTATTACGTTGCTATTCGCAATTGTTGTCGTTGTTAGATGCTGCTCCGGGTCTTTGTCTGATTCGAACGCATTTACAACACATTGCCGACTGACTTTCATTTGAATTTCTCAACTCTTCAATGCACACTCACCAAATAGCACAGCAAAAAAACACAAAAAAAAGAAAAAAAAAAAAAGAAAAAAACAATCACGAAGCACCAGAAATCCATGAGTAATGCGAGTCTTCACTTTTGCTGCACACCACCTTCTTCTACTATATTTGATTAATTTTTCGATTCGGTTTTGCTCCATTCGCATTACTGCCACTGCCACTGCACCTCACACTCCCACTCAAAGATGTAAACATACATACAAACTTACATACATACATACATATGTATGTAGATATACATAAATTTGTAGTAAAGTGGCTTGATAACAGAAAACCGCAATAACATTTCTTTTTGTTAATACAAATTTGATAATTTGCTTTTCCTTTTTACTCTTTTTCAACATAAATTATTTTAATTTTTATTTTTATATTATCCAGTTTTATGAATAGTATGGATGTTCATACACAGGCAGTTAAATATATTTTGGCTACTTGGAAAGCAAATCGGTTAATACAAAAATACGCAAAGACAAAAACTTTGAATACGCCGAATATTTGGTCGAATACTTTGTTTTCGCTTTGCGTTGTCAGCGCTTGGTCGCACAGTGTAAGATAGCTATGTAAATACCATATGTATGTGCATGTAGACTGTGTCCAAAAATAGTAAGGGTGCTATATTTTCGCGTAGAAAAGAATGAGGAATGTAGTAGGTGTTCCAATGTTACATTTTTTTTCGCAAAAAATATTAATTTAATATATCTATAATAACAAGTAAAAAAATTTAATTTAAAGACCTGAACAAATTTAAAAGACTGTTTAAGAGGAGAAAGTTTCTTCTTTTGTGGCACTAGAACCGTTTGCTCTTTTGAGCCGTGGCCAAAAACCAGTTGCCAGTTACTCATAACGAGTAATCACTGGTCCTGCTGCACTTGGCTCTGCATCCACATGCACATGTGTTATTTGTCCAAGTCATCGCAATAATTGAATCTTTATGGACACGACCATAATTATCGCGTATAATAGCTCTTTTAAAAGCCCTTAAAGACTTCACATCGTTGAAAGAGTTAGTCTATATTTGGGGGACGCACTAAGAGAGCATGAGCATGAGCGGGATTTGTGCAGCTCTGTTTTTCATTTGCCTACCGAGCCTAGAAAACACCTATCGGCAAAAGTTATATTTATCGTGATTACAAGGCTAACATTATTTGTGGTTTTTAAGCACGATTTTAGGTATACAAAGCTCTACAAAAGTGTAACTGCAACAGTGACGTGGGTCCCGATACGAGAGGATTTTTTGTTTGTTGTCCGGAGGTACTTTGTTTTGCCCTCGTTCACGGCTAGGCCCAGCTCTGTTATTAAGGTGCAACTGCGATTCATATTGGCAGCATCACATTAAAGAAATTGTAAAGAAAGTGACTCGCCTTGTCTAAAACCTCATTTGGTTTGAAATGCCTCGGAGAGCGTCTTCCTAATTTAAATGGCGCTAAAAGTTGTGCTCAACGCCACTCTACTCGTAAATAGCCGTATTAGTTTTGAGGGCAGGACGAGTACTCACATGCATACGCACCCTGTTCACAAATTATAGCACAAACACAAATTGACATTATTTGTCCTCCATTTTTTCTAAATTTATTTTTCAATGAAAACATCGTTAACTCTCTAACAAGCACCATGACAAAATTTTTTTTATAAAAAAAAAAATCAATTATTCAAAATTTCATCAAAATTTAGAACTTAAAAAAAAAATTTTGAATTTTTGGGGTATCTATGTATGTATGTATGTAGCTTATTGAATTTTAGTACAGCAAAGTGAAAGTTTCTAGTGACTACGAGTTAACACTGATTTTTAAAAATTTTTTTACTGATGCTCTTCCGCATTTCCTTCCATATAAAAAATAATCGCAGTTTTGCGTTGCATGGAGGAAACTGCCAAGAAAAAAGTTGTCAAAAATCAGTGATTACTTGTAGACCATTGAAACTTGCACCTTTTCACTCTAAAATAAAATGAGCCAAAAACTGCATACTCAAAAAAATTAAAAAAACATTTTTGATGAAATTTTGTCAAATACAATGATTTGATGATTTTGTAAATAGTTTAATATATGAGTGTTTATGGGTTTTCTTAGAGAATGAACCATATTTTACTTGAAAATTCTATTAAATTAATTAGAAGAAAAGTAAAGTGCTAAAAAATGTTAATGTTGTGCTATAATTTATGAAAAGAGTACATCTATACTTAAATATTAATCACCTTATTGTAAGTTTCGTCTCGCCCGAAATAGTTCACTTTTCACTGTTCGCTTATTATAAATTTCGAGCGGAAATTTGAAGCTTTCGAACATTGTTTCTCCTTATCGGCAACACTTATTTCGGGCGGAAATACTAGGTAGATTAGTTGAATTTGTTCACTATTTTTTGAGTGCCGAAAAATTTCGCGGATTCAAAATGTAAGTAATTTAATTAAAAGTTTTTTACATAAAATCGCCCAATCCAGGAAGAAAACAGTAAACAAAGTTTAAAGAGGAATAATATTAGGTAAAATGCAGGAAAACCCGGATATTGCAAGAGGATTTATCAAAGAAAATAAGGAAAATATAGCTGGGTTATGAAAACAGCTAAGGATTAAGCTGCATAGTTTGGGGTCTGCAATGAAAAATTATTCCGAATGGAAAGGGGTTAGTTAAAAATGTATATTTAAATGTGCGCAGAAATAAAAAAATTGTATGCAAAATATACTTGGACTGCCCAAAAGCGGTATGTCTTCCAGCATAATCTGACTAAAAGACGACTGCGCCAGGCCAATTTTAAAACTGTTACCTACACCTTTTTATTATCCACGTTCAGCGAAAATTCGCATGCACGCTTCCCAACTGGCGGAGTAGCAAATTATAGTCGTGCTGGTGGTATTGAAGAGGTTAGCATAGATCTAATAAATATTTCTCTATGGACTGTTATATTTCAAAAATCAGGAAAATTTATAAATTTTGTCAAATTGCTATTGAATTTGAATTATTTGATAATTTTACACTTTAAGTATACACTTCAAGTATATTAAGAGTGGTAATGTCCATGTTCAATTTTTGAAGCGAAATTTATTTCGGGTGAAACTCACAATAGGCGAATTCAATCCGGGCGAATGAAAAAATTTCAAGTGAAGATCGAACGGAAAGTTATTCTGATTGTTCATAGTCCAGGCTTTCATGCACGCTATTAGAATAACATCGCTCATTAGTAAATGGCGAGCAGTTGTTGAAAAAATGTCGTGGTGGTCCGAAACCGACCCTCTTTATTGTTCATGGTGTGCTCTAAAGGGAAAATATGTGATTTAAAGTGATAAAAAATTATTTCTCACGGTTGTCGCACAAGTTTATTTAGAAATGGGACGGAAATTTAAGCGGAAAACCTCGAAAAGTAATCCGGAAATTCTGCGTCGAGCAGTTGCAGCAATGAAAATGGGAGAACCTTCAAAATTTTTCTCAATATACATATGTATGTATGTATGTCGAAATCATTCAATTTTGTTCTATGTTATTGAATTTTTCTTGCACCTTACAATGAAACTTTAAAATTATAATTTTGCTTGCGCTTTCCTGCTAAGAAATATGGGGGTCGGTTTCCTAACACTATTTTTGAGTACGTCCAAAGGGGGACTTCCATAATTGCCTGAATATCTAACACTTCAAAACACCTATGAACCTTACTAATCGATAAGAAATTTAGTCAACTGATCATGAACTGTGAGCACATTTAACATAAAAAAATATTTCATAATGAAAAAATCATTGTAAAAGGGTGTCCGTAATTATGTGGCCGCCACTGTACGTACATAAGTAGATGCGTATTAGATACTTTTTTCAGCTTAATTTTAATATAACACGATTCGGAGAGAATCGCCAATATCGTACAGTTTTAAGGTGCCTTGTGAACGGAGACAAAATTTATTGGATTTATCTGTATCATTTCAGATGCATTCTGTGTATGTATATATGTACGTACATACATATCTCAAAGAAATAACATTTTGATCCTACCCACCAACTTTAATAGGAACAAAAACGATCGACTAATGATAATTATATGTATGTATATGTACAGTGGCACACAAAAGTATTTTGCATATGAAGAAAATAAAACAAACGATTTTATTTTTGCTTTTTTTCAGGTTCATTGCTAAATTATGTATTAGATTCAATAACATATCAACTCATTACTTCGCTGAGACTTTATTAACACAAAAAAAATAAATAAAGGTACCCAGGAAAAGAATGAAAATAATTCAGAATTTGTAACTCGCAAAAGTATTTTTCACCGTTGGGTAACTCACAAAAATATTTTGCATTTGACTTGAAGTGATATATAAATGAATGTAAAAACTATCTAGCATTTCGTATGATAACTGTTACTTTCAGAGACAGCTTCAAAGCGTTTTGGCATCAATTCTACCAGCTTTCGATAAAAGTCAGGTGGTCTTTTCCCCGTTCTCATAGCAAAACCTCTTTGCGGATATTTTTTGAGAGGGTATTGGAAAATGTTTTGTGTTGAAAAGTATCCATATTTTAACGGTCGTTGTCATACTGAAACAAAAACCCGTTTATTGGCAAACCCGTTTTTCCTGCACTGGAATGGAAATTTTGTTTAAGGATGGACAAATATAAATATTTGTGCATTATGCTGTTTATAAAAATAAAAAAAACCAACTCCCTGAGTCGACATACACCCCACGCCATCATTGAACCTCGCCGTTTCACGGTTGATTTGAGTTTTTTTATTTTCAGCTTTTCATTTGGTCTCCGCCAAACCATACGGCGGCCATCCGATCCAAGTTCATCTAAATTCTAAACTTTTATTTTTGTAAAAGGCGCGTTTCTTTGTAAATATTTGAAATAAGTGGTTTTTTCGAGCCACGTGACCATGAATATTATTACTCCTGAGCACTCTGCTGCTTTAAGTTTGTCTTTAAGCTTTGGTGCTGATAAATGTGGATTTTCGCGGTTTGATTTAAGTATTTTGCAATTGAGTTTTCAATACTGCCGCGCACCTTACACCGTTTTATTACGTTTTCTATCGTGTCACGACATCGGCTGAACATATCACATACGTATTTTGTGGCTTTTCCTTCATTTGGAAGGTATAAAATGATTTTTTCTTTTTCAGATGTTATAACTTCTTTGCCTTTTGGCATTTTTGATGTGCGCTGAATCACAATTACAAACGACATGATTCAACTTATGACAATTTGCATCAAGGAAAAAAAACCGCACCAAATAACGGATTTAAAAAATAAGCAAAATACTTTTGTGAGTTGCCCAACGATACAAAATACCTTTGCGAGTTATAGCGCAGTTACCCACTGACGTAGAACGGCCGTAGGTGACAGCTGACACGACCTATCTTATGAGAGCGCCTTGTTAATGAAAACTGACCACCGTAGAATTTTCGTGTTGACGGAGAACTTACGTAGGAAATCCAAACGAATTTGATTTTTTCCGTAGAAACGTATCAGCTGATTGTTCTCTCTCTCATCATTCTCATATAAGGTTGCCACCGCGTACTTTTTGAAATCATTAAAATGTTAGTTTCCAAATACTTGAAATATTCTTAAATTATTAGAAAAATTCTACCGAATATAGCAGATTATAGCATAATATATTATTTAAAAAGGTCAGCACTTCGATTTGATCATTTACATTATAAAAATGTTAACTAAAATTGTAATTTTATGCAAAAACATATGTATGTATATATAAATCAATGGCAACATTGTATAAAAGTGAGCGAACTAAACAAAAAGAAGCGAGTTGTATGCAATGAGAGAACAGCTGATTTATACGCTAAGGCTACGGTAATGAGTTTTTTGCAAAAATAAGATTTTACCGCCGTCTACGCTATGTTACGTACACGTTCGTGGGTAACTGCGCTATTAGAAATTCTGAATTTTTTACAGTTTATTCCTATGTAGCATACTTGTTTATGTGTTAATGAAGTCTCAGCGAAGTAATGAGTTGATATGTTATTGAATTTACTACATACATAATTCATAAATTAATCAGAAAACAAATGCAAAAATATAATCGATTACTTCATTTTCTTCATATGCTAAATACTTTAGTGAGCCACTGTACATATATACATACATACATACATACATATACATATGTATGTATGAACATAAGTGAGAAGTTCAGAAATACAACAAATGAGGCAAATATGCGACAGACAATGCTACCGACAGTCAAATACTAACAGCAGCTGCTGGACTAAAATAATGCAGTAAATAGTAAACAGAATAATTAAAAACAAAAAGGAATACAAAAAAATGAAGAGAATGAAGATAATGAAGAGAATAGCACAAAAGAGGAAGTAAATAAAGATTCCAAGCCATAATAAACACGATAAATAAAGGATATAAAAGTAGAATAGGAAGCTGAAGTAGAGGCCGATACAAAAGAATCTCCGAGTTCATACGAGCACAATAATTAGATTACTTCATACAATTTTGCTTATCTTTGGAAAAAAAATGCAATGAGCAACACAACTCACCATCATAAATTGAAAAATACATGGGCGTACTTACTTACGTACAAACAACAAACCATATGTACTTATGTAAGCTTGTAAACTCGCAGTTCTAGAGTATTTAACAAGTATTTCGCATTCGTCACCATTAAACGACATTATCGCAACATAAACAATATTCGAAATATTCAACTTTTTAATTATAATATTTAAAATTTTGTTGATACTGCAGTTTTGTAGGCTATTGAATTTTATTGCACATATTTCAAGTGCCTAGATATTACTTTTGATTTATGAGTATTTTTTTTGACAAAGGTGTCCTTATAAAATACGATTTTGCTCATGCCTTTTTGTCGCTTCTTGCGCTTCTAACACTATTAAGGCAGAGGTTTTGGGATATGCATTAATGTATTCTCTCATTTTTGTTTTTAAGGATTTTATTTAAAAAATACCATATAAACTAAGTTTCAAACTTTGTAGAAAATTAAAAATAAATTTTAAAAATTTCATCCGAATTTTAAAGTTTTTTTCGTGTTGCAGTTTTGTAGCAGGTAATGACAGAAAATTTTAGGTCCCTCCATTTGTAGTAAAACATAAAGACGCAAACAAATGGTAAGAAAAGCTCGGTCAAATATACATATACATATATTATTATTATTATTATTATAAACTTTGGTATAATTAAGTGAAATTACATAATTACTCATATCCCGACAATAAAAATATCAACCAATTTTAAAAACATTCAAGTATGAATGATTTATATAAATTCTGAACCATCCCAGCAGGAAAATCTCTGTTAAAAAATGTATGATACACCAGAGAGCTCTTAAGGCCGAGTTGACAATTCTAACCGAAACTCTTACATTCCTCTCTTACACCTCTTTCTAACTCAATCAATTCAGTATGTATGCAAAATAAACATATGCAGATCCTTCTGTAACACTACTAACAGTGATATCACGGCAATATAAATACCCGAAACAACTGCGGGAATTGCGCTTTCGGTTAGTCGTATCTTGTAGAGATTATACGCTCTTACTACTCGCCTTATTAAGTAAGATCATGTGAAGGCGGTTTATTGCTTGTAAAGTATGTATGTATATTACTACGTACGTTATCGAATGTGTAGATGCTGTCAAATCGACAAAAAGCGGGTTAGCGGTTCAAGGAAGTCGCAATCTTTGTTTCACTCGACCATGGGTGTAAGGCTGCTTTCGTCAAGCGCGCGCACTGCAATATACATACATACGTTAGATTAGAATGAGCCGTCGATAACTTTATATTTTTATTTTGCACTAAAGTTAATTTAATTTTCCACATTGCGTTAAGTACAATTTGTCTGCTTTTAGAACAGAGCTGAAGTGGTAATTTTTATAACCCTAAAATCTAGAAACTAGTCAACTTTCAAACCACCCCCTACGAGTTTTATTTTCGCATGGGAACCGAGATACGGTCTAATGTGTATGCTATTGTTCGTACATACATACATATGTACATACATACATACATATATGCGTGTATCATACAAACTTTTGTGATACATAAAACACCACGAAGTTGAATGTAGGTGCACAGAGCAAAGACAAGCAGCTGCACAGATCAACCAATAACTGCAGCATGCAAGCACAGCACAGGTAGTAAATACATATGTATGTACATACAGATGTACATTCATACGAATAAAGTCAAAGGAGTCGGTGCCTACGTGCATACATATGTATGTACATATGTACATATATACATACAAACATACGTTTGTATATACATACATATTTACAATATAAATTCATATCTAAACTCATGCGTAAGTACATATACTTACATATGTATATACATACATATGTACATATGCACATACGTACATACATATATACCCCTATTATGGAATAGCTTGAAGTGGAGCACTGTCGGTTGGTTATGGAGAGTAGTTTGGGTCGTCGCGAAAAACGGCGAATGCGTGCACCGAATGTTCTCGCGATGACAACTAACAACAGACCAGGCGGGTACACAGTCCAGCTGCCTTCATATCCACGTACATATGTAAATATGTATGTATGTAAATCTGTTCATAAGTACACAGATATACATACATACATACTAGTATACATGTACGGCCGCTTGTTCGAAAGGTATAATGCATAATATAAAATTCGACGATTCCCAATAACATCAACGTTGACGTACACGACAAAACGATGAACGATGGCGATGTTTCAGCGAGTTGAGTTGAGTTGAATTGAGCTGAGGTACTTACATATGTATGTACATATGTATGTAGGTGCAATGTGTCCACAAGAAAATGCGATACATAATAAGATTGTGAAAACATGCAGGTATCGATAAATTTACTTGGAAGTGGTATCGAAATAAAGTGTCGATATATGAAAAATATAGGTTCTAAAGTATCGATATTTACAAGTAAATATTGGTATCGATACATTTGACTAAGGAGGCATTCTGTTAAATTGTATTCTTTCATCGATAACGAAGTACATACTCGTATAAAACTAGTATACAAATATTTTTTTAATACCAAATTTGGGTCGCTGAATACAAAAATGAGTTAAGTATACATATTTGAAAGAGTGAATGTGGCAAAAGTTTAGATTGGCTTTCATTTCATTTTCCCTAACTATTACATTAGCTGTTTGAAATTGTCTTTCATTCTAAATTTTTTTTCATATTTTTATTACATGAATAAAATGAAAATATTTTTTTTTAACTCAATAAGTATGTATGTACTTTTCCGATTGATATAAAACATATATTTATGTAGTTTTTGGGCAATAACTGCAAGAATACCTAAAAAACAAAAATAAAAATAAAAAAAACCATTTTGACGACTTTACGCTAACAAATTTAATATAAGTTTAAAAATTCAAAATCCGACCAAAGCAAACCGAAGGGTATAAGCTTTGATTTAAAAAAGTAAAATTTATGAAGCCAGTTTAAAATTAAAGGCTCTGAACAATTATGAACAGTAAATTCCAACTTTGAATCAATGTGCACCGCGCTCGAATTTCCTTAATTTGCCTAGCAATTGGGTATCGATACGAATATTTTTATTGTATATGTATATATGTATTTACATAGTACTTGTTTCAAAAGAATCGATACCAAAATGTCTTGGTATTGAACGAAAAGTATCGAGTATGTACTTGAACTTACTCATATCGTTTCATCGATATCTGTATATAAAAATATATCACATATACCAACAAAACATGTATACGTATGTATGTATCTGCAGCGAAAATGCATTCGAAGTGCAGCTTGCAGAAGGGTGGGGCTATTTGGAACGCAAAAACAACAAATTCAGGTTATTGATTAATTTTGGTAGATGCTACTCTTATGTATTCCTTAAAAAGGGATGATAAATTCCATGTAATTGGCGCTCTAACAAGACAAAACCTCAAAGGTAATCTCGCGGGGCATCTACAGATGCTGCAGAAGGTGCAAAAATTATGAAGAGAAGCAGACGGTTTTACATTTTCTTTGCAAATGTCCAGCGTCCTAGGCTTTCTAGGGGCGCCTCTTTTTGATGGCCTCGGAGAATTAGGTGATATAGATCAACAATGGTGCTTGACGAGTAATCTTGATGGTTCAGAGAAGGGAAGAGAACAATTAGTTGGTGGAATGACAACGGGCGTCTAACTAATGGCGTAAGTGTGTCGCTGGATATCAGTTACAGCCACACCTACCAACCTATCTACTGTTATTTACATACATACATACATAATTAGTGTACATTTTTTAATCCACAGTCAATTCTAAATCAAACGCAAAGCCTTCAAATGCATTAAACAAATACTTAATTACGTTTTGTTTCTTAATTCGTTGCTTGTTTCTTTTATATTATTTTTGATATGTATGTATATGAGTATCGCGTGGTTTTATGTTCCACATTTTTAATAAGCTTTATCAAATGTATGTAGATTTGTATGGATGTACATAAATACATGTTTGTAAGTTACAAATTATCCCAGTATAAATTTATGCAGCGCTTCTGAATAAAATTGATACTAAAATGCAATGCCTTGGAAGCAAATACCTACACTCTCGCTTCTCTAGTTCATATCAAAAATAAAATGGCAAGGCATTAAGCGCCAATGCGACTCACATGTTAACTTAGTACATTCTTGAATAGAGAACAATGGCTAACTTATCTTTCGATTCCAAGTTTAATTCTCGATTCTGCTTAGGGCAGGTGATATTTTTTTTGCTGGGTTAGAAATATTTTACAGACTCATTTTGTATTTATACATGTACGAGTATTTGTGTATGTGTATATGCCCTGCAGGAATTGAAGCTAATATTATAGTTACTTTAAATTGCATTCAAAAACACTAGTGCTGATTATTTGCTGTATATTTTCATATAGGCAAACCAGCTACTTTTGCAAGGGGATGGCCAAAACAAAGTCAGTTTTGACTATACTGGCCAAAATAGATGTTTACCTACATTTATCAAGATATATGTATGTATGTATGTACATATATGCAAAATCCAAAAATTTCGCGTTCGCTATTTCCTTTTAATCGATTGACAGTTTATTTATGTCATTGCCAACTATGTTGCGACATCTTTATTTTATGAAGTTTTTGGATTGTTATGCATGATTTTTCAGCTTACTAGTAATTAGTTTTTATGCGTGTGATACAAATGGGGTATTTTTTTTTCGCAATTATCGCAAAGTTGTTATTTAAAAGTTGGTTAGTTTTAGCAATTGATATTTGTTGACTGCAGGTTTAACTTTTATATGTGCCTATCAGTGAAATCAACCACTCAACTCAGACGTCAATTGGGCGATTACTGAAATAAGAAGGTTCAAAAAAGAGATTATAAATAAGATCTAATATTCACACTCGGTAAATGCAGTGAATTTTGTTACAAAATGCGCAATTTGTGTACTTATAATAAGAAGACATATACATATGTACATATGTATGTATGTATGTACATTTATGTAAATACATTATTCTCCTATGTATGTACTAGGGATGTCAACTTTCGGCATTTTGTTGATCCCGGGATTTTCGAGATCTGAAAACGTAATCCCGGGATCCCGAAATTCATGAAGTTTTGATTCGTATTTTTTAATTTGCCAAAAAATTTAACACGTCCATAATATATATAACAAAGAAGAACGATTTGCTGTAAATCATTTATGTATTTATTGGTCTTTTCAAGAAAAAAAGGAAATACACGTAAAATTTGACACACATATAAAATGATTTATACTTCAAGTACAAATGTACATATTTGGTACAGAAGCAAATGCACCTACATAAATTAAAATTATTTTTAATCACTGCTGAAGACCAATATTAAATGTTAATATATTACCATTCAGAAAAAAAAGGAAAAATTAAATACATCTCCCATTCCATTTTGACCGAGGCAGAATTATTCGTTATTTTGATTAAAATGCAATCTTAAAGAAATAAAAGCCTTAAGTGTGTTATCCTCACAGCTGGACCTTAATGTGTTACATTTAAAATCTGCAGTGGAGAAGCACTGATGAGCCTCAACTTTTGTTGCTTGCATTGTCCACAATAAGTTAAATGCTCTTTGTAGGGCATAGCATTTATCATCGCCTTATTACAAAAACTATCAATTTCTTTTACCAAACATTCAGATAAATTGTATGCCTTTCAATTATTGGACAATGGTGAGCTGCTCGTTAAAACCTGATGCAATTTTTTTTTTGAGACTTTCTGCCTTATCCAATTCAAGCACCTCGTCAGGCTCATTTTCTACTCGAGTGGAATATTCTCCAGCTCATTTATGATGGCAAGGACAAAACAAAGCCTTAAGGGAGTTAACAAGCTAAAGGTTTTGTTTTGTTCTTGAAAGGGAAATTTTTAAGAATGATACAAAATTTAAAAATTAATGGCTATTAAATTCACTGTTATCTACAATTCCGGAATTTAAATTAACCTATTCCGGGATATTCGGGCGTTGACATGCCTAGTATTTACATAGTTACATATGCATATACATAGACATGTACATGCTATTCAGACGATGACTTTTAACCCTGCATTTTTTGCTAAATACTTATTTAAAAATATTCGTGCATTTTTACACTAGCACTTTGTCTTTGAACTCAATTCGCATAGCTATCCATCCTAGGGATCCCGGGATCGTCCCGAAATTCAACAAGTTTTAATTCGAAATTTCTTTTACCAAACCTACTGATAATTTGTCCTTTCTGTTATTGGACACTTGCGAACGGCTCTGCAATTTTTCTTTGGTTATAATAAAAATAATATTTTGGCGCTTACACTATATAGCTTAGTGTTTGGCCGAGCTTTTTCTATCATTTGTGGTGTGCGTCTTTATATTCTACCACAAATGGAGGGACCTACAATTTTGTGCCGACTCCGAATGGCAGGTGTATTTAATGAGAAGCTTTTTCATGGCAGAAATACCCTCGGAGGTTTACCATTGCCTGTCGAAGAGTGACCGCTATTAGAAACAAACTTTTCTATGATTAAGATTTTACTTGCCCTGGCTGAGATTTGAACCTCGAACCCAGCGGCATATCGAGTTATAGCACGCGCCGCTATCCACTAGACCAAAGCGGCAAGATTTTTCTTTGATACCTACTGCCATATCTATCTCAATCACCTCGTCGTATGTATCATATTATTAAGATCGCTTTCATAGTAAGTGTCATTTTCTATATTAAGGAGAATATTCTCCGCTCCTTTATAATGGCAACCAAATTGGAAGCTTCAGAAAAGTGATATTTAAGATCATATATGTATTTTATTTAGATTAATTAAGAAGTACACACATCTGACGGAAGTGCGTTGCTTGATTGAGCCTTGCCTCAAACTAGATTTCTTCCATTTTTATTTTCTCTAGCATAACATTTAAAGCGATGCCACATTTGAATAAGTTTATATTGTGAGCCTATAAGGCCTCAAAAGAAACTTGGACTTGAAAGGCAGATATTTATGATAAAAAAGTTTAAAATTTACTATTACTGTTAAAAGAATTGTTTTCAGCAACCCCGGGATTAGAATATGGTAAGCCCAGGATATTCAGGAGTTAAAAAAGACCGGTATCCCGGGATTGACATTCCTACTATGTACACATGTCCGTCTGTTTGGTTTAAGTGCAAAATCTCGGAATATGTTCGTCAAAGGGCCCCTATGCGAGTAAAAAATCCGATAGTTGGCGCTGGTGAAAAAATATTTAAAATACTACTATAATTATGTATGTTCAAATAGGCAGCTAATCGAACAGTTTTCCAAACCTAATTATGTTGCTATTGAGCTCAACTTATGTTAGAACATTTCTCCTTATAATTGAATATAAATTAAGTTGAAATATCAATGTAACCCTGCGCCGCTTGGTTTTGAAACTCATCATACAATCAAATGGCTACGACCCTTTTTTTGTGTGAATTTCCTTTAGAGTGTTACCGAAGAGTATATTTTAGTAAGTTTTTCTGGGCACACAAAATTAGCAGAAGAAATTCAGAAAATAACCCGAATAATGTTTCCGACTATACTTAATATGATTTAAACTACATTGTTTTGTCTAATATTATGTTCTGGCTGCGCAGTAATTTCAAATTTGGGGTTTTGAGTTTATGAACTGTCAAGCGTTCTCATTGAGTTGTTTAAGAAACTTTGAGTTTAATTGACATTTGTTTATTTACCTCGGAATACAAATTTTGTTTTATTTATATTCAAAAATGTTTGTGAAAATACAATTGTTCTTACATTTATTTACAAATGGTTAAAAAATTTGTCAACAGAACGGCCTAATGTTTGCGCGTCCATAAACACAAAAAAAAAGTGGTGTTTAAAGCGAGTTAGATAAAAAATGTTTGTATAATAAACTCCGAGTTTATGACTTTAAACTTTACAATTGCTCATAAACTCGCAGTTAGAACATATTATAACACAATTTTTTTTAGGATAAATTACGAATCTAACTCTCTATAGAACTTACGTAAATTTACAGCCGTAAGTACTGCGTATAATTTGCCATCAATTTTACGTATTGCAATTAGTTTGAAATATTATGACTCACCTGAAAAAGAGAAGGCAAAGAGTTATTAGTTTTTTATGAAAGTTTATAGTGTACATAATAAAATTAAAATGCAAAAAATTTGCCAAATCAACAAACGAAATAGAGTTATTTAAATTTTTCTTAAACTTCGCAAAATTGTCGGCTTTTACAGTTCCAGAATATCTAAAAAACTACTGACCACGTACCACTTGAAAATTTCTAAATTATATATATTTTTGAAATGAATAGTTAAAGTGGCGAGATGTAATTATTGACACTTTGAAATAAAATCTCGGTATAAGTTCCTCGGACTGAGTAGGCAATTGCACAGTAAAGTCGTCTCTCGACGGACAAAAACCATACTCTATAAGTCTCTCATCATCTCCCGTCCTATTGTATGGCGCAGAAGCATGGACGAAGACAACATCAGATGAGAGAGCTCTTGGAGTGTTCGAGAGAAATATTCTTCGAAAGATTTATGAACCTTTGCGTCTTTGCGACAGCGAATACCGTGTATGATGGAACGATGAGCTGTACGAGCTGTACAATGACGTAGATATAGTGCAGCGGATTAAGAATCAGCGGCTCCGCTGGCTAGGTCACGTCGTTCGAATGGATGAAATAGCTCCAGCCCTGAAGGTTTTTGACGCGGTACCCGCTGGTGGTAGCAGAGAAAAAGGAAGACCTCCTCTGCGTTGGAAAGACCAAGTGGAAAAAGACCTGGCTATACTTGGGATTTCCAATTGGCGCCAGTTCGCACGACATAGAAAGAGCTGGTGTGCTTTGTTGACCTCGGCCAAAATCGCTTAGGCGGTTAATGCGCCAATTAAGTAAGTAAGTAAGTTCCTAAATCGAACACTGTTTATGCACATTACGCCGTACCAGAAAGTAAAAGTTTTCAAGCAAGCTTGCAGTAAATGAATTTTGCTTATTGAAAATGGTAAATTGTTATATATGGTGGCATTATAAAGATTAAGTGGGTTACTTGTACATACATACATATACTCTGTTCACAAATTATAGCACAACCACATATTGACAGATTTGGGCACGTTATTTTTCTCCTTATTGATTAAAATTATTTTTCAAATAAAATATTTACAAAATGTACAATGATTTAACAAACTTAACAATAACATTGGCCTACACTCATTTTGGTGCCTAAGATTTTAGACCTGATTTTGGGTATATTTTGTCATAAAAGCGATAATCAGATAGACTGATTTTGAATTGAACCGGAAAAATTTTAAATAAGAATTGTTGGTAAACCAGAGCTGACAGCTGACATCTAGTAGCAGCAATACTTTATTTATACTTTCCTACCTTACCGACTACAGATACAGACAGAGCTGCACCAAACCAAACATTTTTTTTTGTAGGCCAGTGTAATTTAACAAAATTTGGAGTCTCCGGACTTTTCTTCGGAGATTTCTTCAATTCTTAACATTGGCTCGTTCCTTTTTTCATCCGAAGACATTACCAAGGGGTTGGTTTCCCTGAAGCCTTCGACTCAAACAGACTCTGAGGGGCTATTAGCTAGCTTGCTGAAGAACTGTCCGGCATTAGCAATTCCTCTTCAGATTATTTTTAATAAATCTCTGTCTTCAGGTATTTTTCTGAATGAATGGAAATATACAGCCATTACGCCTTTTTTTAAGAGTGGAAAGAAAAATGATGTTCGGAACTATAGGCCAATTGCCAAGCTGTCTAGCATCTCAAAGCTTTTCGAATGCATTGTCAAGGACAAGATTTATTTTGCGGTGAAATCTTTAATTATATCTTGCTGTTTTTAGTGAATACTGTATGTCATCGTTTTTGAAAGGACTACAAGTCGATTGTATATATGCAGACTTCTCTAAGGCGTTTGATAGTGTATCGCATAGCGTTCTTACAAATAAGTTAGCTTGCTTGGGCTTTCACTCCACCTTTCTGCAATGGCTTAAATCTTATATGTCGGATAGATGTTGCGTGGTGTCAATCGAAGGTGTTTTGTCGAACCACTTTGTTGCCGCTTCAGGTGTTCCCCAAGGGAGCATCTTGGGGCCACTACTCTTTGTTCTTTTTATCAACGACATCAGCAGTTGCTTTTCTTCTTCAAAGTTTCTGCTCTATGCTGATGATTTAAAAATATTTTCAACCGTGCAGAATTCAGTGGATGCTCAGAGGCTTCAAGGAGATCTGAACAATCTTCATCGTTGGTGCGTTAAGTCGCGTCTCTCCGTGAATATTAAAAAATGTTTTCATTTATCATTCTCGAGGCGACATAACGTTTCTAGCACATCATACACCATCGCTAGTTATGTACTACAAAATGTTACGGAGTTTAAGGATCTCGACTCAAAACTTTCTTTCCATAATCATATTACTTTTATTCTTACAAAAGCTTACTCAGTTCTGGGTTTCATTCGTCGCAATACATCTGAATTTTCCGATCCATATACCTTCAAACTATTATTTACAGCTCTTGTCCGGTCACACTTAGAGTATGCCGTTATAATTTGGAGACCTTATGACCAATTTTCGATAAGCAGAATTGAGCGTGTTCAAAAATTCTTTCTTAAGCAAGCTTTACGTTCCCTACGATTTGAGGCTCCTGTTCCTTCCTATGCTTCGCGGCTTATGCTAATTAGCCTGGAGCCTCTAGAAAAGAGAGGCGGATTAGCTTTAATGTTCCACAAAGAAGTCTTCGCAATTTTTTCCCTTTTTACGTAGAGAACTTTAAGACTAACTTTGCAAGTAACGCCCCAATAGCTGATGCACTTCGGGAATTTAATGCATTATCTAATTCGAGCGTACTTGATTTCGCTTTATCTAGAAATAATTTTGTGAAAACTCTAGGTTCAATAGCTTAGCATGGTATTGATATTAATTGCTAGTATTATATTAGCCAAATTTGGCCACTTTATATTATTTTTCTTAGTCTGTAAGGTACTTTGTACTGTAGATTCATAACTTAAATAAATAAATTAAATAAAAATAGCTTTTTAAACTTGTATGAGTATGCCGTTTTTTGGCTAATTAAATTTTAGTGTGAAAAAGTGCAAAAACTGGCAGTTTCCTTATCGGCGATTATTTTTTATATGGAAGAAATCGCGAAAGAGCGTCAGTAAAAAATTTGTCAAAAATCAGTGGTAATATGAAATGAAAATATGTAGCCACTAGAAACTCGCACTTTCTCAGACTAAAATTTAATGAGCTACTAAACTGCATACTCAATTTATTTTTATTTCGAAATTTTGATGAAACTTTGATAAATGTATTTCTAATTTTTTTTAATAAAATTTTAAAAATTATTTTAATGGTGTTTGTTAGAAAATTAACAATGTTTTAATTGGAAATTAATTTTAAACAATTGGAGAATTAATAATTTGTTCAAATGTGTTAATATATTTTTGTGCTATAATTTGTGAATTTCTAATAATTTCATTGGGAAATGTTTTTCCCATTTGCACACTGTACTCACAGCATGAAATCACATAATAGCAATAAAAGCACAGCAGAAATAATGAGAGTACCTAGTGTGAGAGTTGTTTTACTGTAATAGATTCACACGATTGAATACCCTGCAGGAAAGTTATGAAGTGCGAACATAAGGTTGAACGAATGCGTATGTATGAATGTATGTATGAACGTATGTAAAATTAAAATATCAATTTTAAATAAACATTGATCTGTTAAAAAAAAATTTCTGCAAAATAAAACAAACTACGACCAATTTAAAAAGTAGATATTATTCGACTAAGTAGTTGCACTCTCTCATGTCCAACCTCGACATTCACTCTCGTTAGCCCAATGACAAGGCATTTGCAAGTAAAAAAATTTCCCACTCGTCATATGAGAAAGAGAACAGAAATCCGGACAGAGTTTTAAATTCACGAGAATATATAATGATAATAATAATTAAGCACTGGAAATAGCTGATGTTCTAATATCTGTCATTTTGACAGGAAAATGTGAGAAATATATTGCAAATTTGTATGTGTGGGCAGTTTTATGTCTTGATATAAGCATTTGTAAAATTGCGTCAAACAAGAAAGTTCACTTTGATGCTGAAAATATTACAAGAAATATGTTAATTCCCTCTCAAATACGTAAACATTAATAAATGCAATAGAAAACAACTCAGTTGTTGCTTCTGAATGAAAATATCTTCGATTTTGACCCCACGAAGTTTACGGCCAAATAAAAAATTAGCTGTCAAAGTAACAAAGTGACAGCTTATTCCAGGCAATAGATGCGAAGAAACAAACTCTGACATATATTGCTGATATGGAGAAATAAGCGGTCTTCATTGACAATATATTTTCTGACATACATACATACATATGCATATATTTTAGGCCATCAACTTTTTCTTGAGGAGACGTGCCGTAAAGAAAAAAATAGTGCAAAGCACAATTTCTTCGATAACGAACCGCAGCGTTCATGGCGGCTAAGGCGGCGACAATGAACGTACTATTTAGTAGATAAGTTAGTAATGAAAGAATTAAACGTTAATATGTACGTAAGTTAAATACAATCAGAAATTTCTGTTCATTTGCACGAAAAACTTCGTGACGATCACATCATTGATATTTAAATATGAAGGCAAATATTTAACTTGTTTACTAAAGGATTATTTATGATTATGTATGTACTTGGAAATGAAATAACGTATGTGTGTAGGTACTTGTTTGACGCCATCATTTAAATGATTTTATAAACACATCAATGCCCACACACAAAAATCGACATACAATTGCACAGTTCTATCTGCCAAAATGACAGATCGTGGGCACTCAACGTTGTTTCTGGTGAAGATGAGGGGCATTGGAAAGCTCCAAAGAATTTAAAAAATTTCGATAACTTGAAATGGCATACTTATGTAGCCGTGCCTCTCATAAATAACACTGTATTTTTTGGTCAATGTTGTGGACTTTCTCTTTTTCTTTTTTTGGTGATTTTAAACACATTGGGTTAATTGGTATACAATTTCGGTGATATTGCAAATTTCGAGCATCACTCGGAGAAATGTCAGTTGAACTAAGGAATTAAGAAACTCAACAGTAAAGTGGACACGTTTCAACACATATATAATACCTACATACAAACATTTGTTGTTCGGCTAATTAATATTCAATTTGAAAAAATTTTTAATTAAAGCTTTGACTGATTTAAATGGTTTATGGCATACGCCGCACAGTGGTATGAATTTCAAATCTAGGAAGACAAAACTATTTTCTCAGTGAAGCTTGTATAGATTGTGACACCACTTAATTTTTTCGAGGTTACTGAAAACGAATCTGAAGTCAGATATCAAAAATTTCGAAATGGCGGATCCAATAAAGCGAACACCAAAGAAGTCTGTAATTTTAAATAAAACAGGATATTTAGATGTTTTTCTGATCAATAATTACAAAATCTACTGTGCCAGAGCGTATGCCTGTTAAAACACTTACACAGCGATATAAAACTATCTTAGTGGTTAAATCAAAGCAAAAAAAGAGTTCAATTTTCCGACTTTTGTCCACCTAGACCTGATGGTCGTAAAATATAAAATTTTCAAAAAAGTTGTGTAGTACAAAATGAAAGAACCGATTTCTACAAAATTCTGTAAAAAATATTTTAAATGGCCTCCACTGCTTATAAAAAGTCTACATCCAAAGATCATTATGCCATAAGGTAAACAAATGAGCTAAAGCTTAAATTCGCTCACACACTTTCGCTGGGGTTTTTTCGCTACTTTTATTCGTGACCATTTTTAGCTTACTGGGCATTAGAATTGAATAAAACACAGATTCATTCCTTTTTATCCCTTTAAAGAAGGTGGACGTGCTTTTGCGTAAAGTTAACAGCGTAGTGATAAATAAATTTTTAGTGGTTTTCTTTAATCACACCTTTTTTGAAGTGGCGATAGCATCGGCAGGTGAGTGATTCTTTTAAAGTGTGAAGGTTGCGACATATTTTTTCCATACGTGGTGAAAGATTGTGGAGTGTAAATAGTTAGAAAGTGCCGCCCACGGCAAACAAAAATTCACAAGGAGCGATGGCGTCCTCGATGTCGAGGACGTCATCGGTTGACGATTTTCAGGCCCTCTCGAAGGCGAATGTGGCAAAAGGCAAAAGATTTCGAAAGGAATCTGAAGCAAAATTAACTAAAATATTAAAAAGCCAGGACTTTAATCAAGTGAAAGGTGTCATATGTGCACAAAATGAAACAAAGGTTGGGTTAGAAAATGAGGATACAATGATTGTAGACACGGATAACGGAGGGAAAACGGGTGACGACTGTGCGCTTTTGGCGCCAAAAATCTTAAAAAGCGCGGGAGAAACGAATGTGGAAAACACACAGACACAAGAAAAGAATGAAACAGTTACATATCCCGCTAGTTTTGCGGGTACTTATATAGTGTTGGTAGATTCATCTCAATGCCAGGATTTAAACAATGAGCGTGTCTCGAATGGACTCACTCTTTTTAACAAAATCAAACATCTTAAAGTAAAAGATATGGATTTAATATATGCCATAGGCAAAAGCCTGTACAAAGTAACATTCTTAAATGCAGCTTCTGCTAACAATTTTGTGTTAAACGAAAAAATAAAATCTTTAGGGCTAAGAGCTTTTATACCTAGAACTGCAGTTGAAACCTATGGGGTGGTAAGAGGCATTCCTACGTGGTGTGCAGAAGAGGAAATAAAAACTGAAGCCAAATCAAGTGTTCCTATTATGACAGTTAGACGCTTCACGCGCAGAAATGAAGATGGAAATACTTTTACACCGACAAGTACGGTTAAAATTGGTTTTGCAGGCAAGGATATACCGAAGTTCATAATATATAACTACACCAAGCTATATGTTGATTTTTACATTCCTCCCCTAAAACAGTGTTTCAACTGTGGCAGGTTAGGGCATTCGCAGTTCGGCTGCAAATCGAGTAAACGCTGCATTAATTGCGGTCTTAATACATGTGATCAAAGTAGATGTGAAAAAAAATGTATCTTATGTGGTAGCATTCAGCACACCTCAACCGACAAAAATAACTGCACCGCCTGGGAAAAAGAAAAAACCATTAACTACATAAGGACAGTCAAAAAGCTGTCAAGGCGCGAAACTATTAAAACGTATTTTTCTGATAATGAAAACAGGTTTGACCTTTTAGCTACTGAAGAAACTGATTTTCCCAAATTAGTAGAAGATGAGAATAATACAAAAGACAGAGACTCCAATGTCAATAGGAGAATGACAAGGAAAAAATATACGGATGTACTACGTAACCACCAAAGCCAAGGGACTAAAATGGTTAAAGAACAGACAAACAGTAGGGAATACCGAGCGCCTATACAAAAGGACCCGGTTTTTAACAAACCAGAATACCTCAAAGGTAGAGTGTCGGAAGTTGAAAAAATACTGACAGAATTACTCAAAGTAATACGCAGCGCATGTGCCAATGGAAATCTGGAAGGAGTTGTAGGGGAGGTACAAAGTATAAAAGCAAAATACGATAGGTATTTAATACAAAAAGACGTAGATACAATTAACTGTGAGTTAGATACACATCCAAAAATATAACTTATGAACTTTATACAATTTAATTGTAATATTTAACACTTTTTAAATCAATATGACTAACATTTCGTGCTTTGGCGAAATGTTATTTATTTATTTCTTGATCAAAGCTCTTGAAACTGCTAAACAAGCAGAATACACTAAAGTTTTAATTTTTACAGAAAAGCTTCATTACGTGCAAACTTTAACAAAAAACACCACACCAAATTACTACATACACAAAACTATACAATAAGTTGACTAGTATAATGTAAAAATTTTTTGGACACCTAGTAATACAGGTATTGTAGGAAACGAAAAGGCTAATAAAAAGCAATGACCGCGGTTAAATGTGATAACAAGATAAATAATAAGTTAACTATAGATGAGGCAGTAAGAAGTATACGAAATACCATACAAAACAAATGGTACAATCAATTTATAGAGGTTTCTGTCTCAAAACCCAACCTATACGGACAAATAAACTAAAAGTAAAAGCAAAAAATCAAAAACGGTAAAAAATAATATTAGAGGGGTGCATATATGACACTGAATAATTAAGTAATATAAAGGCAATCAGGCACCACAACTGCAATTGTGGAGCCAGCGATAACCTTACTTATCAAATGTTTCAACGCAATTTGGCTTACACAAATTCGAGAGGGCTTTGAGGTCCTTCAAAATTTTCCTAGCTTCACCCAAATATTTCGCTCCTTCGACTATGGAAGAATCACACAATTTGCGGATTTTCTTGAAAAAGCAGAATTTAATTTATAATACTAAGATAATGCCACAGGTGGTTGTTTTCTATTTGACACCGTCCACCTATCTTATATCCCCTCCCTTCCTATGTCCACAAAAATTAATTACGACCATATCGGCACAATATAAGGTGATACCTCAATCACGAGCCACCACAATCGATTTGCAACTTTGCTACAACCAAGAAGTTCAGTCAACAATACAAAGGAAGAAACCAATCATACTACCATTTCAACCGTCAGTTTTAAAATACACTATTCGATAATACAGTCGAAAATTGACTACAAAGATATCGTTACAATACAAACAGAACCAGTACAGAACATACACAAAAGAAAGAAATTCACTAAGCGAAAGCAATAATTCAAGTTACACTCTGTTGTGTAACAAACAGAATACAACATAAAATATCGAGAGGAATAACCTGGCATTGGGAAACTGGCCAACCAAATCAAAAACCCAAAAAAAAATAAAACACAGATTATTTAACGCTTCATTTAGTAAGTTTTAGGTATGTTTCTTACATGCCCTAAATCTCAAATATCGTTTTATGATGCGCGACACACATACTGTCCATGTTGATATTTACTTCCGAGAGATAACTTTTGTACAGTGTACTATTCAGCCAGTTTCCTCGAATAACTTTACAATATGAAACAAGAATTTCGCATGATTTTTAGTTGCTGTAAAACCTTAATATTTGGGCTTTTTCATAGCCACACTTTTGCAGACCAAATACGTACATATGTACATATGTATGTATGTACATACATATGAATAACACTACGATTTTCAAACGAGCCTTATTTCATGATAACAAAGAACTGATGGGAAAAACACACGTATTTTATTGCATTAATGTAACTTATTAAATAGTCGTCAGTTTGGTTACCGAAAATCAATGTACCAATTCGTATACCAAAATATTTGCTTGTACAAACATATGTATGTATGTATGTATGTTCGTTGCATGTATGTACATAGAAAAACTCTAAATACCTACAAATCTTTAGGTTAAGTAGATTCTTCACTTCCAGGTTTTCGCTTCAGCACTACCGAAATCAAGACCATCTTCTTTCTACATACAATTTACAAAGTTCAACTCATCGCACTGAAAACGCCTCAGATTAAGCACATTCACTCACTGGTTAAAGAAAATTCTCTACGGCATTTTTTTTGCAATTTCAAATTGTGTTGTTGTTGCTATTGCTGTGCGCTCGTGTTATATCATTTATGTACGGGTACATATTGCATTCGTGGCAGGCAACCCATTGAACTGTTTAACGATGTGCACGCGCTGCTCCAATCGAACCAAGCCGACGCAGAACAGCAGCAGAAACCAAACACAAATGTTAAAAAAAAACAACAAAGCTAAGCAAATAAACAGCCTACGTACAAAAAAACTCGTATATGTATGTACATATGTATGTATAGAACTCCCAAATTTTCCAAGCTGGGGAGCATGACACAGAGCAGCGCCGCCAAGGCAAAATAAACATCAAACTCGTCGCTACTGCAGTCGTTGCGACTGAGTCGAAACTGACGCGCAACAGACTGCAAATGCAGTTGAGAAAAAATCGATGACAAGCTAATGTTGTTCTGCTCATAAGTACCTAATACAAATGTATAGTCCTAAATAAATGTTCTCTTCATTTCCGTAGCACGCGTTTGCATAAGAATTTGTGTGTGACCGGCGACATTAACAAGTTGGAGCTGTGCTCTTAAATTGTTCCAACCATGTCTGTTGCGGCTTTGAGTGGCCTGTTCATCTGTCACCATGTAATAGCCCCAACAGCGGTGTGCCAAGAGTGAGTGCGCATACTGTTAACAAGACACCTCTGTCACCGATAATATTTTCTTTTTGTTTTGTTTTTTTACTCTCATGTGATTCCATGTTACCCGTTGTGCACCGCATTCCAGTCATTCCAACACATACGCCCAATTTCGAAGCGCGCTGCGCAAGTATTCGTAAATTTATGCATGTGGCGAGTGACGGTGGAATCCACTTGGATTCGTTTTCGAGGCAGAGTGCAATTTTTATTGCATTGTAAGCATACATACATATATAAATCAGCTGGAACGGAGTCTGTAACGATGACGACCACGACGATGGAGGCCACAGCGCTGTTGCACAAGATGACCAACGAACGAATCAGCGATGGTGAAACGATATATGTATGTCCAAACATGTATGTACATATGACGTTTGTGTTTAAGTGTCAGTTTGGATAATAAGTAGCGAATTGCTAATAAAATTTTGAGAAACCAAATTATATACCAAAAAAAGATCCAATATTAACTGTGTCAATCACATTTTTTAGTTAAGCCAATTGTTATCAACTTCACTTACAAATATTAAACAGCATTAGCAAATGTTACATTGCAACAAATTTAATACTAGTATGTACATACTTACATCCATAAATCGGAGAGAACATAATCGATTGAAAACTTTACTTGGCAATAACATTCCATTTGTTTTATACCATCAAATAAAAATCAATTTTGTATTAAATATTCGAAATTCATTTGACGCTTCCAACTATGTACATATGTATGTATGTATGTACCTACCTATGTAAATTACGTAGCGAATTTTTCTATACAGTGATGGGCAACACTGGCATCAGCCTATCCTATAACTTTGGGTCTGATATTGTTGGTACTTTGCCACGTTAGTGATCCCGATGACATATTCTTAATGAATTAGAAACAATATCACTTCATCGAAGGTGTTAAAGTACAATCAGTTTTATATTCCACTCGTCGATTTATTCACATATCTTACTTACAAATGTATATATGTACATATGTACATATGTATGTACACATGTAGTCATTGATTTTGCAGCCCCATGTTGTTTGTTGAGAAAGTGATACGAGCAATTTCTGAAATTTTTTAATATCTACATATTGATGTACATATGTACATACATATGTGTGTAAATTGCAAAAACTTGTCTCCTTTAAAGATGTTCAATAATACTTTTTATAATAATGCTGCATATACCTACATATGTATGTATGTATGTACTTTGCCTACTTGCTTTCTATAAGTTAGTTTCTGAAACTTTGACAAATGCCATACTCTTTTAAACGAACTAGTATATGTTCGTATGTATGTACATTAAATCCCACATGAATTTCGTTAAAACAACATCCACTCGACGCAATAACAAAAAAAATAAGCAAAAGGAATAAAAATCCTAAGCAACTAGAGCTTACGCCAAACCTGTTTCCCAGCCATACAAATATTTTTCATGCTAGGCTGAGTAATGCTCACACGCACATACATACATATGTCTGTATGTATGTAGGTGTGTATGTATGTATGTAGGTATGACTTCCAATTGTCTGAACTTAAAACGATACCAACAACTACATATTTATATCCATAAGCTACAGGCGCTAAAGTAATTACCCGGGCGTACCCCCCAAAGCGAACACGAAAAACGCGTATACAGCACGCGATAGCCCAGATTGAACCCCCACATGAAAATTTAAAATGCATACTCGTATATGCATAAGTAAATACATATGTACATATGTATGTAAACATGTACATAGCACAACAGCTGACAGCAGACAAACAAGTTCGATGCCAACAAACAATCAGTGCGCCAACCAACCAACCGCCCGACCGTGCAAACAGCAGCACAACAAATTTAAACCAAGCAAAAAAGGTACATATGTATTTACAGCGGAGCCAAGCAACAGCGTCTGAGTCTAAAAATAGTATAATGTATAAAAAAAAAAGATACAAATATCAACGATTACGATGTTGACGCGACAAAAACCAACAACGATCAAAACGAAGACGACGACGACGATGGAATATAGAAATGTAGAGATTGCGCGATTTCCATAATAAATAGCGCTTTTGTTGTTGCGGTAAAGCGACCTTCCGGTTCGCCGCACGACCAACCACCGCAAACGTTAGCAGAGAGCGCCGCCAAAACAGCGCAATGGAATGGTTGGAATGTAAGGCGAGCGTAAACTCGTGCAGAAGACAAGTGAGAAATGAAACGAAACATGTTTTAAAAATGAAGAGCGCCTGTTCGCGGATTTCGAGGTAGTGCAACAGAAGTATTAGGAACATGGGGACGGAGCATTAACCGCATGATGAGGTGCTAATCCAGCTGGGGCGAGTACTGCAAGCGAGACGACTGCAATGAATAAGCGAGAAGACAAAATGAGAGCAAAGCAAACGAAAATACATACATACATACACATCCAAGGACCTTCTCTTAAATTTTCGGATTTTCGCATGGCTGCTACTCGTATGTTGCATTGTTGGCCAAGGCGTTTTAATAGATAGTATATAGGAGCTTATTCAGATAACTGATATAAATTAATTGCACGTCTAAGTTTGCTGAAAAATACATATTTATTACGAATATACATACATATGTACATACATATATGTAGTTAAATTATATGCATACCAGATTTATATGTACATATGTACATAAAATACCCCGATATAATATTTGTATACTATGCACATTTAGGTACGTATCTATTCATACATAGACATATGTATATCATTAGGGTGGTCCAAAAACGTATGGCTGCGCAATGGAAGCAGAAATTCATTGCTCAAGGGTTTTTTATATCAGAAAATATATAGGTACATATGTATGTACTTACCCACATTTGTTTTGTTAAAAAATCAAAAAATATTTAGATGCAACTAAATTTTTTTTTGCAAAAATGGTATAAATTAAAATAAATATTTTTCAGTAGCAAGTCATTTTCGGCTAAGGAGATTTCCAAGCAATTGTTTTATACTAAATATCTATTATTGACTATTTACTCTTACCTAATATTTTTTAGCGTTTTGCGGGAAGGCATAAAAGTAATTAATAATAAAAAATTGTTAAATAATTGTCACTAAAGCCGCTACTACGAATAACTGTGTTAAATGAAACGAAATTTTTAATTAATTTGTGTTCGGAGTGTTTTAGTTGGGAATTTGAAAAAAATATAAACTTTAATCTAACAATATTTAAATAATTTATAATCAAACTACGAAGAAAACAACTTCGAACAAATTTCAGAGTATTGAAAAGAGTAGGTTTTTGGTAAAGCTGGCACTAAATGGTGTGACACTAAAGGGCGGTACACATACAACTTTAACAACAAAGCATGAGGTGTAAAAGGTTTGCTACATAGAACTCTTTGACAGATTCTGCGCTAGTTGTTTGTTTTGAATTGCGATTTGTGTTTATTCCGAGTATTTTATTTAAGAAGAGAATAAGAAATGATCTTCACTGATATAATTAAGGAAGTAGTAGTTATGCTACTAATGTTTCAATTAAGAAAAATCTCTTAGAAATTCGAATTTAAGTTTTTTTGTCGACCACCCTAATTGTACATGTAATGTTTTAGAAATCGGTATAAACCAAATATATACACACACACATAAACAAATATTCAGAAAGATTATTTGTAAGTTAGTTTATTAGTGCCTCGAAAACTATCGTTATTTATTTGTGCAAATCTCTTGGGTGCTCATTCCACAACTTAATAATCTTGTGGAGAGCAGTCATTAAACATATACAAACATATATACATATGTATGTAGGTATGTATAGTACACAAACTACTAGTCACCACCATACTAAATTTTCCCTCATTTATTGGTCTTTTTATATCTACTAAATAGAGGAGTTGCCCCATTGCTTACAATGGAAAACTAACTCAATCTTTGACGGAAAGCACAGCCTGGAAGTTAATTCGTTTTGCCAGAAATATGCTTAAGTTTAAGGTTGTCTTTTGTATTTTAAAATTTGTTTGGTTTTCGTACAAAGTTTAATGATTTTTAAATTATGCTACAAATATTTTGAGATATCGCTCATTTAAAAGTGTCAAATAAAATATCGAGTTAACTATGCAGAAATTTTTACTGTGAGAGTACACAGGCAAGTACATACATATTTAAGTAAATTCAAACTTTAAAGCAGTTTTTCTCGACTTTTGAGCTATAATGTATGTTTAAAAAAAAAAGTTACATAAAACTACTTAATTTGTATTTGAGCAAGTCAATATTTTTTGTCTGCAAATTTTATGGTTTCCCCAAAATGAAGGAAACCGAATATAACAACAAATAATAAATGGGTCTCAGACCGGTTTTTTCTCATTTATAGGCGAAGGGTAATTCGGAGACTTTTTTCATTAAATTTCGACATTACTTTACCATTTAATTGAGGAATAATCAGGAATTCCGACATTACTATGACATTAAATTGAGAATCATTACGGAAATCTCCCCGAAAATCCCACGAAATCAAGCCCCATAAAAAATATAAAATAACTGGCAACCCACAAGTATAGAGAGTATCATTGTTACTCACATTCGCATCGTCATCGTGTTGTCGTTGCGTTGCAATCCATCGTCGGTGCCGCTTCGGGTCGTAACGTCTGGCTTTCTGGTTTCAGTTTACTAGGCTAATCATCTGTTTTGGTTTTCAATGTTGATTCATTCAAAACAACACGACAGCAACGATGCGCACGAAGCAACAACAACGAGAGTCAAAACAATATTAACGCCACCACTCAAGAGAGATTCCATTTGTATGCACATGTGTGTGTGGGGTTGAATGGTTGTAAACGTACTCACATACATTTGTACGAGCATATGCTGATACAGCACAAAAACGAACACGGGGCGTATAAGTAGTCCAAAGAGTAGTGGCAAAAAAGTTCACACGCTACCAACCTCCAAATACACCCGCTGCAATCCACAAAAAACAAAAACATTGCTTTAGGAAAGAAGCCAACTGGTCGGTCGGACGGATGGTTGCTTGGTGTGTTGTTGGTTGCTTATTCGGTTGTTTGGTTAGCTGGATTAGGTGGAATGAGTAGACAAGTATATGAAGTGGTTGGTTGGCCGGTGGTTTAAGTGCTGCCGGTATATAGCGCGCAGCCGGTTTGAAGAGCGGAAAGTTGTTGTTTGTTGGCGTAAACGCAACGGAGGCGACGGAATTAAGTGATTCTCATAGAGCTCGCTGTGGTGGTGTGGCGTTGCAACGCGTCATGAGCCAACGCGCCGCATCGGTTTGTTTCGCCTTCCATCTTCGGGGTCGTGGACGTCGTCGTTGTTAGTGTGATTGCCGAGCGCTTGAACTGGGGCTGTCAACAGCAGCACGTTAACGTCAGTCAGTCATTTGTTGACTGTGACGGCGATTGCTGTTGCGCATGGCGGCGATTTGAACTAGTCGGCTGACTGGTTGCTTGACTAAATAGTTGATTGTTTTTATTAACTAAATCGCTTGTGGCTCATTTCTATTTTGATAGAATAAAATATGGCAAAGTGATTAAATAAAGCAAGCAAAACATATTGCCGACGATGATATAGCGAAACCCGACCTACATGCCGCCGACTCCACCGATGGCACGTAGGAAGCAATTAGACTTCAGACGTCGACGAAGAGCGAGTAGCAATCGGTATATTTTTGCTACAGCCTTCATCGACCGCCATTCACAACACTGTAGCGGCTCGCAGCAGACGGTTGTTTGGCTGTTGCCGGCCGTTGACGGAAACACGCTCAGTCTCTTGTTCAATTAAGCTGGCTGGGGCTGGGGCTTTTGGAACATGGCGGCTAGACATTGTAACACTCATTACCGGCTGACTAGGCACTAAGCACGTTTGTTTGCATTGTGTTTGCGAAAAAATTTGTATTCATTTCTGGTTGATCTTTTTATTTAGTAGCATATTTATTTACTAAAATTTCCACAGGCATGGTTATGGTAGTGTGTGAGTAATAAATATTTTAAAGAAAGTGTATTTAAGAAAAAATTATACTCACTCAGTCGGTAAAAATCTCATCGAAATCGAGATTCGATATTCGAGGGAAAGATTAGGGGAACAGCTGTGTCAGCAAGCAAACGCGCACCAACAGAAATCCAAAACCAGCAGCGAATAATAAACAATAAAGCGCAAACCAAGCTAAGTGCAGCAAAACGAAAGCGAATAACCGAGTGAGCGCGCGCCGTATCAGAAAACCGATGAAGGTTATGGTGGTGAGAGCGAATACATTTGTACAAAACAAAGCTGAAAAAAACTCTCATTCAACAACTCAAAAGAGAGCAATAACAGCAGCTGAGTGGAACGAACCCCACGCGGTATGAAGACGTCACGCCCGACAACATTGAAATACGAGTATGTAATCACTTTGAGAGAACGTGCGCGGTGAGTTGAAAACCGAACTGATAACAGTGTACAAATAAATAAAGTGTGAAAAATTCTATACGAATTTCCAATGTTCAGCGTGTTGAGCGGTCCGCTTGCTTAGCTAGTATATACTTCACTATACTACTAGCAGCATTGCATTGCCGTTCGCGCGTCGTACGGTCGTTATTGATAACGCACAAGAATACGTTGCCGTTAATGCCATTCAATGAATGTTTTCTTGTCAGCGCGCCTGCCAGCTGCAATTTAATAAACGCGCGCGTGCACACAAGCTGACGGCGTGTAACCGCCAATGTAACAGGCGAACAGACTTATGCAAGGCAAAATAGCAAGCGCCTGCTGAAAACGATTGCCGCACAAATTTTACCTTCGAAATATGGGTTAGCTAGCGCTAGTCGGCAGGCCCACCACCGCCTCTAAGTTTAACGAAGAGAATATGGGAGAGCAAGCAAAACCGGCTGGACTGGTTGTCATACGGTCGCTGCACAGTGGCATGAAATTAAGATTATGATCAGTAAAATTAATATAATAGAATATACATTTTATTGGCAATTATAAAAATATTTATCCGGTATATCGTTTATCAGGCACCGCAAAAGTTAGCGTTGTGATATAATTTTTATAGGCGAATTAAAAATAATAATATGGTGCAACGTTTTTTTAATAAAACTTATAATAATTTGACCATCAAATACTTAAGTATCGTACTAGACTTTGCGTTTTCCTTTTTCGCCTGATAAACATGTATTAAGTAAATATTTTCGTTTATGTAATTTAATTGTATCCAGTTTCCAGTCGCATAAGTCTGTTTTATGTCATATATGTATGTAAGTTATTAACTCCTTGTTGTACTATAAAATCTTTATACTCGTACATCTTATGAAAATATCTCCAATTACCTTGACACCGAAATCTTAAAATTCTCATCACACACTGTGCCCGCAATGTAGCACGTAATATCAATAGAATGAATTCAAAGCCAATGAGAGAGTACAACCACCATTCTGCTACCTATACATACATACATTCAATGCAGCCGAATGAACACAAAGGCTAGATGCAAAATTGCATAATAACAACCAGACCAATTTACTCAACAGCTGTTAGCGTTTGTTTGCGGCTCTTTGATAACAGCAGAGAGCGCTATAAGCATGTACGTTTGTAGATGTGCACTGTAAAGAAGGGGAATAGAACTAGCATGAATTCGGCGATTGTCCACATATGTATGTACTTGAGTGGTTTGCAAGTGACTTTAAATAACATTTAGCGATTATTCTTAACAGCGATGAAAAAGGGAATCTTCTATGGCTTTTCTAAAAAATTAAGGAATTTCGCACGAAACAAAACGTTTTATTTTCCATCGTATAAAAATAAATATTTTGTAAATGAAAATTGTATAAGGAAGTGTAGTTATTGAAAAATGTGTATTTTTCTGAAACATCAGTTTTATCTGTTCTTAATTTCTGTTTTGTTCATTTATTGTGTATACACACATACAGATGTATCTAAAATTTAAAAATTGTTATTGTATTGCGGAGGTAAATACACACATACATATAAACTTCCTTCCCTTCCGCTTCTCAAAATTCCGAATGTTCATTCCTTTTTTGACATTGTTGTTAGAGACGCGAAATATATGGACATACATATTAGGAAGTAAAAACAGCATCGAAAACTATTTAAGTTAGTGATGGGCTGGCTGGTGATGACTCTGTTAGTTGTTTCGTCATTCGTTTACCTACAGCGCAATCATGAGGACTTTTGTTGTATAGCGCGAATGTGAGCTACTTGGATGTGAGAAAAAAATAGAAGGTAGCCAGCCATTTGCCCCTTTTCTGTGGCGTTTTGTGCAAATTTTTGTGTTAGAGTGTGTTTCATTTGTTATATTTCTTTTCTTGTTTTGAGAGTGGGTCTTCGTTTTTACGATTTCTATGCTTGCTCGTGTGTACTACTTATGTCTATATGTATGTGTGTATGAAAGTATGTTTGTATTTATACTTAAGCGCTCATTTTGTTCACAGATAAGAAGAGGTGCTTTTGATGCAAAACAATTGCTTTCTGTATTGTAGACATTTAATTAGTGAATACATACCTATACACATATGAACATTCATACATACACACATATGTACATATGTACATACATATAATGTTTAAACGATACGATTTTGAAATTAATTTCTAAGCCTTTATAAGTATATTATTTTCACAACAATTATTTCGTCAGCTTAGATTTCAAATGTGCTAAGTACACTTTTCCAATATTATATACAAGATGTACAAACATGTATGTAATTAGCATTAATGAATAATGAAAATACAAAGCCACTTTAGACTTGTGATACTAAAGCTTAAAAATTGTCGCATTGTTCTACATTATTCTCATTAATTTAAATCTTGGCTTGCCGATTTTGCGAAAATATAAACAACAAATACATATACATACTTATGTACTTACATACATATTTATTTATTAAAAATTTACGAAAAAAGTTTTTAGCTACAAACATTTATACATATGTACATATGTAGATACTTGAATTGAAATCATCGCGTGTTATTTAGTTGTGTGAAGCCACTGTATACAAACAGTTGTGGTCAAAAAAATATGAGTAAAATTCAAAATGATATTTCCTCAAATACTGATATGACAAGGAATGCTGTGCCGCAACAGAACATAAAGACGCTGCCTACAGGGCTACATTGCGAGCGGACGCATTCTTCTGAAGAAAAAGAGATGGGCCGAAATGTGTAAGTGCGAAAAGCTTAATGTGCTGGCCGACAGGAGAAAGCGCCCGAAAATTCTTTCAGAAAGCACGACGGTTAACAGAAGGTTTCAAGACCAGGTCGAATTCCTGCTGGAATGACAACAGCGACCTGGTTACTGATGTCCTAACTTTACTTAAATTCATGGAGGGAACACTTCTCTACACTGCTTAATGCTAGTAGTTGCAATCACTTTGGAGAAGATGAAGAAACCGAATCGCCAATCAATGATGATGGACTCGATAAACCGTCACCCGTTTGTAATTTGTAAATTCGGAAAGCGATAGCACGGCTGAAGAACAACAAAGTCCCCCAGGCTATTGTGTTGCCAGCTGAGCTATTCAAGAGAGAGATGCATGCCCGAGCTTATTCCTAGAATAATGCCTGCTTATTGGAATTTTGTCTCTCTATGCCGATTATTTTAAAATTCGGTCATAAAATAACCTCTCCCAGAGGTATACCTTATTTTGGTATCTCAACGGTTCTCAAGGTAAAGGTCTGAATGTGGTTAAAAGTGAACTAAAAGGACATTTTAGACAAAGCATAAGCGTATCCTTTCACATAACCGGAGAACGGCTTAACGCATAAAGTTTTTTTTTATGGGGGAAAACAAACTAAAGTTTTTAAATTGCCTAATTATAAAAGATGTTTGAACAGGGTTGCCACTGTTTGAACAATTTAAATTAATTAAATTGACAAGATAAATTAAATATTACGATATTACAATATCGCTATCAACTGAAAAGTATTTGAGAAAACTTTGATTTAGAAATATAACTGGATTTGAAAAAGGCGTGACTATATGTGGAATACAACGAATCATAAAAATTCATTGATTCTCCTTTGAAATCAAATTTTTTAATTTTAAATAAAAAAAACAATATATATTTTCCAAATAGAATAATGCAAAATGGGAGCAGTATTAAACTTCCGACTTTACTTTTTCGCATACATTTTGTACTCCCCTAATTTATGTATGTACATACATATTTCTTGATAGAAAAATATATAGGCGATAAAGGTAAAGGAATGCCACAAATTAACTAGTACATTTGAGAATGTAAATATGTACATACATATGTATATATGTATGTATGTATGTAGTATATATGTATGTCAATACGTACCACTAACAGGCGCCACTAACAAAACCAATCAGTGGGTAGGTAGTCAAAGAGAGGTTGTGGCTTTTCGAAAAAGGAACAAGCTATATGTGTTTTTGTATGTTGGGAATAAAAACCTGGCAGAGCTCAGCTAGAAGGAACAAAATGTACATACATATATGGTTATTTGTTAATCGATGGAGAAAGTGTTTGTTCGTTCAGATTTAGATTTAAATGAGCGAAAAGAAAACAAAGAAGTTGAAATAGATACTTGAAAGATGTAGCGAATAGGTAAGTTATCTCAAAACCGTACACAACTTTTAAGAACATTTCAGGATAAGGTTGGGATCAATTCATAATACTTTTTCTGGAAATTTCGGATTAGTTTGGGATCCTTTTGGAACTTTAAAAAGGCTATTCCGATACCATTTTAAGACTGATTAGAGATCATATAAAGGTCAGCACGAATCAATCTTTGACAGAAGTTCGAGATCATTTCGAGGTAGTACGAAACAAGTCGCAAAAAAAAGACGTGGAATGGGGACATATTCACGACTTTTTCGATTTTGTAAAATGTTGTATTTTAATTATTTTTGGCGAAAGTGTATGAAGTTTTAGCGTTTTGTCAAACCTATTCGGATGCATAAACAGGTTTTATGGCAGAGCCGCTCAAAATAATGCGCAATTTTTCATGCCTATACTCGGAGTATAGGCAAGCAAATGCAGTCGAAACATGAACGCTATGACGCTAAAGGGCCGTACACATACAACTTTCCTCGCTTTACTTGACAATTCCAACTTCAACAACAAAGCATGGGGTGTATAAGGTTTGCTACATAGAACGCTTTGACAGTTTCTGCGATAATTGTTTGTTTTGAATTGCGATATGTGCTTATTCCGAGTATTTTCTTTAATAAAAGAATAATAAATGTGTTTTACAGCTACTTGTGTATGTTTGAAATTCGCGAGTGTAATAAACTTTATTAAGACTGAGAAGTAACAAGTCTTCTTGCAGCATCTTTCGACAAAATAAATAAAACGATGAGGGTTGTTAACAAAGAGGTGTTTCATTTGCTATTTGTTCATATTTTACTTATTTTCTCTTTTTAAAAGTAATTATACATGCAAAAATTATGATATACTAGTGAATTTTCTATATCGTGTGTATATGCACGCAGAAATAAAATGGAAATGTAAACAGTTGGTTGTCAAAGTGTACAAAAGTTGAGAGTTCGCCATGATTTTGCTTCGTTTTGCTTTGCTTTACTTTCTTCGCCTTGTATTTAGCAGCACTCGTATAAAATCAGGTCTTCAACTTATCTGTAAAAGCGGAACTCTGAAGCAAAGCAAAGCGAAAGTCTTATGTGTACGGCCCTTTATGTGTACGGCCCTTAATTCTGCCAGCGTCAAAACAAAAAGATCGTCAAAAACGACTAAGCTTAGATTTCTGACTTCGGCACATGCGAAGCAATGCTTTTACTTTCAGTTGCTATCATTGTGTATAACAACAAGTGAGATATCTTATTTGTCAGTTGCTTTTGACAGGATACCTAAGATGGCGTTTGACAGGGTACCTAAGCTGGCCGCCAATATGTCGACAATTACGAATGGCTCGAAGTTGGAAAAAGCTGATCTGAAAATATTTTGGGGAGGTTTCAATTTTTTAGGATATTTTACATATTTTGAGATATTCGATTAATATCCATTATAAACATAGAAATAATAATATTGGGTAAAATGTTGAATGCATTTTTATAAAGCCATCGATAGGCTATGATATAATTTGAATCAGTAGAATCATAAAACGTCAGGGGTTTAAAGTGCTTCATCGATTCTCCTCTTTTTCTTTGCCAAAATATCTAGGTCACTAGTAACCTCAATATCTCGAGATACGTCTTCAATCTCCGTAAAATAGAAAAAGACCGTTCACTCGGAGCCACCGTGACTGGCAACGTAACACTGATTTGAAAAATTCGGTAAATGGCTTTGTAAAATTGCATATTACGATTGGGGTTTGATAAGTCATAAACTTTTAGAATAAAATATACTTTTCGGCAAAAAATCATTTCTTTGTATTCCAGTTACTGGGTAATAATTTTTATTTTTTTGTCTAGAGTGAGTTTTTGTGTGTGCTACGAATTTGAAAACACGGTTGAAATTTTCTGAGACTACCGATTTTTTGGGGGGAATCCAGACACCTAGAACCCCTCCCCTGTATCCGTCCCTGCATTCGGGTAAAATATACGAGGAACGCCAGGGTTGCGAATTTACTTTGCAAAAACAGGTGATCTCAGCTGTTCCAAATTTTGACGTTTATCGAAAAGATATCTCACTTGTTATTATACACAATGGTTGCTATTCAGCAGTTGAGCAAAGAAGAACGTGCGCACATACATACATAGCAATATTTTTTTTATGATACACACTTGCAAAAAAACATTTCAAAATGTTCAATAAAGAATGGCTGTACAATTTCTTTTTCATTGAAAATAGAGATGTCGAAGCGCAATGCGTTATTTGCTATAAAATAATGCAAACAAAACTGAAATTTAATTTAGAAAGACATTATATGAATTGTCACACGCAATAACCCTGAGTTATTAGAATTGGGGAATAAAATGGGGGATAAAGATTTTTTTATCAGATTTAGCGTTTCTTTGCGATGTAACGACAATTGTTAATGAGTTAAATATCCATTTGCAAGGCAAAAATAAGAATATTTTTGACTTAGGGCCAGTTTTTCAGTGCAAGTTAAACTCCGTTTGTCGTTTAAACTTAGTTTAAACTCAGTATGCAGTTTTTCAGTCAACTTTTAACGGAGTTTAAACTAAGTTTAAACGGCCGATCGCGCACAGTTAAACTTAGTTTAACTTATCAGCTGTTTGCTGCTTACTTCGTTTTGGTTGCAACAAATTAAATTCAACGCAAGTAAACTAAGTTTAAATTTAAACTGAGTTTAACTAAACTTAGTTTAAACTGAGTTTAAACCAGCACTGAAAAACTGGCCCTTAATTGCATATGTTCGCCAATTTGAAAGGAAAATTAAAATAATAATAGAGCAATTAAAAAATGAAAATATGCTAAGCTTACCAAGAACCTGTGAGATAATAATGGACTATAAAAATCAAAAGAAACTACCTGAATATGTAGTAGTCTTAAAGGGCTGACAGACGGGCAAGGTTATCTAGATAAGTAGCCTTGATCTGCATTAACTCATGAATAATCCTCTTCCAAATGCGCATAAGCACTCATATAAATGCACGAAAATTATGTGCATAATTACTGAATATTGTGATTTCAATATGGCAATGCTGCCACTTTTGACAGATAAATACTATTGTGAACTAGCAAAATGTATACAGAAGCTGTCAAAAAGTGTTTGTTATTAAAGAAAAGAGCTGCAAAAATTATCAAAGGTTTGTTTTTTAATTAATTTTAAAGAAAACTAAACCCTATTATAAATTAAAATGCATTTTTATCATTTTCAGATGTCTACAATTATAAAAAAGCGTGCGATATGGTGCGAGCGCGATGAAATGGTTCTTTTAGAACTGTGGGGCGATAGAGCAATGGATTTGCGGCGCGCTAAAAGAAATGGCCATATATTTGCCGAGATTTCCTTCCAAATGGCAGGAAAATACAGCTCACAGGACGTGCATGTGAAAATAAGGAACATGACACAAAAATATCGGTATAATTCATAATTTTATATTTAATAGAAAAATTTTAACATTTCATTAATAAACTTTCAGAGAAGAGAAGAAAAAGGTGGGCCCATCTTGTTTATCATTATGCCCAATGGCCCATAATGGTGAACTGCTTCATAATGCTTCCAAAACATAGCTCCGAAAATTAGCAAATTAAACCAAATTATAAATTAAAATGCGATTTTTTTGGTGGGTTTGTAGGATAGGAATTTATGCAGTAAGCAAACTGCTTGGCAAAAATACACAACAATTTCACCAACAGTACTGCGCCCATCTCCGAATAGACTCCGAATAGAAAAGCAGTTCTACTGACACGAAAGTTTTCTTTGAATCGATTTTCGTCCATTGAAGGCTCGTCTTGTTCCCAAAAGCATCCATAGCGATCCTTTATGGAATAGCAAACATGTGTATACATTATTTATATCGTTCATAGCAAATAAAAAAATACTCACAAATTTCCACATCTGCCTTTCTCTAACGTCGGCGGGAAGTGTAACCATACAAGACTGTGGCATCCTGCTAAGAATTATGCTTGCCAATGCATTGGTTATTTTAATATTATTTAAACTTCAAGAGAAAAATTTTAAGCTTTTTTTTAAATGCGAGAGGATTTTTTGCCAATAAAATAGCTGCTAATCGTATTTTTTCCCTTTCCATTTTCAGCTCAATTTCGTTTGTCAAATCAGCTGATGTCTAAATGCAGATAAGTGTCGTCTGTCAGGCTTAAAATATTATGCAGATATATGACCTCGTTAATTTGCATAAGTGCCCCCGTCTGTCAGCCGTTTTAGAATCGATTTTAACAAATTTTAATACAATGTTTCAAGATTTCAATAAAATTCAGCAACTCATTTCTCTCCATAATGATCCTATAAATTGCATTATCGAAGAACAAGATGATAACTTTCATGAAGAAATACTTAGAATGCGAAATGATTCTAAACTTACCTCTAGGCGCGGGTAAGGAATTTTGGAGAAAAGTTAATTCACAGTCGTATCCAAAAATTAAAAATGAAGTATACAAGTTATACTCAATGTTTGGGTCGACTTATAATTGCGTTTTCTTTGCTTAAATTTCTTCACTCGAAATACAGGAATTCAGTTTCGAATAAGCATATAGAGGACTTAATGAGAATTAAAACTTACGATCTTGAAGTCGATATGGAAAAAATCATGGAAAGTTAAAAAAAATTAACAAACGTATTTGTTGTTTTTGTTGTTATTATTGTTGTTCTTAATTGCTTTTTTAATCAAAAACCATAATTTTTTATTTTTTTCTAAATTTTTAACAACAAAATAAATAAATAGCACGATTTCACTCAGTGTACTAAGCAAGCGCGTGCACACAATCATACGCTAGCAGATATCAAATGTGTGATTGTATGCGTTGGTAAATAAATTGCGCATTATTTTGAGCGGCTCTGTTTTATGGAAGTGTCGCGATTACTGTAAGAAGATTTAATTTAGCAATAAGTTTTATATTCAAAAATTAAAGGTCGGCAACTCAGAGCGGCATGTTTTTATTTGAACAAGTAGCTAACTACTTAGCAGATAAAGCGACCAAACAAGTAAAATCTATTTGGTGCGACACTACACCAATCAAACAAACCGGCAAGACGGAACAGTCTACAAAATGTAACAGGCGCTAAGTTTTCAGAAGGCAGCTGTTGATTTCGAATAGATGGAAATATTAATAAACTGGTTATAGATACAATACACATAAGTAAACATGATTACAAATTTATGTATTCAACGAATTTAAACAGTGCTAATAAAACAAACTGTTGGAAATATATATAACGGTGTTTGTGTATGCGTGTAAAAAAGTTGTACTATGTGTGATCAACACATAGGAAAAATCAAATGCTAAATTTAGTAATTGGACGACGTTTAGAATTTCTAAATATTTAAAAGGCAACGTTATCCACTATTTTTATCGGCTAATTATCGTATACATATTTTACCAGCAAACACATTATAAATTAGTCACACTCATATCATTCCCTAATATAGGAAAGTAAGTGATTCGAATCACATTTTATAGGAAAATAGTGGTTTTAATTTGTTTTCCAGGTTTTCTTAAATATGTACAATGTATTTAATTATTTTTTTTTCTTAAGAAAAAAAACGACGTGAAATCAAAAAAAAAAAATGTCAGCTAAAGTTGTCGAAGCCTGTAGGGAAATACGTAGGGGCGCTCTATCAGTGGGTAGTTGAACCATTATGACGGACCTTTTAATACTGACGACGATGATAGAAATTGTTAATATGAATTTCACTGAAAAAAGGAACAATTCGAATTTAAAAATTGAGTAAAGTTCGATCAAATAATGTAATTATTTTGGAATATTATTATACGTACTTTTAAATTACTTTTTTTTTTTTAATCAACTAAATTTTTATGTTTATTTTTACATTAAATTAACGCCAGGTGAAGAGCCGCCGTACAATTATCGCCATTTTGAAGGTTTTTTTTTTTTGAAAATTTAGTATAAAAGGGGTTTTAGGGCGGATAAATATTTGCCTATGTCTGATTCACTGTAAAACAGGTGCATATTAAAAAGATAGTTTTATTCATTTTCATAGAAAAGCAAAGCATAATCATTAGGAAAAATATGTTTTTTAAATGTTTTATGATGAAAAAAGATTTTTATAGGGAACATTATTTATAAGTAAAATGTTTTTATTAATTATCTTCAAAAGTATTTTTTCTATGAAAATACATTTCAATATTTCGGAACTAACGCTAAGAGTAAGAACGTATACTTTCAGAAATGCCAGAATTCCTTTCAATATAATTGTGAACATTTCCCAACACTATATTTACTTACCTTCCTCAACTGTCCGCAGCTAACAGCTGTACAACCACCGTACAGTGGTGAAATGCTGTTGTGTCTGCCATTGAACAGGTTCTCAGCAACGGTGCAGAGGGAATCACATACATACAAGAGCCGAGGATTATAAACAATTTTTGTACGATAGAAATACGTACATAGATGACTGTCACAGTGTAGCTATTTGTTTTATTTTTGTTTCTGTTCAGATTTCATTTGTTGTTTTACTTCGGTTTTAACGAAAATTTCTCTACACAAACAGAGTACCTATTCATATACGAATATTTATACTCATATACATACATATGTATGTATTTATGTATTCATACATATCCATATGTAGCGATGTGATAATTAATTTCACTTTGAACTTTGATAGTATAATTTTTTTACTGCTCGCAATTGCTAAGTTGCCACATTTATTTTGTTTTCAATCACAAAATTAATTTCACTTACAAACACTGAAAATTGTTGTGCCATACATGTACATAGATATGTACATATGTATTTCAATGCAAATAGTGTTAATTATTGCAAAATACGTGAAAATGTAAGTAACTGTAATAAACCAAGTTATGGCTGTTATTGTGCTGACTCGTTTACATTTGCTGACTGCCTGGTTCGCTATTCGTAGGGTTTGGTAACTAGCTTTTGTTGTTGTTGCTGGTTCTGTCGGATTTATTTATTGACTATATGTATACATACATACATACATGCATATGTATATTGATTCTTGAGTGCGAAGGACACAATGTATAGATTAAAAACAAATAAATAAAGATAAAAATAAGTTGCATGCGAAAAAAGAAAAAAGTTAGTGGCTAATAGTGAGTGAGTGAATTAAGTTTGCCTTTCTCTCTGTTTGTGTGTATGTGTTCATACATAAAGCATGTTTTAATTAAATAGAAAATAAGTGTGTTTAGCGGGGGTTTTACAGTATTTGCGACTCTCTCTACCACTATTGGCATTACTGATATTTTTTTGGAACTTATATTTAATTTTTTTTTTGATAATTTTCATTTTAAATTTAGTAGGTTCTATTACCGAAGCCACATACATATGCAAATAAAATAAATTCGTAAAAATAAAACAAATTTCTCAAAACTTTTATCAAAATTTCTAACTTTTTATTCAGGACTTTGAGCATATTCTTCCATATAAAAATATATTTTGATGATGCATCCTATGGAAGTAAATGCTTAACACCCTTGACAAAAAAAATTCGAATAAATAAACGTTCGGTAGTGCAAAATTATTATTTTTTATTTCTGTTGCATTGCTCAAAAAAGGATGTATAATAACACTACTTGGAATTTTTCATGTTTTATGACTTTACGACAATACGACACTTTACGACACCTTGTGAATCACCTAATTATTTCAACAAAATTGTATCAAAAAACTTTATTTAGAAAAATGAGAATTCATTTGAGTAGGCTCAAGCATATAAGCCCATTACTCCATTACTCAACAGTTCAAACTTAAAATATGTACATACATATATACATTTAGGATCGTGCAATTTTAAGTATAATAAAGTGAAAATTTCAAATCCCTCAAAATTATAGCGAATTATCAATTGTTTGTTTGTCGTATTTACATTCATATAACGTTTGAATTGTATAAAAATTAAATTCAATTAATAATAATATAAAAAGTTATTTGGCCAAAACAAGAACAAAATTTATTTATTGCAAATTGCATTGTGGAATTCGGTAATTCGGTCCCCGTTGAGCTTATGTGTGTATATGTATCTACATATGTATGTACATATATATATGTATATATATATAGTGTTCAGGCAGCAATCACCATCGTGAAACTTCCGGATGCAACTCTACTGCTGAGCGCGTATTAAGGCATCAAGGATGCCGATTGAAATGTGAGAGCGCTTCGTCGGTTGCGAATATCAAGTGAATAAATTTGGAAACGCATGTAGATACATTTTTTCTTCAAAGATGTATATGTATGTATAGTATGTACATATGTATATGCATGAGTATTTATGAAGACTGTTGAGGATAAAAACACTTAATTAAAAACCAGGAAAGAAAAAAATAACAAAGCTCAAGTTGGTAGAAGTTATAGCTGCTATCAGTTTTCTTAAAATTTTAATGAAAATTTGTTGAATTATTAAAAAAAACATTTGTATAAAGTTTCGAACTTCAGTCTATATAATTTATGTAGGAGAATGAGCTGCATTAAAAAAAAACTGCATAAAATTGGTTTCTAACGTTTAAGAAATGCACAAGAAATTTAAAGATTTACTTAAATTTATACACGCAGTGGTGGTAGCGATATGATTTGCAACCAAATTCTAAATTATATTGTTTGTCACATTTGTTTATTTTTTTGTTTCTCAAAATCTTTTTGTTTAATAAATCTATGTAGAAAACTAAAAAAAGACATTAAAAAAATGTTTATCCGATTCCAAACTTTTTCTTCAGAAGTGAAAGAGTTGAGTATACAGCTTTGTATTGTAGCCCATTAAATTTTAATCAAAAAGAGTACAAGTTTTAAGCCGCTAAAATATACTCGTATCTAACGTTGATTTTGAGAATTTTTTTTGCTACGAAGTTTGAGACCTTGCTTTTATTTTACACTACAAATTTATTGACCTACGGTGTAAAGTTGAATCAAAACGTCAGATAAATTTTCTAAGAAACTTTTTCGTGGGAAAAATTTGTTATTTCATGCTGACGCACGAACGATTTAATAAACGCATTTTCTGTAACTTTAACCACAGACAATACGGGTGATAGTAACATTTACCGGTCGAGGATTTACATGTATCAATGTACATATGTATGTATGTACATACGTACATAGGTGTGTAGATAACAACGCACTTTTTATTATTGGTAAACTTTTTTTTTTCGTATAACTCAAATCGCATTTTTAGTTGATAGTCTTAACTGGCACTCAAGGCCTCACTAACAAAACTGCATCTAATAGTTTTATTGAAACTACCAGATAAAAAGAAATCCTAGCGCAGGATACATAAATACTTAATATATGTACGTCCAATGACCAGTGATGATAACTAACGGAAAACTTTCACGCTAAAAATTAATTGGCGAAAAATGTAAGCACCACAATTTCGGACTACTTGCACTATGTGCAATGCACATAGAAAGAAAACGCTAATGATATGGCAATCACATGAAGCATCGGTAAGCTGATGAAAAAAACAAAACAAAAAAAAAATGAAAATTCAATAAAGAAAATAAGAAAAAGACAGATAAAAGCGAAAATCAACTAAACCGCATATTGAAGTGCGAAAGATAGAAGCAGAAGAAGCAATACACATATACACTGAAAACTTTGCACAAACACAGATATGCAATCGTATGTACACACACACACAAGCACATTCATACATACTTAGACGCAGCAGTCAACAGAAATAATAGAGCAAACTGAGAAAAAAAAAGAAACATTGCAAACACACAAAAAGCACACACCGAGATGCACGGAAATTCGCAATTGTGCACAACAACAAAAGCCGGGACCACGAACAACACACCACACAGTTTGTCGAACTAAACTGAACTGAACTGAGCCAAACTGCGAGCGAACGCCGAACTTGGGGAATGCACCAATAGATGTTTGGATGGTTGGACGGTTAAAAGGACGGACGGATAGGCCAAAGGACGGACGGCCAGATGGATGAACAGATGGATTGAAAAGTTGGTTGGCCGAAGCGTGTAAGATAACTATGCTAGCTAAAGGGGTGGGCGTGGGGATGGCGATGGTGTTTTAATTTTTTTTTATTTGCTGCTGTTGTTGGTTGGTGGCAGGTTGAAGCTGCTGAAGGCTGCCTAAAGTGTGATTGCGATGCCTACTTCTGATTCTGCATTTGTGGCTGCTATTCAACGGACACACAGTAAGTACAATGAAGTCGAAGGTGGGCATGTTGGCATGTAGAAAGGGGGGCGGAGGGTGTAAGTACATATTATGAGTTGAAAGATGGATGCTGCAAATGCAAGGGCAATAGCAACATATGTACCCGTAAGTAGGTATCTACACCTAATGCTTTATATTAATACGGATGCATGTTGCAGATGAGCATTGAAAGTTAATCCAACTACTTAGTGTGCTTTTTTACTTTGGAGAATATTTAAATTGCGTCGAAAAGAACGTATCGTAGAGTGTCATTTTTTTTTTTTTTTGAGAGCAATAGCCTAACAGGCAGCCATATTTGTTATGCCTTCTTTTTTACTTATTGCCCACCTTACATATACATATGTATGTATGTATGTGTGTAGTACTTGAAAAATTCAGCACACAAATGTGCAGCAGTGTTTAGTCGTTCAGCCGTGACATTTCGCCGAGTTGCAACTTACAAGTTGCAAGTCGACACCAGCAATGTTGCAAGCCTGTGTGTGGTGTTATTGCAAGCTATAAACTTACGCACTATACTGCAACTGGAAATGTGTATGTGTGTGTGTGAAAGTGCGTGGCAGTGCTTCAAAAGTTAGAGTGTTAGGTAGAGCGAATGCGACATGCAACACAAATGTGGCGCCTATGTTACCAACAACTTGGATGTTGTATGTATGTTTTAACAAATTCATATATTTTTGATATGAATGTACATATGTACATATGTATGTATGTAGTGTGGTCGGGAGCATGTGGAAAACTAGCGTCTAGTCGAGCAAATTAACGGCATACACACAGATACTTAGATTGAACAGTGTTTCGGTTCGAGAATTTCCATTGCACGCTTGTGTCGCAGAAAGTTAGTCTTGCTGTCAAAACCAGGGAAACCAACGAATCGAAAGTCACTACTGATAAGATTTTAGAACGCATAACAGCAAATCGCTTGGCGTCTGACATCCTTGCAAAGGAAATTATAGCACCCGATTAAAACGGTTTCAGAAAAGGTGCGTCTACAGGGGATTCAGTTTGGGCGGTAGTTAAGTTAGCTAGAAGTGTAATTTTTGGTTCAAGCTAGCTTAAAGGTTCTACGCGATACTGCCTAGTTAGAAGCTACTTTCACAACAGGATTATGTGGAATGAAAACACTCACCGCCGTCCACGCGCAACTCTTATGGAGCATTATGTACGACGGTGTTCTACGTCAATTTAAGTAATTGGTTTTGCATTTGCCAGAAATGAGCGACAAAGCAGGCCTTCTTCGGATTGGCTGCATATTAGCCAGAGAAGTGGCCATTGTGTTTTCAAACCAACGTAATGATCAATAGAATGGTAAACAAGCTTATAAGAATAACATTGTAAATGGGACAAGCTCAGCAAGTCGCCCAATTTTAAATTCAAACAATAGAGCAACCCGTACTGTGATTACTGAGGAAGCGGTATTATCGAAGACATGGAGCACATATTACGACATTGTCCACGCATCACGCATTTGGAGCGACAGAGATAGATGTACAAGTATCTTGCAGGCTCGTTAAAAACGATCTTAGCATCTGCGGCTGTTAGACTTTTCGTGGATCCTAAGTAATGGGCTCAGCCTGGCTGAGCAAAAAACGGAGTCAGCCCTCATTGAAGCCCGAAAGAAAATTGAATAAATCAAACTCCAAGAAGGCTACTGCGTCACTATTTCGAAGCCTACAGTCAAGTACCTGTGAATCAACATAAACAAGAGGCTGACCTTTAAGGAAAAATGTGGTACGATAAGAAAAAAGGGCTAAACACGGTTAAAGTATTACATTCTAAAGGTAAAGAGCGAACAGTCTGCTAGCTGAAGTGATAAAGAGCCACATACGAGGCAACCTTTCGATCCGAGATCACAAATCCCTGATCTTACTATCGCTGGATCGACGTAAAGTACCGAATATGTGACTTACCAACATGAAAAATAGGCAATTAAAATGTAATGTAGTTTTAAGCGGTCGCTGGGCTCATCGGAGAAGACGTGTATTACGGATTTTCGAAGAGTCCGGTTTTCTAGCAAGAAGCCGTTTTTTAAACAAAGAACGTTAATAATTTAAACATAATTTTTTCTAAATTTACAAAACAAAAGAATAGACTGATAAGTAATTTTACCTTGGAGTTATTTTTAAACAAAACACTTCTCGACAAGCTGAATTGTGGCGAAATGCAGTTTCACAAACTGACAAGCAACGTATAAAAACAACAACAAGCAAGACGGCACTAAATACAAACGCGAAAAAATGCGTCTAACCGGGAGCAGCAGCAGCAACAGCAGCACAGCAATGCATACAGAAGATTTCAAGTATGATTTTTAGAGAGCGAGAATGAAATGATGAGGAGTTGATGTACGTAAATATATAAAACAATAGGAGTATGGCTGGGCCATGTCTCGCTTCCAATGCCACAAGCAAGAGCCTCATACTGGAATAGTGGAACTCAAAATCTAGGGGCAGGTGTCACAGAGACGAAGGAAAATGAACAGAGATCGAATACGCGTAAAAGAGGCGAGTCACGCACTTCCAACTAACCAACAAACCAATGCACCAATGCACCAATGCACCAACCCACCAACCAGCCAACTAACACATTTAATAGACATACGAAGGATACATAGGGGCGATGCCGACGACCGACCGACATATTCGGCATGTGACTCAACATTCAATAGCCGAGCAAGCATTTTGAACGCCTACACGTGCCTGTAAATTGTACATCTTTTTACTGGGCCAACTAGTATGCAGTTTACTGCATGATAGTTCGGTGGCGGGGAGTCGTTAAAATGTTCAGAGCTGCAACAAACTTACAACTGGAAGCGAATCAACAACGCAGCTACCCGATGATTACGCAGTGACCAATAAACAAACAAGTCGAAAAAAACCCTGCCATTGGTACTTTCAAACCGACCGACTAGTCGGCTACCTTTTGAACTTTGCCAACTTACTCGTGCCACTTAAAAAGGAAAGACCCGACAATGTGCGATGCGATGGTTGCCAAATTGCTTTCTCTCAGAATGTATAAGAATATGTCCTGTGCTATTGTAGCGAAAATGTTTGTACCCAACAAACATTAAAAAAATATTTCTCAAACCTTGGAGAAATTCATAGTTCTCAAGTTGATATCCAACGTATTTCTCCAAATTTCTCAAACCTTGGAGAAATTCATAGTTCTCAAGTTGATATCCAACGTATTTCTCCAATTTGCTCAAACCTTGGCGAAATTCATAGTTCTCAAGTTGATATCCAACGTATTTCTACAACTCTTCTCATTTTTCTGGTATTTTCATATGACTATCAAAAGCAATAAAGTACGAGTATAATGAATTTACATACATTTATTCACGGTGTTTTAAATTCAAAAGGAAGAAAATATATTTTCGATTTTTATTTCAGTACTGCTACTAAACGTTTGAGACCAATTGGAGAATCACATTTGAGATCAAGTTGAGAACTAACTTTTTCTCAACTTGAGAATCATAATTATTGCCATACAAAAAAAATGCCCTTTTTGTTGAGAACGCTATGATTCTCAACTTGAGATGCACTTGAGAAACAACGTTGGAGGTTTGAGAAGCACCTTAGTTCTCAACTTAACCTCAAGTTGAGCTCAAGCCTAAATGTTTATTGGGTAATGTTAGAGATATGCAGTGAGGAGGGCTAATGAACATTTTTTTTCAATAACTGCGTCGTCTATTTGAAGTAGTAGACTGCATCCCTGCGGGTTGTAGACCTTCATTCCGGGGCATAAGAGTTCATACTAGATAAAGTAACAAATTGCATTCTTTCCAATATTTAAAGGCCGTTTACATTATTTAACTCTGCTTTCAAGCAAGTTTGTGCCCGGGAAAGTTTTTCTATGCATTTAAGTAAAACCTAGAAATTTGGTTAAACTGTAACAAATTTTTCGGTTATTGCGGTTAATTTTTTATTATTTTTGTTCATATAAACTTTGGAACCTTAACCCTAAAGAACATTTCTAAAACCTAAGTCAAAAATATTGACACAATTGCCCCAAGTTTTCTAGAATTAAGACTATTTGTTTAACTATGAATTTAGAATTATTATAATTTGTCGACTTTGAAAGGATCTCCTTTAAAAAAAATGTACTAAAGTGCCTTGGCAAGTGACATTAGGAGTTCGCGTATTTAATCAGAATTGTAAAATGGTACAATACTTGTTAGTTTCATACTAATACTGATTTTTCTCATGATGGTTACAATCAATCCTGTCACCCCGTTTCGGCTTGACGTTGAGTTCTGGGACACCCTGTATGCATATGTTTATGTAAATGTGAATATTATTTATGTGTATGTATATATGTTAAGAAGTCTAGAGGCGAGAGCATTACTTTACTTTTTTTTTACCATCCTAATGTACATATTTAGCAAAAAGAGGTTCCAGCATTTTCAGAAATATTTGAGTATCAATTTCTAAAGAATTTGTGTAAAAATACTCACTGCTTCAAAGCATATCCAAAAATGTCATAGAAAATATTTGCGTCAAGCAATTCTTGAATTTTTTACGGCTGGAGCACTTACCTGGAAAGAGAGAATACATACATACAAAGTTTAATAATGATTTTAATAGTGGGCTATAGTTTAATATTATTTCGTTCTCTTCTTTTAATCATTCTAATAGGCAAATTCATAAAATTGTTTTATGGATTTGAAACTCTTTATATGTTTGTATCTTTAAAAGTTTTATGAAAACGCAATTTTCTTAAAATCTATTTTATTTTTATGTGTCTGTGACCATTAGAATATAAACCTTATGTTTGGGGTTTCCGATTTTTTTTTTCGGACATGTGAAAAATTTATATGAAATAGAACAATATTTGTCATCCCTTATTAAATTTTATTCATATCAGCAAATGTTTGTATAAATTAAACAAATTGCACAAGGTGATGACCAAAAATTATTCATAATTTGGATAGTACAAGAAATTTTAATCGCTTTTGGGCTTTTAAGTGCAATAAAAATATTGTGTGATTTTTTTATAAATAAATTTTGTTTTAAATTTTTAAATTACATCAAAACTATTTATATTCAAAGGCCGTAAATGCAATGTTTTTATGTGTTTTTTTTTTATAAGACTAAAAGTAAATTAGATAATTAACAATTATGGTTCAATATTAAAATAATTTTTCGTGATATATATTTTTCGTTAATTTTTAATAAAACTGAAGCTTATTACGAGTATATTCTTAACATCGACAAATATGTACATCGAAGTTGCAAAATTCGTACATACCGAAACATTTCACAAAAATGAGAAATTTTTTGACCATTTTCTCAAGCAGTCACCATACATTACAAATCGTTGATTTTAAACACAATCTTTTTTAAGTCCTGTTAATTTTTATTTCCCTCATATGCGCTCAATGTAAGCGCAAAAAATTGACGGAACTATCTATGGTTAAATCGAAATAAAACTGGTTTGATTAGTTTTACCTAGTGCCGCTCTGGGGACAAACGTCAACACCAATCGATCGACGAATGTTGCTGATCGTGTTAAAAGCGTTCGCAGAATTTCGCAACCTGTACGTCACACACATACATATGTATGTATACACAATTTTTTGCAGCAATCGTTATTATACAATTGTCTAAGCTAAATTGAAGCACCAAGTTGCACAAGAGCAAAGACAAAAATGAGAAATATAAAACAATATTGAATGCATTTTACGAAAAGTCAACGACTAACCAACGGCCAGCTTGTTACGTTAAGCAGCGAACAGGCGAGTGGCTAAACATTTGTCAGGACTGTTATGGCTATCCTAAGGCTAAGTGGCTGCCGGTGCACACTATCCGATTTGTTTCTCTACACCACTTTCGTAAGAGTGCCGCCATGCAGCAATATGCGTGAAAGTCCATTAGTTCTTGGCGTCAGGCAATGCACCAGAGACGTATTGCATTTAGTGGAAAATACTACAAGCATGTACTATGTATGTACATACATATATGTATGTATGTATGTAAATATATGTATATAGGCATCTCGAAAGCGGATAGCCAGATCGGTTTATAAGCATTAATTGTATACTCACATACATATGTACATATGTCTGTGTGTATAGTAATATTTGAGTAGCTTTGTATTTAAAAAAACGTACATAGGAGTCTGCAAGTAAATCGACATTCAACAAAGCATAGTTTCAAAACTGAATGCAATGCCACTAAAGCCAATTACACAGGCTGCCAGCATTGGTGCGGCTGTCTGCGGCACAGCTTCCCCCCACCAATCGACCAGCTAATTATGTGTTTGAGCCAAGTTTAGATCTCGATAGTTAAAGTGATCTCAACGTGGCTTATTGCACAATTCCACTGCAATAATTGCTGCAGACTGTAGTAGCAAGCTGATGCTAACACTCAAACAAATGTACAGTTAGTAGGTACGTTCGTTTACAATCTCCAACAGCAAAATTTAGTGAAATTGTCTTCTCTTCTCTCACAAAAGAAAAATATCCACAACAGTACGCGAACGCAAAATTTTCAGAAACTTGCAAATTCAACGAACAGCTGATTGAATTCTTGTCCGTTTCCAAATATGCCAAATGGAAAACATTGCATTAGTGTTTTCTTGGAAACATTCTACTAAGGAAACTTAACTAAACTAACATTTACTTGCTACTAGCATGTTTAACACTCATATTTTATAATTTCCACCTTTCAAATTCTTAAACAATAATTTCGTAATTATGCGAATTGCAATCATATGTTTTTGATCAGCTGTTTTGCTGTTGGCAAATTTCTGCTAGCAAAAATTTTTCCAGCAGAAACCAACAGCTTCCCCTCTAATTGAAATGTCACTTTGCTCTCTCAATTACCCCTACTTTGTTAGTTTTTGGCGTACGCGAACGCTAAAAGCTGATAGTTTTCGAAAACTTTCAATAATAATCCGTACCCGAACTTACCTAGTATAAACATATAAGCATACAGTGACGGAAAAATGAATAGTGTCACAACATTAGAAAAAATTTTGGCTTTTTTCCGCTTGTGTATTTACTGTTTATAATTTTTTTTTTAAATGAACCTTTTCATCTAACAAAATCATGTAAGTTCGAAATTCTAACTTTAAGCAAAAATTTAAAAATAAGGTTACACAAATTTCAAACTTTTTCGTCATAAGTACATACATACATACATATATAATAAAATTTAAGTATCAAGCCACTATCAATAACTGCCGACTTTTGACTTTTTTTTTTTGGTGATTTTGCTCCACATACGGATAAACACAATTTATTTATTAATTTTATATTGAAGAAATACCAACACCAAAATATCAGTGATTTTTTAAGCGACATGAGGCAGGCACTTCATTGTACTTAAATGCAACGTACTAAAAAATTTGTATACTCAAAAATGTGTAAACAATGCTAGATAATTTTTTAAATAGGGGTGGAACTTTGAAAATTTTTTATAACTCTTGCACCGAGTTTGAAATTTAGACCAGTTAATATTAAAAAACTTATAAACGGTAAATAAACAATAAAATATCTAAAATCTTTAAAATATCATGGTTCTAATATTTTTTCCGAAACTGTATATACTTTTTTAAGTATATAAACACTAATGCTTATAAATAGATGGCATAAATACATACATACATACATATGTATGAACGTACATCAGTGCAAAGAGCTATACATAGTTGATGATTTATGTAGAAGAGTATAGTAAAAATGTAGAGAAGTTAAAGTGGCAAACATAAGACATAGTACGAAAGTCAAAAAATGAAAAAATCGTGGAAAAAGTGGTGATCATTTGCAAAGTTTCGCAACCATGTTACACTCTCAGACGCAATATATTTGCAACAATAGCAAAAAGAGATTTCATGGCACAGAAATATATGTGTGCATCTACCAACATTAATAAGTACATACATATATGTATATGTATGTTTATCCCAATAATGCAAATGCAAAATAAGAGGGTTGTGTTAAATATTACCGATCTAAAGTAATGATCTTCAACAAATTAAGGCAATAAATAAGAAAGTTATTAAAAAAAATTTAAGACATTTCGAAAGGACTTTTATTGTTGGCAGCCGCCAAAAGCGTAATTAGAGCACTTCATATGTTAATCGAATCGAAGAGAGTTTCTACATGAAAACCTATAGTTTTCATTGCCTGAATCGTTTGATATCGACCCACGGAAAATAAGGCCATAATAATAATATAATTTTGGCGCGTACACTATATAGCTCAGTCTTTCGTCGAGTTTCTCCTACCATTTGTGGTGAGCATCTTAATATTATACCACAAATGGAGGGACCTACAGTTGTGTGCCGACTCCGAACGGCAGATGTATTTAATGATTCATGGCAGAAATACCCTCGGAGGTTTGCCATTGCCAGCCGAGGAGTGACCGCTATTAGAAAACACTTTTTCTATGATTAAGATTTTGTTTGCCCTGACTGAGGTTCGAACCTTGAACCCAGCGGCATATCGAGTAATATCACGCACCGCTACCCACTCGACCACAGCGGCCACAGAAGGCCATAAACTAGTATATTATCTGTGGTTGGCAATCAGCAAAAATTAGTTCCTTAAATTTTGGTATGTATAAATTCAGGACGCACATAACAAATGTTTATTGTTTCGCAATCGATTGCCAAAGTGTATTTTTGAAAATTCAAAAATCTCAAATCGAGCTGACATTCGAATTTTTCCAGCTATAAATTAAAAACTAAAGAAAAAATGTATTATTTATTTATTAGGATGAAAGTTTTGAAGGCAGCCCTCGTATATCAGCACAAACGTTTGTCATGGCAGTGCACAGTTGGTAAAAGAAAAGTCAATATGTACGTGAGCTAGTCACCGGCTTGTCTATCCATCTGCTATTGCATTATAAAATTTTGAACAAACATAAATACGTATATAAATGTGTATGTATGTTTATGCCTAACGATCGGTAAGTACATGAATTGGTAGCTATTGCTTCTCTTACAATAAGCACTCGTGATATTTTGTTACTTCTTTGTTTTGCCTTTATTTTTACGTATGTATATTTTTCTGCCTTTTCTGGTTTTTAGTTCATTGAACTTTATTGAAAATTTGATCGCAATGAATGCAATTAAAGCCGCAATTGCAGGAAATATGATATGATATAGGCACCAGTATATTCATAAATGATCAGCTGCGATCAGATATTTTCAGATCATATGACTTTGGACTAGTTCTTTTTTTTTACAATTTAAGGGTATGCTAAACAAATAAACTCGAAGCAAATCGGAATATCACAAAAATTGCATCAAAATCTCATTATTTGAGAAATAGATGTGGGCGGATTAATTTAATTTATTTATAATTATGTACACGAAATTAAAAATAATTGATTTCTATACGTTTTTTCAACACGGTCCAAAACAACAGAAGAAAAATTCGAGTAGTCTTGAAAATCAATAAAATGGCTCTACAGCGCCATCTAGCGTAGAGCTTGTAAAAAACAAATCTAAAAATTAATTGTTTGTACCATAAAATTAATATATGTACATATCCATTGTGACTAGCACTAACAATTATAAGGTTTACCCTTGTTGTGTTAGGATTGAATTAATAATAAATAAATACAAAATACAAATACCAAAGAACCATTTAAGGGATTCCCAACTGTCGTAAAGCTATAAAATCATAAAATTTTTAAGTATCTTTAAATAATTTATTTTTTTGATGCAACCCCAGCACAAAGTAAATGAATTAAGTGGAGTATTTGATGCTAATTTGTTGTCTTATTTTTGACTTTTTTACTTTTCTAAGTTAGCAAAAAGTTTCCAAAAATCATTCGAAAAAATGAATTTAGCGGGGCGTTTGCAGGTATTATTGTCAAAAATTTACTGCAAATTCCCCACTTAATTGATTTAATATTTGCTGGGATTACCATATTAAGTTGATCCAAAAGATTTTAAGACATTACGACATCTTGTGAATACCCCCAAAATATAAGTTGTTTCTTAGAATATTTTAGAAGAATTAGACAAGGATTCAATTTCGAATATCTGCCATATTTGAGTCAAACTCGAAAAACCTCTCAACCTAAAAGTAGCGTTGTTGACATCTTTAACAATAGCCTGCTTTCGGCTTCTTTGAATACCGAGCCAATAAATTTAATTTGTATGCGTACATTAGTGTGAATCTTTGAAAAAAATTTCAGACTTACAGTCGTCGACGAGAGCTTAAAACCTATTAAATACAAAGTTTTTGAAAGATTAACGGCTATTGTATTTAACAAACCCTTTAAGCTTATAATTCCTTCTTTAACAGTACATTTCAGGTCGATGTCAACAATGGTCCAAAGAACAAGAGAGGGACAATAATGGGTTAAAGTGTTTTACAAAAAATATTTACTAAAATTTTATCTCTAATATCCCAACAAATTTCGAGTAATTTTATTGTGATTCGAAATGCAAAGTCGGTGCCTTCCGAATCGCGTTGATTTTCTAATCACAATACAGAGTAAAATCGCAGAAAAATATTTATCCAAAATAAGTACCTCTTAGTACTTACAAATTACAAATTTGGGATTAAACTTAAGAGGCATAGACGTTTGGCAGAACCACAGACATAAGTAACTTAGTGTACCACTTAATCACTTTTAATCCAAATTTGTAATTGGACATAACTGAATGCTCAATGTTTTCGAACTCTCACTTAACAGCGCAAAATATAAGCAAAAACAAGTCTAATACAAAATACGCCCATACATACATGTGTACATATACGTACGTACATACATTAATTTGCGTAAAGACTAACAAGTTCTCCATTAATGAAAGCAATAATTCATAGTTTGTTGAAGGGTGAAGATATCACAAAACGACACCAAAAAGGTACAACATCTATTAGCAAAAGTATAGAGCAGCTAAGCTTTGGTTAAGGAAGCATAACAAGTCTGGTTGTATTGTTTTATAAACGAGTATCTGCATACAATGCGCGAGTACATACATCTGTGTTTGCAAAAATAGCAGCAGAAACTTATATTTATTTATTTATTTTTAAAAATTTATATTTAAAATTTAGTAGGATCTATAACTGAAGCCATATAAATAAAAGTTTCAATGTTTCTTGCATATACATTTTGATAATGTGTTCTATGGAAGAAAATGCTTAAAACTCTCGACAAAAAAATTGCAATAAATCAACGGTACATTTAGTCGACTGAAACTTGCACTTTGTTTTACTCAAATTGATTGGGCTACAAAAAACTGCGTACCCAGAATTTTCCTAAAAGTCCTGAATAAGAAGTTTGAAATTTTTATCACATCTTTTAGAAACTTGCTTAAATTTTGCGAATTTCGTATAAGCTTTGAAACTTTTTTTATATAGTTTTGGTTAAAGACCCTAAATTATAGGTAAATAAAAATTATCAAAATAAATAAAAAAATTTTAAAAATATATGTAAATTTGAAATTGGCTGCTATTATTGTGAACACAGCTTTACTACATACATACATATGTATATGCATACACATTAGGGCGGTGGAAATTTTTTTTTTTTTTTAGAGAAAGTGTATGGCATATTCGAATTCGGCACTTTACTTTAGAAGAGAAAAATGAATAAACTGTATCTAAAAACGGCGTTTGAGACTACCAATTTTGAAACGAAAAAGCATATTTTAGAAGAAAAATATTAAGTGCTATTTATGCTGTAAAAATCTGGAATAGTAACAAAATATGGATAAATCAAGACACATCAAATAGGTAGCAGAAACAAACTTTTTTTAACTTGTTTTCTTTTGAGTTGTCAAATTTTGTATTTCGTTGTGATAAGAAAGCTTTCAGTACAATTAATAAAATATTTTTGAAACTTTAGCTTTTAAAAGCAAAAACAAAATACACATAACTCAAGGTCTGTTAAGATAGCGTAACCACATTAAGCAACCAAAGTCTAACGTATATCAAAATTAAGAGCTCATTTAATGCTAATTTAATGCCGCAACCCTAAATTTAATGCTCTAATTTTTTCCCAAAAAACTTGTGGTTACGCCAGCTTAACGTTAATATAGCGTAATCACAAGTTTTTTTAAAAAATACTTTTTTTTTAAAAAAGTCGGTAGGCTATTTTGAGAGCATTAAATGAGCTCTTAATTCCTGCATAGTCATTTTTTATTTCTTTAAGATAGTTTTTAGTTGTGGATACGCCAGCTTAACGTTAATATAGCATAATCACAAGTTTTTTCAAAAAATACTTTTTTTTTAAAAAAGTCTGTAGGCTATTTTGAGAGCATTAAATGAGCTCTTAATTCCTGTATATTCATTTTTTATTTTTTTAAGATAGTTTTTAGTTGTGGATACGCCAGCTTAACGTTAATATAGCGTAATCACAAGTTTTTTCAAAAAATACTTTTTTTTAAAAAAAGTCTGTAGGCTATTTTGAGAGCATTAAATGAGCTCTTAATTCCTGCATAGTCATTTTTTATTTAGAGGTAATTTTTAAGTTGTAGATCCGTCAACTTAACGTTAATTTAACGTAATGGAAAGTTTAAAGAAAAAAATTGGGCTTCAAGAACATAAAAAGAAAAAAACTTTTAACTATTTTGAGAGCACTAAATGAGCTCTTAATTGCTGCATATTTGTTTTTTATTTTCTTCAGTTAGTTTTTAGTTGTGGATACGCCAGCTTAACGTTAAGATAGCGTAACCACAAGTTTTTTCAATAAATAATTTTTTTTTTTTAAATCCTGTAGGCTATTTTGAGAGCACTTAATGAGCCCTTAATTCCTGCATATTTTTTTTTTTCATAAGTTAGTTTTGGAGATGTGGATACGCCAGCTTAACGTTAAGCTGGCGTAACCACAAGTTTTTTGGGAAAAAATTAGAGCATTAAATTTAGGGTTGCGGCATTAAATTAGCATTAAATGAGCTCTTAATTTTGATATACGTTAGACTTTGGTTGCTTAATGTGGTTACGCTATCTTAACAGACCTCATAACTCATAAATTTTGATTTTCCATTTTTCTACTACGCTTACCTATTAAATATGCCAGTGGAAAAATGAAAGGATGTAAATTATGAATTATTTCGAATTTCTTTCTGAGAGAAATGTGGAAGCTGTGGGGTTGTAAGGACAACTATTGTTGGAAAAAGCTAGTTTACTACAATTCCACAATGGGCTGTTCTTATACTCGTATATATTTTGATACATGATTTTTGCATTTCAAACTTATTAAACGCTTGTTCCAGTGTTGATGAAACCCCCTAATATATTCCAGGTTGCAGGTGCCGATGAAAGCGCAACAAACATACCAGGACACAATAGCAACAAAAATATAGAGCGTTGTAGTCGATGGCCATGTTGTTGGAAAGTCATGGTGTGGAATGCAACGAGGCCGGGTATACGAAATATGCAGATGAATATGAATTGCATGTAAGTAGAAATGAAACAGTACCATCGATAGCGTCGAAATAGTCATGAAACATAACTAACAAGCAACAAAAACCAACACGAACGCCCAACAACAATAGGACCAATAAAAACAATATGCGAGTACATATTCGTATGTAAACAGCTAACGCATTGACCAAAGCTTTAGCCAACGACGTAGCAATAGCAAAAATGCGCCAACGATTGCACTTGAGCCGGAGCAATAATCGAAGTAATACAATACAACACAATGCAACGATGACGACGACGACGACAACGATTATGACGATGACGACGAGGCAACGGCTGGCGCAATCACTGGCCCAGCAGTCACCACAATAGCGAGTGCAGTGTGTAGACAGGGTGAATGATATGATGTCGGGTTCGTTGTTGTTGTTGCTGTAGTTGATAGTGCACTTGTTGTAAGTTGTTTTGGGTGCAACATTCGACTCGCTCACACCCATAGGTACTCGCACCAAATGCCAAAAATTCTAAACTTTAAATACATACGATCTACTGAGGTGCATGCGTATACATTAGGCAGGGCCGGTTAAATTTTCTTCTTTAAAGGGATACTTATTGACGGTTATGTTTTTCGACTGTCTTGTAGGGCCGCATCGTGGAGGGACAGAGAAAGAGGGAAATAATTGCATCCCCATTTCGTGCAAAGGTAGTACAAAAGTAGGCAGTTTAATGAAATGTAGTTAAGGCATTGTACGAAGGATATAGCAGAAAATCGTTATTTCAATAAAATATTCATCAACATTTATGAAATAATTACATATGTATGTACATACATATCTACATAAGTTTAAATTAAATTCTTTTTTCACACATTTAAGTAATTAAAACAATATCAGTACGCTTTAAACGACATATTTTTTTCTTTTATTATTAATACATATTTACGTATTGGTGACTATTTATTTTCTATCGTCTTTTTTAAAACATGTTTCTATTAAAATTCAATTCCTTCTTTAAAAAATCCATATAAACTAAACTTTAATTCTTATACAATTTAAGATTCATTTGAGCATGCAGTTTTTCGATCACACAATTTTTGTTGGTAAAATACAAGTTTTTGTTACCGCATTTTCTTGCATACTCGTATATGTACAATACTTGGAACAAATATAATTTTTATATGGAAAATAAAGTAAATATCACAACAAAACTGAAACGAATTGCCGTATATCGAATGACAAGGTCGGTCATTCTTAGATACGAACGTAACCGACTATGACGTTAGATAATTATTCACCAGCACCTTTACGTTGCGTGGCTCCCAAATACTTGATGAAGAGACTACCGAAGGCAAAGGACGTCGAAAAAGTTGGTGCAGGTGAAGAAGTGATTGAATGAGCAGAGACAGATGTGGTGGATATAATCTGCGTTATATTGAAGGTGGTTGCAATATTATATATTGCGTGGGTTTTTCTTCTCCTAATTTCATCGGGAAATTCCTCTTAGCAGAGTATACGAAATCAAACTTGGTTTGCCGCTGAGATGAGTGCGGCAGGAATTGCTTTGTAGAATTTATTTCGGGTGATGATCTGCTAACTGCATGCAAAACATAAAATATTCACATACAGCCGTGCTCCCAGTTTCACATTCACAAATTTTCCTGTGGATTCACATGTTTGGTGTTCCCAATTTCACATTCACATACATTTTTGTGAATTGAATCCGAATGCTATGCTTGGTTGTATGTGAAATGAAAACTAAATGAAAAAAGTGTGTGAATGTTTAATTATTTTGGATTGGAATAATTTTTAAAATATTCTTTGATGTTTGTAGAAGCCATTTTTGACATATGTATCTATATTAGTTATTCATTGAAATATGCGTATTTTTAAGTGTTTTGCTGATGACTCCTCAAAACAGCATAAAAAGCTGAATCCAAAAGGGAAATTTCAACAACAGCTGTTTGTGATTTGCCACACAACGATAACCGATATGTGTGACAGGATTGACCTGATATGCAAAAATAAACATATGTATATGTATATATATGTAAATATATCTGTGGCTTCCCGGTATAACCGAAAATTCACTTACAGTTCTTTTCGAGAAAACGCGCCCTAAAGTTTTGAAGCTGTATGAAAAATTTAGTTATTCGGTTTGGAAATGTCGAGAATTCAGCCACAATATTGAATGTAAAAGTACTTATTTACATTATTTCGAATGATTAACATCCACAAATGTCAAATTTTGCATTAACTCGACTTTGCAAAAAAGTGACTTTTTCGGTTATGCCGGGATCAACGAATTTGAATAAAATTTAGCAGGACGTCAGCACTGAAAGATAGAACATTTTTAATAAAATATGGATGGAATTCGGTACGGATGTATGGTACATATGTACATATGTATGTATGTATAACGTGCATGATTGTAGGGAGAGTGGCCGTACCACCTTTAAATATTTGATACCGTATATTTTGGAAAATATGAGCCATGAGTACTGTAATTATCTTTTTACGCAAAACCACGCTTTCCTACACGCCGGTTGAGTTTTTTTTAATTAAATTTGTATTATGAGTGTCAGAATTTAGCTGTCAGTAAGTACAAAACCTTTTATAATTAAATCATGCAATATAAGTTTTTGAACCGTCATTTGAAAAAAAAAAATATATATATCCTCAAAAATCAATGGTAATTTTAAGCGATTTAAAACTATAAAACTGCGTACCCAGAATTTTTCAAAAAACTCCAATTTAATCATTTTGTTGAAACTCAATTTTGTAAATCAGTTTTAAAATTGTAGCTTAATTATCAGAATTTATTGCGGCCTGTTCCAATTTAAAAAAAGTATGGCCTGATGAATTTACATTTCTTTAATTTTATATGTAGGTGTAGCTTTTTATCAAAGGTACCTTATGTAAATCTCGCTTTAAAAATAAAAATATCGATCTAACCTAATAATCGCACATATAACATTATATATTTACTATGTAAGCAAACTATTGCAAATATATTTGTTCGTTTGTTTGTAAATTTGTATGTATGTTATGTACTCGTATGTATGTAAGTATGCTGTATATGCTGGCATGACAACAAAGGCGATGAATATCTCCTAACATTACGAACAGGCTTCCCCATCGGTCTGTAAGGGACCTAAAATGTTGGCCCAGGCAAACTAGCGAGCATTTAAACGGTCTGTCGTTTTTTTTTCTTGCACTTTCGGTGCGCAATTTATGTGTATCTAAGTTCAAATTTGCGAAAAGCGAAGCTCTATACGAAAACATATCTACACTTCAATATTTTACAAGTTCATTCGCGACGTACATACACTCATTAACATGATTTAATTTTTTAGTTTGCATGAAAAATGTATAACCCAATCATGTCCACGTTATCATTGAAAATATTTCTGCCTCTAATAATAATTTTTCATTTAATCAAATTTGCATGACATCCGCATTCGAATTGTATCAGAATTCTCATTATTTTGTGCTGATGCAGTTCATTTCAATTCACATATTTCTAGTTATGCTAGAAAAAAATGCCAAATACGAGGTTTGCAATTACTGTAGATATTTTTGTTAACTCCCACATTTCCGCAATTTCTTCAGGAGGTCGCTTAAGATAGCGTATCCACATTAAGCAACCAAAAGGTAACATCAAAATTTAATGCAGTAACCCTAAAATTTAATCTCCCATTAAAAAAAAAACTCGTGGTTGCGCTAGCTTAACATTAACCTGACTTATCCACATCATAAACATACATACCTCTGAAAAAAATATATAAATAATTTTGACGCCATGTGAGAAAACTTTAAATTTTCCTTTTAGTGTTAAGTACGTTTCAGATTTTTTTCAATTTCTCTCCTGTTGTATTCGCAGGCTTCACATATTCTGAAAAGCTCAATATTTATTTTTACATTTCTTCTTTAACAACGACAAACAATGACAATGAAAAAAACTGTCAAAATGTTTCGCTTTGTGTAAATAATGTTGAATGTATTTAAATTGTTAAAAATGGATATTAAATAAAAGGGAAATAATTTTGCCCAAATCTGTCAAATCACATTCAGCATTTATCCTTTATATACAGTACCAGAAGACCCGGCGATCTTCGTCCCGGCCAAAATTTATTAGAAGTACACTTTTTGAACTCTGTTGTCCTATAACTTAAAAAAAAGGCCTCTTTCAGAACTTTCTGCAGGAATTAATGAATAAGTGTGCAAATTTGCACGTCTTTCCGTGTTGTGGTTCGGACGTTCTGCGCGGACATAACGAAATAGAGTTTCATTTTAATATATAAGAAGAAGGTAACATATTTTTAAATTACAAGCATAAACTTAAGGTAGCTACAAACAATTATTGATTGCATGTATTGATTTTTCAAATATCATTTGTACATTTAAGGAAGTTGCTGTGCTTTCTTTTTTTTTTGCCGAATAAGAGTTACCGAGGCGTGGAAAATTTACAAAACTTGAACATTCCAGAATAATACGACTTAAAACGTACGTAAAAAGGTACATATGAATACTTACATAAGGACAAATATTGAAATATCTATGTTCTTCTGTTTTCACTAAAACACATACACACAAAACTGTGCCCAAACGTGCATCCAAAAGTTACATGGCAAATTTTTCTCAAATATAAATAAGGAGCCAAAAAACACATGAAAAAATAAGAGTAACTGCATGTAACATGAATCCATGAAAGAATGTTGTGTATTCGGAAGCAAGTTTAAGAATAAGGGCCGTCCAAAATTGCATGTGTAAAAAGTTAAGTTCAAATTTTAATCCACTCACCTCCCAAAACTGTTCGAGCTACATACTATATCGACAAAATAACGTTTTGTTATTTAAATCAAAAAATACTTAGAAGGCACTCAAAATTTCCCATACACATTTATTTATTTATTTATTTAATCAACAAACAAAATGCTTATAGACTATGTGATAAGTATAAGGAAAATAAGAATAAAGGAAACTCCTATGACAAGTGTCTTAAGAGTTCATTCTTAAAAGCTACTTTAGAAAAAGAAAAATCAAAGTTTAAGACTAAACAATAAGAATTAAACTAAGAAAGCGCTCTTCGCAAAGGGGCATTCATTCCGTAAACAGTTTTGGCAACACCCACAAAAAAACATTTCATTGCAACGAAGAATTTGTGTGAGAACATTGAAGGAAATTTTCATTAGAAGGTACGGGCAATCAATACCACCTGTAATTATATCAAAAACAAAGAACATTAATAACAAAGTATGCCTAGACTCTAATGACATTAGATTAATCAATAAACAACGAGAACGATAAGACGGTAAGGGGTCACTAAATCGCAAGGAGTGCAAAGCAAAGCGTATAAAAGCCCTTTGTTCAGACTCCAATTTATTAACATAAATTGCATGAAAAGGGCGCCAAATAAATTACGCGTATTCCAAATACGACCGAACCAAAGACGAGTACAGCAGTTTGAGTGTATATGGATCGGAGAATGAAGAACATTTACGACGAACAAATGCCAACATCGCAAATGATTTATTTACAATGAAATTAATGTGAGTGATGATAGAGAGTTTGAAGTCAAAATAAACAAACCCCCAAGTCTTTAAATTCACTAACTAATTCAAGCGGTACATTTGAGATGCGGTAAGAGATTGGAATAATACTAATATGTTTTGAATAAGAGGCATAGTGACATTTGCTAGTATTGAGTAACAAATTATTACGCAAACACCAACAATATAAGCTTTCAAGCTACCCCTGGAGAATGAAAGAATCTTCCAAACATTATAAAAATTATAAAAAGCACAAATAATAATGGACCTAGGACACTACCTTGAGGAACACCAAGGAAAATAGCATTTTTTTCGTGATATTTAATCCATGCATATCATTATTTTTTAATCACTCTGTCTCTCAAGGAGACTTCAAAAGATAATAACGAAAATCAGAGAAAAACCTTCCAAAAACAAATAGGCAGATATATTTTTAGCACATCTCTTTGCAGTGTGCTTTTTCTGAAGGTTTTAAAAGGACCATAAAAAATAGTTAATATTAAAAATAAGTGTCCGCTGTGGTCCAATAAGGAAGTGGTGCGGTGGTCCAATTCTGATTTAATTTTTTTTTTGACCACCCTATTACATAGCCTTCAAAAACAAACATAAAAGCAGCACAATGGCGTATACGCAACCACAAACTACACTTACACGTACATATGCATGCGCATAGCGATCGAATAAAAGGAACGTACAACACACAATATGGCGTCCAACCTAAATACGCAAAAGCAACAGCATCCAATAGCAGCATTAATGTATGTACGTCCAATTAAAGGGGCATACTAGCATATGTACATATGGTTGGTTAAAGTGGATTGCCAACCTGATGGCAAGCAACTAGCAAGTATGCCATTTTGATTCCACATCTCGTGCCACCTACAGCCATTTGACGGTTTTTATGAATCGCATCTAAAATACTCAGCAGGAATGGTTTGCCGAGGGCCTTTAAACTTCTTCTAGCAAGGGCCGGGCACTAGCAAATAAAATGCTCAACTGTCTCCTTTGAGCCTGGGTCTTCACAGCTGCGGCAAAACCGGTTGAAGGGTATGCCTATCCTTTCAGCATGTATTTTCTTTGCTCATTTCTAAAAGTGCCTTTGTTTTCAGCGAATCATAGGACACCCAAACCTGCCGGGTAATCCTGTACGATCCTGTATTACTCCACCTGTGCTTGGCTTGTCGGTGGTAGATATCGGCGATTCTGCCCTTTATTTCTCTAAGCGAGACGACCATATTCACCGCGTTGGACCTATCCAGTGCAGAACCACACCTCGCTAGTTCGTCCGCAGTTTCGTTTCCATAAATGTCCCTATGCCCCGGGACCCATATCAGGGTATTCGCTGGAGATTGAAGCCATCTCTCTCCTACATTCATCTACGAGTTGAGAGCCGACCGAGGTAGAAGAGAGTGCTTGAATGGCAGCTTGGCTGTCTGTGAACATGTTCACTCGCGTACCTGCTGTTGCATTCCTCTTAACATACCTAATCGCCTCTTTTATTGCAAACGTTTCAGCCTGGAATACGCTTGCATAGTCTGGTAGAAGGTGTGATAAATTCAGGTTATGCTGCTCAATGAAAACCACCGCACCTACCCCGCACTCCAGCTTTCATTCGTCCGTATATACTGAATATCCTGTGCAAGAAAAATTTCCCTAGCTTATCTCCTTCATACTTTTTTTAAAGGTGGCACGCTAACTTCAGTTGAAATTAGCAGTGCATGCAAAATTTTTCTTTTCACGGATAATTTACGGCAAATTAACCAATAGATAATTTTTCCTTAAGTAAAAGTTGGCTTGCCAACTTCAGAGAGGTTCTATATTGATCAAAGCTGCATTTTTAACTGGGAAAATCTGCTATAAGTATAAAAACAAAGTAGGAAGCTCCGCATTAAATACGTGTACAACAGAGTTCATACATTTTTTATAAATTTTGACCGGGACGAAGTTCGCGGGGACTTCCAGTTATAAATAATGCCAATTTATCAAGTAAGTGTTCGTCGTATTCTTTTTTATAGTTACTTGTGTAATTTAAGAAATTTTAATTTTTAAAGAATTAAATAAATCAAATCAAAATTTTAAGAAAGAAATAATATGATTGTACTATGAAGTCAAAAGCATATCTACCTTTTATCTAGTCTGATACTTCCAGACTAAACTACAGGCTTAAAATTGGAAATTCCAATTTGTATGTGTTGGAGCTCACTGGGCTTACATTACTTATATGTACATATATGATTTCGTTATGGAATGTGCTTAAAAAAATTCGTTCAATATTATGTAAGCGTATATCTAATATGTATGTATTTACCAACTAAAATGCTAGTGACATTGCATACATCTGTATATACATACATACATATATTTTAGATATGTACGTATGTAAGAAACTGTTGGTAAATGGGTAAATATGTAGATATGTTAAAACTAAAATCAAACAGTCCAAGAACGCCGAATTCAAAACGCTGAAGCAATGCACATCAAATCACAAAATACATGTGTACATATATGTATGTACATATATACATGTGGGTATATGTACATATATATCAGAGAGGTACCCACGCATTATTCAATAGGACATAGTCATCATTCAGGCGGAAAAGTAAGTATCCTGTATATACACATTAGACCGTTTCACGACGTATGGAGAAAATATATATTAAAAATAAAATGTGTTAATTTGGGGTTTTTTAAAAATGGAAAACTTTTTTCGGCATCCTAAAAACAGATAAATTAGTTTTACTCCTATAATTCCATTATGTTATTTAATATAAAGTTTAGTAGTTAATATAAAGTTGTAAAGGTATTGACCATTGGCACATTGCGGCTACAGAAACCATTAACCTATAAAATAGTTTTTTTTTGTTTTCACTTAGAAAAAGCTTGCATTTAAACTGAGCTTGACTTGATAGGTTAATGGTTTCTAATTTTTTTACGAAACAATTTTTTGCATTTTTTGAATACTCACAAGGTAGATGATTAAATGTTCATACATACATTTATACATTCGTATATTTTAACATATTTATGTATGTAAATAGGAACGACATAAATACTAGGGTGTTTGATTATTAGATTTTTTGTAAAACCGATTTTCAAATTATTTGAAAAATGGCAATTTAAAAAAAACTGGTGCCTAACTTTTAAATTCATAAAAACCATGTAGCGAAATGCAATTATTTCTATAAAAGAAATATTTTGTAAATAAAATGCAGTTTAATGCCCGAATTCAGTAAGCAGTCTCACTCTCTAATGGAGACGAAAGTCACAATATTAGACCAGTTGGCAATAATTGGTTGAAAAATAAAGTCCCAAGTCTCAAAATTAAATCTCTAAATTGTGACTAGGTGATATACAGGTCACATAAAATTAAGTTAAACTCAAAAACTAAAAACGTAAAAGCAAGGAAAGGCAATAATCTACAACTCATACATAGTCTAAAATATTAAAACTAAAGATTATACCAAATAAATGTTTTGTAGTCAATATATTTTTTTCTTTAGTTTTTATAACAGCTGATATTGAAAATACTCATGAAAGGATGGAAAATCTTTTATAACGCCTTACTGATAATAAGTCCTACTAGCACATTTGAAAGTTTTCCCGTCCTCTTATGCCATTCGGCTTAATACTCGTATGTATATAATATATTCTAAAATACATTTGTTACAGTTTTTCTTATGGTCCTATCTAATTGATAAGCACTTTGTGGTTGCCGTTTCAATAAAAATATAATGGACGTAAAATAAGTCGATGTGCAGTCGTATTCCATTTATTTCTCAAAGGCTATATCTTTACAACTAGTCAAAAAAACCCGATTTTTTAGATGAAAAAACCCGATTTATTCGATATTCGAAAAAGCAGGATTTCATAAAAACCGTACCAAAATTTATGAAAAATAACGGGTTGGAAAAAACCGAGTCAATCACCCTAATAAATACCTACTCCTTCGCCACCAACACTGAACAGAAACAAATGTACAGACATACGAGTATATACTACAATTAAGTACACATTTAGTTATGTATGTATATGTATACAAAGTACATGTGTACATACATACATAAGTATATATCAAAACTTTGGAGTACAGTTTCGCTTTGAATCCATGCATGGCTTACATATGTATACCCAAATTTTGCACAGTTCCTTGTACTTAGTATGTCTATTTGAGTACAAATGTATATTATTAACATGCATACATACATATATATACATACATTATGCACATATGTACATGCATACGTACATATGTACATTTTTTTTGGTGGGAAGGCCGAGGTAGCTGCGCTGTTATTGAAACAATTTTTAAGAGCGTACAAATTTTGTTTCCGATTTCTTGGCGTTTTTTTTTAACTCCATTTATAGCGATATTTTGAACGCAAGTCCTTACGATTTTGTTCAGTAATTCTTACAGAATTAGAAATGCTCTTAACGGTTGAAATCTTGTCGAATTCTTAAAGAAATTATGATTAATATTTCCGACGATGGCATTAAAAATGTTTGTAATGATTTGCAACCAAATCCAAAATGAAGCTGTTTTGCCCTTTTTTTTTTTTTTTTTTTAAGAATTTTCAGTTAATTCAGTTCTCTAACATATGATATTTAAAGTATAAAAGTTAACAGAAAGTTAAAAAAATAATTCTACAAGTTTTTATACAAAATTCAAACGTTTTCCTCAGATGTGGTGAATTTTTTTGTAGCCTATTAAATATTATAACAATAATATGCAACTTTCAAGCGGCTAGAAAATACAGTTGATTTTAAGATATTTTTTTAATCAAACTTGCTTACATAATCGGTAATTTACTTTTGTTAAACCTTGTAATAAAAAACCAAAGCTATAAAACTGCTTAGTAAAACATGGAAACAAGTTGTATTTGGTTTTTTTTTTTGGCGTTCAATTCTCTACAAAAATAAACAAAATGATCCGTTTTATGATACACGAAAGGCTAGTAATAAAATTCATAAAAATTGTTTTCATGTTGTTCTTATGAAAAGTAGAAAAACGCGATGCGCGTAGTCTTAATATTAATCTTAAGGGTTCAATTTTTAACTGGTATCTTTTAAATTGAAACTTTAGAGCCTGTTTGCAAGAAAAAAATTTGTTTTTGTATGAATCACATACGTATGGTAGCGAGTTATTGCTCTACAGGTTATGTTTGTTTGCAATTATAAATGTGTAAACAGAAATATTCATTTGGGATGCGATAAAAGATTCATTGAAAGCAACAACTTTCTGACACATCGATGTGTCGTATGTTGAAAACGTATGTGCATATTTACAAATCTGCAAAGTTATGCCTACATACATATATATATATAAAAATGTTAATGTGCCAAATAAATTGTTGGAAGTTATATTAATTCATTAATTGCTAACAACCGGCCGCTTATCTGCAATGCTGCCAGACTATCTAATGGCATACAAAACTGTAATTAATAATTTAAATTTAAAATAATTTAGTAATGAAAATGTAGGAAGTGCTTACATTTTTGCAGCAAAAAATTTATTTTAGTTTTATTTGGGTAAAGGCTTTTTTTACAAGCCCGCAGACTAACTTACTTACGATGCAGCTTAATTGGTACAGGGGTGTCAAGAAAAGCTATTTAGCGAGTTCGTACGCGGATAATTTATCCAACAATCTCTTACAAGGACAATACAATCACGTGACAATTGCGTACCGGTAAAGTGGATCTCAAAGAGAGTTGCTGTCAGGTGAGAGAATAAGTGAGTCAGCTAGCAGAGTTGAGTGATAGGCATTGGGAGGAGAATTAGTTGTTCGGCAGGTAGACGAGTTGAGCGAGAGTTTGGAGAGGTTATTCATGGGTGGCTAGCACGAGATAGCGAGAGATGGTTAAAAGGTGATATGGATGATCGAACTAATATGGAGAGAACATGGTAGTGAGTCAAGTCGCAGATATGAGTTGGAGCTTAGCAGAGGACATTGGCCAGTGAAAAAGTTCAGAGTGGTTCAAAGTTAAGTGCAAGAGAGTCGTGAGATAGAGAATGAGACCTTAGAATTATATGACTGACGGGTGATAGAGAGCTCGTGAGGTGACGAGTGAGGGCAAGTTACTCGTAATACAATAGTAAATAGGGGATCGATAGGGTGATTGAGAAAGAAATGGATAATATAGAGAAGAGAGAAGTGGGAGATATAGGAGGAGCTTGAAAGTCGAGAAAGTAGACTAGCAGACGATAGGATTAAGAGAGGGGTGAGAGGGGGATTATGAAGTAGTGAGGTAGTGAACAGAGGTCAATGAGAGTTGACGATAACAATCGTTCCATAAATATTTTCTTTTTTTTTGTAAAATTTACAACATTGCATAAAGCACGCTTAAGTATTATTTAAATGTTATCATTGTGTGATTTATGTTCTCATTGTGTGATTTATGTTCTCTCGAAGTACGTGAAATTGCAATCAACTAGTATAAAGGAGGCAAATCTTATGGTGAAAACGCTAAAACTGTGAATCGGAGTCGAAGTGCGGTCCAATACATCATTGCGATATATAAAAAAGACAAGCGAGTTGCAAATAAAACTAAACTATCCATAAAAAGTTAACTGCGCCTAAAATCGTTCCATAAATTAAAATTTATTTAAATAGGGAAGTGAGTGATTCAATGAATAGAAGAATTCTTCGAAAAAATTATTATCATGGAAGGATAGCGCGAAATAAACCACATATAAACAAGCGAAACAGAAAACGACGGCAAGAATTCGCAAGAGAATACCTTAAAATACCCGCAGAGTACTGGAATGATGTAATTTTCACTGATAAATCATAATTTAATATATTTATTTCGTGGCCGCTGTGGTCGAGCTGGTAGCGGTGCGTGCTATAACTTGATATGCCGGTGAGTTCGGGGTTCGAATCTTAGGTAATTGATGGTAAGGTAAATATTTTGAGAAAAAACCAAATACGGAAATGAATCCCAAAAATTTACGACCGACAGTGAAACACGGAGGTATAGGGGTGCATGTCGTCCCATGGTATGGGAAATTTGGCACTTTTAGATAGCTTCATGGATCAGTGGAAGTATTTAAGTACTCGTAAGGACAACCTTACGCAAAGTGCTGAAGAGATGGGAATTTCACACACTTAAGCTGTATGCAGACAATGATCCTAAGCATACTGCATATAATGTACGGACCCTATATCATTGCCCTAAAGTACTGCAAACACCTGCTCAGTCGCCAGATTTTAATGTCATCGAACATGTTTGGGATCATCTAGACAGAAAACTTAGATCGAGACAAGTTTCCACCATTTCCGACTTAAAAAACGCACTGAAAGAAGAATGGCATGGCATTTCTCCAGATTATTGTAAAAAACCAATTGCTGTAATAGCTAAACGATTGCAAGCTGCAGATACCAACAAAGCATTTCCAACAAAATATTCGAATTAAAAAATTTAAAGCCAAATGCATTTCTATATTATTTTTATACATATATACTCAAATAAGCTGTACGATTTTTATTGACTGAACATTTTTCTTATCACTTTATTGAACTGCTGCCAATTTTATTAATGTACCTAAAATATTTTATGTTCTGTTTAAAATTAAAAAATGTCTTTTATTAAATGTTTTTAATTCTGCCAAAATGTCGAAGTAAAATGTGCCTGTACGACTTTGAGTGACATTCAATGTATTTCAATAGAAAAGTTGACAACAAGCAGCGCTTGTCAACTGAACGCATCCTGATATTGGTTTTGAAGATACTGTCGTCGAGGAAACAACTTCAAATGATCGCAATACTTACTAGAAAAGTCACAACTGAGCAATAAATTCGAAAAACATTCGTTGTTTTTTCTAAAATTTAATTTCATGGAATAAGTAACAAAATCGCATCCATTCTATCAACATGTTGCATTGATTTGGCAACTATTCAGGAAATGGCTTTTAACTTCTGCCACTTTTGGCACATAGCGTATTTTTGAGGCAAAAATAAAAAATAAACATACTAAAATTTTAAACTTATTGATTTTTGTTTTTTAAATAATGCCTCATAATTTTGTTACTTTCCGCAGGACGGAATAAATGGTTTTTTTTATCCATTTGCGAGTACATATTTCTATTTTATTTAATTAAATAGCTCAATATATTTTTGTCTCAGACATCCAAAGAGCGGCCTCAAAAGCCACGACCGTTATGAGGGAGTGAAGTGAAAGCTTGCGTATTTTTTCGCTATTCGCGGAATGAAAGACGAAATGGTTTGAAATATTCGTAATCCATCGGAGAAGTTTCTTTTTCTTACAATTCACGGGTTTTCTGCAGGGCTTGCATTTGTGATTTTTTTAAACGGATAAAAGATACCTAATGAAAACACGTATGTGCATACTATGTGCATGGAAATAATTATATTCCACAAAAAAAAAACTGTGAAGACGTTGTGTTGGGCGCGTTTCTTTGTAATAACTTGTTGGTTGAAAGCTTATAGGTTTTTTTATGACTTATGTACAAAGTTTGAAAAATTGATTTACACGATTTTCGCTGAGTAACAAAAAAAAAAAAACAAAGCAGAACTATCACACCACTACAGAATAATATGTATTTGTACCTGTTCCTGGTATTGCTTCCACTCTCTTGAGGATAGCACGTGAGCGTCTATAAAAGTATGTATGCATGCACACTAGGCGTGTCAATCCCGGGATCCCGGCCTTTTTCAACTCCCGAATATCCCGGTATCAGTCTATTTAAATCCCAGAATTGCAAAAAACTACAAAATAAACTTAAAATGATTTTAAACAAAAAGAGCCAATCGAATAAGAGCCAGTTTTTCAGTGCAACTTAAACTCTCTTTGTCGTTTAAACTAAGTTTAAACTCAGAAGGCAATTTTTCAGTCAACTTTAAACGGAGTTTAAACGGCCGATCGCTCACGTTTAAACTTAGTTTAACTTATCAGTTGTTTGCTGACTACTTCGTTTTGGTAGCAACAAATTTAATTGAGCGCAAGGAAACTAAGTTTAAATTTAAAATGAGTTTAAATCAACTTAGTTTAAACAGAGTTTAAACCAGCACTGAAAACTGGCCCTAAAACAAGTAGCACACCAAATATACCTCTCAGAGTTGTATTGAAATAAGAAAATTTAACATGAGAAACAAAAGCCACAAGTTTACAATGTTGTATTACGATAACACAATACGACAAATAACACGGCTTGTTAACTACCTAAAGGCTTTGGTTTGCCATTATAAATGAGCTGGAGAATATCCCACTCGAGTAGAAAATGAGCCTGACGAGGTGCTTGAAGTGGATAAGGCAGAAAGTCTCAAAGATAAATCGCATCAAGTTTTAACGAGCAGCTCGCAATTGTCCAATAATCGAAAGGCATACAATTTATTAGAAGGCTTGGTAAAAGATAGATAGTTTTTGTAATGAGGCGATAAAGGCTATGCCCTACAGAGGGCATTTAACCGTGCTTCTCCACTGCAGATAATAAATGCAACAAATTTAGGTCCAGTTTGGAGGATAACACACTTAAAGCGCTGATTATGCATACTTCGCACAACTTTCGCATAACTTTTGAGAGTTTCGCACAAACTTACGTATTTAATGTTGATTATGCTTCGCACAACCAAACTTATCAGCCCTGCCAACCGTCAAACAATAATAAATGGCTATTAACGTAGTAGGGTCATTCACGTTATGCGCACAAAAACAGCTGATCTTTGTGAAGAATATGTAAACGCATTTTGATATAAAATTTTAAAGCAGGCTTAATTATTTTTTACAAGGAATTAGCAAATAAAATATTCCCTCAAATCCAAGGCGAAATAGCCCATGAACACCACATTGTTATATTAAACGTGATGCCACAAGCTCTCTTGCTAACAATCCTTCGGTGTCGCTCTGGCGACACTTTTAAGAACGAAACACCGCCATTTACGAGCGGATAACGCACCGTTCTAATTGGGCACAAAATACATAACACAACTACATGTACAACATATTCATTCATTTCGTGAGCAAACTGCACAAAATGTTTTTTTCACTAAAAATCACAAATCAAATGTAAACAAATATTTTTGCTTTTATCAAATGAAAATAAAGTATAACAATTAAGATAAATGAATAAAATCAAATTATAAACTTTACCGAGGTTACCTGTTAAATCTGCCTTGCTCAAACCCAAATATACATGTATTTTCAAATCCGAATTTAGAATTCGTTAACGTTATCGGACATAAAAGAAAATTGTGTGATTGTACATTAAATTAAAAACCAACGACAACCGGCGGCATAGAAAAAAAAACTTAATAAATAAAACTTCATTTCAACACCAGCAAAAACTTCTTACAATAACTTAAAACAATATTTTATACTCATTTGGTGAACTCTTTCTGTACACTCCTTTCCATTTTCAAAAATATTTCGTACTTACGACGAAAATACAAATGGTCAACCTTATATTTTTAGTATTTGTATTACAGCTATATTTATTTGTTTTTTTGAAGAAAATAAAACAAATAATATAGGAACATGTTAACAATAAGAAAGTTGTGAATACCCCTAAAAACCTTTACATACAACTCTGTTAAAGCGTTAGTATTGGTAGCACTGCAATTGAAATGTCACTTAAGGAAAACGCTAGCAAATCAAAATTCAACAGACTTCAAATTTTTATTAAGTTGTGCTAATTTCTGGGTAATCGGATACAGGTAAAATGCATTGAACAGATTTTATTTGACACTTCAAAAGTTATGCGAAAGTTGTGCGAAGTATGCATAATCAGCGCTTAAGGCTTATATTTTTTTTAATTTTCTTTTTGATCAATATATGTAAGAAATAATTATGCCTCGCTCAAAATTGAATGGGTGATATATATTAATATATAATATTGGTCTCAAACAGTGATTAAAAATAATTGTACAAATATGTATGTACATATGTACATATATTTGTACTTATAGTATAATTTATTTTGTATGTGTGTCAAATTTTACGTTTATTTACTTTTAGTTATTGAAAAGACCAGAAAATACATTAATTACATCGTTCTCTTTGTTATATTAATGTTATTTTGTATACTTCTATAATACAACGATAACAGATGTGTTACATTTTTTGGCAAATTTAAAATTACGAATCAAAACTTCGTGAAATTCGTTTTCAGATCTCGAAAAACCCGGGATCAACGAAATGCCCAAAATTGACATCCCTAATGCACACATACATATTACATATAAACGAGTAGATATTTACAGACTGCATTTGCCACGAGCAGGATGCTCTTCGTGCTGCGTTTGGTACACCGACAACTCGTACTTGATTACGCTGCACTGTGTCGGAGGAACAACTATGTATGTATGTACATACTACCTTTTTGCATTACCATTCAAGTTGTCGTCGCTCAAATGCCGTTGGCTCACTCGCTACTCAGAAATTTGTCGGTTGTACGGTATTGAATTTGCTCAAAAAAAAACAAAAATATTAATTTTCGCATTTTAGGTCAGGTCAAACTAAAGTACATATTAGGTCCGTTCCTTATCTCCCAGAAATAGTCCGAAGTAGTCAGATTTAGTCCAAAAAGCGTTCCTTAACTTGAAAATCCTGTAGATGAGAGCAAAAATGAGAGAGTAAAATGTGACTCTCTTTTGTCAGAAGTTGCAAGATTTAGTCCGAAGAATTTTTGCTGGCAAAATCATGAAAAGTGTCAAACTCAACTGACAGCTGACTTTTGTTAGAAAATATACATACACAAAAAATTAAAATAATATAAAAACATTAAAACGTACATAAATTGAAATGGAAGGTGGCAAGAAATTAATTGAAATCGTAAGTGTTTATCGTGGTTGTGCTTGTGTGCATCTATTTTATACATACATACATTTGTCAATATTTCTTGCAGATTAGTGATAAAAGAGTTTGTGGTGCTTCTGGTGCCAATTTGAATTCGCAAGAAACTTCCTGGTGAACATTTAACATTAATCGGTAAATTATTAATTTTTATTTTTAAAAAGGTACCAAAGCTGCTCAACGATCAAAACCAAATGACAATTTTATTTGACATTAGTTTTGTTGTTGTCATTCTTCGGACTAGAAATTGGTTTTTTGCGTTCCTTTACTTTTTCTTGTTATTCTCTTTTAGTGATCGTATTTTGCTTACGCTCTTGCATTTTGACACTTTTCAGATTTTAGTCCGAAAAGATAAGGAACGGACCTATTATGTGCAACAGAGTCAACAGGAATTTTATGCACAAATACATATGTAAATAAATTGACTTCGGCACAAGTTCAATCAACTCGCGGGAAAAAGTAGTAATTATTATACTATGGCGGGTCAGTAGTTCCGTGACTTTTTGAAGTTTTTGGATAAACAAATATTTTTTTTTCAACAAAGTCTCCTTTGAGTTCTATACACTTTGTCTAACGTTTCTCCAATTTTTTTAACCCTTAAAAAAAATAAGATTTGTCGTGGGCATCAAAATAGGCATTTGTTTGTGAGATGATTTTATCGTTGGAGTCAAATCTCTTTCCGCCGAGCCATTTCTTCTGATTTTGGAAATAAGAAATAGTCACTGGGGGCTAAATCCGGAGAATAGGGCGTATGATAAAGTAATTCGTATCCCAATTCATGGATTTTTGCCATGGAAACTACACATGTATGCGTTTACGTTTGTGTTCGATTGTCAGCAAACGCGGCACCCATCTTGCGGAAAGCTTTCTCATACCCAAGTGCTCATTTAAAATTAAAACCACTGACCATGTGAGATGCCTAAGGGTTCCACAATCTTTCGCACTTTCAATCTCCGATCGGTCAACACCATATCGTGAATTTTTCCAACTGTTTCGGGTGTTGAGACTTCAATTGGGCGTCCAGAACGTTCGGCATCTTCCGTGCTTGTACGACCACCACGAAATTCATTAAACAACTTTTTTACCATTGAAATTGATGGTGAAGAGTCCCCATAGTATTTTTCAAGCTTAGCTTTGGTTTGAGTGATGGTCTTTTTCCGCAAAAAATAAGGCTTAATGAGCTCACGAAATTAATTTTTTTCCATTTTTTTCCATTTTCTCCTCAAATCACGCGATAGTCTGCTATGAATGGCTGTCAAACACAAACTAAATGCCGCAGCTTGTTCAAATTTTGACAGGAGTCAACTGACCGATGCCGGTTGATAGTAGCAGTGTTGCCATTTCAGTAAAGAGGCAAGAAATTCAAAAAGGCACGGACATATAGACCGGCCCTCGTAATTCCAAATAATATATTTGAAAAAATTTTAAATTTACTACATATGTATGTATACACTTGTATCGATTTCGTACTATTGACTATGAACTGGTATTCTTTTATTAAAACCAATATATAAATTCTTAATAATTTATCAATTTATTAAAGGGGTTTTCAATAGGAAAGTAGCATAATTTTACATATATTTAAATACGTACAAATCGTTGTTTTTTTATTTACAGAATTACATTTTGTAGTAGCTCGATTGTTGATTTTTACAAAAAAGTAGCTAAATTAAATATTTCATATGCGCAAGTGTGTATGTACATGAATTCATACTGGTATGAGGGACTTCATAACAAATCGAAAGAGTTACACATTTTTTTGTCTTTTTGATTGAATCAATTTCCTTTAAATACAATTTATCCAAATTGAAATTATTTTTCTATGAAATATGAAGAGTTTTATTCTCGCGATTTAATATGAAAGATACACATTAGAATGTCTCACAAAAAAAAATTTGACGGTTTTTACAATTTTTTTATGTTCTAAGGTTTAAGTATACTGGACTGATATGAAAAAAGTTATATTAATAATTTATTGAAAACAACCACCATAGGTAATACAAATAAAAGTGATTTTAAGTTTGAGCTCTTCTTATTTGAAAGAGAGATTTAAGAAAAGAAAATTAACACTTCTTATTTATTAGAAAAAAAATAAAACTTAGTCACGTATCAGTTTCCTTCGCAATCATTAGCACATCTGAATTCGTCTTAAATATTCTTTAAAATTTTTGAGCAGACCCGTTAAGCTTAAAATTTTGTATCATCGGAATTGATCCTTTATATTATATTAAAAAAAAATCTTTACCAAAACAGACAAATTTTAGAAGAAAGAATGCTTGATTCAATTATATTTTCAGTGACTGTATTTTTAAACCGGGCTAGCTCGCGTAAATCTTAATATAGTTTGGAAATATTTTGGTGGCAACCTTAAAATGTTACTAATTTCTCAAAATTAGCTAGAGATTATTGCTTTTTTTCGCTTTCATTTTTTTTATTTTGTTTCTGTTTTAATTTTTTATGACCTGCTCATCACCGAGTCACTATTTAGAGACTTTATTTTGAGACTAGAGGCCTTATTTTGAAACTAATGAATGCCAACTGGTATTGAATTGTGACTTTTGCCTCTATTAGAGAGCGAGTGGTGCCGAACGCGCAATAGGATTTCGCAAAAGGTTTTCTCGAAACCATATTTGTAAAACTTGCGAGCGGGATTAAAAAAAAATATTCAACATATTCAAGAGATTCAACTTTTATTTTTTAGATTATAAAAAGCCATTCTATGTGAATCTCAAAAATTGTATAAAAACATTGTTTTCGAATATAACGTAAAAATCATATTTTGTTTTTGTATCTTTGTTTCTGACAAGAATTGTGAACGCTATCACGCCCGCAAACGGACAAATTCACGGCAATGTGGCTATTTCCGTCATTTTGCAACCATTCGAAGCCAAAAATGATATTAAAGTTTATTTGATTGTTGAAATGTACCTAGGAGTTTAGTGAATTTTATTGTACTTGTACATATTACTCAGACAATGTTTCTGTGGCACCTTTTATCAGCTAGATGATCGGACCCTCTTAAGCAAACCTCAAAAGAAATAAACAAAGGAACAAAGATTTATTTTAATTAAATGTTAACTGAAAATCTGATTAATCTAGTTTTTTGATTAATCACATCCCTCTTTGATTGAATAAATAAGGTAATAGTAGCAGAGATTCAACAATAAGTCACCCAAGTAGTCGGTCAGCATAATCCCCTCAATCTTCATAGAAGTTTATGGTGAACACGTACTTATTAACGAATTTTGGCAAATTTTAAAATTTGCTAATACATACGATATCAACTTATCCGATTTTTGAAAGGTGGTTTTCCGACAAGCATCTGTTGGGGGTGAACGAAAAATAATAATGATTTTGAAAAATCACCATAGAAATTTGAGCAGGGCTATTGTACAATAGGGTGATTCACAAACAGAACCATGCTCAAAATTTTCTGTTCAAGGCCTCGTAAAATATGAGCCCTTAATATTAATATTAAGAATGTCCACATTGCACATTTTAATTTCCCATAAGAATACCACAGGAAAAAATGTTATTTTCTTCTTCTGACTTTTATACATACATTCTACTGTAAAGGTCTTGGAGTATTTTTATAGAGAATCGAATTCTGAACAAAAAAGGTCTGAGAACATTTAATTGAGCTTAAATCCATGATACAATCACTTTTAAAGGTAGTTTCACTCTCTCATTTCAGACGCCATATTAACCATTTGACAGAAACAGTGTTCCGGATTTTCGTACTACCAATTCCTTATTAAGAAAATCCTCTATTTTTCGCATTAAGAAAAACGAAGGCAACAGAAACAAAATTTAAATATGTGCAAAGCTGCATTTATATTGATTTGAAAAATCGGTTACCTCAAAGGACATATGTACATACATACATCGCCGTCCGGATAAATAAATGTCATATGTATGTGAAAATTGGGCCAAATTTTGTTAATAATGTATTTGTTATTGTTTGGCCGCATAACTATTTATTTTAAATATTTTTGAGCTTTAAGGACGATCGGTTTATTTCAACAATTAATAGGAAAAAACAACAATACTCAAAGCGGTAGAAGTTATATTATTTCGGAATTCACCACATTTCCTAATCAGACTTCTTTCTTCTTGGCTTCTGCGGGAGTCGAAATAATGTAGTTGTACTTAACTAATTAAGATCTTTTAAATTGCACTATCCTTTTTTGGATTTCTCCTTTAGAGTCGGAGATATTGAGTAAAATTTTGTCGTAAGTCCCAAATATTTTTTATATACGAAAATTCTACATATAAATTCCGTGCTTTGAACACTCGGAAAAATATTGTCAATTACCTTGGACAAAATCTATAAAATTTAGTCGTTAAATTTTTTTTAATTTTTTCGTATTGTCGCACGGACAATTAAATGTTGTATGTGAAAATATTGCAAATAAAGTTAATAATGCAGTTATTCTTCATCTATCAAGCCATTTATAATGGGTTATTCTTTTTTTGATATCTTATTTAGTTTTCGATATATTGAGTATAATTTGTATAACATTTAGTCGTTTGTAATATATGTACATATGGGTAAGTCCCAAATAAGGTCTGCCGCGAACGGAAAATTCAAAGTGGTCAGAGTATGTTTTTATTATATTTCAGCATAAGTTAAATATGTATGTATATGATATGGATATAAAATATTTTATAGTTTTCTCTAATTATAGACCGATAAATAGGACTTCAAAAAAAGGCTTTTTCGGCCTTTTCATTTGCCTCTTTTGCAAACAAAATATAACATATTTTCTTTTTGTATTGAGCCTGTTTTAACTATATCCATATAATTGCTGTAATTCCGATATTTATAGCCTCTTATATAACATTGAAAAAAACTCTAAGAAACTTTGGAAAATGAAGATTTTCTGATTCGATCTTACCCTTATCCCTGTGTCGCGTCCGTTACCAAAAAACTACACAAGTTGTTCCTATAAGCAAACATGTCCTCCAACCAAAAAAAATTTTTTTGCAGTTAAGTAGGCATATGTACATCTTCCAAAAAATAAAATAATTTTTTACCGAACTGTTGAATAAAATATTTTATGGGTGATTAAAATTTGTCGCGTCCGCAACCGTGAGTACAAAAATTCATTTAAACAATAATACATAAGAGTATATTAATATTTTTGTTTATAGATGGAAACAACCATAAAGAAAGAAAGTACAGAAAAAATTAAGAAGTGGCGGGAAAAGATGTACATTACTTTTAAGTTTCTTTTTTACTTTGTTGCACTTGAAATGTAATTTTTGTTTATTCTTATGAGAATTTCATTAAAAAACTAAAACAGACCTATTTACTGTATATTACTCATTGAGGTGGTCCCCATGTTATATAGTATGTAGAGTGCTGGTTCAAGTCACGGGAGAAATAATATCAAAATTACTAAGAAAACTTTTCTGAAGGGATTCGCTACTCGGCAGTTTTTTGCCAAACCCGTTTTAGTGCATTTTTGAAAGCTGGTAAACAAAAATTCATTTGGCTTATCGGATGCCGTTTAGAGTCGGCGTGAAGCTTATAGTAGGTTCGCCATTTAAAAAAGTATCAGACTGCAAATTTGAGAAAAAACTCGCCATACATCTCCTCGGAAATGATATACTTTATACAATTTATTATGTATTATTATTATTATTATTCATTGGTAAAAATTTGTCGCGTCCGCAATGTCGCGTCCGCAACCATACTTTAGCTCGTACCCAACTTTTTATAAAGATATTTTAACTTTCGTAAATCTACAAACGGGGGGCCTTATTTGACCTTACATCACTCATTTAAAAAACATATATTATCTTCTAATTTTCGCTAAGTTTTACATACTTTCGCAAGCATTAAAAAAATTCTTCCGTTTCCTGTCGCATCCGAACCACATTATATATTGATATATATAAGGACTTAAATCCTTAAAGTCCCCAAAAAATATATGGAGCGAAGCACCCCGGCAGTGCTTTTCAATTATTATAATATGGATTGAGTTCGCTTCTTTTTCCTGCCTTTTAAGAAGAATTAAACACGTGCGAATGTCGGGTCCGCAACCCAGGACTTACCCATATGTATGTACATTCCTGCAAAGGTAACATACGACAAAATTTTACTGGAGAAAATCGTTCATAAATTAAAAAGTAATTAAGAATAAACAATAAAAATAAAACAATTTAAGATTTACGTGAACTAATAATATTCTCTAAGACTTTTTGGAAAATTGAATTTCAAACTTCAATTGTGATTTCCTAAAAGTCTTCAAATGTAACATACTACATTAATTTATCTGGGCGACTGCAAGTCATTTTTGCCAGGCAATTAAAGTCTGTCAAAAAAATTCCTAATTTATGTAAATTCATAAATAAAGTTCCATTGCGTTGGTGAAAAAATATACATACATCCAATAAATGAAACATATGTACATATGTACATACATTTACAAAATTTACATGATTTGTTTTTAAAATACAATAAAATTAAAATTAAAATCCCCAATGTCTATTTTAAAGTAGTGGCAATATTGGGCGTCTGCCGTCGAACACTGTTTCTGTCAAAAAATTAAAAGTGAAACTATGTACCTCTAAAAATAGTTGTGTCATGCTCAAATCATCAAAAAACTTGTCTACTATAAAATTGTAGCAATATCGATAGTTCTATTTTATAAAAATTTTAAATCTGAAAAATAAAATTTTAGTTGTATGCAGGTCCTTAAATTAGAAAATTTAAGATTTTTTTAGAAAACTGCTAAAATGCTGGTGAGTTTGACCTCGAAAAACTCAAATAACTTTTGACCAAACTAAAATATCGAAAAATTACATTTCTAACTTTTTTAGGGCGTTTAATTCTCTACAAAAATACCCTTTACACAGTACAACCTATTGTGAATTAGATATAAAAATCAGAAGAAAAAAAAACAATTTTTCCTGTTTTATTCTTATGAGAAATCGAAAGGGTATGTGCATCGCACATTTTACAGGGCACCTAACAAAAAAGTTTCAGCATGGTCCCGGAAAAAAATCGAATTCTGATTCCCCCTAATGTATGTACATATGTATGTATGTATATGTACACTGGCTGACTTACAGAAAATGGCGAAGTCGGAGAGCTTGAAACCAGCAACAAAAAGATGCTTAGGTGTAAAAATAGACATGGCTTCGCAAACTGATAAAGCCAGCTTTGGTAGTGGGAAGAAGTCTAGATCCCGTAACGATGCGGGTTCTGCTAAGGAGAACTCCCCACCGCAATCAGGAAAGCGGACCAGAATATTATCTCCACGAGTACCGGAATCTCACCCTAAAGGCGATGTTAAGAAAGGCAATTTACCTAAGCCCACTGCCAAGTCAAATGAGAACGAGGCTTGGACTGAGGTGCGCAGAACTAGGCGACCCCTTGTTTCAGAAACGGGCAAAAATAAAACACCGACCTTTTCGGAAATAGTGCGTAGGGATACCCCAAAATCAGTTGCAAAAGGAAAACCTGACGCTTTTATAATTTCCAAGAAAGGTGAAACGTCCTATGCCGATATACTTCGGAAAATAAAATCTGAGCCTAGCTTATCCGAGTTCGGAAATCTCGTCACCCGTATCCGTAAAACACAAAAAGGAGAGATGTTGCTACAGCTTAATACCAGGGGGGAGGCAGGTAGGTCCCAATACAAAGACCTGGTTAAAAAAGTGCTGAACGACGAAGCTGAAGTGAGAGCCCTCACACACGAGATAACCGTTGAGTGCAAAGACCTGGACGAAATATCTACCCGAGAAGACGTTGTGCAGGCAATTAACGAGCAATTTGCGTCCATAAATGTAGATGTCTCGGCAGTGAAAAGTCTTCGCAAGGCATATGGCAGCACACAAATCGCCACGCTAAGTTTGCCTGCGAATACCGCAAGTACCCTTCTGTCGAAAGGTAAGGTGAAGGTAGGCTGGGTTGTGTGCCGTTTACGAAAGATGTTGCAGCCAACACGCTGCTTCCGATGCTGGTCGTTTGGCCACATTTCAAACGAATGTACAAGTTGCGATAGATCCGAGCTGTGCAAAAGATGCGGTGACGCAGGGCACGCAGCGAAGGGCTGCGTAAATACACCTAAGTGCCTGCTATGCCAGCATGGAAAAGAAGAACCGTCTGACCATGTCTCGGGAGGTAACAGGTGCCCGTCATACAAACGAGCAATAGCCAAAATGCTAAAATGAAGCTTATACAAATAAACTTAAATCATTGCCAAGCTGCTCAGGACCTACTGAAGCAAACGGTGGCAGAGACGAAGACGGACGTGGCTATTATATCAGAGCCATACAAAATCCCCACAGCTTATGGGTGGGTTGCCGATGCAACCAAAGGAACAGCAATATGGGCATGCGGAAACTTCCCCATACAAAGTGCGCATCCTGAGTTTACAGGTAAGGGTTTTGTTTGGGCGGTTATCAAAGGTTACCACATTTGCAGTTGTTATGCACCACCAAGCTGGACGCAGCAGGACTTTCAGGAGTTACTGAACAAAATAGTTGAGACAGCATCCTTTCGACATCCTTTAATAATCGCTGGTGACTTTAATGCCTGGGCTACAGAATGGGGTAGCAGAAGAACAAATGCAAGGGGTGCAGCCCTGCTAGAAACCTTTGCTCCTCTAGACCTCGTATTGGCGAATCGCGGAAATATCAGCACATTCCGGAGAGATAATAGAGAGTCTATCATTGATATAACATTAACGAGTGGCTCACTGGCTGGATGCACTAAGTGGATGGTCAGCGAGCATTACACTCACAGCGACCATCAAGCAATCCTGCTAGATATCTCTAGAGACAACCGCACCGACCAAAGCGGTCACGGTAATAAACACCATCACCGCTCTTGGCGCCCGGCAACTCTTGACAAGGACCTGTTTACTCTTGTCTTAAGAGAAGCATCCAACAAGATGTGTCCAGAACAAGAAGCAGTAAAGGGAGCCTGCGAGTTGGTTTCCGACCTTACAATGGCATGCGACGCAGCGATGTCACGTAAAATGTTTAATACAACCCGTAAACAGGTGTACTGGTGGAACGATACCATCAGGGAGCTAAGAGCGAGTTGTCTTAGGGAAAGAAGAAGTTGTCAGAGGCAAATAGTGATGCCAGGACATGAAGGTAGGCGAGAAAGATTCAAAATTTTAAGAAAGAAATTGAAAGATGAAATTCGGAGTAGCAAAAAAGCATCATTTAAGATTCTTTGCGACGAAGCTGACAGAACCCCTGGGGAAACGCTTACAAGGTTGTAATGTCAAGAATTTCTAAGGCGCCTCAGGAAAAATGACCACTGTTGTTAGACGTAATTGTAAAATCCTTGTTTCCTTATCGTGATACGGTGAGCGTACCACGCGCTCCCGCTTCCGTTAGCGGAATTGTCGGGGTGACTGCTGATGAAGTGATGGAAATCGCCAAAGCGATCGGTGACCGCAAAGCAACTGGCCCTGATAACATCCCGAATAAGGCCCTCAAAATGGCCATTGCGGAGGACCCGCAGTTGTATGCCAGAGTGATGGAGTCCTGTCTTCAGCAAGGAGTGTTTCCGCAGGTGTGGAAAAAACAGAAGCTCGTGCTTCTTCCGAAACCAGGCAAACCGCCGGGTTTACCTTCATCCTATCGACCGATCTGCCTACTCGACACCTTGGGTAAGGTTCTGGAGAAAGTCATATATAACTGATTGGTACGGTTCACTGAAGACGAAATGGGATTATCACCACTTCAGTACGGCTTCCGTAAGCGAAGGTCGACCATAGATGCAATACAGGAAGTAGTCTCAATTGCCACAAATGCAATTGCTGGTAGAAGATGGAAAGGGGGCGATAAACATTACTGTGCCACAGTAACACTCGATATTAAAAACGCATTCAACTCTGCAAACTGGGAACACATCCTAACAGCACTCCTAAAACTACAGGTTCCGGCATACATATGTAATATCATTAGAAGCTACCTGGAAGATAGAGTTTTGGAATATTCTACCGACGCTGGAACTAAAAAGTATACCGTTACTGGGGGGGTTCCCCAGTCGGGTTCGCTGATGACATTGCACTGGTAGCAGTAGGTAAGCAAATATCCGATGTCGAAGTCAAAGTGAACGTCACAATAGAGACGGTCACTAAATGGCTAGATAGCGTAGGCTTATCTCTAGCAGCAGAAAAAACAGAAGCTGTTCTAATACGTAGTCGGAAGAAACCTGAGGTGGCGGTATTTAAAGTAAATATCCACACTATTCGATCCTCCCGCCAGTTAAAGTACCTTGGTGTGATTATCGACGATAGGTTATGTTTCGGACCACACGCAGATTATGTAACACATAAGGCGTCAAAAACTTACGGTGCTCTATCAAGAATGCTCCCGAACATAGGCGGACCTAGAAGCAGCAAACGGTCCATTTTAGCTACAGTTATCAGCTCAGCTTTGCTGTATGCAGCGCCAGTCTGGGCTAAGTCATTGAAAGTAAAAGCCTACCGGAATCCTTACGAAACTGTGTATAGGCTATGCGCCTTACGAGTGACGTGCGCGTATAAAACAACTTCGGATGAGGCGGCAATGGTCGTCGCGGGTATGACTCCCTTCGATATACTGGCTGATGAAAGAGAGAGACTATATCAGTGGAGAAAGCAGTTCGACAACGCAGAGGTAATTGCTGTCCAAGAAAAAGCGTTATCCTTAGAAAAATGGCAGGAGCGCTGGGATAACTCCGAAAAAGGAAGATGGACACACACCCTTATTCCCAACATTCAGAAGTGGGTCAGTCGAAAGCACGGGGAAGTCAACTTTCACCTTACCCAATTCCTTACTGGCCATGGCTGCTATAGAAAATACCTTAACCGCTTCGGGCTGGACGATTCCGCCCTCTGCCCAACGTGCAATGTAGACGAAGATGCGAGGCACGTCTTATTTTCTTGTCCACGATTTTCAGCAGTTACGATTAACATAAGTACTCTATCTGCAGATCCGCTTAGTCCGGATAATATAACCGATACAATGCTTAGCTCTATCAGAAATTGGGAAGCAATAAGTGGCGCTATAGCAGAAATACACAAAAAGCTAAGGTACGCGGAGTGGTCCCGAAAAAACCGGTGAGATTTCTACCACTTTCACAGCGTACTGCATCATTCGATTTTGCTCGGAACCACGTCCGTTCCGACAGAATCGCTCGCTAGGGAGATTTTAAGTAATTTACATCGTCAAAGTGTAAATAAAACACGGGTTGGAACCGAACGCACTCCTCCCGTGTAATCAGGACGGATCTGGATATCGTTCGCCGGACCATCCAAACAAAGTTTAGCCCCGTTAGATATAGCTCGGAACCTCGTCCGTTCCGACAGCTACGATTGAAGACATGCTCTGCGAATGACCAGCAAAACTACATCTGAGTCCCTTTACCTGCTGAACCGATGCTGCCGTAGAAATTGCCCACCAGGATCTACGGCTGCACAGCATACAACATAATGGGTGCCGCTTGGAACCAAGTTCGTTCCAACGGTTTCGCCAGGTTGTGGACGGTAAGGTAAAGTGAGAAGAAAACGCGGGTTGGAACCGAACGCTTTCCTCAAGCAAACACGATGCGGATCTGGATCTCGTTCGTTGGACCACCCACACAAAGCTTAGTTCCGCTAGATGTTGCTCGGAACCTCGTCCGTTCCGACAAATATGACTGGATACAAGCTCTACGTTTGAGTAGGTAATCTTAAGCGTCAAAGTGAGGAAATTATGAGGCTGGAACCAAACGCTCTTCAGCTCCAGTTTATTGCGGCTCCTGGTATTCGTTTGCTGGACCACCTCGGTCATGCTACTCGCTGAGTCTGCGCAGCAAGGGAACTTGTTCATCGGGCTCGTTTTGTCTGCAGAGTTCATAGCCGGGCAAGAAGCCGCTCGGAACCAAGTCCGTTCCGACGGCCTCGGCTTACTATAGCGCTCTTTATAGTGTCAGCAATGCTGAGTAGGCGGAAATCAACTAACCTGTGAAATTGGCTGCTCGGATTCCCGTCCATTCCGACAGCCTCAAGTAAGTTCAACTTCGAATTATATAGATAATAAAACCAACTTAGAACATTTAAGTAGTGTCAGATGTCAGGCATATAAACGCAATTAGGCGGACATTACATAAGTGGGCGGGGACGACGGACCCGACACGGGTGGGCTAGTTAGACCAACAGAGGTGGTGCCAAGTAGATGCAACTTCCACGGACTGCATCAAGACGGTAACGGACTTAGAGCTTAGTGCTCAAACTGCCTCCCGACGAAATACTTGACGGTAGTACCGGGAGGGGAACGGTACGTGACAGTAGGAGGTTTAGTGCAGGTTAAAGTCCCACACTGACGGGGTGAAGGCTTTCGATGCTTACTCCTCGTAAAACAAAAAAAAAAAAACAAAAAATAATATGTATATGTATGTGCATATATACATACATATGTATGTATATGTATATGTATATGTATGTACATATTCACCTCCGGATGAGATTTTCATTCCATTACACAAGCCTTGTAACGGCTCATCTTTCGTTGCTTAATGAGTGACATAATGCTGTCGTCGCTGCTCTTTGCTCACGTTATCCCGCGGATTTTAGAACCTGCTCCTTGTACCTATATTCTACTCGCTCAGTCAATACTTTACAGTCTTTATCCGATTACACAATATATGTACATATGTACGCTGTTATCTTACTGTTGCTTTGTACAAAGTTGTTGTTATTGTATAAGAGTTCCTTGAGGAATTTTATGTTAAAGAATAACACACATAAATACATATTTCCGCATATGTATTTTGAACGTTGAGGCATGTACATTTAAGTTTTACACACTTTATTTTACTATAGCAAAGGCATTTTGCGATAGTCATTGATAATAATAACACTACATATTATTTTTTACTAAATCGGACATCGTTTATTCCTCATAGAGCCGGCAATTTAACCACACAGTTAACGTAGGTACCGCTGCAAGCGTTGCTGTTGCAACTAAACTGCAAATAGACTATCAGTATGATGGCTATAGGTAGGTTACGATATATGTATGTATGTATGTATGTATGACAGGAGGCGAAGGCAGCAACTATCAGCAAGCGTGCAGAAATTTAAACGTTGACAGTAATATGTACATACATACATTGCCAACATAGGCTATGACCAAGAACGATAGTATTTTCTAAATCGTGGGCTATGACCAAGATTGATAAATAAGAGATTGCGCCTTGCGCAGGTCCGTTACTTTTTTGCTTTACGATATTGGCGTTCAGCTGCTTAAAATGACGTCACATCGGCAAAGTTTCTTTAAAATTCCAACACGAGTGAAGTGAATATTTGGTGTTCTATAATTTTAAAGGTTTAATTAAAGTTTTTTGTGATGTGCAACGCGATTTTATTATATTATTCGAGCTTATAAAGAAATTCTCCAATCAAAATGAGAATACGTTATTGATGGTGTGACGTACATGCGCAGATTGTAAACAATTTTTGTTAGCTGTCGGCGCAATCTCTTCTATATCAATCTTGGTCATAGCCTATGCCATAGCAATGTATGTATGTACATATGTACATATTATCTATATCAATATTTGGCTATGACGACGGCAACCGCGACGTCTGCGGTATCCATCATACATGCCGACGTTTGAAAATGTTGCTGTGACGACCACGAAGTGGCATAAAGTAATAACCCGACATCTCCACAGAAAATAACTGATGTCCTAAAATAGATGTCAGAAAATATATTGTCAATGGAGACCGCTTATTTCTTCATTTCATTTGCACGAAAAGTTCGTGGCGACAACATCATTGGTATATGTATGTAATAATATGAAAGCAAATGTTGAGTTGTTTTCTTTTGGATTATCTATTAGTGTGTACTTAGAAGAGAAATGTCACATCTTCTGTAATACTTGAAGGATATTTTCGCTTTAATGCATCGAATGTACTTGTCTGACGCCATCTTACAAATGATTATGTTATGATATCAAATTGCCCACACACAAATCATTGCAATCAAATTGACGTAATTATCTGTCAAAATGATTGTCTGGCGTTTGGTTATGGAGACGTGGGGTGAAATAAGCTGTCACTTTGTTACTTTGACAGCAAATTTTTCATTTGGCTGTAAAATTCGTGGGGTCAACATCGAATATATTAAGCGTGTTGAATTTTTGTCCGCATCCAAATATGCAAAATGAAAAACGTTGTATTAGTGTTTCCCTGAAACATTCCACTAACGAAACTTACCCAAACGAACTTTTACTTGCTTCTTGCATGTTTAATACTTACATATATTTTATTTCACCTTTAAAACTCTGAAACAAATTGCAATCAACTGGTTTTAATCAGCTGTTTTCTTGCTTGCAAATTTGTGCAACAAGAATTTGCAACTTCCCCTCAAAAATGAAACGTCATTTTGCACTCTCAACTTCCCCTTCCTTGCAAGTTTTTTGGACACCGCGAATACTCTTATTATCATTCAGAAGCAAAAACTGTTTTGTTTTATATTGCATTTATTAATAGTAGAGTTCTCGAAGTCAATAGTTTGCAACAATTGTTACAAACTATCACGTTTTGGCGTTCTTGTACGCAAAAAGGGGAAGCTGATAATTTTTACTGAACAAATGTTTGCCAGTAAAAACTTGCAAGTAAGAAAAACAGCTGATCAAAAGCAGCTGATTGCAATTTGGAAAAATACGAAATTTTTGTTTCAGAGTTTTAAAGGCGAAAATTATAAAATGTGGGTATCAAACATGCAAGAAGCAAGTAACTACAAGTTCCTTTGGTTAAATTTCGTTAGTGGAATGTTTCAGGAAAACACTAATGCAACGTTTTTCATTATTTGGATGCGGACAAAAGTTCAATCAGTAGAGCTGTAGCAAACCGTATGTATTCGTTACCGAGTAACGAGTACAACGCCAGACTCGAAGTACCGAATCGGTACTTACAAAATAAACTCGGTACTCGCATATTCCGTATATGTAGTTGTCAATTTGATTGTTTATATTGTGCGAAATAAAACAGTTATGAGTATACTCCTTTTAAACGTAGCAGTATAATCTTACACCTTGCAAGGCAACGTTTCGGTATGATTCGCTTTTACCGATTTGATTTATGTACAGGTTTATGTTCGGTCTTCCCTACACAGAACAATGTTGCATTCGCAATTTCGAACTTTTTGGAATTGTTACAAAAATACGTTGCGTCTACATAAATATACATCTGTATATTTATTAAACATTTATTTAAAAAACTACCAATGTTCACACTTTTACATCTGAATTAAAAATGTACATAAATAAAAACATTTAAACGAACTAACTAACCATTTTACATTTTCATATTTTCAATAATATGTTAAACGATAATATCTTTCGGAATTATCAAGGCCATAAATGTACGCAAACATCGATGATTCTACATCTCGTGAAACATACCAGCCCAATAAACACCGAAAACAAAAATCTCAAATGTTTGAGAAAGCATTATTTCTCAGTTTGATTTTCAGCATTTTTATCATTTGAAACCAAACATTTTCTCAAATTTTTCTCAAACGTTGTTTTTCAACTAAAGAACAGTTTGAGAAACACTTGAGAAATAATTTTAAGCATTTCGCTCCATTCCACAATTATCAACATGGCGATAGTCTATCGAAAGTCGCCTACATCGATAGTTACCGACACATTGCTGACCAACTATCGAAATCGTGTAATGTTTCCTATAATACTAATGTGAATACTATCCGTATCAATATGTCTAAATTATAAATACGATAACTGGAGTCCACTTAACGAATCATCAAAGTAAAAAGAAAATAATAGAATATATATATAATCTCAATTCACAAAATAACAATCGAAGAGATGATGGAGTAAAAAAAGTAAATATAATGGTAAGTAAAATTAAGCTATAATAATTTCTGGTAATGTAAGTTCTTAATAAAATAATAAATTAATAAATAATAAAACACTAGTGTTTGATTGTATCAAAAGTAACGAGTAACGATACGAAAGTAACCTGTGCTTAATGTTTCAGCAACGAAAACATACGGGTACCAAACTTTTCGTTACTTTTACAGCTCTATCAATCAGCTGTTCGTCAAACTTGAATGTTTTTACTGGTTTTGCGTTCTTGTACTTTTTTGTATATTTTTCGTTCTGAGAGCGTATGTACATATTTATGTTGTCAAATTCTAAGAAATTTCTTTACTGGATAATTCTTATTGGAGAAGTACAAGTACAGACCTAATGTTTACGTATTTGGGAGGAAAGAAAACATATTTCTTTTATTATTTTCAACATATTCGCGCTTTATTAAACGAACTTACTTGTTTGACGCCATCTTACAATGTTTATGTCAAGACATCAAACTGCCCACACGTACAAATTGACAAAAGATTTTTAATTTTTTCCTGCCAAAATGACAGATGTTAGGATATCAACTATTTTCTATGGAGATGTTACACAAGGCAACCCGCTACTGGCTATTGGCTACTGAAAGTATGTATGTAGACCGGCAACTAAACACTAGTATCCATACATAATACGGGCATAAGACTCGGCATAATGTAATAAACAGTTAAAAATTCGAAAATTCTAACCAAAGTGAATCGTAGCTTTTGGAAAATGGTTGAGTGCATTTTATTATATTATCGGGAACTTTTGATCCCAGAATCGCAAGGCAATTTTAAAGTAATCCCGGTATGCTAAGAATTTTATAGGGAGATAACTTGTTTGATGAGTAAAAATTCAACACTTGTTTTAGCCTGAAAACCAGTTTTAGCCACGATAACATGTTTTTAATGTCAGTCCGAACATGGTATTAGAGTAACACATGGAATTCGCTTCAATAAGCGATATGCTATAAGTAATATCTGCATTTGTAATCAGTTTTAGTAGATACTAGAAGACCCCACCTTTTCACCTTATTAAAGACACAAATCATGTGATCCTTACACTCTAGAGATACGACGTGTTGGGCAGTTCTACGTGAAGTTTTGTGTAGTACATTTTGGAGCAACATTTTAATCTCTTAGCTATTTATGTAACATATGGATAATTTTTGTCCTTTAAGGCTCAAGGTTCAAGGTTCCTGTAAAATGATGAATTATATTTTAAATCCCACGACAGTTGGGTCTACGATGCCGGAACGACCCGAATTTGTGTCGGGCCAAGGGCGGTCACTTTAGTATGTTCTATGCTGCTAAAACAACAAAATATGTTCATTAAAAAATAACTTTATAGGAAACACTTATTAATGGTATAGAACGTATTTGAACGTATGTATGGTTGTGTATGCATAATTAAATATGTATATTATTTAGAAAGTTAAACAAATATATTTAGGATACAAAACTCACCCTAACTCCTAAAAAACGAGCCTCCAATAGTTCCTGCTTACGCGGATCCAACGACGCCTGAAAATGATCCATGGCGAAGTTTTTTTCCTAAAGTTCCAATATGTATCAAAATTATAACAATTATATTTTCCACATCAATTCATTATTTATAAATAAGATCAGCATTTTATCGAGTCGAAATTCAAATAGAGACGACAAATCTCTGTAACAAACACAAGAAACGGATGTGCTGCCTTACCGACGTTCAAAATATCTTTTTACTGCTGGTACATCCAAACAAACCCAACAAACGCAATACGTTTAATCTGGCAGCGCTTTCCGGCAATCGTTGAGAGCAGTTTCCCGTTTATTGTGCGAATATAGAGCTACTTTTGCAGGGAGCACAACAAAACACAACAGAACGGACACGCACACGACACTATTGTCAAGTTACGTACCGTTGTGTATTACGTTACGTTGGCACATTTTTTTTATTCTGTTGATAGCAGACCACTCTCTCATTTTTGCGCCCGCATCAAATTTGGCAAACTACAATATTTATGCTTAAACTCATTATTTCACAGTCTCTTGCATCCTCTTATTAAACAATTCACTTCACATATGTTACAGCAATAAGTATTTTCATTTTTTAAAGCCCTATTGCCGATTAAATTAGCAATTTTTCCTTCAAAATCCGAGATAAATTGTCACACAACACACACGGAGAGACCATAGCAAATTAACGCAAATAATTAAGCGCAACAACAGTCAGAGAGAGAATGCATATATTTCTGCACAAATACATACAAAAAATTTATTGGAGTACCAGAAGAGCTGCGCTGATCAAAGATGCCACTTGATTTTATAATGAGGCAAATTTAGGTTCGGCGAGTATAAATACATTGTCGAATATTCGACGTTAATGGGACCATAAAACTATTAAAAACTGAAATTTTCAGGCTCATGCTAACTACTATTTGGCGAAAGTGAACATTGGCTTAACTTAATTCCTTGATTGAGTGAACGAAATTTCTTTATTGAGTACTCTGATTATAATTCCTCTTGGTGCTGAGTACAGTAAATTAACATTTTGAATAAAAAATGTGCTAAAAATATTTAAATAGATGCGATAAGGAGTTTCTGAAAGAAGAAATAAGTAAATCAATATTAAAGGTAATGTGCTTATAGTAATTATCTTCATTGTATGCCTGATATTGACATTAAAAAAATTTGAAATCGTACGTTATTGTTCTTATATTAAAAATAAAACAAATAAGAATCATTCTCGAAGAATTGATTTATTTCTTTTTTAATGATATTTCTCGTATTGATTCGATCTGGCATCTCTGTCGTTATTTAAGTAATTTCGGAATATTGATAATAACAATTAATTTACACTGCGTGAGTGAATTATATTATATGCACTTTTGTTTTAATAATTTCATACACACATTTACATAAATAGTCACAACCATATGCATATTACAAGTTCAAATTAAAAATGCACATTTTTCGATCGCAAGTTGAAATATTTTGCTATTTCCGGTGCTGATTTTTCATTGACTTCCTTTGCCACTTTTTCTACTGCTCTATTAAAGAGATCTTCTTGTTGTAAGTCATCCGCAGCGCTTATGATTTGAAATAATGTTTCATTGTCGACTTGTAAGAACTGGTGCTTCCACACTTCTATATTGTTATTATCTAACCGATAAGCCTCATCCTCACATTTTTCTGCCCATATGATAATGCGACGCAAAATGTTCGATGTTATTTTATTTAATGAGATAAATCCCTCCATCGTTGCAACTTTTTTCGCTTCTTGAATTACTTGAGATTTATCAAAAAGTTTGGCACTGGTCTCGATAATTTCCTCATCCTTAGTGAGAATTTTCAGGTCATTAATTACCATCATACAAATATCTATAATTATCGCTTTTTTAACTATAAAAATGTTTCACTTTGGAGTGGATGCAACTCTCGTCTACGCTTATATTTAACTGAACTGCGGAAAATATAGTTATTGCACAATAACAAGCATTCGTCCAACAACTTGTGGGAACCAGTACATAAAGCATACTCGTACACATACACACTAACCTTGATTGGTATGTATAATGTAAGTATGTATGTATGTAGGTACGTAGAAGATAATGGAAAAATGGAAATAAATTTTACATGTATTAAAAAAACCTACATACCCATATGTGCATAAAACTTCTAAAGAAAATCTCACGAATGGTGAACACGTTTCAGGTTTAACTTACTTTTGCACGAGAACAAACTGTTCTCTATCGGAGAACAAAAGGAAATCTGGTTAGGTGTTTAGTGGAACTCGGCCTCCATCGGAATAAAGATTAAATTGTTAGTAAAGGCAAAAAAGTTTGATATCGCTACAAATTTTGTTTCATTATTAGTCTTTAGCTTAGCAACTAAGTTTAATGAAACATAAATGGAAATTTCAGAGGTATTTTCCAATTTTTTTGATTAAAATGAAATTTTGCGCATTTATAATATAGATAAAAGAAGCGTTGGTCTTCTGGCTTTAAAAATTTTAGCTATTAAAAGTTAATCACAAATACATACATATGTACATACATATGTAGTTCCGAAAAAATGTGTTCCCGTTTTCTTCTCTGTCAGAACGTTCCTGGGATGCTTGATCCCTATTTAATATTCGAGAAATATTCCTATTTGTTCTTTTCCAAAAGTTTTTGTTCTCATTTTGTTCTTTTTGAGAACGAAAGTATTGTTGACATTTTGTTTGTTTCTCCTATAAATGCTGTTAAGTACGTTCTCCACAGAATTGTTGTTGTTTTCGTTCTTGTGAAAACACTTCAAAAATATAAACTAAATACCTACATATATATTAAACTGTCGAAGTTAATATAATATTTTGTAATGGCTTGAAGAATTTTGGAATTTTGAAGATTAAAAATATTCCACAGTGAACGGATGTCGTTAGACCAGTAGAAGACGTGAGCTTAATCATTTAAAATAAATAAAATTTAAGAAAAGGTTTATGGACTGAAACTGTTTAAACAAATATTTATACATATGCCTACATATATATTTTATTTATCAAACACTTGTTCACGAGAAGTCTAATTTTTGGCTGCCTCAACAATCTCTCTATTCTAGATACCAGTTTTTAATAATGACACCAAATTATTACTAATGTGCATGAGAAACTATTTATTTTTGATCAATTTACTTGATCTACTTTAAAAACCTTGAAGTGTACACTCACTATTTTTAATTGTCTTTAAATTTTTTCTATAACAAATTTCTAAAATTTCATTTCCAATTTTATCTTACATGCAAATCATAAACATAGTGATTGACACGATTTGTACCAAAATGTTAACGAGTCCTAACTTACAGCAACCATTAATACGAATCCAATCAATATATGAACTAACTTCAGTATAATATCCAGTATGACCTTGGAAACCACAGCCCGCACCAAAAGATACTATACCCACCACAGTTCCATGGCATATTAAGGGACCACCAGAATCACCTGAGCACGCATCTTTCTCATAATCATCCAAATCACCGGCACACAACATACCATAAGCAAACTTTGCATAATGTGATTTGCAGTAGGACATGTCCAATAAAGTGATATTGGCGTAAAACGCCTGATTTGGTATAGGACCCATCTAAAAAATGGACATGTCTTTTAAAAACACATATTTTTACCAAAATTCCCAAAGCCTCTTATCTAATCGGGAAAGATTGAATAAAAAAATGTCTACTTCCAATTACTTAGAAGAAGCTCGGCCAAATACTGAGCTAAATAGTGTATTCACGCAATAATGTTTTATCTACATACTTATCTATGGCTTAAACAAAATACCGGGTTCACTATTAAATGAACTTGACTAAGCTTTCGGCATCGCATTAGCTTTAACTGTGTTCTCAACTGTCCATTGATTACAATGGCATTTTTTATTTTATTATTTAAATTAGCTGGTTTTTGTTTCGAAGTCATGTGAAAGACACTTTTTTCCCTTAAAAAATGAGTTAAAAGGAGTTCAGAAGTACAGTAATTTGGTATAATCTCACGTCTCAAAATTTGAAACTATGAACTAGAGAATATTGCCTATCCTTGCTTTTAGGTTTTTATTTTTTGACTTTATTTTGAGACAAGTGTCGGAACTCGGTTATTATTATTGCCTTTCCTCGCTTTCACGTTTTTTCCTATTGTTTATCATGCTCATCACCTGGTCACAATTTAGAGGCTTTATTTTGAGACTAGTGGCTTTATTTTAAATCTAATGAATGCCAAATGGTCTAAAATTGAGTGTTTTGTCTCTATTAGAGACTGATTTATCTACAACTTAAAATAAACATGTTTAAGGCATTTAAGAATTTTGGTAATGACATATGTATATGTACATATGTTAGTACATATAAAAATTCATAAAAATCTCGTTACTCTTACAAAAAAAACTCGGCCCCAACCGATAACAGTGCATTCCGTTCCGGGCGGCGGTGTAGTTTTCGCAATACTTATACGCTGCGCTGTTAACTCGTCTTCTATTATTCTTTTTAATAAGATTATAATACCTATATCATTTCGTAAACTTTCAGGCTTGTAGTAGGAATGACGAATAATCTTTTTCACTTGCATTATTTGTGTTGTACTGGAGGTCTCGCAGCGCTTTGGGGTACCAGCTACGACCATTAAATTATGGGGAAGTAATCGAGTTCGTGAGTGGCTGCGTTAAAAAATTGCTTACACAATTAATAATACCTTTTTGACCATTATTTACTTACGGTAGACATAGACAATGAGCTGCTGTAAGGATTACATTGGGTGAGATTATGGAGCCTCCACATGAGTGATTATCACCAAAGAACATACGTGGGTGTCCAATTCGTATGGACACAATGTATTTTGTTAACGTTTCCTTTGATGGTCGATAACCACCTGTTACTAGGAAATTATATTCGTTCTCAAACTCATTATGGGGCCCACCACCTTTGAATTTCGCAGATAAGTTGGTTTTAAGTAATAACAAATAACTTAAAATTATTATAACAAAATTTTTTTCGATAAATGACATAATGATTCAATAATGGCGACATGACAAAGTTGAAGTTTTCAATTTGTCAAGTGCTTTGATTAAAAATCACCCAAAGTTACGGCTGTGGCGCTTAGAAAAAAGCTAAGAAATACTCAGGATCTGTATTATTGCACTTAATTAGCAAACGTACATATAACCCAATCGTTAAATTTTGGTTGACTAATTGGTCAACAACAAGCAAAATTATACACTTCAATACATTTTAGTTTAATTGCGCCTTTTTCAAATTAGGATTTGTCTTGATAAATATCAAGAACGCTTTCAATCATGCTATGTCAGACTCCACTAAAATATGTATGTATAAAGCTGTTTAATTTTATAAATATGTACATCCTTACATACATATGTATGTACAAATTTTTCTACGTATAGCAATTGCTCGAAGTGGTATTCCTCTTCAAAAGGATCATGAATACTTTTCATCCATCTTATTTAAGATTTAAATTCTAATTGAAGTTTCATTTCAAAATTGTTTCCTTATTCAATGTTTTAAACGTTTATGGTCTGAGGGCAAGAATGATAGATAACAAGATTGCGCAGTCCCAAAAATACTGACGTCAGTACAGCTTCATTCCGATATTTCTCTATACTTACTTAATATTTTTTAACAATATGACAGATTTATACCCGAATATAGAATTACATATGTACATACGTTCAGAAATGGGTATATTTTTTTTCAAAGGTATTTCGGTGGTTTAAAACAATGTTTATAGTAACTGATGAATGGATGTATATATCCCGTTGTGAACCTTCTAATGCCGCTGATGGATGTGGAGCTTAAACAACAATAAATTGCGGTATGAAAATATATACATACATACATATTTACATACATATGTATTAACAAATTATGTAACTAATTTTTGAATAAGTTGTTCAAGAGCACAATAAAGGTGCATGATGAAATACTGCATGGAAAATTTTCGTTTGTACTATGACAAAATAATAAAAAAAAAATGTACGACAGTACCAGGAAAACTATAGTTCTTTCTTATACATATTAAATAAGTTAAGAGCAGATTGATTTAAAAAAATTAGAGCAATGTCCCCAAATAGTGTTGAATGCAAATATTCTTCCAAGTACTGAGAATTGCTAAAACGATTAAAAATCTGCTAACTCCAAAAACATTTTTATCTACAAATTTTTATTTTTAACCGACATATTTTAACTAAAAATCATTTTTTTGTGAGGTTAATAAGGGTTACATACATTTTTAAGATATTTAGTGGTAAAATGGTTTCTCCACATGGACGTATAAACACGGTCGAGTAACTCGTGTGAAATAAAAGAAAGATATATATAACAAACTATAAAAACGAAAATTTACAAATGGATTAACCTGTAAAACACAAAAATGAAGAGATTTTAAAATTATTACTTGAAAGATGTATTTTCGTTACTGTACAATTATAATAAAATTTAAATTTTTTTTTAAATATAGATGATTTAGCAGTTTTTACCGCAGTGTTTATTTATTAATTCCATTTTTTGCACGATTTGCTGAAATATAATTTTAATTTCTATAACACATTTTCTTAGATGACCCTCTTATTTTTGAGCCACAAATGGAAACACCTGCACTTTTACACAAACTTCGAATAGGGAATTATCGTGGATTTCAAATTAAATTGAAACTAAAATAGTATTAATTGAAAATTTTAATTGACAAACCATTTGGGCTACATATTTCTTCGAGGTAAAAAAATGCATTACTGTTAAAGAGGATCAATTATATTTATTACAATAAATTGTCGCGACTGTAATATCGCAGTAATGTCATTCTAGCCATTTAATTTTGATTAAAATTACATACTGAATTTTTTTTTAAATTATTTCGTTTATACATATGTAAATCCAATATAAGCGCGAGCGTGAGCTAATAGTGCTCCTTAAAAATAAACCAACATAGAATTTTATTTTTCCTCACACCATTCGTTCTCCTTGCGCACCTGTTCTTCCTCAGCTGGCGTGAAATCATTTTTTATATTAAAAGTTTTACGTATCTCTTCTGGTGTTTTGCCTTTGATCATATTTGCCACAGTTTTACAAGTGACATCTAGTAAACCTTTTATGTCCAAGTAATTAGCGGCTAAGATAAGCTCAAATAGTGTACCCTGATCGACTTTAAGAAAATCTGCATCCCAAGACGAGATATCATCGGTACGTTTTTCTTTGTTTTCATCATCTTCGGTTGGTTGTGGATCGTCTTTGTGATAAGTTGCCCAGGTAAGTACTTTTCGTAGTATGGCAGAATTGACGTTGGGTAATGGAACAGTGGCGTTTTCGCTATCATCCATACCGCAATCCTCCAACATTGTCTTTATTGTGCCTGAGCATTTTGCTATTTGCACATCGGTCTCAAACTTTTCGTCATCCGATGATTGCAGTGTAATAGGCATTTTAATTTGCTATTTCTGAAATAAAGAACATACGCTCACCGTATATGTATAACTTCACGAACACATTGTATATGTATGATGTATAAAGAAAACTTCAATGGCTCAATGCGCTCGTTTGCAAATATGTATAACCACTTACTTTTGTTGAAAAATTCGAGATTTTATTCCAAAATTAATCGGAGTGCCTCTACAACTATGTATTATGTTTTTAACGATTGGCAATTGGCTTCTATTTGCAGATTGATTTACACAAAAAAAATTTCCGGGATCACTCTTGTAGCTTCTCAAAATAATTTGACGGAAGAAGAAAAATTCATAGTCGCATTTAAAGGCATTTAGGCAGAGTTGCATATAAAGAGCATAGTTATATTTTCGTTACTTGCGGCTTACGCTTACTTAAAACACTCGCATACTGTAGAAAGCAGGCGAGATTTTGCTAGCACGCAGTTATTTTAATTTTGAATATCAAGGAGAAAATATGGTGGGTTGGCTTTCCAATAAGGAACCATTCGCGATTTCAGCGAATGTAGAAGGAGTTTGGTCACGAAACTTGGTGGGGATGTTGGGGGAGGCCCTCTTTGTCTAATTTAATAACTCTTTTTATTTTATTAATATTCTTATTTAAGAAATTTGCTTTTAAAGTTTCTGCACTACCACCAGCAAATGTGCTGTCAAAATAACACTTGTCGCTTATATTTTATTTAATACACAATATTTGGTTTATTTACGTGCGTATATAGTACTTTGTTAACATTTTTTATTTATATTTAACTTAATAAACGCGTTTATAAATGTGTACCCAATTTTTACCACTTTCAGCAAACAAACAAAAATAACTATGGCCGACAGTATGAGGCAAAGTGTGCTGCCATACGTTTTAAAAGTAAACACATTGGCCTGTAGTCATAGTCAAGATAAAGTCGGCGCTTTTAATATAAAATGGCCCGATATAATCGCCCGAATAAACCAATGTCTTGTAAAATATTGAAAATTTTTAATAAAAAATCGCGTGGTTCCTTATTGGAAAGTTTTCCCTTTACTAAGTGTAAAAATAAGTCTGTCTAAAAGCCCACAAAAATACCATTAAATTGATGTATAATTTTATTTATGAAAATTTAAGTTTTGTGAGAAATTATGTTTTATTTGTGTTGTTCCCTTCGCGGAAAGGTGTTAAACACAAACTACTATTTATGGCGTAGCCGGAGTTTGTCCGGCCAGCGTTATTTCCGCGCAGAACTTCTTCCCGCGAGCGCCCTTCGGCCACGCTTCAAAAAAATAACCCTGGCCGGACAAACTCCGTCTACGCCATCAACAGTATTTCCGTGCATAACTCCTTCCAGAGTGAGCAGCCTTCGGCCGCGCTTCAAAAAATAAAAACAAAATATTAACCCTGGCCAGAAAAAATTCGGCTACGCCATCAACCCTATTTCCGTGCAAAACTCCTTTTCTCGTGAACGCCCTTCGGCCACGATTCAAAAAAATAACCCTGGCCGGACAAACTCCGCCTACGCCAAGGCACATTCAATAGGTAGCAGCCAAGATTGATATAGAAGAGATTGCGCCGACAGCTAACAAAAATAATTTACGATCTGCGCATGTACGTCACACCTGCAATAACGTATTCTCATTTTGATTGGAGAATTTCTGTATAAGTTCGAATAATAGAATAAAATCGTGTTGCACTTCACTAAAAACTTTAATTAAACCTTTAAAATTAAAGAACACCAAATACTCACTTCACTCGTGTTGGAATTTTAAAGAAACTTTGCCGATGTGACGTCATTTCGAGCAGCTGAATGCCAATATCGTAAAGCAAAAAGGTAACGGACCTGCGCAAGGCGCAATCTCTTATTTATAAATCTTGATTACAGGTTAATGTTTTGATGAGCTTGTTGCTAATGTTACCATCTCCACAAAATAATATTGTGGTAAACATGTAGCTAATGTTAAGATCTGCACAAGTTAATATTCATGTAGTTAATGTTAATATCTTCACTAGTTAATATGGTAACCACCAACTTTTTAAAATAAATTATACAAGAATTTTTTTTATTCATTTATTTTTTGTTAAAATATTAAAAAAAAAAACAAAAAATAAACATTTATATAAAAAAATTATTAATAAAATATTATTAAAAATATTATTTTATATAATCAAAGCTGTAATATATACAAAACATACACATTTATTGAAATTAAAGTCCAAAGATAAGCAATTTCTTCATGAAGCCACCCACGAATCACTACGCCACAACCAACCAAGGATCGCTGCTTATTTTTGGTAAGTTCCCCACAACTGCTCGACTTCATCTTCCCACCCGGAATTTTCAATTGCAAAAAATGTCTAATCTATCAAATACTGCTAGGTCCTGCAATTTGCTCCAGCTGCAACTGCTAAAATGTATAACATTTAACTGCAACTTCGTACATGTGAAAATTCCGTGGAAATAATTATCGTCGGATCAAAGTAGAATGTAAAGTAGAATCGAACAGTCGATCTCTTTTTAACGCGGTTCACTAGCACAAAAACTTTTTCGCGTAAAAAACCACATTTCAGTTCAAATTTGATTATTCGTTCCTATTTTGCGAAAAATCCGCGCAAAAAAAGAATTCCAAGCTAAAATAACCAAGTTTCAAAACGATAAAATTAGAATGAATCGCGAACAACCGCCTTAAAAAAGTAAAATCGCATTAAAAAGGCAACGGGGGATTGCGGAATACTCCGTGTTCAAAAAAAAAAAACGTGTAAAAAAGACATTGGGGGATTGAAGAAAACCCCGCGTTAAAAAAATTTTAGTTAAAAAAGACCGCGTTAAAAGGAGATCGACTGTATTTGTTATTTTTTTTAATATGAAAGTTCACACATATTTTAGAATTTTGTAAATTTACTCCAACTAAATTAATTAAAGTTCTCTTTATTGAAGTTGGGTTTAATGAAAAAGTCGCAGAATTGAACTATTTAACTGTAAAAAATTTTAATGCGTTCCCTAAACATGATTGAACAGTATTTCCATTGGCTCTAGTGTCGAACGTGGATATTGGAGACAAGGCAATCAGAGTTCATAGCAGTAGCTCCAAGGGCTCGCATCCTATATACTTTCCGGGTCCTGGTTTTCTCCCTATGGTCCAAATTGTACATATGTAGGTGGTAGTTAAAGTCGAGCACATGTAAAAGTAGAACGCGCATTAAGCGTGGGGATGCTCGAACGTCAATCACTGCGGCATTACTGCATTCCTAATTAATAATAAATTGAATTATCGGGTTTGCGTAAATATGGTTAAAGACCCAGACCTTTCCATCTTCTTTAGTTTAGAGACAAGCGATGACTTTTATTTGCAGTAATGGACCGTTAGCGACCACCCCTTTGACAGGCAATGGCAAACCTCCGTGGGTATTTCTGCCATGAAAAAGCTTCTCATTTAATACATCTGCCGTTCGGAGTCGTCACAAAAACTGTTTGTCCCTCCATTTATAGGAGAGGAGAAGCTCGGCCAAACACTGAGCTATATAGTGTAATCGCCAAAATTATTATTATTATTAATGGACCGTTGATTGACACACGGACACCCCCCATTTCTTTCAAATTCTCTACCCGAGGTACATTTAACATATGTATACTTGCGAAAACGAATTTGAGTTTAAGACAAATATTTTTAAAAGCTGCGGTTGTATCTTAAGAGAATGAATTCATTACAATAAAAATTAAGGCTTGAATAATCTTTCGTCAAAATCTCCGTTTAAATTAAAGGTCAATAAAGTTATCTTATCTTAATTTTCCTCGCTGTGTGGCATTGATCGTCAATAAAACTATTACCTGTTCCTCTGTACTGAAAATAGCAATATAACGAAAATACAAAAGTATGTACCTGTTTAAGTGTTTTGTGTTTTTTTTTTTTGGTTTTCAACAGTCCCGTCTGATAATCTCCAAGGATTTTTTATAATCAGTTTAACCAGCTAAAATAAATAAAGCATTTACTTTTATTTACTTTTTTAATATTAGAATCTAGTGCTATCGTGCTACAGTACAATCGTCGAAAGTCCACAAAAATGTTGAAGCACACGCTCCTGCTCCATATAGTCGCACATGATTATAACGTCTGGCCGCCCATAATGCATAAATGGTCATCAGAAGTAGTAGTATTAAAATTGACAATATCAGTTGATAAAAAAATGTCATTCTCCGATAGCTGGAATAGTTTCAGAATAGGAATATGTAGATGTGTACGTATATATAAATATGTATGTATGTATGTAAATATACCGAAATTTTGTTTCAACTTACAAAGATAATTTGTTTTGAACATTTCGTATACGTGACTGATGACCGCATTCACAGCATTTGACATCATTGAGGGTGCGAAATAAATCCGCCTTCTGTTTTTCCTTATATTTACAAAATATTTCTCGAATATCTTCAGATAGGTCCATTATGTCAGACATGTTGAAGAATTCAGCTTCAGTGGCCTACGTAAAAAATCAAAAGAGACCAAAAAATATATACATATATTTAAGTTACAAATTTTTTTTATAAATAATAATTAAAAACGAAATGTCAGTTAGTAATTTCAAATTTGAAATATTTATTTGGGCTGGTAATGACTGTAATAGTAGATACTCAGTTCACCATACAACAAATTGATTAAAATATAATAAAAAGGAATTAAAAAAAAAATGGCTGATGGAATCAATAAATATACTTTATACAATTGATGCTTTACGGTTTTTATTCTCCTAAGCAGATAAGATTTTCGAAAATTCGTTAATAATTCAATTAACCAATTTAATGGGTCCCATGTTTTTTTATTTTAAATTCTTATTTGGCACTGCCAGCTCTTTGACCTTTTCATGAACTTGTGGGAGAAAACTTCGGAATAAAACAAGGCGAATTTAATAAGGTCCCATGTTTTTTTTATTTCAAATTCTTATTTGCCACTGCCAGCTCTTTGACCTTTTCATGAACTTGCGGGAGAAAACTTCGGAATAAAACAAGGCGAATTTAATAAGGTGGTGTGAACGTCTTATTAAATTGCATTCGACATTTATGTCGTGTCTTCTGCGAGGAACTATCGCTCAGTAGCAAGTTTAGGTTACCTGATTTTTGTAGCGTTTTTCAAGCTGAAATTGCTGCCATCAAGGAAGCGGTGGACCACCTGCGTTGTAGCACTACGTAATAATACAGAAGGCGGTGCAGTCGAAATTGATCGGCGAGTGCTTGACCTCCTTATCTGCCGCCTCAGAGGACTTCCACATCCGGCTGATTTGGGTCCCAGGACATAGTGACATCGCAGAAAACAGCTATGCTGATGAGCTCGCCCGACAGGGCACAACAGTCGGCTCAGCAAACGCTGGGTGGAAACTGCGACATGCAAAGTTGCAAGGGGATAAAATGTGTCAGTGGTACCACAATGGACTCTAAATTCAAGTCTAAGTGAGACTCATTTTAAGCAGTTTGACGTGCAGTTGTCCAAAACGAAAAAATCGCCTCAAAAACACCTCATTGAATTCGTCTTGGAAAAAAACTTGCAACGTCTGACTCTCACATAAGGGCCTTTTTTTTAATATCGGTAAGCTGCACGGTCGAGTGAAACAAAGGTTGCGATATCCGGTAATCTGACGGTCAGTGATGATATTATAAATTAGAGTGTATTGTCAATTCTGTCAGTATGTTCTTGTAGGGCTTTAGCCTTGGCATATGCGGCATGTACACGAACGGAGCCACTAGTCAGATAGTTTACAGAAACAAAAAGCATTGCTTGTAAATGTACATTTACTGAATGCGACAACAAGGACGCTATTCGGAAATCCTCCTTTTAAGGCGAATTCAATAAGGTAACCTCATATACTAAGTAAAAGACCTACACAATTTTGTTTTTACTTTTTGGTGAACATCTTGTCAAATTCCTATAGACATTTATATCACCAGCCATTCAGATCGAGGAAGTTTGACATTCAATTCACCAAAGCGAAAAAACCTGCTAACCACAGTATATACAGTAGTAAAACTGAGGTGAAGTCCTTCTCAGGGATAAGAGTTTTCATGGTGGATAATGAAAATAAACTATAGCAGAGTTGCATGCAATAATATTTCATAATAATCTTTGAAAATCACATACAAAATTTTACGGGATGTGAAATATTTGCATTAACCAGTAAAGATACCCTTTACAATTATTACTTAAAGCCAAAAATTTATAGCGAAAATTTGTGACGACTGTTTTTATTTGCATATTTGAATAAATATTCAACGGCTCACCACAATTCTCCTATAACCAACGTGTATAAAAAAGCAACCCTGGGTAGTAAACTTTTCGGTGGTGAGTTTTCTTCTTCATTTCATTTATTCGTTTCGGTTAAATTTGTTAACAGAAGCAGGTAATTTTGCAAATAAATATATTAATTTCCTTATAACTGAAACATTTTTACAATAACTAGAAGAAAATAATATATACATACACACATATCACGATGCTGCAAGCAGTTTTCTACCTTTGGGCATTGTCACACTTTCAGTATTTATTGACGTGATGCAAGTATCGTGTTATTTCTTCACCGTGTAGCATGCAATATTTATGGATAAGAATAAGGATTACAAAATAATTAGTTATTTTTAAATCAATGGATATGGATCGCAATACCGTCAATAAATATTATAGTATTACTCGATTAGTCGATGCGACTAATTTCTACTCCAGTACCTTCTCTTTACTTGTTTTATTTTTAATGAAAATGCCAGTATTATAGCTAAACATGCACAAATTTTATTTTCTTGTTCCATGTTCTACATATATATATTTCGAACCACGCAGCCTGCAAAGTATTAATGTAAAATGTGATTTGTCAGGTATCATTTTCAATTGAAAATGTGTTTGCATTCTTTTCAGGTTGAAAATTTAATCAGAACAGAATATATATAAAAAATTATAAGCAATCGTGTATTAAAATCTATACTTGTATAATAAACATCACCGAAAAATGTTTTATATATTTTGCATGCAACTATTAGGTAGGTATGAATAACGCCTTGAAATGTTAATGAAATATGAAAATTTAAGTATGGTCTGTAAGAATTTATGTTCATTGACTTCATAAACAATTAAATAAATATTTTAAAACTAATAAATTAATGAATATATTACACTTAATATTGAACTCAACCTGTGTGTGAGTAAGTCTGAATTGCTTTATAAGCGCCTGTTTTAATATCCAGTTAAAATTCCAGCAGTTAATATTTTTAAGAATTAATTTTTATTCTAATTATGACAAAAAAAAAATAACATGCATATTACCTTTAGTACCATTTAAAGATCAATTTAAAAGAAAATAAATTGAAAATTTAAAACAAACCATATGCAACAGAATATTAGTTTAGGAACTACTCGCACCGTCAACGGTTTTTGTAAAGATATTCCTTCGAACTTTGTACAGCATGAACAAAGTCTCGACAGAATTGTATGTAATTTAACGTTTACGAGCTTTGTGTTGGTCCTCACTTCAGCAATTATAAATAAAAAAAATTCTTTAATGAAGTAGTAAAAGCTGTGAGTTTATTCTGTACGTGCTTTTCTTATTTATTAATAAATAAAATAAAACTTGTGTAGTTCCTTGCTGCACAAAACCCTGTTGAAACATTTTTTTCGTTAAAAAGAGTAACACGAAACCCAAGTCCTTTTGGGAGGTGAATTTTTCCGATAAGTTATCGAAAAGGTAGCCTACTGTATATACTGTGCTGTTAAATATGTCAAATCTTGTCAGTTGAATGATAACGGGTTGTCATATTACATAAATTTTTGACGCCATTCATCCCTATGTGGCAATATCGGCATTGCACACCGCAATGTCAATGTCAATTTTTGATGTCAGTGTTTTCGAACTAGCACCAAGTCTTCAGCTGCTAGCGATTCTAGCACGGAAGACGAAGCGAGCGAGATGTAGTACATTAACACGACTAGCAATTTAAAATAAGCTTTCTCTCGCATATCGCGCAGTAACCGCCGCTACTTTTAAAATTATAATCTTAATCGATTTGAGTGATTTTGTTGGCGTTATTTACAAAAAATTGTGAATGTTTCAAGTGAAAATTATGGTTTCAAATTTAATGATTTTTAATGCAGGTGTACGTGAGCAGCAAGATTGATAAATTAGAAGATTGCGACATTTCATAGCGTACGGAATATCAGTATGAAGCGAAATGAAAATACCAACATGGCACACCAGTGTGCATTTGTGAACCATTTATACAAATGTTGTGTTTAATGCATGCCAACAACCAAAAATGCAGTTTTTGATCAAAAACAGCGGTAATTTAGTGAATATAAACAATTGGTACATTAAAATATGATAAATCGTGATACTCCGGTGTTGTTGACTCAGCTTGTGTTGTATTTCTATAATTCTCAAAAAGTGGATAAGGAACATTAAATTATAAAATCCTTTTGTTTAAGCCCTTTAATATCAAAATATAGTGAAAATGCATCGGTTTCATGTTGTTGTTACTACAATTTGCCACTAAACACTTCGTTTATTAAAAAACCCATAATTAATGGTTTCATTGTTTTGCACGCAAATGTGATTTTTCTGTTTTTTTCCCTTTTGACTCAATATTCTGGTATGCTATGTCGTCGCACAGCTGTCAAGTCGAAACAAAAAAGATAACGGGACGAAAGTGTCGCAATCTTCTCATTTATCATTCTTGCGTGAGCAGTCATGAAAACCAAGTATAAATGCGATAGACATCTAGCAAAGTTGTGTTTATGCTGCGCATTAAATTCACATAATGCTATATACTTTTTCATTAAAAATCTTAATGGACAATCGCGCACATCGATTGCAGCGGAACTTTTTATAACCCAAAATTTCCACAGAAAATAGCTGATGTCCTAAAACAGGTGTCAGAAAATATATTGTTAATGGAGACAGCTTATTTCTTCATGTCATCCATTTATGTCCGCGTTTATGTCTTGGCATCTATTGTATGAAATAAGCTACCACTTTGTTACTTTGACAGCTTATTTTTTATTTATGTCGGGTAACAAATGTTGATGTCAAGACATCAAACTGCCCACACATAAAAATTGACAATACATTTTTAATATTTTTCTGCCAAAATGACAGATGTTAGAACGTCAGCTATTTTCTGTGGAGATGTCGGGTAAGACATATTGCAATTGGAGAACTTATGCAATAAATCTAAGAGCTCATAGCTTGAAAGGTATTCCTTGCAACGAACTGTCACTTTTCTTCTTTTACAGTTATATTATCATTAAAACGAAAGCTTTAACTTGTATCGGATTTATTTCTAGACCCCTATTCTAACGTTTCGCTGCTGTAATCGAGTTACCGCTGTGGTCGAGTGGGTAGCGGTGCGTGCTATTACTCGATATGCCACTGATTATTATTTTTAAATGCATCTTTCGTTTGGAGTTCGCACAAAATTGGAGGTCCCTTCATTTGTGGTAGAATAAAAAGAACCACACTACAGATGATAGGAGAAACTCGGCCAAACAATGAGCTGTTTACGATCATTAAAAAAATCTCCTCATTACGTATGTGAGATTTAATGCGCCTGAAATACCATAAAGCTGAAAAATGCCAATAAATTGACAGTTCGCATGCGGTTGCTGATCATAAGTGTTAATGCATTGTTTATATCGTAATATGAGATATTAGTCGTGTAGATGGCGCTTATGACAGATAATTTGGTGTGCTTTCCGAACGAGGGTTTATGTTCGCGAAGGCGAACGAGGACAATTACAACGAACGCAAAGACGCTGCTAAGAATTTTTGTGGTTTCTGTTTCCTTTTTTATTCGGTGTGAAGTTAAAGTGAATCCAAAATTTATTTTATAATTACTTTATTTCGTTGAAAATTTGGATCATTATCAAAGTTATAAATGTTAACGAAAGTAATCTATATAGATGTACATATATAGTGTTATGGGCTAAGGGGAACGAAAACAAAGAAGTTGAAGACTTCTATGTATTGTAGTGCGAGTAGCTGGGAAGCAGACAGTCTGAAATAGTAAAAATCGGAAGAAAGAAAATCACCGCTGTCTTACGGCTTTCTTTTACTTGGATATTTTAAAATCCTATGGGAGCTGAATTACATGTGGAATTTGAATTGGTAAATGGGTACAAATTTCGATCTCTATTTTTCCAATTTTTTTCGTTCTCGAGGATGGTTCATTTTTTTTCTTGTATTCTGTCAATTTCGGTGTTGATGCTGGCTGTTAATATTTTTCCAGCTTTGCCTAAAGGAATCGGTTTGTCTCGCTTACTCCAATGCAGCTGGAGAACGGATTGAAAAAGTGATATTCCCTTTGTCTTCAGGAATACACATTGCGAATACTTATTACATTAGATTGAACGAATGCCATCTCGGTAACTCGGTAAAAACAAGTGTATTCGGCACATATGAAGTAAAAAAAATTTATTGGGTATAACTAATGCCAAAAGTAAAAACTTGAGCTAAAACTTGCTGGTATTTCGGTCGTTTAAAAACAAGTACTTATTCGGCATTTTTTTTTTATAAATTGTTAAAATAGCTGCGATAGCAATTCTGGAAACAGTCAGCTCCGACAGCTGATGCGAGGCCATGGCAGCGCTGTCAGCAAATGTCGACGCACTACTCCCATCGCCAGTACCAAGGCTATCTCATTCACGCTTGCAGCTGAATACAAGTAAAGTTTTTGCCGTGTGCGCAATGCAGAGTTGCCACTCTCTCCTGTTTCGATGCATTAAAAATATTTAAACAAAAAGTTAAATTAATAAGTAAATTACATTACTATTTAAAAAAAAGTCATGATTGCTCCAAATATTTTGCATATACTCCAAATTTTAGTTATATTGTGTTGGTAAAATAATGGAGAATGGTTCAGGGTGTGCAAGTGAATTGGTACGTTGAATAGATTCCTCAAACTTGGCAACAACGCCAGATCCAATCACTTTGATAATTTTTTCTCTAATTTCGAATTTTAATTGAATTTTTAATCAAAAACTTTTTGTGCAATAAAATAAAAGAAAAAGTAATTGCTAAAGGTATTTCATAGCAGATCAAATCTTTCAAAATTTTACTTGTCATTCTTATTTTTTTTTTACCATGCTCATTGATAAATCAATGATTGCCAACCAATATGACTTAATTCCTCTTTAGGCATTACAACTTAAATTTAATTTTTTTTTAATCTTACAGTGACTGTTAACTGTTAGGCTGGTGCGAAAGCCTCAGAAGCAGTGGCAGCAAGAGGTGCAACATTATGGTTGTTGGTTCGAATCACCAGCGACGTGGTGGTGGTGATACAGGTAGCAACAGCAGATACGCGAGTTCGTCGTCCTCTACTGTTTCTGCCCCAATCACTAATAGTAGTACTCCTGGATATCATCATTCCTCTCACAACGGCACGTCACTTTGTATCACTGGCAAAACACATTCGATGTCTTCACATGGAGGTGGAGGAGGGAGCAGTAGTTCAAATGGTCATTCCCATCATCAAAACGCAAATAGTGGAATTACCAATGGCTATCATTTAGGAAATGGTATAGGTGGTACCAATGGCGCTAATAGTAATAGCGTTAGTCGACTGTCACAGTCGACGGGAATGACACCAAAAGAATTGTCTGAGAATGATGACCTTGCTACTTCACTTATATTGGATCCCCATCTGGGATTTCAAACACACAAAATGAACATTCGCTATCGTCCGCTTAAAATAGATAGTGTTCAATTGAAGGTTGTGGTTGATGATTTTATTGCTACACAGAATTACGATGTGGCTGTGAAGAAAATTTTCAATGGCCCATGGATACCACGTAGCTTCAAAAGTAAAAATAAGATAGCATTCAAGCGGCTGCATGATCATGTAAGTGTAATTAATAGTCTTATATATTCGCTTTTATTCAATACCTTTTCAACATTTTAACAAAAATGGGTATACTTTTAAAACGAACTTGATACCTAATTGGTATATAGAGGCTGAATATCCGAAACTTGTTTTCATAACAATTGTATGTATTTAATAATATTAAGTGCAATACCTTCACAATCTAACCCCGGCGGCATCCTGATTTTTTAAAGGCCTTGGGGATGGCTGAAATATTGTGACGAACTTCGAGGGCTCAATAGACCAATCTGTCACAGTGCATACATACCTCTACTTATATCAATCTATTTATGTAGATAATACTTAATAAAATAATTTTCTCCAGCTAATATAAAATATATCTATAAAAAAATGTTTAAATTAAAAAAAACAGAACTACATTAAAAAATTTATTTTATTATTATTATTTTTTTTTTATTGTAGATAATTCGTTATTTGCGTGTGTTCGACAAGGATAGTGGTTTTGTGATCGAGGCTTGTTATCGTTACTCTCTAGAAGGACAAAAGGGTGCTAAGATCAGTTCAACAAAGCGGTGGTCAAAGAATGATAAAATCGAATGTCTGGTGGGCTGCATAGCGGAGCTAACCGAAGCTGAGGAAGCTGCTCTTCTACATACGGGGAAAAATGATTTTTCTGTAATGTATAGCTGTCGAAAAAACTGTGCCCAACTATGGCTTGGTCCTGCCGCCTATATAAATCATGACTGTCGTGCCAACTGTAAATTCGTTGCCACTGGTCGAGATACGGCATGCGTTAAGGTATTACGTGACATCGAAGTAGGCGAGGAAATTACATGTTTTTATGGTGAGGACTTCTTTGGCGATGGTAATTGTTACTGTGAATGTGAAACTTGCGAACGCCGCGGTACGGGTGCCTTCGCAGGGAAAACATTAAAAGGGATTCCTGGCAGTGAGGCTAGTGCTCTAGCAATGGGTTTAAGTGGAGCTTGTGTGATTGGAATAAATTCGAACGATCCAAGTGTAAGCGGCGGTTACCGCCTTCGCGAAACCGATAATAGGATAAATCGTATTAAAAGTCGGGCCAACTCTACGAACTCAACCCATGTAGATAGTAACGCCTGTACAACCGCCACCACATCACTAATGGAAAACTCGATCGATATTCACGTTAAGAAAGGAGATGGTGAAATTGTTGGAATTGAAAGAGTTAATTTAGAAAATATGAAAAAACAACAGCCCCCTGTCGCCGTGACCCCACTAACGATGAAGGAACTCCGCCAAAAGGGAATGACTAAGTACGACGCCGAAATGATAATGGCCAATACATACCAACATCATCATAACTATTCTTTACATCAAGAAGCGAATGGGAAACAAACAACTGAAGCTCATACATCAAGCAAAGGAAATGGGAGTGGCTTTAACGTAGGGCGTGAGTCGCTGCGAAAATCTGCACGTGTTAATAGCACCAGTAGCACAATTTCTTCGGGTTCTGCAGAAGAGCTGTCGGCCAACGCAACTGCCAATGGGACACGTAGTGCGAGTGGTGGATCTGCGAAACACTCTAACATAATTGCAGCCGATGAGCCAAAGTTAAGTGCTGCAACGAGCGTCTCACGTCGGTCATTGAGAAAGGGAGCTGGCAATGGTGGACAATTAACCAATAACAGCAGCAAAACAAGTGGCTATGTAACTCGCAGTAGTGGCAGGCAAACGCGTGCCACCGTATTGACGCAGTTAGAAGACACAAATGACGTCGAATCAAGAGAGCTGACTTATATTAATCAAACGGAAGAAGGGGCGGGGCGCGTGCTGGCGGAATGGACACGAATTGATGAATCCTGCGACGAAATAAAAACTTCGACCAAGAATGAGAACCGGTTAGGAATTCCAGCAACAGATGAAACAAATACTAACGATCGTCAACGACTCGAAAAAACATTACGCACTCGCAAGGCACTGAATCGAGTGTCGAAATCTTTCGACTATAATGCCGGCGGTCGCGTATTACGGAATCATCATCACCAGCATCAGTCAACTGCGCATCATAGTAATATAGTCGATTCAAACTCTTGCGTGGAAGCAAAATCAACTGCCACTGATACCCAAACGAATCGTAATAATTATAACAGTAACAATAGTTGTAATGATAGTGTTAGCATAAGTAGTAATTGTAGCGGTAATAGTAGTAATAGTAGTGGAAATGATACAAATCAGTTTGTGAGTGGAATCGGTAGTAGATTATCGGTGAATATAAAATGTCCAACAACATCAGCAATGACAGACCAAATAAACTTGAACACAAAGGATGTTGCAAGCGACAATGACGATGGTATTGGCGGGAGTAACACAGGCGATGGTCATAATAGAAATATTAGTCTGAGTTATCGCAAAAATTTGATAGGGTCTTTCGAAGAGACGTCCTTAGGCGCAACTTATACGCAGCAATTGCCTCAGCCTTTTTACTCTAACGATTTTTCACAATCCCCAATGAACCGTACCACCCGTCGAAATCAACAACGCGGTGTCTTTAAATCGGACACCATTATGATTCAACCATTTACAAATGGATCACGCAAGAGATCACCGCAGACAGTAGATCATAAAATATGCGAGACAAACAGTTCTAATGGGACTAGTGAATTGAACAACAAAAGTTTGCCCGTCAAAGCTGGCGCACTCAACAGAGACTCTGCGCCTGCGATTGCTACCACTGCCATCGAAACGTTGTTGAAGACACCGGAGCGACGTTTGAAGTTGACACTTCGAATGAAACGGTCCCCTATACTTGATGAAGTAATTGAATCGGGCACCAGCTTGAGCGACGAGAGTAGTAGTTTTAACGGTTCGTTCAGTCGCGCTTCATCGCATTCAACCGAACCTGTCGAATATGAAATTTTACGCATGGAGGGCATTTCGGAACATGGCGGTGAGTATGATAGTATTCCGTTGAAACGCAAGAAACGACATAAAACTAAGGAGCACCATCATCATCATCATCATCGGCATCGTAGTCGTCATCGTCAACATCGATGTAATGAAGAGGAAGTGCTTGCGGACGAATTAACTCTCACGACCTCAAGCGTGAGTACAACGCCGCCAGGTGTACCTGCCGCGCAGTCTAGTCCACATGCAACCACAGGAACTATTGGTTGTGGTATTCAAACACCTCAGAAGAAACGGCTTCGTTTGATATTTGGAAATGAGACGCACACTATTGACATTCCAGCGCTTAGTACGAATGTCAGCCTTAATAATACAACTTTTAACACTAGTGGTAGCAGCGCTGAGTGTGATAACGAAAACGAATCGGATGATGTAAGTGAAGCGCTTGATTCTAAAGCAATCAACACTACTCTTTCGACAGCTATAACACCGATGCCAAGTTCTAGCGTCAGCGCTAACACAAGTATTAGCACGCGTGCGAACGCTTCATTGCTGTCAAACGCTTCATTTTCTACATCTTCAATAGCGCCCACTGATGCGGCCATTTCGCCGCAATCTTACTCAAATTCAAATTTGAGCCCGTGTTCTTCCCCAAATTCCACCTTCGCCTCAGCTTGTTCCAATGCGTCGGGATCGACCTCAAATCTGCTACACGCTGGCCACGACCGTCAAGAGCCCAGTGCAGCAACAACAGTCTGTGCTCTTACTGTTGCAGCAACGACAGCCTCGGTAACTGCCACAGCACCAGCACCAACAGTGGGAGTAAATGCCGTCGTAGCACCACCGTTGCTGCAACATAAACCATTTACGCTTCAACAACAATTACAAACGAGCTCAGCTTCTGCGACCGTACCTCATTATATTAACGCCTATCTGCAGCATCCTCTTGGTGGTACCACTAGCATAGTCGGCATGCCGAAATCGTCAGCAGTGAGCGTGGCATCTGGAATTAGCGGCGGCGGCATCGTGAATGGTGTCGCACCATCGCTCGCACCCCCTTTGTTTCTCTCGCAGGCGAGTGTGCCAAAACACACGTTCGGTTCATGTGCCTTACTGCCGCCGCCTACTTTTTCACGTAATTTGACCGTCAGTGGTCATACGTTGGCAATGGGGGGCAGCGCAAGTGTCACACAGAACACTGTGTCCGCTGCTACGCTTTGCGTACTAAATGCAAATACGAGCACAACATCCACGACGGTTGGCACTTCACCAACAATGAATAGTAACGGCTCAATGAGCGGTATAGTGGCCGCTGGCGTTGGCGGCGGCGTACTGGCCAAAAAAGCCACTGATCTCCTCACGAATTGACGTTCATTGTTGGTAATTGCAAATTACGTTGGTTTTGGAGTCTTGCTGAAGTTGTGCGACGGATTGGGAATGCCAGGCGCATTTCTAGGCAGTATTTCATGTATTTTGTAGTTGTTGCACTTCTTTGTTAAATATAGTGTATTTTATGTGAGTGTCAGTGTGTTGCAAACAGTTCTTTTAGCTGCATTTAAAATTACAAATTGATCAAGGCGGCAAACGGTCAAAAATGAGAATAAGAAAATAGTTAAAATGACACAGATAGCAAAGCCTAGGTTATTTAGATATTCAAATATTTAGTGTCTTGAGTCTGATTAACAGATGCATAATAATCAAACAAAATTAAATACATATGTATACATACATACATACATATATGTATTCTTTTTCGCATGTGTGTGTGTATGTAGTTTAAGTTGGCCACACCAGTAAGCATGTTTGCTCGATCCGCCCGAAGACTGCGAACTTATAATTACAGACCAACCGTATATTTGTAATCGCATTTACTTTTTTTTTTTTTTTCTATTTCCGTTGAATACGTAATCTTTCCTTGTTTGTTCAGCTTGAGGAACGCCAAATTAATCGAAACTCTTCACTAAATGCCAATAATTTTTATAACATTCAGTATTTGTTGGTGTCCAATTTTAATTAATTCAATGCATTTTTTAAATACGCATTCACGCTCGTTCTTCTCATTTAAAGTTTTTAAAATCTACTGATCAAACATGTTTGCCGTCAGCGGTCAACTTTAGACCAACGTACTAGGTAATGACAAAATTAAAAAAATATATATGTATATTTCGGGAAAAAATACTTGAAATATGTTTAAGAAAGTTTTAACTTTAACAGATAGCCGTTATTTATTAAAATGTACAATAAGTGCATTTGACAGCATTAATCAGGGCTTAAAACCGATCCAAAAATCGATTAATTTTGGTTGAATGGTTCGAACCAACTAGACGAGAAATTGGTGTGAGCGAATTAAAACAAGTGTATGTCCAAATAAATTAAAGCAGGGCCTAGTGAAAGTTTGCTGGGCATTTGAAAATAAAACATTAGTTGCTGATTTCCTTTAAAAAAAATAAAAGTACATTTCTTGTACGGATTAGAGTCGATTCAAAATTTCAATGTGACACTTGAAAGCAAATGATGAGGTTATTGAAAATTTTATTTGAAAACAAATAATTTTATCGCTGTCGCGGTATGGACCCTGTATTAAATCTTATTAAATTTGTTTCTTTTTTCTTTTCATTTAATATAGTTTTCTGTGACTTTGTAGAGAAATCATAACTAATGCGTAAAGTTGAAAGTAGACTAATGATCCAAGTTGCAATCAATTTATTAGACGGGTTTTAACCGAACTATCATGGAATTGAAACATTAAAATTTTTGGTTAGGTTGTGGTGAATTTCTTTCTTTTTATTTTGTTTGGAAAGCGTTGATCTATTTCTTTTTCCTTTTTTTCTCTTGTTTTACAGATAAAAAATGTATACAAAATTGTAATGAAGAATGTATATATAATTATATAAATGAATTGACTTGTAGTGGTAATGCACCGATAAATAGATATTTAGATAAAATCCAATATAACTTCACCAGCGAAAAGAACTACAAATGCGGTTATATAACTGAATGCAACAACAATCATAACAGTGAATGCGAGAACAACCAAAAAGGCCACTTACCAATTTATGACGAACTTTCAAATAACATAAATAAAAATGTTTATAATTATCAAGACTTGAATACTAATATAATAAATAACCAGAATAACGGTAGAATAACAAAACCTACAGCAAATTATTGTAGTGAAAGTCCTAACAATAGTTATTCAAGTAATTTAAGGATTAAGAAGCTAAGAATAGAAATCAACCGAATTCAAATCATGTATAGTTAAAGTGCAAAAAAACAAAAAAAAAAAACAAATTAATTAAAAATTAACGACAAAAAAATTTAGTAATATGTACATACATGCAAAGATATGTATGTATAAAAAACGGGAAAAGTAAAATAAATAGGAGAAGTCGGCTGAGAGCGTCGTTAAAGTTTCATTGACTTACAGTGCAATCTGATATTGCAAATGTTGCTTTGAAGCCCAATGTAAATATGAATACAAAATACTTATTGTACAATGAATCAAATCTTGTTAAAAATATTTGTAATAAAAGTCGGTTGTTAAAGAAACTTCAAGCATGTAAGATTAATAAAATGCAATTAGTACCAAAATAGAATAAAAATAAAAATTATATGCTTCAAGTCGCGCATATCACAATGTGCAACCTCTTGACAAATGCGATTAGAAGTTCTGAATTACATGAAATATTTACTTCTGGGCGGATAATCGATTTCAAATCGTTCATTCGATAGCGAAATCGACAAAAAGAAATAATATGCAAAAATAAAATGCTAATATACATACATACATATGTACGTGTATACTATACATAGTATGTATAAAAATGTATCTTAATTATTAAACAAAACAATACTAAATCTGTTTGTAGAATAAAATCTTAAGTTAAAACAAAAAAAAAAAAATTATCTGCGATTTAGAGGTTTTTGTATAGTGTCGTCAAAACCGTGTGATTTCACTATACATACATACATGCATATTTTAATTGATTTGAATTAACAAAACTTGTGCTATAATACAAAACTTAAAACCAATTTGCAGCCCTTTGATTTTCTAATGTTTGAATGTAGATCATTTCAGTTTTCTCCAATGCTGGTACATATAGTGCATAAAATATGCAATCACATGTTTAATAAAACTAACTCTAAACTCGAACTGGCGAAATATGGATGGTAAATAAGAAAATTGTGTTCTTTAGATATAGTATATGCATGTACATATGTATGTATTTACATTCATATTTATGTATGTATATATGTATACCAACATTTAAAACAGCTACAAACATACAACATACATATACATATATACATATTTATATAAATTAATAATGGTGAAATCTGAATTGAAAGAATAAACTTAATTTAATAATCTAGCGCATACATAAATGTAAAATATTAAAAAAAAAAGCTGAAGCTAATGAAACTAATGCAAAGCAGTAAATAATTAAAACTGTACATGTGAGTGATACAACAATTTAAAAAAAAGCTTAATAAAAAAAGAGACTCGTAAATTTGTAAGATTTATTGAAACTACAAAATTAAATTAAAAAATATGTATGCATGCACATTTCATTAAACACAAATCTATTTAGTATGTACATAAATATGTTTGTTTAGTTTAAATATTCATGTTTAAGTTAATTTTACAGTATATACGCATGCATGTACATAAAACATAAATACATATACATACATACATATGTTTCCTTTTAGGAATTTCACTTTAGTTAATTACAGACATGTATACGCATCCATCGCAATTGATTTTAAGAAGCAAATTAAAACTGCTATTTTATTCATTTATTAAAGGTTAAATGTTTGTATACCTTAAAGAAATAAAAAACTACGTATAAGCACAAAAAATGAGTAATTTATATGTTTACTGGGTAGTGAAAGATTCTGAATTAGGTCCAACTGTTGCAGTAGTTTCACCCATTCATTTAAGGGAATAAGTAGGAACGTTAATTTGACATATGAACAGGTGATCAGTTCCAGTGTGTTTTGTTTGTATGTATATGTGGACCCAGAGTTTGTTTTAGTATTAGGTACCTAAGGGCGCAAATATACTATTCGCTTGTGAACATAAGAATTATGTATGTATTTTTGTATGCTGTGAGCAAAGCCATTACATACATACATATCCCAACAAACATCAAAAAAATATTTCTCAAACCTTGGAGAAGTTCATAGTTCTCAAGTTGATATCCACAGTATTTCTCCAAATTTCTCAAACCTTGGAGAAATTCATAGTTCTCAAGTTGATATCCAACGTATTTCTCCAACTCTTCTAATTTTTTTGGTATTTTCATATGACTATCAAAAGCATTAAAGTACGAGTATAATGAATTTACATAAATGTATTCACGGTGTTTTAAATTCAAAAGGAAGAAAATATATTTTCGATTTTTATTTCAGTACTGCTACTAAACGTTTGAGACCAATTGGAGAATCACATTTGAGATCAAGTTGAGAACTAACTTTTTCTCAACTTGAGAATCATAATTATTGCCATACAAAAAAATGCCCTTTTTGTTGAGAACGCTATGATTCTCAACTTGAGATGCACTTGAGAAACAACGTTGGAGGTTTGAGAAATACCTTAGTTCTCAACTTAACCTCAAGTTGAGCTCAAGCCTAAATGTTTATTGGGATGTAACTTATACCCCTATTATGTATGGATACTAGCAGGAGACTAGTAGCCGCTAAACAACTATAAAACATTTTTCTTTACGCACGGCAACCCGCTCGTAGATTTCGGCTACTGAAAGTATGTAAATGGTTCCCTTTTAAAGCAATCTTTATATTTTTTCACTATTTCTTCAAAATGTGCTTCTCAAAAAAGTAAAATCAGAGATGTCGGCGTATTTCTGTATACTGAGGCCAATCGCTATACATAATACGAAGAACGGTTTCAGTAACCGTGGCTAGTAGACCGGCAACTCTAGTCTCCATACATTTTTTTCCGCGAATTGAGGTTTACACACAGAGAAAGGCTATTCAAATGAAATAGATTTATTTTGAAGAAAACTTATCTACCTACATATTTATTGAAAAAAAATCCTCAATATAGTAATTAAAACTGAATGTACGCATACACACTCAGGTGAATCCTTGAGGACATAATCCCTTCTTTACTGTCGTTTTCAAGTCGTCGCTTAGTGGCCATATTTCTGGAAATCCCATTCTCTGTTGTCCAATGGGCATACCTGTCGTGTCTTTAACCAACGTGAGATGCAATGGAAATGAAAAGCATGGTTGCAGACACCCCAAGCCACGGTGCATTCCTCGCTAGTTGCAGACGCCTGATTTGCTTGACATTCGATACACAAATCCATAATGTGGTTACGGCAAATAGCACAATTATCCACAACAATATCTATAATGCAGAAAATTTGTGTTTTAACTTTTTTGTACTTCAGAGTTAAAGAGGTATAAATTGAAGGTTATGTTATCATAAGTAAACTGTATTTATAAATTTTGATCTTAAGTAAAATTCTCAGGAAGTATTTTGGTGTATTACTTACCCCAAGCCCACAACGCGACGGCATTCCACTAAAATAATACACAAGTTTTAATCCACTGTAAAATGTTCTAATGTATAGTTATTATTCCTACCTTCTTTACATCGAAACGCTTCTTTTCACCTTTGCTGCTTGACGTTGGCAGCTCGAAATCTTCCTCATCGACTTCCATCGTTATTGCGTGGTTAGTTTTAGTATCTATTAAACAGAAACGATAAAACTATGCCCCGCTTTTCAAGGATAAAATTGTACTCAAAGATTTATACCAGAAAATGCAACTCCTACTGTGAAAATGATTTTCCGTTTTTTTTGTTTAGCAAATGTCAATGCAGAACATTTGATACAGCAAGGATTTCTTGTCTCTTATGCTTCCGGTTGTACTAATGATTTGATTGCGAGATATTGTCCAAGCTATAATCCAACGAATTTATCGAAATTTTCTGTTCTTGTGAACTTCTGATATAAGCATGTTCATAGCATGATTCAATAATTCAAGTTATACAGACAATACAAAAGCAACATCCATCGTTAATAAATCAACATGGTTGTGTCAAAAACAGCTGGCGTGCTTCCCAACAAGCTGGAGGTAACACGACATCTCCACAGAAAATAGCTGATCTTCTAATATCTGTCATTTTGACTGGAAAATGTGAAAAATGTATTCCAAAATTGTATGCATATGTGGGCAGTTTAATGTCTTGACATAAACATTTGTAAGCCGACATCTCCACAGAAAATAGCTAATGTTCGAACATCTGTCATTTTGGCAGGAAAAAATTAAAAATGTTTTGTCAATTTGTATGTGTGGGCAGTTTGATGTCTTGACCCGACAACTCGACACCCAAACGCCAGACAATCATTTTGACAGATAATTGCGGCAATTTGATTGCAAGGTTTAGTGTGTGGGCATGTTTATATCATAACATAATCATTTGTAAGATGGCGTCAGACAAGTACGTTCGATGCATTAAAGCGAAAATATCCTTTAAGTATTACAGAAGATGTGACATTTCCCTTCTAAGTATATACTAATAGATAATCCAATAGGAAACAATTCATTATTTGCTTTCATATTACTATACCAATTATGTTGCCGCCACGAACTTTTCGTGCAAATGAAAATTTAGCTGTCAAAGCATCACCTTGACGGTTGATTGCCCGCAATGTGTTGGCAATTGATAACTTAAAATATTTCAAAACATAAATTGCTAACATCATTCAATTTACTGTCTCCATTGGCAATTTGCTTCAAAATTGCTATTGAACGCAATCATAAATGGCGTGTCGAGTTGTCGGGTTACATAAAAATTTGTAAGATGGCGTGAAACAAGTAAGTTTGCTTAATAAAGCACAAGTATGCTGAAAATAATACAAGAAATATGTTTTCTTTCCTCCCAAATACGTAAACATTAATAAATGCAATAGAAAACCACTTTTTGCTTCTGAATGAAAATATCTTCGATGTTGACCCAACGAAATTTACAGCCAAATGAAAAATTAGCTGTCAAAGTAACATATACGCTGACATAAATGGCTGACATGAAGAAATAAGCGGTCTCCATTGACAATATATTTTCTGACATCCATTTTAGGACATCAGCTTTTTTCTGTGGAGATGTCGAGTTAGATGGCGGAGTTGTTTTCTATTGCATTTGTTAAAGTTTACACACATATTTGGGAGGGAAATACCATATTTCTTATAATATTTTCAGCATATTTGCGCTTTAATACAGCGAACTTATTTGCTTGACGCCAACTTACAAATGCTTATGTCAAGACATTAAACTGCCCACATATAAAAATCGGCAATACATTTCTCATATTAACTTGCGGTCTTCACCTGCTTTCAATGCTCGCTTACTTCTGAAAGCAAGCGACATGTCGCACGTGAAGACCGCAAAAAGTTGAAAGTATGCTTCGTCTCGCAAACCGATCGGTAAGCGAACGCTCGCTTGCTTTCAACTGTCATTTTTGTAGTTTCACAGCCATTTTTGCATTTCGTAGCATCTTTCATTGTATCAACATCGTTTATCATAGGCTTTTCGAGCACAAAAAAACCTTTTAATAAGATATATTGATAAAATCTAGAGTCGCGTTACTGATCTCTGTAAATTAATTAATTTATACCGACAATATGAGTGGGTTTGGAGTTTGAATAGCACGCACGACACGAACTTTCTTGCTCTACATGTTTCAAATGAAAAAGTACGCTTTCAAAATGCCCAGTGAACAAATCTCTCTCTCGCTTGCGACAAGAAGCAGAAAGCAAGCGACGATTGGAAGCAGGTGAAGACCGCTCGTTACAAATCAAAATAACAGATCGTACAACATCAGCTACTTTTGTGGAAATGTCGGGTAATGTTAGAAGAAACGGCAATATTGCTAATTTTAATGGACAGAAAATATGTGTGCGAGAGCGAGGTAACAAAAGAGTAGGCAGCACTCCTATACATATATATTATAATTTTATATTGGCAGTATGAGCAAGTGCAGTCAGCAAACATTACAGTACGGATCATTGTGTATAATAACAAGTGAGATATCTTTTCGATAAACGTCAAAATTTGAAACAGCTGAGATCAACTGTTTTGCAAAGTAAATTCGCAACCCTGACGTTCACCGTATATTTTACCCGAATGCAGGGACGGATACAGGGGAGGGGTTCTGGGTGTCTGGATTCCCCCCAAAAAATCGGTAGTCTCAGAAAATTTAAACCGTGTTTTCAAGTTCGTAGCACACACAAAAACTCACTCTAGACAAAAAAAAATTCAAAATTATTACCCAGTAACTGGAATACAAAGAATGCTTTTTTGCCGAAAAGTATATTTTATTCTAAAAATTTATGACTTATCAAACCGCCTTCGTAATATGCAATTTTACAAACACATTTACCGAATTTTTCAAATCAGTGACGTTTATGATTCTACTGATTCAAATGATATCATAGCCTATCGATGGCTTTATAAAAATGCATTCAACATTTTACCCAATATTATTATATCTATGTTTATAATGGATATTAATCGAATATTTAAAAATATGTAATATATCATAAAAAATTGAAGCCCCCCAAAATATTTTCAGATCAGCTTTTTCCAACTTCGGGCCATTCGTAATTGTCGACATATTGGCGGCCAGCTTACGTACCCTGTCAAACGCCATCTTAGGTATCCTGTCAAAAGCAACTTACAAATAAGATATCTCACTTGTTGTTATACACAATGGTACAGATATACAAAATAAGAAAAGGAAAACCGAGTAAACGTAAGTCAAAACTGACACTTGAATTCAAAAGAAAATCTAGTGGCGTAGCCAAAAATTAGTTGTCAAACTGTTAATTGTTTTAATTGTTTCAAAATTTTTCGTTTATTAATTTTTTATTTAAAATTTTAGTTCATTTGACAAAAACCATATGCTTTTAATTTTTGAGCTTATTTGATCGAGTTCTTTAGATTGTATACCATGTGCAAAAATTATAAATCTACATCAAAAAAATATGAACAAACAAATTCCAAATGAACGATATTGCGAATATTGTAAAAATATTACTTCCGTTTTGAGTTGATGTTTTTTCTTTGTAGTTGAATAGTCAATGATTAAATTTTTACTCACTGAAAATGGAAATTTATGAATATGCATATGAATTTAACATTCACATATAAAAAATTGCTTATCAATGCAAATCAAATCGTTTTTGTTTAATTTCCAAGGAGATACAAAATAAAATTTTAATACTTCATCAGCACACTTTATTTTGTATGATTAAACTTGGTCAAAAAAGGGTATAAGCCCCTACAGTGAAGCGCAACTGCAGATATGTCAAACACGCTTTTATGTGTTTGTCACCTGAATTCACAGATACTAAGGGCCAGTTTTTCAGTGCAGGTTTAAACTCAGTTTAAACTAAGTTTGGTTAAACTCAGTTTAAATTTAAACTTAGTTTCCTTGCGCCCAAATAAATTTGTTGCAACCAAAACGAAGTAGTTAGCAAACAGCTGATAAGTTAAACTAAGTTTAACCGAGCACAATCCGCCGTTTAAACTTAGTTTAAACTCCGTTTAAAGTTGACTGAAAAACTGCATTCTGAGTTTAAACTTAGTTTAAACGACAAACAGAGTTCAACTTGCACTGAAAAACTGGCCCTAAAACACGTAAAACCTGCGCATTCGCACAACGTACATTTTCACTAAAACTATCCCTTTGATTGCTGAATATTTACACATTGCGCAGATAGGTTACTGCACATATATGATACATCGTGGTTCATAGTATTACATTTGACGTATATTGTAAGTGGCGTGTGGATATGCTTAAAATATATAAAAGTGGTTTAAAAAAACAATTGTTTTAATTTAATTTTTTAAATTTACTGATAGTTATACTACTAATATACCATATACATATATATTAATGTTAGTATTTAATTTATGAATCTCATTCTTTACGTAACTAGATATATACTTACTCTAGTTTTTATTTAGAAAATACTTGTATTGTTTATAATAGTTTGACATTTGTCTTTTTTGTATTTAGCAATGTATGCTTATGAATTATGTTTATTATACAATAACTAATTTAAAATTTGTCATCCGTTAAACATTTAAATTATGTATATATGTATATATACATATGTATATAACATATACCTACATATGTATATATTTTTGAGATCTTTTTACTTTTGATTTAGTTGTTTATATCCATATATAATTAATTTTTTATTAATAATTCATCAATGTAGTACTTAACTAAACTTAGAATTTTCGGGTTGGCTTTTCAATAAGGAACCATTCGCGATTTCAGCGCAAGTAGAAGGAACGCACTCAACTGTTTGCAGAAAGCGGCATGCCGAAGTTCTGTTTTAATTGGATATGAAAAACATGATTCGACCTTTCCCCGTCTTTTATAACACAATGTCCCATTTCTTAGTATGTACATACTGGACATGTCAATCACGTTATACCGGCCTTTTTTAGCTCACGAATATCCCAGTATACATAAGTCTATTCAAATCCCGGAATTGTAGAAAACAAAGAATTTAGTATATTTTTATTTATTTATTATTTAGACACAAGTAAGACATAGTCTTTTAACGTGTAAAAATTACTTAAGTATAAAAGTGAATACTTTAAAACTATTTATTTTTAACAATATAGGACTTAATGTAATGTACATAAGGTAGCAGAAATTTGAAAGGAAGAAAAGCGATTAAAAAAAAAAAAAAAAAAAAAAATATATATAGAAATATTAATACTTAGAGTAAGAATATAGAATAAATTTTTCAAATTTTGTATCATTCTTAAAAATTCCCCTTTCAAGGTTAAAACAAAGCCTTTAGAGAGTTCACAATCGACAAATAACACAGCTTGTTAACTCCCTTAAGGCTTTGTTTTGTTCTCGCCATTATAAATAAGCTGGAGAATATCCCACTTGAGTAGAAAAAGAGCCTCACTATGAAAGCGATGTTAAGAGAACTAACGACGAGGTGCTTGAAGTGGATAAGGCAGAAACTCTCAAAGATAAATTTCATGAAGTTTTAACGAGCAGTTCGCAATTGTCCACTAATCGAAAGACATATAATTTATCAGAAGGCTTGGTAAAAGAAATTGTAAGTTTTTGTAATGAGGCGATAAAGGCTATGTCCTACAGATAGAATTTAACTTATTGTCGACAATCCAACCAACAAGTGCTGAGGCGCAGCAGTGCTTCTTCTGTACCAAATATGTACATATATTTGTACTTGAATATTAATTAATTTGTATGTGTCAAATTTTACGTTTATTTCTTTTTTTTCTTGAAAATGCCAATAAATACATACATGATTTACAACAACAACGATTACAGACGTGTTTCATTTTTTGGCAAATTTAAAATTACGAATCAAAACTTCGTGAAATTCGGGATCCCGGGACTTTCGAGATTTGAAAACGAAATCCCGGGACAATCCCGGGATCAACAAAATGCCAAAAATTGACATCCCCAGCACATACATATGTACTTAGACGTACTTATGTACATATGAACATACATATATGTTCCCCAAAACACGTTAACGCAATATTTGCATAAATTAGAAATATACAAAATGTTAACAAACTACCTGGTTTGAACCTACATATCAGATATGTTTCTTTGCGGATCATAGCATGCTACCCCTACTACACAGTCAACAACCGACGCATCCGAACTCTTTAGAGATTTAGCTATTATGTTAAAGTTTTTTTGTCTTTTGAATTTTCCTTTCCAGTCAATCTTGACGAATATCTCTACATATTTTTTGAAAAAAAAACTGTAACTTCATTTGCCATAGCAATTTTTTAAAAATTTGTTCCCAATCCTGTTTTCAATCAACTGTTTACCGAGTTCTTTGGCAGTTAGCCGTTCGGCTCTTTTCAGGGGCTCTGCATCTTGTTATTATACCTTCCTAGAGCATCAACACATTCAGCTTTGCTTCTAATAGAGGATTTGTACATAGAAATTTATCGCGACTTTGGGGTCCAAACTTCCCTTTATTGTCGTAATTTTTTTAATAAGTTTATTTATTGATACTGTGAATTTTTAGCTTTGCAAATACATATGTACATACATATGTATGTGTGTTCTTCTATTGACCCATTTGCACTAATAACACAAGTCTGCAAAAAAATAATCGCGAGCGCTTTTTTGGTTTTTTTTTGTGTAATATGTACTTATGATTTTGGGTGTGCTGAATCCGAAAATAACTTTAATTTTGTTATAGAACGTAACGTTTTCTGACAATGTAGGTGTCTATGTTAAACAAGTTATCGTCTAAAAATAAAATATAAAAAATTTTGTTTAAATTTATAGCTGCGTAACAAAACTAATTTATTTATGTAAATTACATTAATTAGTAAGCACTAAACACATTCCTTTTGGTACGTTTCGCTTGTGGGAAGCATCGGAAAGGTCTCTTTGAAGTGTCTAACAGTAGTCTGCCATCATTAAAACGTTGAAATCGTTCACCTTGCTCTTCACTCACGTCTCCTAAATTTTCTGGAATGTAGTCGAGGTGGGAATGAAGAAAATGTACTTTTCAACTCATCAAGCAACCTTAAGCTTGAAATGCTTTTAACATTCTTTTGAATATTTGTTTGTAGTTAGGATCTTTGTAATTGCCTATAAATTTATTTATGACCTCTTTAAAGCCAATCCACCCTTCTCTTCGAGGATCCGTCATGGTTGTGATGAATAGTGGATCAGCCATAAGCCGTCTAATATCTGGTCTAACGAAAAGACCTTCCTTCAACATTGCCTCTGAGAGGCATGGAAACTTTGATATTAAGTATTTGAAGCAATTTCCATCTCTTGGAAGTGACTTTACAAATTGTTTTATCAATCCTAGCTTTATGTGAAGCGGTGGTAGAAGAACATTATGAGGAGGCACCAAAGTTTCGTGCAGGACATTCTTTTCGCCAAATTTAAGGCCGACACTTTTGGTCCAGTGATTTGTTCGGTCTCTACTATCCCATAGACACAAAAACCAAGGGAATTTGGTAAACCCAGATTGTTGTCCGAGCGCCATGCCCAAGATTTTGAAATCACTGCACACTTGCCAACCGTGGTCTTTATATTTTAATTTGCAAAGAATCAATTATAAGTTCTTGTAGGTTTCCTTGAGGTGTACGGAATGACCGACAGGAATGAAAGTATAGAAACTGCCGTTGTGAAGCAGAACTGCTTTAAGGCTTCTTTTTGAAGAATCTATAAAAATACGCCACTCTGCTGGGTTGTATGAGATCTTAAATGTATCCATCAAACCTTCAATATTGGTGAAATAAACCAACTCGTCCTCTTGGTCAAAGTAAAAGTAAACTGCTTCTCACGATATCTAAACCAGGAGAAAGACACTCCCGACAAAAGTAAGTTCCTGAGTGAGAAAGTGAGTTTAAAAACACTTATCAAAACACTGCCTACATTATTAATGCCTACAAGTTAGCCCAAAAAAAACCTTTTTTATAATAAAATTTGGCGTTTTGTAAAATAAACTTACGTTCTGGATTTTTTGAAATTTTTTTTAGTTTTCACAACACCAAAATAATAGAAATCAGTTGGAAATATCCAGACAGCATTTTTGTTGCAGACCAGTGTAATCTTTCAAAACCATTTCACTCATTTAACATGCTCTATCTCCATATTATTAAGTCTTAAGGACGGCCCGTTTTTCCTATTATCCACGCGCATGTATTTTGTTTTACTATGATTTATTCTTAAGTTGAGCCCTTTTAAAACTCCGTAAATTCATTAAACTTGTTTTTCCTATTATTTATTATCTCTACATCGTTTTTTTCCACAAGAAAGCAAGGCAAAATCATATGCAAATTTAAATATTTTCACTTTCTAGACAATGTATTCCCGTAGTATACAAATTGAAAAGTAGGGGAGATAGACAGCTTCCCTGAGGCAGCCCTATTCGAGAAGTTTACAACCCAAATAACAATTTATTTTCGATAACCATACCTGTCACAATATCAGATAGCACGTAGATATCTACACATTTGTACGCATCCGAAGTATCTAGAATACTTAACGCTACCTTTTTTCTTTCTTTTTTAACTTACTCGCCCGGAAAATACACTCATTTATGCTCATAGATGCCGATTTCCCGTTTCCATATGCGAAACTGTTTATTGGTAATTTATTACTTTTTTCCTTCCAGACATTGAGGTTAGGTTTACCGTTTTGTATGTTGTTTGGTCTCATCAGGCAATTTCTTTACCATATCAATCTTTATACGATCATGCCCTCCCGCAGAGTTTTTTTTCTTTTCAGAATTGTATCAAGATCGCTACACGTAAAATGTGTCCAGTCAAATTCTTCACTTCTGAGATTTGAACTTTTTACTGATTTCCAGTCTGTATGTGAACTTTGATTTGCAACCTGGAATTTAAAATTCGAGTACTTTATGTTCTCATCACTATTCCATTGTTAGTAACTTTTACCTTATTTAACGTTTTTAACAAATCTCTAAGCTTCAGAGGAGTTAGGGTTATTATTCAATTCTACTATTCTATCTTTGTATTTATCGCTTTTTGCTTGCTTAACTGTTTTTTTTTTCATTCCTCCTCACGTTGACACAGTTCAAAATTGTCTATGCAATTTGTTAAAAGTGCTTTTTTCCTCACAGCTAAAACTAGTCGATATAATTTTTTTAAGTACTCATTCCACCATTCTTTGAGAGATCTTTTTAATTTGCTAGTATCTAGTGAAGCTTTTTTGATTTCTTGTTTTATCACTTTCGTGAGCTCATCTGCTGCTTCATAAACAAAACAATTGGCCAAAGAATTTTCAAGTTTATTCTTTTGCAAAAAAAGGTTGGTTTCTTTTCTACATTTTATTTTTCTATTATAATTGGTCTATGAGGACTACCCCCAACATAACCCAAATTACATTTTCATTAAAATTATTTTTGTATGTAATGAACAAAGCCATTACTGGAAGTATATATGTATGTAACTTGGTTTTTTTTTGGGGAATTAAGGTTTACCTTTCTATCTATTCAAAAGAAATATATTTATTTTGAAGAGAACTTATCTAACTATTTATTTAAAAAACAATCCGTAATATATTAATTAAAACCGAATGTACGCTTACACACGCAGGAGAATCTTTGAGGACTTAATCCCTTACTTTCGTTTGCAAAAGCGTCGCTTAGTGACCATATTTCTGGAACTCCCATTCTCTGTTGTCCAATGGGCATACTTGTCGTGTCTTCAACCAACGTGATATGCAATGAAAATGAAAAGCATGATTGCAGACACCCCAAGCCACGGTGCATTCCTCGCTAGTTGCAGACGCCTGATTTGCTTGACATTCGATACACAAATCCATAATGTGGTTACGGCAAATAGCACAATTGTCCACAACAATATCTAGAATGCAGAAAATTTGTGTTTTAACTTTTTTTTACTTCAGAATTCATATTTGAGTTTAAGTAGAACTTGAAGATTAATTAGTAAACTGTATTTATACATTTTGATCTTAAGTTAAACACTCAGGAAGTATTTTTGTGAAATACTTACCCCAAGCCCACAACGCGACGGCATTCCACTAAAATTATACACAAGTTTGAATCCACTATAAATTCTCTAATAAATAGTTATTACCCTTACCTTCTTTACATCGAAACGCTTCTTTTCACCTTTGCTGCTTGACGTTGGCAGCTCGAAATCTTCCTCATCGACTTCCATCGTTATTGTGTCGTTAGTTTTATTAAGGATCTATTAAACAGGATACAATTATAGTCAAGTATTTGTACCAGCAAATGAAACTCCTGTATTAAAATGTTATTCTTCTACCAATTTAAAACAATGAAATGTCAAATTTTGCATAAACGATGACTTTTCGCGTATGGCCAGTGTTACCTCTTTCGACTAAAATTTTTTTTTTAATTGTAGTCTTCACTTGATACTAAGTCTCTCTAGTCTGTTGAAATAAGCGAGATATCGCTCATAAATACGGTGAAAGTATCAAATATAATTCTCATATCACAGCATCTTCCATAGGGCAAACATCGCTCATCGAATAATCAAATAAACTTCATCTCGCTTGCGAGAAAAATAAGCAGAAAGCGAACGAGTATTGAAACCAAGCGAAGTGCTATAGATATACGACATCGCAAGTACTATAAAAATACGACAAAAAACATGGCTTGTGAACTCCTAAATATACTTATGTTTTACAAATATGGAATACGTAATCATATTTATCCTTCCTTCTCAAGGCTTTCTGTTTGTAGAATGTGATAGGCAAACGCACCCCATTCCCTTTTTTCTTTTGAAGTCACATCATTCTTTAGGAAAGAGGAAGATTTTCATATGTTTGTCGGTAAACAACATGAAGATTTTCAAAAGCAAAACAATGGTATTCTAGGTCTCTGCGCTCTCTTTGCCTCGGTGCGTATCGGAATAATGTATGTTCAGCATTAAAATTAACGTTAACATTAACGTTAACATTAACATTAACCTTAAAATAAACATTAACATTAACAATAACATTAACATTAACATTAAAATAAACATTTACATTAAAATTTTTGTCAAAAATTTTGTAGCTATAAGTCAAAAAATTCAGTAATGGGCTTTGGTTCGAATATTATTATTATTATTATTATTATTATTATTCATTAAGCAAGAATCATTAGTACAACAAGAATCTTCTTCTTTTTTAGCACAAAAAAATAAGAATAACATTAAAATTAATTATAAATACATAAATTCAAATAGTCAAAAATACATGCAAATGAAATGAAATCATACAGGTATAATTAAAAAAAAAAAAAAAATGGAAGAGCTATTCCTGTCGGCCAGCATCTCAAGCTCTTCGCACTCACGCATTTCGGCCTCTCTTTTTCTCACCAAAAATGCGTCTTGCTTCCTTCTTCAACTCACGATAACGCTCCAGCACAGCTCGCGTTGCGCCCGATCGCGGTTTGGCCTTCTAGGCAGCGTCATACCAGTTGTTTTTTCGGGCTCGCTGAAATCCGATGAATTCTTTAGCGGCGGTATGTAGACAGCGAGAAATATGGTTCCACTGATCAGAAATATCGATCTGTTGATTATTGCTCTCAGAGAGCAGGAGTGCAAGTCGGGTGGCGAAGTTGGTATGTTGGTATGTTGCGATTGCAGCTTTCCGACGTCAAACTTTCCGTGTGTCCATTTGCGCGCACTTTTTGCTGCACCGAGGCGCGTGCGGATCTTAGCAGCCACAAGAAAATGATCCGAGTCGATGTTGGCTCCTCGGATCGTGCGCACATTTAGGACACTGGAAGCATGCCTTCCGTCTATCACAACGTGGTCGATTTGGTTTCGTGTCTTACCATCTGGAGATAGCCACGTAGCTTGGTGAATCTTTTTATGCTGGAACCTGGTTCTACAGACTACCATGTTTAGGACCCCGGCGAAGTCGATCAGTCTCAATCCGTTATCGGACGTTTCGTCGTGGATACTGAATTTTCCGACTATGGAACCAAAGATGCCCTCCTTGCCCACCTTGGCATTGAAATCGCCAAGCCCGATTTTTATATCCTGGTGGGAGTACCGCTCATACGTGCAGCCAAGAAGATCGTAGGAGCGATCTTTGGTCCCATCGCCCTTCTCTTCCGTCGGGGCGTGGGCGCAAATTAGGGAGATGTTGAAGATCTTGCCCAGATTCGGATTGTGGCGAGACGTTCGTCCACCGGAGTGAACGACAGTACTCTACGGCGCAGTCTCTCTCCCACCACAAATCCGACATTGCTTTACATGGCAGCTGTAGTAGATGTCGCAAGGGCCTATCGATTCTTTCCCTTGCCCCATCCATCGCATCTCTTGGATGGCGGTGATGTCAGCCCTCGCTCTGCTGAGGACATCAACCAGCCGGGCAGAGGCACCTTTCCAATTAAGGGTCCGGACATTCCAGGTGCATGCCCTCAAATCATTGTCCTTAATACGTTTGCCGTGGTCGTCATCAAAAAAGGGGGGTCTCATCCGAGGCTTTGTCTTCATTTTTATTGGAAGTTGTTTTTTACGTGGCGGTGAAAATTTTAAGTTCGTTTATATAGCGAGCCGCTTGCTCCAAGACAGACGCCCGCTTGCAGCCGCACCTCCTGGTGAACAGACGCTGCGGACTTTAGTGGACCCTTAAACCGAATATGTCGGATTTAAAATTTTTAACATATCATCGCGGTTAGAGAACACCGCCATTCAACTTTAACTACTGCTTTCAGCTTGCTCGTTATTTTCACACGTTCTTGTTTCGTGGAAGTCGCAGATATGAGAAATAAAAGAAGATATCAAAAAACCTATACAAAATTCGTCTCTTTTTTTTTAAGTAAACGTTCAACCGATTTTCCCAATTTAAATTTTCACTAGTTCAGGTGGGCTTTAAGTTGTATACTTTTTTGCTCAAGGGACGCTAAAATTGTTCAAGGCGTTATAAAAAAGGATCCCACACAGACTTTGAAATTTGCGTCTCGTCGACAATCATATAAATACCTTATTATAGCGATTGATTGATTCAGTTTTTTACCGTAATTAACAGTAACCTCACATATTCTGCATTGTGGGGTTTAAAATTGATTTGTCAGCCTGCCACCGTGTGTCGCTACGGTGTTACAATGGGAAAGTCGCACAAGGGAGATAGGTGTTAGTGCATTCTTATTGAGGTTCACTGACATTTAGAGGTCATAATTCTACGAATCGTGAAATAGACGCTCTAAACAACTGTAATAATTTTGCGCAACTCTTCCGGTGTCTGTGGCTTCGAACCACAGTATATACAGTACGCAACTTTTTCGATAATTTATGGAAAAAAATTAACATCCCAAAAGGACCTGGGTTTCGTGTTACTCTTTTTAAAGAAAAAAATCTTTCAATAGGGGTTTGTGCAGCAAGGAACTATACAAGTTTTATTTTATTCATTAATAAATAAAAAAAGCGCGTATAGAACAAACTCACAGCTTGTACTACTTCATTAAAGATATTTTAAATTTGTAATTGCTGAAGTGAGGACCACACACAAAGCTCGTGAACGTTAAATTCCATACAATTCTGTTGAGACTTTGTTCATGCTGTATATAAAACCGTTGACGGTGCGAGTAGTTCCTAAACTAATATTCTGTTGCACATGGTTTGTTTGAAATTTTCTATTTGTTTTCTTTTAAATTGATCTTTAAATGGTGCTAAAGGTAATATGGATGTTATTTTCTTTTTTTTTGTCATAATTAGAATGAAAATTAATTCTTAAAAATATTATCTGCTGGAATTTTAACTGGATATTTAAAACCGGCGCTTATATAGCAAATCAGACTTACTCGCACACAGGTTGAGTTCAACACTAAGTGTAATATATTCAATAATTTATTTGTTTTAAAATATTTATTTAATTGTTTATGAAGTCAATGAACATAAATTCTTACAGACTATACTTAAATTTTCATATTTCATTAATATTTCAAGGCGTTATTCATACCTACCTAATAGTTGCATGCAAAATACATAAAACATTTTTCGGTGATATTTATTGTACAAGTATATATTTTAATACACGAATGCTTATCATTTTTTATATACTATTTTCTGTTCTGATTAAATTTTCAACCGGAAAAGAATGCAAACACATTTTCAAAGGTAAATTATGCCTGACAAATCACTTTTGATTCCCAGTATATATGTATATATCCCGTCAGTATTTATATGCTATGCAGGCTGTGTTGTTCGAAATATATATAGACAATGGAACAAGAAAATAAAGTTTTTGCATGTTTAACTATAATACTTGCATTTTCATTAAAAACAAAACAAGTAAAGAGAAGATACTGGAAAAGAAATGCTACAATATTTATTGACGGTATTGCGATCCATATCCATATCCATGGATTTGAAAATTTCTAATTATTTTGCAATCCTTATCCATAAATATTGCATGATACACGGTCAAGAAATAACACTATACTTGCATCACGACAATAAATACTGAACGTGTGACAATGTGAAGTAGAAAACTGCTCGCAGCATTGTGATATGTGTGTATGTATATATTGATTTACGTTTTTACAAATAATTATTTGCAAAATTACCTGCTTTTGATAACAAATTTAACCGAAACGAATGAATGAAATGAAGAAGAAAACTCACCACCGAAAAGTTTACTACCCAGGGTTGCTTTTTTTTTACACGTTGGTTATAGGAGAATTGTGGTAAGCCGTTGAATAATTATTCAAATATGCAAATAAAAACAGTGGTCACATATTTTCGCTATACATTTTTGGCTTAAATTAATAATTGTAAAGTGTATCTTCACTGGTTAATGCAAATATTTCACATTCCGCAAAATATTTTATGTGATTTTTAAAGTTCATTATGTACTTATTTCATTGCATTGTAGTTGTGGTTAGACTACTTCTTGTGGGGTTATTTGAAGTATTTGGTCTTTGGCAATAAACCAGACTCTCTTCAAGCTTTAGAAGTCAATATTGAACGTGCTTTTCATGACATGCGACTTGATTTAGTAGGAAAAGTACTTGAAAATTGGTTTAATCGAATTCGTTCCTGCAAAAGAAGTCGTGGAGGCCATTTTAATGATGTTATATTTAGTATCGATTGTACTTCACATTAAATAAAAATAAAAAACATTTGAATTTCCCTAACAATAAGTGTGTTTACAATGCAAATATGTATATACATAATAATAATACATGTACATATGTATTTAATCATTGACTGCGATGGCTTGGTCCTTCGAATCGGCACCCATGGGTGGGCAACGAAGGCAAGGTCGCCCAAGAACACACTGGAAGGATCAAGTGCAGAAGGTATGAGTAATTGGCGTAACCACGCGAAGGAGAGAGGGAACTGTCGAAGCTTTTTGATGTCGGCCCAAACCGACAAACGGTTGTAGCGCCATAAAAGAAGAAGAAGATGTAATCATTTACACATGCGCATCTAACTTTTTCATTCATATAAATTCGCTTCATTCATAAATTGTGCGCACCCGCCCTGCTACGCGTATGTGCCGTCCACAAACCATTTTTGTTCGCGACTATGAAACAAATTATAAAATCTTCAATTTGACTATCCGCTGATGTCGAAATGAAAATTGGTAGCAAAGTGCTTAAACCTCTTTTCCTTGCCATGTCTACACAAAAATTATGAAGTCTGAAATTCTCTTCGCTAGTTGAAGATCGACAACAAACTTGAACTTCTCTTCTATATTATTACTTTATCTTCTTCTTCTTTTGCACGAAGACAAAAATGGAAAAAGACAAATAATAAAATCAACCACCAAATTTGCAAAGCCGTTTGCTGCTGGCATCGAGCCGTGGAAAAACAAAAACGTTCGATTATTGCTTCAGCTCTATTCATTATACCACGGAGCTTATTTTTATCAATTGATCCCAATTGGCATATTTAAGTATTCTTGACGAATGGTTCGATTCCCATGCTTATTAAGTCCGCCCTATATGTCATTTCCGCTAAGCAACAGAGGGTTATATTTTTATACCAAAGTATACATACATTTATAAGGAAATTTCTTTGATAATAAGTGCCGGGAGATATTTTTTGATGACGCTATTAAGAGGGAAATACTGTTATCACTGATATGTATGCATATAAGGGATGTCAAATTTTGGCATTTTATTGGTCCCGAGGTTTTTGAGATCTGTAAACCAAATCCCGGGACAATCCCGGGATCCCGAATTTCAGGAAGTTTTGATTCGTAATTTTTAATTAAAAAACAAAATTTAACACTTCTGTAATAATCCTATTATAACATAGTATAATTCAAAATAACATTAATACGAGTATAACAAAGAAGAAGACATTGTTGTAATTCATGTATTTTCTAACATACAAAGTAATTTATTCTTCTAGTACAAATATTCGAGTACATATTTGGCACAGCAGCAAAATCATATAAATACAGTAAAAATATTTTTAATCACTGTTTGAGATCAATATTACCATTTAGTAAAAAAAGAAATACATCAAGTAAAAATTAAATAAATCACCCATTCCATTTTGAGCGAGGCAGTATTATTCCTTATATTGATCAAAATGCAATCTTAAAGAAATTCGATCCTTAAGTGTTATTTATAGACCCCATTACAAAAACTATCAATTTCTTTTACCAAACTTTCTGATAATTTGTATGCCTTTCGTTTATTGGACACTTGCAAGCTGTTTAAATGTTTAAACTTGATACAATTTATCTTTGAGACTTTCTGCTTGTTATTACTCGAGCAGGATATGCTTGTTTTTTGTTTCACATGTTAAATTTTCTTATTTCAATACAACTCTGAAAGGTACGTTTAGTATGTTATTTGTGTCTTTTATTCGATCAGCCTTTTCAATTTTTCATCATTTGAGGTTAATTTTTGTTTGAAAAAATGTAAATTAACCTATCTGCGCAATGCGTAAAAATTCAGCAATCAAAGGGAGATAGTTTTAGTACAAACGTACGTTGTGCGCATGCGCAGGTTTTACATGGATTAGTATCTGTGAATATATGTATATAAGTGACAAACACATATAGTCAAGTTTGACATATGTGCAGGAGCACCTAGAAATAAATTTGAAGAGGATTATTTTCATATGCATATTCATAAATTTAATCATTGACTATTCAACAAAAGAGAAAAAAAATTATGGTGCTTAACTCAAAATGGTACGTAGTGGTATTTTTACAATATTCGTTCATTTGGGTTTTTTGTTTACTTTTTTGATTAATATTTATAGTTTTTGCACATAGCATATAATTTAAAAGTATATGGTTTTGGTCAATTGAACTATAATTACAAAAAAAAAAATAAATTAGCGAAAAATGTTTTGAAACGATTAAACAAATTTAGAGTTCGACAACTAATTTTTGGCTACGCCACTGGAATTTTTTTTTTTGAATACAGACGAGATTTTTACATACGTTGACTTGGTTTTTCTATTAATTTTGTTTATATCTGTCCTGTAATGTTTGCTGACTGCACTTGTCGATACTGCCAATATATATGTATGTATGTATGTATGGTAGATAACAAAATACATTTGTACATATGTATGTCCATACATTACATTTGCGAAGGAGGAAAACGCCAGAAATCAATTAAAATATGAAACTAACACAAGTTGCAAATTATTGCCAAACAAATATTATTTAAAAAATTAAAAAAAATTTAACCTAAATACTTTCCCAAAAACTTCAGTAAATTATTTGAAATAAATAAAAGGGCATTCTATAGAAACTTTTCGCAAATTTGCATTTTGACTAACCGAAAACAAATTCTCACAAATTTTCGTGTAACAAGTGTGTGCAAGAACAATAATTTTAGATGAAATTATAATTCATATTTGCCAGTAAAATAGAAAAACGAGCATGACCGCGGTTTACGAATTTCCATTGTGAATAACCCAAAACAAATTTAATCAATCAATCTCTGGTAATTTTTTTTCAGTACCTTAAAAGTACCAATGAGGTTCATAACTGTAAAAAATCTATATAAAATACCAACTGCATTTAATTTTTATACACAAAACGCATGCGTAATGCCGTCGGCAAAACCATACATATTCTCACATTAAATTTGAGCAGAAGAATGCCAGTTTACAGAAATTTAACGAAATTCGTCTGTTAAACTCTGTCCCATAACATCCTGGTTTCCCTAGCGCACGCGTTTCAGAAATTCATTTTTCAATCCACATATCGTATACGAAATTCACCTACTCATTGTTATGTGTACGTTCTTTGGCGTAGATTAAAAACTGGTGAAGACCGATTGAAACGGTTATCGTTGTTGAACGTGCATCGAGACGTGGATGTAACAAATGAGAATGTAGTTGATATTATGTCGCTGGTGCCAAGGAGAATGGATATTCTTTTATAAGCTGAATTATCCTTAAAAAATTATGATAGCTCCATTTGTACTGTATAGACGCTGAATACTCGACTTATCAATGTAATAAACATACATTTAAAAAAAGTAGCACTTGTTTGTAGGAGATTTTTTATTCTGCGGCTGATATTATCTTGTTCAGAATAAAGCCGGGAACGGTTGTGCTGCTAAATGTTAATACGAGTATTAATTCCATATATACTTAATTAGAGTATTAACCGCCTAAGCGATTTTGGCCGAGGTCAACATAGCACGTCAACTTTCCCTATTTCTGGCTAAACTGGCGCCAGTCGGAAATCCCAAGTATAGCCAAGTCTTTTTCCACTTGGTTTTCCGAAGCAGAGGAGGTCTTCCTGTTTCTCTGCCACCACCAACGGGTACCGTGTTGAAAACCTTTAGGGATGGAGCCTAGCCAGCGGAGCTGCTGGTTCTCAATACGCTGCGCTACGTCTATGGCCTTGTAAAATATCATCTGCTACGCAAACAGTGGCACACTCTTATAAAAGATGGTGCCTGATATAGCCTGATAGCCGTATAAGTTTTGCGGGGATACAAAATTCAGACATTGCGGCATATGACAACTTGTTTTTTCTCGGGTCGTTTCCTAGATCTGGCGTACTGTGAATTTCCGGTCAATGGCAGATTTACCAAGTCTGAAGCCACACTGATAAGGTCCAATCAGTTCATTGACGGGGGCTTTATTCTTTCGCACAACACGGTCGACAGGACCTTATACACGATATTAAGAAGACTAATCCCGCGATAATTGGCCCAAACTGCAGGATATCCCTTCTTGTGGAATGAACAGAGTACACTTAAATTCCAATCAGCAGGCATGCGTTCCTCCGTCCATATTCTAGAAATGAGCTCGTGCACTTAACCAGGTCCTCTTCGCCGTACTTGAAAAGCTCAGCTGGCAACCCAACAGTCCCAGGGGCTTTGCAATTCTTCAGCCGTGCTATCGCTTTCCGAATTTCATCGCAGTCGGGTGACGGTACGTCGAGTTCATCAGCATTGATTGGGGATTCGGGTTCGTCATCTTCTCCAATGTTGTTGCAGCTGCTATCATTCAGCAGTGTGGATAAGTGTCCCCTCATTCTTTTCTTTCTGATAAAAAGTTTAGATTTTTCTGTTGGCCAGCATCTCAAGCTCTTCGCATTCACGATTTTTCCGACTATGGAATAAAAGATGCTCTCAATGCCCACCTTAGCATTGGAATCGCCAAGCATGAATTTTATATCGCGGCGGGGGCACCACGCTTATGAGCGGCCAAGAAGACCGTAATAGCGATATTTGGTCCCATCGTCCTTCTCTTGCGCCGGGGCGTGTGCGCAAATTAGGGAGATGTTGAAGATCTTGCCCAGATGCGAATTGTGACGAGATGTCCGTCCACTGGAGTGAATGACTGTACTTTATGGCGAAGTCTCTCTCGCACCACAATCCGACACCGAATTTGCTCTCCTTTACATGGCAGCTGTAGTAGATGTCGCAAGGGCCTACCGATGTTTTCCCTTGCTCCTTCCATCGCATTTCCTGGATGTCGGTGATGTCAGCCTTTGCACTCGCGAGGATATCAACCAGCCGGGCAGGGGCACTCTCTCAATTAAGGGTCCGAACATTCCAGGTACATGCTCTCAAATCACTGTCCTTTATGTTTGCCGTGGTCGTCACCAAAAAATGGTGGTCTCATCCGAGGCTTTGTGTTAGTTTTTATTGGTATTTATTGCAACGTGGCGAATTATCTGCGCGCAACCATTTCTTGGGGCAATCGAAAATTGTTACATGTATATAGCGGGCCACTTGCTCCAAGCCAGACGCCCGCTCGCAGCCGCAGCTACTGGTGTACAGACGCTGCATACCCTAGTGAACCTAGCCGAATATGTCTCACTTCCAAATGAATGTTCGGGAGCTACCCAGAGGATACTTGGATGAAATCACACGGAAGTTGAGAGCTGCTTAATTCGGATGCAGTAGAATCCCCACTTTCGTGGACTTCTGCACACGGATCTATCCTGTTATTCGTGTTATTATACATAGCCGAATTAGGGTTGCGGGGATACCAAATTTAGACATGGCTGATACCCCAATAATTTCCGCAAATTTTAAGATAATCATTCCAGAGTTTCTCTGCTTCATAAAAATAATAGTTAGAAAAAGGGATTTCTTGAACAGTAAAATTTAAATTTAATAACACTGGTTTCTACAAAATGTTTACTTTTTAACATTTTATTAGCAATAAGTCTATACATTACAACAAATACTGAATTGATGACTTAACTAACTAATAAAGCTTTGATTTCGACGTTCTTAAAAAAAAAATACTGTAACAAGTTATCTACGATACTACAATTTGCTTTTAGTTATAAATATGAACCCTTCATTTCCTTTAACATGAGGATTCGTGAGAGTATAAATATATACAAAACTATTCTTACAAAATAAGCTGTGGGTATATTAAATAAATAAAGATCGCTATCGCGATATCCATAGCTTATAGTGAAATTACAATATAATCATACGTATGTATGAGTATATTCTACATATTTAGAATATTGGTAGATAAATAGAACACAAAAATAGTATTGACGCAGCAAAATTTTTTTATACCTGAAACCACAGATGTTATTTTAAAGAATATGTCTAGTTTGTGACTTGATTTATAGAAAAATCAAAATTTTTTAAGATATGACCATTTTGTTAGTATTTATAGTATGAATAAAGTTTTTAACAAATATAGTTTATTGACAGCCATAAAATTTGATGATAAAATCTGAACTATACACGCTGAAATCGCAGCTCAGGTTTGCTTAAGAATAGCTATTTTTGTTTGGATGACAAACATTTTGACAATTTAAACTTGACAATGGAGCGTCGAGATTTAAAAAAAAGGGCCATTTATAGCGTTATGCGAGTATATATAGTACATATTGTTAAATCTAACTTTGTTTCGTTTTCACAGTTTTGGTTTAATTGTTGCGAACTACGCTAATACATATTTTCAATGCGCCTTTGCTTTGTAGGTGATTTTCCATACTTCGAAAAGGCATATTGTCGAGTGAAAACGATAAAATATAGCCAATGGCATAGATATATGCGTAATGATGGTCCAACCCCACACACCAAAGAACACCAGATTCGTTTCACGAAAAACGGCACGTCCTTTGATAAGAGTGTTAATGAACCAAATTGCAATATTGGCCACTAGCAGAAATGTAACGATTTCGCGACCTGGCTTACGGCGTGCCTGTTTTGATCCTTTGCAACGTCGATGGCTGGCATGTAGAATAAACATGGTCTGTAGCGAAGTCTCCACCAACCCGAGAACCTCAGAAACCATACCTTTTGGTCAAGAGAAGAAATGTAAAAAAAAATTATTAGTAAACATTTCTTTTTTTCCCTTTATGTATGCACATATGAACGAGTATATACGCACCTTCGATCCGATCTGGTACAGTGTCCCATTTTGAAAAATAGCTACCCAAAATGCTGAACATGCCATACAGATATACACCAGTTTGCGCCACAATAAGCAAATGATTGTCCAGCTCCATTGAATGATGATCGTCACTGGAGTTTTGCACATATTTCAGATCACGTATCAGGATCATTCCTAATTCGAAATATTATTTAATGTAATAATTTGTAACATTGAGTGCACGTACCTGTAACTATTGCCGCTATACAAATGAAGTGCGTAATTGTTTCCCATATGGTGACTTCCTGCGTGGCGATCATTTCATAGCCAGGTTGTGTGTACAGCACGAAGTACATAATCATTGCTATAATCGTCATCACGATCATGAGTATACCGAAGAAGAGGCCCTTGTGGGACTGCGAGCAATCAACTGAGAATTGGTGGGCTGACTTTTGATGTGTCGGCTTGACAGAGTTCTTGCGTGATCGATCGATATCTGAAATAGAGCGCACAGTCTTCCACATCTCATAGAGTATCACGGCACAGATGAGTGAGTATTCGATGGTGCAAGGGAATAGAAATGGTGCCACTTCTTGCACCAATGTACCCATAATATTAGTGCGTGTGCAACCGACGGTCACCTGCGCTGACGCATTACTAAGCACATTATGTATGCTAGTAGAAATGTTTATGTTCATTCTGTCCGTGGCGTGATGTGTAAAATGTAGAGATTCATTGAAAGCGTGCCAATCTATACCGTCATTAGAAGCGGATGTGAGCAATGGATCGGTTGCTTCGTTGCTGTGTTGACCAATATGATAAATTTCGTGCTTGGTCTCCTCCACCAACACATACAGCCACTCGCATAGATTCGTTGCAACCATATGCATCAAGCCAAAACGACAAGTGACTTTATGGCGTGCCATATCCAAGTATGTTGTATTTAGAAAAATAAATTGTACTTGTACAATGGCTAGTAGCATGCGACAAATTGGCGTTATTGCGATAAAAACATCACGACAGCCCGGCTTGCCGTTCAATTCGAAAAATTGACCAAACTCTAGACCCGAATAAACCATAGTGCCAATGGCAAAAGAGATTGCTCCCACACGTAGATAAAAACTTCCGAAATGTGTGACTTTGCGCTTCAAATGAAGTTGATTATTTTGCTCATCTGCGAACATTTGGGAAAATATACAACATTTCACAAAATTTATATAGAAGAAGTATGTACGAGTATAATAATACATAGATGAAGTCTTATGAGGATATGTAGAAATCTTCGATATAGCAACCATTAGCCTATTATATGTGGTTTTTCCAAATAATCTTCCAGTAACAAAAACTAGCCTCGAGGTTAATAACAGTTGTGGCTTAGAATTAATTTTTATTTCGGGACAAGAAATGGTCGAAAAAATAAAACTGAAAAATTATCGTTATTTCTTATAAAAAAAAATAAAACTCATAACTTATTTATCATGAATAAAAAAAACACAAAACACCGTATTTTCATAATGTTTACAATACCTGATTCGTAAATTAAAATATGGAAAATTGTAGTAATTTGTTCTATTTCTTCATCTCCACACATGCTTTTCAGGGCAAGCACATAAGATTTTCACATACATATGTACATATGTATGTATATTAAATAAAGACTTGAAAATGTTCGTTCCACTGACACTTGTGATGCAGTTTTAGGTAGTACCATGTCAGTTATAGTATGACCATGTAAGACTTTTTAAATTTCTATACGTTGACGTTGGACACATTTTAATACACTAAAACTTTAACTATACCATACCTAGAATCGGGTTTCTATGCGGTATTTTATGTCTTATTGATCAGGTATAGATTCTAGCGCAACAAAAGATATTATTTAAGAAGTTTTATATCAAAACCCAAAGATTTCACTTTACAAACTTTATAGAAAAATGATAAATCGTATTTTTAATGCTTTAAAAGTCCGATCAAATGCGGGTTAAACGATTTTTTTTACATAATTTTGAAGTAACAAGGGGATAATCGGGCCTGTTCTGCATTTCTATTCTAATTAATTTAGTCAGATTCGGAATGAAGAAATCCTTTCAGAACTTATTCTTTTCTTTTCGGAGCATCAGAAACAATACTTTAAAAACCAAAAAAAAAAAATGCTCGCTTTTGATGTATAGCGATGTCTTTCATTCCGATTCCGACCAAATTTGTCGGAATCGAAATGCAAAACATACATCTGACTTACAGAAGCGCGAAACATGTGTTAAAAAAATTCAAAGCCATTTTTTAAGCCAATGAAGTATAGGGCGAAGATGAAGAATAAATAAAGAAGTCTGATGAGTAGATGTGGTGGTAGATGTGGTGCTATCATTTTTAACAATTAAAATTTTGCAGTTTTTCCAAAATTAAATCTTACATAAACTGACCAAGAAGCTCAATAAAAATGACAATTATAAATAGCTTTTAAGTTTAAAGTATGATCACGATATTGGAGCTGAAATCTGAAACTAATTTAAAGTGCTTACAATATAAATACATGTCATACGCATATGTGGAAAATATTATTTCTCGAAAATTCAAAAATATACTCACGAAAGTTTTTTAACGCATTGAAGAGAGTACGATTGCGCAGCGTTGTCAAATAAACGAAAGCAACAAATAATATGCTTCCCGCATATAAGTAGACGTAGAATCCTTGGTATACATAGTTGGGAATTTGATTTGATATCACTTCTGTAATGGGTAAACAGACGCCCACCAAAACTAGAATTTTGCAATAAAAAGCCGAGAGCGCTGTGCTCAAGGCGTCACTAAGAAAAACATATGAAATTATTTACATTATTGTATAACAACAAACGAAAAGTGTTCAATGAAGATATTATTGATTTATGTTGTAGTGCAGAATTGATATTCTAAGCATTTGCTTAAATTAAATTCAATCAATTCCAACTGCACAATTACCAATTGTCTATATGCTCATTTTTATTGTTCGGGTTAGCTATCGAACCAGCATACTTACTTGCCCTTGCGACGATTTCTGTCCTTGAACTGTTTCGCGGCAAAGCTCCGTTCCTCTGCATCACCGTGATTGATCGTGACCATAGAATTGGCGGCAGTATCGGCGAGTGATCGACTGTAGTGCGCGTACAACACCGTGAGCATAGCGGAGAGATGTATATAGCATGCAAGTAATTAAAGTAAACAGAAATTTAGCGGAAATTCGTGAAAACCTTGTAGAAAAATATTGAATTATATTGAAACTTGATAAATAAATATATGCACATAAATATGTAGCTAAAACATGCCGCACATGCTTAAACCTGTACCCGTAAGGACTTTTCGACGCATTCCCATTGGCCTCCATCTTGCCGCGAAAGAGTGCTGATGGTCGACGCATCATTATATCTTGCAGCAACAATGATGGCCGACGCGACACTTGCAACGTTTGTACACTGGTGCTGGATTCCTTTCTATTCTTTCCGTTTTTTTCTGTATTGCCATAGCTCGCATCCGCTATCATGGGCAACAAAGTTTGTCGTGCACTGCCGGTGCTAACCAACTCTAGGTTTGTTTGGGAGCGCACTAGCGGTGAGATGGGATGTGCCATAATGGGCACGTTGTGGTAGCCACACTGATCGCACGGTGTACGTGCAAGGCGTTTCGAGTGTACTGATTGATTGTAGGACGGCGTCGAAGATGTTGTGACAGAGAGCAACTCTGTATCCGGGATGTTGCTACTGTGCGTTACCAGCAATTTCGGTATGGACGCTGAACGCGGCTTTGTGTCGATTGTTTTATAAGAGTAGTCCTGGTTGTTGGACGATTGATTTTTACTAAGCGTGAAGTAAATAAATTTGGTGTAAGTGGAATAAGAATTCAGTTGGAATGCGGTTAGAGAAAGTGTGTGGTGTGTCTGTGCTAAGCGATGGTTTGTTATTTGTGATTATAGATTAAGAAAAAGTAGAAGGAAAGAATAAAACGGTTGCTCTGCTAATCGCTGAGTAGTTGAAAAAACATTTATGAAAGGAAATAAAAAAAAAAAACGATTTTATGTAAGTGTAGAAAGTATGTAAGTATTTTTGCTTCTATTTTGATTTTTTACTCAGCAAACAACACCCACAACCGTCGAGTTAACAATTTAAATTTAAACTGACAGGGGTCAGCAATTGTCTTCACAAAATTTAATCATTAAAAAAACTTTGCAAAATTTCCTACAGACGAAACTAATAATACGATTGATGTTGTGTCTCGTGCTTTTGACAGTGTGATTGATTTCATCAAAATCGAAAAAACATATCCGTGTACATATGTATGTATATTGATAATTAAAGCATAAATAAACGTAACCGACTCTGTAGGGTTGCTTGCTATAACTCCAAAATCCACTGTTCAAATTTCGGTATGTTGGGCCAAATATCAAGCCGCATAGCGCCAAATTTTTTAATTAATTTGGAATCAAAAAAATTAAAAAAAATTACAAACACATATTTACGTACTTATATGTATGTACATGCGTACGTTAATACACTGGCGGCAAAAATTATATAAAATCAACATTTTGTGAAGTTCTTTCTTATTTTTATTTTATCTAACTTCTATAATATTTCAATTTATATTCAAACACCGTGTAAACCCTAACCTCAAACTTTTTATAAAATTCAAAGGAACTAAAAAATTTCGAAGTTTAAAAAATTAAAATATTTTGAGAATGCAGTTAGCTCTTCGTTTTACGAATTTCCGAAAATTTCCACAAGAAATTTTTTTTTAATATTAATTTGCAATACTTAATACATACACATAATTTTTTTGGTATTTTCGTCGTTTCTTAACTTTTTAAGAAATCAAATTCAAAAACTGTTCGAACATTTTTTTGGTTAAATGAAGTTGAATTGTTTTCCATATTTTCAATAACATAATATTACTTTTAAATTCTTTAAAGGATTAATATTTTTTACATTAAAAATAGGTGGTAATCCTATTCAGTGAGATTTGTGTGTTAAAGCTGCGTTAAATACACTGCTTTCGTTAATTATCCATTTTGCAATATTTTCTCTAATTTTAAATTTATGAATTGCATTTCTATACACCGCAATACAGAAATTTAAAATCTTATTCGAATTGTTAAAATTGTGTCAGAGATATCATTATATACAAAAGTATCCGAGAATAGCTCATTTTATGAAATAACAGTATATACATACATACAAATAAACATAAAAACATATGTATGCATGTATGTACTCGTATTTATAAGAATTCAAAATTATAACGATTACTAAACAGATTGCATACCAGAAATTTGAATACATTTTTATAGTTGCAAATCAAATATGGATATATCGCGCATATTTCTCAAAAGTAGATTAACTCAAAATATCTCATTGTTCAAAAAAACAAGCAGTCGACTTTTAATTTTAAAGCACGTGTGTGTATATATTTTTTACGGGTTGTTGTAGACAATTTATTTAAACAGAATAAAAATAAATTTATTTAAAAAGAATAAGTGTCGCGTCAAAAACAAATATATGTATAACATACAAACATACATACACATGTATGTATGTAGTTTTATCAGATTTTTTTTAAGTGAATATCTTTCCCATTATTTGACTTGATCACCAGATAGTGTGTATGTAATATATTTTGGTTCGACTCTAAATTCAATTTCTTATCAGTAATTAGCGCGCGTAATTATTTTATTTTGTTAAATTAAGATATGCGTGCCTATCAGCGTCACCATCTGACTTGGCGAAGCCGAATGCCAAAGGTTTTAACGGGGTTGTGGAAGTAGATAAAAAATTATTCATAAATCAAAATCTAATTGTTTGTTTCTTTCTATGGAACGAATACAGACAATCCGCAAATTTGGTAGATTTTTTAGCTGTATTTATTTCCGAATATTGTTTCAATGTAAATTGGCAATTATATGAGTGTTCTTAAAAAATTTATGTATATGTATATACTTGCAATTTGATCAGCTCACATCAAATTTTCATTAGATTTAATTCTACATTTAACGCAGAAATTAATTACCATATTTTATTGCACATTAAAAAAAATACAAACCAATTGCTTAAACTGAATTTAAAATATGAAATAATTACTGCATACAATTTTTCTAAAATAAAAACTATAGGTCAGACCCTAGAAGCTAGAAATAGACGGTAAGAATATTCGTTAGATTGTAAATAAACCGAAACAAATTAGTTGAGTGGTCGAGTGGGAAGCGGTGCGTGCTATAACTCGATATGCCGCTGAGTTCAAGGTTCGAATCTCAGCCAGGGTAAGTAAAATCTTAATCATTGAAAAAGTAGTTTTCTAATAGGCAATGGCAATCCTCCGAGGGTATTTCTGCCATGAAAAATGTTTTAATTAAATACATCTGCCTTTTGGAGTCGGCATAAAACTGTAGGTCCCTCCATTTGTGGTATAATATAAAGACGCTCACCACAAATGGTAGGAGAAGCTAGGGAAAACACTGAGCTATATAGTGTAAGCGCCGAATTATTATTATTATTATTAAAATTTAAAAATTTAGCAATAAAAGTAACTGAAACAATTCTATATTTGCAATTGATATACATTTTGCATTGCTCTTTAATGATAAAGACAATCAGTATTAACAAATATTTATCTACTCACATACATATGTACATACATAAATGAGTGTACACTTGCATATATGCATTTTAATTTTTAAATGATGTAGATTTGTGTGAAGGGGTGCAATGGGGTACAGTGATGCTTCTGGGTATGCGGTTACAGATGCACGGCTGTACTCAATCCCTACTCTTACGTCCACGTTCGTGCACCCTGGTCAACGTGAGCAACCCATGTGCGAGATACGGTAACCAACCCGTGTGGAGCCATGGGTCACGGCTAATAGAGAGGGAGCTGTAGTGGAGCCACTCCGACATATTCGGTTTAAGGGTCCACTAAAGTCCACAGCGTCTGTTCACCAGGAGATGCGACTGCAAGCGGGCGTCAGTGTTGGAGCAAGAGGCTCGCTATATAAACGAACTTAAAATTTTCACCCCCAGCAATGGGTTATGCGCAGGGCTTGGAACCCACCACGTAAAAAAAAAACTTCCAATGAAAAGGTTAACAAAGCCTCAGATGAGACCCCTCTTATTTGATGACGACCACGGCAAACGTATTAAGGACAATGATTTGAGGGCAAGCACCTGGAATGTCCGGACCCTTAATTGAAAACGTGCCTCTGCCCGGCTGGTTGATGTCCTCAGCAGAGCAAAAGCTGACATCACCGCCATCCAAGAAATGCGATGGACGGCGCAAGGGAAAGAATCGGTAGGCCCTTGCGACATCTAACACTGCTGCAACGTAAAGGAGCGCAAATTTGGTGTCGGATTTGTGGTGGGAGAGCGACTTCGTGGTAAAGTACTGTCGTTCACTCCGGTGGACGAACGTCTCGCCACAATTCGCATCAAGGCGAGGTTCTTCAACATCTCCCTGATTTGCGCCCACGCCCCGACGGAAGAGAAGGACGATGGGACCAAAGATCGCTTCTACGATCTCCTTGCCAAGGTGGTCAAGGAAGGCATCTTTGGTTCCACAGTCGGAAAATTCAGTATCCACGACGAAACGTCCGATAACGGATTGAGACTGATCGACTTCGCCGGGGCCCGAAACATGGTAGTCTGTAGTACCAGGTTCCGGCATAAGAAGATTCACCAGTCTACGTGGCAGTCTTCTGTTGGTAAGACACGAAACCGAATCCACCTCGTTGTGATAGACGGAAGGCATGCTTCCAGTGTCCTAAATGTGCGCACGATCCGAGGAGCCAACATCGACTAGGATCATTTTCTTGCGGCAGCTAAGATCCGCACGTGCCTGTGTGCAGCAAAAAGTGCGCGCAAATGGACACAAGGAAAGTTTGACGTGGGAAAGCTGCAATCGCAACATACCAACATACCAACTCCGCCACCCAACTTGCACTCCTGCTCTCTGAGAGCAATAATCAACAGAACGATATTTCTGATCAGTGGAACCATATTTCTCGCTGTCGACATACCGCCGCTGCATAATTCCTCGGATTTCAGCGAGCCCGAAAGAACAACTGGTATGACGAGGAATGTCGCATTTTTCGTGAGAAAAAGAGAGAGGCCGAAATGTGTGAGTGCGAAGAGCTTGAGATGCTGCTTAATGGAAGCAACTGCAACAACCCTGGAGAAGATGTTCAACCCGAATCCCAAATGAATGATGATGGACATGATATACCATTATCCGACTATGACGAAATTCGGAAAGCGATAGCACGGCTGAAGAACAACAAAGCCCCTGGGCCGACGGGTTACCAGCTGAGTTATTTAAGTACGGCGGAGAGGAGCTGGTTAAATGCATGCACGAGCTCATTTCTAGAATATGGTCGGAAGAACGCATGCATGCTGATTGGAACTTAAGTGTGCTCTACCCAATCCACAAAAAGGGTGATCCTGCAGTCTGTGCCAATTGTCGCGGGATTAGTCTTCTTAACATCGCGTATAAGGTTCTGTCGAGCGTATTGTGTGAAAGACTTAAGCTCACCGCCAATGAACTGATTGGACCTTATCAGTGTGGCTTTAGACCTGGAAAATCTACTACCGAGCAGATATTCACAATAAGCCAGATCTTGGAAAAGACCCGAGAAAGAAGAATCAACACACACCATCTTTTTGTCAACTTCAAAGCCGCCTTCGACAGCATGAGAAGAAGTTTGGTATCCCCACAAAACTTATACTGCTATGTAAAATGACGTTGAGCACCACCACCAGCTCCGTCAGGATTGGGAAGGACCGACGAGGTTTCAGACAGGGTGACTCTTTGTCGTGCGATTTCTTTAACCTGATGCTGGAAGAGATAATTCGAGCCGCAGAATTAAATCGGTCAGGCACTATCTTTTATAAGAGTGTGCAATTGCTGGCGTACGCCGATGACATTGACATCATCGGCCTTAACAACCGCGCAGTTATTTCTGTTTTCCAAACTGGATAGAGAAGCGAAGCAAATGGGTCTGGAAGTGAACGCGTGCATCACGAAGTAGCTCCTGTAATCAAATACAAATACGGCTGCGATCAAACTTCACTGTTGACAGTTATAACTTTGAAAAAGTAGAGGACTTCGTTTACTTAGGAACCAGCATTAACATCAATAATAATGTCAGCCTCAAAATCCAAAGCAGGATCACTCTTGCCAACAAGTGCTACTTCGGACTGAGTAGGCAACTGAACAGTTAAGTAGTTATGTCCTCTCTCTACGGACAAAAATCACGCTCTATAAGTCTCTCACTATGCCCGTCCTAATGTAAGGCTCTAGGAGTGTTCGAGAAAAATATTCTCCGAAAGATTTATAGACCTTTGCGTCTTTGCGGCGGCGAATACCACGTACGATGGAACGATGAGCTGTACGAGCTGTACAATGACGTAGATACAGTGCAGCGGATTAAGAACCAGCGGCTCCGCTTGCTAGGTCACGTCGTTCGAATGGATGAAATATCTCCAGCCCTGAAGGTTTTTGACGCGGTACCCGCTGGTGGTAGCAGAAAGGAAGACCTCCTCTGTGTTGGAAAGACCAAGTGGAAAAAGACCTGGCTATACTTGGGATTTCCAATTGGCGTCAGTTAGCGCCTTTCTCGTCGACTGTTTTAAAACTTTTCTTTTATCTCACAAGCACTTACGAGTATATTTTATGTAAGTATGTAAGTATAAATTGCAAACATATTTAGAAGGAATTTTAGCTGTTCAACTCTAAAAAAACATATGTACATATTACATTGACTAGTTGACGCCTAGCTTGTGGAGGGACATTTTTTTATTTGTATGAGTAGATATGTAAATCTGTAAGGTTGATTAAAGTGTCGTTTAGCCGGAAATTATATGATAATTACAACTGTTTGCATGCAGTAACATAAAACCGCGGCAAATCAGTAGGGCTTGTCCCTAAATTCGCACATATGTACATCTACATGTGTAAGTTATACAGCGGTGGATAATGAAATAGGAACCAAATTATAGAAAATATCCTTATTTAAATAATTTTAAAACAAATTTTTACGTGCAATCAACTTTAATTTGAAGGGGTTTTTACAATGAAAAGGAAAGTCAAAAATTACATCAAGTAAATAATGAACCTTTTTATATCACTTTGGCACTGTTTTTTAGCCCTTTTGATTCCTTTTGTTTGATTATGAGCAAAAGTGGTTTTGAAGATTACAAAGGTAGCTAATCCAAAAAAGTTAATAAAATAGTTTAGTTTTTTAATCGTTCGAAATAAGCAATAGTACGTAGTACATATTGCTCTCATTCTGGCGTAATAGAATTTTATAGCTTTTTCTATAACAATTTCCGGCACTGCAAATGCAATGCAAATATGCGTCTCTGTATGTAAGTTTACATATTCATATCAATGTATTTATATCAGCGTCGTTTCCAAATTTTAAGAGGCCCGATATTTAAGATAATTTTTAAGGATAAAAAAAAAACATTTAAAAACAACAAAACGTAACAAAAATTCTTCTAACAATCATAATGCAAATATTATTGCGGCACAATTTTATTCTTTGTTACAGTTTAATTTTTAATTGATTTTATCCATACTAGATTGATAACAATAAATTAGGATATTTAAAGGGTTTCAGAAATTAAATTTGCATTTAATTCAGTGCAGAAATCATATTTGCTAACATGGTTTGCGTTGAACAATTTTTACAGAAGTAAAAGTAAATGAGAAATTATTTGCGAAATTCAATCGCCTCTATTGTAGTTTCTTATACCATCACTTTATACATCTAAATATAAAATGAAAATTTTGATGAGCCAGCCTTATACAAACAAATTCTAACAAAAAATAGAAATTGTACAAACAACAACTACACAGTCAAGTAGAAATAGCGGCAGTACAGAAGTAAGTTGTGAAGGGAAAGCAGGATAAATAACAACAGCTCACACAGCGTAAGCTTAGCTGAATGCGTTTAGCTGCCGGCTTAAGTATTGCGCATGTTGTTGCGGGTTCGACTCCCGCAGAAGCCAATAAGAAAGAAGTCTGATAAAGAAATGTGGTGATTTCCGAAATATTACTATAACTTCTACCGCTTTGAGTATTATTGTTTTTTCCTAATAATTTTCCAATAAACCAATCGGCCTTAAAGCTCAAAAATATTTAAAATTAACAAAAAAAAAACATTTTTTTTTTAGTTAAATGACAATTGTTTAACTTCTCTTACTTAGATAAATTCTTTAAGTAATAACTTAAATTTAATTTTTTTTTATTAAAGTACAATTTTTTTATGTAATCAAACTCATAAAATGTCACATAAAATATTGAAGTAGGTCGAAATTTCCGAGAAGGAATTCTGAAATATATTCGCTCTAGAGTCTAGACGGAAGAGACCGCGTTTCTTAAAGTTATAATATAGGGTTTTGTGTCAAGATATTATCGTTTCACACCACAGTGCGTTTAGATCGCCACATTCGCCTATTTATTAAGACGCCACTGCTTTGGATATGTGTGTAATTTTTAGTGGGTGAACGTTTGTGTATGAGCTTTGACTAAACGCTTATGTATGTGTGATTGTATTTCCTCATAATATGAGAAAGCGTGTCGAGCGTGTTAACAAATTAAGCGGTCACATAATTGCTGGATGTTAATTTGGTCGTCTGGTTGGCTAGCTGGTTGACCAAATAGTTGATTGGCTGGATGGTATAGACTAAAACTAAACACTTGATTGTAAGTACATATGCACTAGTATTTATGTGCATGTATACATATGTATGTACCTATCTACTATGCCAAAAACCGTGTATTTACAAAAATAGTGTATTTAATTTTGAATTGTTTTAAAATAAAAATTTCAGAAATACCATAAAAAACATTTTTTTATTTCTGCGAATTAGACCCTGAATCAATACCACTTACATATGGATGTATCTTGAAAATTTTTGTATTTTGTTTGTATTTACACACGTGTTGATGGAAAATTTAATTAATTTGTATTGTATTGTAAATTACACTCTTGACTTAATGCAATAATGAATGTGTTAAGTAGAAATGTTAACACATGTACTCGTATGCACAGTTGTAAGTAAATACATATGCCTGTGTATGTTTGCATTTTGGGGGAAAAACGAGAAAACAGATTTTTGCAGTGTTTATTCAATTTTAATTTGCAACTACTGATTTAAAGTGACAGTGTGGACTGAACGTTTTTTTTTTAAATGTGTATTAGGCTACCGCCATAAACTTTTTCTGTTCATGTTTGCATATAATTTTGCAACATGTTTATTTTTGAATACGATATAATAGTTAATAACAATAATAATGGCGCTTACACTATATAGCTCAGTGTTTGGCCGAGGTTCTCCTACCATTTGAGGTGTGCGTATATATTTGAAATTTTGAAATTTAAAAAAACAAATGGTCTCTACCTTTGAAAGAGATAATAATGGTAGTTCTAGTTTACATGGCCGCTGTGGTCGAGTGGATAGCGATGCGTGCTTCAGCTCGATATGCCACGAAGGTTCGAATCTCAGCAAGGGCAAGTCTATTTTAAACATAGAAACAGTTTTTTTCGAATAGCAGTCGGTAGGCAATGGCAAACCTCTGAGGGTATATCTGCCTTGAAAAAGCTCATAAAATTCATCTGCCGTTCAGAGTTGGGACAAAATTGTAGGTCGCTCCATTTGCAGTAAAACAAAATGCATTGTTTTTTAATCGAAAAAATACAGTGCAAATCAAGCATGGCTTGATAAATGTTATCCGGACTCTGCTTCATCGTTTTGGCCAATCGTAAATTGTAAAAATATCAGATGGGAGTGTGTTTACCGCGCGTGTGTGCCGCGCGAGCTCACATTCGATTAAAAACAACAACGTGTTGATCATTCAGAGCAGTTGCAAAATTGCATGAATTGGGCAACGAATTGTTTCCCCACCCACCGTATTCCCCCGATTTGGTCCCCAGTGACTATTTCCTTTTCTCGGGTCTCAAAAGAATGCTCCGGGGAAAAGATTTGGCTCCAATGATAAAGTAATTGCCGTCACTGGGGCTTATTGTGAGGAAAAAGACAAATCGTACTACAAAAATGGTAACGAAAAGTTGCCCTCGAAGGCAAATATGTTGAGTAATAAAATCGAATTTTATAATACGGACTTATTCAATGGCCTTTTATGTATAACATATCGAAATGCATAATTTTAGTATCATTATTATATAAGAAATAAACGTTTTCGATGTAGAAAGTAGAATCTATATTTCGAAGCTTGCTCAAAGTTCACAAAAAATTTAAAAATATTGTACGTTTAGAAGCTCCGTTTATGCAGCTTAGTTTTTATTTGTTTTTAATGAACTCAATTTATTTTATAATTATTATTTTCGTACTTAATAAATAAATATCTGAAATCAGTTCTTTCTTTTACAGAAAAATCTTGTCCGGATGTGTTTGAATATCACATCCTGTAATTTAAACTTGCTTTTTTTATTAAAAAAGCTGAGTTTGAAATCATTGAAAACATTTCAAGATATATATCTGATTGGGAATTCAATTTGCTGTAAAGAGAAAATATGTGTTTGAATCGAGTGAAATTAGAGAATACGAAGCTTAAAATTAATGCATTGCTTTGAATTTTAATGCTTAAAAAATAGCTATACCAAAGTTCCATTTCAATTTGTAATAATTTGTATATGACGTAATGGCACTCATTGACAAATCACTGTTGAAGTGACCACTTTTTCAATCATTTGTCCAATGCGTCGTAAATTCGAAACGGCACTCATTGTATAATAGTCATGTACTCAGCTGCCTGATAAGCTAAAGCCATTTCATAGATATTTTTTTTATTACGCCAAGTTTGGCAGTGAAGTATTTTCAAAATAAATTACTAAGATAAATATTTATCACTTGTCTGGCCGGTTGTTCAGCATTGCTGTTTGTGTGTAGTACGACATTATGAGCTACATACATACATTAAATTTAAAATAACACTACTCGATTTTTACACAAGTACTCAGTTGAGCCCGAAAGAGTAATAAACTAATTTCAAAAATTAATGAGTGAACATTTTTAATACAATCTGTATTGCATGTAGAAACAAATCAAACAATTCACGTGCAACAATTTTGTGTTGATAAATACTTGTTCATTTTCACTAAGGTAATTAAAAAAAATAAAGTCGGACTTTTAATTCTCTCACCCCAATGACTGTTAAATATCAAAGGCAAATATTCACCTATTTTCAAAATTTAATTTGTTAATTTTATGGGAGATACATTTTTTTCCAATGCCATATCATATGCAAGTAAATATTTTTCAGTCGACAAACTTGGTTTATCTTCAGGGTACTTCAAGGTTAAATAATCAATTTTTTATGTAACATTTTGTAAGTATTATCTACATGTTTGCCTGCATTTAATTCAGTGCAGAAATCATATTTGCTAACATGGTTTGCGTTGAACAATTTTTACAGAAGTAAAAGTAAATGAGAAATTATTTGCGAAATTCAATCGCCTCTATTGTAGTTTCTTATACCATCACTTTATACATCTAAATATAAAATGAAAATTTTGATGAGCCAGCCTTATACAAACAAATTCTAACAAAAAATAGAAATTGTACAAACAACAACTACACAGTCAAGTAGAAATAGCGGCAGTACAGAAGTAAGTTGTGAAGGGAAAGCAGGATAAATAACAACAGCTCACACAGCGTAAGCTTAGCTGAATGCGTTTAGCTGCCGGCTTAAGTATTGCGCATGTTGTTGCGGGTTCGACTCCCGCAGAAGCCAATAAGAAAGAAGTCTGATAAAGAAATGTGGTGATTTCCGAAATATTACTATAACTTCTACCGCTTTGAGTATTATTGTTTTTTCCTAATAATTTTCCAATAAACCAATCGGCCTTAAAGCTCAAAAATATTTAAAATTAACAAAAAAAAAACATTTTTTTTTTAGTTAAATGACAATTGTTTAACTTCTCTTACTTAGATAAATTCTTTAAGTAATAACTTAAATTTAATTTTTTTTTATTAAAGTACAATTTTTTTATGTAATCAAACTCATAAAATGTCACATAAAATATTGAAGTAGGTCGAAATTTCCGAGAAGGAATTCTGAAATATATTCGCTCTAGAGTCTAGACGGAAGAGACCGCGTTTCTTAAAGTTATAATATAGGGTTTTGTGTCAAGATATTATCGTTTCACACCACAGTGCGTTTAGATCGCCACATTCGCCTATTTATTAAGACGCCACTGCTTTGGATATGTGTGTAATTTTTAGTGGGTGAACGTTTGTGTATGAGCTTTGACTAAACGCTTATGTATGTGTGATTGTATTTCCTCATAATATGAGAAAGCGTGTCGAGCGTGTTAACAAATTAAGCGGTCACATAATTGCTGGATGTTAATTTGGTCGTCTGGTTGGCTAGCTGGTTGACCAAATAGTTGATTGGCTGGATGGTATAGACTAAAACTAAACACTTGATTGTAAGTACATATGCACTAGTATTTATGTGCATGTATACATATGTATGTACCTATCTACTATGCCAAAAACCGTGTATTTACAAAAATAGTGTATTTAATTTTGAATTGTTTTAAAATAAAAATTTCAGAAATACCATAAAAAACATTTTTTTATTTCTGCGAATTAGACCCTGAATCAATACCACTTACATATGGATGTATCTTGAAAATTTTTGTATTTTGTTTGTATTTACACACGTGTTGATGGAAAATTTAATTAATTTGTATTGTATTGTAAATTACACTCTTGACTTAATGCAATAATGAATGTGTTAAGTAGAAATGTTAACACATGTACTCGTATGCACAGTTGTAAGTAAATACATATGCCTGTGTATGTTTGCATTTTGGGGGAAAAACGAGAAAACAGATTTTTGCAGTGTTTATTCAATTTTAATTTGCAACTACTGATTTAAAGTGACAGTGTGGACTGAACGTTTTTTTTTTAAATGTGTATTAGGCTACCGCCATAAACTTTTTCTGTTCATGTTTGCATATAATTTTGCAACATGTTTATTTTTGAATACGATATAATAGTTAATAACAATAATAATGGCGCTTACACTATATAGCTCAGTGTTTGGCCGAGGTTCTCCTACCATTTGAGGTGTGCGTATATATTTGAAATTTTGAAATTTAAAAAAACAAATGGTCTCTACCTTTGAAAGAGATAATAATGGTAGTTCTAGTTTACATGGCCGCTGTGGTCGAGTGGATAGCGATGCGTGCTTCAGCTCGATATGCCACGAAGGTTCGAATCTCAGCAAGGGCAAGTCTATTTTAAACATAGAAACAGTTTTTTTCGAATAGCAGTCGGTAGGCAATGGCAAACCTCTGAGGGTATATCTGCCTTGAAAAAGCTCATAAAATTCATCTGCCGTTCAGAGTTGGGACAAAATTGTAGGTCGCTCCATTTGCAGTAAAACAAAATGCATTGTTTTTTAATCGAAAAAATACAGTGCAAATCAAGCATGGCTTGATAAATGTTATCCGGACTCTGCTTCATCGTTTTGGCCAATCGTAAATTGTAAAAATATCAGATGGGAGTGTGTTTACCGCGCGTGTGTGCCGCGCGAGCTCACATTCGATTAAAAACAACAACGTGTTGATCATTCAGAGCAGTTGCAAAATTGCATGAATTGGGCAACGAATTGTTTCCCCACCCACCGTATTCCCCCGATTTGGTCCCCAGTGACTATTTCCTTTTCTCGGGTCTCAAAAGAATGCTCCGGGGAAAAGATTTGGCTCCAATGATAAAGTAATTGCCGTCACTGGGGCTTATTGTGAGGAAAAAGACAAATCGTACTACAAAAATGGTAACGAAAAGTTGCCCTCGAAGGCAAATATGTTGAGTAATAAAATCGAATTTTATAATACGGACTTATTCAATGGCCTTTTATGTATAACATATCGAAATGCATAATTTTAGTATCATTATTATATAAGAAATAAACGTTTTCGATGTAGAAAGTAGAATCTATATTTCGAAGCTTGCTCAAAGTTCACAAAAAATTTAAAAATATTGTACGTTTAGAAGCTCCGTTTATGCAGCTTAGTTTTTATTTGTTTTTAATGAACTCAATTTATTTTATAATTATTATTTTCGTACTTAATAAATAAATATCTGAAATCAGTTCTTTCTTTTACAGAAAAATCTTGTCCGGATGTGTTTGAATATCACATCCTGTAATTTAAACTTGCTTTTTTTATTAAAAAAGCTGAGTTTGAAATCATTGAAAACATTTCAAGATATATATCTGATTGGGAATTCAATTTGCTGTAAAGAGAAAATATGTGTTTGAATCGAGTGAAATTAGAGAATACGAAGCTTAAAATTAATGCATTGCTTTGAATTTTAATGCTTAAAAAATAGCTATACCAAAGTTCCATTTCAATTTGTAATAATTTGTATATGACGTAATGGCACTCATTGACAAATCACTGTTGAAGTGACCACTTTTTCAATCATTTGTCCAATGCGTCGTAAATTCGAAACGGCACTCATTGTATAATAGTCATGTACTCAGCTGCCTGATAAGCTAAAGCCATTTCATAGATATTTTTTTTATTACGCCAAGTTTGGCAGTGAAGTATTTTCAAAATAAATTACTAAGATAAATATTTATCACTTGTCTGGCCGGTTGTTCAGCATTGCTGTTTGTGTGTAGTACGACATTATGAGCTACATACATACATTAAATTTAAAATAACACTACTCGATTTTTACACAAGTACTCAGTTGAGCCCGAAAGAGTAATAAACTAATTTCAAAAATTAATGAGTGAACATTTTTAATACAATCTGTATTGCATGTAGAAACAAATCAAACAATTCACGTGCAACAATTTTGTGTTGATAAATACTTGTTCATTTTCACTAAGGTAATTAAAAAAAATAAAGTCGGACTTTTAATTCTCTCACCCCAATGACTGTTAAATATCAAAGGCAAATATTCACCTATTTTCAAAATTTAATTTGTTAATTTTATGGGAGATACATTTTTTTCCAATGCCATATCATATGCAAGTAAATATTTTTCAGTCGACAAACTTGGTTTATCTTCAGGGTACTTCAAGGTTAAATAATCAATTTTTTATGTAACATTTTGTAAGTATTATCTACATGTTTGCCTGCATGGGGGAAAGATCTAAAAAAAAAAAAAAATAATCAAATAAAAATGATCAAATAATACATTTTTTAATGGACTTTGAAAAGAAAATGACTTCTTCGAATAAAAAATATTGACTTTAATTTTTTCTATATCATTTCTGTGGAAAACATTTTTTTACCCATAAGAATTATATGGAAAGCTTTGAGTGCATATGAATTTCGACTTTACTTTCTCCACTCCAAACATATTTGGACCATCCTAATGTACACATATGCTCAAAGTTATAAGTATCCTCCATTCACACAATTTAGATAAAGCTGATACGAGTAATTATATGTTTATTTACCTTGCTCCTATTTTCTGATTCAAATTAATAAGCTTACTTTTCTAAGTTTATCAGAAAGTGGTTAGAGTTTTTAAAAGTTCTGGGTATTTTATAGTGCGTTAACTACAATTTAAAGTGATATGAAAATAAAATAATTTTGTGACAGCTGAACTAATTGATAATGACAAATAGCCGTTTTCGATAAAAACGACCCACTCCACTATCTTCAAGAGCCAAACTGGTTGATATCAGAAAAAAAATCTCGTTCGAATGGTTTGGCAAAGTCCAAACGTTTAAAATCACTTAGCTCTAACCAAATTTTATTGTACTTACACATTAAACATTACCTTACATTATTTTATTAAAACTATGCTTATCTACTGGCAAATGCAAATTTATACGAAGGCTTGCTTTTAGGTATGCGGAATTGAAGAGCACTCTAATTGATAATATGTAATTCGTTAATTGGTTCATTATTAGTATGAATACAAAGATTTGTCTCAATTGAGTCGCACAGACCAATCAACTCGTTTGTGGAAGAAGTTGTGAAATATGTATAAGCTTTGGTATAAAGCACGAGTGTCTAACAACTCAAGGAAAGTCTATTCAAATATTACCAGATGAACCTAGAAGCAGTTTATGGAGACTCTTGCTCAAATAAAATTATGGTTAACAAGGCGCACAGTCCTCAAAACAAGGCAGATACTCATTTGAAGACCAACACTCCGGAAGTTATTAAAAAAGTAGGTAGCATTTGTATTAAAAGTGGCTCGCATATTCAACAAACAGCTCGACAAAGTGAATGGAATATCTGCTTATCCCATTTAAATGAAGTATATTTGGGCTGGCTTGATTTTTAAATTTAAAAAATAAATCGACTATCCATTTCTCAAACATGGTAATACTCATTTAGCAAATTGTATATTTTTTTAAATTTTCTTACTCTCCATTCACTTGAAACGAATCGTAGCCGAAAAACCGAAAGTTTCGGTTAATAGGTTTACACTTTTTCATTTTAGTCGCGACATGTCTGATATATGTATGTATGTATGTACATATATACATATATATACATATACACCGATAATTATTGAATTAATTCAAAAAAGTTTCAAATATATTTGAAAGTAACAAGATGAAACAAGGCGGATTCATAGAAGGTGGTATCGATGGCGGAAAGGCGAATTCATAGTACATGAAAATGCCATAACAAAAGATAATAGATGGATGTCATCTATTTTTTTTCCTTCAATTTCACAAATTTTCAGCATATTGTATTTAATAGTGGATATTATTCAGCACAGCTCAAAGAAAATTATTCTGTTTTCAACAATGAAATTCTAAGAGATACAGATATAAATAATATATTTATGTTAACTTTAACATCCAGATTGCGATGAATGTTGAGAGAAGCTATCCCATTGAAACGGTCTTCTTTTATAGTTGATCTCAAACAAACTTTAAGGCGACGCAAAATTGAAAACATTATTTCGTTCGTGGCAGTTGGAAAAACATCGGATTTACAAATATACAAAATGCATTCAAATGAATTTTGAATATTTAAGTATATCAGCGACGCATTTTCTTTAAAATGCAACTTCACTTGTTCCTATTTCTGCCACCGAATCATGTAAAATGGATTTATATTTCTCAAACAATTTGCAACAAGATAACTCATTAAAATTTAGTATTTTATTAGGAAACGTTGTCAGGAAATTCACGGTTGAAGGGTGTTATCCAAATTTTGTCTTGCAGTCCAGCTATCAACTCAATGGTTGTGATATCGAATGTTATAGGGTTGGAACCGACGCAGTTGACATTTCTGAAGAAGAATATTCCTCTCCTGCAGGTTCTGACTGCAAACTCTCTACCGCGACTAACGGCTGTGCGTACGCAGACGAGCGTGGAGACGGAAAATGCTGGTTGAGGAGGTAGAAGTTTTAAAATCGGCTTTGCTCGACTACTGCAATTTTTTAAATCCGCTGTATTCATAATACCCTTCGATCGCCAAATTCCATTGAAAAACAATGTTTCACCATTCGGCTAACTCAATAAAAAAGTTTTACAGATATCGTATTATCGTAAACTAAATGATGGCAAATTTTATGCTTATTTCCCTCCAACCGTGGGGGCTTCAAACCCCCGAAACCCTCCCCTTACGCCCAAGTTTCATTCATTATGTATACAGAAAATTTCTGAATTTTTTTTGCTGACATTTTCATGTATCGGGCATTAAGCAGAAGAAAAAATCAGCTGTTTTATAAACTTCACCTTGTAATGAATTCGCCTTGAAAAGAAGTAGAAGAATAAAAAGATAAAGTGATGGTGAATGGATATGAATATTTTGAGTAGCACAATTTATTATGGCAAATATGTAATTGCATCATAAACTCTTTTAGAGCATTGAATATTACATTAGTATTTTTGCAAACATTATAATTGTTTTCTTAACTAGCACTATTAAGCGGGAATTATACATAAATAGAAGATTTCTTGTTTTCGCTTTTGTCGCAAAGAACTTATATAGTCTGTATCCAAAAATTTCCAAAAAAATCGCAGGCACGACACCAATTTATTTGATTTTTTTAATTTATATTTTCATAAATTCTGTACTGATTTAAACAAACATTTGCACATTTCCAGGTACTTCATTTTCATAGTGAACCCGCTGTTTCGGTTTCCCTACGACAGACGGCGCTATGCTAGCGGATACGGCGCTACCAATACTACTTAGAGAAGATTGACGCGGCCGATAAAGATCGCTTAATGACATGATCCGACGAAAGCTAAAATCGAACTGAATTCGAGTTCTTAAAATAAATGTTCATAAATGCATATCTGTTTCACACATCTCCTCACAAAGTGTCTCACTACTTCACTTAGCTATTTACATACATACATATTTACATACTAGCACTCGGGTATGTATGTATGTATGTACATATGTTTGTGCGCACACTTCACAAATCTCGAAGTGGAAGTAACTAATTTGTAAACACTCAGTACTGTTTAATTATTTAACTTATTAGCACCTCTACAATTTTATTATTGCCAATTTCGAGGTAACTGTGCTATTTGTGTAAAATATTTATTTCTTCTTCGTCAACTTAAATAGAATTATGACAGGATATTTTTTGTTCATTTGGTTTTATATTACAATTATGATTTGTTTGCTATGTTTGTTGTTGTTATCGCGTATAATAATATTTTAATGTTTTGGAAATTTACACAAACCATTACTACTCGTAATAGCAATAAAGTTTATTAATCATAAAATCGCGTATCTGTGATTTTTCACGCATCACATTGTTTAGATTTGCGGAGAGTCGAATATACTTCTTCATTATACATGAATAGAAAATTGAAAGCGTAAAAATAGATAAATTGTTTCTGGTTATGGCTTTCATATCTTTGATAAAAGAAAGATATGTTAAAGAGCTCTGCCATTCCAGGAATAAGGTTTATTTATTTGTTTATTTCATTTCATCTAGAAATATTATGGTTCTTGCAGACTTCTTAAAATAAAGTATAAACTTAAATAACTAATACAAATAAATAAAAGAAAACTAATTTTTCGAAATCGTGAAGTCAAGCGAAACAGAACTCGAGATTTTATTTAACTCACGAAGTGCACGAGCAATTGGAACATTTCGCGCATAGTCCGTGTTGGCCACATTTAGCTAAAAAGGTATGAATTTACGTAAAGTCCTTGCTGGGATAAGAGTGTTAATGCTTTGTAGCACAACTGAACAATCAATTTCCCGCTTAATTAATGTATGCACAAAAGACATAGAGAGTATTGGTCTCTTACTCTCTAAGACTCATAAAAAGCGATCGGATTAGAAAATTTCACCGATCTAAGAGTAAATTTAAGGAACATTCTTTTAACTGCATTGAGGTGGTACTGTCTCCAAATTAATGCCGCATATTCCAGTTTGGAACGATTGAAAGAGGTCAGCAATAGTTTTAGAGTGTAAGGGTCTGAATGAGATATAACAAAGGTAATGTGGCTAATAAATGAAAAACGCTAATCAAAAATCCCACCTAGGTCTTTGATCTCTGCGACAGATTGGAGAAAATTATTTTTAATAACGTAAGTAGATGAAAAAACATTGCAAGTTTTATCATAGGTGACTTGAAAGCATTTGTTGATATTTAAAGAAGTACCAAAATAACTATATCAACGAATGTTGGAAACTCTGAATATCTGCACAGCTTCTTATCGCAGAAAATATTTTCAGGTCCTCTGCATACAAAAGGTAATTAAAGCAAGTAAGAAAAGCTAAATTCGGGCGATGTATTATTGCATGGGCTGTGCCCATAATTTCATAGAAACCCCGTTTCTTTGTTTCAAATCGCAGCTAGTATTAAACTTTACTTAACTTCTTCCAATAAATACTGAAAAACAAAGTTTTTGCATTTTTTAAAACTTTCGTTATATGGAAGTTTGGCGTGGTTATGGTACAATTTCAAAAATTATTGACGGTAATGCTAAATTTATCAAGGACAATATGTTCACCAAATTTTGTGACGATACCTTACATCGTTGTTGAGATACTTACAGACGTTTTTTTATAAGTGGGCGTGGCGGTATGGGATACCGAAAAATGAAGTTTTTGCATTTTCCAAAACTTCCGTTATATGGGAGGTAGGCGTGGTTATTGACCGATCTTGACCATTTTTAATACCAACCTACCCTGTCTGTACCAAATTTCATTGATATATCTTAATTTTTACTCAGACAAACAGTCAGAGCTAAATCGATTCCTCTTTTCATTCTGATCATTTAAGTATATATTTGTCTATATCTTTCTCGATTATTTTTTGCTGTCACAAACAACCGTTATGCGAACAAAGTTATTATACCCTTGTGTACAAGTACGCTCGGGTATAAAAACAGTTAATAAAGCGGATGCCTTGAAATACTACATCAACACCTAAACATGCAATGAAAGATTCCGACAATTTACACTCAATCGAAACGACATAACATCTTTTGCATAAGCACGACTTCAACCATTGCAGGAAAATTCAATAAAATTCGAGCGAGGCAAGTTTTTCTAATAAAATTTTATGAGACACTCTATCGAACGATTTAATAAAAGCTGTATAAATGCAGGCAACATGAAGTCCAACTGGGGATGCTGAATAGAAATATTCACATAACACAGCTAGGTTGAATACTGTGGATCTACTAGGAACAAACCCGAGCTGGTTGGGTGAAATTAAACTTTTTGTAGCAAATCACATATTTTCTTTGACAATACATTCAAAGAGTTTGTATATAGTCGAAAGTTTCGAAATCTGCTTATAATTACGTACACAATTCTATAAACTCGGGTAATATTTGTTAATTTCCAATCGGCTATAAGAAACTCCGGCAGATTAAGATTTATTAAAAAATATGGTTAGAGGGATGACAACGCCTGGACAATTTTTGACTTAAGATCATGTTCAAGATGTGCTCAGATGTAACCTTTAGATCACCAAAATTGAATGTTGTAGGTTTATTAGCTTGGAAAGAAGAAAATGAGACATCATTAGCACGAATATACATAATTCGAACTGAAGAATTAAGCAAACAAATTGGCAACACCAACAGGCGAAAGACATTCTGGATTTTATGAAGTGTCAAAAGGTTTTAGGACTAGATTTAATATTTCGCTCGATCTTAAGAATGTAGTTTCTATAAAAAAAAAATTGCTTAGGCAGTTTAATTTTTTTTAAATGTTGCATATATTTGATAAAAAAACTTGAATTCCCCGATTTCATACACTTTTTGTGAAACTTATTTCTTTGGTTTTTAAGTTATTTAAGCTTAAAAGTGTACCATGGAAGCTTATAAGGTGGCCTTTTTATTTGTGGAATATTTTTTAAACAGAGCAATATTTAACAAAAGAAATTTGCACGTGCTTGTTGTGAAAATAAAATAAAATAAAAATAAGTTTTATTTTATAATCCTATTCTACTTTACCGAGAACATTATTTTTCGTCCAATTTGCATAACATCATTTACGTCATATCAATGTCTCGGATTCAAAGTGGTATTATTGTAATTAAATTTGCAAATTCTGATAAGCTTGCACAGTCACATATGTACTCGTAGTATGGCAAATGTAATGCGATTTATCAATTAACACCTCGATATGGACAGGTTTGTTGTTGACACTTTTTTTAGTGTGCATTTGCAAGTGAAATTTCGTCATGACTCTATTTTTAGCGGAGAAATTTCTATAAATTTTTGGTAGACAAAATTTATGAATATAACAAACGTCTATGCGACAATGAAAATTTTTATTTCAAAACTCTTAACACTTCCGTAGTTGGATTCACTGTTTGAGTTATTTGGTCAAGAAATTGATGCGAAATGAACACAATTGTTTTTCTCAAATGCCTTTCATGACAGTTGTTGTTTTTCTGTTGTAATTTTTCCAACGTTGTTAATTGACTGCAGCTTTTTACGAGACAAAAAAACAGCTAACAAGAGATAACATATATAAATCAATAACAAATCTCAAAACGTTGTGTGTAGGTAGTTGATGCCGCTAGACGAATTTGGCACAATGGTAATTAGCGTTTCATTCGACTACTTGCTTAATATTTATATAATATTTTAACGCATTTATATCCTATTTTTACCTGAATCTCACTGATGGCATTCTGTGGTATTTTGGCAGTGGAATTGTAAGTGGCCGTCTAGGCATTTATTATTTTAAAAATAAACTAAAAATTTATTCACTGGAAATTTTTAATTGATTCACTCACTAACACATATACATACAATACAATTTTTGGCTTTAACTTAATTTGGGTTTCTCATTTTCAATACTTTTTTAGGTTTACAATTTACTCGTATATCGCACGCTTTCTTCAATTGCGATTTTTTCGTTGCTCAACTTGCAAGTTAGTTCGTAAATGTTGTGATACCGACTGAGTTGTACTTGTATCTTTGATATTTTTGTCAAACTCATTTTTTAACAAAGCATTAAGTTGGCTAGTTCGTGTGAGTGAATCGATAAGTTAAATGAGAATATTTAACTATCTATATACATATGTATGTACTCGTACGTATGTAAACATAAGCAAATATTTGTCTTATGCCAGTGACAATTTTATCGCTTGAAATTAATTTATAACTTAATGCAGATGTTAAATAGTATGCGTCCACGAAGTTCCTGCTGATATTTGCCAAATTAATTTGTTATTTGGTAAAAGTTATTTTGTGCGAACTTGCATTGTCGGATAAGAGACATACTGATTTCAACGTTGGCCCTTCTAACCGAAAGCAGCGCTATGCTAAAGTTATGATACACTTTTAACTGAAATTTTGATTCATAATTTGCGAAGCGTTGAAGGATGAATATAATATTTTGTCGGTACATAAATGCGAAATTATTTTTTAATGCAAAATTGCATTGCATGACAAATTTCGACCATTTCTTTTTATTTATTTTCAATGCCCTTAATTTTCAAACAAAATAAAGTTTATTATTTAAAAAAAAAAGTTTAAACCTTAGTTTTACATTTAGACTTAGAAAACTTAACACATTTTTATACAATTTTAAAATTTTTTTTTGTCTCTCAATTTGAATATAAAAATTTACAAATTTCATGAGGCTAGAAATTCCTGCTGTTTTTTTGAATTTTGTCTTCGTATATACTGCATATTTGATCCTAATGAAGTTCGAACAAAACTTTTGCAACTCATTCGACAGTAAAAAATTCGTGGAAATCAGCTTGTTACAAAATGAAACTGGAACATTTTCGTTCTAAAATTGGCAGTGTTACAGAACTGCATATGTAAAAAAATTCCAAAAAATTCTCTGAAATAAAATTACTTGTTCTCATAAACAAGTTCGAAATTAGAAATACAAAGTTTGCTCCACAAATTTTTTCATGATAGAAAATGCTCAGTACCGCCAAAATTTTTTTTTTTTTTCAAAAATCAACCCTAATTTTTAGAACATCAAGCTTGCACTAATCTTTAGTATACTACAAAATTATTCACTTAAATAAATGTTGAGAAAAAAAGTTAAAAACTTTGAATATATAATTTGTTGAATTTTCCTAGATTTTGTAAAAAGTTTGGTATTATGCACTATAGGATATTTGTTATATAATGAGCTATATAACTAGTTAAAACTGGTCGAAATGTACCCATGGCAATCGTTTTAAAAACTCAAGCAGTGAATTTAACGCATAAGCTTACCACAATAGACTATCGACATTAATCAAAGTGAGCCTCTTGTAGGCTGCCACCTTACCCAATGCATCAGCTTCAATACTAAACTAAAAAAAATATTCAAACCATTTTTTTAATAATTTGCGCATTCAACTTTTCTCACTACTTTAACCGAATTTCAAATAGTTTCCTTTACAGAATGGTCAGCGACCACTATTAGAAACAGCGATCATTTCGTTCATTAGCTCGGTTTCAAACTCGACAGCCAAAAACAACAAATCGAAAAAAATCTCGTTTATATCATTTATTTCCGCTTAACTTTAAATAATTCTGTTCACAATTTTCTGTTGACATCCGAAAAAAATGGGGGCTATTTCCTATTCTTCTAGCATAGGTTGCTGTGCCGTGTAATACATTTTTAAAAAGTGTACGAAAAAACTAAATATAATGGAAAAAACAGTTTTTCTATTTATAAATACTTACAAATACGTAGTGTATCGCACTTACATACATATACGTGTCCAACTACAAATATCTCTGAAATAACGAATGTGAAAATATACGTATGTACATTTATTTATGTAAGCAAACACATAAATTAGGATTAAAAAATTTCAATGTAGTTACTGTTACCAATAATTGCAAAAAATACGATAGATGACTCAATATGCCGGTTAGAGTTAGAGATTACACAGTTTTGGTTTATTTGGTTTGAGTACTTTTACGATTTTTTTGTTTAACGTGTTAAATTTAAAATCAAAATTAATAATAAAATAAAAGTCCGTGACTCTCACGGATGACCACAGACAGAGTGGAAGGTGAATCGAATGTTATTGAAATAAAATGTAAATGATCAAATGAACGTTAATACCAACGCGACGACCGTCAGGAAGGCCGCCAAGTAATGACAGTTGCTGTTAATTAAATATGTAATCAATAATTTCTTTAAAGAAATGTTGTAGGGTGGTTACCATAGATAGCCGATTTGTACCGATTTGTACACACTTTTACACATTTTTATTCTAAAATGCTATCAGTAGTGCATGGCCTATCGCCTGCTTGAGAGCTTAAAAAGAAATTATTAATAAAGTATGCATAAATATGTATATTTGAAAAGCCTTATTGTTTATCATTTTGATATGTACTTTAAAATTGTCGCTTGAATGTGCAAATAAAGTCGGTGGTTACTGGTCGTCGCCGGCAGCTATTGCCAATGGAAAAGTTGCGTTAACTTCAACGTGAGTATCGAACAATTATAGGTAAACACATCATGATATACGCGAAATTTGTTGCTTTTATCGCAAAGCAGCAGACTATGGACATTAGACCAGATTAAACTTTTCATGCAATAACTTGAGAGTTTATGAGTCACTGTCGAAATGTAAGTTTTGCTCTTATATTTTAAACGGAGTAAATATGAAAAATCGAATCCCCTGAAAAATCGAACCTATTTCAACGGGAGGTCGCACAAAATTCCCATTGCTCTGTGTTTGACTACTTTCTGGTACACCACATACTTTAATTGATTGCTTAACAGTATCGTTCGCCTATTTATTGATGCTTGTAAATTTTCTATGTGGGTTCTGAAATTCAGGCTTCTGGTATTGACTATCGAATGGAACAAGTTTCAGAGTCACACTGCCGTGCTTTGGTTTCGTGATGGACAAGTCTCAATTTGTTAAAAAAAAAACTTCAATTTGATTTTAGAATTGCTTTTTTTATCAAATTTGCTTTTTCAAAAGTACACTTGACGCCTTCTGAAGTACATTTGGACTAATCTGAAATTCAGTTGATGCTTTCTAAAATCGAAATGGTTTAATGGTACATATTTATTTTCGTTTTTTCGGTTTGTGTTTGTGATGTCAAAAATGCGCTATTGTAACGATCTCAACTAAACCCATGAAAACAAAAATTAATTAGCCAATTTAGAAAATATTTGCGATTGCGTTTTTCAAGTTAATTTTGTGCTGGCCTAATGCTCTTATGCAGATGTTTAGAAGAATTCCTCTAAAGCAGAATTCTGCGCTGATTCATCGCGTTATTTTGTCTTGAAAAAATAAATTAAATATTTTATAATCTACATAACACAAGTGAATTTGAACTGACACACTGGGAATTTTAATTCGAAAAGAAGAATGAGCATCATTCTCATCATTTGGATTTGAGTTGTGAATCAAAATTGTTACAATATTTTTATTTATGTAAGTTAATGAAAAACACACGTTTCTTTCCACTGTCTCGCAATACGAGGGATTATATTAAAGCTACTTACTAAAGCATTCATCCCGGTTTTATTTAATTAGGAAGCCTACTCTAATATCTACAAACCCGGATGCAAACAGAACTCCACGTGAAGTTGTTTCGCAAAAAAAAAAAATTATCGCGGTTTTGCGTTGTATGGAGGAAACTGCCAGTAAAAAAAATTGTCAAAAATCGGTCATCACTTGTAGATACTTAAAACTTCCACTTTTTCAGACTTAAATTTAATGAGCCAAAAAACTGCTTACTCAAAATATTTTAACAGCTTTTTTTAAAAAGCTCGAAATTTTGATATTTTTTAAAATCATTGTACATTTTCTAAATAGTTTAACAAAGTGGGTGTTTATAAGAGTGGACCATATTTTACTTGAAAAATATTTTTTATTAATTAGCAGAAAATTAAAGTGCCCAAATCTGTCAACAAGTGGTTGTGCTATAATTTGTGAACTAATTATATATGCAATCTTGAATTCTTTATTTTATTTCGCAAGGATAATGGTGACCACCCATTCTACTATATCTACTACACCCTACAAAATAAGGAGGATTCTCAAAGAGCTAAAAGTTATTATTATTATTAGAGAAAAATAAACGTGCTATGGCTTCTTTACAAGAGAAAGAGAGCAGTAGTATGAACACCTTCGGCTCTCTTGTATTCACACATATGCGCATATATATCTATGTATGTACTTAGATTAACTCTCAAATATATTGAGTACATACAGACAATTAACTCTAGATTAATTTCTTTAAAGTAGTTAACCAAAGATACTTATTAATTTTTTTTATCGATTCAGTGTCCTGGTTTTTTAATAACTTCGATACGATGCCGTTATTAATGACACTTGATCTGGTTCTTGTGAAATGTTGACATATGTTGAGAAGGTGGGACACGGTGGTTGTTGCTGCATAGCAGTAGTGGTACAGTGGCAGGCTCAAGCCTTTCAGCATATGTTAAGTTGTTGCAGCTGATATTCGCCGGAAAAATAGGTTTCTGACCCTTACGATTAAAACTTGCGTAATGGTGCTTAAAATTGCTCCATTTCTCAAGTTTGGTTTTGTAGTTTTGGTGCGATTGCCAGTTTGCAGTTGTCCTTCTTTGAAATTAAATTTTTTTCACTATAAGAGGATCTCTAGCTGAACGCGGCTTGGCACTCACATAATATTTATTGAGTTTATTTCTCGGAAAAGTATGCTGTGGATTTATTTAGTAAGGCTATCTATGTTTGACATATTTGTTATGGTTTGTAGAACCGATAAATTGTCTGAGCATACAATGTATTTCTCCTTGGTACCGAGGGCAAATTGTGCTGCTTGAAGAATGGCGGTAGCTTCGGCAGTGAATGAACAGAAGGGGAGTAAGTGACCAGTCGTGATTGAGACGTGGTTTGTGTCTACTACTGCAAAATCTACGGATGGGTTGATTTTAGTTTCAGCGGTGTACAAGTTTGTTTGGATTTTACATAGGAAATACATTTACGTTGAAATGGTATAGATTCGTTGAAAAAACAATATTTTTTTCAACCGGTCATTTCAGCTTTTCTTCTTGAGACCTCAAAAATAATTCTCAATGGCTTATTAAACCACTTTTTTTAAATAAAATATATTTTAGGGACACCCAAAAGACCTGAAAAATGCGAAAATATGAAAAAGGGAAATATTTGTTTTCAGTATAGAACAATCCCGCCTTAACATATTTTATCACAAATTTTTGGGCCACACTTATACGAGTGTTATTTTTATAATTATCTAAAAAGGAAATAATAAAACTTTAATGAAATCTTCTGTATACTCTATAGCGCAGTATATTACGTAGTGTGATTACCCCCATTATCTATTGGCATACTTTTTTTTTTGCATATACATATGTATGTATGTATTTTATGTTCGATGCTAACTACTCATTTCAATGTTGTCTCACTAAACAAAGTCGTTCGCCTATCTCATCACTTTACTTTAATGGCATTCCAAATTTTTTTTATCACAAAGCCATCGAAATTAGTTATTTGGTTCTAGCTTAAGATTCACATTATGAGAATTATCACGCCCAACCTACTTCATTTGTTTGATTTTGGAAAGAATTTTCGTCATCCCTTGCCGAAACCAGTTTGTAATAAAACCGAACTTGACAAAGGATGACGAAAATTCGTTCCAAATTCAATAATTTCTCACCCTGTCGGAAGCAACAACCACAAAAGATCATAACTACTTCATTTGTTTTAAATTTCATATTTTTTGTGGGGTTCGAAAGAGATAATTTTCCAACTTTTTTCTTAATAAGTTCATGTTGTAACATTTTACCCTATTACTGGCGCTTTATTTATTATTATTAGCCGCAATAACTTCATTTAGAGTTTGATCAAATAATTTGATAAGATTTAAAATTTACAAACACATTCAATATTAAAGTAATTATGGCAATAATACGAGCAAAATATGTTTTTGGTCATTGTTTGGCCATATAACTATTTTATTTAATTATTTTTAAAAAACAACAATACTCAAAGCGTTTGTTTACATATAAGATGGCATTGAGCTGAAATACAAAAAAAAAATTTTTCTAGGCAGAAGAAAACCTTACTCTAAAAAAACCATAAAATGTCAATTATCAATAATTTTAAATGTATTTTGGAACGATTTTCCGTCGATCCTTGTCAAATTTGGTTTTGAAACAAACCGGTTTCGGCGTTGTGCCATCTTCAGTGCTATTTTTCGTTCTGTTTTGTTTACATCTGGCGGTCCCTATTTATTGTGTTTTGTCCTTCGTAGGTATCGGTATCTATCGTTAACTAGCAGCCAACAAATGTTTGTAGGTGTATGCTACCTGTCTTTAGGGTTTATTTGTCAGCGTGAAGTTTTTTTTCTTTTACGGTTGCCTATGTGGTATGCATGGGTAGGTAGAAGTCAGTAATTTTTGTCCTGTGGGATGTTCTGTGTTGGTCCTGTGCGTTAGTTTCTTTGGTAGTACCTAAGTTCGTGCTTTGTTTTTTGTAAACAAGTTTCAATGGCTCAAATATTACGTCCGAGTTGGTGTTCGTCTGTTCGTTTATTATTCTTCCGTCAAATGTTTTCTGTTTGTATATCTTCATGTTTTCCAGTGAGTTTAGGCGTCGACCTTTTTGCTGCACATGCAATACCTCTACGGTTTTCTTAATGTTTGCTGGTGTACATTTGCTGTGGAACATGTGATTTGCAAAGTTAGATTCAGGTGTTGTGTTGGATTTCCGTGACTTCTTGTTGTAATCCCTTATGTGTTTGCGGAACTTTGTTCTTACTTTACGTCCTGTTTGTCCTATGTAGCTGTATTGGCATTCGCAGGTCAGTTGGTATACGCCTTGGCTGTTTAGTGAGTCCTCTGTATTTGTACTTGTCCGTAGTATTCATCCTAAGTTGTTTACTGTTTTAAATGCTGTGCGAATGTTATGTTTTTTGAAAAAATTTGCTAATTTATGTGTCGATTTTCCTGTATAAGTTAATACCGTTCATGTCTTTCCGTCTTTATCCGTATCGCTTCTTTTTGGGGTCCCATTGCTTCTTCTGATTTTGTCTATCAGATCTTTTTAATATCCGTTATTGACCGCTAGGAAAACTCTAGTCTAATTCTTGATCTTGAGAACAAAAATTACACAGATGAAGTCACAAGCCGACTTTGGTTTTATTTTTGTTTATAATAAAATAAGGAATGCTAAAGACCACATAATTATTTTAATTATTTAAAATAATAAATATATTTACATAATTTAAAAAAATATTTTTAATAAAAAAGTTTGAAACTAAAAACTTGAATTTTCAGGAAATTCTTCATTTCTTTACATATGTGAACACAATGTTGCATGCAACTCCGAATTCATTAAGCGTCAAGGAAGAGGTGTGAAATGGTGACATCAACAGAGAAAAAATAACACACACACACTCACCTTTTTTGAGAAGGGCAGTTTAAGCAACGCCTGTTGGTAGACGATAAGACATTGAGAAAATGCACCAACAATCAACTTGCAACAAGAGAGTGTGCAAAAAAACACTCAATATTTGTGCAGCAAAGGTTAATTGTTTGCATTGGCTTGCATCAATGTTTGTCAATGCTCCGCCTGTAACGAATATGCAAAATATACAGAGGTAACAAAAAAAAATGTGTGTGGAAAATGAGTCATTGAATAATTTGTAGTTATCGTTTTGCAGTTGTTAGCAGAGTAGCTTGTTATAAATGTTGCAAGAAATATCTACAGAAAGCAAAACAATTTATATTAAAAAGAAATTTTCGTACTATTCTCTACTAAAAGTGGAATTTTTCGTTTGAATTGAGAGAATCCGAAAAGGAGTGTCAACTATGCAAATTAATTGGAATACTCGAACGTTGCACTTGGAACATACTCGTACATTACGAATAATGTTTGAAATGCGTTTTTTCTTCATTATATATGTACATTAGATATGTATGTATGGTATATCGATTTCTGTTTTATAAAAATTGTTCCTTACAGCTCGTAATGTAGCGAACATAAATAAAAAAGGAATTGTATAAACGTTATGTCGCATAAAAATTAGCTCTTAGGCAAAATTCGTAAAATCAGTCATTAACATTGAGTTTCTGCTAAATTTTCAAACTACTTTCGATGTATGTTAATTGAATAATTTCACTTTACAAACTTTGTAGATAAATGATGGAGCATAATTTCCATTGTTAAATTTGATTGCGGAAACATTGCAAATAGGGGGGTCAATTAATATTTTGATGGCCGCTGTGGTCGAGTTGGTTGCGGTGCGTGATATAACTCGATATGCCGCTGAGTTCGAGATTCGAATCTCAGCCAGCGCAAGTAAAACCTAAATCATAGAAAACGTTTTCTAATAGCGGTCACACATCGGTCAATCCATCTGGAAAAGTATTATGATGATAAGATTGTTAGTTAAGCAAAATATTGATTGAAAGGTGCTGCAAATTAATTTTTATTAAAAATCTAATCAGAAATTTAGCGACCCATACATTACTAAAGTCTTGATTATCTTCTGATTTCTCGACAGAGTGGAAATTTACAAAGTCCCCTTCACAAATTTATTCAGCTAAATACTAGAATATGGCTTCATTATCTGTAGTTAGCAAATCCACTTCTAGTCCGCCTCTGAAGTAAATTTTAACATTCCATCGCGTGTATCAAGCCATTTCCAACTTTTGTCTTTAAAACCTTGCAAATATATCTTTGAATTAAATGAACCCTTTTGCTGTTTATGTCAGGACTAACTCTCCTTTCAACTCTTTTTATTTATTTCATACTCTATTTATTTTTTATATAGTAATATCAGCTGATGAGGTTTTGAAGTTTGCTCTGTAGTTGTGCATTTTAAGATCTCAAAACGTATTACAAATAAATAAATTGAAAATGTAAGTAGGAAAAATACGAGAAGTAGTTTCCACCTAGAAAATTTTAAACTTTATAAAATGCTATAAAATATTTACCTGTACATAGATTGGATGTATGTATGGATTTAAGGTAGGCCGAAAAACCCTAAAATGAGTTTACCAAGCACTCAGACATCGTTGCCCATTGTATTTAAGGCCTGTAAAAAGGATAAATAGGATGAGGGAGAAGGGGTGGGTGGGGAGTCATAGGAGGTAATTACTCCTCAGCAAACTTCCCCGATTCTTTAACGAACCTGCGTAGTCCGCTGAGGGAAAGATAATGTATCTTGTCCATTCTCAGGACATCCGACCCGAAAATGCGCCACCTGAGTCTAGAGAACGCCGGGCAGCTGCAGAGCAAATGCTCTGTACTATCCTCGTCCTCAAGGGAGAATGCGCATAGCGGATTGTCGATGATACCTATGGTGACCATGGATTATGCTTCGTAATCAGTTCTGTCAGAGCTTGCACCTCCCTCCTCCTCTGGTTCAGGAGAAATTTCGCCACTGCTCTGTCTGGCCCTTTCAGAAAGCACTTAGTTATTTTGCAGGAGTCAGTACTGCACCAACAGCCTAACTTGCATTCCTGGACAAGTTTTGAAGAAACCCGAGCGTTTTCCAAAGCCTTTAGGGCAGCTTGGCTGTCACTACAGACATTAATATGGTATCCTCTCCAACCTTCGCCAACTATTCAGTCTGCTACTACTGACCCAAAGCAGAGAAGCCTCTGAAGTTACCCTCCAGATGTCAGCCAGCTCCAGTTTCATTATCAGTCTTGGAGCCATCAGTGTAGAAAGTTTTTACCGAGCTCCCCAGAAGAGTATATGGATCTCTCCATTCCTCCCATTGTGGGAAAGCTAACAGCGTACTTTCTCCCAAAATAGACCCCCGGTATCATTTTGTCATTTGTGGCCACAAGCAAAGGGTATTCCTCTGACACCCTTCCAAACAACTCCCTGTTTCCGAAGCTCCTGTCATCGTGCCACATGCCATAAGCATGCAGTCGACACATCGTCTAATAATGCTTATACCCACACTTCTTTATAATCTGTTCAGCATAGAAGCCGTGGTTTTCCCCATGGTTCTACGCCACCATACCACAGCAGAGTACGTGACTATCGGTCTGACTAAGGCTGTGTATACCCAAAGTACCATAGCCGGTCTCAGACCCCAAGTCTTGCTAAAGGTTCTCTGACACTGTCCGAAAACTTTCAGCGCTCGATTTACCTTCAGCTCGATATGAGTTTTCCACGTCAGCTTGCTATCTTGAGTTTCCCCTAAATATTTCACTTCCCCGGAAAGACTTACGTCTACGCCTCTGAGCACCGGAAGGTTGAGATCTTCCAATTTTCTCTTCCGTGTAAACAAAACTATCGTTGTCTTGCTGGGGCTTACAGCAAGGCCTTGCAGAGTGTACCATTCATCAATCATATTCAGAATTCTCTGTGTCTGTGCACAGGCTTCCCTGAGAGACTTTCCTGACGCCAAAGCACACACATCGTCAGCGTAGGCCTGGATGTGGGCAAAGCTTTGCATTTCCGTAAGCAGAGAGTCCACTACCAGGCACGACAAGAGAGGTGAGAGTACACCGCCCTAAGGGCATCCTCTCCCAACCTCTGCCATGGTAGAGAGGCCAGTTTCTTCCCCAACGGTCAGCAATCTTCTTGATAGCATGAAGCGAATTCATCTTACGATTGTTTCATCCACTGCATGCCGTCTGGCCGCAGAGCACATAGAGTCAAAAGTACCATTGTCAATGTCATCAAATACTCCCATTGTGTATTCCTCTGCTTCCAGCCCTACTTCGATCTTTGTTACAAGATCATGCAGAGCTTATTCACAGGATTTTCCACTCTGCTATGCATGCTGGTGAGTACTAAGGGGACTGTTGCAGTACCCTGTTGCAGTACCCTACAGAGCCTGGCCGACTCTTTCGTGTTTTCAATATCACTGCAGAAATCTCTATAAGAGCTTAATTTACACGATCAAATTTTCCTCCAATCTGCTTCCTTCCGAATTTTTGACGCCCGACTCAGAAGTTTTCTGGATTTTTTCCGAAGCTTGGTAAGTTCGGAGTTCCACCATGGGACCGCTTTTCCCTCCCTGCTTCTTCTCAGCGGGCATGTATCCTCAAAACAACCAACCAAAGTACTCGTTACCTTGTGGGTCTCTCTTCAATTGATTTTAAACCTTTGAGTTTAGGAAGATCTGGTATTCTCTCTTCTAGGAGCAACCCACATCTGTCCCAGTCCGCCTTTCGAGGATTCCGACCTTTTGGCATTTGGCAAGTATCAGCCTAGCCGGAACTCAATGAACTGATGATCAGAAAGAGATTCCCCATCCAAGACCATCAATCCTTTGATGTGATCCACCATGACTTTGTTGGTCAAGATAAGATCAATCACTTCTTGTCTTCTGCTGGTGACAAAGGTAGGCCTGTTACCTACCTTTTGTATAACCAGACCAGAAGACAGAATGAAGTGCTACCGTGCTACCCCGGATAGTGTTCTGTGAGTTGGCGTCACAGCCCACTTCCAGGCCCATACCATTAGACTCGGCGTACTGCACGATGTCCATGATCCCCTTCGATGGAGGGGGAAGTATATAATCGTAAGGCAGGTAGGCTGAGACTACAATTGCCTCCATCCGACGACCACCACAACAGAACAAACTCTTTGCTGCGACGACATCATGAGAGCAGAACTCCCTAAGCATCGGTCATTCAACCGAGCGCGGTACAATAATGCATGCACGCGGCCTGTCCGTTCTCTGAATTGAAGGACATTGCCCCAAGAAATGCTTCCAAGTCCACAAATACGCCCACGGCATACCCATGGTTCCTGAATTAGGATTAATTGGTGGCTTGTATGCAGTTTCGCATGCCTACGGCATAGATTAATGTTTTACGATTTTGGTAAGCTTACAACTCTCGCGGTTTCAAAAATCGATTTGTAGAAATCACATTACTTTGCATGCTTTTGGGCTCCGTAATGTATCCGTCTCCATCAAGTTAGGTATACACCGTAAGTATTGGTCCGTTTCAAAAATTTTGTTAGTGAATTATTCAATGAACATGCCGCTTTGTTTTTCTAGTAAGATTTTCAAAATTTGTATGTCAAAAAATGAAGTGAAAATTGAAAATTTTCACAAATCGTTGCATAAATGACGTTTCAAGGTCGACAACGTTTTTTTTTTTTAATATTCAATACAAAAATTTTAAAGTCAAAACATGTACCTTTAAAATAAAAATAAAAATTCTGAAATCCATTCAGTAGATCCTACGGAATTTATTTCCAAAAACCGCTCGATTTTAGGCCTTGGGAGTAGAGACCACCTTAAAACTTAATTTAGAAAAAAATCATAGTCTAAGACAGAGGAAAAAGCATTAAATTAAGAAAGCGTCCTCCGCAAAAGGGAAGGTGTGAGGAACCATAAACCGTTTTAGCAACCCCCACAAGAACACTTCATTACAGCTACAAATACGTGACGGAAAATTAAAACAAATTTTCATTAGGAAGTACCTGTAATAAAATCACAGAAAAAAATATACCTACCTCATTTCGTAAGTTTCCAAATGGCTATTAAATGAAATTAATATTTTTATATTTGCTAAATATGTATGTCAAAGCGATCATTTGCGCAACTATGTGAAATTCTATTTGCGAAAATTTAATTTTTTACCACTTACTTGTCCAGGCAACTCAGAGAAATTTCATTGGAAATTTATTCTACAACTTTCCATTTTGTGAATTCAAGTCGCTTTTTGACGCCAAATATATACATAAATGAATGTTATGTATAATACTCGTATCTATACAAAATAAAATGAAAAACTAAAAAATAGGTATAAGAAAAAATTAAATAAATATCCCCTAGAAATGCTTTTTCAGACCACTCGAAGATTGCGATATTTACATTATGCATTAGCATTACTTCATAAGAAGCTGATGCACCCATATGTACATATGTATGTATACAAATGCATATGCACACATGCATACACACGCCTGCAGGTGGTATGACTTTAAAATGAAAAATTCATAAATAAAAAACGTAGTCGTCCGAGGGATTCGGCTTCAGCAAGAAAGCGCACTGCATTTTCTTAGTTTACTTTCTACATACACAAATAACTGTGTGGTAACCAATGTAAAATTGTACATACATATGCAAGCACAGTGGCGGCAAAAAGTTAAGCGACTACCAGCTGATACCTGCCTACAGCACCTGAATGACACTCAACCCGCAGAATCTCTAGCGTTACTCCTCTGCGATAGAGAGCTTACATGATGATGATACTGACGCTACAACAACACAATCCCATTTGAGATTGTGCTGTAGAAAATTGGGATTTGCATAAAAGCCACTAGAATCATTGCAACAGCGGTACTTTAGCCGCCGACATCAGTGCGAGGCTGTGTGCAAAGAGAGAAAAAAGACGAACAGTGTCGGAGAGTGTAGTTGAAAGGGCGTTCAGGTGTCTCAAAAGTATCTTACAGGCGTAAAGGCAGAACAACTAGTAGGAGAAGAAAAATATTTGGAGTGGAGAAGTAGCGATGAAGCGCAGCGCTCAGCGTACTTAGCCAAACATATTTATATAAATAAATAAATAAAAAACAAATCGAAACACAAACATACGTATGTATGTGCAGACATACATAGATATAAAGATAAGCACATAGATTTTGTTTTCGTTGGCAAATGCATACGAAGAACGCCACAGGCACGCAAGTAGTATAACGTCTATCTAAATACTTAAAAGTGTCCTGTAGGTAAATGTCGGCGAAGGATTTTCGAGAATCCCATGTCGTCAGCTTATTCATAGCGCCATACATGCATGTACATACATACATGCATACAAGAGCTGGTTCTTAACTGTGTGCTATAATATCTTTTCGGTAAATAAGATACGGTTGTTCACATGTGTACCGCCAATACGATTTATTTGTTTAATATTAAATGGAAATGCTGAAATACTTACCTACATACATATGTATGTATATAAATATATTTTTAAATATACATACATATTGTCAAATACATAAATCCACACATAAATATATACATATGTATGTATACGAAAAGCGCGTGTCGACAGCAATTGTTGCTGATATTGCTAATGCAATGCATTTCATAAGCGTTGGCTTTATTCAAATTGGGCGATCTTTGCGCTTTGCTCTTGCTCATGTATTTATGTATGTTTGTATGCTTGTGTGTTTTTATGTATAGATGTTTGTGAGCGGACTATCCCAGTAACAAAAGCTGTTTACATTAAAAAATGATTTTAACATGATTACTAATGATTATCATCAAAGTTTCATACCTCTACGTTGTGTTTAAAGACATGTGTTAAGTATGTATTTAACTCTTCTTCTTCTTTGGTTTGGACCGGGACCAAAAAAACTTCGCCAGTTTCCTCTCTTCCCTCGCTAAGTTAAGCCAATTATTCACACCCAGTAAAGACGCGGGTACTTCTGCACTTAGTCCATCCAGTGTGTTCATGGGCGCCCTTGCCTTCGTTGCCCACCCATAGATGCCGATCATCCATACGAATGACAGGGCCAAGCCATCTCGTCCGGTGTACAGTCGCTCGTATAGTTCATCATTCCAACTTTTTCGATATCTGTCGCTCACGCGAACAGGACATAAGTCTTGCAAAGAACATTTCTCTCGAAACCCTCCAAAGCCTTCTCATTGCTGATCAACATCGTCCATGTTTCTGTATCAAAGGATGACATGATGAGGGATTTGTAGAGCGAGATTCTCGTTCATCGAAAAAGGGCTCAGCTTTTCAATTGCCTACCGAGCGCAAAGTAACCCCTGTAGGGAAGTGTTATTATTCATTTGACTTCGAGTCTGGTGGTGTTAATGCTGGATCCATGTTCTTCTTCATTATATAACATATAACATAGAAATCTACTTTATTGTGTGTGGGTCATCTTGGCTACCTGTGCACATCTCTTGAAAAGGCGCATTTTCTTTTCACCTCGTGAGTTGCTGCTGCGACGGAAAGTGTAATGCTACAGCATTGTGAAAACAGCAGTTAGCCTTGATAAATTCTTCCCGTGCAGTTTGTTAATGATTGAAGATCGCTTTGCGCATCAGGTTAAAAGTGGTTTCTTCCCAGTGTTAGCCACTTTTTGACTGGCTTGAGATATGAGACTATTGATAAAGCCTCGTCAGCTGTACTCCTATCTTGTGTAGTACTGTGCCCCGACCCCTAGATCACTGTCTTATGAAATTGGACGTGAAGGACGCTGAAGTCAGTGTTTTGATAGCCGACCTGACTCACACACATCTTAGATACTCGTAACAAAGCACTCAGCCTGGCATATAGTTTGTTGAATCAGCTAGTTGGAACGTGGTTTTATATTTGAGGTTGGTTGAATAGACACAACACTACAACCAATGTTTACATAGCGAGCTTTATGCAAAATCTAAGAATTGCCTGTCCCGGTTTTGTTTTGACTTTTCACTTGACACTATTTCATAGATATTCATGCGACCAGATTTAACATTATAACAATATAATAATTTGGCGCTTACACTATATAGCTTAGTGTTTGGCCGAGCTTCTCCAACTATTTGTGGTGTGCGTTTATTATGTTTTACCACAAATGGAGGGATCTGTAGTTTTTTGCTAACTCCGAATGTATTTTATAAGAAGCTTTTTCATGGCAGAAATACCCTCGGAGGTTTTTTCTATGATTTATGATTTAGATTTTACTTGCCCTGGGCGAGATTCGAAACTCGAACTCAGCGGAATATCGAGTTATGACACCCCACCCTACCCATTTGATCTCAGCGGCCACTTACGTAATCATCTCATCACCTCATCATCTTCTCCCCAAGACCCTGGTATAAGGATCTTAAATTATTGTTTGAATAACTGTAAACTTTTCCCCAATATTGCTTTCGGCAACAAGTGATGAAAACGAATACAAAAATGCATTACGTTGTCAGTCTTTATGACTAAATGTTTGATAAATTTCGATATTGGTCTCTTTTTGCTCATACATGGCATGCATATACGTACATACATACATACATACATATGTACAATTTAATTGCCATAAATAAGAATTCACGTTAAATTGATTGCCGTAATCGATATAGAAGTACTTATTTATAATTTGCACCTACAAACTGCAACGAGACGTATTAAATTGTAACAAAGTCTATTAGTCGGAAAATAATATACATATATAGTATATATATATGTATGTGTATGTACGACAAAAAGGGAGCGCTCTCCAATGGATCCCAAAAAAAAAAAAAAAATAAAAGCACTTCCCAAATGATCGCAACGTCTTTTCGTTTTTACTAAAAATTCCGAAAAAGGCCGAGCCTTTCAATATCGTTATTGTAAAATTAAAGTAGTTGCATACATAACATGACAGATTATGAACGCAACTAATATTGAAAGGAAGATATACGGGGTGACTATCAAAACTACTTGGAACTTGCATTAATACTACTAAAATTAAATGAGTTATAAAACTGTATACTATAAGAACACAATCACAAACTTTCCTTCCAGGTTATGAGGGATTTGATGGCAACTTAAGAGATGTTGTTCTAGCTAGCGGAGCCTGTGGTCCGTCCAGAGGATGCGCATCAGAGCTTTAAGAAGGGGGGAGAAATCTCAAAATAAACACAAAACCTTTAGCTCGAGTTTATGATGCAACGTCAACATGGAATAAGGAGTGTTGATCATAAATGATATAAATTTTTTGTTTTACTTTTAAGCCAATTGTTCTTTTTGAGCGATAATTTTTTCCCGACTGTCATTGAGCTAGAACCAGTTTTGTTAGAGACGAAAACAATTTTGAATGATATTTACAAGATAATAGTAATGGCCTTCGAATGGATATAGTTTTCTTGGCATAAAGTTTCTACATAACAAAACAAGACACTCATTCATAGTCAGCCCTAGAACGTTCCAGCTGGACCCTAACTTTAAAGAATATTTCATCATGAAATGATTCACAGAATGTAAACTTAAAATAATTTAATGCGGAAACAATATCCCATATCTAAAAAATTCTCGAAGCAGGTATATAGGTCTAGTTAAGAGATAGGAAAGAAGCCCGCTCCGCTTTGGAGTTGTGTAAACCCCAATCAGCAGGCTTTCTACATGAGTGGTGATCTCTAGATAAAATAAATTGCATAAAGTGCATACGTTTCTTTGAGTTATATGGTTTTGTGTACAGCTTTTTTACTAAACAAAAAAAAAAAATTGCGAAGTATAGCTCTCAATCACTTCTCTGTTTGTAAACTGCAACTGTGTCTGGTTCACGAATGTCAAATATGATTGAAGTACGACGCCATTTGCTAAAATTATAGCCTTCCGGTAGGGTGATTAATTTTGTGTCACCTTGTATGACAAATTTCCAATGTAAAATAGATAAACTTGAGTCAAGCTTCAAGCACATTCAACAATCAGAACCATTCAATTTGTTATACGAGTTTGTCACATTTGTCTTTCAATCGTTATCATTTTAAATCGTATTATTTAAAGTGAGTGATTTTCACAGTAAGTTCAATAGGAAGTAGTACATACTGGTAGCAACATTAAATCTCCTCGCTGAGAACACCACCCAACATGCACTCCATCATCAGCATCCTCTGTCCTACTACGAGTATACATAAAAACAAATATGCTCCAGTATATACAAACATACATAAATATGAACGTCCGCTCGTCTAACGAGTTTTTTTGCATGTGCTTTTGGTTTCTTTTTTGCATTCGGTCTCAACATAATTTTTGCCTTGATATGCAAATGCAATTATAAAAATTAATTCACAACAGCTAAACAAGCTTAGCTGTCAACTAGTCAATGAAGTTTGAGTTTTTGTAAAATTTTTTTTTTTCACATACATAGTATTATGGTTTTTCAAGTTACTACAGACTTTCTTCATTATACTTTTTTTTTATCAGTCTACAAGCTGTCCATCAGCTGTCCATAGCGATTAGCATTTAATGATTGCATTAAATCTATTTTGAAGTATAAAGTGTCTAAATCGTTGCTAACGTGCATTGAAAAAAAGTAAATAAAAAAAACAGCTTATGATTGAATGTTTAGGGACTAAATTATTCTTTAAAGTCAGTTGCTTTCCGTTTCGGTAAAACTGAGGAAGCTAAAAAAATTTAAGCGTTTTTTTTTATTAAAAAATATTGAGATTTTTATTTAAGTTGATAAGGAAATTTATAACACAAGACCAATCTTGTCTAGGTTTTAGTACTCGACATTAGACGAGCTTGAATCAAAAATACGATTTGATTAGTCGGGTATGCAAATATCCAAGCAGCAAACGAAAGCCTCCGTTGAACTTAGAGTAAACATTTTTTTGAACTACTTGCTAATTTTCGTTTAGAGGTAAATCGATAAATGCGACAAACATGAAATTTGTTTGTATCCAAAACGAAATTCAAAAGAAATTACAAAAAAAAACTTGAAACTAGAATGCCTGTCAAGGCGAATTCATGTAAGGAGGTAGCGATTCTAAAAATGCAACGCTTTGGTGGATTTTTGTCAAACTTTCTCTCCTTTGTATTTAACTTTCGCGAAATATTTTTTACACTGTTAGTGTAAACGAAACAATTGATAATTTGCAACTAAACAATTGATTTTGACAAGCAACCACCAATCAGCTGATTGATTAACACCACCTTTTATGAATTCGCCTTGAATCCCTGTATTTCTTCAATTTTTTGAATTTTTGTGGAGCTACGTTGTTGACAGTTTAAAATTTAAAATTTAAAATGGAAAACGAAGCAACTGAAAAATTCACTAAATTAGTAAATAGCACACTCCAAGGCGAATTTAACAAGGTGGTGTTAAGGAGCCAGCTGGTTTTTTCGCTTTTTTCGCTTTGATGGACTGAACGTCAAAGAGCTTTGTTCTGATTGGCTGGCGATGTAAATCACCTACAGAAATTCGACATTCAGTCCAGCAAAGCAAAAACAAAATACATGGAGGCCTTTTCCTTATATACGCTTACCACCACCTTGATAAATTCGCCTTGGCACACTCTCACTGTAGCCGATGAAAACGCAGCTTCTGCGTCCTCAGTCAATTTAAAATTAAGAAAAAGTATTTTTTTGGCACGAGCTACACCATCAGCTTATGAAGCTAACGAAATAGCTTGAAAAAATTTAAAAAATATATTCGGTTCTTAAAACGTGAAGTGAAGTTGGAAATAACAAATAACACCTCATATTTTATCCAGATCCGCTGATTGCATACCCTAGTGGAGCCAAAAGTTCGTAAAAACTATGTTTTATTTTTAATTGTTTTAACCATTTTTGGCTTCACAAAACCGAAAGAATGAATATGACGTAATTAGTTGCATCGACGCTTGAGAGATAAGAACAGAAAATATTTTAATTTAAAATATTAATTATAAACGGATTTTCACAAAGTGAAAAACTTGATTTTATATGGTTTTTGTTATATAATCAACTGAATTTTAATTGAAAATTCTTAAAAATAAATAAATGTGTATAAGGGGAAAGCTATGTATGTCATTTTGAATTTGGTTGCAAAATATTTGACCAGCACTGTAGATATATAAAAATTGGTTAACCGAATGTTCGCTCTAATAGCAGCCGTTTAAATTGACAACTTTTATATTTTTTTTAATTACTTTTTTTTCAATTCTTTAACAAAACCCATATACAAATATTTTGCAAAGTTTGAATAGTTACAAATATACAAAATTTAAAATTAATTGACAAATTTCTCTAAAATTCTCGTACATAAAAATTAAAAAAAAATTTATCAGACGTTTTCGCCCACTCATTTTAGTGCAATAATGTGAAGGTTTCAAGTGGCTCATTACTACCGCTGATGTTTTACACTCTTTTTACTGACGCCTTGCGTAATTTTTCCCATATAACATACACTCGACACTTTTTTTGGCAAGAAGTTACGGAAGAGGGACATACAAAATTGACAAAAATCCACGGTAATATTAAACTTCTTAAAATTTGCACTTTATTGCACTAAAATTAAAGAGGCTACAAAAAGGCATACTTAAAAAAAAAATTTATTTTAAAACAGTACGAAGGTTTAAGAAAATGGTGTATAATTAAATTTAATTAGAAATTTTTAACTTGTGTTTATAAGAATTGAATTTAAATTGAAAAACATGAGAATTTAGGTAATAGAAGAAAATAGTCATAACTTTTCGATCTTGTGATATCGTATTATTCGACTAAAGTGTGTTTTTTTTGACAAATTTGTCAACTTCATAATGTATAGAAATTCTAAAAAAAAATTGTCATGTTCTCATATGTATCCACACATTTCCAATACCGAATATTCACATATTTTACTTGCGATATTCTTGTGGCAACGCAATAGCTCAAGTCTATTTTGAACAAATCGCCAATATAGAAATATACCTTAGTTAAGAAATTATATGGGCACGACATCAATACATTAAATTATTAAAACAAATGGAGTTATCGAAGTTTTGTTATTTTTGTTTAATTATTTATTATCAAAGTAATACTATATGTAAGTAAAATAAAACTCAGATTTCATTTATACCTAAAACAAACTTATAAAGAACATATTCTTTATAGAAAATATTTATATCTCCATATGTTCACAAAGTGAGTTTTCCTTAAATATTTTCGTGAATTAGGCCTGTCAATAATTAATATGTTTTCCGTTTTGTATTTCAACTTAGTTATCATGACATCGCATATTATCGCTGTATTGCCACTTTTAATTCTATTGCTGTGTTAAACTAATGTACATTCTTAAAAACTCCAGCATTTAATATTGCCCTCAGATGTTCGATGGGGTTGAGGTCTGCACTTATTGCTGGCAAGTCCAATAGCGGTATTTTTCTAAACATAAAAAACCGCTTTGGTAAGAGTTGCAGTGAAATGTCCAATTGCCAGCGTAAATTTGCCCGGCAATTCTATTAACTCACCATCGAGCAAGTCCAACATCGATGCATTCATTTAAGTCGATAAGAAGCAAAACTTGTTTTCGTTACTTGGAGCGCATGGCGTTAAATTTGGCGTTTGTATCAAGCGTCGATTTTTGTTTATCTACCACTCCGTTGATTAGTGTCATACCATACCAATGGTATTTCTATCGCGGCTTAGCATTTTACAACATGTTTTTATTTCCATGCCACTTCCACGGAAGTCTATTGCTCGTCCTTGCTCAAGTTCAGCATATTTGACTTTAAAATCAAAACTATAAAAAAACAGTTTCTTTTCTCTTAAATTATTTATTTATTACTATGTATTTTTTGTAGTCGGACGAATGTATGCCCACTGATTAGAATATAAGTGTGCTTTGTCCAATCCACAAGAAGGGTGAACCTGCAATTCGCGCCAACTTTATCGTGCGTCTTTTTTAACCTCATACTGGAGAAGTTAATTTAAGCCGCAGAGAAAGAGTTCGGAACTGCTTGCTTACTCCGATGGCTTTGAAATGATCGGTCTTAATTACCGAGCAGTAAGTTCTGACAAAGTATCTCCTGTCATCAAGAAGACAATCAGCCAAGTGGAGGACTTTGTTCACTTAGGAACCAGCCTTAACATTCAACAGAGATCTCACTTACCAACAAGTGCTACTATAAACTGAGTAGGCAATTGAGCAGTAAAGTCCTCTCGACGGACAAAAACCACACTCTATACGTTTTTCATTATGCCCGTCCTATTTTACGGCGTAGAAGCATGGACGATGAAGAGCTCTTTCAGTGTTCGAGGGAAAAATTCTTCGAAAGAGGTTTTACGCCTTTGCGAAGGCGAATGAAAACGATGAGCCGTACGAACTTTATAACGACGCAGATATAGTGCAGCGAACTAAGAACCACAAGCTCCGCTGGCTAGGTCATGTCGTTCGAATGGATGAAACAGCTCCAGTTCTGAAGATTTTCGACGTGGTACCCGCTAATGGTAGCATAGGAAAAGGGAGCAATCCTTTGCGTTGGAAATATCAAGCGGTAAAGGATTTGGGTACCCTTGGCAAATCCAATTGGCGCCAGTTAGCGAAATATAGAAATAACTGGCATGCTATGCTGAGCTAGATCAAATCGCCTCGGCGGTTATTGAGCCAATTAAGTAAATGCGTCTCCAACATGAAATATCAATTAATGCCTTCATGCATTACGAGATACTAAGATTTAAAACAAACGGTATTACGAATAAGATTTGAAGAAGTAATCGATTAACAGTGAATAACAACAATTTGTTATAACAACAATCCGCACAAAAAAAATGCATAGTTCCTGACATATGAGTTATAACACTTAATATATAGATATGCACATATAATTTCTGTACTAAGGTATTATGAAAGATATTTGCGTTGTAAGGCTTTAATATTCAAATTTAATTAAATATAAATGCAGCCGTTAAATATATCATGCTAAATGACATCAACACATACATACATATGCATATGTACAAACATAACAACAAGTATATATTTAAATAATGTTATATTGTGGCCGCTGTTGTCGAGTTGGTAGCGGTGCTTGCTGTTATTCGATATGCCGTTGGGTTCGAGGTTCGAATCTCAGCCAGGGCAAGCAAAATCCAATTTAATAGCGGTCACCTTCGGCAGGCAATGGCAAACCTCGGAGCGTATTTCTGCCATGAAAAAGCTTCTCATAAAATACATCTGCCGTTCTTAGTCGGCACAAAATTGTAGGTCCCTCCATTTGTGGTAGAATAGAAAAATGGCGCACACGGCAAATGGTAGGAGAAGCTCGGCCAAACAATGAGCTATTTATATAGTGTAAGCGCCTCGTTTTATTATTTTATTATGTATTAATAAGTAAGTAACTGGTTAATTTAATAAACCGACACTCAAAGCACTTCAAAATACGAGTAAGCAGGAGAATTTGAAAGCATGCCAGAAGAGCATACGAATATTTATTCACATTTATTTATTAAGTGTATAGAGAATACCATAGCAGAATTATGTATGTATATATATCTATGTGTGAGCGTACCTACATACGTAAATATGTATGCTTAGAAGTATTCATCTGTGGTGCTATTTGAAATTTGAGAAGTTGAAATATGCACACATATATATATAAACATAAATGTAAATAGCTACATACAAATGTGCAAATGTGCGGTGTTGGTAATCCCATAAATGACTTACTAGACTAAATTTTGCATTAAAAGCATTACAACAAGCTAAATAAAGTGGAAGCCATCTGGAGCTATCAACCATCAGCACAGTGCAGTACACTCACACATACATAAATACTCGTATATATGTACATAGAAGGATCCGCAAACGTTCTAAGTGTTCGATTCATAACACGTTTTGTTGGCAGACAAGTGAGCTGCAAATTACCAAAAGCTCATTTAATGCCAATGCACTTGTGTTTGTACTTACACTTTGAGCTTATTTCTATACGAATTTTTAGAACGTAACATTTAAATATTCGCTCTCTTGAACTGTTTTTAATATTCATAAATTGTTAAACGAAAATGCATAATATTTTTTTCTATTTAGCACGAAATTTGCAGATTAATTTCTACATCCTTTACATTTTAGCAATTGGAAATTAAGGAAGAAAACTGTGAATAACCTTATTATGACAATTTTGTTTCGCTGCTTGTTGTTTTAAAAAAGCAGTTAGTTCTATATTGTCTGTAATCTGGCCAGCATGCTTGCCGGTTTTAATCTTAATTTTGGTCCTATTACTATTCTTATACTTTTATATGTATGTTTGAACATTTACCCCACCTTGTAATTATAAACGCACCAAAAAGATCACTTCTAATTCATTTACTAATTTATTATAATTTTTCAAAATGCAGGAAAAAACGACCACTTCCAATTCATTTACTAATTTTTTATAATTTTTCAAGTGCAGAGAGTTCTCAAACTAACTCATTAAGCTACAAAATTTTTACATTATTACAAAAAATTTAATCAACTTTTATAAAGAGAGTATATTTTTAAACAGTAGATATTAAAAAAAATTTCTTCTTAAAATATTTTCGAGTATGCAATTTTGTAGTACATTCAATTTTTAGTATAATAAAACATAACAAAATTTTCAAGTAGCTACAAAACACTGATGATATTTGATTATATTTTTATTGGCAGTACGCAATTTGCGCCATTTAAAAAAAATTTAATTTCCCTTTTATGCACTTTTATGGAAGAAATTGAGTAAGGGCGCCTATAAAATTGGATGTTCAAAAAAAAAAGTTTCATACACAAAAATACCTTATACGACTATATATTTTTTTAAATGTTCCAAATTTTGATGATATTTTGTTAAATTATTGTACATTTTTTATGAAGTTCAACATTTGGAATGTATAGATTTTTGTAAGAAAATAAGCTATAATTTAAAAGAAACTAACCAAAATAAAACCAAAAAATTTGCAAAAATTGCTAATAAGTGGTGTAGATCTGCAATCGCTTTCTATATGATAAACACAAAATATTTTAGAACTTATGTCTACGAGTACTTTCTATTTTAAATTATTTTGTTGTAGGGGTCTATGAATTCCGTGTTGAACCGTTTATCAATCTGAGAGTCTTTTTTGAAAGTCAACTTTTCAAATAATATCATAGTAAAAGGTAATCCATTATATTTAAAATAGATGACTGTAGTGATCTATATCTCGGGTTCTATAAGTGCGATTGAATTACGCTAGATGGCGTTAGAAAGATGATATTTTGTACTAAAAAAACATTATGGGAGAAGTGTTGATTACTTGACTCTGTAGTGTTTCAGCGCATGTCAAAAATGGACACCAGCAAAGAGAAAATACGCTTCTTATTCGAAAAAGGCGAAAACGCAAGTCAGGCAGCTGAAAATGTAAATAGTGTTTATGGTCCTGGTACTGTAATAGCCAATCATGCACAATTTTGGTTTCGTCGATTTCGCTCCGGTAATTTTGAAGTAAAAGAAATCGTCGAGTTTGACCGTCATGCGAGCACTGTTTCGATTGCCCAGGAGCTAAACATTGCACAATAGACAGTTTGGAACCATTTGAAAAATGATGGATACACAAAAAAGCTCGATGTATGGACACCACATGAGTTAACGAGAAAAAACCTCATAACCGAATTGTGATGAAAAGTGAATCACGTACGACAACGTGAAACGAAAACGGTCGTGGTTGAAGGGCAGTGAGGCAGTAGTGACGGCCATTAAGGGTTTGTTGTGTGGTTGGTGGGACTGGCAAGGAATAATCTACTATGAACTGCTCCCCTACGGCGAAACTCTTAATTCGGACATGTACTGTCAGCAATTGGATCGTTTAAAGGAAGCAATCGCCCAGAAGCGACCAGCTTTGGCCAACAGGACAATGCCAGACCACACACATCGATAGTGACTCGCCAGAAGCTCCGAGAGCTTGGTTGGGAGGTTCTTATGCATCCACCTTATTGTCCGGACCTCGCACCAAGTGATTACCATTTGTTTCTGTCTATGGCGAATGATTCGATTGTGAAAATCGATTGTCCCAGTGTTTTTGCCAATAGGGACAAGGGTTTCTATGAGAGAGGTATATTGAAAATACCTTCAAAATGGCAACAAGTTATCAAGTAATATAGTGCATATTTAACATAAATCGGATAATTCTACCTTTGGTAAATAAAGCCCTAAATTTAATGCAAAAATAATGGATTATATTTTACTAGAGACTTGATATTTTAGTGAGAGCCTATCTTTTGTGTTCATATTAAAGTCTAATGTACATTTTCACCAACAATGTTTAATATTTATTCAATTCACTCAATTAAGTAATAATTACCACTCCCTGGCAATTCAACAAAATTAAGTTTTATTGCATATTTAATGGCTAACATGAATGGTTAAGTCCTAGAAATAAAAGTGACCACAGCGCTGTTAAGAAAAAATGGAGTTAAAATATTCTAGTTATTCGATTTTCATCATATTCACTGTCAACGTTTTGTTCATGTTTAATTGAAGTACATTTCGAGCCATAACCGCCAAAAGGACGTAAGCAACAAATACATTTTTTTTCATCAGAAGGTGTTTTTTATCTAATTTTCTCCGCAGTTAAGCTTCACATTTGAATGCAGTTTCATATTCAAGATTTACGTTGTATTTTCTAAAAAACGCGACTATATTTATTAAAATGTGGTTTGCTTCTGCCGAGAAATTAAAGAGAATCAGCCTTCTAAAATCTTTCATTTGTCGGTTACGTCATTTTGGCTGTTATGGCTCGATATGTATTACAAAATTGTATATTGCTATGAGCTTTCTTGTTGACGTTATAACGAATAATAACATATTTGGACAATCAGTTGTATGCCAGGTTAATTAGTTGTAAGATATTGCTAAATTTAACTTAAAAATTTCTTTTTTTTAGTAAGTAAGTACAATACATGTCGTTGTAATTAAATCGGGTCCATTTCGACAAATAAAATCAATATACATAAATTTTTCATTAAAAAACATTCGATTTTCTAACAAAATACTAATATTTGTAAAACTTGAACTTGGAAGAAAAAATAAAATTAATTTTTAAACTTTTTCTCAAATATTTTAGACTTTCAATTTTAGTATAATTACATAAGTGCAAATTTGAAGAAGCCAAAAATAGCCGCTAATTTCTGACCACACTAAGCTTGCATGGCTACAAAACTGCATGCTCTAAAAAAAATTAAAAAAAAATTATTTAAAAATATGTACTATTTGATCGTGAGTTCTAATTTAAAAAGTAATGGTAAGCTAACAAGTTAGCTAAGCGTTGACATTTACTTGCAATCTTGTTACTGTTGTTCCAGCCGTAGGAAAAAAGTAACTACCCACAACCCTATCTGTTAAAATAATGCTTTATATACTCCATATATTTTGTGAGACAAATCTAACACATACTCCCTGTAAAGTGAGCAGCGTTCTCTTTCTTTTACACGGAACTCGGTTGTATGAAATTCTAAATGTAATTCTAAATAATGTCATATGAATATCGTTAATATTCAAATGTTTTAGTTTTTTGTAATTGTATTGGAGAATGCGTTTGACCGTTCTTTCTAGGAAATTTCTCCACATTGCTTCACGTGGGTGTAACGCATTTTTTTCGTTCTTACTAATGACATTTATGCGTGTCTCTATTTCCACTCTCTTTCTAACGCTGTCTGTATTAAAGCTTACAGAGCTTGTAAGTTGTTTGTTAGCAGTACATGTTTTATTATATAATATTATGTTATTGAAAACCAGTATATTGGTTATCTCTGCAGTTAGTTAGCTATTGCTTAGCGTGAAACAATTTATTGGTTACCGCAATTCAATTTATTGGTAACTCTTTAGATAGGTATGTGTTATACAAAACAATTTTATAGGTTATCTATTTAAGATAACCACCTTGTCTATAGGTTTATAAAAATCCTTTTTATAAAAAAAAACATTTTTTGCAATTAAAGTATTTTATTTTACAATTTTTCATTATGCTACATTAGTTAAATATTGAAATAGAAGCTATTAATAATTTCTTAATATAAGATACCAGTTTAAAATGTTAAAACAAGCCGTAATCAACTTAAAAGATCAAAAAAATTATGTATAAATAACAACTAAAAACATTTGCAATGAAATATTAATAAGAGAACTTAAAATTGTAAACTAACTTTAAGGAGTAAAAATAATCACAATTTCTTTTTAAATAAAAACACACATATACACAATAATTATTATTTATTTGTGATTAAGCTCTAATTTTTATACGATTGGTTGATTGTAGGTGCGTTTAAAAGCTCCAATGAATAACAACCTTCAGTATAGTCAAGCCCGTTGTGGTTCACCTGACCAAAAAAATATAAGAGAAAAGAAAATAAAATTATAAATCAAAAGTCTAAAATTTTCATAAAAAATAATAATTTATTAATAAGAAAACATTATTAACAGAGCGATAATTGATTAATCTTCTACAATATGCATTTCTATTTTTAGTAATTAAATAGTTTTGAAAAATCAATACTTACATATTTACAACTATGTAAATTGCCGAATATGTGTGTACAGGCAATAAAAAATTCTCAAAAATTGTAAATTTTCACAAAAAATATTTTTTAAATTAAAAAAATTTATTAATCAAATATTTCGGTTTTTAATTATTTAACTTTTTTCGCCAAGTTCAAAGTTTTCAATATTATCAAATCAATTTGAAAGAATCTATAATGGACTAAAATATAATTGACCAATCTTTCTTATAAAATAAGTTTTTGTTTATAATTATTTAGCATTTTTGAAAAATAAGGCTAAGCTAACAACTATTAAAGAATTTGTTTATGCTCGTGCAAATGATAGATGGGCAGCACAAATTACGATCTTAAGGATTTCTAGGCAGACTTGGCCCAGATGGGATCGTAAACGGTCGCGTAGTCTGTGTTCCTTAAAACGGGATGATATATCCCAGGTAATTGGCGCCCTAACAGGGCACTGCCTCAAAGGTAAATAACAATGCGGTGCGACTCGGAGTACCTTCCCAGAGATGCTGTAGAAGCTGAAAATATAAAGAAGAGGAGGAAACGGTTCTACACCTTTTATGCATTTGTATAACGCTAGGGTGAAGCAGGCTACGTCTTCTAGGGGCACCTCTTTTTGGGGACCTCGGAGAACTAGGTGATATAGATCCAATATGCTTGACGAGATTCGCCAAGAACTCTCGCTGGTTATCAGTGGCAGCCACACCTACCTAACAACTATGTAAAATGCCGTATTACTATCCTGTACATGCAATAAGGCAGTCCTCAAAAGAGAAATTTTTCAAAAACAAATTAAATTACTATCAAAGAAAATATAATGGTTAAAAAAATAATCGATTATGATAAAGAAAAAATAGTTTTAAGACAATGCTTAGTTTTCTTTTATTATGTAATCTGCGTATTTACTTTTATTATGCAAGGAAGAAACCGTTCGTACTGCTGCTTTGGGCTGGCGATGTCTCACCTCATCATGATGGTGTTCTCCTGAAGAAAATGTTGTATATTATGGTTATTAATTTAATAATATTGTTATGATATTAAATACTTCCAATTATATTAAAGGGTAAGACTTATTATTAATTTCTCATTACAAATTTGCAAAGCGCACACTATAAAAGCTTTCTCATTCCCCATGCATTACCATATACGGCAATTTACATAGTTGTAATTAAAGTATTGATTTTTCAAAAATGTAATTAATGTAATGTAATGAATTGTTATGTAATTAATGGAAATAGAAAGGCAAATTATAAGAAAGAATAAACAATTATCTTTTTTTTCATATTCACCCCTATTGTGAGTTTCGTTTTCGCCCAAAATAGTTCACTTTTCACTGTTCGCTTATTATAAATTTCGGCCGAAAATTTTCCGCTTTCGAACATTGTTCGCCTTATCGGTAACACTTATTTCGGGCGGAAATAGTTGGCGGATTATTTGAATTTGTTCGCTATTTTTTGAGAGGCGAAAAACTTCGCGCCTAGAAAATGTAATTAGTTAAATTTAAATTTTTTTTTTACGTAAGATCGCCTCTTCCAGGAACAAAACGGTAAACAAGGTTTAAAGAGGGATAATATTAGGTAGACTGCAGGAAAAGCCGGATATTGCAAGAGGAAAATGTATCTGAGTTTTGAAAACAGCAGGATGATGCTGAATAGTTTGTTACCTACACGTTTTTAGTATCCACCTTCAGCGAAAAATCGCATGCACGCTTCCCAACTGCCGGAATAGCAAATTGAAGTCGTGCTGTTGGTATTGATCTAATAAATACTTGAATGATTCTTTATTGCCTATTATATTTCAATGATCTGGAAAGTTGATAAATTATGTCAAATTACTATTGAATTTTAATTATTTGATAATTTTACACTTGCAGTATACACATTTCAGAGTTGTAATTTCCATGTTCGAATTTTTGAAGCGAAATTTATTCCGGGTGAAACTCACAATAGGCGGATTCAATTAACTTTTTTTATGAAAGTTTTAGACTTTTGATTTATTTTTTTTCTTTCTTTCTTATATTTTACTGAAGGACGCTGTTCATGGGGGCATTTTAACGCACCTACAATCAACCAATGTACATATATTCATATACATATGTTGCAAGTAAAAATTACTTGCTTTGTATAGCTTGATTTTTTATAAAACGAAAATGTAATTAATTTTACTTCTTAAAGTTAGTTTACTATTTTAAGTGGGGAATTTAGTTACTTTTTTCTCACGGCTTGAACAAAGCTAACAAGTTTGCTAACACGTATGCAAGTTAACGCAAATTTTTTGCTAACTTGTTAGCTTGTAGGGATGGTATTTTTCCCTTTTAAATCTGATAAAAGCATAGTAAAGTTGAACCGTTTACTCAATTCGTCGGTCATGATTTTCACCTGTCGTTTTTAAATATTTTAAAATTTTGTTTTCGAGAGCTATATCAAAATAAAACAAATAACTTAACCAAATATTTTGTTCGAAATTTTTCTTGTGTGAGATTGGAAATAAAAAGTATGTTTTCTTTTGTATTATGTGTACAAGCCACAGAAAAATACACTTCCGTGTTTTATAATATCACTAATTTATGAAAAATCCTACCACAAAAGTAATTTAATTACCCATTTGGGGCAACAGAAACGGTTAATCGAAGCGGTTTCTGAATGTAGTTGAGTCTATTTGGGGCATAGTCGAAATTTCAGTTAAAAAGTTGGTGAAAATGGAAAATAACTTACCAAAAAAATTAAAAAAAGTTACCAAATAGTTCAAACCGCGGTTTTGTTGATATATTAAAAAAAAATTAACAAGTTATTTACACACATATAAAGTGTTCGCAAAGTGTCGCGAGCCCATATAAGTTGCGGCAAAAAATATAAGTAATCGCTGCAGTGTCACCAAAGTCAGCAAAGGAGCGTCTCATGATAATTTTATCATAAAAATTTTAAAAAATTAGCAATATCCGCCAACTTGCACGCATATAAAAAGTGAAATATTTCTGGTTTTATTACAATAAAGAGAAATAATTACATAAATATTAATCCAAATCTCTTTCTATTTCTGAATCGCTTTCTAAAGTACATTCTTCTTCAGTTTCTCTGCCACTTATATATTGGATAATGTCTTCAGATATGGGCTGCTTTTTGCTGGAAACTTTTCTATGTGAAGTAATGAGTGGTTCTGAAGTTAGTAATAAATTTACCATAAGGTCTTTATTGGAAGCCTGTCTAGAAGTTTTTTGAGTGTTGTTCCTACGGGTATTTCGAAATTCTTTGTGACTGGCTTCTAATGCATCTCCTGAGAGCATTCCAATAGGAATATTGAAGTTTTTAATAATTTGCACTCCGTGCGCCAAAACTTTATGAACTGTTGCAGGCATTTTATACCACGAATAATTTTTCATTTATATTTCGTATGTATTCTTCAAAAGATTTTCAAATGTATTTACATTAACTTGTTTTCCACTAGCAAGAATTCTTAATATTAATGAAAAGTTTCTTAACATATTTATATCAATGTTAGTTATCTCCGCAAAAACTTCTATGCTATTAAAAAATCGTCTTGCAGTATTACCGTCATTGGATGTACCATATCCTGTACCATATCCTTTACTGATCCTATCTAATTTTTCCAACCAAAATTAAAATAATGAAATTAAACAGGTCGAAACAAAAAAAAAAAAAAAAGAAAACAAAAAAAAAAAAAAATCCCATTTTTGTTTTAAACTCTTTAGAAATCCGTTCCTTGTTTTCATTGAATATGCGTTTGTTTTCTTCACCCAGTACTCGCCAACACATTAAAGGAAGTCTGTAAGATATATGCATTGCACATTCAAAAAACTTGATCCATGCATGTAATGTTGATAAGCCATATCTAGCAAAATCTTCATTAATTGGCCTTTGGAAAGTTTGAAATGTGTCCATTTGATTTGGAGTTGCCCCACACAGATAGCAAGTGGCAGGTGACTTATTATCACATAGTACATTAGCCACTGCTCCATCAATCATCGTAAGATACATTTCATATTTCACAATTTTTTCAAAGGTTTTTATTTTTACAGTATGGCTTAAAAGTTCTTGGATTTGTAATGCCAATTCACGTTCAAACTCGTGTATTAAACGAGGATTTTCTTTCATAAAAATGAACTTAATTGGGCGACACAGAAGTGTTGATGAAGCAGAGTTGTTGGTCCAAATTTCGCGACTGCTTTCTAAATTGCAGATTTTTAAAGGAACTAATGCAGCTACAAAGGCGAATTCATCGGTGTCTGTTTCAATTGAAAATTTTTGTTTATAAATACTATGACCTGACCTACCATCAAAACCCCATTTGTACTGTAAGAGAACATTTATATCTGAAGAAATATCCACGGTTTGTAATAAACTATCTGCAGTCTTATTTAATAAACTTGGCAGAGGTACTGCCGCGGTTGTTTCAGATATAATTAAAGGTTTTGGCAGCAACTCGTCCATGGCTTTTTTCAATTCATAATAGCTTGGAAATATGTTTGGGTGAATTACATTAACTATAGTTCGCAATAAATTATATTTCCGCACTTATAACTTTAAATCATAAAATAAAGCAAGCGCTTGATAGATTATTAACGTCTTATCAGTTTCCAAACCATCGTGCTTTCATAAAAATTTGCAGCCGCTTTTATTTCAGTAGGGGGTGTTGAAGAGATTAGCTCATGAACCTTGTACCGTTTACTTCGCTCGCTTGCATCTTCAAACGCGATTCTTGACCTGCCTCTGCTAGTACTTGGCTCCTATGAAATATACAGAAATGTTATTTATTTTAAATATAGAGACGAAAAAATAAAATTACATGATCAATTGGTGGACTCGCATGAGCAATTGCACTGATCGAGCCATGATGCGTGCCGCTCTTCAAAAGACATTCTTTTACGATAGTTAGCATTCCATAAGTTTTGGAATTTAAGTGCTAATAAATCTAATTGTTTTACTAAAATTTTGTTATCTACAGGCTTTGTTGCATATTCTTTAACGCATTTTACCATAGCGCTTATTAAATCACTGCGCTTTAATTGTTTATTTGACAGCCGTACTTCAAAAAGCGAACGTATTTTCACATTAAGAGGCACTGAAAAAAAAAAATTAAAAAGCTATCTGCACCTCTCTGCAGCTAGAATTTGTTTTAAATTAAAGTACATACTTGTAATAAATTCCTCGCAAAATTTTAAAAATGTGTTATTAAATGTATTTTTTAAATTTTGATATTTTCACTTCACAAAACCACTTTTTTTCCAGTAACGGTACCCCGAACAAAGTAATCAAAACAGATAAGAAAACAGTGTTCTAGTAAGAAAAAACAAAATTTTATAACAAAATAAGCAGTTTCATACACATATACATATTAATAATAAATACTTACATTTGTCGTACAAAAAATATCTCACTAAAGTATATAATTATTTTATAGTGCAACTTTGAGGTACTGTTGCGACCAGCTTGTAATATTTTTTGTAAAATGTTTTCTTCCAAACGGCACAAAAAAATACCAAGAATTTGGACTTAATTTTTTGTGATTTTTTCCCACACTCGCAACACTGTGGGTCGTTACATTAGAAATCGTCGATAAAATCCATGGAAGGATATTGGATGTCCGGAAAATAAAAGTGCGTGAGGTGGCTGAGTCTGTCGGCATCTCAACTGAGCGGGTAAATCACATTTGACACGAATATTTAGATATGGAAAAACTATCCGCGCGATTGCCCACACTCGACTATTAGCGCGGGTGCATAAGTGTGCTGTCACCTTGGCTACGAACTTGTTACCCCATCTAGCACATTTTCCAGATTTAGCCCGTTGCGACTAAACTGGCTTGGTAATAGGAGGTTTGGGTAAAATGAAGAGAAAAACGCTTATTGTGAGAGCACTGAAAAAAGCTTTTATTTGGAAGGAATCCAAAAATTGGGAAAACGCTGGACAAAGTGTATAGAGTTAAAGGGCGAAAATGTTTTGGCGAAAAAAAGGTTTTTATTCAAAAAGGTACTGACTTATCAAACTGCCCTCGTAACAAATAAAAAGCAACAGGTCGAATGCTTAGAAATACTGAATAATAAATAAATAAAACTATTTGCACATGAAAATACAGTAACTAAGCGAAAAATAGATATTTATGTTATAATTTTTTAAATTCCTTTGCCCTCGTTATTTATAGTATGAAACTCAAATCTCTTTTTAACTTTGTTTTCACTAAACTTAGTTCAAAAATACAAAGATTGATGAACAATTAAGGCGCTTTCATTCAAACTGTTTTTTTAAAGCACTGACTTAACCCAGAAAGCACCTAATTCTAATTCAACTTCGATATCATTTTTCGACAACCTTATATGTTTCCATTCGGTTACCACTGATTCCTCATTTGTGTGTAGTAAATAAGAAAAACTGTTTGACATAAAACCTTTTTCTGATATAATAATTGACGGAAAATTAATGATTCGCATTCGCGGATCACACAGTGGCGATTGCCTATTGCATCGCATTTCTCTTTCGCATTTGCATTACAGAGTAATCATCCTTATCTACTAAATTCGAACCGCATTTCAATATAAAAGTTATGAATAGCTTTTTTTTACTTTAAATCTTTCTATCTACGAGAGGTTCCTCAGTGAGTTTTGAAGTTACTATGTTACCAAAGTGGAAAAACTTACCAATGGTACATGTCCAGTTGTATGTGCGTGTGAGTAACTTTGTGTTTTCAATTTAAATTTAAATTGCCCTGAAACAAAATCTCTGAATCTTATTAAGTTTTTTCATGCGTTTATAATGCCTTCTCATCAAAACGAGCTTTCATGTACTACTAACCCTGTTACCATTGTAATCTTGTACTCAACAGAATTATTCGTGACTACCAAGCAGTGGAAAAAAATTCCAAATATTCAGTTTACAAAATTTCCAGTTTCTCAAAGAAAGATCCTATAAAACGGTTATATTTTGATTACTATTTTGCAATGTAATATTTTCGAGTAGAGCAATTAAATATTTCCGTGTGATCATCACAAGGCAGGAGATAATTTTTTTGGTCTCCCGCCATAAAGGTGAATACTTAATAAATCATCTCAGAGCAAAATAGTATGTATCCCGAGATATTTCACTCATTGGGGAAAGTATGAATAAAAAGTATAAGAAAAAAATATAAGAGAATATAAGAACTAATATTAAATTAACATGATGTCTGGAAAATAAATTCAGTTCTCAGCTACTTTATGTTCATTCGCAAGAATTTAAATGACTGCTTTACCGGCCTAGAATGATGAGCAGCGCTTTTTGTTTTATTTTTATTTTCGTTTTTTTTTATTTTTTGGTTCGAAAGGAGATTGCAACACTTCACCAAAGTGTTTACCTCAGTTGCACTTGTTGCACTGTTGATTGCGCACTTTCCAATTTCTGGCACCGGATATGAACATCCGGTGGCGTTGATAAATGTTTTCCATTCGATTCGTTTTCGTTTATTTATTGGTCGGTTCAATGGTGTGCCTTGTCGACTGTTAGTAAGTATGTATGTATATCTATGTGTATTTGACTGCTTCGTTGGTCCGGAAAACAGGCTTTGACTCTTCATTTTCATCTCGATTGACTATTCGGCAAATACATACAAACTAACACACAGTTTGCAAAGTAACTCAATTTGGCCAATGTATACACGTATGCAACGCATTTATCCACTTATATGTACGTACATATGTATGTACATACTATATACCATCACATACCGACATATGTACGTATGTACATATAAAGGTGCAAAGCGTAAAAGCTCTCATCAAACCCTGGTAGGGCTCGTAGCAAGTTTCTTATTACCAAAAATTTTGGTATCGGGCGATTGCTGGCTACTTGATGCTTGTGGGCAATAATTGCTAGTTGCAGAGTGTTGGCTGCTGCTGTTATAGTTTTTGTTGTTGTTGCAGTAAGTGAAGTTTACGGTGTTTACATTACGGTTAACAACATGTAACTCACTTATTGAGTTATTTGATTTTGTTGCAAAGTGTGCCCTTATAAACTTGTAGTGGTTGCTGTAGTTGAGCACAGAGGTGAAGTAAGTTCCATTAGTCGAGTGAAATTCGAGGAAAGTGTGAAATTTTTTGGTAAATTTGTTAAGTGCTACTGGCTTAGGATTTTAAGAATTTTCGGCAAAGTATTAAAAGTGCAGTGGGTTGCGTGTAGGCGAGCGTATGTTAGGTCGTGAGCGTAGATGGGTAGTAAAGAAGTTCTCGCCGAGTTGCAGAGGCCGTACAATTTTGTTGGTACTCCTTGACAAGGTATTCAAACACATATCTGTCGGAATCCATATACATATGTATGCAGATATGTACATATGTTTGTATTTTAAGTGTCGGTATTTCATGCCTTTTGCTGGTTACTGCTGCTGTTGCTACTGGCCTACCGCAAATCTAATGCTCAGTGGTGAGTGATGATGATTTTTAGATGTAAACTCACACTTGTTTGCTCAAATGGTCGTACACGTTTGGAAATTTGCGTCTAAATTTGTTCAATTTAACTTACAACTTCGAAATATTTAACATCGATACGACTGGAATATTACAGCTGTTGTAAATACAATTTCAAAGCAATGCAATTTGACAGATATGTATGATTTTAGTCTACGAAAATAATGAACGAAATTAATGAAAAATTAATATTATGATACACCAATTCACAACTTTATTGCGCCCGAGACCAGTTTATGGAAGATTTTTATTTGGAAAAACAACAACAGCTTTTTAATGGTAGAAGTTATAGTACTAAATCGGAAATCGCCATATTTCCTCATAAGACTTCTTTTTTTTTAAATTAATTATATTTTATTCTTCATCACCACTTTTCCATACTTTGAAATAGGGAGCTTGGAGTTGCAGAAACAACACGCTAAATGCTGTGCTACGCTTGCCGAGTGAACTGTTGTGTTTATTCAATCTTCCTTAAACAAACCAACTACAAACAAAAGCAGCTAATCTGCCGCTATTTAAATTGTTGTTGTTTGTAGTTGTTTATAAGGCCAATAAAAAATCTTAACAAAATTATGATATACCTATACATAATTTACCCAAAGCAGCGGATGAGTAATGAGCTCAATAAAGAACATTGCAATTTATTTGTTAGGTTCCGCTATTTTGTTACCTCGAACAGGGTCTTTAGTACACCCAGAGCCCAAATCACAATTTAATTGAAAAAACGAAGGTTGGCGCCTATGCCAACAAATCCCAAAAACTTTGATCAAGCTTCAAATTATTTCAGGACTGTCTTCAATTTTACAAAAACTCTGGAAAGTTATGTAAATAAAAAACAGGGTTCTGAAAAGCAAGATTTTTGAGAAGGCTTATTAGAAACGTAATACGCTTGAATGAGGATAGATCGGTGGAAACTGCCCTACTTAAGAACGTTAGTAAGATTTAGAAAGATTTTGTAAAACATTGTTTAAAAATTTTCTTCGGGGGTGAGTGTTCCCCCTGTGTCAAGTAATCTAATTTCATATTCATGTCATGAAGAGATGACGGAGTGCTGTAATGTGGGCTTCTTCATAAACTGTGTGAGGCTTAACAAAAAGTCCGGCGAGATAGTATTGTGTTTATAATACAACACTCACTTAAATTTTTAAAGCAGCAAAATCTGTTGAAACGGACTGAATTGCTTGGCTGCTGGATTGGGTATGGAACTAATCATATGCTTTAATACCCAGATGGCAGTTAAACAAGCTTTTTAATTGAGCTGGGATAGGTAATTTTTTCATAAAATAAGTTGACTTTCTTGCCTGCCAAAGTGATTATCTTTGGCAAAGTACGGATGGGGAGGGGATTAAAAATGCAAATTAATTTCCTTGCGCTATAAGTTAAACTGTTCTTCTACAATTTATGTTCAGTTTTTTCTATTAGTTCGTCCGAAAAAGTGGATCGTAACTGAATCCAACGGTTCTTCAACGCTTAAAAAGCTTTTCTCACAAATATATTTTTAATCTTAATGAATATATAATTATATCTTAGAGCCAGGTTAGGACCGCAAAGTGAGTGCAAAGCTTTATCGGCACTTATCTAGAGTTCATTCTGTTCATGTTTAAACGATCGTGAATAATTTTAAAAACTGTTATATCAGATACTTCATTCATTTCAGTGAGCTGCTTTTATTTCATCTATCATCTTCCAATATTATGTTTTCAACTTTGTAAATATCCTTGTCTCCACGTCGCTTAGTCAACCTCTCGGGGATCGTCTTCAAGTGTGTACATATCTTGTTTAAAGAGTGTTTAAAGTGTCCCTTGTAAATCCGTTTAAATATTGTAATTTATACTCGTAAAGAACGAGTAAACTAATTTGTTAGGTGTAAACAACTATCTACTAACCTCATAAAAAAATCGAGTCCTCTGTTTCGCATACCTTAGACCGTGTGTCGATTTATTTTACGAATATATATTTCAATACTTTTGTATATAAAATTACTTTAAAATAATTACGAAAAATTTAAAATAAGCAAAAAAAATTAAAATTAGTATTATTATAGTTTTTAATGATTTTTAGTATAGTTTCCGATTCTTATAAATTTTCGTACAACGGATAGATCTTCAAAGTAGCCAAAAGACATTTCAATTCTAAAAAGTGATTTTTTTGGTCATGTACATTGATGTAGGAAAATACTATGTAGTTCAGGTACAATATAATTTATCTCAGTTTTAAAACGTGTCCAACTCGGGCTCAAATTTCTAGTCCTGTACTCACACATGCATGTAAGCGCGTTTATATAACTGTGCATTTAAATGTAGCGCGTCAGTGCGATGCGTTGGCATTGCTTATGTTAAAGTCAAATGCAAGTAAATGCGGTTTGAGGCGTTTGGTGCATGGCAACTTAGCTTTTCAGTAATCGTGGTGGGGCGTATGAGCAACATAACTACATGTAACTAGCATGATTGCCATTGCGCTAATTAGTTGCTAAATATACTTTTTTTTTGTAATTGACGTAAAATTTTTCCAAATAATTTTTCTCAAAAACTAATCGGCCCTAATGCTAATAAAGAATTAAAAAAATTAAATAAAATAATAAAAAAAACACGAAAAACTTTGCCATTATTTAAAATTTTTTTAAATGAAATATATAGTTTTTAATACAAAATGTATTTGTATTTTATACATTAATAAAATAGTCTATTTTAAATAAAAGTATTTCTAAGTCATAAACTACTACAGTATGTTAAAGAGTTATCGATTGCACACGGAAATAGATAAAAAAAAATTTCATTTAAATATTTTATAACTGTTTTAATATTATAACAACAACTAACATACTTTTTTAACTTCCGTTCTACTTATGCTTTCTTTAGATATTTTGGTTTTTATGTTTTTAGATATCCAAGATAATGTAACATATAGTCCCTAACAAAAAAAAATAATCTTCATAATCTGTGACTTTGTGTACTCTATAGCACGGATCACTTCTATTCTGCTCGCTGCAGTTTTGTGGGCGTTGTTGCACGCAACGGACAACGTGATGTGCGGTGAATGCCTCGTGGTTTTCTATTACCAAATGCAACCAAAGCTGCAGTTGCTTCGTTGTTCATTTGCCGACCCTTAACCTCTACTCCATGGCATTCTTCACCTCACTTTTCCTCTAACCCTCCCTCTACTTACATTTATAGTTATACCCTTTTTTCTAAGTTCTCTTCTCATCTCTTACAAATGCGTATCTTTTGTTTGGTGCTTCAGGATGAAGCTTCGTTCAAAGCGAGTATACACCCAAGGACAAACACACAAACATATGTGTGGAAATACGCTTGTAAGTTAGTATAATTGTTGCCTTCACGTCGTGTGGTTTGGTGCAGTCCATATGTGTGAATATAAAAGTAGGTGTAGGTGTTATGTGTGAATGTGTGCGCAATGAAATTGCAATTTTGGTTTTATGGCGTGGTAATCGATTTTATTATTGAATTATAAATGCTGGAACTTTTTTGTTGACTACAGAAACTCATTCGGAAATTTGGGTGAGTAACAAAGTAAAATTTGCGGCACAAATGCGAAATAATTTTTTGAAAAACATTCATGTTCACATATTATAATCTACAAGGAATTAAAAAAAAAAAAAAGTTTGGTCATGAAACCAATTGGCATAAAAGCTAAAAAGTAATTAATAAAAGTAAAATGTCTAGGAATATTTAGTGGACTTGCGTTGGACTTCAAATCTTTTATTTCTAATCACATTTATTTATTTATTGGAATACCTTATTTAGCATAGAAAAATTGACCCTAACATACTTTATTTTCCCCCACTTGGTATGGAATTGAAGTCCCAGCTAAAATTTTCCGTTGACAAAGTGTAATTGAACATAATTGTTTCATTGGAAACTTTAGTCTGAGCTAAAGCTTGTGTGTGCATAACAAGAGAGATACATTTAACAGACATAAACTGTACTCAATTATTAAATTAACGGCACTTAAACTCACCTCCCTAAACTCAACATACAAAAACTCACCACACCTGAACTCACCACATCTAAATTTTCTACTTACACCTATAAAATTACTCTACCAGAAATTCACCACACTATAATTGACTACACCTCGACGCAACCCACGTCATCACACCACATAAACATCAACTTACTCCTCGTGATTCTACTAAAAAGAAATAAAACAGGGTCCAAATTACGGCATTCGTGATTGAAAAGCTACTCGCTTCGAATTGAATAAAGTTTATGGAGTTTATTCATGAGTTATCAAGCGTCGTGATCTCAAATGAAAATTTCAAGTCCAAATCGATCCAACATCGAATGTCGTGATTCGGGCTCAGTCTAAGCCGAAAACTTTGCTCGGTTCATTATAAACAAATTTGACTGATTCATATTTCAACCTCAACGACTCCTTACAGATATATATTTTATAAGAAGAGAAGAGAATTCCATAAACCATTTTTAACAAATTACTGCAATGTAGATCCAGCAATTTTACTCGAAATTTTCTGTAAGTCTTTCTTACTGGAGTCAGGGCAACGGTATCAACAGACAGGAGTCGTTCAAAGCGTAATGGAAGTACTGACTTCTGTCAGGCAGTGGTTAACAGCAACAGCTTTCGGTGACATCCTTAACTTACTATTAGACTGCAGGCATAAACAAATAGTGCACGACATGCATATAAAATTGATCACTGACTTTGAATTTTTACATTATTTTAAATTAATTTGTATTAATTTGAATTCTGGCACTAGCCTTTAGATACATTAGAGAAAGTGTTACTAGTAATTTGACAGTAGATAAACGGATTGTTGAATATTTTTCACACACTTTACAAAAAAGACGATAATACGATATTTACTTACTTACTCAGATATAGGTAAGTTCGATAAGCATATGTACGTTTAATATAGGTTCACTAACTAATTTTTACATTGCTCAAGAATCCAGTTTTCGTTGTATTTAGCACCAAAACTAAGGTCCACATACACATAATTTTAGAAAGTAGTGTTTCTTAACATATTTAGTAATTTTTGTACCACTGTTTTTTGTGATAGATTTCTAGAACCTGATTTAAATTTCAGACACATTTTTATACCCGAGCGTACTTGTACTCAAGTGTATTATAACTTTGTTCGCATAACGGTTGTTTGTAACAGATTTAAATAATCGAGATAGATATAGACATATATATACTAAAATAAACAGAATGAAAAGAGAAATCGATTTAGCCCCGACTGTCTTTCCGTGGTTACAATAACTTGAGTAAAAATTGAGATATCTCAATAAAATTAGGTACATAGAATGCTCTTTGGACAGGGTAGGTCAAGATGGATCAATAACCACGCCCACCTCCCATATAACGGAAGTTTTTGAAAAATGCAAAAACTTCGTTTTTTCGGTATCCATTAAAGCAAATTGAGTGAAATTTGGTATTTGGAGCGATATTGAACTAAGAAATTAGGTATTTATGAATTTAGAAAAATGGGTGTTGCCACGCCCCTTAGGAACAAATTTCTGTATCTCAATAACGGTATAAATTATCGTCACGAAATTTGGTGGACATATTTTCCTTGACATATTACCGTAGAAAATTTTTGAAATCGGATCATAATCACGCCCACCTTCCATATAAGGGCAGTTTTGGAAAATGCAAAACTTCATTTTTCGCTATCTATTAAAACAAATTCAGTGAAATTTGTTATTTGGAGCGATTTTGAACTGAGAAATTAGGGATTTATGAAATTTTGAAAAATGGGCATTGCCACGCCCACTGATGAAACATTTTCTGTATCTCAATAACAGTACTAGATATCGTCACAAAATTTGGTGGACATATTTTCCTCAATATTGCTGTTATCATTGTTGTTTTTTCTTTATCTATTGAAACATATTAATTAAGATTTGATATTTAGAGAGATATTTAATTAAGAAACTTGTTTTTTATGAAATTTTAAAAAATGGGCGTTACCACGCCCACTTATAAAGGAACGTCTGTAGGTATCTCAATAACGTTGTAAGGTATCGTCACAAAATTTGCTGAACATATTGCCCTTGATATCACTAGCATCACCGTCAATAATTTTTGAAATCGGACCATAACCGCGCCCAACTTCCATATAACGGAAATTTTTAAAATGCAAAAACTTCGTTTTTCAGTTTTAATTGGAAGAAATTTAGTAATGTTTAATACTAGCTGCGATTTGAAGCAAAAAAAAGTATTTTTATGAACCGACCATACAAAAATATATCGCAAGGGTATATAGAAATAGGTTTTGCCCGAATTTAGCTTTTCTTACTTGTTTCTTTTTATTTATTTTATTTTGTTATCTTTATATTTGTTTGCACTACATTTCTCTTTGGTTCATTCCATTCAATTTTGGTTTGACCTCAACTCATCTCAACCTTTCTGGTTCCTTTTTATTGTATTTCAATTCACTTCTTTTCATTTATTATTTATTTTCATATATTTTTAATTTTAACTTTCGCATTACTTAGTTTTTAATATCATGGAAAAGTATTTCCATACCTTGTTTAACACTTCAAATGAGATTTTTAAAATCTGCGCGACGATCAAATGTTGCTTTATCCACGCGACATGCAGGTTTCGTCGACAACGAACTCGTTTCAATAGTTTAACAGCCCGCTGCTTACGAAACCCGAGTTAAGCGTGGATTTGTTTATAGGTTGTTTTAAATTTTCCCTATGAAATTATGGAAGTTTTTTTTAATTAAACATATTAATAAATATTGTTATGCTAACTTATCAGTTTTTAATGGTCTGGAATATAAGTAAGTACTATAAACACACTTGCGTATTAAGAAATGTAAAGTTTATGTACAAAAATAACGCAAACTAAGTAAATATTTGTATACTGCTTATTGCTTTTTTGCACTTGCTATATCACTACACCTGATGGCTTCACGTTTTTTAACAGCTAAATGAAGGAGGAAAAGTATTGTGGTTAAAAGTCTTCGTGACACTTGATTTTGCAGAAATTTTATTGCGTGCATATTAGACTGTCGCAAAAAAGCGACTATTTTTTCGGTTTCATAATTCTTGCAAACTTTCAGCTTTCAATTTTCAATTTTTACCTTTCTCTTTTTAATATTTAGTTAAAAAAAATTTAATAAGACATTTAATAGCTCAATCATTTTTAGTACAAATAAGTGCAAGTTTCAGGTAGCTAAAGATTATCATTGATTATAGATAATTTTATAATATATAAAGCGAAAAAAATTCTCAAAATGAAACGGTAATGTTTAGTCACATAAAATTTCCAATTTATTAAAATTAAAATAAATTAGCTAAAAAACTGCGTATTAAAAAAATGTATTGAATTGTTTATGAAGGCGAGAACCGGTAACATCTTTAATGTCAAAATTTATATTTTGCCCGCGCTGACTGAAAAATTGAGATAGAGGACTAGAATAGTGCTACGTTTTTGTTTTTGTGGCCAGTAAAAAAAATTCATAATCTTTTAAACAAAAAAACAGGTATATTTTGGCACAGTCTTATATAAAAATATATATTCGTATCTGGTTATAAACTGCAAGCACATAAATTTGAAAAGTAAATAAATGCCAACATTCACACATTGCCACTTTCAGTTATACATATACATATATGTACATATATTAAGTATAATGGTCTATAGTTTGCTGGCCACATATATATGTATAAACAATGTCTGTACCAAGGTGTTTATAGCCAAAACACGAGCAACGACAATAGTATGGCAGTGTATTTTTGTTTTTTTTCGAACAGAGGTGTTTATGAATTAAAGCTATCGTCTTCGTATGAACGAGTCCCTGTGCTTCTAGACAATACAAAAGAAAAAATAAAAAACCAAATGACAAAAGTAGTTGGCGTGTTCGTTGAGAGGGTCATAAAAATAATTGTCAACCAAGGAGTTGTTGTGCGGTCTAAATGGAAGACAACACAACAAAATGTAATAATATCAGTATGAAAGTGTGTGTTGAAAATTGTGGAAGATTCGAAGCAATGAAACGAACGTAAAATATTTTCACCTGCATGAGAATAACTTGCTTTTGTCTGCTTTTAGAAAAGCTAAGGATATGAACAACTGGAAGCTCTCTTTAATTGAAGCATATGTGAATAAGTTTGGCTTGAAGAATTTTTGAAAAAATTTAACATATGTACATAAAATGCAAATGCAAGACAACATGGATATACATATGTACATCAAATAACAACCTGTCTTAAGTTACAAAAATAAAAAATCACAATACTATTATGCTTGTCTCTTCTTTAACTTTTGCACTCTTGCCAATGATATACAAAAGTTAAAACCTTGAAACATTTTGTCCAATATCCATAATATTATTTTTAAGTATTTTGAAAAATTTGTGAAGTCGATGTCAATACTTTTGAATGGCGGTATAACTGAAAACAAAAAAAAAAACAGCTTAGAAATTACAAAAAAAAAAAATATTTAACAGTGTAGAGTAGTTCTGCCATGAAAATGCATTCATCTGCCGTTCGGAGTCGGCGTAAAAGTGAAGGTCCAAAAATTTTAGGAGAATCTTAACCAAACACTGAGCTATATAGAGTAAGCGCCAAATTAATAAAAATAAATTAACATACAGGGTATATCAAAACTACTAATAAATTAATTCAATAAACGCTAGTTTCAAACCTTACACACAATTTATAACAAACCAACAAGTTTTCATAAAAAAATCGAACTTTTCAAAAACAAATATTAAATTTTTTTTGATCATGCAGCTTTGAAGCGCCTTCAGTTTTAGTATAATGGTATGCAACAGTGAAATTTCTATATAATAATAATAAAACTTTAAGATACTGAGATCTCTCGAATTGCACCATAATTTTTATGAAATGTACATGACTTTTTAGTTATGTAGCATTTTCATCCAATTTTGTTGAAAAAATATCACCCAGAAAATAAATGAAAAAAAAAAATAAAATCACTTCTTACATATTTATGAAATTCAAGTCCAACTTTTAGAAAAAATAATTTTCTGATTGAATTTCATTTCGTAGAAAACAACCAAGTTAATTTTTTCAGGACAAAATGCAAAACTCACCAGCGGAAGATAAAAAAATCTGAAGAACAGTGAGTAAACTTTAATATCAAATGATGAGATGCAACCGCAGAAGACTCTACCAGAGAGCAAGATGAGAGGCCAGTAATAGAAGCTGAAAAAAATTCGTTATCAAGTTTGGCATCGCCGACACCAAAAGCGTGTTAACATGCTTCCTTGTAGCTCTATCTTTTTGTCTCTCTTGAGTGTTTATAGAATTTTGACCACGAAGGCAAGTCTACTGCCGTTGATGGGGAGGAAATACTGTGGCAATTACCATGATACACTGAGGTGAGAAATATAAATTTGATTTTAAAATAACGCTTAGAGTATAAAAAAAGTTTGGTGAAATGCACTTTTATCCTAAACTTGATTCATTTCGCCTTAAAGCAATTACTACTCCGACATTGAAGAAAGTAAGCAGACAAAAATATAAACTATTATAAATGCTTCTCTTTATACAATTTTCGGTCACGGACTGAACTTTGTCTTTGGTTCGTTAATATTTATTAACCCATAAAATGTCATAATTTGTTTTCTGTTAAAATCTCGTTTATTCTTACTATTTTTCGCAATAACCGGAAAAATTTTGTTAGTTTATTGTTCGTTATATTTTAAGCGGCATTCTCTGACTTAATTATTGAAAATATATAAATATTTGTTTGCTTTTAAATGCTTTTACAGCCAAGTTTATTTTCAGAGATTATTGGATTTTATTTATTAAAGTTCACACATACTAAGCTTAGCCTAATGTAGTTTAGGTGAAGTTCTGGTGATTTGTGCCATTTTTGAGGCATACTGTCGTTAAATTATAACAAAAAAACGAATATATTTAAAAATTAATTGAGATAAAAAAAACTTTTAATACACACTGTAGGGTTTATAATATATGTATCTACTTTATTAATTTAAACTTGTTTTAATATTTTTATTTTCATATATAAATTTGTCTTTCAATATTTTTCAATTTGATTTTTTTAATAATTAATTTTCTGGATGTATAAAATAAAAGTTGTAAAAAATAAAATATTTTAAATAGAATAAAAACATATTCTATATTGGCGATCCTGCATTTATAAATACTCATTTTAAAAATTCATCAATAACCATCATTGAAACAATAATAACAATTGTGAACCCGTTCGTGTTTTCACTTTGGTCACTTACTCCCGTTTTTACATATAACGCTACAAACCGACGCACCATATCTTGCAATAATATTTCACAAAAATTTGTAATAAAAGGAAATCATCGATTCAACGTGTTATTAATTGTTAGAAGCTGGCTTAACATTAACCCAGGACATTTTGTGCACTCACAAAGTTAACATTTCCGAGCGTTGCAAGCAAACCAAGAGTGCGAATACTCGAATACGAAAGCACAAACCAAACGATTTGTTATAAATTTGACTACTTTCCTGAATTAAAACATTGCGAAATAAACAATCTCAACATTCAACATCAAATTCAGCACCAACAATCCGCACAACATCACTTCAAATATTCACATTTAACGTCGCTACAACCATCACAGTGTCTACAACAACGCAATAACACTCCAGATCATCTATAATCTCTTTTATAATTACAAATACTACAACCATTTTTTGCTGAACATTTTGTGTGCAATCAAGTTCGTATCTTAAATCTTTTATTAAAATAAAATTATTACAAATATTAAATATTAATTCTTAATATTAATATTATTTAAATTATTATTATTACTTATATTTAATTTACTTTTGTAAACTTTCTCTCCAATTATTTTTTTTTTATATACCACTATCACGTTCACCTATACGTACACGCAACTTCACAACAATGGAAAACCAAAATAACAATCCAACTTACACTTCAGACTTAAACACTACACAAAATATACACAATGATAATTTAACTCAAAACACTAATAACTTAAGAACAAATTTTTCAAAATCAATTAAATTACCTCCATTTTGGGAAGAATGTCCTGAAGCTTGGTTTCTTCTTGTTGAAGGACAATTTGAAATCAATAATATTCAAAACGATAATATAAAATTTCAAAACATACTTATTGTTTTACAACGTGAAACAATTTCCAAAATTTTGGATGTTATCAATCCACCTCCTTTTATGAATAAGTACGCTACTATTAAGAAAGCGTTGTGTGAAAGATTTTCTCTTAGCGAAGAAAAAAGATTAGAAAAGTTATTTTCAAATACAGAACTAGGCGATCGTTCTCCATCAGAACTTTTTAGATATATGAAGTCTCTAATAGGTTCTGATTCTATCGTCAGTAAGGAATTACTTTTCAAATTGTGGATCCGAAAATTACCACAACAGATACAAATTCATTTAACATCAAGTAATAATCAAAATAAAGATGAAAATGTTATTCTTGCAGATAAACTTTTTGATTTATTAAATCAATCTCAATCTTCTAAATCTTTGTCAATAGCAAGTGTTGAAAATAACATCCTCGAACAATGTATTAAAAATTTAACAGAATTAACTACTGCAATTTATCAAAATTTAAACAAAATTACTTCTGATATTAATGAATTACAAATTAGATCAAGATCTAGAAATAGAAATAGAAATAGAAGTAATTCTTATTCAAGAAAATTTTCTAGATCAAAAGATAATATTATTCAAACCATTTGTTGGTATCATAGAAAATTTAAAAATAATGCTTTAAAATGTATTAAACCCTGTAGTTTTAATACAAATGAAAAACAATCAAATCAAAACTGTTTAAACTGAAACGTTCCATTATGACGGTGGCTAATAATGGAAATAACATTAAATCATCACGCCGCCTATTTATTTATGATAAATTAAATAAACTAAATTTTTTAATAGATACTGGCGCTATAGTTTCTGTAATTCCTTCTTCCAAATTCAAATCATTTAAAAGAAATTCCGATCTTAATTTGACTGCAGCTAACGGTTCCTCTATTAAAACATTTGGTACCAAACTTTTAAAAATTGATTTAGGTCTTAGACGTGATTTCGAATTCCCTTTCATTTTAACAGATATTTCAACTCAAATTATAGGTGCTAACTTTTTAGAGAAATTCGGGATATTAGTGGATATCAGAAATAAAGAAATTACTGATTTAACAACAAAATATATATTTTCACTCAAAATACCAATTTCTGAAAATAAATTTACAACCCTTTTAAATAATTTTCCTTTAATAACCTGTGAACCAGATTACACTAAACCAGTGCAACACCATACGGTTCACAGGATTGAAACCAAAGGAGTTCTACCTTTTTCAAAACCTCGTCGTCTAGATCAAATTAAATTTAAAATAGCAAAAACTGAATTCGAATTTTTAATAAAAACTGGTATATGCAGACCTTCAAACTCTCATATTGCATCTCCTTTACATTTAGTTCCAAAAAAAGAACCAAATGATTGGAGACCTTGTGGCGATTACAGAAGACTCAATTTTATAACGATACCTGATCGTTATCCATTACCACATATTCATGATTTAGCTATAAATTTACATAATAAACAAATATTTTCGAAAATTGATCTTGTTCGTGCATATCACCAAATTCCAATGGCTGAAGAAGACATTCATAAAACAGCAATAACCACACCTTTTGGAATGTTTGAGTTCGTACGGATGCCTTTTGGTTTACGAAACAGTGCCCAAACATTTCAACGTTTTATTAACGAAGTATTTTCCGGTTTAGAATTTGTATTTGTTTATATTGATGATATTCTTGTTGCTAGTGATAATGAAGAACAACATTTAGAACATTTAAAACTAATATTTAAAAGACTTGAGAAATATAATTTAAATATTAAACCTTCTAAATGCATTTTCGGAACTAATAAACTAGATTTTCTCAGTTATGAAATTTCTAATGAAGGCATTAGACCATCTTCCGATCGTATTGAAACCATTACAAATTTTGAAAAACCACTTTCAATAAATAAATTACAAAAGTTCTTAGGTATGGTAAATTATTACCATAGATATGTGAAAATGTTAGCAGCAGAACTTAGTCCTCTGCATGAAATGTTAACATTTGCAACTAAACAAAAAATCAAACAGCTTATTTGGACAGAAAAGACAAATTTATATATGAAAATAAAAATATTAAAACAAGTTTAAATTAATAAAGTAGATACATATATTATAAACCCTACATATAAGGGGGAATATATGTAGGGTTTATAATATATGTATCTACTTTATTAATTTAAACTTGTTTTAATATTTTTATTTTCATATATAAATTTGTCTTTCAATATTTTTCAATTTGATTTTTTTAATAATTAATTTTCTGGATGTATAAAATAAAAGTTGTAAAAAATAAAATATTTTAAATAGAATAAAAACATATTCTATACACACACAAACACTTTGTTGTTTGTTTTCGCACTTTCACGATTATATTAACCAGCGAATAACTGAAATAATTAAGTAGATTAATTGTGCTAATTTAATAATACTGTTCAATGACAGCAAACAATATTAAAAACTCTACAAATTGCAGAACGTGTAAATAATATTTGTTGACATTTATTTGTGCTTTGCGTTTGTGAAAAGCTCATGTCAATTCATGACAAATAAACCAAAAAAAATTAAATTTTTAATATTATATTTAATATACATATATGTATGTATATGTATGCACAGATGCATATATATGCACGACAAAATGTGCTTGTTTGTAATTTAAAGCACTAATTTTCTCACCAAATAAAAGCAAATAGAAACTTAATTTAAAGTTTTAATTAAATAGTTGTGGTTATCTGCGCGCATATGAACTTTTGCAGTGTAAATGAAAATTACTCCGAAATAAATTAATAATGGGGAATATATTGTAAAAAATATAAACTGTGAGCCCCACACATTTAGAAAAAACAGTTGTATTTTAAAGTATAATTAACTTTTTGATATTATTTGTTATAAAAAATTAACGAATATGAAGGAATTGCTTGTTGTGAAGAATAGGTTTTCCATTCGATTTTCAACCCAAAATTCACAATTAAAAAATTCTACAAACTTTTGTAAAAATTACAAAATATTTATAACACCTTATAAATATTAAAAATCATTTAAATTTAAATACAATAAAGCTCAAGTTTCAAAAAGCCGGTCTTCCACTCTGTTTTTTGAAATGACAAAAACAGTGCAAAACCACCAATAAAGAATCGATAAAAGTCACCGGTAGTCTTTAGCAATTTAAATTTATTATAGTAAATAAAATGGACCACAAAATGGCTAAATCGAAAAATATGCAACATTTCCTTTGAATTCGAAATTTTCATAAAATATTGTTAAACTATTACAAATTTTGTATAAATATTGAATCAATCAACTTTATTTTGGTATAAAAAAAAATTAAAATACATGGCGCTGTTTTTTTTTTGGCATAGTATATGCACTCACACTTTTCTGAATTATCTGTTTATAAATAACCGACAGTTTTCAACGCTTTCCAAGCCTATGGATGTAGTAAATTGAATATAGTATTAAGGCAAGCACTTTGCGCTGAAACACCTACTCGAATATTGTCAAGGCATACTCACTCTTCCAGCCAACATTTCTTTAGAATACTACGTTCAATGCATTGTCTTAAAAGCTTATCATTAGAATTTCTGAAATAAAATTACTCAATAAAATAAATGAAATTTCTAAGGTTGCTTTTAGTTTTGTGATTATATCTGATAAAACGATTGAATATTTTGTATGATATCTATGAAACAAGCAAAAGCCAAGTATTACAAACAGGTTCTTAATTAAAAACTTTTGAAATTAATTTTTAATTTGATTTTAATATTTTCCAATTTCGGAACAGGCCGGATAGTTTCTATTCTTCTTCTTCTTTTTGGCGCTACAACCGTTTGTCGGTTTGGGCCGAGATAAAAAAGCTTCGCCAGTGTGTTCTTGGGCGCCCTTGCTTTCGTTGCCCACCCATGGGTACCAATTCGAAGGAATCTTTCACCGGAGCATCATTATCCATGCGAACGACATTGCCAAGCCATCGCAGTCGTTGAATTTTTATGCGCTTGACTATGTCCATACCATTATACAGCTCATACAGTTCGTCATTCCATCTTCTGCGGTAATCGTCGCTTACGCGAACAGGACCATAAACCTTGCGAAGAACATTTCTCTCGATAGCCCCAAAAGCCTGCATATTTCTGGTCAACGTCGTGCATGTTTCTGCGCCGTATAATAGTTCCTATTCACAAAACGTAATTTTCACATCACACAGTCAATAACTCATGTTGCCAGAGTTGCAGCTTGTTTTTATTTTTAAATACAGCTCTTTTGAAAATTTTGTAATTATGGAAACAAAAATCAATAACCTCTACATTATCGTTCACGGACAAAACATCGAAATATTATATATATTATATATTTTGAACAGAAACAGAAGCGGATAAGTATGCGGTTTCAAGTGTATCGATTCCGCGCCATCTATCGGATAAACTTATATTTCATATAGAATTGCTATGAGTTTAATTAGTTTAAATGCCGTTGCAAAATTGATTACTTACAGACTAATACGAAATTGAAAAATATACATAAGTGGCTCATCACCTACATACCATATGTACATTAAGATGGTTCAAAAATGTATGGGAAAAAATTAAAGTTATAATTTTATTGCCTTCTATTAAAAAAATATATTACAAAAAAATTTAATATTATTCTTGAAGTCTGTTAAAGAGAGACAATATTTGCCGATTGAAAAAAATTTATAAGGATTCTAAACCATTTCTTCGAATAATATTATAATCCCCGTATTAAATACATATGTATATGGTAACTTTGAGTTCCTTGGTATATTTTTTGATTTAACATTTTTTTTATAAATTTTGTAAAACGTTTTAAACTTTGAATTGAACCGTTTCCGTTACTTTATTAGCCATTTTTTAATAAAAATGAGCGGAAAAAGATTTAAAAAGAAATAAAAACTTTGCTTATAATGTAAAAAAGCACTAAACACACACTTTCTGTGCTCGTAAAAGTGTACGTGGGCGAATTAAAGAAGAAAATTAAAAAATATCTTCTAGAAAATTAAAGTCTCCCAACACCGCCATCGCGGCACGTACGCTATTATCCAATCTAATCTACAAACTGCCTGCCTCAATTTACCAACCACTCAGTTTGTCTTCTGCCAGGTTTTTGCTCATTGCAATTTTCAAATTGTTTGCCGCCATTAAAGCGTAAAATTGACAACAAACAAATTCATCTTGATTATTACTAAACGCCAAGCTGTTGCAAATGTTTAACTTTGCGCCACGACTGAACAGGCAACAGAGCTCTATACTAACAGTTACCACTCACTTTACCTGCCACAGATACGCTGATCAGCTGCTGGATGCCAATCGGCGAATATGCAACTCACAGTTAAAGCACACAAAAAAAAAACAAAAAAACAAAATGTAATGACAGTGGCAGGAAAAAAAAAACACCAGCAACTACAGGGGGCCAATTGCAACTAGCAGTAGTTAAAGGAAAAATGAAATAAAGCGAAGGAAAGCAGTAAATGTTGCATAGCAATTTGCCTGAGCGTACACACCTGCCATGCATGCCACGCACACAGTAACAGGTAAACAGTGTATGTGTGTGTGTGTGTGTGTGAACGTATGGATGTAGAGGTGGCGAAAAAAATGCGAAACCGCCCGCAAAGTCAACCGAGCCAGCAACGTACAAACAAGCAAATATCATCTCAGTGGACGTCTTATGGGTCGCTCCTTGTCTGCTCGGTTGCTAGGCGGAGTACCGTGCATGTTGTTGTTGTTGCTCTTGGCAGAATGATAAACGATTATTGAGATTTATATCTACATATAAGCGTCTTTTGGTTGGCGCTTTGTTTTCTTGCTTCAACACCCTCGCAAACACCGAACAAACTCATGCAAGAGGATGAAGATGATGTCAGCAGCTACGCAAGCAAACAACAATCTTTCAAACTAAGAAATCTAAACTTAGCTGGCTGTGAAGTACAAACTAGTATGAAGAAAAAAAATGCGAACGAAAAAGAAGAAAAAATGTAAAATAAAAAAAAAAAATGTTGAAGACGGAAATGAAATTATGGCAGTTGCAGCTGCAACAACAATTACTATGCCGACCTTAGACGACAAGTCGAGTTGAGCGGTGGTGTTAAAGCAGAGCGCCAGCAGCACCAGCGGCAGCAAAAGCCGAAAAGCTGACACATGCGGTGACTTGGCGGAAAATCAGATATCCACTTCATGGTGCGTTGTGTTGCAAGGAGTGGAGTGTGGCTGGCGAGAAGAAGAGAAAAAAAGTAGTAAGAAAGCGTAGTTTTTGCAATAAATGCAACACATGAGCACAATTTAAATATTTTGTCTTAGCAAAGCATTGAAATTATATACGCCGGAGTTCTGCAATAAACTGAAAAATATTTTAAGTAATAATAAATACGATATATTATTATTATTATAAGGGTATAGTAGCGCTGCGATCTAGAAAAAAGATCTATTGTGCTAACCCTTTATGTTCTCACTCCATTCGTAGGCTGTTTTTGAGGATTTCGTTGATGGAGATGATATTCGCTCCCCGGATATTCACACAGTACACTCATATCAGAAGTTTCGCTCAGATGTTTTCTCATCCAGGCCAGAATACCTGCAGCCCCCAACATCCGATAGTCCCATTTTGTGCAGACGGTATCTCAGCCTACAGTGGCCTGTCAAGTAGCCGGTGCGAGTTCTTAGACCCTCTCTGCTGTTATTGAGTAGTCTTTTAGAGGCTTGACAAGACGGACATAAGAACCTCTTTGGTGGTCTATTACCCTTTGACGATCGTCTTTAGGCAGATATTCTTGAGTCCTCTCACTTTCTTAGAAGCTCTGCCGTGTATCCCTTGGAAGCACCACAGAACGGCTGACGGGCATAAAAACTGCTTTGGGCCCCTCTTTTAGCAAGATAATCTTAGCTTTCGTTGCCACGCCAGACCGTGATCCGGAACCCAACACATACATAGTAACTCTGTTGTCGGATCCTAAATTTTATTAAATTTTAAACCAAACTTAAAAAAAAAAACTGTAATTAGCAGATAATAGTTAATCTCCAGCTATACTTCTTCAACGAATTTTTCCAAACGGAGTTGACCTTAAATTGGAATTTCGTCAATTTTGGTATTAACTTCAAATCCCTATGTTGTGTCGAAAAAGAAGTAAGCCCAGGTGCGTGCAATGTGCTAAACTGTTATTAGTATTTTTTTATATTAAATTTTTTTTGGATATATATAATTGAACAATATTTATTTCTTATCTCTATTCCTTAATCATACATTATTTTTTCAATTAAAATTTAGATAAATGATTGGGACGATAGAAATCTGGTAAAAAACAAGGGCTTCTTGCATAAACCGGCAAAAACTTTATAAAACAACCCTAAGAAATGCCCAAGAAAAATTTATTGAGTAAATAGTGCTTAAAAAAATTGGCTCCACTATTTAGTTTTGAACATTCAAGTTATAACTTTTGTTGGAAAAATCACAACATAGTAAATAAAATATTTTAATTATGTACATATATGAATCTTAATTTGGTGTACTAAAAATAACACAATCGTAATAATATTACAATAATGGCAGGATGAATTTCTTGGCAACATCCTGCGCGAAACTTTAACATATTTTGGGAGCAAAAATTGTTCAGGGAAAATTCAGCATATTCTTTCAGAAGTAGGCAGACCCTCATTTTCTCTCTCATCTGGCAGAGAATCCAATATAGAAAAGCTTCCTGGGTTACTTCTGGCAAGTTATGGCAAAAACTGTGAGTTATGGAACGGTGTTTGGCAGACAAATTGATATTCTTATTATTCAATGAACTTGCCAATTACTTCCACATGCTTACGAGTAAGAAACAATTAACTTTTTTTCAACTTTTTTTTTGAAAGCTGAAAACAGACTTTAAGCAATGAATATTTGTACAATCCCGCAACGTTTTATAACAATCTCCGGATAATGAGCAAACTCTCAGCCAAAAAGTTTACTAATAATACAGTTTTTGTTCGAATCGAAAAATTATTCGAAGTTTTGCAGGGTTGCATTTAAGTGGCAATTTTTTTTTGGGGATTGAAAAAAAACACATTTTTTCTTTAAGCATAAATGACAGAGTGTAGGTGCTAGGGTACCAGTAAGGATAACTGTGCTAAATATATATGTATTTATTGCTCAGCATGAAAATAAGATTATACTACGCTGTACTTGTTTTCGGTTAAGTTTAAATTTGCATAACTTTACATAATATTTCCAATAAAATATTTGAGCCCCGAGATTTGTGAATATTTTTACTTCGACATCGGTTTTTTTCCTGGTTTAAAATTTCTCAATTCAGTAAAAATTAAATAGAACTAATGTTTTTATAAAAACTATAAATCATCTGTCATAAAAAACGAATAATGGAAATTTAAGTAAAAGATTTTATACAAAGTTGATAAGTCCAATACATATGATTTATTTAGGGAATTCGCAAAGTGTCGTAAAATATTATAATTTTTTTTAGTACCTCAGATTTCAGTACCTAAATTTAATTGCTTTTGTGAAATAACACAACTCTGAACTTTTAAAGTTTTTTCATTTTTGGATTTTACGAAAACTTGTGAATGCCCCAATTATATTTTAAATGCTGATCATTTATCTATGTGTAGTTTAAGGAATTTTTTTATACAGGTTTCCGCTTTTATATGCCGCTGTTATTGCCTTCATTAAAAACGTTATTTTGGAAGAATAAACTCAGTTAGAAAAGGAAGAAAACATCATGCCTGAGCAATTTTTAAAGCACTGCTCTTAATTCCTTAGAGAATATTTCCGCTTTGAACAAATTTACTAACAGTTTTTTTTTATCTAACATTCCAGCTACTCTATTCGCATTTGTTTGCTAAAGTTGATGACAAAAAAATGCATTTCTCTGTGTTGGATAAAAATTTGAAACAGGTCGCAAGATGTCGGTAACAAATACATAAAATGAAAAAATACCTAATAATAATAAAATAAAAGATTACAACAACTGCATCCTAAAACAACAAGGGACATTGGAGAAGCCAAGCAACCGCGTCAGCCAAAGTCAACAAGGCAAGAGGTGGACTTAGTTGCGACCAATTTTAAACGCGCACAAAAGAGACTAAATAAAATATATGTTCAAACATATATATAAAGGGTATGTAAATATGTGGCACACATGTGCATACACACTCGTCTACATAAAATGCACAGCCAACTTGAAGAACAAACGAAAATTTCCAAGGAGCTTCTTGAAAGAAGCAGTATAAAGCGTTACGCAGAATTTACTTGAATCTATGTGTGAATGTATGTATGTGCTTACAAGGAGCAAGAAAAACGTCTACACTAGACTTAAGAAGTTGAACCCGGAACGGGTAAACCAACTGTTGGAGGACTACCCGAACTTACTGAGTGCGAGTGCAGCAGTGCCTCGTTACCACGACAAACGAGCGGGCGTGTCCGAGAGTGCAGCGCATATTATTATGTCTAATACTCGGTATGTACGTAAGAAGATGCATTTGACAAAGGCGAGGATAAGCATGAAGAAATTGTTGTGTGATTGTTGTTTGCCTTCGTTTACTTGCAACTTTTTGCTGCACGTGCCTTTGTCACTACTCAGATTTCAAGTTAAGCAGCAGAAAATTGAAAAATGCACTGCAGGCGACGAGACGTCACACCCAAGACGACGCAACGCGCACAGTGGCAGCGGGAATGGGGTGCAAGAAAGCGTGTGAGGCGTGAAAGGCAAACAGCCCGCGGCAAGCAGCGCAACAGGCGAAAGAAAGTTGCATCTACTCACTTCTCACATTCTTGACAACAGTGAATGTGTGGTCACATGACGCACAAGACAAAGAGCAAATGCACAATAACGAAAACAACAATAATAACAATAATAACAATAAATGTAACAAACAACAAGTGGCGAATGGCAGCAATCAGTGAATGGCTGCAAAAGTCAAGTATGCAAGTTGCAACATTCAGTGACTGGAAGCAAAATTGGTCTTTGACAGCGGCGATAGTAAGTATACTTATAGTATGTAAAGGTAGTGAGGATAACACTGTGGATTTGTCAAACGAAGCAGCTGACAAGATGCGTGTGGAATGCTTTGCCATTTGGTATTTTCTGTGCATTTTTCTGAGTTGAAAGTTAAAGATCGTTGTAATATAGTGTTTGGGGAATAAAATTCCCTTCTAAAAAAAAACAAACAATGTATTGGTCAAGCAAACATATTTTTACAAAAAGCATCGTGAATCATATATTTATTATTAAGCGAAAAAATTAAATTTAGAGCAGAAATGATTTTCAATTACTTTAGCAATAGTTAGTTTTTTTCAGGAGATGGGTTCTTTAAGGTTATTTCAGCATACAAAGTAGATTAGAATCTAAAATTTGGTAGACGATTTTTTATTGTGTTAAGTGATCATTGCGATGTGTAAATTTTTCGATCTGTAACGTAACTCAAGGCATATTAAAAAGGTAGCAGCATTAAATAAAATGCAACCCTGTAAACAAAATGTATGCGTTTCTACATTTTACTTGAAAATTACATTAGTTTTAAATGCAAACAGTGCAAGACGCATCATACGAGTACTACAACGGATCGTACGGAGGCATTGCCCCTGGTCAAAAAATTCGGGAGAGACTCACGTGGTATGACTTCAAATATACCAAAAATGGTTGGCATACCCAAGCACTGTCCCAATGGGATATTAAAAATAAGATCCCACCTTTCCCCGTCTTTTATAACACAATGTCCCATTTCTTAGTAAGTACCATTTTTTTGCTTACCTTTTTGAATCAATTAAATTTTTAGCCTTTTTAGAAAATATCGCCTTGGGGTATGTTAATGCTTGATTTTATAAATTTTGGATTAATATTTCAATGAAAGGTTCAAACATACATATGTGTAGCAAATTTGGATGAAATTCGTAAAACGACTAATGCGATACAAAATTTTTTTGTCCAACCTACATTTATTTCTTTAATTTTATAAAAATCCAGTTTATTTATGAATTCACTCTAAATATTAATTTTGGCCAAACCAATTATTGACGATATAATGAAAGTGGCAGTGAGGTGAGCGTGAGCATATGAACGCGAATCTGTCAACTGTCAGAAATATTACGTATATTTTAAATAAAATTTGTCGCAGAGCATATGAACGCAAGTAATTGCCTTTGTCGTAACATTGTAACAGTACACTCGACAGAGCGGAAATTTTTAAAGAGGCTGCAAATCCCCCCAAATGATCGATATTTATGAAAATCAAAAATCAATAATTGTGTAATTGTTTGCTGTCAAAATATATTTCGTTATTTGTTTCTTTTTATAGAAACTCTGGGCTATATTATACCCACTAGCATTTAAGTCAAAGTTCCAAACTTTATACACAAAACCAAAAAAAAAAATTAGGAAAAGAGAAGAATAAAATATTTATACAAAGACGTGTACATAACAATGCAAGAACTAAGGGATTAAAAAACGACAGTGATAACAATGACAAAAGTGTTTTCGAGACCAATAAAAAAGGAAAGATATCATCACCTTAATTATTAATTTTTTTTTTTTTTTTTTTTTTGGCGCTTACACTATATAACTCAGTGTTTGGCCGAGCTTTTCCTACCATTTGTGGTGTGCGTCTTTATATTTTACCACAAATGGAGGGACCTACAATTTTGTGCCGACTCCGAACGGCAGATGTATTTAATGAGCAGCTTTTTCATGGCAGCAATACCCTCGGAGGTTTGCCATTGCCGGCCGAGGGTGACCGCTATTAACGAAAAAAATTGGATTTTGCTTGCCCTGGCTGAGATTCGAACCTCGAACCCAGCGGCATATCAAGTTATAGCACGCACTGCTACCAACTCGATCACAGTGGCCACCTTAATACAAGCATTTAATAACCGTAACAGCAATATAGATTTATGTTGAAATAAAAAGATACGACTAAAAATGCACAAAAGAATATTTGCAAAAACAAAATTTAAATAAAATTTTAATAACAACACGGAATGGCTTTATCGAAAGAAATAACTATGGAAACTAATAACGATATGTACCTCTTTCGATAAAAAATCCATTATGATAACGATAGAAATAAACTTAGTAATATCGATAACTACTGGATTTCGGAACCATTTTCCATCATCCCTTGTCAAGTTTGGTTTTAAAATATTTTGGTTTCCTCGTTGTGTCAACTTCAGTGTTCTTTTTTCGTTTGAACGAATCGTATCAAAATTTTATAGATTCCTACCCTGTCGGAAACTTTAACAACAGCAAAAATGAAAATCGATAACAATTTTTTGAACTTTGACGATTCCGAAATACAACAACGACAGCAATCAATCATACCGATAATAATTAAAAGAAGATTTACGAATACGAAAATTACAGTTCATTCTGTCAACAGCTTTGTTGCTCTCTAGCGAATTATTTAAATTATGCATCGTATTACCACTTTCATTTGACAGTTAATAGGGGTATTCACAGTGTATTGAAATGTGCTGTATTATCATTAAACTGCGAATTTTTAAAACTTACTCAATATGCCTTGTGTGAATTCTCTAAATATGTTGGTAGGAAACTTTATTTAATTTTGACTCGAACTTAATATTTCTAATAGAAAGTGTAAAAACAGAAAAAGGGCTTCGAAAATAGGTTATAAGCCAAGGATTTTCTGAGCCAATGGCAAAACAAATTAGATAGTTTCATCAAAAGTTTTTCTAAAACTATATCTAAGATATCTTACTGATTACTAAATTTGGTATGCGTATGCTGGCTATGCGTACTTCAAACTGTTTTCTAAATAGCGAGTTGTTTAAAACTAGTGTATGGGTTATTTTCTTTAAGTAAATTCCAGGGTTTCTTTAAACACACAATGTATATGGCATCCTACGCTTTTATTTTTATTAAACAAATCGAAGCAATATAACTTTAAATTAAAATTACTTAACTAACGGATGTTGTCTTGCAACAAGTCAGCAGTTTAAAAGATTTTCTAGCAAAAGTACGAAAGCTTAAGCCAATGTCATGTGACAGGATGTACTCTCTGCCAAATAGTAACCTCAAAGTAACACAAACATAAATGTTGCAACAAAAATCCAAATATACACTCGACTTGCTTTAGCTAGCGCAACTTAAACGGCCACAGATCCAAGAGTGTTACTACCTTATGTTGCTAGCTGCCACAAGAAGCTCGAGACGTCTTAGCCACTCAAGTAGACTTGCACTATTCAATGTACTGGCTTTTTTTCGTGTCCTGCTGCGCAAAGATGTTGAAAAAAAAAATTAAATTGAAATTGCTCGAAAATTAAACAATGAGAAAATTGCAGGAAATCAGCGAAGGTAGATGAAGCTTAGCGAAGTAAACTACCTTTTATGTCAATAGAAAAATGTATGCAACACACCGTTGCATATTTCTCATGTAAGGGTTTTGTATGCTGTCTTCCTAGTTTATAAATATATACATACATACAAATATACCGAGAATATATGTATACATACATTCGTATAAATATATGCATTTCCAGTCGTTTGGAGACATCCAGTTATGTTGTTTGCCTTCGCTGCGCCACAAATGTGGCGTGACGCTGTTGTTTATGTTGATTGCTGCATTTTGCTTAAACTTTCCTGCTGTTTGCTGACACGCCTGCCAATTCCGGATACATGTACTCGTACATACATTCACTCGCATCAGCATGGATTTGGTTGTGTTAAGTCTTTACACTTTCAACTCTATCTCTTGGTTTGTATCTTAGTTATTGAAATATTTTAATCCTAAGAAAACTTAAAGTTCCTAGGAAATTGTGCGGAACTGTTAAGTAAATAATACAAACTTATACTTTTTTGCTGAAAAATTTAAGCTGATTTTCTGTAAAATCAGATCGGCTTAGAGCGCAAAAGTGCCAACTTTTTTTCACACATAAATAAATTACAGGAGAACAAAACATAATGATGTACTCCTATTTCTACGTTTTCTTTCTAATATCCTTAAGAATGAACATTTACTAAACCTAAGCCAGTGATAGGTATTTATGTTTTTACGATGATTTTATAAATATATTTTGTATTTACATACATACATATGCATTTTGATGTCTACTCTATTCTAATAAAACAAAGTAAAAATTGGATATGCTTCAAGTTTTCGTAGCCTTTTTTTAACCAGTTTTATTGATTGCCCATTTCTCTTGAAACTTACAATAATCTATAAATTCGTCAAACTAAAATGTTTATCATTGTTCAATGAAAAAGCAAAAACACTAGCGTTTTGAAAAGAGTAGTATAAAATATAAGTTTTTTCGTATTTTAATATATGTTGAAAACATTTTTTATGTAATCAGAAATAATCAGAAATAAAATCCCATTTTAAAGAATATCAGAAGGAGTATTACTAAAAATAACATATATATTAATATAAAGAAGGAGATAAATATAAATATCATCAAGGAAATTTAGAAAAAAAATGTATTGTCGATCAGTACGTCAGTTGTTTGTTTACTAAGTTATTTCTCTTTAGTAATTTCGTAAAAGTACTTTCGATGAGATGATCGGATGATAAATTTCTCGTGCTGAGGAACTTACACTTGGCTCGTTATGCGTTCATAATTATACTGAATCCCTATAAACAAACATACTAGTAGAATGCATTGCAAACCCAACTAGTCAGCCAAACGTAATTTTTCCATGCAATCAACATGGGGATATACTACGAGATGGCAATTGTGAGATTTGGATCAGAAAAGTACCAGACTAATACTAGTACAAAATATGTTGACAACAAAAAAATACTAGTTCAATTATGGAACAATCATACCAGTATCCTACTAGTTTATGTACACAAGTCAATATTGTCAAATGACATAAGGCATGATTAAATCGTTTTGTAAATGGTTAAAGTCTGGTATATTTCGGACTAGTTCGATTTCAATCAGGGAATTCTAGTTGCAAGCTAGTATTTTTTCGGACTAGTTTAGTGTTTCTCTGCAGGGATATCATTGGTTGTATACCCAAAATATTTCATAAAATTAAGAATTTTATTAAAAATGGTTGAGTATTTCTAAATTTTATACAAAATAACAAACATTTATTTATGTACGTAGTTTCTGTTAAAGTAAAAACCAAAATTAATCCTAGAATTTTAACGAATAGTACTTTACATTCCCAAATGTATATTAGAAACCTGTATGCTAAAAATCTGAAATTGTCCCAATGTTAATTTTGACCAATCGTTACTTCACGATTGCTTTTTTTATCTTTCCGTATTTTACCAATAATTTCCAGGTACTTGAAACTCAAGCCCAAAAGTTTTTCTTCACTAATATAAAATTCGTCTATATTACTGTATATAATAATAATAATAATAATAATAATAATCCCAACGGTTGTATCCCTCCATACCCGCCCGACCGACGCGAGGGGCGCATCCGCATGACGCACGGATATATAAAAAAAAAAAAAATTTGTTTTTTCATATATATTGCGCCGAGTCATGAAAGGCAGAGGTTTGTTAAGTGTCGAGATCTAAAACTGTTCAGCTACAGAACAAATGCTCATCAGCTGATCGAATAGTAATATATGTATATGTATGTATGTATTAATTATTGAGAGGATTAAGTATAGTTTTCTTTATGTAAAAAAGTGAGTCTGAAATATCAAAAGAACCGGAGTGAGTGTTAAAATCCTGACACAAACTACGGAGTGGCTCATTTAACTCAAAATTACTTTTACATGGCTTTAGAAAGAGAGGCCGGAAATGTCTTGAAATTCTGGAGGGAACGTTAAGTTTTATTTCGCTAAGAAGAGATGGGCTAGAGATCAAGCCTGTCAGTAACTTGACCAAAAAAAAAAAAAAAAATGTATAAAACTTACCTTAATCGTATTTCTCAGCAATCATAATGTCGCTGTCGTCTCCTGTATTCGTTTTCGCACAATAGTATCAATGCATCCAATTAAATGTATATATTTGTGTATGTGTGTGTAGAACTTAAACGCTTCATAGTCACGTAATTTGCTAATCATATTTGAAATAATCATCGACAACATAACAAATAGGAATGAAAGTAAGTATGTATGTAGTTACTCTTGGGTATGAGTTAATAATAAGCTTTGAATGATATGAATTTGTTTAACGATAAATGAATTTCCTTCAAACTCCAATATGTGTTATGCTCTGTTACTACATTCATATCCATTTGCTGGTTTCTGTTTTGTGCTCATGGGAGTTTGTCTGAAAAGTAAATAAAAATAGTATTTGAAGAAAAATGATAGCTAAATGTGTATGTATATGAATATAATTTCTATATCGTGCATACTTAGCTGTAATACTGACATATGTTACATACGAGTATATAAAAAATCAAGACTCAAGAAAATCAGTATCCATTACATTTTTTTGTTGTTGTTTTTTTTCTAATAAAGATGACAATGGTTTGTTTACAAACAAGTTAATTTTTCGTATATGTAAAACGCTTGCAACTTTTAAAAATTTATAAAGAATATTTGTATGCATATCTGTTATGATAACAACTTTTTTAATATAAATATGCTGTAAACTCATCTCAGGATATGCTCAAAACTGTTGCAAAGCACCAAACTGTGCAGCTTGTAAAAATAGGAACTAAATTGTTTAAGGAAGCTACTGCGAGAGTGTGACTTTAAAAACGAAGAGAAATGTTTTTTTCATGAATTATTTAAATAAAAAATAATTATCATATTTGTATTAAACACCAAATGCTTCTGATCAATAAAAGAAATAATAATAATTCATCCGTACGTTTATTTAATTTTTGCATTTTCGAAAACGTTAATATTACGGGATAGTTTTCTTTTATTGATCGCGAACTATATATTTAATGCTTTAAAACCTAAAAAATTACATTTTTTTTTAAAGAATAGTGAAATTTTATGAATTTTTTGTTAGCTTATTTCGTCCGTCAACTTCTGATTCATAATTTTCTTATTGCGTTGGCGAAGGTGTGGCGACATTTGTAAAATTCACGTTTTCGGGACGATAAAAATGTTCTTTTTTATCGTGTGAAAAAAAGAATTTGTCTAACAGAAAAATACACCAGGTAAGTGTTTTCCGAAGTGAAATTTCCTGCCAATGAAAAATATAGCTTTATTTTTGAAAGAATTGTGTTTTTTACCGAGTTATTGAAGTTAACCTGAAAAATGACGGTTGGGGAAATGTATTCATTTGATGTGGAGGAACTTCGTGCACTATAAAAAGTAAAGTAATTTGAATATACTATTTTTTGAATACAAAGAGCTGTTATATTTAGTTTTTTTTGATAGAATATTATGTTTCAGTATTTAAATAATTGTTTTGTTGACAACATTTTTTCAGCGTTTTATTCCATGACATCAAGTCCTCCTTTTTTATATTTCATCTAGCAAATAGCCTGTTTCTTAACTTCATATGAATTTATATAAATATAAAATATGTATATATATATATTCTGGTAGCTTTACTACGCTCGAAAAATAATGCACGACATGTCCCCACAAATTTCGATTGCGGACGTGTAGATACTTTTTTTTTAAATTTACACCAGGAAGATCTCTTGCTACAAAAATGTCTTTTTACGTAAATGTAATCATTCAAATGGATGCTAACTCGTGGTATTCAGTTGGAAAATACGGCTATACACGCAAGTAAAAAAAAGAGTGCACGACATTACCCCTTCTACTCTACAGATTAGTTGTCGGTGCAGCATAATAGAAGAACTAGCGTAGCATGGAAAGATAATTGATTTTAAATAAAACAATTTTGAAAATCTTTTAAATTTAGATACATTTCACAACAGAAAATGATAGCACAGCCATATCTAAAACTTTAACAAAATACAAAGAATATTTTAATGAAAAATATATTTACGCAAGTGACAAATGGTATACAAAGTTTTTTAAAGTTCACTGTTGTTTTGACATTTTTTAGAGTATTTTGTTTCGAAGTCCTTTTAATGCTCGTGCATTGAATTGCAAGTTTCAGGTCGCTTAAGGTAAGCGTATAATTTCGAGAATTTTCTGGTTGACTGTGTTTCGTTTTTATTCCATGTAAATGTACTTTTTGATCAAACATTATATGGAAGCAAATGCAATAAAACGAAATCTCCAAACTCAGCCAAATTGAAACTAAAAGAAAAATGTTGAAGATATGTGCACTTTAAATAAAAAGTGTGTTAAATTAAGAAAAGCTTTGTATAAAGTTTGATACAGGGTTTTTATTTTTTGCATTTTATATGAAAAAAAATGTATTGTCAATAAAAGCTTTTTAATGTGCTAAATTTTTTTTTCTAAATTGCCTCGACTTAAAAATGACGCAGTTTATTGCCTTAAAAGCATAAATAACTGCTCTTAGATTATGATATAAAACTCTTTTCTGATGCACTGGCAAAGTAAATGACAAACACATTTTTTCACATTGAACTAAATATTACTCATACGCCGCGTCGAGCCAGCTATTACATATAACGCAGCACATTCTTCAATACTTTTACCTATGATATAAAAACATGCGCGGAATTTTATCAGTTAAAAAGTGGATTGAAAAAACATCAATTTTACGGTTAAAGTCACAAATTTAAAAGCAGAAATGATAACAATTTTTTATAATCATAAAAAGAGAAAAGCCATACTTGCTTATTTATAAAAACGAATGCTTTAAAAATTCGCTGCAAATACTCGTATAGTTAATAAAAGTTTACACCATAAACCGCTAAATAGTCACAATAAATTATATAAGCCGCACTTAAATACAAATACGCAACCCAAACTGCGAATGCGGCTACTCGATAATAATGCAACGCCCTCAATAACTCCACCACTACTAGTTGCACACGCCCTTTGGCTTAACCAATTCACGGTTAATGCAAAAATATTGCCGTTATTGTTGCAACGCGATTTGCCATTGCCCAGTGTGGCCTCCCGCCACGATTGTGTCATTTTTGGTTTTTGTGGCTTTGCATTTGCTAAATGTCACCAATTAGCCGAAAAATGTCTGCATTTAAATGGCATCACCAACAACAATAACAACGCCGAACAATTTCGAATGTGGAAAACCACACAAACATGCACACACTGGAGTTCAAAGTGTAATGACAACAAAAACAATAGCCAACAAAAAAAAAGGCGAATTCATGAAAAACAAATGGAATGACAAGCATGAAACGGATATTGCCACATTAATGTGGCGCCCATGTGTTGCATGTGGCAGGTATATGTGTGTAAGCGTCAGGGTGTTGCTGCAAGCCTATTGCGCGTGTAAAATCAAATGGCAACAAGTGTAACGACAGTTAAAAAAAAAGGTAATGCAACAAAACCAACAACAAGCAAAACAATAACGATGGCGAGTATTTGCAAATACATTGCGTTTTCCACCTCATCGGCTGCATTGGATGCAATGAACTGCACAATCTGTTGCATGCATCGAAAATCGATGTGTCCTACAACTACAATTAAGACAACAGCGGCAATAATATTTGTAGCGGCAACAGCTACATACGAGTACAGGAAGTACATACATACATACATATGTAAAGCGGTATTGTATGGCATGCATGCATGAAATTGTGAGTTCGACACGGCCGACTCATAAAATCGAACTGCATGGCCATTTAATGAATTGCAATGATTTTTTATTGTAGCTACGTGTAGCAAGAACGCAAGTGCAGTAGCGATGTTGAACCATTTTTGACCATTGGCATTTCATCGGCTAAGTGGAAGTGGCTAAATTTGTGCAACGGAAAATATGCTCTCATTTCATAGCTTGAAGTAGTGAGTATGTAATTGTGTGAGATTTCGAGATTGCATTTGCTTTAGCAATTCGAAAACGGGTGTAAAAAAAAAAATAAAAAGGGAACAAGGTTTTGGCTGTTTTCAGAAGACGGGGTGGGGTCTAAGGGGAAATTTCCTTTGTTTGGTTGAAGTTAATAAAATAAATTCGATAATTTTGAATACTTGAGCCTCAGGAAGCGGTCTTGGTGTCAAAACAAACAAGATTAAACTAATATTGTTCACTAAAAAACCCAAATTAGCACAGTTTAAACTTCCTACTCTTAATGGAACTACTCTGACTTTATGCTCCGAAGCGAAGCATTTGGACGTCAAAAAAATGTGATCTTGCATCAACTGCCCAACTTTGCATCAACGGTGAACTCTGCAATCAAGCTCCGAGAGTCTGGCTGCTGCCGGCCGAAGCATTACGGGCACAATGGAGTTTTCGAAAAAATGTTAGGAACAAATGAACAATCAGACTATGTAACTTTTTTGCTGGAATTCGTGAAAAACTTTCAGATGAAGTTTCCTCTTAGACGAGATTAGAAGAGAGGCAGGCTGGCGAATGAGAACACCACTTCTATCTTCACTGACGGATCACAAATGGACTGTGAGGTGGGTACTGGGGTATTCTCAGATAAGCTAGATGTCTTTCTCTCTCGTTTCGACTAACTAACTTTGCTAGCATCTTCCAAGCGAAAGTGTTGGGAACTGAGAGAGCTTTCTTGGTGCTGAAGGGTAGTAGCGAAGGAGTACAAAAAGCATGAATTTTTTCAGATAGTCAAGCTGCTTTCTTGGCACTAGCATCATCCAAAACAAATTCCCGTATGATCCATGACTGCAAGTGTGCGTTATGCTTAGCGGCTGTGTCAATATACATCTCTCTCGTTTGGGTTTCTGGTCATAGAAACAAATAAGGTAACGAGAGGGCTGACGAAATGGCCAAAGCCGAAGCCTCTCTTGAAGAATTCGAGGCAGCAACAATTCGCTGCCCGCTAGGTGTCAGAGAACCAGAGAACTACATTTGAAGTTTGTACAAACGGCGTGAACAAAAGGGAGCAGGTTAACGACTTGCGAAAACGACACGTTAGACCTTCTAACAGGTCAAGAATATACATATTCTGGGTAACAGCCAGAACTACGGGTCAATGGTCGCATGGAAGACAGTAGAGAAACTATTATTCACTATCTCTGTGAGTGCTCAGATCTGGCACGCCTTAGACCAAAAGTAATAGGGTTTCTGCCAAAATACTTAAAAGAGATCTCTAGATGTAAAATAAACTACATAAGCAGATTCATTCACAAATCAAAGTGGTCCATAAAAATATCATAACAAAATGGCGCTCCCAGCGCTATTGGGTGCTAGGATGTCCCTAAACTAGGCATAGCTACTAAGTAAACATATATGTATATTTTTCTAAAACAGATTAACATGGCTTATTCGAAGCTCATAATTTCAATTTTGAATTTTATTTAGATTTCCATAAAACTAAAAAAATAATGCATTTGTTTTGAGTAAATTTCAGTAGATTTATTGATAAAAAGTTTTCATGAAATCTACATCCTTACTTTACTTTCGGTTATTAGTCAGTGAAAACCGTAAGAAATTTCTCCACAAGCTGAGAAGACAAAATATTATTTAGAACCAATCGAAATTACAAACTTTCTTCGCAGACATATTTTTGGTAATTTAGATATAATTTTTTATAACCTTAACAAGTTTAACACAATACTTTGCTATTTGCGAGTGGTTGGTACCGTTGATTGATTGCATTTTTTTCCGGTTGATTATACAAAAATATTTCTGGCACGCTTTGTGTGTATTAGGAAATGTTCAACTATAATTGGATAGACTATGAAATTGCATACTCAAATTTTTTTTTTAGAAATACTGTGAAAAATGTTGAAATTTTAGTGAAATTTTTAATTACTATTTTAAGAGTTGAATAAGGCTTAAAGCTTTGTTTTCTACGTGTTTTGTTTGATTTAGTAGTATTTTATTGAAAAATATTAAAAACTAAATAAATAAATAGCGCAACAATTGGAAGAACCTTTGAAAAATTTATAATCGATTTAAAGTGATTTACACAGCTTAATTCTAAAATCTATTACATTTTATTTGAAAAAAAAATTAGCAAAATAATTTCAGGTATTCAATTTTAAGGAATATGCTTATAAGACATATTTCATTTACCGAAACTATTAAGTCGTTTTTCTAAATTAAATAACAAGTTGCAATTCTTACGATATAAAACAATTCCTAGCTCTCCTATGCTGGTCAATATTATATTTTTAGGGTTGCTGAGAAAGATTACAAATAAGGGACTCTTTGAACAGCTGGTTACAAAGCTGAAAGCACGAATGTGGGCACTAATTTATTTGCATTGAATGATGACAGAAATAAGCATCAAACGTTGAATATGCCTCTTGTTCAAAGAAGAGCACAAACTACTTGTGCATATTAAAAACACAGTTCTACACCATTGTATAAAACATAAGATTCCGAGTCAGACCCCTCAGTTACTAGAGATTCAGACAATTCTTGTATACCATCCTAACTCATTGTAAAATTTTATGCGCTTTTTCACAGAAAAAGCTCAACAAATTAAAATCTACGATTCCACCAAGGACAACAACAAAACACCTATTAAATCAAACGCACTACGCAGTAAGTGTTCCCAATAGATATTTTAACGTACTATAAGTTCTCTTAAGGTTGGCAATAACCGCTGTAAAGCTATTTATATTAAAAAAGAAAAGAAAAGATAAAAACAAAAATAATGCCACAAAATATGTACATTTGTAAACTTCGACCTTATGGCATCAAGCAAAGATGCGAAACGAAAAATATAGAACAAAAACAAATGCGAATAGAACTCGCTCAACAAAACAAAAAAAAAAAAAATAAAAAAAAAGCCAGAAGCAAAAATGAAGATACAATGAAACAGTAAATAATTCACTTAAAATCAAATAAAATTTAATTTACTCGCACAGCGGAAGTGCACACAGCAGACCACTCACAAATACAATAAAAACAAATACAAACACAAGCGTGGATAGCTGCTAGCTACCCAGCAGTCGCACAACTAAACCAGATTCAGTGAGTACTAGCGAATTGTATAGATAGCTTTTGCGTGCCACTCGCTAGCCGATCGTACTCGCCTTTATTTGCGGGGATACAAAAGCTTACTACGAAAATGTAACAATAGATTTCGGTGTTTTTTTTTTCTAATCGCTCGTATTCGCTCACTCACTATTCTGGTCAACATCTGAATCAACATTATACCAGTTAATGAACTAATTCGAAATTTATAACTCATATTCAAGCACAGACAGAGCAATGACGTATCGTACAGCAAATTATTGATTCTACTTTTCGGACGGGAATTTCTTTTTGAAGTGGACGCTGTGGTGGAGCGGGTAGCGGTGCGTGCTATAACTCGATATGCCGCTGAGTTCGAGGCACGAATCTCAGTCAGGGCAAGTAAAATTTTAATCATAGGAAAAGTTTTTTTCTAATAGAAATCACCCCTCAGCACGCAATAACAAACCTCCGAGGATATTTTAGTCATGAAAAAGCTGCTCATAAAATACATCTGCCGTTAAGAGTCGGCATGAAGGTCCCTCCATAATAATACGATTTTTGAACGGAATTTATTTTTCTGACTTAAAAATTGACGTTGAAACTTCTTTTTTTGGCCTTCCTAAAAATATAAAAGCTGGGTGCATAATGCATTCTAGTTTTCCAACAGAGGAAATACTTTTATTACAGTACACTTATCCACTGAAAGTTCACACAAATTGACACATTTTAGCAACCAAAAACAAAATTTGTTTCATGAGCAATAAACGAAAAACTTCGAAGGAGAAAAAGCCCAGCCATTTTTGTAGGAGAAGCTCAAACCGAACACCCTGGTTACTAAGCGCGGTACGAATAGCAAATAATCCACTTTGAAACACACATTAGTCCAGTGACGGAGGAACTAGTATGATAAACATCATTAAATACCAGTTCATGAATTGAAATATCTCGGCTTCTTACTGTACCATAGTTAATGTTGTATGCCGCACCTTTGCTTAAGGTAGCTGTAAATACATACAAACATTTGTATAAATGTGTCAGTGCTAACATTTGTACGTGAAATGAAGCTGCAATGGAGCTTAACCAAGCAAGCAATCCTCACTTTACCCATCAACCGTTTTTCATGCCAGATTACTGCTTTTAACTTGGACTAGAACCTTTTTAACAAAAAAAAAAAACAAAAACTAAAATATAACCAAACTCCAAACAGAAAAAAAATTATTCAAAACAACAGAGTTGCACAAATTTGCCGGGGACGAAAAGCGGCGGAACAAACGAAGCGTTTTCGCCTGAGCACGCTTTTAGGGGAAATGTACTATAAAAGCTCCCTGTGGGTTCGTCCGCCTTTTTGCATGTTTATGTCGCTTAGTATTTATTGCGCCATGCACCTGAGTTGCATGCCACAAAGACAAGTAAACACAAATTGCTGTATACAAACATACACAAGTGTACTCATTTATTTATATTTATTTATTTGTGGAATAGAAATTGCCACTTCTCATCTTGCTGCTAGCGAATAGATACATAGCTTAGTTTATCCAGTTGAACTAACTCGCCTGGTGTAGTGGCTAAACTTTTCAGAACAATAATATCAACGTCATTTCAAGTGTTTTTGTGTTTTTGTGTGGAAGTTGTAGCATGCAACGATGTGGCAGCCACAACTTGAGCTCAGGACAACTCGGTTTCACTGAGTGAATTAAGAAAACAAATGAAAATCTATGTGACTGTGCGTGTGTGTTTGTATGTGAATTGTAGAGTTGAATAGCAGGTAATAAATAAATACAAATGAAAATTGTCATTTAAAACAAAACTAAAAACTTGTGTAGAGCAGGGGAGTAGAAGAAATTACTTGAAGTTTGCCTGAGTTTGAAAGTAGCAACAAAAATGATGTCTGAGAATTTTCATTACTTTATTTGGTTTTTCATTAGTTCGCATAAAGAGATGACTCTAGGGCGGCTAGGTAAGTAAATAGTTAAATAATAGGAAGCTCGTAACACATCGGCTATTGATGTGGTGGGCATAAAAAAAACTTGTTTTTCTCATTGCATGTGGATATTTGAGCAAAAGTCATAATACATTTTAATTTTATTAATCAATTGCCTATGCCAAACAAAAATTCTTTAAAAATGTTTCAACAAAAACGTAAACGGCATCTTTTAAAAAAGATAAACATGTGTAGCTATTCAATATCGAGTCTGTCATCAAAGAATGAAATGGTTTTCCCAAATCACATCTCGAGTTCATTTTGCAGACAAAAATGTTCGTGATAGTGTCAGAAGACGAAAATAACACAACGTCTAAACAGATTTGAATCGAATTATTTTAATAAACTTACAGACATGTTCTAGAAATATAAATGTGAAGGCGAGGTTTGCAAAAAAGATATAGACAGCTACCACCAGTTTGAAAACGTAAATTAAATAAAAATTAATTAGTTACGAGTATTTAAATGAAATAATAAAATAGATTTAAGAAAGTTTTTGAAAAGCTGATTTTCTAAAATAGTTTTGAGAGAGATTGCCGTCAGTTTGAAAAATTTATTTTATTTTAATTAACAAATAAAATGAAAAATTACAGGATGGCTATCAAACTAAAGAGTTTTAAGAAAACTTAGTACTCAGAATATTTTTCGGAGGTTCTCCACTTGTTTGAAAAAGATTTTCTGGTAATGTCCAAATCACTCGCGATCAGTGCTGTTACAAATTTATAAAAGTTTTTATTTTTAAATGGAAATATTTTTGTTTGATATAATTTATACCTATATAAATGTATGTACTAGGGTGTTCGATTATACGACTTTTTTGTAAAACCGGCTTTCGAATTATTCGAAAATGGCAATTTGAAAAAAACCAGTTTTTGTTGCAAGTAAGCAAAAGCTACATCACTGTACATACATGCAACTAAATGCAATTAAATATTTCTATGAAGGAAATCTTTTGAAAATAAAATGTATTTTAATGGAATTAATTGGTCTCAAAATAAAGCCTCTAGTCTCAAAACAAAGTCTCTCAATTTGATGAGGTGATAAACAGATCACAAAAATTAAGACAAACACAAAAAATTAAAACGTAAAAGCGAGGAAAGGCAATAAATTATCTTCAACTCATGCATCGACTCAAATTTGAAAACTTTGAGATTATTTCAAATTACTGAATTCCACATTGAGCACATTAAGCGAGTTAGAAGGACTTAATGTTAGTAAAGCGTTACAATTTTTCAAGGTTTTGTCGTTCCCTTAAGACATTTTTTCTGCAAATTAATTGGATTTCGATTTAATTAAATATCATGGTTTGCTATTATCTTATTGATAAGCACTTTTTGATTGCCGTTTCAATAAATAATGGATTTAAAATTTGTCGATGTGCTGCCGTATTTCTTTTATTTATCAAAGCCTATTTATTACTTAACACCAAAATAAAAAATCGGTTTCGAAGATTAAAATAACCGATTTAATCAATATTCGAAAAAGCAAAATTTCAAAAAAGCTGTAAAATAATTTATAAAAAAAAAACGGTGAAAACTGATTTGAAAAAACCGAGTCAATCACATTTAGCAAATTTAGAAAGACAAGTTTAAAAAATTTAAAGTTCTTTAAAATGATTTGTCACGCAAATCAGAGACGATTCAAACAAAATAAATTAGAGGATGAAAACCTAAAATTCGGTTTATTTATTGAAAGGAACCTTTTCTTAGTAAGTATAACCATTTCTTGATATATAAAAGCACTATCTGGATTTCTGTGAAAAATTTAAGATTTTCATATTAAGCTGTTAAAAATTTAAAATTTGGAATAAAAAGGGATTCATCATATAATAAGTTTTATTTCTAAAAACAAAAATTATACAAATTTAATTAAGAAACGCATATTAGCCAAACTAGTAAACCTTAAAAAGGCTTCAAATTCAATACAAATGTTAAAGACAACAAGTCAAACTAAAGCTAAAAGGGTTCATAAGTAATATAATAAACCACATACGAGTACTTGTCCAAAACTTTCATCAAAGGTAGTTATTTTCATAGTTGTTTGACGTTAACCCCGAAAAAATCATAAACAAATTTGCTGTTATTATTTTTGAAATTAGCTCCAGTAAGCCAAATATATTTTGTAACAATGAATTCGTTTAGTGCACACTAAACTTCTAAACTTAGTGAAAAATATATTTACCTTATATAAGCTTAGCATAACAAAGTCATGCCACAAAAATGAGCACTAACCAAAAGCAACATTTGAAAATTAGTAGTCTAATAAATTTTATGTAAAAAAAAAGTATAAAACCACTCACCCTTGTCCATGGAAAATAATCGATCAGCAAACTCAATACAATTAAACAAACTTTCATTATTACATTCGTTTCAGCAGCAGCCGACAGAAAAAAGCTATTCACACATAAATATTTGAGTCGATTCATCATTCCGTTGTGCATTCGTTTAAGCGATCCCTGTTCATCGCCATCGTAATTTGAATAGAAGTCTTGCATACTGGTACACATAAAAATTACATTCATGTAGATTTTTTCACGACTGCATCAAACATTCAGCAGAATTCGAAATCATTAAAAACATTTAGCTGCATATACGCTCGAACGCCTCGGCGTATGAGCAACCCGCGCGCTTCGCATACAATTGCCCGCAACCACCTAATGATTTGCCTACCCACTGCGTCCCTTTCACAGCATTCAACATGCAGAGTTTTAGCATTGTTTTCGTTTATCTTCTTTGCTGTTATTTTAATCTACATGATTTTTTTCACAATACGCCGGTTTTTTTTTCATACAGGAGCTTTTAATCACACACACACACACACACACTACACATACTCGTACATACACACATTACCACTGCTGGTGGCTGGACCACACAGGTCAACCCCATGTCAGGTTTTAAGCTGCTGCTGTGGCAAGAAAAAAAGTGAAAATTGGTGAAGTTAAAGAATCGTAAAAACGGATTTAACTTAGCGACGAGCATCAGCGCAACGCAAGGTTGGAAGTGTTGGGTCGAAAGTAATAAAACATTCAGGCAGATTTGCACCGCATTGTTTGATGTAGTAGATGGGTGTGGCTGTGTTGAACGATTGTGTCCACCTTTGCTATTGTGCTCTGCTGTCGGTCAACAGACAGCTTAAAAACAAAAAGCAGAAAGAAAGAAAGGTAAATGAAAACACATAGCGAGCGTAGGGATAAGCGCATAAGCAAACAAACGTAGTTGAAGAAAAATTCTCATACACATACATACGTGTGTATATGTGTGTGCAAATATGTGCGCTTTATATGCTGATAAATATCTATTAGTGATTCCTTAGTCTCTCCTTAGCCCCTCAGAGCTAGACAATTTAATTCAATTGATACGAAATGATTTAAATATTGTGGTCTCAATGGTGTTTATGGCTCGAATATTCAAAGACACACATCCAAAATGCATACATAAATACATATACAAATGCATACATATACATGTATGAAGAGCGCTCTGGCACGCCTTATTCCTGGAATTTTGTGGCACAATTTATTGTTATTGGTTTCCATATATTTGATTATTTTTCTAAATGTGCTTGCGATCTTTTATTTCCGTTGCACTTTTTTTGTTGGTTTTATTACTATTAAATGCTCATTTGAGCTATTTATTTGATGCGCATCAAAGTGAGTTAAGGTAGTAAAAATTTAAAGAAATTGGCTAAATTTTTTGAAAATTTCTTATTGTGTAAAAATGTGCAGAGTCTCAAATAAGCGGCCACACTTTGAATTTTGTATGATAGTCACATTGGTTAAGTATTTCGTTAGTTCCACCGTGCGACAAATTTTTGATCAACTTTTTTATAAAAAAAAAAAAAAAAATTAAATGCAAATATCTCGTTTTCTCAAGCTAACATTGTCCCTTAGGTGATATGCGTAGGTAGTCTTAAAGAAGCATTGTTAGGTAATATTTCCTAGCAGAAATTTTGTTTGGAAAACAAATTTGAACAAACTCCAACTACAACAACATACCAAGAATATTCAAAAAATTTTCTAATCTATTTCTTCATAATAATAAAAAAGTGAAATATTTAATTTTACTGTAATATGTTAAGAGTAAGCTTGAATTGGTTGAAAATTTTTGAAATTTTAAAATAAATATTTATACATTTTTTTAATGTTTAACTTTATTTGAATCTTGCTGAAATAAGCTGTTTCATTTTGATTTTGCCAAAATATACGTTTCAAAAAGCATAATATTTTTCCATTTTAAAGTAAATTTAAACAATCAAATGTTAAAGGAAATTACACAAGTTTAATATTTGTTGTAATTTAGAATGGAAAGAAAGCAAATAATACCCGTAGAACTTTCAAAAGATCTCAAAACAGTTATATACCCTGTAGTGATACACATTAACTGGTCAGAAAAAAAGACTAGCTAACAACTAGAGTTTCCTGATGAAAATCGAACTAGGAAAAGACTAAACTTTTACCAAATACAAAACAGCCTAGTGCACTTCACCGTACTTTTTTGATGAAAAAATCTGCTGTTTATAAAATCATGTTTGATTTCATGTTAGAAATATTAAATTTTAAAAAATAACTGCATGATTTACGGAAAAGAATAAGAATAGTATAATCGGGTCATAAATCCTCTTAGTAGAGTTTGTTTTTTAGTTCACTTTGAATTTTTTTTTCGTTTTTTCTGATTAAATTCAATAGTTCTGAACTACCACAGTATGCACTTGTGATTTAACTGACGGAAGAACAAGAAGTATTGTTAAAATAAGCTATTTCTACTGCCGAGAAAATAAAGAGAAACAACTTTCTTTCCTAAAATTTTTCATTTTTTGCTTACGTTATTTTGGCGGTTAAGGCTCGATATGTTTAATGCAAAACAAATATTTTTAAATATAAACAAGTATATACTTATATACTATATACTATACTTTATACTATATATATAGTATATATAGTATATACTATAGTATGTGTTGTTAAATTCAATTTTGTCCTTTATTGCAGCTTTACAACATTAAAGTTTAGTGCTCTTTAGTTTAATTTAAAGAGCTAGCCTTTCCGTTTTTACGTTCGCAAATCGACCTTCGAATGTTCGTATTGACATATTTATTACTATACATTTTTTTCAACAGAATACGAGTATTAATGAATTTTGCTATGTTATGTTTCCTCTTTTTACCTGGTTTTGTGCCGTTTTATTTTATTGTTTATCACAAACAAATAAATAACATTTCACAATTTTATTGAGCTCCAGACCGAGCTCCGAAATAGTACTATAACTTCTACCATTAAAGAGATGTTGTTGTTTTTCCAAATAAAAAAATCTTCCATAAAAAACTTAAATCTAAAAAACCATTTACGCTACACTCTTGACACTCACTCATGAAAGCCATTTGTAATTCGTGTTTAGCAGGCGACATTTTTATTTAAAATACGTTCTCCATCTTATCATTTTTTCGTAAGCATTTCCATTTGAACATCCTAGATAGCAGAAGCTTTTTGCTATACTTTTCTACTGGACATTTCTTTAAAAAGCTGCTGTTATCCCTCACATTTATTACTAGTGCTCAAAACCTTGTTATTCTCACTATTTTGGGTATATAGAATCATAGTTAGTTTTAATGAGTAAACAATTTTAAAATTTTGTGCAATTTGTCTCGTAATAACAGTGAAATGCTCAAAGAAAATATTGAAATTGCTTGTACCCCACTTACAGTGCTATTAACAAACTGAAATATTGTTCAAAAATAGTAGTGAAGCTTAAAATATTAATCAACTTTAAGTTGCAATATACAACTTCTCATTTCCACTTCACACTTTCACGCATGAATCGCATACATTCGTAGGAAATTCAATATAGCTAATAATCAAATTATAAACCACTAATCAACAGCCACAAACCGTAAATGGTACCGCAATTCTATTGTCAAACAAGTGTAAGTATGTACATGCACATATATTTATAGATATGATACATATGATATATGCGTGTATATACGAGTTGATAAGCCTTTGAGGTATTTGTGCGAGTGCCTACAGCGACAAATTCATAGTTGTGTAGTAAATACAACCATTCGCTTACAGCGATTTGTACCTTTTGGCATATTCCAATGGGTGCGAAATGACAAAACGCTGCAAACGCCCGAAACCTTTGAGACATTAGACTCGTACAAGACAAGCATTGCTCTGAGCCGAAGTGGATGCTCAATGGTAATTACATCGTTGTAAAATCAATTCACCCTCACAATTAGTTAAAATTGATGTGTTGCGAACTATGCAGAGTCGAACGCTAGAGTATTGACTTGTACATATAATTAAGCGAAACATTTACACACATTTAAATTGAAGTATACAAACACAATATGGTTTGAAAGTCTTTAAGAAAATATGCTGTATTTTAGAACATAAATAAATGTACTAATTAAATAAAAAAAAAAATGAAAATACCGGAACAAAAAATGCAAAAACCACCTATTATATTTGAATCAAACTTCGCCAACCAAATGGCAGCAAACAAATATATATCTACGAGTACCAAAGATATGATCAAAAACAACTAAAGTTTTCCATGTGTAACATGGAGTAAAGAACTATAAAAAAAAAATTATCGGTTGTCAATGATCGTCTTGACATCGAACTCTCAGTTTTAAACAATAACATTACAGATTTTACCATCTTAAAACCAGTGACAAGTCCAACTTTGGACAGCAATTGGTTCACCTCCCCGAATGACGTGAGTGAGATAATCAATTCATTAAACAACAAAAAATCAGCTGGCCCGGACAATATTTCGAATCGTATGATTAAAAGTTTCCCCTCATTAGCAATCCAGTTTCTAACAATAATTTTTAACAAATGTATAAACAATGGCTACTTTCCGACAGATTGGAAAATCGCCAAAATTTTGCCCATTAAAAAAAAAAGTCTGCTCAGGCAGTGCAAGACTTCAGACCAATCTCGCTGTTCTCAAATCTGGGCAAACTATTTGAAAAAATATTGTATATCAAAATGGAATGAATGGAAAATAATATACCTGAAAATTTCATATCTAATTTTCAATTTGGCTTCAAAAGAGAGCACTCTACAGTGAACGCCCTATCGAAATTCTCAAACGACATCATATTAAATTTAAGACAAAAAAAATGCACAATTGCCATTTCTTTGAATATAGAGAAGGCGTTCGACTCTGCCTTCCATAAAGGTCTCATTTACAAACTCTTTACAATTGGTTTGCACACTCGGTTAGTCAAAATAATCCACTGTTTCCTTATAAAACGAGAATTGTTTGTCGAAATTAACGATTCAAGTTCTGCATGTGGCAACGTCGGCAGTGGCATCCCCCAAGGCTCCATACTTGCCCCTTTTCTGTTCAACCTCTATCTTCATGAATTCCCACATCAATTTGGAAACGCAATTTGCATATTATACGCAGATGATGCACTAATTTACACTCATTGGGTGTCACCTATCCAGACACTTGAGACAGCGAAGTTACACTAAGCAAAAATTTTAGATTTCTATAACACCTGGTCGATAAAGGTAAACGTCGCCAAATCGAAGTTTATTTGCATTAGAAATGCATATGATTATGGGCACAAATTTGCAGTTCGCGAGTCAAGGGACCTCGCACTAACCATAAATGGCCATCAAATTAAATGTTCAGACGATATTAGATATCTTGGTTTGAATTTTAATAAGTTATTCAAATTCAATAAGCATGTACATAGTAACGTCTATTAACAAAGCAGCGTCTCGTTTAAAAATGCTCTCCTTAATTTTACATTCGCCATATCTAGAAAAAAGAACTAAGCTGCTCATCTACAAAGTGGCCATTAGAGCTGCTTTCACCTACGCGAATCCCATTTGGTTCTCGAACGTTAAGCGTTAAGGATCTGTTTAGATAAAAACTTTTCAGCCTATAATAAAATATATTAGAATTAAATGCTGTATGCATCAGCAAAAATACTGTCACTAGAAGTTCACCCTAATGAGCTCATAAAAGAAGCTTTCGCTACACAGAAAAATGTCTCTTGAACGGAAAACAGATACTTGTCAGTAATTGGGCGTGATAAATGAGAATTTATTTAATTCTTATTTTTACAATAAAAAATGGCCCAAATCCCATGGGGGTTAACCAAAAGTTGTTTTCTCTTAGTATTTTTAATTATTATTTAGTATCTAACTTCGATGTAATCATACAGAGTCGGGAGCAAGCCCTGAAATATTCTTTTAAGTTAACCACTAATTTTTGTACATTCTCTTTATAATTATATTTAGAATAAAACAGTATAGTTCTAAGTTTTCTTTTTAAGAATTCGTTCATATCAATGTTAATAGAAAAAATGATCAACAAGCTAATAAATAACCCACAAAACAACGAACAGAAAAACGGAGACACAAAACAAAACAGAAAAACTGATTTTTACTTGTCCACAGACGTAAACCACCGAAGAATAGGCAAACAGCCGACTAACCGCCTGATGTACTGAACTTAAATAAATACGCGAGGTCGTGGCTAACCAAGCAAGATACATTTGGCAACAAAACAATAATAAAAAATTTGAAACAATTATAAAACTATTCAAAACAAAAAACGACACCGAAGATGATCTAACGCCGGAACTGGTTTGTCATAAAACCAAACTTGACAGGCGATGACGAAAAGTTGTTCCCAAATACAATACCTTGTCGGAAACTTCAACAACAACCAAAAAATTAAAAAATGAATTTTCGGCAGACTTTTTTATAAAACGAGTAGATATTTCTTATTTTTAAACATAGGTCGGAAAATTTTGACAAAAAAAATAAAAATTTTATTCCTATTCAATTTTTTTACATTTTTATTAAAGTACAGAATATTTTCTAACAAAAACTATATAATTAAAATTTTTAAGTTTGTAAAACTTTAAATATTCAAATAATTTTCCTATTAAATTTAAATTTTAGAATTGAGTATAGAGTTTTTTAGCCCATAACCGTCAAGTGGGTACAAAAAATCAACGGTAATTTGTATTCACGTAAGAAGTACACTTTATGGGCTACAAAACTGCATACTTCAAAAAACCCAAACATTTTTATTGATTTTTTATGAAATTTTATTGCATTTTTAGAAATGGTATACAAAGTTAAAAAAAAGTTACAAATTCATAAACTTATTAAAATTAAGTCATAAGAAATGAAAACTTAAAAAATAAGAAATATTTACAAAATAATTGTTACAATAATATATTAAAATAAATGAAAAAACAAATATAGAAAAAACTAATAAACGTTGAACCATTCAAAAAGAAAATTTTTAAAACAAATAGAACTAATACAAATTAATGTAAAAATAAACTTTAACATTGTAAAATATAAAAGATTGAAAATAATCATTTCCATGAGTACAAATTATTATTAAAACTAAAATTGAAAGACCCACAGCCCCTTCACAAATTCTAAAAGTTGAAAATATTTTTTTAAAAAATCTTTTATAATCTATTAAATTTAAATAAATAAATAATAAAAAGAAACTTAATGCATGACATTCTAATCTTAATAGTACATACAATAAATGGGTCCTTATGGCTTAGTGAGATAAAGCGCCAATATGTTGTGACAATTGATAAACTTCGACAATTCACATTTCAATTTGTTATTTCTAAATTAAACTACTACAACTAGAGATTAGAAACGGAGTATAATTATTTTATTTATTTTTATTAATTTGGTGCTTGCGCTATATAGCTCAGTGTTTGGCTCAACTTTTCCTACGATTTGTGGTGTGCATCTTTTATATTTACCTCACTTTTCCTAAAATATATATGTACATATGTATGTATGTGTCATATTAGTTAGGGATGATGTTTGTTGAGGGCGTATGAGTAACTTGTTGGCATGTTATTATAATTTAAAATATTTATCCAAATCGACTAATATATTTCGCTAATTTACTTCAATAGTGTCCTATCTCAAAACAATATAAACCGAGTTAATTGGCTTTTAAGTTAAATATTTACATATATCCAAAAGGTAATCGGTACAGGTATGTAATTTTATAGAAAACTAGCAGTCGCGACCACGCGTTACTGTGTCTAAGGTTTTTCTTATATTACATTGTAGTAAACTATTCAAGGGGAATGGTTGGAGAATATCAGGCAATGGGACCACCATGCGTTTTTACATAGATGAAAATTGTGAAAAAACATGGCGAACTCTATGACTATGATTTTCTACTACCGTTTCCCTTTAATACAATGAAATTATTATTTACGAACGAAGACGGAAACGTTAAGGCTAGTATAAAACTCCACTGGATTGGGATTTGAATGGAAAGGACTTTGAACATGATTGATCTTAATTTTCGTACAGTTAAATTGTGCAAAAATTAATACAAACGAAGTAGTTTTAAAATTTATTATTTTTTCTATTCAAGTTTGTAACAAATGACTATATTACAAAGTTGTAAGTGAATAACATGTGAAACTTATGCCCGAATTCAGTAACGCTTTCACGTTTTTTTTTGCATTGTTTTTAATTATTGCTCGTCAACATGTCACAATTTTGGGACTTTAATTTGAGAATAAAGGCTTTATTTTGAGTCTAATGGATGCCAACTGATCTAAAATTGTGACGTTTGTCTCTATTAGAGACTGACACTGCTTACTGAGTTCGGGCGTTAAATATATAAATCAGGCAGGTAGGGCAAATAGTATTAAATCTTTAACAATAATATTTATTAATTTAAAATATAAATACTTTTAATTTCAATTAAATTTAGCACTAATCGGTGTAAACAATTTTTTGGATAATCTGTCTTTAGCTTACACAAATATATTCGACGGTATTCCTACACATGAACATGCAACATATAGTTGCCTATTAGAAAAACATGGATTTTCCAAATCTATACCCCAAATGGGTATTGTTTGAGACTTATTAATAGATATGGCAAAAGCTAAACAAATTGGAAACTGTTGTTGGGTATCGTAGAATCTGACAGTATCATAGGAATACAGGACCACTTCTTCTTTAAACTTTCCAGTTAAAATGGTTGCTTCAAGAATATTTCATAATCGAGGTGGAAAAAATAATTTCATTGTACTATCTTCACTATAATATGAATTTTATTTATACTTCAGTCTAAGTAAAACGTGGCCGGCTATGCCAATGCGAAAAATTGAAAAAGTTAGAACATTTCAATTTCACAATACTTCGTTTACTACAAAATAAATTTAACATATACTTTAGCCTCAACAATGCGTGATGGTTATGCTATTCAATTGTAGCTTATATAAAATGTTTGTTCTTTCAACATATCGCCACCTATTAAATACTTACTTTACTCAATCCATTTAACAGATGTCGCCATCTGTTAATATCGTTTGAAACTCACAGATTGTCAAATAATAGAAAAATAATTTAGAATTAAATTATACTGCGACTATAAATTGAGATGTAAGCTGTGCTATCTTTAAAGTTGGTTCAAACTGCAGACGGTATGCAAATTTTGATTGAAATTTGTAAAGTAGTTTAAGATTCACAATCGAAGTGAATGAGCAGTTTGTTTATTTGTCATATTAAGAATTTTTTTCTAGAGTATTGCGTATGCAATAATCGATTTCCTATAAGTTTCGATGCACAACATTTACGTTTACTTATTCCTATTGTGCATGTTCCGTTACTAAAAAAAATTGACAATATACGAAACTTCCGAAAAATGTATAAATCGGTTGAACTCTGGAATATAGATATCGGTTTTTTATTCGCTTAGCGCGGATTGTTTTCTTTTACGAGCCTTTGAGGTGCGCACCCTAAGTTGTGTATATAAACTCGTATGTATACGTAAATGAAAATTTCACTTAACATGTTTTCTTCGTAAGGAAACTTACAGTATTCTTATACGCAGCCTTGCTGAGTAAATATCGCTATAATCTATTCCTTCCGTGAGCCCGAATTCAATTTTCCTTTTTAATATCTGTCTTCCTGCCTTTCAGCTTTGAGCTTTTGGCTTTTAACTGTCATTTGGTGATTGCTTGACGAGGCATCGACAGTGACTTACATACTCGCACCTGGTAGCGTAAATAATAATTACCATGCTCGCAGATATGCCGTTACGCCAGCAACAACAATGCGCATTACAGAAACGCTAATATTTACAGCGCATACATCAAAATGACTTAATTATCCTGCGCGTCAAAGCTTTGTAAACGAAATCCTTCCAAATTTATTACGCGTTTTAATGAGCTTGAGGAGGAAGGATGAGTTGAAGTGGGCGGGTTGGAAAATCGCAAAATGGGAGGAATACAATTTGAAGATGAGAAGGCTAATGTGCATGTGGAAGGGAAGAGGCGGAAGGGGAAACAGTAAGCTGAATTAAATACTACAAACAAGATTTTAAATTCCATTTAATACTATATAATAATGATTTAATATTAAAATATTTTAATAAGTATATTTATCAACTCCAATTTGATGCTCAAGCAATTCTCTTCGGTAAATTGGCCATTTTATACGAAATCTAAATAATGCGAGCACAGGCAGGAGATCGAATTCTAAAAAAATTTCAAAATATATGTTTTTGTGTAAATGAAACAGAATTATTAATTTACGTGTTTGATAGGGCAAACTCCCAAAGAGATGCATCGCTTTAAACTCAAAATAGCGATTGTATAAATTATTTTTATATTTTTTTTTTGCGTATTGTTCCATGCGAATTACTTCACTGTAATGTAATTATTTCATGGCCGCCGGCAATGAAATATTTTAAAGAATTGTATTTAGATTTACATAGGTTTAGCTTATAAACTACAAAAAAAAAATTGGCTAGCAAAAAAGGGCTAAAACATTAATAACTAAAAAATAATAAATTACAATATTTTTTAAAATTTTATGTTTTTAAATTTACTAAATTTTGTTACTCAAAAAGATTGTAGTTATTAAAAAATTTTCTACAAAAATAACAAAGAGTCGACTAATATATTTTAAAAAGTTTTTGAGAATGCAGTTTTATTCTCATTTTCATTCTTAATTAAAATTTTAAATGTTGTACATATAAACACCGAATACGTTTTTATTTCCAAGCTCCACCGATAAGAAAACAACTGGCAGCATTAAAGTTTTGATAATTTAAAACTCTGTTGTAATTTTGAGTCAGTTGAAATTTCCAGACTAATACGCTTGTATATAAATTATACTTGAATTACATGAAGAATAAAATAGGTTTAGCTTATAAACTACAAAAAAAAAAATTGGCTAGCAAAAAAGGGCTAAAACATTAATAACTAAAAAATAATAAATTACAATATTTTTTAAAATTTTATGTTTTTAAATTTACTAAATTTTGTTACTCAAAAAGATTGTAGTTATTAAAAAATTTTCTACAAAAATAACAAAGAGTCGACTAATATATTTTAAAAAGTTTTTGAGAATGCAGTTTTATTCTCATTTTCATTCTTAATTAAAATTTTAAATGTTGTACATATAAACACCGAATACGTTTTTATTTCCAAGCTCCACCGATAAGAAAACAACTGGCAGCATTAAAGTTTTGATAATTTAAAACTCTGTTGTAATTTTGAGTCAGTTGAAATTTCCAGACTAATACGCTTGTATATAAATTATACTTGAATTACATGAAGAATAAAATTGATTTCGCAATAAATATCCAAGAGCTCGAATTCGCTTAATATTTCCTCGTATAGATAATTATTTTATTTTATATTGATTTGGCGCTCATACTTTCTAGCTCATTGTTTGGTCGAGCTTCTCCTAAATGGAGTGCTCTACAGTTTTGTGCCGACTCCGAATGGCAGATGTATTTTACGAGAAGCTTTTTCATAGCTGAAATATTCTCAGAGGTTTGGCCTATAATAAAATCTTCGATTTTTACTGCCACTTTGGTATACCACAATTTTAAATTAATTTAAAAACACAGCACAAATTTTATGCATATCAGGAGCTTCTCGAAATTTTAACAGCTCTAATTTCCATTAATCCCCTCCCGTATCTAAAGGAAATGCAATAGTCAATTATGAGCTACATATATAAATTCATTTAATAACAATTTTCAAAACCCTTGCATTTCCATTAAAATTTAAACGCGAAAATGGCTTTATTACCAACAAGTTAATTTCAATACACGAAATTTTGAACAATGAACATTTCTATCAATATATCGCCTAACTAAGTATTATTGGCTAATATCCCTTAAACAGATATTAAACGGCAACTAGCAAACATTTTTGAGAGCGGTTAATCGTGTGTGTGTGTGCGTTTGTGTATAAACGAGCTGTAGAGTTGTGGCTAATAATACAAAGGGGACAAATAGGACATCACGTGTCAAAATGGGTGACATTTTGTAGGTGGGGCGAGTTGAAATTTAGTTAAGCACATTAACTGCATGAATCCATATTATTCATTCTACTCCCATATAAATATGCACACTCACACATCCATCGAACAATTCACATTCCCTTTACAGAAATGCCAACGTGCAACGCATACAATGGAATCGCATATCCGCACACACACATACGCATATCTAATCCGCAATACACCACTCAACATTTCTATATATCTATGTATGTACTCGTAGCTCTGTACTATTTGTGGTCGTATGGATGACAATGCGAACATATATTCATATGTACATATGTGTATGTGTTTGCGCGTATACTAATCAGATTACAAGTAAATTAATTCATGATGTTGTCTGCATTTATTTGCGATAATTATATTAGTCGTTCTGTCGTCTTGCTATGACAATGTGCAAAGTGACAACAACGGCGCCCCTCGTCGGGGGTATTAAGGAAAGCATTCAACTTCATTCTCATCTTCTAGCCTTGTGTTTTCAGCTACTTCTACGTACGTGTATATCGTATCTTAGTGGTAGTGGGTGAGTGTGAATGAATGTGTGGAAAATATGTACACACAAGCAAAGTTTTTTGTGCTATTTTTTTAATTCAAAGTTTATAATTAGTTGCTAACGCAACCAAAACAATGTTTCATGTCTATCAATTAAATAAAATAATAAAAAACAAAGTAATAAAATATAAAAAAAAGTATTAAATACGTTTTTTTTATTGTGAATTATTTACTTTCCTTGGATTCAATTAAAATAATTTATAAGCAGCAGCTTCTTGAAAATATTTAGCTGCATATAGCCGTTACATCTCTATTTATTAAAACATTATGTTTTGGGCATCATGCTTCAAGCGTTATGGCACATTGTTAAACAAATTATAAAGAAAACATAAGCTGTATTTGTAAGTATATTTTATTTTTTTTTATTTTACAAAGAAACCATTAGTTATTGATCATTTGGGCTGACTGATTTGTTAATATGAATTTTCGCATTTTAGGCACGTGTGCGTTAGCATAACATTTCGCCTGAAAGAGCTCTTTGATCCACTTTGTATGCTGCTTGACTTATGCGGCATTTAAATAATTGAATGTACTTTTAATTTTGCCATAATTGTTTTTTCAAATCAATGCTACTCAAAAACACTTAAATGGTGATTTTCGTTAAAAACCAGCTTTATATATTTTTGAGTGAAAGTGTTTAATTTAAGGCGATTTATGCATCTTCTTCTAAGGCGTCCGCAAATAGGATTCCTCCATGAACCAATTAAACCAGAGCACGCAATAGAAAGTGAGGGAACAAAATAATTTTCTGCCAGTGACGTATTGCTTATGACACCATGTTTGTTTGCTTTCAAATAAAGTGAAATTATAATAAAGAGGAGAAGAAAACAAGAACATCGAAAAAGTGCTGTGATTGATTGTAATGATTTTTTTGTAACCATAACCAGATTTGTTTAGTGAATTTGAATGGAAATAAGCAAAAAGTGTTTAAAGAACATGATTTTCGTATTAGAATACATATGTTTTACACGCGTGCAACTGCAATCAAATCACCACGAAGCAAATCAAAAAATGAAGTGTAAACAAAATGAAAAACTTCAAAAGCGTGACGTCACTCACTTTTCTCTCAAAATCAATTACATATACCATACATGGTTGCCTGATTGCGGGATTAGTAGGTTGTTGGTTCATGGGTTTCCTCAATGCTGCAGAAATTACTCCGATCAGAACGCCTGAAATCGAAAAATAGAAAATTTCTCCCAAACTAGAAGAAAACTTTCAAAAATGAGATTCAGGGGTATTGTGAAAAATATTCCAAATTTAAATGATTGCGATTTATAACACATATTTGAAAGCTATTAGGATAAAGGAGCGAAGATGTCAATAGCTTAAAAGAATGTGCTAACTTAATTTTACCAAATTATCCTTCAAAGCGAGTAAGGAAATAATAAGTCTCACCACGTTAATTTCAGAACATCAGTGTGCTGTCGAAATCTCCACCCAGATAAAGAGTTGTGGCTTTGTGAATCATAGCAACACCTTCAATCGACCCCAATTAATCTCGGTTCGGAGGAACTTGCACTTTAATGAGGTGACGTGACACTCAACTGGACAAGAGGGTTCCCACTCTCTTATTTCTCTTTGAGGCATTCTTCATAGAAATGGAAAATAATCATCTCTCTAGTACGAATTTTGTTCAGTCGACATGATTGCGACAGAGTTCATTAAATAAAGTTTGAATATGATATATCTCTTATGGGCGCTTGATATCCGAATTCTGCCCAAATCGACAGTATGAATCTAGATCTGGTACTTGCTCCAGAGTGTAATAATCAATCGGAGTATTGAAGCAACCCTGGAGTAGTAAGGAATGAAGTCATCAAGAATATTCTGCAATATACTTTTATTAAACTTTGGTGAAAAATACCGTTTAGCGCCGTTTTTGTGTGAATTGCAAACTTTTTAAAATTAAAATTAATACTTAAGTTTAACTAGTTTAATGAACGTTCGCTTTGTAACTGCTTTCTTTGAAAAAAAAAAAATTTTTTTTTAAATAGTTTTCACACAAATTAAGAAAAACTTTATAGATACTACTTACATAACGTATACATATGAACGTACGTACAGTTCTATAGAACTTTGGCCATGTAAAGCATATTAAACTTTGAACTGAAGTTAAGTCCCTGACAACCAGTCTGTATACATAACTAAGTTCATTTGTTTATGTATTCACCGGTACTACTTTAATAAACAAATGCAGCTGAGGACAAGCCAAAGCACATGTTGCGTTTCAGTGAAATTTAAATATGCAACAAATGTGCAACAAAAGCTGGCTAACAAGCCAACAAATAATGAATACGAATTTAGTGGACTAGCAAAGAAAACCCATACACACATACATACATACATATGAGCTAAGAGTCAGCGATGTGGCAAATATGCTTTTATTACCTTCGCCTTGCCACAAATAAACAAGAGCAACAAGAACCCAAACATATTTTGTTGCTATTGTTGTCTGCTTGACTTTTTGTTTGTTGGGTGGCAGCGTGCACGTGACACCGATGTTACGCATGTGTTTGTGGTTTATTCAAATGTGATGTTGTGTGTGTTAGCGTTGCTTGAATTCAACTCATTTGCAGTGCTGTGTATTTGCAAGCCAAAATGTCACAATTAATTTACACATGCCCACACCTACATACATACATATGTATGTACAAACATTAAACTATGCACTCGTATATATGTATTTATGTATGTATGTATGTATAAGTATATTCAAATATACCCTACAAATAAAACTACAGGCTTTAATACCCGTAGAGCTATTTAGGAATTTACTTTGCTGCTCAGATAGCTCACTTTTTTCCAAATGTAAAAACGGATATATCTACAATTAAATAACCTGATCTCTTAATATGTATTTTATATGACATATATATATTAAATATTTAAAATAATTCAATGATTGCTGCACTAGGAAACTTTTCTGTTATGCAGTATTTGTCCAAGTAAATTTTCGAGGTAATTAATCAAATTAAAAATGCTAATAAAATCGCAATTTTCGGCCTTAAAAAACAGCTGTCTTCGGCTATGCTGAAAGCTTCATACCTTTCATGAATGGAAGAAATGTATGAGAGCCATATGTTATCTTTATCCGATTTTAATTATTTTCACTACTGCATTAGTTCTCACTATACATACGTATTCTTTGTGCAAAATTTCAAGACTTTAGCTGCTTAAATGGAGGGGTTTTCGTGCTATATGAAATATCTGAACAATCAGTTATATTGGAGCTCTATGTTATATATCTTTGATCTATAAGATTTTCACTGGTCTTATAGAACTTAGAGCTGCGGACCTTCTTTCAAAATTTCTGACCTCTAGCTTTTTAAATGAAGAAGCTAATAAGCAAAATATGATATCTGAACAATCGGCTCCTATATACGTTATAGTCGTCCAATTTGGCCGGTTCCGATAAATGTCTAATAAAATGTAAAAATACATCTGACTGCCAAGTTTCATATCGGTATACTTTTTGATTGGTCTAACTCTTCTCGTTCTGGTATTTACAAACATTGGACCAAAGTAAATATACCATTTCCATGAAAGGAATAAATATATAAAGGCACATTTCAGAATATGTTGTGCACTATCCTTGTAGTTAAATTCAAGTTTCCGGGAATTTATCTAATTTGTGTTGCAGTAGTATTTTCCACTTTAGTTCAATTTTAAGTGAACAACTGAGTTTAATAGAAATCTTGATTTGAAAAAAAAAAAAAATAAAATGTTGCGGTGTTTCTATATAAATTTTAAATTTAGCTTTGTCGTTATTTATTTAATTTTTTTTTTGAATCAACATTTTTATATATTTAAACCTAATACTCAATTTAGTGAAAATAAAATAAAAACTTTTCACTAAATGTCAATGGATAAGTGTACTTTGTCAAACGGCGAAACACTGATGTTATTAACTTTAAAGGCAATTAAATTTTTGGCAACTTAAATTCTAATTCCCTTATATATTTTTTTCTTAAAAAAGATTGATTATTTTTTACAACAATTCAGTCATCGTTTTTAATAGTACCAAATTTTGATTATGAAAGTTTTGACTAAGTTCTCTAAACTCTAAATAACTTATTTTTTGTAAACATGTAAGTCACTTTTTCAGTTTCGAAAAAATACCAGTTGCTGAACTAGAGACTTTGCTTGCTTTTTCAAACTTATCCTACAGGGTAGATAATTGTGTCAGCATATTTGTTTGTTCGCTTGTTTACATATAAGTTAAAACATATGTATATTTACATATGTATGCTTTCGTGTGCGATTCGTATCAAAATTAAAACCGCACTAAAACCAAAAGTTAATATTTGTCTTTTACATTGTAAGCCACAATTAATTTGGCATTTTGGCATAAACTTTTGCAACAGAAACAAAAACACTTGCACAAAAACACCTATACAAATACTTATCTGTATGTATGTACATTTCATGTCAGTTTTACGTAAATGTCTATATACATATGTTAGTTAGATTTGTACGATATACTCGTATGTATGTACCTCTGTGAGTGCTCACGTGCGCTGTAATCCGAACAGAAATAAATTCATATTCGAGTGTTCTAGCTTTTTATGCAAATTTTCTCTACTCAACAATAAAAAAATACACACACACACAGTTTTAAATACGTAGCTTAATACATAGACGTAAATTTACTTTTGCAGGTATGTATGTTTGTATCGATTTCCGTGTAGTTGGCGTTTTGTTACTGCCATTGCCCTCACAACTATTTACGATTGTTATCAATGTTTTTGTACGCTTTGTTTATCGTTTTGCTATTGTACATGTATTTATATTTCTCATTATTGGCAAGTGCATACTCGTATGTAAGTGGAGAGCTTTCTAAATTAGTCGAATAATGTATTTGTAGCATGACAAGTTATGCTAAGTTAAGGACCTAGCGAATTCGCGTCGCGCGTTGCGATAAAAATTCGCCCTTAGTCATCACAAACCAACTAGGTCCAAGTGGCACGACTCGGGGAATCTCTTAAAATTACGATAAATTTATGTTTGCAGTCACACATTTATATTGAAAATATCGTAGCTATGCAGGTGTAATGAAAATTGTGTCATGCTATAATATATTGCTAGTTGAAAGCAACATTTTTTGGACTTATGCGCCCAAGCATTTTAACATATACTGTAAATTAAATATCACTAAGAACACTTAAAAATTTCGCTAGTTTAGAAACTTCACTTAGCAAACGTTTACAGCTGTTAGCTTAGCTGGCTGAGCGATTTTCATTGCATCGTCCGACGCCAATGCGTTTGGTGCTAAACCAAGCCTTAAACAACTCGTTCGTATGTCTGTGGTCTTCATCTGCAATTTAATATGAATGCTTGTTTGACTTTTGTTTTTGCTAATAATAATGTTTGTTATTTAATATTACTACAATCGTAATTGCATAAACGATAGTTACACAGGTGGCCGTCATGTCTCTTGAGGTTTACTTTTTATTGAATTTAGTATATAAAGTTGCTGATCATGCGTACATATTTCTGTGCGATTTTGTGCATTTTCTGAGAAAATGGTTTAATTTTTTGTAGAATTTCTTTATATGGTAAAACGTGTTATAATATTTACTGTCTGGAGAAGCCAATTATTTAGAGAGAGTACATAAAAGGGATTTTTACAATTTTGTTGCTGAAAAAATAATTACATCTATCTATTCTAAATGCAAATCTGTTGATTTTCTAGAAAAATTCTTAGGTTGTTAATTTTGGCAAACCTTTTCCAAATTTGTGAACTGAGGTGAAGAAACCTCATCACCTCAGTTCAAAATGAGTTCAGTGAAATTTTTTAAATTGAAGAAAGATCCAAAAGAGAAAGGAGTGGGGTATCACAATTAGAAGGAATGCTTAGTTATTTTGGAAAGGTTATATTTTAAACAGAAGTTAAGTTTATAATCTAGTTTTTTGCCAACACACAAATTAGGGAGGTACCAAAGAATCTTGAATAGAGGCAAATGTGAAGATAATTTTTTTCTAGAAAAAAAAAGTAGTATATATGTATGTATGGTAGATAGCCCAGAGACAATTAACACTACCGGAAATTCGAAAGTCCCTTGTAAAGCTCTTTTAAACTGAATATGCTAAGAGAAATTTGAGATCAAGATTAAGCGTTACTTTAATGGTACAAGATCTTTAAAAAATCTTCAAATATTTAAATTAGTGCGAAATAATTTGATAAGTTATAAAACTTAACGCAAAAATATAAAAAAAAATATAAATATGATTACTTACTTCCACAATTAATGCCAGAGTAGCGTCCATCGTGAAACAAGTGCCATCAATTTTATATCTGGAATGAAAAAAATAAACAGATTATATAAACTCAAAAATGTGAATATAAATGTTTTTAGTTATCATTAAATATCTGCCATTTTCAGTCCTACTCGCAAGTGAATTCATTATTTCACTTTTGCAAATACTACTGCACCTTCAAGAGCGTATTTATGTTTTATAGTATTTCAAAATATATTTTACATTTTTAATGCAGTTATAAAACATTTAAAATCCAATTTCTGCGGCCTATTTTTCGACGTAGTACTATTGACAATGACCGAAGAATTAATATCTATTACAATAGTACAACTTGATTTTATGCTGAGTTTTTAAAAAACCTTTCATCAGTCAATGCTAGTTTTTCAGCTCCTGGCCTTAATTGTTTAGAATATAAAATTAATATAATGGATTTATTTAAAACCGATATTTACTTAATTGGCGCGTTAACCGCCAAAGCGATTTTTGCCGAAACCCGATATTTACTATGGTGGTGTGCGTCTTTATATTACACCACAAATGGAAATACCTACAGTTTTGTGTGCCAACTCCGAACGGCAGATGTATTTAATGAGAAGCTTTTTCAAGGCAGAAATACCCTCGGAGGTTTGTCATTACCTGCCAAGGGGTGACCGCTAATAGAAAAAAACTTTTCCTATGATTAAGATTTTACGTACCCTGGTTGAGATTCGAACCTCAAACTCAGCGGCATACCGAATTAAAGCACGCACCGCTACCCACTCGACCACAGCGGTCACATTTACTGTTAATATAATGAATTATATTAAATCGCTAATAAGAAAAAAAAAATCGATTAAAATAAATATCGATTACAATAAAAATCGATTATAAAATAAATATCGATTACAATAAAAATCGATTATATTTTCACTTCCCTACTTGAAAAGCTGGTTTTAACCGCTGTTGACAATTTTCTTTAATTAATAACAAATTCATAATTCATATAAAGCCTCATAATAAATTTCCTGTTTTACAAATAGCAGGTATTTAAAAAAATTCTTTAAATGATGTTTGTTTAAGAATATATTTTGTTTTAATAAAAAAATTGAATGAATATATAAAGTAAACACAATAAAATATAAATTAGACCAAACGAGGTTTCTTCTCAGTTTAAATGCTTATAAGTAAATTGTAACTAAAAGTATAGCGGGAATACAAAAAACAATAATCGTATTCACTTTATGTTCTGCTTTCGCCAGCTTCTCCTCTTCCACAATTTTGCAGGTACCTCCAATTACATTAACTTCTACTTCCATTAACTGCTATTAATTTCTTATCGCAGGTTTTTTCTACAACCTGACATGCCCTCAGGGTCAGTTTGCTAAGCAACAAGCAAAAAGTAACAATAATTAAGTTGTCTAATAGTAATGAGATTTTTGATCAAAATAAGTGTGTGCGCTCCTTAATAAGCGCAGTGAGTGCCCAAGCTATATTAAAATTCTATCATTACTAAATGCTTTAGGTATTCAGCGGAAAACTTTAAAATAAAAATATTGAGAAACACAAAAAAAAAAGTATGAACATAATTTAAAGGTAAAAGGACGAAATGAAAATCAGTAAACAAGCATAATGTCATAAAGAAAAAGGCAGTGTGAGTAGACAAATAAAATTACAAAATAATAAACGGAAGAAAAAACGATAATAAATGAGGGTGCAAATGGCAACTAAACAATTTTAAGGAAAAAGGTCCATATACTCGTCTATACAAACATACATACAAATAAGGGATGAATTGATAGATTGTAGAAGAGAAGAGGAGGGTAAGTTATGAAGCAAAATATTTTGCAGATTCTTTCTTGCGTATTAAAATTGAAAGGCATGAAAGCTTTGTAAATCTAAAATTACCGGTGTCTTTCTATCATATTAAATACCTGTAAGAATCTGTAAGGGAACACAAGTTTCTAAGTAAAACAAAGTAAGTTAAAAATTCGTGTACAAATAATTTTTCTTTGAAAATAAGCGCAGAAAAAAATTGCAAAGGTGCTCAACCAAAAATGTTAGATTATTAAGCTAGTCTCATTGCTTTCCATCTTTAATCAACAATAGCTCCAGAATTTTCACAAAATCATACTACAAAAGTGATCTTTGTCGTTCGGCATAGTTACCAAATTTTAGCATTCGTCACTTGCCGGCTTCATTCTTAGTATTTTCGCGCTTATTTTCTATAATTTTAGGTGTTGTTTTATTATTGCGCTTTCATGTTTTCACCCGCCCACTTGTTTACACTTTCATCCACTTCGCACCTACTTATATATACATGTATGTATGTGCACACATAGCTCCAAAGAAGCTTTCCACTCACAATTCATCTCATTATACTTTGCCTTCCAATTTATTTCATTGCTTCCGCCTACTAATTTGGTTTTCTTCCGCCAGCTTGTTTTTCGATTTCTTATTCCTCCTGTTAATGTCGCCACGACTAGCAGTAAAGATTTTGCGGGATTTCCCATTTTGTAAGCATTTTCCTAGTAATTTCCATAGTAATTTTTTTGCTTATCCGCCCTGAAGGCAGGAAAAAGGGCATCGACATACAACGAAAGTGTTAAAGCAATGCATAGTGAAAGGGAAGAAAAGAAGAAGGAGCAGCGTTTTTGAAAAAAAAACAGGTTCATAAATTAGGCGGGGAAAGGAAAGCAACCAGTGGCAACGTAAATGATAAAATCGTTCATTGTGCAAGTGTTTGGAGATTCGCCGCTACTTAAGTACGGATGTAAGTATGTACATATACATACATATATACTTCTACTCAAATTTAAAACCACACCAAATATTAACAAGTTTTGACAGTATATGTTTTTATTATTAAATTTTCATTATTCTTTAATTAAACTACAGTTAATTCTCTTAAAAAAATCATATAGGAGTAAGCATAAAGCGTCAAGTTATATAAGAAATAAAGATTTTTCGTTTGAATTTTTTTTAATTTACAGTATTGTAGCCTATTAAATTTTAGCAAAATAAAGTGAAAGTTTCAAGTTTTAACAAGTAACTAAGTGTGGCACGAAGGATCTTCCCTATAAAATATCTCAGCGTTATATAAAAGAAAAAAAAAAGGAGCACTAGCTGCCAAGGTCTTCGGCTCAAACGTAAATTTTGTTATAATAAAATATTCAATGGGCTATAAAACTACATACTCAAAAGGCTCTAAATACTTTTTTGGGAAAATCTATACATACATATATGTACGAGTATTTGTGTGCTATTGACGAAATATTGTTGAATATTTTCTAATTATGTTTGCAGAAAATGTGAAATACAAGAATGTATGTTATATTAATTCTACAAAATGAAAGAAACACAAAGTGTTATAAGTAGTGTGGCTACCATTTTGAAATGATGTGTATTAACACGTACTTGCTGCTACTTATTGTCGGCAGACGTTTATGCGACTTCTTTTGTGCGGTTCGTTGTTGTGTTTTGCGGCTTTATTTTTTTTTTCCCCGCTGTTGTGGCAACTTTAGTGGCACTCGTGCACTGCCACAAGCCAGGATAAAATGTTATCACTTCAGAAAATTGCCCATTAGCACGTGCTAATATGGTATTTGACACGCAATACGAACGCATATTCTATGTTCGTACGTTGTTCCAATGTACATACATACATACATACGAGTACATGCACATGTATATATGTAAGTGTATAAGTACTCGTTTGTGTGTGTTTGTAACCCAACCGTCTTTATGTGTAGGTAAAAATTATCAACTAAACTAGCTTCAGATATAGTGGCAAAAAATTTCGTAAAAGGGTCGTATTTAAATACATATGTACATATATACATTACATCGTTCATATTGTAAGATGATTTGGTTTTTGCTTGAATTTTGTTACTTCTTACCACAACTGCAACCTGCAAAGCAGCCATTAATATAAGCCAAAAAAAGGTAAAACACCCGATCAAAATTTGTTTAAAGTTGTTTTTGGTGCAGCAAATAGCAGACTAGAATATTATCGTGAAAGGTATAAAGGCGATTATTTGCAGTGTGTAAAAATTAAAAATAATGTTACCAAAAGATTTGAAAAAAAAAAAATGAAATTATTTAATCATAAACTTAAATGATATCTTTCTTACAATTAATTAACAGAGTTCTATTCCAACGTTATAAACAAAACGCTTCACATAACTAAGGGCGTGCTTTCTCACACTAGCTAATCAAAAAATTAACTTCTTTGTTGCTACTACAAAATGAAATGCAGCACTATGGTCATAACATATCAAAATTTCGCGGCATACTTTTAGGCACAGTAGTTATGACAATATTCAAGAATTACGTTTTCCCAAATACATACCTACCTGTAAAATGGATTGTTAAATCACCATGTACGCCTACGTCTATGACAAAAGGCATCGGATGACTCTCGTATTATCAATACAACTACGCCTAAATCCATGCTTCTAATGTGAGATTTTTAAGATATTCAAGCCTATAATGAATTCCGTTGGTAAATGCTATCATCGATTCCGACGTAATCACAAAATTCTTACAAATTCGTAAGAATATTCTACGCACGCTTTCCCTTATCGGGAGAAGTGAAAATAATAATTAAAAAAAAAAAAAAAAAATACAAGTGAAATAGAAACTAAGTGGATATTTTTAACTGAAGTAATTAAAAATGTAAGAAGTGTTTATTAATGGGTGTAGGGCATAAATTTAAATTTATTTTTTAACAGGTCAATATCATCCACTAACCGGAGTTAGTATGAGACAAGTGAATATGATGGAGAAGCGGGCAGACATTGCGCAAGACTTTCCAAAAACCCCGCGCAGCGAAAAGCCTTGGGCCTCCAGTTAAGGAAACGACTTTCGTAGTCATCTTAGTGAATCGATACATATATGCACGAGGAAGTGGCGTTTATTTGAATTGAATGTTTCGTATTTAACACAAGTATAAAGTGCCAGCGTAAGCCATATCTAAACGAAATAGAACCAATAATTTAAACGAAACGGTAAAAAAGTATTTGCGGGTTGCAAACGTCTATTTCGGGCTTCGCGCTTGCTCTTTTAATAAAACAGCTTTCACAATGGAACTCATTTAATTATTTTTTGTATTTAAATAACTATTGAAAACTTTGCCTGTGAAAATATATTCATTTTCTTTCAACTGCTGTCAAAAAAGTAAAAAAAAAAACAGCTGAATTTCGTTTAAAGAGTTGGTAACACTCATTCGAATTTAACGTAACAATCGGCAACGAAATTCGAGTTCGGGAGTTCATTCGGAATCGTTGATTGGGCTGATAATTAAGTTGCGTATTTTTTTTTGCCCTTTTTTCTATGTTATGTGAAATGAAAAGAAAGACGGTTAAAAGCGTCATACTTTTTCTTTATTCCAGTAGTTGAAAGTGTTTCAATTTCTATGCAATGACACATTATTTAATTGTTTAGTTTAACAGCGAAATGCCATGTTTTAAACAGGTGTTGCAATAACAAAAAGCAGACTGACAAAGAAATATGCTTAAGTGTCTTCTTATGTAATTAATTTTATTTAAAATGATAGCCCATCTTGTTGGGTTTCTCAAACATGAAATTTTTTGATTTTTACCCATCGACGCATCGGAACCACAGTTCTGCAAGCAAGCTATGAATATTTTTGCAATTGATAATTATTATCTGCATGTCTTTAATCGTTTTTTGTTGTTGTTGGCAATTCTTTTATTTAGATTAAATCTTTTTTTTTGCGATTTAATAGTGATATATGAATAGCAAATAACTTTTGCACAGAAAGTTCTTCTTATATTTTTAGAGGTGCGCATCACGAAGCAACCAAGACTTTCAAATTTGAACTTATCGCGAGTTAAGAAGAAGTTAAAAAGAAAGCAAGACACGGCTAGAAACGGAAAAGTTTTACATAAACATATCCTTTTAATCTGAGCTACATATAAATGCATGCCCACCCATCCTTTTGTATAACTTTATTTATATTTTCATTTCCTGTACCATGAAGTGCTGCTGTTGTTTTAAACCTTAGGCCATCATTCCTTTAGATACGTTTAATATATTCACACACAACACAAAAGCATCTCATTAACCGTTCAGTAAAACCTTAAGGAAAATACAAATTTTACGTGGAAAGCCGCTGAAGAGCGGGTAAATTGGAGTTACTGCAAGTGGCATCTTTCAGCTACACATTTTCATACGCTCGTATGTATGTGAAGCATATTTTGAGGCGCGATTATATAAATACATACATAAACACACACACGCAAATGGTGAAAAGGCTTTTATGTGTTTTAAATTGGGTACCAAAGTGCTGTCTAGAGACTGGTGCGAATCTTGGTGTGAGTTAAAAGAAAGAAAATCACAGACGTGCGCATATTTTTTTGGCAATTTAGCTAAGCGGTTGGCAAAAGCATTGGTATAAGAAAACATACTGTGTGTGTGTGGGTGTGCGTGTGTTTGTGTACTTATTATATTTAGCTGGTGTATGAAATTCGAGTGCTTGACAGCGTGGCAAATGTTGACAGCCGCTGAACAGATAATGTCAGCATCCTTCACAGCCGGAGACAAAAGCTGCGCTCAAGCTGTAGCTACAAATAGTAGAAAATCTGTCTATTTATGTATGCATGTCTGTATGTGCACAGAAGCATATAATATCCCAAGTATTCTTTCATTCTCAGTGGAATTACTCTTCTACCCTGTGCAACTTATATAAAGCGCGTCAAATAAAATCTTTTTTGTAATTTTGCCATTCACATGAATGCGTGTGTAACAGGTAAGCAGATAGGCTGCCAGCTAAGGCATACATATGTACATATGTATGTACATACATACCTACACGCATACATTCATAAATTGCACGTACATGCAATCTCACACAACAGGCATTCATAAATAATGATAGGCATTAAGCTGTTATCATTTTAATTATTAATATAGTTGTATCCTTGCGCTCAAGCAGGAACGGCAACGTAAGCAACAACAACAACAATAAACATTTCAATCAACTGCACCAACATATTCTTTTGGCATCAATAACAACAACAAAACTTTCAATCAACTGCAGCAACATATTCTTTTAGCACCATATGTGTTTATGTTTGAACAAATATAAATTTACGGCAAGACAGGTGAATTGTTGGCAACAATTAGTTGGCGCTTCTTGTTCTTCTTCGTTGTCTACTTTATGCTTTGCGTCTTCGTATGACAGCCTGAAGTGTAAATAAGCTGATTTAATTAAGTTGTGTTTCATGAAAAATTGATATGGCAATTGACTTAAGTGTGTGTGTGTGTGTGTGTATGTGTGTATTTTAATGAATTCGCTCCATATGCGAATAAGTGGCGTTTTGAGAATAATAATTTTTAATGCGTTCTTTACAATGTATGTATATCCAAGTAAGACAAGAAGATTTGTTGAAAAAAATGTTTAAATTTTCTAAGCCCGTTTTATATTTCACTCTACTTTAACTATTCCTTGATAGCTGATTTCATTTTTATTTCAAGTGCAGGGCTTTGGTGAAATGTGAAATTGCCAACTTTGAATGCTCACTAATCCTGTAATATGTTATAAAGAGAGTTGAGGTAAAAAAAGGTTAATTTGTATAAAAGAAAAATGAAACAAGGCTAACTAAAGCACGAAGAATTTTACTGAAAGTTTGCTGCATGGCTTTATATACAAAGAATGAAAGAAAACACGCAAGTAAAGCTTAATTCCCGCGAAGATGATCACAACCTCTCGATACATTCGATTGCGTGAACGGTGTGACGCGCACTGTAAATTGTTCTTTGTTAGTTTCAAGGAAATTACTTATAAGTCTACTTTTGCAAATTAAAAAAAAAAAAAAATATCTTAAATCATAAGCAATTTTCGGACCAATTTTGATACAGATTAGTGACATGATTACTAGGGAAATCACGCAAATTTGTATATATAATACTTCCTTATGGTGAAAAGGGAAGTACTTAAGTTTGTGCCAACATCTTACACAGTAAACAACTTCAACAAATTTTAAAACTTTTACCAACCGAAGATTACATACCGAAAATGAAATATGTTGCTCTTCTACTCTTGTAAATTTTTGTGCCCCAGCGCCAAAAGAATTTATAACTGGAAACAATAAGCGAATTGCTAATAAGTTTCGTGGCAAGAAACGAAACTAATTTTATTTTAAAATCGATGTTGTTGTATTCAATAAATATATTCGTAATGCATAGATATTGGTCTATTAACACTTCTGCGAGAGCGAGTTGTTCAGGTATGAATTTCCTAGGACATCGATGTGTTAAAATTCAGCAATGAATTCAGCGCAAGACCCTCCCTTTTGCGCTCACCAACTCATTTACTAGCTATTACCTTTTGCTACTGGAACTCTATTCTTCTAACGCCACTTGTTCAAGCATACAATACTAACAGAATGTAGCTTTAATGTTATGAACGAAAACTTTATTAAATAATTCCATTAAATAACGTTTTCAATATATATTTAGTCATACAAGTAAGTACACACGATGGCAAATATAATTAGTTGCCACTACTTTGTGATTAAATTTCTCTGTAAACAAATTATAAAGTTTTAATATAAACAATAGAGTGTGTGTTGCAAGCACTTAAGGCTAACTAATTGACTCCACCGATTGAATTAGTTGAGTGCGGTGGTAGCATAAAAAAAGAAGAGAAGTAATGTACACCTATGCACTAGAGCATTCAATCTCGCAGAGTTTTAACAGTTCCTCGATTTCAGGATAAGGAAAACTGCGAATACGGCGTCATGGCATTTTTTTGCTTTACGTTATTTATAGCAATAGCAAAATATATAAATAAGACAAAATAGCGTATCAGTATTTAAACTAGATGGTCTACCGCTGCAGCGAAATATGAAATATTTTGAAAATTAATTTTTTCTTAAATATCGAATTTTCATTGTGCTGTAGAGTTAGAGTGTTGCAAGGTAAATAAGACGTTTGAAATGGAGAGAAGCTTTTACATTTTCTTAGTTTTTATTAAGTTTTTTCTGGAATTTCCATTTCATTCATACTCCCAAATATCTAACACAAGTAAATTTTATTTAAAAACATGATAAACAATGTTACGTTTTTACCATTAAAGCATAGGTTTTTATTCTTACTTCTTTAGCCATAGATTAAAGTTGTTAAAAATATGAATGCAACTTGAGTTGAGTACAATAACTTTTAAATTTTTTTAGATTCTTTTGTTAATATTTGCTCTAAAAATATCATAAATTTATAACCGTTTGTAGTCTTTTCAATTTAAAAAGAATAAAGTGCCAGTTTTTTTAAATTTTCTTAGTATTTCTTTATCGTTTGACTTGCAATTTTTTTAAAACTTCTGACTCCAAAACATTGATGAAAAGCTTTTTAAACTTTAAAACTTTCACGTCACAAAATTTTATACATTCGTTTATGTTTTCAAAAAAAATTGTATACAGAGCCTAATTTTAAAATATAAATGAGCACAGTGCTTCTAAAGAATTACACAAAAAATCAAATTAAGAAGAATTAAGTTTTAATTATTCTCTCTCTTTTGGCTTTCACAAATTTGTTTACATATATTATTTTCGACAATACTTTCATTTTATAAAGCATTAAAAAAATTGCGTAATTATTTAAATGTATCTGTAAAACTCTCGGGATCCCGAAGCTGTAGAAGTCCAGATGTTGTGGCATCGAAGGCTATGCGGTATTGTGTGATTGAATGCCCTTAAATTCACATTGGCACAAACATGATGTAACTTAAAAACATTGATCAATTTGCTGCATGCCAGCCACAAAGCATGTCACTAACAAGCCAACAACAACACTAACAACTCATTAGCATAGCGACAATATCGTACAACTGCAACAACAAAACAGCTAATAGCGTAAATAAACGAGAAGGACAAAGCTGTTGTACTCGTATCAAAAATACTGTTGGACCAACGGAGATTTCTACATTGATGTATGTACATAGTTGCAGTTGTAGTTGTAAATGAAGCGCACGTCTAAAACTTTGCTAGTCCATCAAGTTCTAGTAGTGCAATGCAAGCCACAATGGCAGCAACAACATTAGCCTATGTTGAATGCGGAAAAGGTTGCCGCCACCTGGCAACTGCCACTTTTTGTCTTCAAACATATTTACTGTTACTGTCGTTTCCAGTGAAAACGTTGTTGTGATGGCCTGAGTGCCAGTGCATCACTGTTAATGTAATTAGAATGAAAATTACTTTATTTTTCGGTACATTTCATTAAACACAGACTGACTCTAAAATGAAACTTTGTATGTATGTATGTTTGTATGTGAGCGAAGTGCCTCAGCCATGCTGTGCGTTCGTGGCTTTTGGTTGATAAGTGACGGTCGCAGGCAGTCATTGTGGCAATGTGTTGGCGTTGTTTTTGTTGTGCAATGCATTTGCTTACTGTTTTTGTTGTTTTTGTGTGAAATACCAGCAATTAGATTAGCCGTGGCCGCAGCCGAAACAGCCAACAAGCCCACTGTCATCCACTGATTGCTGTCAATTACTGTTGTTGCCAGCCTTGTCAGTACCAACACACTCTCACTGTCACCGCCACTGTTAGCACTCAGCAGCCTCACTCTCACTGTTGTACTCTACTGCACCTATTTTCATACATACAAATGTATATACATATGTACATACATATGTGGTTGTTTTGTACATTATTTTTTTTTAAATTTACTATTTAATACGAAAGAAAAAAAAAACATGAATTTATTTGAAAGAAAGTGGCAAATTATGGAGATCCTGTTGGTTTTTTTTTTTGGTTTATAAGCTTGTTGGTTGATTAATGAATATAAATTTTCAAAATTTTGTTATTTAAAAAAACCGCACCGCGTTGCAATTTTTAGCTCTTACAGTTCATTAAGCATTTGGGAGAGTAGTAAAATTTTTCGATACGAAGTTTCATTTTTAGACGAAAGTCTCTAAATTGTTATCGAGTGATTTTCAGGATATAGAAAAAAAATATAAAAAAAACATTAAAGCGAAGAAAGGAAATATTTTCAAACTTATAGTCTTAAATTTTGAGTCTTGAGAATATATACAATTTTAGAATTAATATAATATAATTTAGAGGCTAATATAATATAATTTAGACGCTTACACTATATAGCTCAGTGTTTGATCGAGCTTCTGCTACCATTTGTGGTGTGCGTCTTCATATTTCACCATAAATGGAGAGACCTACAATTTTGTGCCGACTCCGAACGGCAGATGTACATATTTAATGAGAAGATTTTTCATGGCAGAAATACCCTCCGCGGCTTGCCATTGCCTGTCGAGGGGTGGCCGCTATTAGAAAAAACTTTTTCTATGATTAGATTTTGCTTGCCCTGACTGAGATTCGAACCTCGAACTCACCGGCATATCGAGTTCTAGCATGCACCGCTACCAACTCGACCACAGGCTTAACCAACATTTTTTGTACACAGCGCGAACAAAATTCAATACTTGTCAAAGCTTAAAAATTTTGCTACACTTAAAATCACAACACACTAAGTGTAAACATGTACGTCTAGGCAGCAGGCCTTCTAAAGAAAATTAATAATATTTATTACCGCAAGTCGCCAGCTTGCCAAAAAAATTATGTGAACTGTCAAGAGAAAGAGTTAATTGCCAAAAAAATAAAGTCGTGGATCAGAAAGAGATAAACATATGGAATGTCATGCCACGATATTGGCGGAAGTGCGAACGTTTTGATATTGGGACACCCTTAATACTTTTTTATAGTAAATATATTTAACGAAGCCAACGGAATATCGGAATTGGCAACAAGAACCACTCTGTCACTGATGTAAATGTGGTAAATGAGCATTTTGTATGTTTGTCAGATTCGTTGTGTAATATATGTTATGCGTGTTACAGTTTTTGTTTGAAATGTGTCAATGAGTGTTATGTACTTCAGTCCATACAAATTAACAAATCTAATGTGGCCGGTCTTGATGGTACATATTAAACCAAAGTTCCTCAAATGTTTTTATTCCAAAAATATTACCATATATTACTTATAAGTACCCCTTGAACACTATCTTAACCACGTCCAACTTCTTCTAATTCCTATAAGAGGGCTAAGCTTTTTCCAATAAAAAAGACGAATGGTGGCTATAGTGACCGATTACAATATTGTAATTTCTGTGTAAAGTTCTTGAGCGTATTAAATATCGCCAGATAAACACCTACCCGAGTAACAACTCATTAGTCAAATCACTGCAGTCGGAGTTCAGATCCAATAGGAGCTGCACCGAGGCGCTATTAAAAATTCCGGACGATATTAGACAAAATATTGACAAACACCACCTGAGTTTTATAACTTGATTTGACCATTCCAAAGCATTTAACAATGTGAACCATAAGCTTTTAATCTTAAAACTAAATATTTTGTAAAATTTTTCTACGTCGGCATCGACTCTTGTGAAAATATACCGTAGCGATCATTTATAAGTAGTATATGCTGGTAACACTACGAGTATATCCAACTATTTAACTGTTACCAGAATTTTCCCTCAAGATTCTATTCTTGGCTTTTTGTTGTTTTTATTGTATACTAATGACCTGTTTAGTGTGTTTCAACAACGTAATGTCCATGTTTATGCAGATAAGTGTAATAATAAAGCTAGGTACATCGTCTAGGGATCATATTTAGACAGGTACTGCTTCGTTATTTTGCCGAATATTGCTGAACGCATTGTTTTCTTTCATTTCAAACTATTTTATAAATACCACTTGCAATCTCCTAATTAATTATCCTTCTTTTTAATCTAGTTATAAAGTTAAATATTGTAAAAATAACGTATGGTTTTATCCTAGACTTAATAAATGAATAAAAATAATGTTTGCTTAAATTTTGCTTTCACTTCAATTATTTATATCAAAGCTGTTACTCTTCAAAATTTTGTACTTGTGGTACGTATAACCTCTTAACTTAAACGTGTAAAAAACTACAAAAAAAAAACTTTGGTCAGCAAAACAGATGTCTCTTTTCAGAAAAATACCATGGCTACTTTGTTGCAGAAAAGAGTCCTGAATTATTAAAAACTGTGAAACATTTGTTAAAAAAAAACATAATAAATAGATTTAGTGTTAGGGAATTCATTAGAATATATATGCTAAATAAAAATATTGGGTACAATATTTTTTAAGTTTGATGAAGATAAACATTTTCATGTGTTGTCTTCTATTTATAAATGAAATAAAGCGCTTTGAGAAACTTGTAATAACATTTTAATGAGCAAAAAAATGCTTTTTTAAATTTTTTTTTTAAGAAATAGTTAGTAAAGGGAATTGGAATTCCACTTTACATATTTGAGTTACTCGAATGTAAAATGAAGGCTGATAATAATTATGTTAGGAAATCAATTACACGTATGTACTTGTTATAGTCACATTAAATATCTCTAAAAAAATTAATTAAACAAATTTTATTATTCCATAGCCGACGCTGCTCTAAATTTCGTTGTTTTGAAAACGAACTTAAAATTATCTCCATTGATTCAATTAGTACACATATATTTCCTCTTAAGCCTCCTTTCCAACTCGTTAATTGTGTCAAAGTCCTCCGTTCAGTATTGTCCACATCAAAATGCTTCAAACGTTTGATTGTGTTTTAGTCAAACAATTTAATTACTAACTAATTTATGGACATATTTAATTAAATCAAACACTAAATTTATTGGCAATGAAATCTCAAATTGCTACATACTCTGCAGACTGTTGATGACATGACATGCTATTATTGATATTTTCGTTGCAACATGAATTTACACACAAATAACTTATTGCTTCTTCTGCAATATTTGAGCCATCCTTTACTACAGAACTATGGTCACTTTCTCTTATTGGCCATTACATGACACTGTCTTTATTTATCTACACTCAAAAATCATTTATATTTAGTGGATGAAACACCTCAAGTTTAATTTTATTTGCCTGCCGGCAGACGTCTGCATATAAATCAATTTTCTTAACTAATATTTGCAATTATAACTACTATTTACATACATGTCTACATATGTTTGTACGAGCATATAGTTATAAATACAAAATGTCTTAAGAATATAAACGTGCTAACCACAAGGGCATTAATGCATCCTTTTGCGTTCGTATGTGTGTGAGTACTCCTTGACACATTTGTACATATTTGTCTAAAAACACCTTTATTCTGCTAAGCAGATTTATGGTAATAATCCGACAAGAAAGTTGTCAAACATATTTACATTTAGAGTTTGTATGCATAAACATATGTATGTATGTATGTATGTTGGTGGCAAAGCGTCGTAAATCACTTGAGATTTTATCGATACGAATACAGGGCTGCTTACACGCATTTCTTAAGATACTCCACATACAACAAATAAAATTTAATATATGTACTATATGTATGAGTTAGTTGTAGGTTGTGAAAACAAATACAAAAAAAAAATATTTACGAATAATGCAAAAGGCTTTATTTTATAGCACATTTATAATTTAGTGATATTAGTTTGCATACAGAATGTTAATGAGTGGTTTGAAAATTCGCTAAGAAAACATACACATAATCCACTTCAGAAATAATTTTTTAAATAAGACTTTATTAAAACGGCTACTAACAAAGAATATGAAGCACCCATACAATTTTAAAGTCAAGTGAATATATATTTGACTAAATGGCAAAGCATTTTATTATGGATTTATAAAGATCAATATTTGGCGCTTACGCTATATGTTGTAACTCAGTGTTTGGCCGAGCTTCTCCTACCATTTGTGGTGTGCGTCTTTATACTCTACCACAAATCGAGGGACCTACAGTTATGTGCCGACTACGAACGGAAGATGTTCTCTTAAATGATAAGCCTTTTTTATGGCAGAAATACTCTCGGACGTTTGCCATTGCCTGCCGAGGGGTGACCGCTATTACTAAACAACTTTTTCTATGATTTCGATTTTAAGTGCACTTGCTGAGGATCGAACCTAGAACTCAGCGGCACATTGAGTTATAGCACGCACCGCTTTACACTCAACCGCAGAGGCCATGTTAATTTACCAACACTTTGAATCGGAAGGTAATTTAATACTTTACTGACAGTGTTTTTCATTTACACTTCCCAACCAAATTGAATGGATACGTTTCTGTTCATTCAAGTGAATTTGTAGATCCACTTTAGATATCCCAAAAACCCATATTTATGGTACGATTTGACTCAAACTTACAACATACAGTCCTAATAGAAGTGGAAAATATTTTGTAAAAAATCGCTACGATAGACGGCGCTATGGTCGCATTATCTTCAAACTAATTGAAAATGTTACTTTAAGTGTTTAAAAAACAATTTTATTTGCCTAGCTTTACAGTCAAATAGCTTGAATTGTGTCATCACATATTTAATCCTATATTTCGCCTTCAAATTATTGAATTGTTATTGGTTCGTTAGCTGTATCTAAGAAGCGTTCGCAAATATGTTCCTTCTTCGGCCAGGTCTAAAATTAAAAAATAATTTTTTTTAAAAAAACAATACCTGATGCAAAATAGTATATTTTGTGAATAATTCTACCGCTAGGTGGCGCGCTCAGCGAGTTATTTGAAAAATTATTCAAACTGTTCCTAATTATATGTATTTACACATGTATATCTGCAAACTTGAACTTTTTCACAAACTTTGGCGAACACATTAAATTAAATCACGATATCTCAAGAAGGCTTTTCGATTTCTATGTGATTTGAGTTACCAGGTGTATATAGAAGAAATGCGCAAGACATTAAGTACAAAATATAAAAAACAACAATAAATAGTGTACATTACATAGAAAATAGTGCGTTGGACTGTTACAAAATTGAGGCTTAAAGTATAAAATGGTCTCCATGATTAGTTTTAGTCAGTGAACAGCTGTTATGCTTTTTAAATTTATTTATACACAATTTTTTTTTGCAGTTTTTAATTTTGTTCTTTGTTGTTGGTAACTGAAAAAGCTTGCAACCATATAACTAGATAATTTAATAACTGTGTCAAAAAAGCACACGACTCTTTTTGTCTCTTTGTTCGCAATTGAATATAATTTTTTTTTATTTACAATTTTTTTTTGTGACTTTGCGTTTTCATTATTCCAGCCGCGAAAGATTATCGCTGATTTTTCAGTTTCTTTTTTTTTGTGCTCTTGAAAGTAAGGGATATTTTTAGTCTAACTATGCCAGATTGTTCTGAAATAAATGTTAGAGTTTATTAAGGTTAGCACGATTGGATTTCTTTCTATGTATTTACAAGAAAAAAATTCTGAATCATTAAAAGTGCACAGAAAGAAGAATTTTTAAAACGCTTAGTAAAATAAATACTACGATACTTAAATTTGATATAAATAAGCAAAATGAAAACTTCGAAAAGAGGATACGTTTTATGAGAAAAATTAAACTTATAATAATATCAATGGCATCGCAATACATAGCAACATAAAACGCGAAAAACAACGAAGCTGTGACAATTGTTAATAATAAATATAAACAAACACTTGCAGCACTACTTCAACGCAAGCCGTTACAGCTTGTTTGACTGTGCGCCTCAAGGTATGCAAAAGTTATACGAGTAAATATAATGCAGATATGCATTTCGTTATCAAACGGAAATATCAATCGTACTTCAACAAAACAATAAAGCCAAACACACACAAGCACACAAAAACAATGGCTTGCTAGTGTGTCTGCGCACTTGTGGTGCAACGTGTTATGGAAGCGCATACGTGCCTGTGGCAAGCATATGCGGCAAGTGGCAAGCGGCAAGAGCTATGTGAGCAGTTATGAAGTGCGACTTGTTTGATATGTACGTGAGCGTCGTACATATGTGGAAACAAAAGCGTGAGTAAACGGAAGGAAATGGAGATATCAATTTATGTCTGCATGTTTGTTAAATTGAATGTCTGCAAACACACACATACACGCACGTGCACTCTTGCTATTGCAAGCAAAGGAAATCGTACGCAGAGTTGACAGTGAATATGTGTATGTATGTATAGTGGTAAATATGTGAGACACTTGAAACATTGGCGTCGTTGTAACTAAGTGCACAATTGTATCAACAATAACAACAACTCACTGAGTGGCATTAACAATGGCGTAACATATCCTGTTGTTGCTGCTGTCGCCGGCGCAGTTTGCCGTCGCCTATTGCGCCTCCAACTACTGCGATTTTATGCATGTGGCAGCAACAGACTTTTGAGTGTCGCTATTGTCGCTGAGATGCTGACATTTATAGTCAAAACAATCAAGCGAAGGCAAACGCTAACCATAACGGCGGGGGTATGACTATCAACCAAAATAGCAAAACGAGACAAAACTAAAAAAAAAACCGACAATACAATTTTCGTTTGTTTCAATTCTTACAGCAAAACGAGCAATTGCACGTGCAACATCAGCTAGACAGGCGTTGACAGGCATACAGACAGACAGACAGATTCGTTCGAAAAGTTGCTTGTGTGATGTTGCCGGTTGAGCGGGCGTATGAGCAACGCACGCAAATTCAAATGATATACTCGTATGTAGCGTGCATTGAAACAAGTAGCAATGAGTGAGTGACGACGACTCGAAACATAAGTAACCAAAACGAAATGGTGACGAAACAAGTGGCATAACTGTGGCAACAATAAAAAGGGTTTAACAACAATAGTACAACAGCACAAGTAAGCTAACTTTTAGCAGCAAATTGAGCAAATAAACATTCAACATTTGCATGGAGTGGCAATTTGAGATTCAAGCAGTGTTTTGCTATGCTTTTGTTGTTGCTACACTTCTACAAGCATATGTTTGTTTTGCATTTGTGCAGATGAAACGCTTTATTACTTTCGGCATGAAAGTGGAAAATGTTGCACCTACTCACAATTCCGGTGGCTGTGTTTTCAACTGGCTGACGCTTGCTTGTGTTGCCTCATAGTTTCTCAGCTCTTTTCTCCAGCTAACCTGCCAATCAGCTTTCAACAGCTTTTTATCAGTGCGGCATATACTCGTAGAAATGTGTGAATATACATTTCCTACACTCTTTTCTAAGCGCGTAATGTAACATATGTACACTTCATCAGCTTAGCAAAATATTTCGCACTTCAAACTCAGTGTAATAGCAAGTGTTTTTGATACTTTTCCATGTTTATTTGCCAGAGTCACAGCACATTGACATGATGTAATTTTTTTCTGATCAACTTTTTATTCATAACATTTTTTTTTAGTTTTCGATTATTCCTTTCTTTTAACTTTTCTGTTGGTTTTAAGTTCACAAAGTTATGCTTCAATTGTTCCTATTCAAATACATTTTTCATTCCTTGAAGTTACTTAACAATTTCTGTGCTCTCGTCTATTATGAATTCAATTGAAATTAATATACGTACTTTGTTTTTGTATTGTATTCAGATGCCAAAAAATATACACTGGTGGTCAAGTGATTTGTAACCAAGTAACAAATTACATAGTTTGCAACTTATATTCATTTATTTATTTTTAAGAATTTTCAATTAAAATGCAGGTTAGGGAATGAACTAACCAATTCTTTTGAGTATGCAGTTTTATAGCCCATTCAATTTGAAAGTTTCTAGTGGCTTAGAGTTAGCGTTGATTTTTTAGAATTTGTTTAGTCACATTTGCTTCCATGTAACGAATAAGCATAATATAATTTTATATGGAAGAAAGTCGCAACACCCTTGACCAACAAAATTTTAAAATTCAATGGCAGTTCCCAGCCAGTTGAAAGGTTCACAATGTCATACTTAAAATGGGCTCCACTCAACTCAAGTTTCAAGTTCCAACACTTCTGAGAAGAAATTTCAACATAAAATTGAAAAATTGTGAATTTTTTTTAAGTTTCCACAAAGTTTTAGCTTGGATTTATATGATCTATGTTAGAGAATGAACTGAATTTGAATAGAGAATTCTAAAAAACAATGTGGTGTGTTGTAATGGTACAATGTAATGTGATCTATATTTTGTGATTTGATATGAAGTGATATGTTGTCAAGATGTAATTGTAACACTGTACAAAAAAAAAAATATTAAAATTAACGAAAACTCATTAACTTTTTATTCTGCCGAATTACAATTTAATTTGGCTTTTAGTGAATTTTTTTGCATTTGCTTTGAAAAGTTACAAACGAGACCCCTCTGTCAAGTAGTTAGACAATTAAAATATTCCACAAAAATATTCTCCGCAAAAGTTTACAAAGAACTGTTGAGCACATTTTTTTGTCTAAAATAAAAGCATCAATTGCTTCTTTTTATATTTATTAGTTAAAGGTGTGAATATTTGCACGCACCCACTAAAACATTTAAAATATATAGTTTTTGTTTGACCTCCTCTATCAAAATCTTTGGTAGAAGTTTGATTTTGTTACTCAGATATATAAAATCTGCTATCAAGTTGCTGAAATAGAACCCAAAACTTAACTTCAATCACTCCACGGCATTGCTATAGTCAACAAAGCAAAGGGTGTTTTTGAGTTTGTAAAACGATGGTCGCAACTACATATTTAGTGAGCCCTACATAACGAAGAATATTGCTCTATCGATTGGAACCCGCGCTAAAAAATAAGTTTACTCAAAAAAGATTGAGTCTATTAAAAAAAAACTTATTAATCTTCTTACCCTTGCTAGTTGCAGAGAAATGTTAGGCATAAGATTGTTGATCAAGTTACTGACAGGCTACACTTCTGGCCCCCCTCTTGTGTCCGAAGTGAAGTGGAACGATCCCTCCCGAGTTTCCAGGCATTTCCGACCTCTTTTTCTGAAATCTTGCAAACATAATTTTGAACTAAACGAGCTACTCCGTAGTTTATGCCAGGATTTTAACGTTCACTCCGGTTCTTTTCATATTTCAGAATCACTTTTTTACATAAATAATGCTATTGTACTCTCAATAATTTTTTGATGACATGCACAATTACGCTTTAATACAACTTTTACTATCCAAAATAAATTAAATTTAAAATCAGCTGATGAACTTTTTTTCTGTAGACTTAACAATAAGTCCGTACGGAATGAAGGGTAGAAACCTTTAGGATTATTAAAAAAGAGGTATGGAAATATTCTTGAATATCGACGTCAAAACAAACAACTCGGCCGAACATTAGAAAAATTGACTTAACTATATTCGGTTTTGCTTCACACTCAAAAAGTGATATTCCTTCGTTCTTTAAAAAATAATTCCTTAAAGCTTTATACTAGTTATATCTAGATGCTAAAATTAACAGTTATTCGATTCTAAAAAATAATCAACAGAACTCAAAGTTCTGTGTAATAAATATTTCTACTTTTTGTTCTTAGAATTCAATTCTAAAAAGAACCGTTGCTTCACAGGTGACAAATTCTAATAAATCCTAAAAATCCTTCACATACTAGTAAATATTTTTACCATCTGAAATATATATGTTTTTTAATTTTTATAAATATAAGTCATTTGCATAAAACATCGGTAAGAAATTTATTGTTTTTTTTACTTACTTCTTCATAGAAAATCTTGCCAGTCTTGACAAAAATAATTTCGATCATGCATTACATGAAAAAAAAAACGAAAAAGGTTCAATAAAGGAATTATCGAAAAACAACAGAATTTTAAACCATTTTAAGTTTGTACTTTATTTACTGAAATTGAATGTACTATAAAACTGCGCAGTAAAATTATTCTAAAAAATTTTTGCTAAAAGTTTGCGATTTTGAGGAAGATATTTGGTTTTTTTTAGTTTTTGATAAACTTTGAGTTAAATTATTTTTTCTTTAATAAAATATCATTATAAAAAATATAGCAAAAGTGTCCTTGGCTTAAGGTGTAGTTTCAAAAAGATTTCGATCTTTAGTAAGGAGCTTCAGAACTTCTGCGAAAATGTTAAGCCAAAGTTGGTTTCAAAAAAAGAACATCAATGTTTCTTGTTTATGAGTATATATAAATCTTTAAGTCGTTTATTTTTGTCAAAAATTACTTCCTCGACGAATTAGTTCGATTAAAAATGCATTCTTCAATCGTATCATAACTGGATTGGAATTTTATATTTGTCTGAGCTCTATCATTTTTACTGCTTATATATTGCTAAAAATAACTTTCAAGACTTTAGCAGCTTAAATGGAGGGGTTTTTGTGTTAAATGGAATATCTGAACAATTCGTTGTATGGGTACTATATGTTATATATCTCACTGTCCATATATTGCTAATAATAACTAATATTTGTGAATAATTTCAAGCTCCTACCTACTTAAATGAAGGAGTTTTGGAGCAAAATATAATATATGAACAACCGGATCCGTTATAAAAAGGTATCTAATTGCCGAATTTAATCAAAATAGATTTAAATGTATAATCAAGTGAACACTTTCTCTAAAAGTCACTGTATACAATTTTATAAAATAAAATTTGCAAAATTTAATTATACTATAGTAGTATCTATAAGAGGTCTCAAACTTCTACATCTTGAAATACACTGTCAACTCAAGCCAGATTCCGGAATATAGCACCGTCCAAATTGCTTAATTATTCAAACAAATAGCCTGAAGCAAAAAGCCTAATAGTCACTCCAAAATTTTTGAATTATAAGCATAATAGATCTCTTTAGGTCGCAGCTATGCCCTTGTAATATTAATTATAATAATTCTCTAAAAGCTCTGATTTGAGGGCAATAGTGCTAACTTACACGTTTTATGTTTTGCGTATATTCTATTAGTTTCAATTCGATGCTGAGTTCGAGCTAACACTATTTTCCACTAACAAATGTACCTAATTTATTCATTTAACTTCCAATTTATGGTTAATTATGTACAAGTAGAGAAAAAGAAAGTCTACGGAAATATTCGAAGATCTAAATAAAGTCAAACAAAAGTATAAATAATTCAAATTAAAACTAAAATTTTCTTTGATTTATCCATATATAATTCATTGGTTTTCTAATTTCGTATATGCATGTAGACTTTTCTACGTACATTTGATACGGTTAACTGATGCGCAATCGTAAAGGCGGGACATTTCATTGGTGAGGTTTTTATTTTTGGTATGTGGCGATAGCTACAAACATGCCCTGCATAAGATGGAATAAGTTAGACAAATGACTGTACGCATTTATTAAGGATCTTTCAATTCACATGAATGTAAAAATATGTATGAACGCTTGGTAAACTTCAAAAATTTAGCTTGAATTCAAAGTAAAATTTCTTAAGTCAAATGAAGCGCATTTGCAAATACTTAACAAAGCCAAAGCCAAGTTTTGAAATTATTCTCGGTGTGTACGAATTTGTAGTTCTTCATACTCCACACAGCAACAACAAGAGAAACAACACAATGGCATTGTTTGCCCAAAAGTATTTAAGCAAAAGTGGTCCCTTGTGTCACACTCGCTATTCCAACTCTAACAAATTGAGCACTTAAGGTTCATTTAAGAGTAAGTGGAGGAAGAAATAGACAAGCTGATGCACATTAGGCAAATAACAGCACAGGTATTGGTGTATCTAAATACAACACAAACATACGCGCATATGTACACATGTTTCAGCTGTATTCATTTGGATGTGTGCGCGTGGAACAATGAGAAAGTTGCTAAGAGACTGAAATTAAGGCCATTAGCAATTGGATAGACAATCAATAAAATTAAGATAGACATGTGCCGGCGAAGATGCCAAATCTATTGGGACAGGTAAAAAAATACAACGAGAATGCGTAAAACAAAAATGCTAAAAAAAGGGGATTAAAATGAAATACACGTTTGGTCAGTGACAGCAGGAAGTTTATAATTTTCGCAAAGAACTTAATTGTACGACCAAGATACATTTTTTTTTTTTTAACCGTGACTTTGTTTAAAGTCAAGACATGGAATTGGTATTTAAGAATGTGTTAAGAAGTTAAGAATGGGTGTGCAAAGTTATTTTTGGAGTTCTTCAATACGCTCCTAGTTCTACCAGACTATCATTTGTGAGTCGGATAACAAAAAAAATTCTAAGCTTGTAGAACAATTGATTTTATAAACATAGGCTTCATACGACTTATATTTATAAAATGTTTTTATTTTAGGAGGCTTGAGATAATTTTTATATGTTCTTACCAGTTATAACTTTTAGACTATTCACAAAAATAATTTTTAGACACTCGTATAATACATTTTATTTAACTAAATAATATGAGCTACAAAACTACATACTCAAAATTTAAATTACGATTTTTAATAAAATCGATATAATAGCACAAATGTAAAAGTTCACAAAATAATCGGAATTCCTGACATTTTACTTTACACAAAATCATTAGGGAACTTTTTCCATGCTATCTGCCATCATTTCAACCGGCTTTTGGATATGTTGAGCGCAGCACAATTAAGCGCCACGTCATGCTATAACGCACATACATATGTAAGTATGTTTCTATAACCAAATCTCAAACGCAAACAAAATTATATGCAAATGTGTTTACCTATATTAGTGTGAGTGTGTTGTGTGTGTTTATTTATCACATTTAAACGCACCCAGTCGACATTGTTGCTCGCTCAAACGTTCCGGTCTAATGCAGATGGAATTCGATATCGCATCGCTGCGCAGCAGTAGCAACATCGAACAACAGAGTCCGACAAAAAGGCAAAAAAATCAGCAGCAAATCGAAAAAAGAAAATTAAAATAAATATTCGAAATAGGGTAAATGTGCTAAAGCGTAATAAAATAGCCGAGCTAAGCACTGAATCAGACCATTGTCAATGATTCGGTAATTAAATCGATGAGACTCAGTAAGTCAGATGGCGGTGAAATTATTATGTTTGGAGTTTTTTTTAATGTGTACGAGCAGTTTCATATTTTTGAAATAAATATAGAAACTAACAGTTTCAATTAAATATAGTATATATTTATATAAAAATAAAATGTACATATGTATGTTAAGCAGTAAATGCGCGTTCCTCAGCGCCTAGTCAGTCATTTTGCCTTAATTTTCTGCAGTGCTGAAAGTCAATGCTAAAAACCGTAGGCCAGCTAAATGTGTTTCGTGAAACTATAAACATTGTAAGAGATTTTTGAAATACATACCACTTACGCAGCCTTCTAGCGTCTTGGGTCTTCATAAAGCTTTGTATTTATCATTAGTATAACCAAATTTGTATATATGTATACGCATTTTTGAAATGAAAGCAACCTGGTTCTTAGCTTCCCATAAAATTCGCAAAAGGTAGGTAAAACATCAACCAAATATCTACATATACATATGATGCGGGACTATAAATATATTGGAAATAAAAGGATTAAACTCTGTAAATTTTATGAAAATCAGTTAAAAAGTTGTATAATTGTTTAGCACATGAGAGAATAATATTAATAATTGAAATATCAGGCACGCGAGATAGTAATATTTTATTTTTTTTAATGATAAAATCACCCTATTTAATAATAATAATAATCCCAACGGTTTTATACCTCTATACCCGCCCGACCGACGCGAGGGGCGCATCCGCATGACGCACGGATATATAAAAAATTTTTTTTTGTTTTTTTTCATATATGTTGCGCCGAGTCATGAAAGGCAGAGGTTTGTTAAGTGTCGATATCTAAAACTGTTCAACTACAGAACAAATGCTCATCTGCTGATCGAATAGTAATAAATACATATGTATGAATCAATTATTGAGAGCATTGAGAAATGTCTTGAAATTCTGGAGGTATAGTTTAGTTTTATTTCGCCAAGAAGAGATGGGCTAGAGATTAAGCCTGTCAGTAACTTGACCAAAAATACAATGCGTAGCATTTCTCTGCGACTAGCAAGTGTAGGAAGATTAATTGGTTTTAAACGACTTATATATGGCGGCAGGTTGTACTGAGAATCCCAACGAAAATTTCTTAAAACAAAAAGCAGAAATTGTTTTTGAATTGACTCTATTCGGTCGGAATGAATTTGATAGCGCGGGTTCCAAACAACAGATCCATATTCCAGTATTGGCCTCACTTACGTTGTGAACATAGCCTTCGTGATGTAAGGGTCATTGAATTTTTTTGATCACCGTTTTACAAATGCAAAAACGCCCTTGGCTTTGTTAACTGTAACATTTATGTGAAGATTAAAATTAAATTTCGGTTCCATTATAATTCCAAGATCAACAAAGTTAAACACTTGTTCGAGGTTATGGTTACATATGTCATAAGAAGCTGATTGAACTGCTCTGCGAGAAAAATTTTTTTAATATAGCCATAATAGTTAAGTGATATGAGTATATTTATTTAAAAAAAGTACTAATAAAGTACATAGAACTTCTTTCACTTGAGATTAATTAGAACCAGTTCATTTCGAACTACGCACAAACCTTGATTACCAAAGGCTTTAAAACTGTTGAGGCATTTTGAGTGTTAATTCGAAATTTATTTAAAAATTTCGTATACCTTTGCCGAATATAAGTAAATCTTGCTTTGACCCCGTTGTGCTGAATCGTCATAATCAAAGTCAAACTCTACAATTCAACATTATTTTCTTTTTGCCAAATGTCTTTAAGTACAAAAGCTTTTGAAAGCGTCTTCACGAGTACCTTTTTGCTCGCGATTCATAACTTTTTCATTGGAAGAACTGACGTTCCATTCAATATTTGCTACACTCTGGTAAAGAGTGACATATCAATGATAAAGGGGATTACAGATTCAATACAGTATTATAAAGACATACAACACCATTAAAATTACGAAACAGAAATTTTGTTATAAAAATCCTAAGTAGCGAAGAGTGGGTAGACAATTATTACACTTCATTCGGTAGTATTAAAGATTATTTGGATGGATAGAAATAAAAAGACAGACTGTGATAAAAGTCTTTTTGCGGAACCCTGTATTGATCTGCTCATTTCGTTTACTGGACTGTTGTAATGCCTTTCAGACTAAGGTAACAGCTATTGTTTGATTAAATTAATAATTGTGCTGGGCTACTCTCCTTGGGGGGATGAACAAGATTTCGTAGTTTAAATTTTCTCAGTGGGTATGCTACATATATGCTGGAAAATCAGAATGCCTTGCTACAATTTTTGTAGAAGCGGCAAGAGTTATGAAGAGGAAGAGATGACTCTTCACTTTTCTGCAGCTATACAGCATTATCACGAAGCACGTTACGCTTTCTAAGGACTGCTCTCTTCGCTGATCTCTGTGAAATGTTAAATATAAACCTAAAATGGAGGTTCATACAAATCTCAAAATATGTAAATTCAACACGATTGTTAGCATCGTACCTCCACAACTGTATTCAATAAAAAAATGGTAGAAATTAGTGTTATAAGGCCATAGGAAATGACGCCTATTGGCTTTATGTTCCTTCCGAAGTGAGAAGTAATGCCATATTTTGCAATGTGAAGCGAAATACATTATGGTATTAATGCACTTTTCATACTTTTTGCTTTACAATAACCATTGCAGTCTGTCGTAACGTGGCGCATTGCCACAATTGCAAAATAATTGTTGCCATTCTTTTTGTTGATCATGTTTTATAGTCGGGTGAAGCTCTTGCGTGATGCTCAAATTACTCGGTTTATAAAGTTTGTCCATCTGAAACGTGGATTTCACTACAAAACCCGCGCAAAGACTTTGTCAGAATGAAGAAAAAGTAAAAGCTGAAATGAAACGAATTTCCTCCATAAGCTAATTAATTTGATATAAAAATCATGATACACAAATCTTGTTAAATCAAAAAAATATAAAAAAACAAATGGGGAAAGAAACAAACATTTTTTTTTATTAGAATAAAATGTTTTGTGTTTATTTATCATTTGTTAAATTTTGATTATGACTTTATTTAAGATTTTCGAAGGAAATAAAGCTTTATGGCGTTATTTCCTTTGGTCATTGCAAATCATTAGATTTTAGGTCCTCAAGTCAATGTGAATTCAACATGCACTATAATATGGCCTTAGTTATTTATTTTGCTCCGAGACTTATCTCAAACATAATTATTTGCATCCACTTTATTAATTAAAACATTTTAAGCACTTTGAAATATTTTTTTTTTGAAATTTTAGTAAATATCAATGCATAGTGTATGTATTTTTTTTATTTTTGCAGTTTGTGTCACGTTTTGCACGTTTCTCCATATACAAATTTAAGCTACACCTCTGTTAACGAAATATCAGCAATGCAACTGAATCGCTGCAACAAATGTGAAACAACAACAACACTTAATTGACTTGAATATCGCTTTTAGCGGCGAACTGTACTGTATTGGCTGCTACGACTAGTCAATCAATCAGCGGACCATGCAGTCAATCAGATGGCGCGCAGCTAAACACACCAACACCACACAAATGAGTACTGCTGCATGTAAGTATATATTGTATTGTGTATGCATTGACTGTAACGTTATACATAGGTTGCCGGTCGCAAACAACAACAACAGCAATTATAATTGAACTGTAAGCGTTGAGCGCAAAAAAAAAGAAAATGGATTAAGTCATCGGTCGCGCGCGCATTTCGTGCTGAATTCTCAATGGAGTGACAAGCTGAGATCGGTGAGTTGGAGATATCGAAATGAGCTCGCTTTCGATTGTACGTTCACACATACTCGTACATACATATGTACATATGTATATGTATGTATGTATTTCCATTCGTTTGGGGGGCGTTGTGTTGCAACAGCGCTGCTGCTGTGGCATCGAAGCGCAACGCGATAATTGAGCGCTGCTCCAGCGTCAAATTACAAACTCAAAACGTTAGTGGGGAAGCGCTGCGAGCGACTGACGGCAAAAACTAAAGCGGTCAGCGATGCTCTTAATGTGTTTTGATGTGTAGATGAAGCGCTGTCCGCTCATTTAGTGGGTGGGTGGTTTTGTGTGCGTGGCGATTTTGACACTGCTGTTGTTGTATTCTGGTTTTTTGCCCAGTTAAGTTTAAATTTGTAGTTACATATATTTAATTTTATTGAGATTTTATTTTTATATATTTTTTGTTATTCTGTATTCATTTTAAATTATACATAAATTGTGCTATACAAATGTATATGTGTGTGTGTATATATGTGATTCGCTTCATTGTTATTTTTTTACACTGAGTTTCTATTGCAAATTGTTTTTTAATTTCGTCGATTATATTCTTTTTTTTTGCGTTGGACATATCGCGCTACGTATTTTATTTGTGGCAACAACTTTGTTAATAGCGACTTGATGACTGAACAAGTTAGGTTTTTATTGTAACTATTTCTTTCTGGTTAAATTTTTTTTCTTTCAGACTTTAATTGGCGCGAGAAAAATGCAAAGACAAAGAAACAACGCAGCATTTTTTAATAGCAAATTATGCACAATGAATTACAATTTTCAATTAATTTTTTCTGATGCTCGATTTTTTTGCTGGTAAAATTATTCTACTTTTTGTGGAAAATTAATGTGATAAAACTATTTAAAAAAATTTTTTTAAATAAAAATTCAAATTAATTTTAACATAAGAGAGCGCTGTTTGGTGTGCAGTTTTAACAGTATAAATGTAACCGAAATTAATTTTTTTTCAGCATTGAAATGCTAATCTGAATAGATACAATTATTTCTTGAATTTTTTAAATATTAATGAAACTATTCTTAAATTTTCAAGATAACGTAAATTATTTCATTTGTAAATTTTTAAGTAAGCAAATGAAGAGCTTATAGGGTTGAAGAAATTGTCTTCATGTTTTGTAAATAAACAAACAAAAAAAAAATACAGATTTTTTTAATCGTAAATTATCGGCGAGTTGATAAAAAAAAATATTAATTTGCTATAGGCATGTAATATGGATATTTATAATTTTTCTTGTGACGCTTGAGTATATATTCATAAAAAAATACACCATTAAAAGTTCAAGCAAATAAATATTAACTGAAAGTATTTATAGAAATTTCGTGTTTGAATATAAAAAGTTTGGAAATGCATTTTTTTATAATTCTAGTTCAATTGCAAAATAATCAAACTCTATTCAGATGTTTTAAAATTACTTAACATCGAAATATTCTATTGTTACATTTGTTTTTCAAAAAGAAAATTTTTTTTCCACAAACTGGCCTCGAGCTTATTAAATGTCAAATATTTTTTTTCGCAAAATTTTAAGTTACTGAAGTTTTTATTAGAAAAAAATTCTATTGAACGTTTTATGTATGCATTCATATTTAATAATTTAATAATTCTTGATTTTTATATTTAATTATTTTATCTTGCTTAATTAAACTAAAATTTGTTTAACAAAAATATTAACATTTCAGTTATATAAAAGTATTCCTTCGCACTTTTAAATTTTTTTTTAGTTAAAATGCAGCTTGTTCATTACAAACACTACACAATTTAAGAAAATTCATCAAAAATGCATAATAAGTAAACATTTATTGTAAAATTTTTTGAATTTTATCGAGTATGCAGTTTTACAACCCATTCAATTTAAGTACAATAAATTGCAAATTTTAATTAGCTACAAATTACCTTTGATTCTGGAAATTTTTTTTTAACGACACTCTTTCCCAATAGGGTACGGTTTTTTCTGTGCAAAAATCCATGAGCAAGCAAAAAAATAAAATTATTAATAAACTAAAGCAGTTTGTATGCACTTGAAACTTGTATTTTATTCAATTAAAGCTGAATGGGCTATAAAACTACATAACTACGAAAAATGATTTTTTTTTTATAAATGCATGAACGTATGTTTGATATCTATAAGAAAAATACTAAAATTTCGTAAATTTTATTTTTATTTTTTACAAAATTTCAAACCTAACGTTAACTATATTTATATTAATAAAAATAGTAATGCAAATGGAATACAAAAATATTAATTGCCAGATATTAACAATACATACTCGTATGTGGTGCGGTCAAAATTGTGAGATGAGGTGTGGTATGAAGTTTTCGTTTATACTGCGCACTTGGAACTTTATTGAAATTATAAATATTTTTGGTACTTAGAAACTTAAATTTTTCAAAGCTCCTGTATGAAGTTTCAAGCAGATTTTAGTCTGCGGACTTTAAGCTTACACAAATTTCGGTGTTTCGGTGTCATAATTGTAATGTTTTGTAAATTTTATTAATTAAATTATGCAAAAGAATTTTATGTTTAATTCGATAACTTTAAAGTTTAATTGTACATAATAAAAACTATTGAAACCGCACTACTGAAAAGTCAGTTAGGATGCGTGCTATATATAATTTAAAGAAATTTAAATAATTTACAACAATGCCGTATAAAAGTCGAGCAGCCGTATAATTTACACCTTTTGAAATAATATCATTTGCTTCAAGTTCTTTGGATGCCACAAAATACTTTTGTGACAACTTCAACTTTTCACAGTTCAAAAACACGACATCTACTTAAGCACTTAATGTTATTCACTGATAGTCTACACAAAACCGTAAGTTTCTAAATTGTAAAAAAAAAAATGTTGTAAAATACGCGCGCTTAATTCACAAAATCGCCGCAATGAACAACTTCTACTGTCGTTGTATGCCGCACGTTGTTGCCACACGTGTACTTCCGCGTTGAACGTTGCGAAACGAATGACAAACCGTTCGTACATCAGTAATAATGAAAACAACCAGCGACTATGAGGCAAACGCACAGCAGCGCTAACATCGACATCGGCATCGACGTCAATGTCGAAGTCGAGGCGACAGCAGTTGCCCCCAAAAAATCGCAGACAGAGCGGCAACAACAAAGCGCAAGGCGAACGAGGAAAATAGGAAAAATATGTAGAAGCATTTTCCAACCCCCAAAATACGAGCACTTCGTTCAACGATGATAACATTGTGACGAAGATGATTATTATGTTTGATGATGTTTTGGATTATTTTTTTTTACTTGTGGCTGTATGTGTTTGCGAAGGGCGTGTGTGTGTGTAAATTTAATTGTGTGCGTAAGTTGAAGCGATAAATGCCTGCGGATGCACATATTTTTTTTTTGGAAAGCGAACAACCCTCCCAATTATTTAACGAAAAAGTTGCGTTATTGAAAGAGTTGCTTGTTGCTGTTGCACACGCGCACCCGAGACCACATAAATAAGCAAGACAAGCAAAAAAGCGTTTTGGGAAAGCACGTGGCAGTGGATGCGTCGGCGCTCTGTTAAGTCGCATGAAGGACAAAACGCGACTGTGTGAGTTGGTAGGCGGATTAGTTAGCAGGCTTGTGGGTATATCTGGCTGGTGTTGGATATGATAAAAGAAGAAAAAACGACAAGTCTCATTTGACAGCAATTCATCATTTTAGTTGGACCAAACAAGGTGAACTGCTTACCTGTCCATACGATTCACAAAGTTAGCTGTTAACATGCGGAAGTGTTGTGTAAACATTTTCGAATTTATTCACCCTTATTGTGAGTTTCGTTTTCGCACGAAATAGATCACTTTTAACTGTTCGCTTATCATAAATTTCTGGCGGAAGTTTTCCGCTTTCGCACATTGTTTCCCCTTATCGGCAACATCAATTTCGGGCGGAAATAGTTGGCGTATTAGTTGAATTTGTTCACTATTTTTTGAGAGGCGAAACATTTCGCGAATGTATGTAAGTAATTTAATTAAACTTTTTTTTTTTTACATAAGATCGGTTAACAAAACAGTAAACAAAGTTCAAAGTTCAAGTAGAATGCAAAGTAGAATGTCAAAGAACACAAAGAAAATGTAGCTTAGTTATTAAAACATTTAAGGATAAGGCTGCATAGTTTGGGCCTGCAATTAAAAATTAGTCCAAAAGAAAGGGGTAAACCATTTATATTTAAATGTGCGTAGAAATAAAATTTTTTTGTTCAAAATAGGCCTGAATTGGCCAAAAGCGGTATGTTTTCCAGCGTAGGCCGCTTTTCCCATTGCGAGAAAAATATGGACTCGTTAATTTTGACAATTTCTTACAGGATCTGACTGAAAGAAAGTTGCGCAAGCCCAATTTCAAAATTATTACCTACTCCTACGCATGTCAGAGTTTCAATTTCCATGTTCGAATTTTCGAAGCAAGCAGAGACGACAGTAAAGTGTGACTGAGAAATCCCGCAAATCATTTGTTGTATACATTTTGCGTTGTGTTTAAAGTTGCCTATTGCTCAGTGGCCGTATACCACAAGTATGTACATATACACATACTTATGTATGTATGTATGTAGCTGGTGCAACCTTTTATTTTATTTTTTTTAATATACAAAACCGCTGGCTTACAGAACGAATCTTACTAAGACTTGTCGTAATCGGCCATCACATTTACATACATTTACACACATCACATGCATACTTATGTTTGTATATGTATGTTTATACATAAACATTCCAGAAAGACATCCCAATATACTAAGCATTTAATTCTGCCATTTTCTTTCTGATTTTCTTTTGATATTTTCACTTCCCAGCTTGGCATTTGTTCTACTTGTCCTAATGATATTTGAAACTTTAACCCTTTCGAAACTTTTTAATTGTTTTTTACTTTAAAAACCATTATTTTACATTTTCTTCCGATTAAGGTCTACGTTATGAAAAATCAAAAATTAAAAATTGTATTTCTTTTACAAAAGTAATTTTTGGGCATCATGCCATATGGCATAGAATCCATTTAAATGAAAATAAATAAAATACAAATTTTAATTTTAATTTTTTTTATTTTTAAATAGCTATCAGATATATCGACCAAATTACTAACGCAAAGTTAGCAAATAACAAAATTTTTTTAATAAAGCATACAAATTATTTTCTATAAAATATGAACCTCGAGAGGGAAGCTCGCTTTCTGAACGCTAACAATTTACTGGGTACACTAATGCAAATATTTTTCCTAAAAAATTTTTTAAAGAAAAATACAAAAATATAAAATAAATGTATTCACAAATGTATTCACAAGTGTTTTGATTGAAAACGACTATGCCATATGACATAGAATAACCAAAAAGGTAAACCCTCTAAAACTGCAGAGTAAAATTTGATCGTTAATCTTCCAATATGTACTTGAAAAAATTGTCAAGTCAAATACTTTGCTTGTTTTAGCCCCCAATTAAAAGTTTAAACATTAATACACAATTAGTTATTCAAATTTCTAGCGAAGATCTAACCATTTTCTGCGCCCAAATGTCAATCAAAGTCTGTGTCGATATTTAAATAAATAAAATACGTGTATGTACTCGTATGTACGCCTGATTCAATTATTAAAAGTTTGGTAACTAAGCAGTTAGCTCCCTCACTCATGGCCTTCTTAGCATCAAAACCGTGTTGCTTAAAACTAATAATAGTAGTACCCTAAAAACATTTAAATACTAAAAACTAGCAGGCAACACTTTTTGTTTCTTATGTGCGCGTAAACAGTAAGTTTAAATCCGGATTTTAATGACAGCATTTTTTCTGATTACAAGATTGACCCCGTCTCGTAAATATTTCATGTAAATGTGTGTAAATGACGCGCTTTTTCATTAAACGCTTTCCACGCGCATATAAATTTGATGTGACAGAGTGGATAGTTTTGTAATTTCTATAAGGAATGGGTTTAAAAAAATTAAAAATAATGTGACATAATAACCATCCAAACGCCAAAAAAAAAATAATTTATAAGAACTAAATTCTTGAGCAACGACGTTTGGTTTATTTTTCTTTTGATATATGTGTAAAGATTATCTTTCAAAAATCTCGAATTATTGTGGTTTACCTACAACTTCATTAACTCCATAAAGTCACTTACTATTTATCGGAATACAATGTGCGGTCCTTTCAACGTCCAGGGGTTCATCACAATATTAAGAATAACCCTGATACCGATGGTAAATAAATAAAAGGAATAAACCGAATAAGTAACCTATATTTGCTTTATACCATAAAATCGTTTAGTTCATGTGACAAATAGATTAGAAATTTATTCGCTAATTAAAAATTAAAAAAAAAAAAACTTTACCAAGAAGTACATACTTAATTATTTAAAACTTGAAAGCGTAGCTATTGTATTTCTTAATATAAATGAAATGTCTCCGAAATTTTTAATAACAAAAATCACTAACATTTTATTACTTATTATCTAGTTTTTAAGAAAGGATAACAAAATCTAAACCGTTATCCATACTTCGTAAAACAACCCTTTTAAGGGACTTTTAAAATTCGAATGTCATTATTTACCTAACCTTTTATAATTGAATATCTTGATATTGTATACAAAATACATAAACATTTGTACGTACATAGTACATAAAATACATAAGTAACTGTTAGTAAAAAAAAACGATAAATAGCTTTTGAATTCAACTTTAATGTCAGATATCTTTTATAGGAGGGAATTTAATAAAAAATGTTAGGCGACCTTTTTCGTGATGCATTTAATTTTTTTTTTTCAGAAAATCCTTTTTATTAAATGAAAGATTTTATTTAGAAAAAAAACAACAACATTTTTACTGTTAGAAGTTAAATCCGCTATTTCGGATATCACCACATCCCCTCATCAGGCTTTTATTTAATTTAATGTTCAGCACCGCATCCCAAATTTGAACCAAGGAATCTCGGGTTGCAAAGCCAAAATGCAACATGCTGTGCTACGCTTGCCGAGTAGATGATATCCCATAAACAAACCAACTACAAACAAGAGCAGCATATATGCCGCTTTTTAAATTTGCTTATTAGGCATTCCATACTACATATTTCAATGAAAACTCGAGTTTTTTTTTTAGATTTTCATGTAAATTGATAATGTTGTAGAAAAACTTCATATCTTATGAGAACGACCGGAAATTAAAAAAAAATTGTTTCCAAAGTTATGCAATTTAAAAAATGTAAGGTGTCTCGACTTAAGCCATTGTTTATAACTTCATATATCGCAAAATATTAGTTCTATCAAAAAAAAAATATGAAGTTTATTTTTATAGACACATTTTTCATTTCTTTGATAATAAATTTATTTGCTGAAAAATCATGTTTGTACGATGCATGCGCTTAGCGGAACAATTGATTTTTTAGATATTTTTTCACGAAAAAATTAACATCTCAGGCCCTATAAGTAGATACTCTTTACAAATTGGTCAGTTTATTCTTTGACGTTCTATCATATATATGATTTTTTAAATTGTGCAAATATGAATTTTCAGCAAATCGATTTTTTTTATTAAAAGCAGTTTTTGACCAATTGAAATAGTGTGGAATGCCTCTTGTGTTTTTAAGCAACTCTATTAATAAATTGGCTTCTAACTTATTTTAAAATAATGATTATTCTTTTTGTGGCGAATAAAAAATCTTACAAAAGTTAAACGTTCAAGGCAAATATTTTTGTAGAGTATTAAATTTTCTTCAAAAATATGTATCAATGAAATATTTAATTTTTAATTAACGAGTTTTGGATAAAAAAACTCTGATGCGATATTTGCACCATTACAAAAAAAAAAACAAAGACACAGGACACTTAACATTTGTTTACATTGACAATTATGCACCATTAGTTGCTTGGGCCAAAAATAAAATAAATACGGAACAACAGACCTAGACTGAATACAACGAAAATTGACACTGAAGAAGGCACAACGCCAAAACCGGTATGCCACAAAACCAAATTTGACAAGGGATGACGTAAAATCGTTTCAATATACATCAAATTACCACCCTGTCCGAATATCAGAAGAAAATCAAGATACCAATAATTTATTTTTGAAAGAACTTTGTGAAGTTATACATATGTAAATTGTATATAGAAATATTGATTGCTTCTTCTGCTCACCTCTAAATTTTAAAGTCCTTAAATTATACTTAATAACTAACTAACCCTCAAAATAGCTCGTTGCTCTGCGGGGTAAATAAAAAAATGATTCACTATATATTATTATATATTGTCTAAACGTTCATTGCATATTAGTTACTACAATTATTCCCGCTTTACTATTTCTTCCTTTACGCAGGGTGTTCTTTTCCATATTTCGATGCCTTTCGCTACTCTGTTACGCTGGTCATTGTCCACTGCGATATGTCTGTCGTCGCGTATCTTTATGATGGATTAGACATATACGAATCGAGTTTAGATGGGTTAGTGAGCATGAGCGACAAGCGATTTTGTTTTTCTTTTTCTTTTTTTTATCTAGGTTTTTGATGAATGCCATGTGGTTGTTTGAAGTGTATGAATGTGTGAAAATTCGACTACCATTGTGGTTTTTGTGGACATGGCAAGAGACAGAAGAAATGAAGGATGGCGGAAAATGTTTTCAAAAATTTGGCAAAGCGTTGAGGTGCGTTGAAAGGAATTTTGTATGCCTTTCCAGTGACTTGGTATTAAAGCTGATTGCAGTTTGTTGCTGAAAATTTACGTTGAATATGTTTTCGAAATTATTGAATAAATAAAAAGCTTTGAAGTTTTATGCGAAGTAAAGCAAATTTAATAAAATAAAATGTTAAAGTAATTTCTCTTTTATAAATAATCCGTGACATAATATTGCATTTATGAAAACACTTTAAGGTCTTGTATAGTGAAAAAACTTTTGTAATAAAAACCTTTCTAAGAAAGTTGATAACTCATTGGACGAAACCACCCAATTTTTCCAATAGGGTTATTTCATGGCTAGTTCAGAACTTTTTCGGAAGAGTCGCTTATTTGATCCATTAACTAATCAATCTTTTGCATCGGATAATATATTACGTTTCAAGACAATCTGAAAAATGTTCAGAATGCCGTAGAGGTTTATAAGGTAATTATATGAAAAATCACCTAAACTTTTAATAATTTTATAGATCAGCAACTACTATTTGTTTGGGATCTTATTAAGCTGTCGTAAACTACCTTTATTTCTTTAAAATTGATTTGTAAAGCACTGCAAAGTTATCACATTTTGAAATCGATTGCTAGAGTAGATAATTAAGAAGGACTCTTATTAAATTGCCTTACTATTTACAGAACTTAAGGTTTCTTAAAAGAACGTATTTAAAAAAAAATTTAATTTTCAAGGTTGCAGTACTAAACGAACAAATTCAACTTGAAATGACTTTATTCAAATAGATTTTTAAGGCTTGAAAAATATATTTTCTGTACATTATTTACGTGTTTTTTTTATAGAGATGGCAATCTACGAAATCCTTAACCCCGTTGGTGTGATACTTTAACCCACTAAAACCAATTCTTCTCGTCCGGTTTTCCCCCTCAGGTACTACCGTTAAGTATTTCTTTAGGGGGCAGTTTGAGCGATTTTCTCGAAAGTGTCTATGTTGACATTATCAGTCTTCTCGGTACAACCGTCGGGGTTCTCGTCGTAAGGCTTAGTTTGCAAATTGAGCGCCAAATAGTTTGTACTTGTGTTTGCAGTTATCGTTCGTGCTTACGTCGTTTCTATCACTTAACCGCAATTGTTGCGTAATTTCAGCTGATATGCAACATACTGCCTCTTCGCTCTCAATCCTTCGCACTAAATTTACTGGGGAAACGTTGGGTCTAAAGACTTAGTCGTTGCTCTCTGAAACGTGGGCAATGAAACCTCACATGCTCTGCATCTTCTTGGCTCTCTAGACCGCAAATCTCGCATAAAAGGGATTTTTCGTTACCGAAACTATGAAGGCAACTTTTAAAGTAATAGTCCACCTCTCCATGCTCTGCTAAATGCGTCTAATCATATCGTAGAAACATAGCGGATTATTGCTCTCACTACGTTCGCTATTAGCTGTCTACGTTATTGGGGTGGTCCACTAGTATTTGCCAAAATTCTAGATAGCGCCTAATCGCCGCTTCTGCTTTGCTTTAAGCTGATAGAAGGTGGTACCAGAATCTTAGACGATGTCAAGTAATACGACAAAGTATTTGATAAAGGCAACTCTTAGTTCGACTTTCTCCACTTTTTTGCGGCTGCTAACTAGAACCGCATCGTTTTTGTGGGCTGCCAACGTCAGATAATTTTCGCTTAGTCATTCCTATACTATGAATATTGTGGACTCTGCAATCTGAACTGTGTTGCTGAGCATTTTTGCCATCATTACAAGCGAAATGTCGTCGGTAAAACCAACAATTGTTACTCCTTAAGGAACCGGCAAGCGCAATATGCCATCATGATCCGCAGCATATGTACATACATACGTACGTGGGTGTATATAGAAGTGCCTACTCTTATAATTTAATTAAAAATATCGAGCAAAACTACATAATGTTTAGCACAATTTTTTTTTTTGATATACCTTCACTTGCACGGTTACCTTGCTACAGCAAAACTTATTCTTAAAGTACACTAATTAATGTTCGAATTTAAGAAGGCTCTCAAGTATAATAAAAAAATTGTGGGTTGGGGGAACAAAAAATATACTCTGATTCGGAAAATGATATCGGTGTATAAATTCGTTTAGAGAAAGCGCCTCGAATCCTTTTACAAATTTGCTAACTCAAAAACCATTTTTCAAGCGTTTATTTTCAGATCAAAGAAAATGCCAATATTCATTACGTTAGAAAATATTTGTGGATGTCAACATTTTCACTCTATTGCACTCAACCTGTGTGCATTCTAACAAAATTTTACTCTCGAATGACCAACTGAAAATATACACCCTAAAATTGAGCTTGTTTGCATGAGCCTTATCTCATATAAAAAAACAAAAAATTTCATTATAAATATTGAATGTAGCAAAAAAAAAATATAATTTTCAAGCACTCACATTGGCACACTTGCACACAAACGTAGTATCTGCTAGATGGGTTAGCTAGTGCATATTTAGAACCAACGCTGCGCATCAAATCAAATGAGTTTGGGGCTTAAACTTCCGGTTCGTGGCATAATAAATTCGATAGTGACAACAACAAAGAAAGTAGCAGCAGCAAAGAATGGTACAAAAAAAAATAACAATAAAATAAAGACACAACAATAACAACAACAAATAAAATAACAATAACGGCTAAAACAAAAATAAATGCATACTGAACGACACATTAATGACAACACGTTTGACTGAGCACACACAGAGTGCTGGCCTGCTCCACCCCGGCTTGGTACATAGTTCCAAAGGAAATTTCGACTCTACGAACATATGTACATACACATGTGTACATACTTATGTAAGTATATACAGTGTATGTATATTATACACGTTACTAGCTATTAGCCATGTGGCTTTGATACAAAATTTTGTTTTTATATATGTACATACATACATATGTATATACATACATACATACATACATCTACAACAATAATATGCAACTAAAAACGAATAGAACTTCCGGTTAATAAATTTAAATAGCATCCAATAGCGTTGGTGGAGGTGGCGCTGATGCGGCTGCTGCTGGAATTGTTTGTATTTATTGCCTAACTTATTACAACTATACATACATACATACATACACACAATTTTACTCACTGTCAATTCTACTTACCTTTGCAGTTCAGTGGTTTACTTTTTTCCAGGTTGTTCCATGCTATATATACTACATATACATACATACATATGTATATATATTTTGTAACTATTATTTACTTTGAAGTAAGCGTGGCCGTACAGTTTTTTATTTTATTGAAAAATTTCCAGTAAGCGATCACAAAGTAGAGTTATTCACCTGAAATTGAACAAAAAGCAGAAAATTAGCCATATTTTGAGAACATGCTAACACAATTATATACCTATAGTATATGTACATACATACAAACAAACATTTACGCATACGTACGAACATGCGTAAACATAACCGAAATGGCTTGTGTAACTAACTCCTACAATTATTAGCTCAATATATTCGTTTTGAAATTCGCAAATAAGTTCTCTTTTCCACATTCATTACAAATATTTTTTTTTTAATATAGGGTGTTTTTTTTTACAGGTTTGTTTTTCGAATAGAGATAAAACTGGCATTTTGTGGTAAAATCTGGCAACTCTAATGTCATTTATGTTCAGTTTGGTTTGCCATTTCATCATGAACTGGTTGACAAAAGAACAACGCTTGCAAATCGTGCAAATTTATTTCGAAAATAATGGTTCAGTTCGCGAAGTTTACCGTGAGCTCCGTCCATTTTATGGTCGACATAATCGTCCATCAGAGCAATTAGTTCGGTTAACCATGGATCGTTTTCGCACTACGTTTACTCTATGTGATAATACGCATCCGAGACGTCGAACAGTGCGCACCGAAGAAACAATTGCCGCTGTAGAGCAAAGTGTTGAAGAGGACCCGAATGAATCGATTCGCCACCGTGCACAGCAATTGGAGCTTTGTCCATCAACTTTATGGAAGATTTTGCGCAAAGATCTTGGCTTGCGACCTTACAAGATCCAGCTTGTGCAAGAATTAAAGCCGCGAGACCATGCAATGCGTCGTGATTTTGGTGTATGGGCCGAAAATGAGATTGATCTCGATGCTGATTTTCATCGCAAAATTTTGTTCAGTGATGAGGCTCATTTTTGGTTGAATGGCTACGTCAACAAGCAAAATTGCCGCATTTGGAGTGAAGAGAATCCACATGAGACCCTTGAAACGCCATTACATCCACAAAAACTGACTGTTTGGTGTGCTCTATGGGCTGGTGGAGTCATTGGGCCATACTTCTTCCGCAATAATGCTGGAGAGGCAGTTACCGTTAATGGAGACCGGTATAGAGCCATGATAACCGACTATTTTGTTCCCGAATTGGATGGCATGAATGTGGATGAGTTGTGGTTCCAACAAGACGGCGCTACATGCCACACAGCGCACGTCACAATCGATTTATTGAAGGAAACATTCGCTGAGCGCATAATTTCGCGGAATCGACCTGTCAATTGGCCACCAAGATCGTGTGATTTGACACCATTGGATTATTTTCTTTGGGGATATGTGAAGTCGCTCGTCTACACCAACAAACCAGAAACGTTAGGGGAATTGGAAGCCAACATTCGTGGCGTTATTGCCGACATACGGCCCCATATGCTCGAAAAAGTGGTTGAAAATTGGACCTGTAGAATTGGCTTTATTCGAGCCAGCCGCGGCGGCCACATGCCCAAAATCATATTTAAACATTAATGGCATAAAATGATCCTTCCAATAAAGCCAAATTGATGGACCTTAAAACGATTTTCTTGTGTTTTATTTCAATTCGAAGTTCTATACCCCTAAAAAAAACACCCGTTACTTCTAATTCAATGAAACCGTAAAGTTTTAGAAAAAAGTGAGCTGAGACGAGTTGCCATGAATTGAAGGAAGCTGACTTGTGGTGAGTTAAGGTAAGCAAAGTTGAGTTGAGATGAGTTAAATTAAGTTGAGGCGAGATAAATTAAAGTGAGGTGATTTAAGGCGAGTTAAGGTTTGCTGAAACGAATTAAAGATGAATTATTTTAAGTCGAGATCAGTTAAATAGAGTTGAGGCCACTTGAAATTCATTAAAACGAGTTGAATTAATTTGATTTTAAGGGCAAGTTAAGCCCATAAGAACGAGTAAGTATTACAAATCAAAATTAAAATGTTCAAAGAAAAACAAACTGTCAGTTGTAAATAGGAGAAAGAGGGGGAGAGAGAGAGAGGAAAATAACAGTTCATATGCCGTTTGTGCGTTAAGGCGCTCTACTAGCGGCTCTACTCTAGAAGGAATACTTCTGATAAAGGAATGGCTTTTACAAAATTGTTGCTTTTTAAAAAAAAGTTTCAAATGAAACGGGCTTCTGGTTCAAAAAATGGTTGTTGATTTTAAGATTTTTGGCGAAAAAGACTGAGAATAAAAATTAAAGCTCCAATGAGATGATGACAGCCGTAGTCGATGTTTTAAGATTTGAGAAAAAGTCTACTACATTCGCCTTATAGAGTAATGAAAAGTCTTTTGAAATGGTAGAGACACTGTGGCTCAACTGATTATCTGAATAGATATGTATTTTACCAATACAATTTTAATCTTCTCCAATTAATTTCTGTGGTGGTCAAGGAAGTAATAGTTAGTTAGCTCAAGCATTTTAAAATTGATGAAATGTACTGGAACTCAAACTTTTTAAAAATATAGTATAACAAAATTTGAGCTTACGAAAATATTTTTCCGAGTGTTCAAAGCACCGAATTTTTATGAACAATGTGAAAAATCTTTGTGACAACATTGGAAATTGATTGGACGATATTCCGAAACACTGTTTCTATCAAATGTTTAATATGGCGTCTAAAATGAGTGATTGAAATTACCTCTAAAAATTATTGTATCATGCAATACATATTGCAGGTTGAGAAAAACACACAAAGCAAACTTTATCGGAATTATTTGTTATTGATTGTTTAATTGTGATATAATATAATTGAATATGAACTAAAGAATAAATTATTTATGAATTAAAAATATGATTCCGGGTATTTTGCTTAGTTTAAATAAAAATGTCTCTTTGATATTTTATAAAATTTTATATTTATATATCTCCATAGGCGTTTTGAACTTTGCCTCTTGTGCGACACGCCTGAACTACATACTTATAACTAATCGGGATAAAAATTTGTTTGTAATATCTTTGTCTGTGGTATAACCGATTGCTGGGGCGAGACTGAAAAAAATGTTGATTTGATATTAATGTAAATTGTACATACATATGTACATATATAAAATATAAAAAAATAATTGATTAAGAATGAAAATATACTCGTATGTTCAATCCATTAGCATTTATTTCAACTACACAAGCATCTGTATGTACATATGTATGTATGTGTGTTAATGAAGGTTTCAGTTTATTTGTATAACAACATTTTCACTTCCAATTGCGTTGTACAACATTATTCTTTGGAAAATTTGTTTGCGCTCATAATAACCAATAAATGCTGCAGAATCTCGAGAACTTTGCAATCAAAAATTTTCTGTTTCAATTTAAATTTTTTCTTGCAAAAGTAGACTAATAGTAAATACAACACATAATAATAATATAACAACAGAATTAAGAGTAAATATTATATGATAGCACAGCTAGCTGTGGCTGTCGTCGTGACAACAACAAAGGTAGGCTGCACGTTGCACGTTCGGTGCTGGGTCCTCCTGCAGAGAAAGCAGTCATTGCCATTCATTCATTTATTTAGCTACTGTTACTTTTGTAATTTGTTGCTGTTGTTGTGTTAACAATAGCATAAATCTCTTGAAATGTCCACTTCAATCCGTTCCAGCTGTGTGCATTCGTTTTGACTGTGTGTCTGTGTTGTGTGTGTGTGTGTGTGAGTGTGGGTGCGTGCGCAAGTTCACTCGATGGGGTCAGCCATTGAGTGGCAGTGCTTGCATACGAGTATGTTGCCGTGACCACGCGGCAATAGCAACAATAACAACAACGACTAGTAAATAACAAGTGTACCGAATGCCAATAAGAAAGGGAAATACGAGAAAAAATGCCACTGGCGGTATAATTCCATTGTTGTTGACCAGATTCAACATCTGCCAACGTTCTGCCAACGTTCTGCCACACTGTCTATTCGTTTGGCCAGCAAGCAGGCTTGTGGCAACTAAGCGGAGATTCATGGCTACAGCGTAGTTTACCGTTGAATTTTTTACTTTTCATTGGAAAAATTGACATAAAAAAGTAACAAAATTTTGTATCAACTGCCGCACTTGCAGCATACATATCTTTACTTTTGTATATTTGCATGTGTGCGTGTAGGTATGTATGTATGTATGTATGTAAGTGCGTACTATTTTTATTTGCTTAACGGGAACTATCGATATGCGATCAATTCGTTGGAGTTTGAGTTGATTGGATGACCGTGTGCCCGCATAAATACAATTGTAGTCTGAGTTTTGTTGCCTTTTAATTTTTTTTTGCGTGTTTTAAAGCTACGAATTTCCACTTTTTCTTCTGCAAAATTGTACATTTCTACTGTGCATTGTGCCATTTAATTCGTTTCACTACAGTTCACTGAGTATTTGGGTGGCACAAGTATGAAAGCGTAAAATAGTAGTTGCAAGAAATTCAAGAGGAAAGCTGCCGAGGCAGTGCAAGTATTGGAAAAAATCTGTCGCGGTCTTTATTGCATGCAAAAGGTAAATATTGTGTGCTTAGGAGTTTGTCGATTTTTTATTCACGTTGAATTTTTAAATCTATTTGATTATAATTTTTAATTAATTATACAAAAGTAAACTAATTAATTTTTCTAAAATTTTTTAGATAGAAAATATTTTAGTAATTCCAAAATGTTTTGAAAAACTGAATTATACTAAAAATATTTTGGTAATTCCAATCTAAAAAATTTCATAAAAATTAATTAATTTAGACATTTTTTGCTATTATTTGGCCATATAACTATTTTATTTAATTATTTTTGAGCTTAAGGCCGATAGGTTTTTAAGAAAAATTATCAGGAAAAAACAACAATACACAAAGCGGTAAAGTTATTGTACTATTTGTAAGTACCAGATAGATTAGAGTTAGACCCACCAAAAAGTATACCGAAATGGTCAGGATGATGAGCTGAGTCAATGTCCGTCTCACAGTGGTCTTAAATTAGAAAAATTCTGTCCGAAACGAAGCAACAACATTATTTTCCGCAGAGTGCAGATATCTTTAAGGTTTTTGGTTAGCTGATTTCAAATATGACGTCAGAATGTAAAAATTCAAAATGGCTGACACAAAATGGCGGACAGATTTTCGTAAAAAATTGTTTTAAGAGCTGAAATTAAGTGTAAGAAGGTTTGTTGAGGTCGCTGAATTAAAAAATAATGTCAAAAACAAAATTCGAAATGGCTGACAGAGAATGGTGGACAGTTTTTCGGAGAAAAAGTAGATTAACCAGCTAAAACTTAGTGTAAAAGGGGTTTTTAAGGTTGATCAATCGAAAAATGATGTCAAACTACTGCGTCGAAAAAAACGATCTGTAGCTCGAATCTAAAGGATTCGGAAACTTTTTCTTGAATAATATAAAACAGTACACTTCTAACAATCCTCTTATTCTATTATTTAGACAGCATTTACTGGTATACCAACTTTTTCACACGTTGTGTTATAATTACTGTAAAAGTAATGAGACACGCAAGTGAGTGTATATCGCAACATTCAACACAAGTAAATATAAATCTTGTTTTTCATACCTTAAAAATCCCACTCCAGTAGCAGTAACAAATTGCATGGCAACGACTAGCTCAGCAGTGTCAACTTCAAACAGCTGTTGCAAAAAACACATGTGGGTGACTGCATTATAAATTCCAGAAAATTTACTCATCAACGCCCCCTCTGAGACATATCTTAGAACTATTTTGACTCGATATTTTTAAATTTTGTATCTTTAGCCTGCTTTTTATGCATTTAATTAAAACCAAAAATCAACTTTTAACGATTTTAAAGATAATAATTATTATGTCCAAAAATACCGTTACTGTTGCGAAATAATTTTTTGTATATATTTATCATCTTCGGATTTGTTGAGCCTATTTTTTTATAGACGATTTCGTTTTTTAAAGAGCTTTTTGCTTTTGTGCTGATGCAGATTTCTTAAAGTTCACTTTTCTCGAAAAAAAAAACAATGCTGGCTTCACACATTGTAACTTTTGCATTAGGCTATCTGTCTATGTGGGAAATTGACACGCAATGCCTTGAAAGGGCTTAAAAAAAACGAACGGACCAACATTATTAATTAGATAAAAGAAAACGCCATACATCTCAGCTTGCTATCCAGTTCTTTAACGTAAGATTTAAAGACGATTTACAGCTTAAAGATTTATTAAAAATGAAAATGATTGCAAGCTTAGCAACTTACGAGTAATTTAAACTGGACTTCGGTTTAATAATTGTGTTATGTGTGAAATTTTTGGGTTGATAAACTCTAGAGTCGGATAGAATTTACTTAACAATTTTTCAAAGTTACTTTGTCATTATTTTCCATTGCAGTGTAAAAACAACCTTAATAACACGAATATGAAGAGAGGTTAGTATATTTTGGCCTATCCAGGATAATAGTCATTTTCTTGACTATCTTTTTCCCATAAAAGCGTCTAATATTTAATTTAATAGAGATACGAGTATATTAAAATGGATATTATCTAAAATAAGTATTTGCCAAAAATACTAAGCACATAGCTGTCGGTAAGAAAAATTGTAATGCTGTTTTTCTACGCAGGAAGGTCATATATTTTAGTACAAATATGAAGTTATTTCCTACATATGAGTATCAACTGCAATTGCTTTTCATCTAAGAAATATGTACTTGTGCAGTACGGGGTTTTTTTCGTTTACTTTGTGTGCTACGTCTGCGATTATAAATATGTCGAGATTTACTGTTATGCGTATTCGATTGCCTTAGTTATGCCGATTCACCTATCAGTCGTCCATTGCCGTTGTTGCTTTGCTCAACTCAACTTGTAGTCTGGCTCCACTCGCACCCCTTTCGAATTTTGTTTGCCAGTTGTAATCCACCTGAATTCCTTGTGCAATTGCACGTAAGAAATCGCAGACGGACAGTTTATTGTCCAATTCACCTTCTACACACTAATACTCAAATGTTTTTTTTTTTTGCTTTTTCAGTTGTATCATTCATGTAGATACATATGTGTATGTGTGTGTGCGTTTTTCTTTTGTACTTTCACATTTACTTCGACAAATTTTACAGGTGATTTCCTTGTTTACCAGTCGAGTACGAGTGCCATTGTAGACACACCAAATCAAACATGTATGTGTGTATGTGTGTATGCAAATATTTTTGCAAATCGATTGGAATAGTTTTTGCGTGGTGTTGCATCGGACATTGAGATCTATTGGTTTTGCTCTAGGCTGATCCATGTGGTATTTTGTGTTGTTTATGATGTCTGTTATTGGCGTGAAGTTTATCGTATGTTTATTTTTTATTTTTTTTTTGTGTGTAAAGTTAAACTGTAAAATAGTGTGATTTATCCCCAAAGTTTGGGTTACCTTTAAGTGAATGCGAGTATCATGAAAAAAAGAAGAATTTTTCAAATGCTTTATAAAAATAAGAAAAATGCTAAGATCATTATTGAAAAACAAGTAATTTTGTCAGTAATTAAAGTTAAGGAGTGCCAGCAGTTTCTTTGACTGGAATGGAATGGAATGGAATTGTGGCAGGCCGGGAGTTACCCAAGCACTCAGGCAGGTTTGCCCATTGTGCTTAAAGCCTGAAAATAGGAGATAGCAGGGGTTTGGGAAAGGGGTGGAAGGGAGGGGAGAGGGGGTTAGTTTACTCCTCGGCAAACTTACCAGATTCTCTAACGAACCTTAGAAGTTTGTCCAGGGATGAACAGTGTAACGTGCCCGATCTGACCCGAATATGCGCCATCTCAACCTGGAGAAGGCCCCCAACATAAATGTCTTATGCCTTACATACAAGTGTTTCCGGAAATTTTAAGTGTGCTACTTTGCTGTCATACTTCTCTTTGGAGAAATACTCTTATGAAGATACACTTTTGCTCAAATTTAAGTGTTGCTTTGTATTACGTTTATTAAGAAAAATCTTTTGTAAATATAAATGTGTTTTGCAGTAAAAAAAAAGTGGTCTATCTGATGTGCTTGGGAAAACGTTTTTTTTCTATAAAATTATGGAGTTCAGAATTATTAAAAAATCAATAATGTCCATTAAAAAAAAATGCTATTTTATTAATGCTATTTCCAAGAATCGACCGGCATAAAAAAGGCAACGAAAATAACAATTCACAGCGACTCAAAGTATTGGCTAGAATGTGATTTATTTTGCTCTTTCGAAATTTTTTTGGCGACAATTTGTATTAATTTATAGATTTTTTAACAATTTTCATTTATTTGTGTTGATTTTACAAACATACACGAAAAACTACGCGTTACACGAAAAAAGTTTTTAAAACCGAGTTTTCGACGGTTGTCAAAAAGGAGTGATTGGCTTTAACTACTTGAAACATATAACTAGTAAAATTAATTAGGAATGTGTGATTTATTAGATATGTATTTTTTAATTAATCTGTTGTCATTTATCCTATTCCGTTCTGTCAAATTCTGAGTAATTTAGAATCTGTGAAACGTGAATTAGTCCATAAATGTAAATGTTATAGCGATTATTCAGGATTTTGATTCATCATGTTGTCGTAAATCAGTTTTAAAATTAATTTTATTTCCTTTTACCGTAATGTTTTTAAACGCGAAATTAGTCGTTTTTAATATGATTAGTTTTCGCTTAAGTTATTAACAGTTTTCGATTAATCAGCTAGCGAAAAAACTGAAAACAAAGGGCTTTTCCATAACTATTAAAAATTAATGGTAAAATCTCTGCGAGGTATAAAACCGAAATAAAAAAGGAAAAAAAACAAAAAAAAAAAAATAAAGTTTTCCATACGGATCAGTTAGATTTCATGTGAAATATCTAAAAGTAATTTTTATAATTTTGCTTCAATGATTTTTGATTTGCCCATCGGAGAGTACTGCTGGACGTGTATGTTTCCTTGGATAGTTTTTAAATAAATATGTATTTGTTCCAATATGAACTTGCTTTTTTCTTTCGGATTACGCCTTTTGTAAATTTTGAATTTGCCTTACCAAACTACTATTTTATTAATACCAATAATGAAGCTAAAAATAATAAAATATGCTAGTCTGGGCAGTAAATGAAATCTGTGATTTTGAGTGTTTGGGGTTAAATGTATGCCAACAGCAAACGCAACCAGCAAATCGAAATTCCAGGTATAAAAAAATGTGTCTAAATATAGTCTCTATAGAGCAAAAATAAAAATATTAGTAGTAGTTTTTGTTTTTTCCCTTTTTTCGTTTGTCAGAATATTTAAATTTAACGAAAAACTTAATATTTTCACCCATTAATAGCGTGTAGTAAAACTTTTTTTTAAAAATCTTGAACATTTTACATGTGGAGCCTTAAACTAAAGGATTAGAATCGACTTTTGAAATATATAAATGTAGGATGTCAAGTTTTGTAGTTATAGGACCAACAAACCAGTAATAATTTGAAGGAGTGGAAAAATCAAAAAACGCACACAACAAGCGGCACCAAATAAAAAAAAAATTTCACTTTAGGGTTGTAAAAATCGTGTTCTCCCGTGTAATTAAAATATAGTTTGATTTTAAAATTTTGGCTGCTATGATAAAGGGGGCCAGGCACGGGTACCTACTTGATATTGATGGCTTGTGAAATTTCGCAATGCAGTTGCTGAGATTTTATTTTTTGAGTTATTACGCTTGATTTAAGGACTATTCTTGATGTTTCCTAGATATGGTGGACTCATACACTGAGTGATCTTCTTATGGTCATCATTTATATACAGATATGAAAAAAGAACTTCATGGGAAAAAAACAATAAAGCGATTTACAAGGGGAGCACGCATTTCTTCAAAGCTATATTTAAAGTAATCGAAAGTTCTGCAAAATATATTTCGAAACCACGTAAATAAATATAGTGTACTTGGAAAGAAAAATAAATTTGTGTATCTATCTACTCTCTTCATTATTACATATCACCGCTTTCTATGTGAATCCCGACCCAAACATTTCGCAACGACAATAGACTGGGCTTGGTGTTTGAATGGATGACGATGATGTGTCAACAGATTAATATTTGACAATTTAACAAAGTCATTTTTAATCTCGTTTTATCGTCTCCACCACGATGACAACAATAACGTTCAACTGCATGGACGTGACGCGAAGCATCAAATAATACAGCGATATGCTTAGACTAGGCATGTCAATCCCGGGATCCCGGCCACTTTCAACTCCCGAATATCCCGGAATAAGTCTATTTAAATCCCGGAATTGTGAATTTAATAGCCATTTATTTTTTTAAATTTTTAATTAACATTTTTTGAAACAAAAATAAACCTCAAATGATTTAAAATGAAAAGAGCCGATCGAATAAAACAAATAACACCCTAAACATGCCTTTCAGAGTTGTATTGAAATAAGAAAATTTAACATGAGAAACAAAAGCAACAAGTTTACAACTGTTGTATTACGATAACACAATACGACAAAGAACACGGCTTGTTAACAACCTCAAAGCTTTTTTTTGCCCTTGCCATGATAAATGAGCTGGAGAATATCCCACTCGAGTAGAAAATGAGCCCGACGAGGTGCTTGAAGTGGATAAGGCAGAAAGTCTTAAAGATAAATTGCATCAATTTTTAACGAGCAGCTCGCAATTATCCAATAATCGAAAGTCATAAAATTTTTCAGAAGGCTTGGTAAAAGATAGATACTTTTTGTAATGAGGCGATAAAGGCTATGCCCTACAGAGGGCTTCTCCACCGCAGATATTAAATGCAACAAATTTAGGTCCAGGTTGGAGGATAACACACTTAAGGCTTTTACGAATCAATCGTTTTCAGATCTAGAACATCCCGGGATCAACCAATTGCCCAAAATTGACATCCCTAGCTTAGACACAGCAAGTGAGGAACGCGAGAACGGTAATGTTATGTGGAAGAGGGACTGCAAAGAGAAAGAAGGAGGTGGAAAAAAGAATACACTAGTATTCTTGTGGTCTCATTACTTTGGTGCTCATAACAACAAAAACAATAAAGGCCATATGCTAGCAAATTTTTGAACGCTGCAATGAAAGTGTTAATATGAGTTACTCGCATGTCTGCTGTCGTGGCTATCAAACCGACACCAAAAGTACCGAAAACGACAACTAAATACATTGTTTGTTTTTGTTGTTGTTGTTGCCGTATCGTGTTTATTGCACTCTGTCATGGTGGCAGTCAGGTGCACATATACACGTACTATATGTAATAAACATATCAGCTGAGTCTACGAATACCAGCAATATAAAAATGTGTACGCATGTATGTTTGTACATATGTACCCTGCAGCAAAAAAAATATCAATTGCCAAAATAGCTAACTTCTAAGCACCTTCATTATGGCTATCGCTTAAAAATAGCGCAGTTTTAGCAAACAAATAAGTACTGACATATAATAAATTCTTAAGTTATGCAAGGAAATTCGAACATCGTACACAACTGTTGATAAATTAAAATCTCTTTGTGGCAGTGCAATTGTCAATTACAACAATCAGCTGTTGAATGAAAACTAATGTTTAACGAAAAAAGTACGCCGCGATTGTAAAATTTGCTAACTTTATGAAAGTAATATAAAAAGTAAGTATAAATTAGGTCGACATGATTAAAAATGGCGTAAGTGGAAAATATTAGTGAAAAAAAAAATCAAATGCAAATATATTTAAATAAACTGCAAACCCCAAATTTTGCAATGACGGTGCCAGCGGCTGCCCTTCGCTAGACAAATCTCTAAAAGAAAATATTAAAGACAGGTACATATATAAAAAATAAGGCTTCGGAAATGAGGAAAATCTAGATGTTACTCTCAGTGTGTTTTCTTTTGAGGACAGAAAACCCGCGGTAATACAAAAATACGAAAAAAACTGCATTTAGCCTTTCAAGGTAAATTTATAATAATAATAATTTATGTGGGATAAAATGCACCTTTGTGCAACATAACTGATTTAACGAACGCAACGGAAATTAACAGTTTTAAAATAAAGTACGACAGATTTCGAATATAAAAAAAAACCAAATGTAATGAAACCAAATGTTAACTTTTGAATTAATTTTAAATACACTTCTTTTGTTAAACAAACGTATAATCGGAAACCAAAAAAAAAACATAATTTTCTTTTATTTTATTAAATAGTAGAAAGTTTTCATGAATTTTTTAAAGTTATGCACAAAGTTTTGAATTATGGTATTTATGATTTTTGTTTCGTTATTAACTATTTTTTGTTAAAACGAAAAATATGATTTAACATGAAATCTTTGTAGAAATTAACAAAATAATTTTTTTTGGGTGTCCGATTATTTGTGGGAGCCATGTATGTATATTTATTTGAGTAGATATTCGGCAAAATCAAATTAAGGTTATGATGCAGAAGCTTGCTTAACACAATATTTGACTTAAGCGACTTATACATATACGAGGAATCAATATCTGATGACGTGCTAAAATTTTTTTCGAACTTATAAATGCCAAAATTTTGCTTTTAAATTTTATTACTATAATATTAAAGTATTCCATTGATTTCTATATAAATAAAATAAAAAATGCAATATAATGTCTAAAAAAAATACTTATTTCGTATTAGTCTTATCGAGGATTTGTGTTTGAAACTAAATAGTGATTTGTCGGTCATGTCGAAATGGGTAAAAGATAACTGTTTAGGGCTTAATGCTTCTAAGTCCTTTGTGCTGGCCATATGTATTAGTGTAGTGTTTGTTGTGAATATTTATTTAGTTATTTATTTATTTATTTAATATAATTGAAAATAATAATATTACAGTTTAGAGGCACTAGCAACAAAGGCTATTGACCTGACCGTAATGTATAATTTATAAATTACTAATAAACTAATTTTTAATTTTTTTTTTAATAATGTTTGACCTACTTATTTATGTATATTATAAGATTGTCTATATTTTATATAAAAGTCCAATTTGGTATATAAACTTAGAAATATCTCTTACGTTATCTAAATAGTACTCTAATGTTTACTAACAAGATAAAATAATTCAAGTTGACATGTTCCGACCATGTTAATAGTGCTGTCAGTAGTGTGTATTCTGTTTTGCGTAAACTAAGGACCTCTGCTTCATTTAAACCATTGGAAACTAGGCGCAAGTTAGCTAGACAACTCATCGTTGCCCGTATAGCGTACTCTGAAGTTGTCTACAGCAATTACTTCAAACAAAATTATCGAAAAATGAGATACTAGATACTATTTATATGAAAATCTAAATCCAATAAAATCCAGTAGACGTCACAACTTGATAGTTCCGAAATACACCCATTTGAGCCCGTCGAGATTCTTTTTCATCAACGCTGTGAGACTAGACATACTTATTTTAAGTCTACGAGTATATAGTTGGTACGATTGTAATAAATGTCTCATCCAGACGAACCAAAGCTGTACGTAATTTGCGCATCGCCCAACAAAAATAAATAATCTGCTTATATGAAAATTTACAGCAAATCGTCAAGACCCATTGTTTTGAAAGCAATTTAAAATTACTTTTATGTTAGATTCGTTTCCTGCAGGGTAACTACTCAACCTTCTTCTGCAGTTGTTGTTGTTGTTGTGGTTTTATTGATGATATTAGCTCATTGCGGTTCTTTTGGTTAGCCACAAATGTCTGAGTTTGTATTGCAGGTTTGTATAGACGGGCAGTGTCAAGTCTACTGCAAACACCCAAAAGAACCATATATGCATCATATACATATGTACATACATACAATGTATGTACGTATACCTCTAATATAAAAACAAAACGCAATCAATCATTTTTACTTGCCTCCACAACGCTAAATGTTAAAATCATAAGCTTCGTTGGCGCTCGGTCATGTTCATCTGCCCAAATTATTGCCTATTGTTACGTTAATAAGCCGTTTTGCTTATGGTTCCAGTGTTGTTTTTGTCTGATGACTTTTTTACTACTGATTTGTTATAGCATTTCTCCTAACAGAACTGAAACTAATAAAACGAGAACTAAGTACATAAGATATTCATACAAATCATCTGCTGTTGCTTACTCTAAAGCACGGTGAAATAAAGTAAAAAACCCAAATAAAGATTTTTTTTTTCGAATTAATGCATTAAAAAAATAATTAAATCAGGGACTTATAATGCTATTCGATTTTGGTAAGGACTGCACGAGAACTGTAATGTTAAGAGTGCTCATGGAAAAAAAAATAAAACCGGAAAAAAGTATTGAGAACAGTTTGAACGAGAAGAAACCGGGAATTTGAGGAGGCTAAGGAAAATTCGCTTAGTTGACCAGAAAATACAAAACCAAAGAATCAATTCGTATTTATTCTTTAACTTTGTCTGTTTTATCTGCTCTACATAATCGCCATTAATTTCAATGCATTTCTTGAAACTATAAATCCATTTCTCAAACATTATTAAAAATCTTGATTTTCAAAATATTTTTGTAAGCATTCTTCGGTATACCATTTCGCATTTAACGTTTGACCCTTTTCCAATGAAATATCAGCTACGATTTTTAATCGGATGAGGCAAACTGACATCAATACTTTTGTTGCTAAAGTTTGTTGCTTAGCTTTTACGGGTGGGTCTGCTCTTGTTGGACTCCATAACATGGAGTATTGTTTAGTTTGAGAATCGTTCTTATAGAACCAAAAATCGTCACGAGTTATGATTTTACTAAAGAAAAAATTAAGCAAAATGCAATTGTGCCCCTTTTTGGACCTCATTTACAAGTCTGGGGTCCCATCGCGCATATTTCTTTCCGTATCGCCGATGATCACTTAATATTCGCGATAAAGCCATGGAATTTAAGCCCAATTCATCAGAAGTCATTTCTTGTGTCAATCGTGGATCGTCGTCAACTTTGTACTTCACCAGAGCTGCAGCGACGTGAGCACTGAAAGACTTCGGTCGACCATGTCGTGACTCGTCTGCTACAGAAAAATGTCTCGTCTGGAATCTTCGGAACCAGTTGGAAATAGTCTGTAGAGACGATACATACATAGTTATAGTGGCTTTAGCTAATGCCGAAATACGGAAGAGAATCACATAGCGAATATTTGTCTGCGTTGTTGGTGGAATTTCGTGTGATTTATAGTCAGATATTTTGCGTTCTTTAGTCTATATTTTAACTGATTCTTCGGAAATTTAGAATGAAGCCTCGTAAAACAATTGTAAAGGATGGTATTTTTGGGTTTTTTTTTTTTGAAGATTTTAGAGTCACCAACTAAGCGAACTTTTGTTAGTCCCCTCGTATCAAATAAAAAGAAAATTTCGAGAACGTGTTGTCGGAGGGCAAAATGGGGAAAATAATTTTGCCGAGTTTACGCTAAGAATAACAGGGGCATAAAAAATATATTAACGAGGCAGTTGAAAACCACGGTAACGCGCTGCTTCTTACTACATTTTAACTACACATCGCAATCTTTAAAGATACCGCTGAATCTTTTTGTTGTTGTTGCTTTAGCAGCATACAAAATACTGAAGCAACAGCCCTTGGCTGAACATAAATCCGGGTCGTTTCGGTATCGTAGACCCGACTGTCGTGGAAATGTTTGAATCTAGCCGGCCACTCTGCCTGATCATTTCAAATAACATTTTATAACTAATCCAGCATATTTACGAAATATTTCTGTTTAATATTTTACACAAATGAAATTTCTTCACTTTTTCCATTGCGCACAATGTAAATCAAGAATTATGTTAACAATAATTCGTGGCATGACAATTTAATGAACATACGCCTCCGTACAAATTTCATTACAAGATTTAAATATTTGTTTGTGTATACAAATTGAATTTGTAGATACTTTTGCTGCTTTTGATTGCCACTAATATCCTTTTACAAAACTTTGTCGTAGCACACTTTAAAAACTACCAATTCTCAACCGACACAATCTGCCTATTGCTTTGCTATTGCACAACACTACTGTGCAGGGTTGGATGAATGAGAAGCTGCAACAAAAGCTGATTGCTACAGAAGAATTTTGCATCTTTGACTTGGAGAGCGCCTCAAAGCGGGTGGAAAAATATATACAGATTGACTGACTGCTTTTCATAGGCACCCTCCGGGTATTTACCACCAATATTATTGCATTCCTAATAACCTTTACTTATATGTAAATATTCGTAAGCTTTAAAGGCATTTGGCGTTGGTCGGCTTGTATTCGTGTGTATGCATGAATGAATGTATGTTTAACGCAAACAAATGTTTTCGGGTGTTACGCAGCAAAACTTTTCGGTTAAAAGGTGTTTTCGAACAAAACTAGTAATATACAAAGCCACTCATACTACGAACTTTTGCGGTGGTGGGAGAATTTAGGGATCGATGGTGTGTAAGAAATCTTCACCAAAATATTGTTGAGCGAAACTTTTAGCTTCTTGACCTAACAAGGCAACAACAGGTCAATGGGAAAAAGTTTATCAAGCCACTTAGTGTTACTATAGCTAAACGAAGTGTTGTTTTTGTTTCTCCCCAATGCCTGCTGCTTATGTAAAATTCGTTATTGTTGCTTGAACTTATTGCGCTGGGTTGGCTGCATTGGTTGCATGTTTCTTGTGGTTTCTTTAAGAGGCCAAAAAGTTTGCACCTTTCCTTTGGTTTTTTAGTTCGTTGTTGTTGTTTTCTTTTGACAAAGAAAATTTAATTTACTTTCATTTTATTTTAGAAATTTCACATTTTGTTGTTGTTGTTTATTTCAAAAGCTTGCTTTCGGTGTTTAAATTGAGTGTTGTCTGACGTTTTGTTGGGATTTATTTGGTTTCTTCATCAGTAGCCTAAGTAAAATTTATTGATTGTCATACTTTGAGTGTTGTCTTGAATTTTCTTGCATAAATTGAGTAAATATAATTTTTAGTATGTAGATATATGCAAAAGTATAATAGACGGTAGAGTCCATTATGTTCATTTCTTATACTGAGAAATGTATAATATGAGGCGTCGCTGCTTACTGAAATTTAATATAATATTGAAAAAGTGTCAAGAGCCTTCAATGCAAAAAAAATTCCAATAATCCAAAACAATAGTTATATGTGTCACCCCGATGAAAGTTTAAGCTTTTTAAATGTCATGTTCTGGAAGTTTTTCATAATAATATCCCAGTATTTAAAAATAAGCAGTATAAGCTCCCTTGGTACACAAGGGAGTTGAAATCGCTAAAAAACAAAAGAAATAAACTTTATAAGAAGTTTAAGAAAACTAATGATCAATGTTATTTTTTAAAACATCAATACTATCAAAAACGCTTCAGCTGTTTGGAAAAATTTCTTTATAAAAACTATATATTTAGAATTGAATCGAATATCAAGTTAAATCCCAAGAGTTTTTGGCATTATATTAAGTCAAAAAAATCTTGTTCTGAGGTACCATCCGCTGTCTGCTTAGGGGATGAATTTGTAAGTACACCGAGTGAGATAGCTAATCTGTTTGCTAAGTTTTTAAAATCTAATTTCGTTCTGGACCAAGTTTTGTCTGTTGAGCCCAACAACAATAGTTCATTAAATTTTCCCTCTATAACTATCGTCCTATTTCTAAGCTTTCATCTGTCTACAAGCTATTTGAGACTATAGTAAAAAAGAAGATGTATTTTGCGACTAAGAGTTTAATTTCACCTAAACAGCATGGTTTTGTTCTTGGTCGTTCCACGGTTACTAATCTGGCAGAGTTCAGTGAATATTGCATAAATTCTTTTTCACTGGGATCCCAAGTTGATTGCATTTATACTGATCTTTCAAAAGCATTCGATAAAGTTCCACACAATACTTTATTGCTTAAACTTGCTAGCTTAGGTTTTCATTCTGTGTTCTTGTGCTGGTTGAAATCGTACCTAAGCAATAGACGTTGCGTCGTAACAGTCGATGGTGTTTCCTCTGAACCTTTTATTGCCACGTCAGGTGTACCACAAGGAAGTATCTTAGGGCCGTTGTTCTTCGTTTTATTCATCAATGCTATTGGAGAGTGTTATTCATTTAGCAGATATCTGTTATATGCAGATGACTTGAAAATATTTTCAGTAGTAAAAAGTGCAACCGATGTGACAAACCTCCGAGCTGATTTGGATAATTTGTCTCTTTGGTGTCAACAGTCACATCTCTCTCTAAATATTAAAAAATGTTTTCATATGACTCTTGCTAAAGCTCGATACATCAGGCACACATCTTACTCTATTTTGAATACAATACTCAAGACTGTTTATGAAATCAAAGATCTTGGTGTTATATTTGATTCCAACTTCTCTTTTAATAATCACATCAATTTTATTATATCTAATGCTTACTCAGTTTTAGGCTTTGTACGCCGGGATAGTACACATTTTACTGACCCATATACTCTAAAAGTACTTTTTTCGTCTTATGTTAGATCTCGACTGGAATAATCTTGATAATCTCTCGTTGATGTAACGCGCACAGACGTCTTTTCTTACCGCTCCGTATAAAGTTTAAGTTTTCGTGGTATTTTTCGGATAAATAAACTACATAAACGCAAATTTACTTGATTATTATAGTATCAAGTTTTCTAAAACTTTCTGAGCGACTTCGAGCCATAAAAGAAGGTGTTTTTACATATAAGCATTTTTATAAGGCATAATCGAGGACTTTGACCTGCTGCCGTTTGTTTGTTTACTTCTTGCTGCTTTGCTGTCATCGCCGCTGCTACTGCCCTACTGTTGTTGCTGTTACACTCTCCCTCGAATTTTCTGCCATCATGACCACTCGCGCCAAATCAAATCGCCTTACGACCACCTCGTTTGCTCTTAGTCCAACAACATATCAGCATCCGAGTAAAGGTGAGAGTTCACCTAATGCTGCGTGGGTTTCGAAACTGGAGGCAAAAATCGTGAGTGCAGTGAAGGAGTCAACAAGGGAATCAGGTGAGCGCATATTGCTACTTATAGGAGAGCTAACATCTCAGCTCACAAATTTAATGCAAAGCGAAAAATCTCTCGAAGAAAGAGTAGTGAAAGCGGAGCGCGACTGTGCTGATATAGCAATACCAAAGATAATATGATACGAAACTTCTCTCTTTCGCTTGCTGCGAGAGCCCATGATCTCACATTTTGGGCTGGCAACAAAGCCGAATCATGGGCTACTGAACAGCTGGCACGCAAAAAGGTGGGCTACCAGAGGCAAATGCGTGAAAATAGCTATAATTTTTATTTGGATAAAAAAAGCGAGTAAATGTTATTTTTTTATAGAATGTGCTTTGAAATCTCTAAATTAAGAGTTAAATTTAATATATAAAGTTTGGCAAACTATGAAGGTTTTGATTTACATACAAATATTGTATTTTATTTTAAAAATATATTCCAAAACTTTTATTTCAAAGCGAACTGGGTATATATTCCATTTTAAAATACGTGAATAAACATGTGTTTATAAGAAAACACGCTATATCTTAAATTTATGTTTAATGCATATATAAAAGCAGTTTATGCAAAATATGAATTTCTGCGATATTTTAATTGTTTTGATTTTATATATATTATCTTCTGGCATTAAGTTAAATAACATCTCTTATTTACTCTTATTTTTGTTGCATTTTCATTCATTCTGTTAGCACACCTCAACTGTGGCGAAGAAACTGCAAAATCTCCAAAAAATGAAATAAAAATCCCCAGATAATATTTCTACAGAGTGGCTCTTTTGGAAAATGTTATAAAAAATGCGCCTTTTGACAGCGCTCTCTCGAAACAAAGAGTTTCGTATCATATTATCTTTGGCAATACTGCGCAATGACGTTCGTGCTCTTAAAACGGAGGTGTGTGCAAGAGAATCACTTAGCACTGAAGTGTGCTCACTTCGCAATAAAATTGATCGCTACGAAAGGGCCGAAGTAGCCGCTGATGCGTTTGTACATGGTATACCAGCGGAGAGTGGGGAGGATTTAATGGCTATACTAAAGAATATAAGCAGCTCAATCAACAGCGTTATGCCTGCAGTGACGAACATTTTTCGACTGCGAAAAATAACCAACACCAAGACTGATGCTCCGATTCTTGTAAAGTTTAGCTCTCCTAAGGAAAAGGGCTTGTTTCTCAAGTCCATTGCACTTCATAATCGCAGCAACGAAAAACTGTGCTTAAAACATGCTGGGTTTGAATCGAACAGGCCAATTTATTTCAACGAATGCCTGACTAAAGCAAATCATGCGTTGCTGAAAGCTGCGCTTCGACTAAAAAAACAAAAACAAATATACTCAGCTTTCACCAGGCGTGGGCAAATTTATATAAAGCGCTCTGTTAGCGATTCTCCTGTCTGTATGCCGACTATGGAATCTCTGAGTAACCTAATAAGCACTGACGAAGAAATTGCTCTCTTTCGTAGCAATATGTAGAATATCGAGTGTTCGTTACCTTGCTCTTAATTCTAGTTTTCTTAAATATAACCCTTTTCTATTCAACTATTTAAAATTATATGTAAATATCTCTTTTGTTATGACGTCTAAATTTGTTCATGTTGCTCTTACATTAATATTTAGTTTGACACTTAATTTAAATGACACCTTCGACTGATATCATCAGGAAAGGGAATAGTCAAAGTACTAGTCACTGTGCGATGTTACGAGTACTATGCAAAAGAAGAAATGGACTAAAAATATGTCATATCAATGCCCAGAGCTTGTGCAGGAAAATTGATGAGTTTAAGTATTACTTTGAGAACTCTCTCATTGACTTAGTATGCATATCGGAGACATGGTTTACTTCACATATGTGCGACGAACTCTTCGCAGTCAAAGGGTACAAACTCTTTAGACATGATAGACAGGGACACGGTGGGGGAGTTGCGATCTTTGTGAAGGAGTCATTGAAATGTTTTGTGAAGTCAAAATCAACCGTGGACGTTTGTGTTGAATATATGTTTGTTGAAATTGCTTGTTGTAATCGTAAAATTCTAGTTGGTACCGTGTATCGACCAAATAAAAATGTGGACTGTAGCCCGCTCTCAAATGCTATTGAGAAATTATGTCTTTCATATGAAGATATTGTTATTGCCGGTGATTTCAACTGCAACTTGCTAGTCGAAAGCCGAGTTACTGACGCCATGAGCACTTTCGGTCTTTTGCCAATAAATACACTTACCCCAACTCATTTCACCAGTAGCAATGAATCTCTTATTGACATTTTTTATACAAACAACCTTAAACGAGTTCTACTATATGACCAACTATCCATGCCTTCTTTCTCCAGGCATGACTTAATTTTCTTGACGTTTGACTTCTCTGTCACTACCACTGACGAATTACAATATTATAGCTTTCGAGATTTTGAAAACATTGACTATGTTAAACTTAATAACGACGTAAATAAAACTGATTGGCGCTATGTAAATACGTTGACATCTACCGACGATCAAATGCAATTTTTACAGACGAATTTACTTAAATTACTTGACACGCATATTCCCATAAAAACAAAAATTAGGCGACATCATGACAACAATTGGTTTAATTTGGAAATTAAAAAAGCTATAGAAAAGCGGAATAAAATGTATGACCGGTGGAAGAGATATAAAACAAGTGGTTTTCGCAATCAGTTTTTAATTTTAAAGAAAGCGGTTGTTAAAATTGTTAGAAATGCCAAAGCTAAGTACTTCGATAAACACTTCGGCAGAGCAGTAGAAAGCAAACAAACTTGGAAAAAAATTAGAACTCTCGGTCTGGTTAAAAGTAAAACAAATAATTCGCAGTATTTGGAAGATCTTGACGCTATAAATGAAAAATTCGTAAATATATCAGCACCTCGAATAACAAAAATTTATAATAATATTAATTTACCGTGCTCACTACCAAACGATCTGAGATTTAGTTTTTCGTGTGTGGATCAGACCGACGTCCTTGAATGTTTCCTATATTTTAAATCTAATGCCGTTGGGACAGATGGCATTCACCCAGTGTTTCTAAAAGCAGTTTTGCCGATTCTGCTCCCGCATATCACACATTGCTTTAATACGATTCTCACCACATCCGTTTTCCCAAAATGTTGGAAAACTGCCAAAATCCTACCGATCCCTAAAACCAATGGCGAACTCAGACCAATTGCAATTTTACCATATCTTTCGAAGGTACTCGAGTTAATAATGCATAAGCAGTTAAGTGCGTTTCTTTCTAAGGACTCCCTTTTAAACAAGCGGCAATCCGGTTTCCGAAAAGGCCATAATTGTGTAACCGCGCTGACTGACGTGATCGAAGACATTCGCGAGTCCATTGACGAGGAACAGGTCACTTTCCTTACCCTATTAGACCACTCAAAGGCGTTCGATTCCGTAAACCACAGCATCTTATTTGCAAAACTCGATAAACTCTTTGGGCTGTCCTACACTGCTATTAAACTACTTGCCTCCTACTTAGAAAATAGATCTCAAGTGGTCTGTAGTGGGGCACTGACATCATCTGCTTTAGAACTAAAAAGTGGAGTTCCGCAAGGATCCATCCTCGGTCCGCTTCTCTTTTCCTTGTACATTAATGATCTACCAACTGTTATTACTGATATGAGCTTTCACATGTATGCAGATGATGTCCAGGTTTATAAATCTTGCAAGCTCAATGATATATGTGACTGTGTCATTAAAATTAACGAAAACTTACGCCGTATCAATGAATGGGCCTCCGAAAACGCACTGACTCTTAATCCGAAGAAGTCCCAAGCTCTTATTATCTCTAGAAAGCCTTTCGACACTTCGATCTTACCAAAAATCTCGCTTGGTGGCATCGATATCAACTATGTGGAGACAGCTAAAAATCTTGGCATAATCTTCAACAGAACTTTAACTTGGGATAGCCATATTAATGTAGTGGTAGGTAAGCTATATGGTATGCTTCGCGCACTTTGGACCACGCAACACTTTACCCCTCAACGAATTCGTATCTTAATTGTTAAAACTTATCTTATGCCCTCACTATTATTTGGTTGTGAAATTTTTGTTAACTGTGGTTATATGTGCAAAAACAAGCTTAATGTTTTGTTTAACAATATCACTCGTTATGCGTTTGGAATAAAGACAAGAGACCACGTTTCTCATCTTGCTGAGTCTATATATTCCATGTCCCTGGATAAGCTATTTCAGTATAGATCCCTCTTACTTTTGCATAAAATCTACTACTCGAAAGTACCTGGGTACCTTGCCCTCAGAATAACTGCCACGAAATCTATGAGAAATACTAAGCTCCTCGCTGTTAAATACAGAACAATGGTGTCGGAGAGGCAGTTCCTGGTGCACGTGACTCGTCTTTGGAATTCTCTTCCCCAAAGCTTGATATCTTTAAGTAACATTAGCACATTTAGACGCGAGCTTCAGAGATATATTAGTACTAGTTAAGATAATAATAATACTTGAGCAATTTTTATTCTTATACTTTATTATTTTCCTTCAGTCATATTCGTAGTTTTAAGTTTATATGTAGATATTCTAATTCTATTATTTTTATAAATAAATAAATAAACATACATATCCGTTGTGACTAGCACTAATAATTATAAGGTTTACCCTTGTTGTGTTAGGATTGAATTAATAATAACAAATAAATAAATAAATAAATAAATAAATATGCAGCGTTTATTTGGAGACCTTATTCACAGTTTTTGATAGATAGAATTGAACGTGTGCAAAAGGTTTTTTTAAAATTTGCTCTACGTTCTTTGAAATTTTCGGATCCCTTACCTTCTTACAATTCGCGTTTGCTTCTTATAAGCCTTAAATCGCTCGAGAAGAGAAGGACAGTTCTTTTACTTTCTTTTGTGTATGGTATAATTAATGGCACTGTTGATTGTCCGTCTTTGCTCCAAAGTATTAATTTCCTTGTGCCATTTAGAACTTTACGTAATTTCAATCCATTCTATCCGGATAAACTCAAAACCAATTATGCAAGAAATGCCCCTTTGTCACGTGCACTCTGCGAATTCAACGAGATCTCGAATTCTGTCTTCCTCGATTTTTCTTTATGTAAAGTTGAGTTTCTCTCATTATTATATTCTGCCTTGTGAAATTTGTTATTGTTAATTTATTTTCTGTTATCGTTAAGTTGTAGCTCTAAGTAGTCAGTAAGAACTTTGTTCGTTGACTTATGAAATAAATAAAATAAAAATAAAAATAAATAAAAATAAAAATTTAAGTTATACCGTAAATAAATTTAAGAAAACTAAGGAGCAAAACGGGAAAATAAAATGGCACCTGCTCACACAGAGCTCTTTTCAACATTTTAAACTGTATTATAGCTGAATTAGATTTTTTACAAATTAAAATTTGGAACTATTGCCAAAAAATGTATCAAATTCACTGAATCTTGGTACTCGCTGGGTTTAAGAGTGGATGATTACATGCATGGAAATGAACAGTATTAAAGGATTTGCTGTCATATATTGCCATGTTTGTTGTGTACACAAACATTTTTAATCTAAAATACTTTTATTTTATTGGGAAACTATTTATCAATGGAACTATGAATTTATATTTTGCTATTTTACAAAACTATATTTACTTTTATTTAATTTACTATGATGCTGTTCGTTTTTCAACAAAAGCTATTAAAAAGCTTTATAGAAAAGTTATAATATTTTTACAAATTATATCAGAATTTAGTAAAATTAAGCTTATGTATATGTACGAGTATTTCTAGAATACTTTTCAGTTCGCAATTTTGTAGCCCAATCAATTTTAGTTATAAAACGTCTAAGCTTCAAACGACTTAATATTTTCGTTGATTTTTAACAATTTTTTAGTAACTCTCTTTCACAATTTTTTGCATAAAGAAATTTTGGAAAAAATTTGAAGAAGTATCATTAAAAATTTTGTTAAATGTCAACGGTAATATTTATCCACTTTAAAATTCTTTTTTACTTAATATTAATGGACTACACAACTTCGTACTGAAATATTTTGAAATATTAAATATTTTTATACTGCACTAAATTACAATGAATTTTTGTTTATTGCTGTAATTACAGCAATCTCAAAGATGTTGTGTGGAATAGGCGCTAGGTCTTCGTTGAGATTGTGCAAGCGTTTTCTTCGCAGAAATGTCTTCAATTAAGGAGGCGGTAAGGTGTATAAAAAACTGCACATTTGCGAAAACGCAGGTGAATGTCTACTTACATCGCTAAGCAGCAATAAAGACACTTTTTCGTCCGCAATTACGTATTGACCACTAGAGGACTCTAGAAGATTTCTGATGACTTTGTTAGTACCCTACATACCATAGGTCCCGGGGTTAATGTTAGTAAGACAGCGGATGAACTAGCCGATGACTGAATCGATACTTTTATGTATTGATCGATACTAGGTACCGACTTAAAAAGTATACAATACTTTCGATACTCGTTACCGAAATGGTTAGATTTGTAATTAGAACGCACAACAGCCGAAAATATGGAGTAAAAGCAGTTCAGGGGAACCTCACGTATCAAAATACGAATGCAGTAGTTAAAAGAGCTTTTAAAATGGCGGAAAGATGGCTTTTCTTAAACTTCTTACAAATGTCTCCCTATATCTTACTTTCACTTTTTCAAATAGTATACCCAACCAGAATTTAAATAGAAAAAAATAAATTTTTCTCTAGGTAATTTATGCGTTTTTAGGCGAAATTATAAAAATAGCAATGACATAAATTCTTTTCAAGCTTCAGAAGTATATTACGGCGAAGTTTTTATACAGCGAATCAGTATTGGGTATCGAAAGGGAAGTATTGGGTACCTACATTTTTTTAAGTATTGTGTACCGCGTATTGGGTACCGACATTTCGGCACATCACTACCGATGACGCATTCCAGTATAGTGAGTGGCATTTGACTCCAGTAATTTTGGCTTACAATGTTTCTCACCCGTAGCCGGTTTGTCCATGTAGACTTTAGACATTAAGTAGCCGTAAAGAGAATGTCTTACATGTTAAGTGGTATGCATATATTGAGCAAAAATAATTTGGCAGACGACATATGATTTGTGTTAAAATCCTTAGAACAGAAGTAATTCTATATGCATCACCCGAAGTTTCCTGTTATATTTTAACAAGGGAATGTTTTGAGGAAATTATTTTTAAAAACAGTATAAACGAAGTTGTCAAATATGGAAACTGTGTGGCTAAAGTTTAATTTCATACTTTAACAATAAAGAAATCAGAATTTGCTTCCTTTTGTTTTAATTTGTTTTCTTTAATTAACTTTGTTGTTGGGAACTGCAAATTTTACAGGCATACACACATAACTAAGTATCCCGATTACATCGATTGCACGAACAACGAAATAATAAAAAGAAATATAATAGAGGTTTCTAATTAAAATGCCCCTACCTCTTTTAGTCGCTTTATGAAACTTAGAAAGTAATTAATACTTAATTTATTCTAATATCTAATTCATAGCTAAGTTAATTAATTTCATGCAATATTGCTAGAGCCAAAGTCTTTGAATGGCCTCTCAATGTAATGGAATGAACCTAAATAAAACAAAATTTGCACAAATTAATATGCTAATCGTTGATGTCATTAAAAACTTAGTAAACGAATAGCGGATTTAAGCAAGTAGGCGTATCTAATGATATTTGGTGTGGCATGCCACATTCAAATGACGAGTGACAAATGAGCTACTATCGCTGACAATGACAAGAAGTCGTACATTCTACATGCAGTGTCGGCAGGAAAAATAGCATACAATTCAAACTTATATTTCTTGCAACTTATTATTATTTATTTATTTTAATTAATTTTCATTTAAGATATAGTTTAAACTATAACTGAAACCTTTAAATGTCAGTTTCGAAGGTTGCATTAAGTTCCAAAAAAATAAAAAAAATTTCAAAATATTCCTGAAATTTGCCTGAGTATGCAATGTTTTTTTTTTGTACAATAAAGTGCAAATTTCATGAAGCTAAAAATTGCAGCTGATTTTTGAGATTTTTTTCTCGCGTGAAGTGCGTATGCGCTCTTATACAACACATGCACGAATTTTTTTTTTTTAAGTTTAAATGAAGGGAAATGCTTAACATTCTCATTTGCATGGGCTGTGTACTCAAAATGATTAGAAAAAATTTAAAAAAATATTTGAAATTTGTGTAAAAATTTCTTGAATTTTCTTTCATAGTTCTCGTTAGTACAATCTTTTAACTACGTACTCCGGGATTATGAGTAAAAGGTTCGAAATGTCAGTAAAAAATTTCTGCATTTGTATATTTTTACTAATTCTTCAAACTTTAGTAATATTTTTTAGTTCGAGTGCTATTTTCCTTACCGGCATTATGTGTGTGTCTGTAGGTATATATGGTTGGGCGCTGTTTTGATATTCAAGCCCGAATTAATGGAATTAAAATTGTTGTAGAGTATGAGTGCAACAATTCAATTTCGTAACAATTAGTTAAGATATTTGTGGTAAGAATTTCAATTAAAATTTAAGCGATGAGAAAATGTAGTCAAAAAATAATAATATTTATAAGGCTATCATGCTAAATGATTGCAGTTTCTGCTGTTGTTGTTGTCTTTGTTAAATTAATGGTTGAGGCCAGCATAATTTGCGAATCATAAAATAACTAAAGTGTAAATAAGAAAATTGAAAATCTGAGCACAAACATTGTTGAAACTTAAATCATAATTACTTATTTTTCCATGAAGCAAAAACATAAAAAAAACCAATCGCCCATTGAGCGCATGCATTCTCACATACGCTGCGTGTAACAATTATAGAACAAGCATATGAAGACAAATTTATACAATTTATGATTATTTATTTAAATATTCTTATTTTTAAATTTTAATTCAATTCAAGTATGAACCTTTATACGAAACAGAAAAAAAAGTTTACAAATTTTCTTCGAAATTTTCTATAAAAATTATTTTTAAATTATTTTGGATTTTTTTGTATACAGTTTTGTAGCTTATTGAATTCTGCATTTTTTAGTTGGTTGATGGGATGGGATGGACTTATCAACCTCTTAGATTGTCTGTTGCCCTTTGCCGAGTTCCATTGGGCTGCGATTCTTGAGACATAAAACCGTGTACAAAAACTTGTTCCCAAAAACTCTAATTAAAAGGTTTGAAATATCGGCGAAAATTTGTAAAAATTTTTAATTTTTCTATAAAGCTTAGATGGTTTTCGTTAACGTATAAATCGCATTCTAATTGAAAAATAATTAAAAATAATGATAATAAAGTATATTGTCATAATTTCTAAATATGTGTATGTGCTATAGTTGTCATACTCACTGTATATACATATGTACATCCATAAGTATGTGTCTAACATAGTTACTTCATCTATTACTCCTTGGCTCACCTTTACTAAAAAAAAAAATGCTCCGGCAAGAGCCAAGTCGCCTGCTATCACTGTCGGTGGGAGGGTCGACGAAGCTGATGAATTACCTTAAAAACGCTTTCGCCACAAAAGCGCATTAAATTAATTTCCTACAGGTAAATTTCACCACGAAAACAATTCGTGGCACTTTGTGGCGCAGCAACATACCGGCATGCGAAAATGTATTTTTTTTTTTTTAGTTAGATGCTTTTGGCTAGTCGTTACTCGCTCTTGCTGCTCGTTGGTCACTTGTTGTCCGCGCGTGTTTGCTTTGTGGCGCGTCGCTGTCGGAGGTCAATACTGGCCAAGCCAAGTATCGCATCCTCGATATTGTTTTACCGCATTTAGCTGCTTCATAGCGCATCCTTTCAACAGTTTGCGCGCATCATTCTTGAACGTCAAATGCCGGCTGCAACGGTTCTAAGTGCTGTGGATTGTGGTTGCGCTGGTTAAGTTTGTGGAATGATTTTCAGTGCGTTAAGGTGGCGAGTAGCAGCGGCAGAGATAACGGCGCGTGTTGTGGCAAGAAAAATATTATTTCAACACTTTTTTCACCCGGCACAATGTTATTTTTTTACTACGTTTTTATACTTGTTTTTTTTTTTTTGCTAATACCTTTCTCATCCAATTCACCTTAAGAGAAGTTAAGTTTTGTCAGTGCGATTGCGTTTGGTGTGTCTGTGTGTGCATCTGTTGGCGCCGCATTAATCGACTTTTCTGGTATTTTTCATTAACGTCGTCGTTTTATAAGTGAGTTTTGTATATATTTACTATTTTCACATTGGCAACGCTACTCTAACGTTTAAACGTTATTTACAACCCAGTAAAGAGAGCAGCAAGATATTTTATTGAAATATCTAATATTTAATTTTAGTAAAAGTTAGAAAATAAGTTTCTTTAAGAAAAATCAACTATTGCCGTAAGGCAATACTCGATATACTCGTACATATTCCATTACTTATGATGTTTTAAGTTTAAAACCGCCTATATAAGAATAAACCTAATGATGTGTAGCATAGATAATGTATAAATATTTCTTAAAGTAATCTCAGTTTGTAGATAATATCATTCAATGGCGGATAATAAACAGTTTATACGTAATCGTTTTCTTCTTTTTCTTGTCTGACAGGGTGGAATGTTGATATTTGTGGGAACGATTGTCCGTCACCTCTGGTCATGTTTGGATTGGAGACAAATCGGTTTCGGCTTTGTGTCATCTTCAGTGTTAATTTTCGAACGTCTCCCAACCATATTTGATAAGGGATGACAGAAAATCGTTCCAACAAATATCAACTATTTCTACTGAGGTCTCCGAGGTACTAGACACTAGGATATGGCATCACCCGGTATATTATAATCTCTTATATTTATTTAATTACTTTTGATAATTTTTATATAAAATTTAATAGAATGTAAAACCGAATTCGAAAAAATTAAAAAAATGAATAAAAGCTGTCCTCAAAATTTCAAACTTCTTATTCAAGACTTTTAGGAAATAACTGGGTATGCAGTTTTGTAGGGATGTGACCCTGATTTTTGTACATACTTCGATTTGTTTTACACGAAAAATGCTTATTCGACATTTAGTGAAAGTTTATAATGAACAATTGATTCAAATAAAAATTACGATAATAAGTATATCAAAATAACCAAAAGAACGATTTTAGATTATAAATACAGATTAGAATTATTTATATACACATTTTTAGTCTTCTTAAATATTTAATTGCAGTAAAAATAGTATAAAACAATAAGATCAAGAAATATAACGACAATTGTTCGGTCTCAAAATTAAAATACAAAACAAATCAAATCAAAAAATTAAAGAGAACTATAATTATAACAAATGTTCAGTATGTCTTACAATTAGTATCACTTAAAATTTGACTAGAATCAAAGTAAAATAAACCGATTAGTTTAATAAAATGATAATTCATAGCAATCAAACTTAGAAAAGAAAAGAAACTTTCAAACTTTGAATCAACATACATATGTATATAAAAAACTTAAAGAAATTATTGCCATAAGTGTTCATTTTTTTATTTTGGTAATCGCTTTCCAAAAATACGGTTGCCTGTGGAAATGTGGCGCTAGTAAACTTATCCAATTTTCATTCATCGCACAGATGGCATTGTTTACAAAAATCGATTTAAACTGTAAATATCATATAATCGATTTACTAACAATCGATTTTTACCAATAAAAAAATCGATTGTAAAAAAATCGACTAAAATACAAATCGATTATATTTTCACTTCGCTACAGTTTTGTAGCAGAATCAATTTCAGTAAAACAAAACGCAAGTTTCAGGTTAGCCAACCGCCGTACTGTTGATTTATAAGAATTTGTTTTGTCATTAGTGTTGAGCATTTTATTCCATATAACGTATCATCGATATCGAATTTCGAAGAATTCTTATAACACAACACAAACATATTTACACATTTAGAGAATATATTTTATTTGTTTAAATTTAATAAATTTAAGTTTTTGATCTTGAAAAAAAAAAGAATTAAATATAATTAAATTATTTTATTCTGCTTTTTAATAGTTTTATTTAATTTAATTTAATTTTACTTTTGAATGTGGAAATATATAGAGAGAACAAGTGAAATTACTAAATTAAATTAAAGTATGCTACCAATCTAAATGAAAAAAAAAAAAAATTAATTAAAGATTAAGAGATTGCTTTCTTTTGCATAACTATGGATTTTGAATTTCGAACTGGTGCTGGCAAAACTTGTTCTGCTTGAAATCTGCCAATTGCTATTACCCAGGACAACGCCTCGTTGATAATAACAGTTGCGTGAAACAAAATAAATGACTACGTTTAATACTAGTTGTGAGAACACTTCACATCATACACCCTATATAACTTGACTACACACTGTACAACCACTCATTTTATGTGTACATAAATATATGCTTGTATGTGCACAAATGAGTTTATCAAAAAAGTTCTTCCACTCTCGCAATCACAAACATACGCTGACCGTCAGCATACATTCAAGTGGACGCCACAAAATATGCTTTGTTATTTGTTTTCCTTCTATACCTCTCTTCTTTCATTTCGATTTTCTTATGGATGCCATTGGAATTGTTTGCTAGCTGTTATTGAATTCTCCGTTGTTGCTGTGGTTTCAGCTTGGCTATTTGCCTTCCCCACCTACACATAACCATGTAAACCTATTGGTTTTTTCTTTTTTCTTTTGTCGCTATTTGTTTTAGTTATTGGCATATTCAATGGTTCAATGTTTGTTTAATGGCGCTTTTTGTGCGGCGCTCTAAGTTTATGAGTTAATTGATGTTCAATTTGGCAAGCCAAGGTGCTTGTGTTGCACCGTTGGTGCTGTGTATGTGTATGCGAATACCTAAGGGCATCGAGCGTTGAGTTATTATGAAGAGTGAAATTAAGTTGAAGTTTGGTTAATTAACTTTCAATGAAGGAAATATTGAAAGTGCTCGAGTAGAGAAAACTAATTGTGAGTTGTTTACTGAAGACAATTTTTGGATTAGATAAAAGAAATCTGTCTAAAGTAAATTAGTAAATAATTACTGAGATTTTGATTTGTAGGGATTATAAATTTTCAAAAAGGAAATATATTTTTATATCATTCTCGTACATACATATGTATGTATATATTTGTATACACCCAAAACTTTATTTACACGGTAGATGAGTTTCTTAGAAAACCGTGCAAAAAAAAAAAAGAAATCGTGTAAACAAATGCTTGAAACGCATGGTAAGTTATGTATGTACATACATAAAATATATTCAATTTTAAATTTAAATTAGGAATTAAAGTCAGTTTCGCAACTATCAGTTGATAATTGAAAAATTTCGTTCGTTATTAAAGCCCTCTGCTGGGTTTTTCGTTGCTACAAAGTCTTTTATAAGCGACTGTGTTTTTGGTTTCTGAAGTTGCTTATACAATGCTCGACATCCAGATTAAGGTCATGTTGAAATTTTAACGCAAGCTCCATGTCGGCATCAAAAGTAAGAAAATGTTGTTTCAAACTCATAGCAAGTTTCAAGCCCCCGCAAATTAAAACAGTCGTTAATAGCTGAACTTCACTTTCAACTTGGTCATTCTCGTTATCTATATTATCATTAACTGTTACTAATTTCATCAAATCGTCCTCATCCAAAGGGGTTTCTCACATCAACTCCTTGATGTCATTCGTCTGCATGTTGTTACAACCATCGCCACAAATTGCTTTTGATATATCTATAATTATAGAACACACAGCTGAGTTTTAAACTACGAATCTGTCACTTTTGACGCATGCTGGACAAGTTTTTTCCAGCCTTTTCCCATGCTTCCATAAAAGTAAAAGTTCTTCATTTCGAACGCAGTTGGTCGACCAATTTTTAAAAATATCGGACGTCATCCAAATTGTTTGGCAGTTATTTAATGCCCTTACCTCGTAACGGTTGCATTAAAAGGGACTTGCATTACTACAAAATAAGAACGCCACTTGACCTTTGGCCGCTTTTAAACCAAAAGTAGTTATTCCAGATTTTCCTTTTTTCAGGCATCTTTTTCGAGTATAATCCTGTTTCATCGGCATTAAATATTTTACCGAGTGTATAAGCCCCTTCCGTGTTAATTATTTTTGCGAGTTTTTTCGAAGAGCTTATTGCAGCATTTTCGTCTGATTATGCTACTGCAAGGCGAATTTTAAAACCCCGTAAAACGACCGTGGGAAATCAAGATCACAGCTGAGTGCTCAAGGGAAATTTCATTACGCAAGGACTGTGTCGCTGCTGCTACACCGAGGGCTGGTGATCGACGCTGTTCAAGAGTTTAGATGGCTAGGGGTACTAGTAGAACTAAGACGCATTAAGTGTTTAATATTCTATCTGTTTTTTATATATATTTTCTTAAAAGCGGCGCTTAGCTTGACTAAACTACAATCGGTTTGGCAGTTCCTGAGATATTTGCGTGGAAAGATATACAAATTTGCTTATAATTTTTTTTTTATCCGGGGTTACATACTAGTATAATATTATAACAAGTAGTTAGTGCTGAGCGAATTACAATAAAGTTCAATTACATATAACGTTGTGAAATCATTATGTTTGATTTAGAGCGCGTTTTTTTTAGATTTTCTTTATATCCCAACTAGGCTTTCCTGATAGGTAAATAATATGCTAACTTTATAATCTACTAGCGGAATTCATAAAGCCTTTTTCTGTTTTTATATTTACTCCATCTCATAAATAAGGCACTCTCATAAAATTAACACCATTAATATTTAATGAAATTAATAATTGATATCAGCTCAGCTTGTCTAACATTTTGTTGTGACATTTTTGCTTAATTGCCATTTGCACAGGGCGTGTGAGTAATTTGTATTGTGTATTTACTACTGAATCGGACAGTATTTTTTTGGTTTAGTTTCTAATAAGGTGTTGTTACTAAGTAAACTAACTAAGTTTTATTTTAATAGCAGCTGGTAATTTTGAAGAAACGTTAGCAATTTACTTTATTTTTTTACATACATTTTTCTCAACGATACGTTAAATGAAATTTAAAATTAAAAAAAAATTTGAAATATTTTATTTTAAACTTTCTACATATATTAAATTTTAAACTTTGTTAAAAACTTTAATCTTTTAATCAAAAGGCTCTAAATATTTTAGTGAGATTTTGTAGGCCGTTCATTATAATAATGGGCCGTATCATACGGTAACAAATTATCGTGTATTTTGAAAATGATCTCTTTATTTTCCAGATTATATTGGAAATAATAGAAGTTTTTAATTTTCTAACTTTCTTCGCAGTACAGAAGGAAGATCTTTCTAGACCGTATGTGCATAAGTAAAGTTTTATTGTAGTTAATTATTTAAAACGCACTAGTTTTGAAATCCAATTCTTTGCAATATAAAAAAAAATAATCATATCTTAAGCGTTAACCTAAAATACAAAAATATCTTTAATAAAATATTTTGCATGAAATACGCCCTTAAATTTGTGCTTAAAACAATTGTCTGCCTATAAACTCGCCACAAGCTAATAAAATCTCGTCTGCCGTAATTACAAGCAACACACTTTTTCCTTTTTTCCTTTTGGCATTTAATTTTTACAAAAAAGTTAATTTTCATTTTCTTCATTATGGCCAACCACTTCCTGTTTGGGACTAAAAGTTTACACAAAGGCCACCAAATATTCTTGGGTTTGTAAGATGCACTAACAAGCGGAAGGCTCTAGAAATCGTAGGTGGGTAGCAAAACAAACAAAAATGCGCAGAAAGGGTCAGAGTTCAAGCAGTGCAACGCCAAATTGGCACAAAATGTTCATAAAAAAAAAAAGAGAAAGATGTTAAAAATAGAGCTGCGGCAGGCAAACTCACAAACAAATAAAAAAATGCGAGGGACTGCAAGTGGCGAAGGTTAATTTTCTTACGCTGGTTTGGCACCAAAAGCAGCCACGAGCGCGTTAGACACTTACCCAGCTGCAAGCTACGCGCAGTTAAGCGACAGTTGGAAAATGAATTACGCGACTTACAGCCGACTGCCGGTATATCATGCCGAACAGACAATTACCTTTGCGACTGGTAAACAAAGTTTTTTTTTTTTTTTTTGAATTTTCTTCGCTTTTTCCTTGCCAACATTTCAACCAATGTTTTTATTGGTTTAGGCCCCAACCGCTGCCATGAAGTTCTGTGGTCATTAAATGCGCACCGGCTCAGCTATGTACTCTGCTGAGATTTTCACATCCTTTGCTTACGTTCAGAGAACACGTCGTCAACGGCGAACGTCGATGAGCGTCACAGCGCGCCGGTCGGTCGCCCGGTTGTGCGGCATGTTGCATATTGCACGGCAATGGGTAAGGTGAGTTAAAATGAAATGTGGTGGACAATTAAGCTAGTGAAATTGCTAAATTATTTTATGTGTAACTAGCGTTGTCGCTTTCGTTAATTTTTTCTGTTGTTCACAAGAACAACTGGCGGATATTGTCTGTATGTTGTGAATGTGCATTCCAAGATAGTTAATGTTGCAACATGCGGAAAAGACAATAAAAACAGCCGCAAGATGTGGCAAAGTTATGCGTATAGCAATATCACACGGCGGCTTTGTGTGTGTGGCGGAGCATTTTCAAGCAATTGCGTTTGTGCTGGCCGACCATGCGCAAGGACTCACAAAAAGAAAAACTGCAAATCTGCCGAGTTAATGAGGCGTTAAAATGGAAGCTGTAGCGTCACGTAACGTCGCGTCAGAGCAGCACCTTTTTTTGTGTTTACCTCTCGCACATAGTAACTCTCCCATGCAACGGGCGCACCTGTGTCCACCTGTGACTTGGCTATTATTGGTCGTCTGGCGCTAGTTTTTTGTGTACATACCAAGGCGATTGCCTCATTTAATGACGAAATTATTATTAATATGCGTGAGATAATCGCGTGCAGCTGGCTGGCTAGCCATTTCGTGAAACTGCTTACCTACATATCTACCAACTGTCAAGGGAAACATGCTTTGCTTTGATACGAGTACATACATACATGGATACATTAAGTGAGTAGAAGATGCCTCACCTAACCAAGTCTCTTTCATACTCTCTCCAGATGCTAACTGTCTCATTGCAATCGACTTTTGTTGTTTTCGCCGCTTCACTCGTCGACGTTTGTTTATTTATTCTGTCTTTCCCTCCCTCGTTGCGCTATAAAAGCAAGGCTGTAAAATTAAATCGCTATAAATTCAGCGCGACTTCATTTCCGTATTTTTCCTTAATTTTATATCTCGTGAGTTGGTTAAGTTTTCCTGAAGCACGATACGTATACCTTGGCCTCCCACTCGCAGCTTTTTTTGCTCTGGCGAATGCTTCACGTGATGTATTTGTTAATTTTATGTAAATTGCTATGGCAACAGCTGCGCCAAATTTGCCATTTATACCTAGAGGTGGATGCAAAACGTATTTTCTTATCATTTTGTGTTTTTATGCCATCGGAATTGTTGTTTGTTTTTGTTATTCAACAATTTTCTTTTTCAGCTGTAGCGTTAAGTTGCTAATTTCAAAATATAATTTTGCCCCAAATTTATTGGCGTTAATATGTTTATGTTTGTAAAATGAACTTTCGAATAAAAAGAAAATATTTTTTAAGCGAATTTACATCATTGAAGAATGAGGATGCTGGATAAGGGGAGGAAAATTGGAATTTCACCTTACCCTTGTGAAGATTTCTTAAAAATTGTGTTGTAAATTAAAGTTACTAAGTAATTAATTGAAAGCAATATCTTATGCATATTTTTCAACTGGTTTGAAACGAGTATAACTAGAAGCGAACTTCAAAGATTTTTCATTATAAGATTTATACTTGCGATGTATAAATTATCGCGTATCTCCTTTAATAAATAATTATATAATAATAATAATATAATAATATAATATAATAATTTTGGCGCTTACACTATATAGCTCAGTGTTTGGCCGAGCTTCTCCTACCATTTGTGGTGTGCGTCTTTATATTATACCACAAATGGAGGGACCAACAGTTTTTGTGCCGACTCCGAACGGCAGATGAATTTAATGAGAAACTTTTTCATGGCAGAAATACCCTCGGAGGTTTGCCATTGCCTGCCGAGGGGTGACCGCTATTAAGTAGAAAAAAACTTTTTCTATAATTCAGATTTTGCCTGCCCTGACTGAGATTCGAACCTCGAACTCACCGGCATATCGAGTTATAGCACGCACCGCTACCAACTCGACCACAGCGGCCACTAAATAATTAGTGTTTAATTATTGACCAATTTGAGGTAGATTTTAATTTGTCGAAACAATAAATAAGTCAGTAGATGAGATGTATTGATTTCCGAAATAGTAAACTTAATTTCTTCTACTAAGAAGATTTCTTCGGTTTTTTCAAACCAGTTTCCTGCGGCATCCTCATACATTTTTGTACGGTTTTTTTGAAATCTCGATTTATCTCCAAAACCGGGGTTTACGTAGTTACAAAAGTATAGCCTTCGAAAAATAATATAAATACGGCAGCACATCGACTAGTTTTACATCCATCATATTTTTATTAAAACGGCAACCACAAAGCGCTTATCAATTAGAGAAAACCCACATATAAATACGTATATTCAAAATCCAAAAAAATTGCAGAAAAAACGCAACAAAGCTATTTTAAAATTTAATGTATTAAGACAAATGTAATAAAAGAACAGAAAAGGCCTTACTGACAATAAATCCTACTAGCTCGCTTATTGTGCAATATAGGATTACAAAATTCCCAAGTTTAATAAAAACTACAAAAAAAAATTAATTGACTCCAAAAAATTTATGACTGAGTTCAGTACTTTGGTATAATCTCAAGTTTTAAAATTTGATAGTAAATATATATGAGTTGGAGATTATTGTGTTTCGTCACATTCATGTTTTTATTGTTACTGGGTTTTTCTAAATTTTTGTGACCTGCTTATCACCGGGTCACAATTTGTTGACTTTATTTTGAGACCAATTAATGCTATCTGGTCTAAAATTGTGACTTTTGTTTGGTCGGACGAATGCATGCCTACTGGTTGGAATCTAAGTGTACTTTGCCCAATCCATAAGAAGGGTGATACTGCAATTCGCGCCAACTATCGCGGTATCAGCCTTCTTAACATTGCATATAAGGTTCTGTCAAGTGTATTGTGCGAAAGACTAAAGCCCACCGTCAATGAACTGATTGGACCTTATCAGTGTGGCTTTAGACCTGGTAAATCTACTATCGACCAGATATTCACAGTGCGCCAGATCTTGGAAAAGACCCAAGAAAGAAGAATCGACACGCATCACCTTTTTGTCACCTTCAAAGCCGCTTTCGACAGCACAAAAAGAAGTTGCCTTTATGCCGCAATGTCTGAATTTGGTATCCCCACAAAACTTATACGGCTATGTAAAATGACGTTGAGCAACACCAGCAGCTCCGTCAGGATTGGGAAGGACCTCTCCGAGCCGTTTGATACCAAACGAGGTTTCAGACAGGGTGACTCTTTGTCGTGTGACTTTTTTAACCTTATGCTGGAGAAGATAATTCGAGCCGCAGAACTAAATCGGTTAGGCACCATCTTTTATAAGAGTGTGCAATGTCTGGCGTACGCGGATGACATTGACATCATCGGCCTTAACAACCGCGCAGTAAGTTCTGCCTTCTCCAAACTGGATAGAGAAGCAAAGCGAATGGGTCTGGAGGTGAACGAGGGCAAGAGGAAGTATCTCCTGTCATCAAATAAACAGTCGGCACATTCACGACTGGGATCAAACATCACTGTTGACAGTTATAACTTTGGAAAAGTAGAAGACTTCGTTTACTTAGAAACCAGCATTAACATCAATAATAATGTCAGTCTTGAAATCCAAAGGAGGATCACTCTTGCCAACAAGTGCTACTTCGGACTGAGTATGCAACTGAGCAGTAAAGTCCTCTCTCGACGGACAAAAATTACGTTCTATAAGTCTCTCATTATGCCCGTCCTGATGTATGGCGCAGAAGCATGGACGATGAAGATATCTGATGAGAAGGCTCTGGGAGTGTTCGAGAGAAAGATTCTCCGAAAGATTTATGGGCCTTTACGCCTTTGCGATGGCGAATACCGTAGAAGATGGAACGATGAGCTGTACGAGCTTTATAACGGCATAGATAGAGTGCAGCGAATTAAGATTCAGCGGCTTCGCTGGCTTGGTCATGTCGTTCGAATGGATGAAAGCGCCCCAGCTCTGAAAGTATTCGACGCGGTACCCGCCGGTGGTAGCAGAAGAAAAGGGAGGCCTCCTCTGCGTTGGAAAGACCAGGCGGTAAAGAACTTGGGTACGCTTGGTATTTCCAACTGGCGCCAGTTAGCGAAAGAGAGAAATAACTGGCGTGCTGTGCTAAGCTCGGCCAAAATCGCATAGGCGGTTATCGAGCCAATGAAAGAAGAAGAAAGAATGGAAATGTCAAGATACAATCTTGTTCTCTCTCATTCTTTTTTTGAGAGATAATTAGAAGTTTGTGAGTTTACTAACGTGAGAACTGCGCCCGATTATGCCATTTACAACTTAAAGCTTACAATTTTGACCACCCTGAACCTTGTTGGCTGCCTACCTGTTGTCATATACATACAATTATATGTGTACTGATTGATTGATTTCGATTTCATGGCACTACAACCGTGTGTCTGTAAGAACCGCGTCTGAGAAACTTCGCCAATTGCTCTTTCCTTTGCGAGGTTACCCAGTTTACCATCCCAAGTGAAGACTGGTCCTTCTACAACTGGTACTTCCATTGCTTTAAAGTTGTATGCATTTATTTAATTATATAATAGTATTAAGCAGAAAGTATTACACTTTAAACATGCTGAACACCATGCGAATTAATTATTAAATTTGTATAAAGAAGTCCTAGTCCTTTTAATTCTTAAGTCTTGCGTTAACATTCTGACGCTTTTAAATTTTGGCTATCTTTTTGCGCAGCATAGTACTCAACTGTCAGTGTCAGTGTTTCCAATCTTTGGAAATCGACACAGGGATATAAGCTAACAGAACACCTACCGACGACTCTCAAAGAAACGTTGAAACAACCGAACAAGCACGTAATAAAGAATACGACACAACTTATCGAAAAACTAGAGGCAATAGAAATAAAAGGGGGCACCTGCTTAGTATCGATTGATATCAAAGATCTATACCCCTCAATACCAATAACGGAAACGTTGTTTAGCATCCTACTCAAAAAGACGACCGATAGAGACATCGCTAAACAAATCATAAACACCTTAAGAACCACACTCCAGCAAAATTATTTTAAATTCAACAGTAATATATATAGACAAATTAATGGCCTAGGAAACCCATTCCTAGAGTCAGCAATACTTATGGAAATAATAATGCCAAATCTGGTGGAGCAATACATGGAGACAGCCTAGGAGTAACGATATATGCGAGATATGTGGACGACATTATATGCGTACTCACTACAAACAACGAGGATGATATATTAGAATATCTCAATCAAAAACAATGGAGACGGAAAAGGAAAGAAAAATAAATTACCTCGACTTGACAATTAAGCTGAATGACAATACGAAGACACTGGAATACGAGATTTACAGAAAACCTTCAGTCCTGGACGCTATAATACACAGCACATCGAACCATCTGCAACAAAACAAGAATGCAGCATTAAGACAGCTTGTAACCAGACTGGAACGAACACCATTAACAAAAGAGACGTACAACAAAGAACTCAAGACGATATACTATAAAGCATCAAATAACGGACGATACTTGGTAGACAAAATAAGAAGTGAGTTCAAAAAAAAACTATAACTTACAAAAAAGATAACGACAAGAAAGCATGGACGACACTAACCTATATTGGGAGTTCGACCTACAAACTGGCCAAACTCTTAAATAAATATAATATCCGCACAGCATTTAAAACATCCAACATTATAGGACAGATAATACAGACGAACACAAAAGCGAAGACCCACTAAATAAACAAGGTGTGTGCAAACTAACATGTGTATGTAAATACAGCTACATAGGACAAACTTTACGGGAAATACGAACAAGGTTCCGGGAACACATAAGGGCCTACAATAAAAAGACTCTGAAACCAAAAACAAAAACAGAGTCAAACTTCACAAACCACATGTTTAACCAAAAATGTACCCCCACACAAATTGACAAAACGGCTAAGGTATACTGGAAAACATGGAAATATGCAAACAAAAAAACTTCAATGGCAAAATAATAAACGAGCAAATGAACACCGGATCAGACGTAATGTTCGAACCGTTGAAATTACTATACGGACGAAAAACAAAAACCAGGAAATAAACATTGAAACAACCAACACACAACAAATATCGACGACACAAAATTCAAAAAAAGGAAAATTACTGATTTTTTATATACCTGCAGGTACAGACCACAAAATATCGGCTTAACAGACGGGAACATCAATACAACAAAATATTAGTAAAAAGCATAATTCCAGTACCAGAGTGGTACCTAAAATAAACAGAGTAACACACCGACCCCCAACTGACCTGACCAACACGAACATAGGCAATGAAATCCACCGGAACGTAACTATAAATACGGACGAATAAATCAAATTAACCGGAACGAAAAATGACACTAAAAATGGCACAACGCCGAAAAGGATTTGCCCTGAAATCAAACTTAACAAGGGATGACGAAAATTCGTTCCAAAACCAATCATTTGACACCCTGTCGGAAGCAACAACAACAAAAGATTTAAATATTTTGTATTTTTCGTAGTCGTTGAAATTGTTTGTTTGTCCAAGTAGTTGGTTCATTAGAAAGCTTAGTCTGGAAAATATAATTAAAAAAAAAAACTTTCAAATGGATGGATGGTCTTCTAAATGAAAAATCTATATGTGAAGGTATATTTTTGTAGAGGGTAATATATTTAGAACCCATAGGCAGAAATATACTACTCCTTGCAAGAGTTTCATAATAAAACGACCCTGCATTAAAGTATTCGACGAGACACCAGCGCTAATGGTTGCAGGATTAAGCCGAGCTGTAAAAGGTTTATGAATTATTGCCAAATTTTGATGACTCTGATCATCTGCAGTGGCGCTGATTACTTCGACGCAAGAAGATAAGGAAGTGAAAAAAATGATAGTCCGACAATCGACGAGTTCGGTAGCGCTTTTAGGATCCGAGAGCATAAACCGCTTTAAAAAATATATACTCTAGAAAGAATAACTAAAGGATTATCAACGATGTCTTACTGAACTTACAGAACTAGCAATTTATTTACAAGATAATGCAAATTTTTCAGGATAGAGGAAACTACCACACGCATTCCAGAGTACCAAATGCAAACAATTCTTATGTCCGGTGTTCTTCAGACAGAGGGGGTGTATATTTGTAGCAGACTTATTGATAATGGACAATCACTTTGCCTCGATAAGCCGCAGAAGTTCGTCTAAGAGTCTGGCAAGTTTGCTGAGATGGAAATAACTATATTGTACTCCCTCCTAAAATCTCTTAATAAACGGGGAAAACTTTCCTGAACAAGCAGCAAATTGGCTTTTCTGGACTAGAAATAAATCCAAGTCACTTCGGTAAGGTAGACCCAACTTAACTGGCAAAGAGATGCGTACTTCGTGCATTTGAGGGCATTTTGCACAGTTCATACTAATTCTTTCCTTCTCTCGTCGTATCTCTGACATAAACCATACACATTATCACTTAAGTGGCATGTCAGCCAGCCAGCCAACCAACCAACAAACCAAAAATTTGTACCTAATAATCATTACAACGATGCAAATTTAATTACAAACATACACCATTCCTAACTTTAGCTGCGTGTCGTGCGAATGCTCTTCTCTTTTTACAAACAAGTATCGCCATGATCCTCAAATTAAGTGTTGATTATCATCCCTCTCGCATTAAAATCTCTGCGAAAACTTTAATTTTTGATACCGCCCAAAACGATGGCGAGCAACAGCTGATGTTAATATTGGCAAATTAACACAATGCACTTGCAACAAGCACGAACGCGTGGCAGCAACAACAACAACAAGAATGAAAAAGCCAAAAAAGTTGGTGTGAAAAAAATGTATGTAGTGCAAATAAAACTAAAATTTGAAACTCACGAGTATGGCAAAAAGTAAAGGACAATGAAACCAAAAGCAGCAAAAAAAATTTTATGAAAAAGTGAAAAGTGAGTGGGATTTGGAGGGGAGGCGCTATATATAAATTTGTGTTTGCGTTGACTGTGTTGGACAAGCGTCAGCCGACTAGTCAACAATTGAGCAGCAGACTTTTGGTGGAATTTTATTAAGTGTTTCATGGATGTGGCAGACATACGGAGGCAAGGGATTTTAGTAGTGTTGAAAGTTTAGGAATGTTTGTGAAAATTCCAACGGACTTGGTCTCCCACTCTCTCTTCAGAAGGCAAAGAAGTAGTTTTAGTGTGCTATGTTTGTATGTGTGTGTGTGTGTGTGTAAGAGGAGCCTGTTGCTTAAGCGAGTGCAAGTTAGCGGCGCTTTTGTTGGTATAGTTTGCTACTGAATGCCGCGCAGCCTTCAAAGTCAGTACTCGAAGTTTAACATATTTATTTTTATTTGTATATACATCTATACATATACATATATTAAAGAATACACATATACATATAAGTATATATGCACAAGATCCACTTACGTATTTTTGACAACCACGTGCGGTTGTTTTGACTGTGGCGAAATAGTCAAACTTGCTCATTGAAAGTGTGTAGGAGTTGCAAGGAATTAAACTACGCCAAGTGTAGAGAGTCAGCTGAATAAAATAGTATGTTTGTGTGTGCATTATTTGAGTGTAAATTTGAGTGTAAGCAAAGCATAAAAGTGGCGGAAGTAAGTGCAAAACTTTTCCACTAAAAAATTAGTTAAAACAGCAATGAAAGCGTGTTGAAATTGAAGACGCCCCCGTTGAAGGCACACAAAAGTTGTGTGCTGATGACGTCGGTGATAATGTTGGCGTTGTTATTAAACTACGAATATACATTTAGTAGCGGTGCATGCAACAGCTAAGTGACTGAGATTCAACTGTGCGCATAAAAGCGTTTTAGTGCCACACAAATGTTGTTGTGGTCGTGTGTGACGAACGAGAGTGTGGGAGGGGGCGAAGCAGTTGCTAAACTGTAATGTTGCTTTGCTTGATATGGTGAAAATTAAGAAAATTGTCTGCAGAATTGGCTATAAAACTAGAAATGAAGTTGGAGCGGGAAACTATTTTTAAGTGCATAACAAAAATTCGCTGCCTTAACGTGGAGAATTTGGGGGAGATTTCTGTTTCATATAAGTGCTGTAGTTGTTGTTGTTGCAATAAAAGTTTTGATGTCATACAGTACGATGAAGTAACTTCATAAGTTTTGATGCCCTGGGAGGCTTGTTAGCGAGATTGCTTACCTGAATATTGCCGCCGGTTAGTGCTTATTAAGAGGGATTAACGAGAAAAGTATGTATATGTAGAAGTCTTCTCCTAGTACATACGATTAAGCTTGTAGGCAATAATTATTAGTTCATTTTCTACACCCGTTTACTGAGTTAATTAATGAAGTTAACTTCAATTAAAAATCAAAATAGTGGCTGGAATTATTTTTTATCATTAGTTTGTTAGAGAAGATCCAATTGCAGCTCTCTTTTTCTTAATAGTTCCTTTGTTTTCCTTTTTATCAAGCCAACACGCCAAATATTCGTATGTCATCAACACTTATGTGTATGTATGTATGTACGTATAACTCCTCACACACACACGCCTGAGGGTATACACATAAAGGAGCAAAGAACAATGCAGGGAGTAACTATATAAACGAGAAAAGATTATTGGAAAAGTAACGCTGGGCACTACGTACGGTTCCACATAAAGTGGTGTGATTATTTCTTTCGTCCTGCTCTCCGATCTACTATTTATGTTCTCAAGCTTAGAGTGGACGATGTTAAGCAGTAGTTACAAAGTTTGAAAAAATTTTCCATACTAATATATTTCTTAAAGAAACTAAAATTATTTTATGAAATGAATTTGAAAAGGCTTTATTTCTTTACTAAATTTGAGATGGTTGCCATCTGAATAAACATTTGTATATAACTGAAATATATAACAAATCATGAGTACCAGATACATTTTTGTTAAGAGGGTGTTCGTTTATAAAACATTTGGCAACTTGCCACCCGTTTGGAAATCAAACTTTATTAGATTATAGACATTTTATTGTATGAAGTATAAAATACGCGTACAAAAGGGTAAAAAAAGAGGTGGCCACTTGTTTGAGAATTAAAATTAAAACCATTAAATACAAAATTTAATAAGATTTTCAAGGTGGACTAGTTTTCAAACAAATATAAATCTGGATGTGGTTTAAACACTTCAGCTTTCTGGCTTATACAAGGGTTATCCATTCAAATGCCATCCAGCGGTGAAATATAAACGCAGATTTAGTGTTCCAAGCTTAAACTGGCACTGAAAAACTCGCCCTGTGTATATTATTTAAAAAAGTTTGAAAAGGAAGTGCTGCCACCTGTTTCTAATACCAATGCATGCTTGTTTTTACGTAACTGAATGGTGAATCCCATGGATATCATAAAAAAGAGGTATTTAAGAAGATTTCGGTTTGAAATTATTTTTAAGAGGGTTGACATCTTCTTGGAAAGTCCAATAAAATGAAGTTTCACTCATTGTTTAATGTTTACGAAATATCAATTTAAATATATATTTCGATTAACGATATCCACAACGAATTTTTATATTTTTTAATCACAAACCCTCTTTATCCAGCGATCCAAATTTGAATCTTCACCTTCGAAGGGTTCATTAAAAATCATTGGACAATTCATGAAAATCGGTTCAGTCATTTAAAATTCAGTCACGCGTACACTTCGTAAGAAATAGGTTAGAACAGAATTATTACTGAGACAGAAAAAAATTAATAAAAAAAGCAGCACTGCAAAATCTGCCTCTACTCTCAACTAAAAGCAACAAATTTTAGTATGTAAACTTAAAATGATTTATCGCACAGTACACCTAGTGACGCATTAAACATATTAACAAACTACTCGCTTTTAACTCGTTTTCTAATTGCCGTCGGGTTCGCACTCGCTTCCTTTCTCGCTCGTATTACGCTGTGATTGTGGCTGTGATGTTAATCTGATTTTAATAAACTGTGTTCAAACTTTTTAATCACTAACGAAAAATTGTAACTACTTCGTCAAACATGAAAGCAGTCTTGCAGGCCTTTCTGTTGGAGTTTTGTTTTTGTGGTTGTTACATTTGTGCAAAATTTTGTAGTAAATCTGTTTACTCTCCACTTACATAGTAGAGGGATAAAGTAGTCTACAAATTTTGTAGTGCAAATCTTAATGGTACTAGATCGACAATGGCGGAATATTATAACAATTCAAATCACAGGTTAAAATAGAAATTTGAAAATTGATATACAATTGGAATATTCTTTGACAATACCAAAAAATTCAAATGTAATATCTTCCGAATAGTACTCCAATACTGCACTTTTCGAATGTTTCTGCATCCAAAGGAATGCTAAAGTTTGCCGAGTTTTATTTTGCGTAATTAACACTGACGAATTTCAAGCAGATACAGCGACTGGTATGTTGCTGATACATGACTGACTAGTTTGCTAACTAGTATGATTTTCATACAGACGCTGGAAATCGCCCATACACATACACACACACAAATAACTCTACATACTCATGCTCTCCTTATGCCAGCGGCATTTGCGGAAACTATGTTGATATGCGCTTAAGTATGTCGAACATGTTGGTTGGATCAACGCTTTCGACACACGGATTTAATACGAGTATCAGTGTAAGTATGTCTAGTATGCACATACATACATATGTTGGTATATGAGCATACCACTAGACGAGACGAAAGCAAAGAAGAACATTACATATTGACATACTCACAATTCGTTTTTCGTGACTCTCTCATACCTTCGTATAGTCCCGTCGGCTGCTTGTTTATTCTGTTCTGCCAACTTTAATCCACCGTAAAATTTGTTGTGCTAAGTTACTAGGACGAGTGTGAAAAACGAATAAAAAAATTAAAAATATACATATTTTGCGAGCAACAAAAATCAAAATGTGGCACATGAAATGTTTATAATTGTCGCTGGTAGGTAAATTTTTTTTTACGTTTGCAATTAATAGCGCCTTATTTAGCACAATGCCCACAAGAAAAATAGCCATTAAAGTGTCTGCCCGCTTGTTGTTAACTTTTTTTTGGTTATTAATAGCAGGTGGCGCTCATGAAATCAGTATTAAAAGTTTTCTATTTTCAAGAGTGTCTTTTAAATTCAATAAGCTTTAAGCTCGATCATAAAAAATTTGAATGCAAAGGTTGCGCTTTCGTTGCATTCTTTGATAAAGAGAATACTTTTAATAGGCTTTAAGTGGAAGCTGAATCGAGGCGTCAACTGTACGCCTTGATAAGAGTCTTGGTCGAGAGCTGTCCGATTTTAAACCATGCTCGGCAATATGAAATGCCAAAGAAATTATTTCATACTATTTACTTACAAAATTTCATGTCATCCTAACAAACCCTTTTTTATACTGTTCTACCATGATCCAATTATAAAAGCTTAGGTAAATAATGACATTGGAGTTTTGACACTCCCTTATAAAGGGTTGTTTTCAATGTATGAAAAACGGGTTAGATTTTGTTACCCTTTCTGAAAAACTAAATAATAAGTAGTAAAATATTAGTGATTTTTTTGAGAAAAGTTTCGAAGACATTTCATTTCAATTAGAAATACCATAGCTACGCTAACAAAATTTAAAGAATTATGTACTTCTTGGTAGATCTTTTTTTTTCAATTTTTAATTAGCGAATATATTTCCAATCTGTTTGTCCCTTGAACTAAAGGTCTTTATAGTATAAAGCAAATATAGGTTACTTGTTCGGTTTATTCCTTTTATTTTTTTACCATCGGTATCAGAGTTGTTCCTCATATTGTGATGAACCCCCGGACGTTGAAAGGAGCAAACATTGTATTCCGATAAATAGTAAGTGACTTTATGGAGTTAATGGAGTTGTAGGAAAACCACAATAATTCGAGAGTTTAGATAGAGAGTCTTTATATAATAAAAGAAAAATAAATCAAACTTCATTACTTAAGAATTTAGTTCTTACAAATTCTTATTTTTGGCATTTGGATGATTGTTATGTAACATTATTTTAAATTTCTTTATACCTATTCCTTCTAGAAATTACAAAACTTTCCACTCTGTCACATGGAATTTATATGCGCGTGAAAAGCATTCAATGAAAAAGCGCGTCTTTTATACACATTTACATGAAATATTTACGAGACGGGGTCAATCTTGTAATCAGAAAAAATGCTGTCATTAAAATCCGGATTTAAACTTACTGTTCACGCGCACATAAGAAACAAAAAGTGTTGCCTGATAGTTTTTGGTATTCAAATGTTTTGAGGTAACTATGTACTATTATTATTTTTAAGAAGCAACACGGTTTGGATGCTAAGGGAACCGTTTGACAAAGAGTGAGGGTGCTAGCTGCTTAGTTACCAAAACTTTAATAATTGAATCATGCTGGTAAACGTTATAATGAGCTGCATGCGCGAATGAAATGTACATATATGCTAAAAAAAACCTAAATTAAACAAATTTTTTACTAAAGAAATCACGGATTTTTGCACTCAATTATCACAAGAATGAATGAAATATACGTATTCTATTTATTTATTCTATTGAAATCTCTGAGCTGTATTATTTCATAAATAAATATTTTCCAACTCGAATTTATGTTACTAATGAATGAAAATAATTATCCACTGTTTGTGTGTGTGTGCTTGTGTATAATATAAAAATTGTTGTTGACGCAGCTTAAATAGAGTCAAATCAATGCCAGAGTGGAAATGTATTCTTAATTTTAGATTTTTACTAAGCCATCGAATACAAATCCCTTGCATGTTTTCACATTAGGCAATCATTTTGGTTGTGCTGATTCGACTTTCGCTGTCTGCACACACACACACACACACATTCTCATATGTATGTATACACTTAGCTACTATGCCATACATGTCCACCCTGTGGCAGGAAGTTATTTTCAGAGCTTTTCGAAATTGCTTTATTGCCAGCAACAGCAACTACATACATAAATATTTTCGTTGCTCTCATGCACACTCGCTCACCTGTGCCGTCAACCAAAAACAAAATAAAAATGAAAATAAAAATTCACAAAAATTATTCAATTCATGTTCAACATGCACCGCCGTCAGCTATCAACTCCAGTGAGTTGCCAAAAAAACATGGACCAGTGGCCACTGACCAGCCAACGGAACGTGCCACATATCAGTCAAAAAAAAAAAGTTGATGGATGGCTGCTTGAGCCAATGTAGCATAGCATCGCTTTCACATGCCACAAAGGCACGGTGCAACATTCAAATATGTACATACATACGTGCATACATCCGCAATAGCCACGTTCAGCCTTCACTCTCCGCATGCTCGCCGATTTGTAGCGTGTTGATTGTCGCATCGGCGTACCAATAGCCAAATGCAGTTATCGCCAGTGGCAACCGGACAATGTGATACTAGCCGAAGCCAGACACCTCCAGGCTTGCTTGGGGCATCTATTTTACTACATAAATACATAAACGTACATACATTCGTATACATATAGCCATTTGACGTTGGTGTGGCGGTGGCTGTGGCGCTCCGCACGTGGTTGCTACACAATTTGGTGGACTATCATTTCGTGCTAAAATGTTTTCATTACTTCCATTTTAGTTGGTTGAAGCATTTATTAGTTTGGTTGTGTGCTTGCTGTTGTTGTGGTCCACAGCAGTCATGTCCTTTTCGCTGAGTATCATTGTGATAGCATTCATTGATGTAACCACATTGGAGATTTTTCAGTGCCAACAGCAACAATAACAAATGCCTAGTTGATTTGTTCTGCTCTATGTATGCAACTCTGTGACTGTGCCAGCGTCTGCTGTAGGTGTTGATATCATTCGACAGGTATTAACCGTTCATAACTACAAAACACATTCATACCAATATATACGGACAAGAAGTATACGTACATAAGTATGTATGCGTATGTGGTTGTCTGTGTAGGCTTTGGTGAAGTCGTGTGTTCCCGCACAGACATCTAAATCAAATCACAAACATTTGTGCATAATCGTTTTGTGCATTGGTATCGCATCGATTTGGTTCATATTTATTGCTAGCAATTGGACAGATAGTTTATACTTTCGTGTTACATCTTTTCATTTCTAAAAGTGCTGCTATAAACACTGCAATGACTATTATTTTTCGAGTTTAAACAATAATAGGATTGGCGTACTTAAGTTGTTAAGGGGAAAAGAAGGAATATACATATCTACAGCTCACACAGCGTTAGCTTAGGCTTAATTATTGCATTGTTGTCGTGTATTTGCTCAAAAGTGGATATAATAATAGCTGAGCTTTATTTTTTTTAAATGGAAAATGGCTAAAAAAACTGTCTAAAAAATTTAAACCAGCCAAAGACATCACTAGCAAAAATGATGGGAATTTAAAAAAAAAAATAGTAATACACAAACTTATTTTTTTGTGATCTATTTCACGTGACGCTCAGCAACATAGTCCTGTCCAGCACTGCCAATGCCTTTTAATTCCAGATTTCTAATAAGTCTAGCACCACATAAGAGAGCTAATCAGCGCCTATAAAGAGCGAACATGCTCTGTCGTTTTTTGGTCTAGCTCGCAAAAGCGACGGAGATTGGTGTATGCGAGATTAATTTTACTTAGCTGAATGCCGATGTTCTCGCAGCTCATATTATTCAGTTTCTTTGCAATCTCTTAGGATTTGACGATAAACCGTTTGGCTTGCCACAGTCCTGGAAATATTGTTCAGTGACATTGTGTACCCTGTTAAACATGATTCCATAATAAAAGGTTCTGTAATAAAGCAGCTTACTCTTTCCCGCATGACAAATCGGCTTCTTAACTCATGAAGAACGTTGCATATTCTGCAGTTTTCACTTGTAATAGTAGTATATTGTAAACTTCTTCATACTAAAAAAACTCGTATGTCTAATATATATTTTTTTTCATTCATTGACATTCGATTTTATAATTGTGTGATTTTGGGTAAGTTTTGTAAAAAAATAATGTTATTTCATAAGAAATAACAATTTTCCATTTGAAACATTAAAAATATGCATCTTATTTGCAGTGTGAAATCGAACCCTTCTGTGCGATATTATTTTAACATTGGCATTTTCTGGCCGAGAAGCTGGTGAGTAAATACCAGTTTGGTTTTTATTTAATAACATCAATGATAAAACTATTTATTTGCGGAATACCTTGCCCCAGTCAAAGCAGCGTGATATATTTATACATATCTCCATAGCCGATCGAATGGAGTTTTGTTTCTGCAGAATATTTATTGCAGTTGATTGTGAGTTTTAAAATAAGTACCATAAAGACAAACACACACGTAAGTAAAATGTTATATAGCAACTGCAAGTATAAGGAGGTATTCTCATTGGTAAACCTTTTTCTTTACAGGTTCCTTCGATGGTGCTTCATTACCCAACTGCAAAGCCACCGTCTTCGTAGTTTTTTTCTGCCTAAGACGCACGTACAAACTCGTAAATAAAACAGCGACTGGTATTATTTAGATAAATTCAAATAATAAACCCCTTTACTTGCTGGTTCCTTTGAATATTTCGTGTTTCCCCACGTAAGTGCAAAGTCACCGTTATCGTTTTTAAGTAATTTGTACCACTCGATAATTAGAATTCATTCAGAATAAAAGTAAAGATGTATTTTAATAAAGCTATGCACATCTTTTAAACAAAAGTGGTTTATACTCAGTCTATGTAGATGCCGTGGTAAAAAGAGATTTAAATTTCTCAGGTTCATCCCAAAAATTTAAAATTTCGATAGCCATCGGAAGGGCATCAGCAGCTGACTTCGACCTTTTTCGTTCAAACCCGGTCGCAAAATCCTTTGCAGAAGACGATACAAAATTACTAAGATTTGGTTTTGTCGAACATGAGCAAATGTAAGTGGGGTTTTTCGATATGTACTATGTTCATGGAGATTACTATAGGTTATTTTAAGAGTGTACTGAATATTTGATACCGCATTTTCCTTCACAAAAAGGGATCACATTATTCACCCTTTCTGCGTACTTCCAAAATATAGCTTAGATTAAAGAGTGTTCGAATTTAGCTGTCACTATTTTATTATTATTATTTTATCATACCTTTTAAGTATGTGAAGTTTGCTTAAGTATACTTTGAAGCAAATTTCATTTGCAAGAATCTACATACGTTTGTTAGATGGGGCGAAAGCTGACACAGTTTTTCTGTTTTTAAGTTAATATCAATTAGTTTATCAAACCTCTCCTTTAGGTCTGGTTAGTTAGATACATTTCAAAGAGCTTGATTTATAAAAATGTCCAGATTTAAAGTATATTATTGCGCATTTGTAATAATGTTAGTAACGGATTTTTAAAATTTATTTCAACAAGCTTGATGCCCAAAATTTAACAAAACTTCAATAATCGTTTTTGATCTTATTTATTTGTCGAAATTTCGATTTCAATTTGAGATCATAGAACTCTCAGTTCCGCAGGAGTGATCAACAGTTCTATAGGAATATAGTAAGGGAAATATTACAACGAAGGCGCTGAAAGCATCAGCAGCGCAGATATATGTACATTGCTCCTATTATACCAACGTTTCTTCTTAGGAAAATCCTAAGGTGATAGTGGCGATCGGTTTGAAGGCTTAGTTACGGATTTTAACTTCATTGACAATTGCAATAGTTTGTACAGGGAATGCAAGAGCAATTGACAAATCGAATGCATCAACACGTTTCTCTTGCTTAGGCGATTAAGGCTGTGGTTGACTGGTGTAACTATAAGTTTCTATTGCATAAACGGTTGGTCGACTGTGTGTTATTCGGACGGCATGTCGATGCTTCATCGGCCCTTGTCGATGGTAGAACTATGTATAAGAGCGCGTCAGTTATCTTAACAGCTAGTGAAAGCAGATAGATCGACCGATAGGCGTCGCTCAGAATAAAGTATCGTCCAGACTTATGAGTTGACAAGGGTGTTGATGAACAGATTAAGGATCACTGAGTAATTCTGATTAGTCTCGCTTGGCTTAATTTCAGCTTCAACATGCAGAATAACGCACTAGCGCATTAATACACACCAAAATTTACTCAACTTTTATTCAGCTCAGCGTCGGTATTCACTTTAAAATATTTAAAAATAAAATATTCGAAAATAAATACTGTTATACACTTCGTACTCGTAGTATTACATTCATAAAACGTTTGCTTTAAAAAATTTGCGCTTGATTATTAAGTGTGAGCAAAGAAGACTTTACCTAGCTTAAAATTTTCATCGTTTTCATGCACGTTTTTGCGTACATAATTTGTTGCAACAATCTGTACATGTGAACGCATAGACAAACTTTATTTTATGTAAACAAAATTTTCCAATCGAATGCATGGCTACAAGCAATTCTCATCATACCCGGATGTACATTGGTGCATATATGTATGTATGTGGATACATATAGAATTTATATATATGCACAACAACTGCATGTTTTACAATTGCATACAGAGAAGTGAATGTTTGGATGCGTTTACATTTAAAGATTTGTTGCCATGACTGCTGTTGGCTGTAAAGTTGCAAATTCATTGCTGCTGTTATGGATATTCGGTGCTAATATTCATGTTGCAACACCTTTAATCGCATAAACATATATTAATATGGATGTACATATGTTTTTAAAGAGATATACATAACCAATATTTGCATTTGAAGTGAATTGCGACAATATTATTTAGTACAGAATATTGAAAATAAATATTTTTGTGCGAGGGTTCGCGTATTTCAAAGTTGTTTTAAATATTGGTAGAAATAGTTTTGCAGTTGATATGCTTTTCTATAAATCTTATGCTTTATATTTAAATAGCACTAATACCGACTTTCTTTTTATTTGACTGCTTTAAATTTTGTTAAAAAATGCTTAATCAGTCTTAAATGAATTTTCGCAAGTCAGATTCTATATAGTATATACAAAGTTTCAATTTTAAATAGTAAAAAAAATGTTGTTAGTTTTCTATCGGACTTTAAAATGTTTAATAACACTGTCCAACAGCATTTTTGGAACAGAATAGCGACCCTATAATTCTGAACGGGTATGTTGAGTAGATCATTTTTGTAGAACAAACCTATGGTCTGAGTTTTTTTTTACAGTAGGTCAAAGTTTTCATTTTTTGGTCGAAGGGAGCATTATACTACATATATGAAAAAAATGTTGTAAGTTAATGTCTGAGAGAATTCTTATGGTCAGAGTTGTATTGTGGAATTGTGTGGGGATTATTTTTGTGGAAGATCTTAACCCTCTAACTGGTCTCTTTATGGGTCAATTTGACCCTTTTTTTCGAGAAAATCAAAAAATATCCTTTAAAAAAGGACATTTAAGGAATAAAATATTCTACGAAAATGTTTGGCGGAAAATTTCAGTGGGGGTCACCAAAGACACCATTGTTGTAAATAAAGCTCTTTACGATTAATTGGCAAAAAGTCTGCATTTGTTGGACAGTGTAATTGACAATTATATTGAGCTCGAAGCCAGTTTGTGGAACATTTTATTTGAAAAAAAAACAACAACAGTTTTAATGGTAAAATTTATAGCAGCTATTGGAGGAGCTGTGGTGATCTCCGAAATAGCTGCTATAGCTTCCGTTATTGTGTTTTCACATAACATCTTACACAAAATGTACTCGAGCTCAATAAAATTGACAATTAAAAAAAAAAAAAAATTTGTATAGTAATGATTATTTTGCAAAATTATATTGTTGTAAAATAATATCAACACCACAGTTTTCTAAGCATATTTTCACTCTACAAACGTCAAAATGCGACAACACTGGAAAATACTTTCAGTTATTTAACGCTTTTGAGCCTTATACATCAGAGGTGCGAAATCATATATACGATGGGCCAAAATCAGACACCCACACAACGTTTCCTGTGACAAACGCTGAAGGCGTGACGAAAGCGGCTGCGCTATATGAACCAGTGCTTCTCGCAACGCAAATCGGGAAGTATGTAGTACATAATATGTAGCGACTGCAAGTCGACATTGCCGCATTACTTAACATAAACAATAATACTGCGTTGATCAACCGTATATGTAGGTGAAATTTTGTACGGGTACTGAAACATAATCAAAATAATGTGGATCCCTTGTCATGCAAGTGTAAATGGTAATGAATATACAGATGCACTTGCTAAAGAAGCAGAAAAAGAACCAACAATTGTATACTCTCTCTTCATCGAAAAAGCCATACGTAACATAGTAAAAGCCGTCAATTGTTGGAGAGTGGACAAACTTCAACCACCACTACAAAGAACAAAACCTCACCAATGTTAAATCAAACTACCCACCAGTTTCTTCTTCTCACGACATCAGAAAGATTGTTTTCCTTAGAATAGGCCACACTTTAAGAACACACGGCCATCTTCTGAATATATCGAATAAACCAAGGTGTGCACATTGCAATTCAGCCAATCAGTAAGTAATCATATACTGGACGAATGCTCCGCATGATGATGAATGACATTTGGAAACATAAAGCCGTCCAACCTAATGAGGACACTGAACAGAGATAACATCAGTGCAGTCAATACATTTTTAAAAATTTGTAATATCCTAAAAATAAAATCTGATTATAAAAAAAAAACAAAACAAAAATTATTCACACAATAAGTTTAATATAAAATTGGTAGTAAGCTGCGCCGAAGGCCTTAGTAGCTTGATAATTAGCTCTCATGTAAAATATATAAATAAAACGTAATATTAACTATTTACATGAGCAACAAACAGTACTGGGCCGAAAGTTTTCCTTGATAAATATTACGGAATATGGTGAAATTTTGGCAGACAAGTTTTTTGAAGTTTCGATTCTCAATTAAATAGTTTAACCATACAAACTCAAAATAAAAATGACTTTTTTATATAAATTTAGAGTGACAGAAGTCTGGAGAATTTATTTTCTACTAAATATTTTAAAGATTTTTGTTAATTTTTTAAATTCTTTTATTTTGATTCATTTTGTTATAATTCCTTATGAAAAGACAGCCTCATATAAAGGTGTGTTCAAAACATACATTCGATTATCGACTTTTTGTTGTTACTATTGTGGGGGTACACATGTCTCGAACATATATATTAAGAGCTTCAAGCACCAAGCATTGTTTGTGATAGATAAATAGGTTAGACTTGTTTTGTTGTGCTCGGCGATTTTTTATTATTATAAAAAATGGAGCAAAGAATGTGCAACAATTTTTGTGTGAAAAATAGAATTAAGTGCTCCAAAGCACTTTAAATTTCGACATTGGCGTACGGTGAGTCTGCTCTAATTAAAAAAAATTGTTTACAAGTGGTACAAATTCTTCGAATATGGCTGAGAAAATGCCGACGACGGACCTCGCTTTGGACGCCCAAGCACAACAGCAACATAAGATATCAACGACGCTGTGAAGAAAATTATTTTTAAAAAACTTTAAATTATCATAAAAAAATTTGCTGTTTTGGGCTCTTGAATGACGTCAGTGATTATCCTGATTTTCTCAAAAGGGCCATAACAAGTGACGAATCATGGGTATTTAATTATGGCGTCGAAACCAAAGCCCATTCGTCCCAATGGTAATACCCAGGAGAGACAAGACCGAAAAAAGCACTGCATCGCTGAAGGACTTGAAGGGTACGTATATACCAAAGGACTGGAAAAGGCGTTGGCACAAGTGCGTTGTATCTGAGGGGGATTACTTTGAAGGGGACAAAAACGATTGAACACGCTTGCAATCCTTGACTACAATTTACAATGATAAATATTTTCGATTGATTGAGCGCTCTTTTAAATGCACAATTGCCTAATAAGCGCTTGGTACTTGGCAAGAGACACGCAAATAATACTACTTTCAAAAACTGACTAGTTTGTATGACGCTGGAAGTAGAGAAGTAGATTTTAAGCAGATAGAACAACTGTTCATTTGTTAAAGTACTAACATAAATGCGCAAATTGGTTAAATGTTTGGCAAAAGTCAATTCAAAGCATTTCTACCCTCTTACACTTATATATTTGGCTTTTATGTGAAAATATATATTTATTTGTGATATAATAACATTTGCAGTATTTAATCAAGTGAGCATTCAAGCGGCTTCCATTCGCAGCCACCAACAGGTCACATATCAACCATCAATCGGCTCTCTGATCCTTTGAGTCATATTAAACATCAATTGATTAAACTAAATCAGTCACAAAGTTCATACATACAAATACATATCTGCTGATCAAACGCTTACAACTGATGAGTTACATACATATGTACTAATCATACTTGTATTTATGCACTTGTAAGGTTATACAAAGTATGTATAATATGATAAAATAATATTTTTAAATCTCTCATTGCTCAATTATATAATACATACATTCTATAGAAAAGGCGCGATTTGTTAGACGGATTTACTCAGTGTGAATACATACTCGTACATAGTTGCGGCGTGCAAAGGGAGACATTTTAAATGAATGAACATTTGACGAATGAATGAATGAAGTCTCAATGCCGCAGAATCAGTTATTGTTGCGCTTTTGTGTGGCAAAGTGCGTAAATGCCACATTCATTGGAGTTGCCTTTTTTGTGTGCTAATGGTTGAGAGAATAAATGGATAAATGCTTAGCTAAGTGAGTGAGTGAGTGAGTGGTTCGAAGGTTGTCGGATTTATGCGATTTGGCGGGTTTATAAGGTTGGGCGTGTGTATGCACAGAAGTGAATGGCAAAAACACCTTATAAATTCTTGAAATTGGTCTTTTGTGCGCAATAAGTCCTGCAACGTTTGCGATTATTCGGAGAGGACTGCGCTGATTGTTATATATGTACATACATACGAGTATATATTTGTGTCACTTTTTGCTTGTGTGAATAAGTATGCTACAAGTAAAATTATTTACTCCACAAGCAAGATTTGAACTGACTACTGACGTTAGTCGCTGCAGCACAATAATGAACTAATGCAATAATACAAAAACAGTTGTGGCGCATCAAAACAGAAATTGCTTGGATTAAGCTAAAGAAGATTTAAGCAACTGAGCCAGCCAAATCGTTTGTTCAGACACATGTATATACTTATATATCACAAACACATTCGTATGTATTAGGGTTGCCTATTTTGGGCATTTTATTGATCGCGGGATTTTCGAGATCTGAAAACAAAATCCTCTCCCGAAATTCAAGAAGTTTTGATTGGTAATTTTAAATTTTTCCAAAAAGTTAGAACGTCTGTAATCGTTGTATTATAGTAGTATTCAAAATAACATTAATATAACAAAGAAGAACGATTTGTACAGAAGCAAATGCAACTACATAAAGCAAAATTATTTTTAATTACTGTTTGAGACCAATTTTAAATATCAATAAATTACCATTTCTTAAAAAAAATACATCAAGTAAAAATTAAATACATCAAACATTCCATTTTGAGCGAGGTAGAATTATTCTTTATTTTGATCAAAATGCAATCTTTAAGAATATAAAGCCTTAATATAACAGTTGTAAATTTGTTGTTTTTTTTCATATGTTAAATGTTCTTATTTCAATACAACTCTGAAAGGTATACTTAGTGTGCTATTAGTGTATTTTATTCGATCATCTCTTTCTGTTTTGTATAATTTGATGTTCATTTTTGTTAGCAAAAATATAAATTAAAGTTAAATGGAAATGTGCGTATACATATTTTTAAGAATCCCACCTGTCAAATATTTTATAAGCGGTTTACTGCTCATTAATTGCCTCAATACCACATACAATAGAAAACGAAAATGCAGAGTGTGTCCAGCTATTTCGGATTCCCGGGATTGACATGCCCAGTATGTATAAATGTATGAATTGATAAAACGTATTGTGTACGTAATATGTTTGCAAGTATACCAGCGCTGTTTAAGGGGTTAAAGAGGCCCTTAAAAAATACAAAATCGTGCAATATATAAATATTTATTTTTTTAGACAGTTTGGAAATATATGCAATTCATAATTATATGACATCCACATAAAAGAAAAAGACATTTGAAACCTATTTTCAACACATTAAAGAATACAATTTATAAATTTTGAATTGAAAAACATATTGGATTTGTTGTAATAAAATTGAATGGCCTACAAAATTTTATATTCAATTTTATTATCACAAAGTCCTAGTTTCAAGTGATTAGGAGTTCAATTTCTTCTATATAACTAGAAAAAATTATCGAAATCATTTATATAAAAATCACATACAAATTTTATATCGATCTCCTAAACCAAAAGATGTACAAATTTGTATACTCAGAAAATATTCTTAAAAAAATTAATAAGAAAGTATGCAAAATTATTAATTTTTTCAAATTGTGTTTTCGTTAGTAATCAAAGTGTATACATACACATGATTCTATGTAATTACAATTTATAAAGATGTTCTAAAATTGTAATATTGGGTGCATTTAAAATTTTGATAACCATCTGATTTCAACTCATTCGTTTAAAAATTCTGAGTACTACTACTACTCGAAGTAATTCTAAAATGCGACGAAATTCTATTTATCTTTTAGGATAACAGTAAAACAATAACTATTTTGCCTTCAAGTTCCCTAGTGACGATTTCTGCAAAACCCCGCAAATGAAAGTCACATATTGATAATTCCTTTTTTAAAACAATTAGCTCCTTAAAGTTTGTCACCCTGAATATTTAATTCATACGCCACTCCCTAAAGACGCCACTGTTGTCCTCTTTTATACCTACATATCAGCACATGCGGCGATATAAAACGAAAATGACAGCTTACGCCACATTCTAAAGGGCTGGCAGTATAAGAGAAAATGTTGGATTTTCTGCTGTTACGTTGCTTAAAGGATTTCCTGTCGTTTGTTTAGCGTAAGCAAGCGTTGTTTCGCAAATCCTGGTCGTTTACTGTACATTTGGTTGAGCTGAATTGTGCGGCATTGAGTTGAATGATATTGAATTGTGAATTTTATTAGCGAAAGTTGGAGGCAACACTGCATGTAATAGGAGTTATCTGAAAGGGAGTTAAAAAAAAATACTTAAAAATGCTAGTTCAGTTCAGACAACTCTTCACAAAGTTAACTATTGAACATTTAAGTACACCGTATTGATTTATGGTTTTAATTCGTATTTTCACGTTTAAAAAATTCGAATATTTAACATAATTGGAATATCTAACTAAATATGCGTACCCTCTTTCATTCTATACTATATATTACAACAAATAAAACAAAAAATAAAATAAAAGTAGCATCATGGAGTGGCAGAGCTAGTGAAATAATACCACTAAAAGTCGTTGGACTCTTCGGTGCATTTCAACCTGAACTTTTGGGTTGATGGATCGCATAGCGAAATGGATTTCTACTTAACCGTACACACGGCTTCTTCAATGCATGCGACATAGACGATCCTTGTCACGTATTTTCTATGTGCCCTCCTTTTAATCGCCAAAGGAACGTACTAAGGGCTACAGTTGGCGAGATGCCTCCACCGGAGTCTATCATCAGCAATATGAGAAAAGAGATTTAGCGAATATACATTAACCATCGATGAAATAGCCTGAATCTTGAATTAGCTTAGGGATCTGAAGAGCAAACCATTGAATTGGCACAGACTTTGTGCCAAAAACTTAAAATCCAATAACGGATTACTCAGAATCTGATTTCGTGCGACTGCCTCTGGAGAAGCCAGCTAAGGTAATACTCGGGACCCAGTCCGTTCCGTTAGTCATCAAAGTACTGGTGTTTTAACTCCAATTTGCTAACAAACGGCGAATTTGATCCCAATGGAGCTTAAACTCTTGCTTTCATATCTGCTTCCTAACACAAAGTCACGTCCATTCCGACGGCCCTTTTCAGTACCGCTGGAGTTTATATTAATTAAAACTAGCGAAGAATGCAGATTATAGCGTTTTCAAAAATCTTCCAGTTCACTATCCTCAATAAAGCCTATGGTAAGAAGAAAAACAAAACCCTTTTGTTGAAAAGGCGAACAGCACAACGTTGGGCGTAGAAGAAAGTAAGGTGGACGGTTCCAACTTTCTACGGACTGCATCAGGACAGTTACTAACGTAGAGCCTTGTACTCAAACCACCTCCCGCCGAAATACTTGACGGTAGTACCGAAAGGGCAACGTTATATGATAGTAGGAGGTTTAGTGCTGGTTCAAGTCCCACACTGACGGGTACAGGCTTTCGATGCTTCCTCCTCGAGAAAAAATGAGCATGCAAATATTTACTTTTCAGCTCAGAAGCTGAATTCAGTTATTGAAATTTCAAATCTCAATTTTATCACAAACTGTGACTGAGAAATAAAAAAAAATTTGCCAATTTTCTTCACCACATGCAACAGTTTTATTATACACTTTATAAGTTAATCCTAGCATATTTCCATTTCCTTTTCATTCCAGCATGCGTGTCTACTAATAATAAAGAGATCAACCAAATTGAAAATGTCAAAAATTATAAAAGTGACGACGTAATCAATGGCAATGTTCTTCCCATACTTTTTGCTTTTTGAAGTTTTACAGCCGCTGAAATGCTCTATGTATAAGGAAAAGCTGTGAACACATACATACATACATACGACTGCAAATTTACTGTGAGAAGCTTGAATGACAGCAACTTCCTGGACAAATATAATCATTCTCACATTTTTTTGAAGGCTGTCTTTTCTTTTCTTTGATTCTCTTTTCTCACTCATTGGCTTCACTTTCAGCGAATGAATTCTTGCCAATTGTTTGCTCAATTTCTTTCACATTGGCCATTGTCTATCGCTTTATTTGTGCACATACACACACATACATACATACATACAGACATTGTACTTGCCACCATATGCGCTCTGTTGGCGGCTATTCTGGTGTAGTGCTTTTCGAGACAAACTGGCCAAATTGAAAATCAGGCGCCTGGCGCTCAGATTTCACACTCCACTTGGGTAACTTGGTTAAAATGCCTGTCTGCTTTCAGCGCCTTTCCGCTTATTCGCTCGCCGTACTGGCTAACTGGTGACTTTATTTATTATGCCACGGCCTTTTCTTGGGCTTCGCATGCCCCCCAATCTTGCCGCATGCCACATACGAATACTTTCTATGTCGTTTGTTATCTTGTTGATGGTCTTCTCCTTGACCGGACATACCAATTGAGTTCAGCTTTGTATAGGAATATGAGACTTTATCGTGTATGAGCGCGTGTTTGTGAGCTCGCTTGCAACAAGTTTCCTTTGAGTGTTTTGAAAATTGAAACACATCAACAACAACAGCAAGAGCTCTAACAACTTCATATCCGTTTGCTGGGCAATTTGATAAAGATACCGTTTGGCACGCAGCCTCTCACATCGCCACACACTTGAACACACATTTGCAGCTTTCAACAGTTTGGGGACAGTCCACTTTTGGCTAGCTCACAGTGTCACAGGGACTTCAACACACACACACACACACCCAGACACAACTTACCAACAAGTATGTACACGTATCTGCTGCTAAATATGTATTTTGACTTGTTCCGGAAATATTGTCGCAGTAAAACTGTCCGATCCTACTTTAAGAAATATTTTGCGGATGTATGTGTGATATGTGTTTGCTGCGTATATTCGTATGTTGGTAAGTCAGTTCGTGTGTGTCCAGGCACGCGTAACTCTGTAATATGGACGCTTGTACAAGTTTTACTGCAATAATTTATTTGGCAGCAGAATTTCTTGATATGTTATTATGTAAAGAGAAGATTATAATGACACTGCTGTATATTTCTAAAAAGTTATGAATTCGGAATGGAATGAGCTTGCGACTTAAGAGGTTATTGAAAAATGCTAAAGATACAATATATCTTTTTGAAGCATAATAAGATGGAGGAAGGATTCAAAAGGGTCACGGTTATTGCGTTTTCTAAATACCTGAGATTTTGTAAGAATTTTTGTATTGTTAGAGAAGGCAAAATTTTCATGTAAAAAAAAAATTATTGAAAACAAAAACTATTGTTGAATTTTAACTTGAAGATATCGGTTTATCGATGGATATTATTTGTTAAGTAAGTATACCAGTTGGATACAATATGAATGGAGCCAGTTATAAAATGAACAAGCAACTTGCTGATGACTGTTCGAAATTCTACATCAAAATAAAAATGACCTCGTTTTCGCGAGAACTGAAGACCAGCACTTATGATGCTGGATTGGAAGATACAATATATGCTCGAATATGCTCAAACAGGCAGCTATGTAATGGGGGAATTAACCAAGTTTTCTCAATTTAAGCGCTAAATTTTGCTGATTAAATAAGACATTTTCACTATTTCTTTTTTCATGAGCGTAATTTTCTTAAGCTGACCATAATACTATGAAACGTTAATATATTGTTTGTTTATTCGATAACATTGGTATAAATATAGATAAGATTTGATACATAATTTGATCAATTTATTTTACATACTTCATATCGAATACCAGTAGAAAAAGATTCTGTTCAATTAAAGTTTAGTACACAGCTTTCAAGAAAATCGAAAAATTCATATAAAATGACTCAAGAAATGAAAAAAGATATTTTATTCTTTAAAAATTTACTAAGTCAGTCTAAAGCTTTGAAGACATTTATTTCTTCAAGAAATTTTCAGCAACGACAAAGTAATTTTCAAGCAGCAGAAATAATGAAAATAATTTCTTGTGATTTTTTTTGTATACAGTATTTAAAGGTGAGACGTTGGTATCGGTACATCACCTTAATACTCGAATTGTGCAACTCAGTCTCATCTCAAGTCTCAAAATGAGCTAAAGTTTATTGTTTTTCCTCAGTGATCAGACTTTATTTTAAAATTAGACGCTTTATTTTGAGTCCAATGAATGTCAGCTGGTCTTAAATAGTGACTTTTGTCTCTATTTTAGAATGAGATGGTTTACTGAATTTGGGGTAAAATATGTATTTTATTCTTAAAAATATATTATATATATCTTCACATTTGTTAGTTTTTTTTCTTTATAGTATCAAATAAAGATGAAAAAAATAATTTGACTTAAATAATAACAAAACAATGTTCCATTTTCTTTTAAAAAAATGTATACTAAATTACCTTAAAGTTAATTACTGAAAAATAAGGAAAACTTAAAATTTTCCTTTCTATACGATCGTGGATATAAGTGTTTCTCTCTAAGATTTTTTACGAAATTTTTAATATTCTTCGAGTACAATTTTTTTTGTAAAACTTAATCAATTTAGATGAAATTTTCGAACGGTCATCGAAATTATAGGTACATACTTGTATATGCAAACTTTTAGTTATTATTTTAAGTATATTTCAAGTACTCAATTTAGTGTCTTCTTCTGTTTTATGTTAACAAAATGCAATTGTTTTTACGTTTTTCTGTCGTGTGTAATAAGTTAAGTTTAAGTAAGTGCTTTGAATAATTTTTTCAAAAATAAATGGCAATTTCAAACCTTAACATAAATTTTTAATTTGATTAAATAACGAAATATATTTTTTAAACTTAAAATGGTTGCTAATATTTCAAATGAAAAAAAATAAAAACAGGTTGCGCATATTTTTAGTTAGACGCCTGAACTTGGAACATTCAAAGTTTAGATGAAATTAATTTTAGCTTACTTGTATGAGTTCACAAATAAATTTTTAAGAAACGTCAAGTTTCTAATCTAGAGTAAACTTTTTGCAATGCTTTTAGTAATTGAAGAGATGTTGAAGGAGTCGAACTATGTTTCTACTGTTTCTACTGACTGTGTCGCGCATTTCTTGATGGGCTTAGATGGAATTAGTAGCCTTTAGTTGGCAGTGTCGTAGGATATATATTTTGTAATTTTTTTTATAGAAATTTTGTTTTGGACGACGCCTCGTCCCCTGGTGTACAAATTAATTTTTAAAACCTACTCACCATCATCCTTCTTATTTTAGCGGTGATTTGATTAGTGACAAGGTTCGTTTGGGTTCTGACACATACTCGTATATGCTCAGTCGTTTATGGGTAGTATTAATTCATGTACGGATTTATGTATATTTTTGCATTCTACCATTGGCCAATCTGTTTATCTGAAAGTTAAGATAGAACAATTTTTATTAAATTAAAACTTCTTCTTACCAATACCAATACATATCGTACATATAATACATGACGTATACAATAAATTAAAATTTCATATAAAAACGTCTTAACCATTTAAAACTATTTCTTCAGTCTCGTAAAACTTCGGCAAGAGATAATCGACCACTGGTAAAACTATGAATGTACTGCTTAGAAGGCTATATAACTTACTTGAGAGTTGGAGACAAATCTGCTTTATTCGATATTTCATGGTCAAATGAAAAGAAATACGATTTTCGATTTCGTAAGTATTTATGTACATACATTCATTCATATGATATGATATGAACTTTTGTTGATACGTAATCGAATGAAGAAAATGCAAATGAAATCATAAACATGATCGTATACATACGAGTACTTATGCATGCACATGCTTACACTGCGCATAAAAAAAATAGCAGCGTTGATTTATAACTGAGCACAATAGCGTTCATTTTCAATCAATTCATTGTGAAAAAAAAATGACAAAGAAAATTAATTACAAATCTTAACAAATGCTGAGGTTAAGAAAAATTTATCATCGGCCAGCGGTTTTTGGCTCCTTCTCGTTTCGAAACGAATAAAAATCGATCCGATATCGAATGCTGTAATTCACGGCTTTATTAAGAACGGTTAACGGGAACTCTTATGAGTTATGCGAAAGAAGTTAAAAATATGTTTACTTGCGAAACTGCAGATACGGCAGTTAAACAGGACGAAGGTTAAGGCATTTAAGAAAAAATGTTGTCTTCTTTAAGCGGGTAAGTATATTACATAATTTCTGGAAGTAATGAAGCAACAAATGTTTTGAAAACCACAATATTTTTTTTGGACGAACCATTTTTTCCTATACTCCTTTTTTTATTATTTGTTAATAGCAAAATCGAATACTTTTTATACACAGCGTTGTTGCAATTGAGTACTTTTAAATATCCCTATTTGTTGAGCTCGGGAGATTGAAAGGGCTGGTTTTCCAAAGGGCGAGAAAATAAAAAAGCATACAAATTATATTAGAAAATGTTTTATTTTAATATATTCTGGAACTCAACTTACCACCGTCTTTCGCCTGTGAGGATCGCTTAGAGAAGGCAGATCATCGGCTCTCTCACGAACTTCAGAAAATTCGAAGTTGTGCGCAGAGCTTTTTGACGAAAGTGGTAAGAGTTGCCACATGGGCGAACGGAGTGAACACTATTCAAACGCCTATGCTTTACAGTTTGTAACCAATTGCCATTTAGTTTTAACTACCTAAGTTCTTAAACCCATACATTGGTTTTTACTATATAATGAATGAAGTCTGGAAGTGTAAGACACTGTAAAAATAAGTTCCTACACAAGGTTTTCGTAACTAAATATCTGTCTGTTTGTGATGTATGAAAGTTTACGTTTTTTGCTTTGCATTTGTCAACGCAATAAGCAAATTAATTTTTTGTTTGAATTACATATTTTATTTTAAGTTTCAAAGGATTGAATGTTAAGCTCCAAATAATTATAAACACATATTTTTATAAATAGATATTTAAAAAAATATTATATTTTAATAAAAAAAAAATCCTGAAACCTATATTCAATATCGATGTATATGTATTTGATACTTTTTGGACGATATATTATCAGCCGATATTTTTTTTTGTTATTATCCAAATCACAAACATCGATGATTTTATGAGCGATATTGCATCCCTCAACACGACTGACTTTATTCTAAAGAAGAAGTCGAAAATTTTTCCAAAATTGAAAGTCGACAGTAAAACGCTGAATATGATTTATATTTCAACTGTGAAAATTACCCTTAATGAACATTTTTGTGCAGAAGGTAATTTTTGAACCCCTTCCTCAGCCTTAAACTGTCAAAATGCAGGTGTACTTTTGTTTATATTTTGGCCCCTATTACCATAATCTGTTCTCTTAACCTTGCTGGATTTTTTATAAAATTCATCAATAATGATCAACCGCCAACTTTTATTATTTAAGTGATATTTATAAAACTATTAAATCAACTATTAAGTAAATCAATAATAAAAACTACTTTTTATCTCCAATAATTGTCGTTTTACTTCAAATGTTTTTGTTTCTGCAGGGAAATTATAGCCGATGTAACGATTCTCGGCATCTCTTTCCTCGCGAGTAGTTGACCACATGCGCCGAAAAAATTAGGATTTCTTATACTTTAAGGTTATGATTTCAAATTATATTCAGATACAATTTTGTGTCACAATCGCCATTTAAATGAATGATGTACTTTGAAGCATTGATCTCCCTTCTAAGCTCAATATTCTATGGGATCTTGGAGCGTTTGGTTGGTAACTGCTGTTTTCTGGACTGCAGCTGTAGCTTTTCATAAGCGAAATATGTACATATATTTCATCCATATACGAATGCGAATACATTTATTTACGTTAAAAATAAGTATGAATGATATTGTGCGCTGCGCATTTTTATATTCAAATCTCTTAGCGACACGTATTTTGTGCTTTTTCCTTTTCACAGCTGATTTTTCTTTTTTAACATGCCTTGTATGTTTTTTTTTTCTTTTTGCTACTCCATTTGTTGTTGTTACTTCAAGCAAAGTCACTGCTGATGCTTCTTTTCTATTCAACAAATTCAATTTATATTCATATTCAGGCACATCATTCGAGTCTATTATTCGTAGATTTACATAATTCCAGTAACTTTCACTCCACGTGTGAGTGATGCGTCTTTGAATGTATATGTACATATGTATGTATGCACATACGTACGTATATACAGGAGTTATTTTTTATATAAATCTTGGCTATCTACTATTTCCATTTGCTTTACGCTTGCATGGCCCCTGATTGAGTTGGTTTGAGGGAATGCGTATCTGTACATTTGTGTCTATAGCTTAGGAAGCTAATGTGTGTATTTGTAATCCATCTTGATGTACATAAGTGTGTAATTATAATTTTTAATAATTTATTGTAACACAGTCCGGAAATCGAAGTACTTCTTAATGAAAAAATTCATATTCCTGTCAAAGCTTCAATTATAACGATGTGGCTTCTGCTAAAAAAACTAAACTCTAGCATTACTATGTGCGAAATTTTTATCGAAATGGAAAACATATTTTTTCATCTCTAATATCTCGCTTTTTGAACACGACAGTCAGTTAATAAATGGCAAGGCTATTTTTAATTAAGTAATCGGCCAACTTGGTCCTCTTCAAAAGCTAACTCGACAAAATCAGACATTAAGGCTTAAATAAATATTTTCTAAAAAAATACAAAATTATCGTTAATGTGCAAATTCACTATAAACATTTTTCAATAAAGGTGTTTGGCAGCTGTCTGCCTGTAAAGCGCATTTACTTTTTTTTCTTTTGATACAAGTAATTTTAAAGTAATGCGATAAACGATTAAAAAACTAAAATTTAATATTTAAAAAAGAAAAACATGGTCAGATACAAAGGAACAAATTTTTATTTTTCTTATCAATTAATTTCTGAATTTTATGGGGAAAATTTGCCTATAAATCTGCTATAATGATTACGGTAATGTAAGATATTTAGTTGTGGGATTTTCGAATATGAGTTTTTGTAATCACAAAATGTGAATTCTTAATTTTAAATTTTAAAATAACATTTCTAGTGTATGAATAAATTTCTTTTTGGCATATTTCTATTAAATATCTTTTTTGTCTTTTTTCGTGGTTTTCGTTTGTTTACGAATTAAATGTCAGTTAATGGATTTTTCTTTAAAAATTAAAAATGCTCCGATGTAAGTAATTTGAAAGCTTAGTCATCAAGGAACAGAATAATTGATGCTAAAGAAGTTTCTGAGTAAAGTCAATATAAAGAGGATTTAAATGAATATACATATACATATAAATATGAGTTGAAAGCAAAAAAAAAAAAATATTCGGAATATCGTTACAATAAGACCAGGAGTCAGAACTAAAATAATGATTCAATTCGCTGAAAAAGGCTTAAAATTTAACAGCAATATTGTGTGAAAAATACGCTTGGGCTTATGTTTATAGTAAAAATATTGAAAGGATTTGTTTCGGGTAATTTTTTGTTGAGATAAATTCAGATAAATATGACCTAGAGAGCATTAAAGCACTTTATGATTCTCGAGTTGAGATTTTGCAAACCAAAATATGAGCTAAACCATTCTCATCGTTGTTTGTGTCATGATTTTATTTACATATAATATGTATTCGCTTACGAACATAAAAAAGAAATCTCGTTTTATGTCACCAATTAATTTTAAAATTTGTCTGATTGTTAAAATTTCATATAGCAATATATAAGAAAATTGTGTTATTTTCAATTTCAATAGTATAAGAAATTTAAAATTTATGGGTGCAACGGGTCATTTGTTTTTTTTTAATTTTTTGTTTGAAAAAAAAAAAAACAGCAATGTTGACTTGGGGATATCCTTAGAGAATAAGATCAAAATAGTGACAGTCTCATACTAGTTCAAACAAACAAAAAAGGTGCTAGTTCAAATATGGACCAAACGTACCAGACTCCCACTAGTTCAAAACACACTAAGGAATATCAGCCAAATTGCGGAACAAAACCATTAGTTTAGGATTAAAATGGAGAGTTAAATAAAATAAATTCATGAATGTTTGTTAATTTTTCTGTTGGCCTAATAAATGTTAATATTTTACAATTTTTATTGAGCTCAAGGCCAGTTTAGCGTAGCACAATAGGTGGCGTATTGGCTCTGCAACTCCGAGCTCCCGGGTTCAAAGCCTGAGAGAAGTGGTTATGAAAAATTAAATTAAAAATTAATTTAATTTAATAATCAGAAAGAAGTCTGATGAGGAAATGTTGTGATTTCCGAAATAGTACTATAACTTCAACCATAAAAACTCTTGTTGTTTTTTCACAAAATAAATCTTCCATAAACTGGCCTTGAGCTCAATAAAAATTGTAAAATATAAATTCATGAATTAAGTATAATTTAAAATATTACATATTTTTATTTAGCATTTTTCTAATTGCTAATAATTAGTTTTACATATTCTATGTACTGAAAGAAAGGAAAAATAAATACGTAGATACTTCAAGGTTGTTATCATTTCAAAAAATAAATAAAATAATTTTTATAAAATGTTATTAAAAATAAAAGAACTCTTGTTAATTCTTGCATAAACTTAAAAAAAAAATCAAGAAAACACTAAAATAAATTAAAGTCATAAATTTACTTGATGTTAAAGCACATTTCTGCCTTTAATTTTTGGAAATTATTAAAAAATTCAAAATTACATAAGTTATATTTGGTAAAAATGTGGTCTTTTTCGGACTAGTACGATTTCAATGAGGAAATTCTAGTTGCAAACAAGTTTTGTTTACAGACTTGTTTGGTGTTGCACTGCAGAGTTACTTTAAATATGTACTCACATTCAAAACTTGTTCCCTTCAATAACCTTTTCCACATTTTTTTCAATTTCTGCGCATTGAATAAATACAATTTGTATTTCTGCTCAGCTTGTTTCCTTTGTTGCGTTTTGAATTTGTCACGTGAACCAAATGTGAAGTGCATTTTATAAAAATGAACTAAAGAGCAGCAAAGGTGACAAAAAATGGCTCAATCCAATAACTCTTGTGCAAATCTCTGTTGCGAGCGGTGCCGCTTAGTAGCTGCAACTTTAGCATGCTGCTGTGTTGTTGCAACGTAAATACTCGTATGAATACATATATTTCGCGCTCATAATCCAGCAACAAGATTTAGCAAGCGTTGAAAACTATCGGTGGCACGATGGCACTGAGACACCATGAGAAAGCGCTTTTATCCAACAGACAATATGTACGTAATGGAAGCATCCAACCAATTTGACCCCATCCAACGTACCACAGCTTAACACTTTGCATTGCACTTTAACACTCCACTTACGGGCAAATCAAATGAAATCACAGCGGAAGTGTAACCAAAGGTGAAATCCTATAAGCGCCAGCCAGCATCAACACACTGAGCACGCAGGCAATGACACACATGCCTTATTCCAATGTATGTACACTTATATGTTCGCGTGTGTATGTGTGTTTGTGTATGTATATACTCGAAAACTTGCTGTATTGTCTGCATTTGCATGCAACCGCGTTTCTCGTTTTGCACACATATATACATATATATATACATACATACATACATATATTCATATATGCAACACACAGTTATGAAGTTGTAAAATTGTAAAAATAAAATCATAAGTTCCTTTATAATATTTTTATGACCGTAAATGGAATTGCAAATGCAAGAAAAGAAAAAAGATAAACGACAACACTAACCGTTAATACAGAAACGTGTATGCTGTGCATAAGGGTAGTACACAAATTGGTAAATGAGATCTTAAATAATTTATTTCACAAGCTTTTAATATAAATTCTTTTTTAATGGATCCCTATTTGCAATTTTTGTGCTTGTTAGGGAGGTCTTATAATAATAGTTAATATTATAAAATTATTAAATAAACAACTGGACATTTTTTCTGAAGAAAAACGGAGTTCGCCGATTGAAAAATATTGATATTCATGATTTCTACAATATTTACGAATATCGCTCGTTTTAATAAAAAGTATATTCTTTCGATATAGCATATTCCATTCCAAGGGTATGAAAGCATTAAAATTCTGACACTAGTTTTCTTATACCAGCCAATTATGCAGCTATTCCATACATATATTGCATTTAAGGCTTTTTGCAGCACTGTTGGTGAGTGGTTACTAGGTTACTAGGGTGATCGAAGTAATTTATAATGTGTCAATATTTCATAGTCAAAAAGTTTTAAAATTTTAACTCAAGTTGTGTATTAAATTATATTGTATTTTTTAATAAAACCTTAAGCGAGGCTACTTATTTATAGCTTAAAGCCTCAAAATGGAAGTTGCAAACTTTGTTTCGTAATCACAAAAATGTTTCAAAAAAAATTGTGTTGCCAAATTTAAATCTTTTTCCTTACGATTTTTACATATTGTCGTAAAATTGTAAAGTCTTACAAATTTTCGAAAGCGAGTGGAAGTAAAATAACACAACGTAGAGTTTTTAAAATTTTATAATCTTACGACATTACGACACTTTATAACACCTCAATATGTATATTTGCAAATGTTGTTTTGTTGCCAATACCTCAACAGCTTGCCTAAAGACATTAGCAGAAATTAAATGGTAGATGTATTCTATCCACCTGAAGCTCGCCACACGAGTATATTCTATTAAATTTTGGAGAAAACAAAATTTGAAATTTTGGTATTACATATTTTTTTTTTAAATGCTATGAATTTTAGTGATTATTGTACCAAAAGGTGCGGGGGTGAGGATGTTTTTATGGTTTATTTATGCTGAAGCTAGCACCAAATTTTCAGTAAGTTTTTTGAAGAAGTATCTTCTCTAAATTAGTGATCATAAGTATACCAAAACATTTTAGAAAAAATATAAGAATGTTAATTAAAAATTTGAACCTTTCATGACACATATGTATGTATTCAAAATTAGGTTTTTGCAATATAACTATCCAAGGAACTGAGTTTCGAGGTGAAGTCTTTTATAAACAGCAACAAAATTTCATTTCCCAATGATTATTTACAAAATATCATATATTTCACTCCGCGCTTAATTCATTGATTGTATTTTTTTTTTAAGTATAAGATAAAGAGGAAGCAGACCCATTAATTATACCAAAGTAATCAGGTCCACAAAATGATGGGTCTCTGCCAAATTTGTCAGTGTCTATATTTGAGCAAGTTTATCTGATTTTTGAATAGTCACTAAAGTCTAACTTTTTGAGGAGATTTATTAATCTTTTATATATACTGATGATTTGAAGTGTTATTTCGAGTGTTATTCATTAATTAATCAACAAAGGTCTTTTAGAAAATGATCAAAGGTGACACGCTTCATATCGTAGCTCCCCTGAAATATGTTTGTGGCTTAGATACGAGTTTGTCTTTCAAAAACTTCTGTGTGAAAATTGCGAAAATCGTTTAATATTAGAAGCTATTTGTTTATAACTAAGTTGAAAATTAACTTTTTGTCCTTACTTTTTTTTAAACTTATTTTCGTGTTAATAAATGATCGTATAAAGTTCACTTTCATTGAGCTGTTCATTTATATTAAAATTCAGTTGTTTTCTTGTTCATATTTTTTGTAACCAAAATATTTATTTTTCATATGTACATACTCTTTTTTAACTAAATAAAAAATCTTTGAAAAGTATTAATTTTATCAAATCGCTTGAAACTTAAAAAATAAGGAAACTTTAAAATTTTAATTTGCCATTTAACGAATAATGTGTTTAACCGATTACCCTAATGCTCAACCAATTTACTGTTAAGGTGTCGCTTGGTTGCTGTTGTGATCTGACATTTATTTGCATGTTTCATAAGTTCTTGTGAGGTTAAGTATATAAAGGCATTAAATATATATTTGCATGTGTATAGAGTACAATAAAAAAAATGTCAGTTCCCATAATGGCAGTCAGACAGTCAGCTATTGTTGGGCATATATGACAACAATGCTACAATCAATAAAAAAAAAACGAATTAGAGAAAATAGGAAAATTCAAAGCCCGTGCTGGAAGTGTTTATGTAGCTTTGATGGTTTTGTAATTTTACGTACTGTGAGCGAAATTTTAATATAGTCAGAATTTATATACGGATAAGTTGTTATTTAGATTCAAAAACTGTTAAGCTGACAGCTTGCTTATTCAATACTATGAATAAATTGAACACAATAGAGTGAACTTAAAAACCTATTAACTAAAAATTATCTTTAAAGTTCAAACCGCTCTTCAAACTGTTTTGTAAATTAAATTTGATATCTTAGTTAGCAGCTGGCCACAAAAAATGTTTTCTTAAATACACTTTTCGCAAACTTCTAATGATAAATTTATAAGTTATCAAATTTTCTATACAAAACCTTAAACTAATATAGAGTTTAGAGATATATCGTTTTACACGCCATTCGTTTCAATAAACTTAGTTTAAACATTCATTTGTTATATACAATACGTTTAATTTAACTTTGTTAGCAGGTGCAAACCCTCGTAGAGAACTTTAAGAATATTTTAAAAACTAAATATAAGGGTATCGAAAACATTTCCTTATTTTTAATTTTAAACCACTTTTGTAATTTAGTTGAAATCAATATTGAAACGCATGGTAGCGCTTTTAAAAATATTTCTAACTTGAAATTATTTCGCTTGACATTCTTATTGTCATGTACATTTAAATAACCAACCTCAATTAGTTTAGTTAAATTGGATATTCGAAATTTGGAAAGCTTCCTACGTGGTACAAAAACTGCCAAAATCCATTTTACTTTTAAAATTATTTGAAATAAATTTTTGATAAGTTGATAACCCTTAAATCATATTTTCTACATATGCAGGCCAAGCGCCTTTGATACCTCATTTTTGAGAAGCGAGCGAGTATTTAACGCATGCACGTATTTACATGGATGTATGTATGTATACAGGTTTCCCCACCGTTCCATGCAATTTGGAACTCTAGGCAAGCGATGAGGGCTATCACCTTGAAGTGAAATTTGCAAAGGCCTTTTAACCTCTTAAGCGCTACTATAATACTTATCTTTAACCATAAATAAATAAATAGGAAACGGCCAGATTTGAAGCGGTACCCGGAATGAAGCGATGCAAATTAGGACAAATCAAAATACTAAACAAAAAATGTTTTATCTTTTACAATAAATTAAAATATTTAAGCTAATAACAAGCCCCATTAAAAAATACTCTTCAAATTTTATATCAAGTGTAGAAAACATTTATCAAAATTTCATCAAACTATCGAACTTCTTGAAAAAAAAATTAAAAATCTTTTTGAATTATGCAAATATATAGCTCATTAAATTTTAGTATAACAAAGTGCATGTTTCTAGTGGCTACGAAATACCACTTATTTTTGCCAATTTTTTTTTCATACAAAAGATAATGGCGGTTTCGCGTTGTATTTAGTAAGGTAGGTAGGTTAAAGTGGGTGCTAGCTAGTGGCGGTCCATTGTGGAACCAAGCAGATTGAAAAATCCCCCTACTCGAACCAACGTGTGGAAACTAGAAACCTTAATATCTTGCATACCTCTACTCTGGCCAAATCGCTTAGGTCGTCAAAGGATTCTGATCCTAAGAATTTTATTCTTCTTTCCCATAGTGCGGTACATACGCATAGGAGGTGCCTCACGGTTTCAGGCTCTTCTTCATTTCTACAGCTTCTGCAGAAGTCATAGCTGGGAACCCCTCGTCTCTCTGCAAGTCCTACCCACCTACCAGTACATGACCTGTTATAATTCCTAAAGCTAGGGACAGGTCTGCAGAGAAGACCTTTTGATCGCTTAACGCTCCACTCCGACCATATGAGCTTGAACATGCAGCTACCTCAGCCTGAAATACACTACAGTGATCAGGAAGGCGGATTTAGTAAACTGCCAGTAAAAATTTTTTCAAACTTACACTTTCTCAGAAGCTGCATTCTCAGAAGAAAATCTAAAAACATATTTTCAAAAGTTAGACTTTTTGATGATATTTTTATAAATGATTGTACATTTTGTAAATAGTTTAAAAAATGTGTGTTCTTAAAGAATGAAACATATTTGAATTGAAAAATATTTTAATTATTTTTAAGAAAAATTAAGGCCAAATCTGGCAAATCGAGCTTTAAGGTGGGTCTGAAGTCCGACTTGATGTGGCTTAAAATTTCGAAGTGTTCTCTGTGTCCGCCAAAAAAATTGTATCTTTGTCTAAGAATTTAATTCTGTTTAATTCCAGAAATGGGAAAAGACAAAAAGCAAATAATTGCATTTTATGATAATAATTTGGCGCGTACACTATATAACAAAGTGTTTAGCCGAGCTTCTCCTACCATTTATGGCGTGCACCTAGTATATTCTATCACAAATGGAGGGATCTACAATTTTGTGCCGAGAAGCTTTTTCATGGCAGAAATACCCTCGGAGGATTGCCATTGCATGCGGAGGAGTCACCGCTATTAGAAAAATACTTTTCTATGATTTAGACTTTACTTACCCTGGCTGAGATTCGAACTTAGAACCCAGCGGATAATCGAGTAAAAGCACGCTCCACTACCCACTCGACCACAGCGACCACCTAAATAATTGCAATTGCGTGACATTGTCATGGATGTGGTAACAACATAATAAAATTGCTATTAAAAGAGAGAACGAAAACAAAAAAATGGTAAAACCAAGAACTATACAAAGGCATGAAGACAAATATAATGCCCGAAGAGTGTACAGCAATGAGTGAAGCGGTATGAATGCTAATAGCCAAATAGCGCTTGCAACCATTTGTATGAGTTCATTTGTATGTTTGCGCATATATTTGCAAAGTTATTGAAACATAATTCTGCATTGAATAGACAAGTACTCGTACAACGAATACAGACTTAAACGAGAATGTTTGCATGTATGTATGCATGTGGCAGGAGCATTCATATGCGCGAATCCTCCAGCAATGGCGAATGACATCTTCAGCTGTTGCTTGTTATTCATAACCGTTCGCTTCCTCCAATGCTTCGTACGGATATTCGCCTAGGTCGTAGTTATTTCGTCGCTACTTGAAATTTTTTTTCCTTCTGGATTTTCTTCTTCCACACATCCATTTTTCTTTTACTTTCCATTTTTTTTCTTTTGAAAACGTGCCAATGTGCGGAAGTAATTTCTGCTTTCATTAGTACCACCTCCCACACTCAAGTTTTACTGGTGTGGTGAGTGTGTGTGCGGTTGCATGCCATCGCTACCACGAATAGATACGCCAAATTCCAGCGAAGTGGATATGTTTGGGCGTACGTGCTATATTGGCACTTCGAGTGCCACACATGTTTTTTATTCTTAGCATTTGTTGTTTGTTTATTATTTGTCAATCGTTTGTTTGTTTGTTTTTTTTTTTACTAGAAAATATAAATAAATTAATGAGGAAGTGAAGATGTTGGCAAATAAACACCACCCAAAGCTAGCGCCCCCAATTGAAGAGCATTCATTTACACCATCCATGGAGTGTTGCCGGCTAAGCATGAATGTATGTATGCAAGTAAGTAAGCGTTGTAGCCTGTGGATATACTGGTAATGGGTAACTAAGTGCAAATCTGTTTATGTTGCTAGTGTTCATGTTGTGTACTCGTATGTACGTATGTATGAGCATATGCTTGGGTGTAAATTGTATTTACGAGTATGTGTGTCGGTTGGGCTGTTTGCCTCTTTGCGACGGATATGAATGCCGAGTGCACTGAAATGAACTGAAATTAAGCGACTTCCGTTACAATTTGCCAAGCTGTCTAGCCGTCTAGATGATGCGCCCAATAATGGTATGACCAACCAATATGTTACCATTGCAAATATTTCTTCTACATAAATACTTCTGTGTGCGTATTTGTATTTGCTCTAGCTTGTCAGTTTGGGGAGAAAGATGGCAGTAAGTCAATAAAATTATTTTCGGCATGTCATTGCGGTAATGAGAGGAGTGTTTTATTAAATTATTAACACAAACACATATCTACTTTGGATCGTATAATTGCGTACACGTATGGAAATTTACTTACATGAATAAGTGTGTGTTGTAAGTGGGCTAAATAAATTCGTCTAGAAGTTGCATAAATAAATATAACGATAAAAAAAATTAAAAGTACCAACTCCTCTGGTCATTTGCTTATTAGCGCCAATTGGAAATTCGTAAATGGACGCATGTCTTTGGTCTTGTACCACCAGGTGATATCGATAGCAAGTAATCCGCCGGCAATTATAACACATTTTTAAGAATCAACCGACAATAAAAAATGTCAGTTCCCATAATGGCAGTCAGACAGTCAGCTATTGTTGGGCATATATGACAACAATGCTACAATCAATAAAAAAAACGAATTAGAGAAAATAGGAAAACTCAAAGCCCGTGCTGGAAGTGTTTATATAGCTTTGATGGTTTTGCAATTTTACGTACTGTGAGCGAAATTTTAATATAGTCAGAATTTATATACGGATAAGTTGTTATTTAGATTCAAAAACTGTTAAGCTGACAGCTTGCTTATTCAATACTATGAATAAATTGAACACAATAGAGTGAACTTAAAAACCTATTAACTAAAAATTATCTTTAAAGTTCAAACCGCTCTTCAAACTATTTTGTAAATTAAATTTGATATCTTAGTTGGCAGCTGGCCGCAAAAAATGTTTTCTTAAATAAACTTTTCGCAAACTTCTTATAATAAATTTATAAGTTAACAAATTTTCTAAACCAAACCTTAAACTAATATACAGTTTAGAGATATATCGTTTTACATTCCATTCGTTTCAATAAACTTAGTTTAAACATTCATTTGTTATATGCAATACGTTTAATTTAACTTTGTTAGCAGGTGCAAACCCTCTTAGAGAACTTAAAGAATATTTTAAAAATTAAATATAAGGGTATCGAAAACATTTCCTTATTTTTTAATTTTAAACCACTTTTGTAATTTAGTTGAAATCAATATTGAAACGCATGGTAGCGCTGTTAAAAAATTTCTAACTTGAAATTATTTCGCTTGACATTCTTTTTGTCATGTACATTTAAATAACCAACCTCAATTAGTTTAGTTAAATTGGATATTCAAAATTTGGAAACCTTCCTACGTGGTAAAAAAACTGCCAAAATTCTAATTTTTAGCTGGACCAAAAAATTTTAAAATTTTGTTGAGTTGAATTGAAGAATAAAATTGCATACGCAAAATCTTTTTAAAAATGCTGAATAAAATGCGTCATCTTACTCAGAAGCTTTGAGTCTTTATCCGAAAAAAAGTTTTCCCTTTTTTTTATTTAATTTCAGGGGCTCCGAGGAGTTGTTTGTATGCAATATTGATAAGATTTATTTCAAAATAATTGGCGGATAACACTAACCAATGGGTTGGTTGAATAATTGAAGGAAGTATTTATTTACCAAAAGCCAAAAGTAAAAATGTTCTGAATCTATATTGGTTTCGATTTTGTTACGAAAAATTAATATTCATTAATATTGTAAAAAACGTATATATTTTTCTTGAGACAAGTATATTACAGTGTACCTTTGAAAATGTTGCTCCTTGACAATTTTTTTTACTGAAACTCTTTTCTCATGCGATAGAAGGCCAATAAAAAAAATATTTTCTCAAAGTATTACTGAAATTTGAACGAAAATTTCTTGACTTAATCAAAGTTTTGCATAAAATTTCAAAATTGGGCCTACAAAGTTTCTTTTTAGAGAATACATTTTATTTTAAATAAAAATTGATTATAATTTAATTTATGAAAAAATGTATATGGAAAACTTGTCACTAACTTGGTGTCGGAGAATTATGTTAAACTGTATAATTTATATTTCTAAATAAAAAACAAAATTTTTTAATGAAGCAATTTTTTAATTGCTTTAAATAGATCACCAGAAAAAGCTTAAAAATTTCAACATACATATAATAATATACTGCAACGAAAGCAATACAATACTCAACCAAGGCGTATACGTAACATTTCGCAAAAACCACTGCAACCTTAAACCAGACAGCAAATAATAACAAGCAAATATTAAAAGCTGTATAATAATAAAAAAGCAAACGTATTGCGAAAAACTCAATCACAAAATTATAAAATCGATTATTTTTGATACCATAGCAGTCGCTAGAGACACGCCGCAACCAGCCACCTACAACCGCCAACACCAGCTATCGAATACTCTTGAGCCAAAATGCGCAAGGAGTGCGTTGCATCACAAACAACTGGTACGTGTCATTACTATGGTAATAATTGCATTTATAGACGCATAAGCCAATAAAGCTTTGTGAATTACAAATAGCAAAAATAAAAATAATATTTGAAAAATATTAAAAATAAAAAAATGAAAATGAAAATGAAAGCACACCAATCGCTCACTTTCCTTGAGTTTCGTGACAAAATATTATGGATTGAGCTGCAGCGATATTGTTCGTTTGAAAAACGACAATTCACTTTCAAATGCTGCTGCTCGTAGCCATTCGAAGTTTCACTCATGCCACTCATGCAACTTCTGCCAACTGTTCTTTACCTACGGGCGGAATGAGCTAAAAAAAAATGCCAATGCAATTTGCTAGCAAATACATCAATGCTGCCGAATCAGTTATCCTCGCTTCGATTTATTTGTTTATTTGTTTGTTTTGCTAGCTGGTCGTCGGTCTGGACAAAGAGGCTGCGCAATGAATTTCACCGAGCGCTGAATGCTTGTACTTGTGCGAGTATGTAAGGCTGGGCGTGTCGAGCGCAAGTGTGTAAGGGGAAGTGTTGTTACGAATAATTTCTAGGTAAGTGTGTGCATCATATTGCCATACATTTTCACATATTACAGTCGCCCTCTTATAGAGTCATCATCTCAGTGCAGACAAAGTGCCTATCTCTGAGAAGAAGAACGAACACCATGACAACATTGACGCGCTTGTCCGCAAACCATCAGTATTTAGTGCTTCTATTTTGTCATTTTTTTCAACGATTGTTGCTTCTTTTCTTTTGGTTGTCATGTCAATTTCATAACGTTTTATTTATGAGCTCTTCTTTCCGTTTGTATTTATTACATTGATTTATATTCGATCGTCACGCGTCACTTTCCGGTAAACTTTGTTTTCCCTGCCCCTTTACAGCAACAAAGCAATTATTGTTCGTAAGTGTAGGGAATGAATAATAGGAGGTCGTTGACTTGGAGCATAAGTTGTGGGTGAACAATCGTTCAGTTTATTTAAGTGTTCGCAGTGTCAATAATAAATTGCTAAGTGTTTCCGCTATACATATGGTACATACAAATGTCTTCCCTATGCTATAATTTTTATTCTAAATTTAAAAATATTTCCAAAAATTTATTTTTATGACATGTTCGAAAAATATTTTATATTTTTATAGTCTTATTATGTACTACAAGAATAAATAAATAAATAAAAGTTGCAAAACTACCTTGAATTGTCCTGAAAGCATTCTAATCTAAACGAAATTAAAAAACACTTTACAATTCTATTTAAATAAAAAAAAATTATTAAAAAAGAAACTATTGGTGCTAACTGTTTGATTTGCCTTGTACATTTATTTTATAGCTTCTATGACAACTCATATGCTCAAATGCAGCTTCATTGCAAAAAAGTGTAAACTTTCTTAAGGCGAAAAAGTTTTTAATTTTATTTAAAAACATTTACCAACTAATATTATACGTGTAAAAATTTGGTATTTGCACTTCACTGTTCTAAATATAAATGTGGTAAAAAGCTAAATATGTACTTTTTCATTTTCTTGTTCATTTTGATGAAGATTTTTAAAAGCTATACAATTTTAATAAATTATTCACAACATTTTAAACTAGGGCTTATTTGTTTTAACTGAAAAATAGTGAAGATTACATAAATTTAAAATAAATATTCATATTAAATAATCATGACATATTAATTACTGCTATTATTTTGCGGATCTCTTTAAGTTTCTTGCCTTTTCATGTAGTAAAATTGAAAATATTTGGATAAATTGTTGCACACAAATTATATAAAACTCGAATAATATGTGAAGTATTTTTAAAGAGCGTTATAAACGATATAAAATATTAAATTTTATCAAACAATAATGAGAACTTTATTTGCGTAAAGAGTTTTCATCTAATGGAAAACTTAATTAAATTAAACTATATGTTGTTTAAAATTTTTTTACATGGATGTCAAATGAATAAAAAAATTAAGGAACCTTCGATTTCATAATATTTTATAAGATGGCTGCTATCTGTTTTAAATACCAAGTTCAATTAAAATTGCAGACAAATGCAGTTTAAGGATATTTTTTTACGAAAATATTATTAAAACAAGTTTTTTATTACGCTGTACAAGATTTTTTTCAGTTCATTGATTGCCAACTCAATTCTGTATGTGAAATAAGACCCAAAAAGAATAATTTCTGCATCATTCGTTTTGTCTTCTTACCTGCCAAAATATTTTTAATATCGATTTAAAGTTAGTACTATCGTATAGGGCAAATTTTTGAAATTCATACCTTTAGACTTGAAACTTATTTCCGTTTTGTATTTTGTATGAATTTAAAAAAAAAAAAAAAAATTTTTTTCTTCATGCGCTTATTTTTAACTTGGAAACTGTTGCTTGTATAGGAAAACAATATATGAACAGATTAAGGGAATTATAATTCTAAATTTTTTAAAATTTATTTCAACTAAATCAGGCTAGTGGCTGTCGAGGTATGTCAAACAACAGGTCCTAAAACGTGATAAATTCCCCTATACGATAGTACTAACTTCAAATCGATATTAAAAATATTTTGGCATGTAAGAAGACAAAACGAATGATGCAGAAATTATTCTTTTTGGGTCTAATTTCACATACAGTTCTCAGAATTGTGTTGGCAAATCATGTGTTGTACTGTGTTATTAAATATTTTAAAGAATTAAATAATTTTACAATTTTTATTAAGCTCAAAGCCAGTTTATGGAAGATTTTTGTGAAAAAACAACAACAGTTTTTTAATGGTAGAAATTATAGTACTATTTCGGAAATCACTACATTTCCTCATTATACTTCTTTTTATTAAATTATTTAAATTTATTTTTCAAAAAATTGTAAAACTAACATTTACTAGGCCAACAGAAAAATAAACAAACATTTATATGCAAGGATGAGCACGCCTTAAATGCATTCTAATATAAAGTAAATAACTTGAATACAGAATTTGCAAATAAAAACACAAACAACAACCACACAAACAAGTAAAATAGCGGCCGATCAGTTGCTCTTGTTTGTAGTTGGTTTGTTTAAGGAAGATGAAATAAACACAACAGCCAACTCGGCTAGCGTAGCACAATATGTAGCGTATTGGCACTGCAACGTGTTCAAAGCTTGGGAGAAGTGGTTATGAAAAATAAATTTAATTAATTTAATAAAAAAAAAAGTCTGATGAGGAAATGTGGTGATTTCCGAAATAGTACTATAATTTCTACCACTAAAAACTGTTTTTGTTTTTTCACAAAAATCTTCCATAAACTGGCCTTAAGCTCAATAAAAATTATAAAATTAACATTTACTAGGCCCACAGAAAAATAAACGAATTAAATAATATTCAATAAAATTAATAAGTTAATTCAAATATTGCATTTTTTAAATGAATGAACCCATTCACATATTTTGTTTTTTTTATGTGATTTAGTGTAACCCTCTCTTCCGGTTGTCTGTTCCATTTGTTCGCGAATTATAGCAAAACAATTAACTTTCCGTCAAATAATTAAAAATTATTTTTCAATTAATTGATTATTTTTTGATTAGGCAGTCTTGTGAATGATTGAGTTTTAGTATAAAAATGGCAAACTTTAAGTGCCTATAAATTGCCACTGATTATTAACGATTTTTTTTTAAATATCTAAAATAATTCTGATTTTTATGACATGTATGGCAAAGAAAATTTTGCCAGCTCTTTTATACGTTTAACTTAGCTTTAGGATTAAATTAAATGAAAAGTTGCAATAATACATTTTAAGTACATATTATATTAGGTTTTTTAATATTATTTTTGACTTTTAGAATGGCTATTGAATTCTATATTATATCCAAGATTAGGTATATATATTTGTGTTTGTTTAACGTCGTATCGTTGTATGGTATTACAAACATGCCATGTATGATAGTACTACGTACCCAAACATTTTGTATGAACTTCCTAAAAAAGTTGTGATTTCGGCTCAAAAATGTTTGCGAGCTCTTTTCGAAGTTTGAAACTTTATATTTATTATAAAGAGAAATATTGCAAATATTTCGGAGAAATCACTGGAAAAAGCAAAAGGAGTGCACGGCATCTGTAGCAATAATAAAAACATCCTTTTAGAGTTTTTAGGAATTAATGTAGCTACTAGTAAACTGCAGAAAGAATAAGATTTACGAAAATTATATTTCATATCCTAACCCGTGTTCGTTTCATTGGTCGTAAAATAAAATGCAATTCCTCTGATATGGTCGAATTAATCTTAAATTTCAAAAATGATATTATTTTTTTTAAAGAAAATAAAACTAGGAAAGAAATGTTGATTGAACATACTTTTTAATTGCTTGAAAGCTCTCATGAAGATTATGTGTTTATTATTTTTAAGCTACCAAATGATACTTATTTGGTTTTAGTTTTATTATAATTGGGAATAAAATACTAAGTAAAAAATGAGCGCATTTGAAGTCATCAGACCATTGTACCGTTTGGCATGCCACTGAGAACGTAGGTTTCAATCTCCACCGGAGCATACTAAATCTGAAACTTAAAAAAATTTTCTTTTAATAGCAGTTTTCAATCGGTTAGCAATAGAAAAACATTTAAGCCTTACACAATATTTTTATAAAAACATTTGCTCCTCGAAGCGCACATAAAACTGCTGCCCACCATACCAAATGCAAAATTATTATTATATTGAATCCTTAGCGTTTATTTTGCATAAAAAAATGAGCATAACGCTTTTACTTTTCCTAGTACCGGCTACTTTAAAGAATCTCGTATCTTATATCTTAATATAATAATATTCTTTAACCATTTTTGTTCAATGAAAATCCAAAGCCATTTTTAACTTTAACGATATGTTCATATTATTAAAAGGAGATCATATACTTAGACATTTTTCATTTATATTATATACGTGTGTATGCATGTAAGTATCACATACTTTGCTATGCAATTTTTAATGTCATACTGAAAAGTTACTTATACGACGCGCCGCATCCGATAAATACACCATAACTGAATATTAAAAGCAATAAAGGCATTTTAGTCAATACTTCGGTAGTAATAAGCACATAATAGTGTGTCTGAATGGCAATTCATAATAAAATGCACATATGTGTTTTATATAACTAGATATGTTCTTATATACTCGTATATGTACATATATAGATTTCGGGTACACTCTTCCCAACAAACACTGAAATGGTATGCGGCTATGAAAACGTGTTATAAAAATCTTATTATCACACCATTATGCCACTCAGTTCAGTTGCTTATTATAGTTGCTTATTGTTATTGTTATTGTTATTATGGTGACTGTGATGAAGATGAAGAAATTTGACTTCTAAGGCGTAGTCAAGAGACAAAACGTTATAACAAATAAAAATATGCTTTTTTTTACAAAAAAGTTATGTGAGTTCAAAGCAAAAAGGTGGCGACTGCATACACTTCATTGGAAAGGAAGCAGAGTGTAGCAAGCAATAGTCGAACATAATTTTTAAGAATCTGAGTTAACTTCTGCGGGAAGGATACATACTCCATTTTTATTTGGTTTTATTTCTATGATTCGACTGCGAAAAAATTGGCAGCTTATTTTTGATTTTTTTTGTGAAGAAACAATTTCTTGCGTGCACTTTAAGATTTTACTTATATGTGGATGTACATTTATATGCATGTACATTTATGCTTGCACCATATTGTGAATAACTAAGTGAATACGTTTCATTTCTACGTATGCCATCTGATGGGTTTTTGTCGTCGTCATGTTCATCGCTAGCACATTACGTTAGGTTTTATGATGGCACATTTGCATTTACCAAATGAATATTCAAATGCAGACAAATGCTCGCACATATTGGGCAGACAGACAGTTGGAAATTGTCATAAATTCATGTGGCATTTAGTGGAGTTGTCTAACACTACACATATAATTTTACAGATGAGTACTAAATTATTACAAATATATGTGAGCGGATTAAGCCATTTACATTCGATGTCAATATTATACAATTCTTACACACATATTCATGCACTTTTCATAAATAATTTTTCTGCTTATTTTCCACACCACTGACTATTTTTCCATTTATTACTACTCATGGTAATTGATATATCATAATTGGCTTACCAGCAGTCAATAATACTTCAAAAATTGAATAAAATCATATTTACTCAAAAGTAAAGTACACACGCACAAGTGAACACATGTATATACATAAATACAAATGTAAGTACTAATGTGCAGAGGCATGTTTGCATTGTTGCGCTCAATTAAGCTTTTAACGCGCCACCTCTTTATTCAACATCATTGCTTTTGACTCTGATTGGTCGATTGCGGCCAAGAGTTTAAATATTTTAATTCAATTAAATTGCTACAAGTACTATTAAACATCTGCAACATGTTGTGCTTGGCGATACAAGTTAAATGCGGCTACAGCACATATTTTTGTTACATTTGCACGTTAATTGTTTGGTAAAGTGCAAGTGATGAAATACAAATATTTTGTATACACTTAAGTTTGATATGAAGATATATGTATAAATGCAGATGTTAATATGTATGTCTGTAAATAAAGGCTTGGGTGTTAAAAGCCTGAATATTTATATATCTTTTGCACTTAAAAGAAAAGTGATTCATTCATTTCGAACTAGTTAGCTGAGTAGTTTTTGTTATACCTCCTTTCCAAAACAAAAGTATAAGAAGCAATCAAAATCCTAGTGTAAGGAAATATATATATCCTTTATTTGTCTATATATTTCTGGTTGACATATTTGTATTTTTGCAACGTATTATCACTCCTGCTGCCAACAAGAAACACCTTTAAACTGTCTCTCCATAAGTCTCTTATCATATCTGCCCCCACTATTGACAGACTTTGAAATTCAGCGAATAATCTCTCTTGAACACCAATGCTACTTCGGATTGAGTAAGCAATTGAGCAGTACAGTCCTCTTTCGAGAAAAAAAACTGTAACGGGTGATAACAGCACAATTTGACTCTTTTAACCCTTTCGATCCGAACGGGACATATGCGTCCCGGTACATGTTCAAAGATACCTAGCGTTGAAAATATGCTGCCGAAATGGGTCAAATTACTCCCATTTCGTAGCCTTTACAATTCTTAACGGTATTTATTTCCATTCGTGTCGTTTTAAGAAGAAAACACGTGTTCATTTATCAAAAGCGAGCTCATGGTTGGACGTGAATTTCGTAAGAGGTATTGAATTTTGTGAATTATTGTTATTTTACAAGTTTCAAATCGACTGAAAGTTTTGTAATCGGTTGTGCTAGTGTTCTCGTTATCTCCTGAAGTCCGTAAGTACCAATTGTTTGATGTATTTTTTTTATTATTGGTATATTTATCTTCCCGGGACATAGGTGTCCCATCAGTATTCTTGTTGGGCTAAAATGATCAAGAGGAGGATACAGAGGATAACTTCGAAGAAATAAACTCTGCAGCCAGTTTTCAAAATACCTCAAAATATATGGTCTGCACCCAATGCGGCTTTTTTTCCAAGAAAAACTGTGAGTAGCCATCGAATTCCAGATATATACCAACGCTTTGAAAGGACTTAAAATCCTTACGGTGTATTCATGAAAGTTTTTCGGGAAAGCCTTTTTATGCGCATTACTCAATGTACCAACGAGCGCATTGAAATTTTACGCAAATCTAAACCGTCGCACAAAAATACAAAGCTAACAGATGTTGGAGAAATAAAGATTGTTATTGGCTGTATGATCATTATGTCATAAAATCGTCTGCCAACTATTAGACACTATTGACTTCATGATCGTTTTGGCCGAAAACATTATTGCAGAACGAAAAAGAAGAGCAACTGTTCGTCGCAGTGGGTTATCTGGGAGAAAGAGAAAAATAGTCGCAGGGCACTTTCCTGTACAAATTCCCAACCGAAGACGTTGTGCTAGTTGCGCAGAACAATAAAAAAGAGAGACGAACAAAAACAATATGCGAAGAATGCCAAATTCCTTTCTGCAAGGATTGTTTTCCACCATATCACAAATAAATACTGGTTTTTTAACTTTTTCTTTTGCTAACGATTTTTTTAAATTTTATAATCTTATTTGAAGTATGTATCTCTTTAGTGTTTATCGAAAATGTGCATTGGATTAAAAATAAAAATAGATTTCATATCAAAACAGTATGTAATAATATGTATGGTTTGGGAGCATAATATACTGATCGGGATAAATATGTCCCATCCAAAAATTCTGACGGGACATATTTATCCCAACCCCTGCCCCCGCCCCTACTTATCTAAATTTCTTTTTTTATGGATAAAACGTTTCTTCTACGTCTATTGTCACGATTAATGATGTAAAATAGGTTAGATTTACTTTAGGGGCTTTTTTCGGATCGAAAGGGTTAAAAGCGTTATGGAAAAAAGTGTGTTTAATATTTTTCAAAAAATTGTTACAGCAATATTATTTGATAGTTATGGAGTATTAAAGATAATTAATGTAATAAGAGAAAATGCCGTTGATCACCGGGTCGTCTGAGCTTAGCAGGTTTACCCTTGATTGACCGTTGGACGGCATTTGCATTTGTTTTACGGATACATTCCAGGATGATTTCAAGATTAGATCGGTTATTTTTCGTACTTTTTTTTGTACATTTCGGTATATTTTTAATAAATTTTTCGTACTTTTGCGACTATAAAATATTCCCGAAATTTTCTCCAACGTTCTATAAAATAACGCTGCTTTTCAGTATATTTTCTGTTTATTTTAGTTCCGCAACTGGTCTCGAAACCGTCCTGAAAAAGTCTCGCCTCTTAAGACTTAAACATTGAAATATGTCTCTAAACATAAGTATTTGAAGACATAAAATTATTCATCGTGCCAAAAACTATTATGGAAAGACTTTTTTCATAAGTTTCAAAAAAATAGTGATCGATAATTTTAACATTTTTTATCTCAATATAATAATTATTGATTCACTTTAATTCTTTTTTCTAATAAATGTTTAACCTATCTCTGCCTCCGAAAAATACTATTTAGAATAGCTGCCAATCAATAACAACAAAAGGCCTTATCTTTTGTAAGCGGCTTGCAAAAGAACACTTGGTAGCTTATCGTATAGCGTGGAAAGCAACAGCAAAAATAAGCGAGTTTAGTTGAAATAAGCGGGTTGAATTGAAAGTGTTGGAAAGTGAGAAAGTGGTGTGAATAATCATTGGAAAGTAGGTACAAAGGAAAAATGAAAAATTTTCGCTAAACATCAAAATAAGTAAAAAACCAAAATCGCATCTTAAAAGAATTACTCATTTTGATTTGTTTTGCTAACAAATTTTACAAACGACCATTAATTTTGAGAGACTAGTTTTGTAAAGTGTATTGAAAATACGAGTATAAGAGAGTTGATTATAAGCGAGATGGATGTTCTTTTGCTAGTCGCTTGCCAAAGATGACGACTAATAATTAATTTTTAAAATAGTTATAATATTGCTGAGAGAGAGAAAAAATTGATAAATAATTATTGAAACTGTAAATTACATTTTGATTTAAAAGCATTAAATATTTAGCCGAAGCTCTTTGTGAATACATTTAATATGAGAAAAAAATTTGTATTTTTGCTCCGATGTAATTTTCGACAAAGTTGTATATCTTAAAGTTAGAAATATGCACAAAAACTCAGTTAAACTTCCCATATTCTTTACAGCGGAACATTTACCCATTTCTCCGCAAAAGAATTCAACAGTATTCTAACATATTAAAAAAATTTCACCAATCGACAATTCGTAAAGGATTTGCATGTTTACAGGCAAACACTTTGGATACCTTTTAAAATAAGGGAAAATAAAATAAGTCTTACAATGTGCAAGGGAAAAAAATAACCAAAAATGAACAGCAATCTCGCTGTACATACAAACAACAAATAAAGAAAGTAGTAGTTTTTTGAAAAGGAGTAAATCGGGGGCATAAATAAAATTAGAGCAATGCCGCAATGTGTTAGCTGCCAACAAAATAATATACAAGGAGAAACACATATGCATGTTTGTATGCGTGTACATACATAAAGAGTGAGTTGGGAAAGGAAGCGTGGAAAGAATAAAAAAGAAAATATTTGATGCGCTGAAAACGGAAGCAAGCTTATGTGAACCGTTTCGGCCTAAAAGCGCGCGCGGAAGTCCGCTAAAAGGAAGATATGTGCGTGTATATATTTGAAATGTGCGTTCTTCTACACAACATTCTGATTTTATCAACATATATTTTCTTAAGTTTAGTTAACTTTCTAAAATCAAAAAGACACATATGCACTTCTTTCAACTTATTTCATTTATTGAGCAATAAATATTTTAGAGTGGCAAGTTATTTACCGATCTCGCAATCATTGTACCAAGGTCTATTAAGATATAAAAATTTTTACACAATATATTGTGTCCACAAATTGACAAACGCTCAGATTGCCACGGCATAATGGGTCGCTTTTTGCTTACAACTGGTACACATTTTTTTTACCAAATTAAACAATGTTCTTTTTCCATAATCGAAGACCGAATAAAAAACAGCCAGACAATTTTACAAATAACTGTTTTTTACCAGCATTCAAATAGCTTTGAAATTTGTCACAACGAAATAATATTTTTAGTAGTGTTACTTTTTAAAACAAATTTTCAACTTTCAACCTTATGCTGATAAGGATAAAATAACTTTTTAATTCGAAATTAGGCATTTTGTTCTTAAAGCTGTGCAGAGTATTCAAAAAAAAAAAAAAAAATTACAGATTGCTGAAAATGTTTGACCGATTTTGTTCAAAACTACTGGAGAAGAGTTTTGAACAAAATCGGTCTAACATTTCTCACGGTAATCAAAGTTAATTTCTTTTTTTTAATATTTAAAAACATATTTAACGTAGTAATTGAAAATATGCTGTATAATAGTCTCATAAGCTTTTTTTCAACTCGAAGGGAACGCACCCAAAAAAAATGTGCGTTTATTATTCAAAGGCGTGTGTTTGTGTTAACAGCCCATCCGAGCTTTTTATCTTTCTTCAATATGATTTATGTGAATACAATGTAGATCTACTGGTATGTACATATGTATGTTGTTGTTGTTTCTCTTGCCGCCATTATCACATACCAAATAACAGCCACAGCTTTCGGTGCTCTAACTAACCAACATTCAGTCAAAAGGCGCGCACATGTCAGCTCCCATACCCATCGATTGCAATGAACGTATCTGGGCCACGGGCAATGCAAAACAAAAAAAAAACTAACAACTCGTAAAGGTCCAAAACGAAGGCACATAAAATCGGAATAAATCGATTTGCTCTAAGCTCACCGATTCGTGAAACGCTTGTTGCAGATAAAGCAGACTGGAGCGGGAAAACGAATTGTGCGCTCTACCAGCACTTAGGCAATTTTGCGCTGCTGCCACTTTTAGCGCTTAAAAGGTTTATAAATTGGAAAAAAGGCAGAGAAAGAGACCGATTGAAAAAAAAAAAAAACAGTTTCAGACAAAAAGTGGCAATTACAAATCCCAAAATAATGCGTTACAAAGAACTAAACAACAGCAATTTTCGAATGTTAGTGGTTAAAAGTGGAGAATTACTTATTGATTTTTTTCTGTTATTAAGGTCGAAAAAAGTTTTAAGTCTGCAATAAGTTGCCAAAAATCCGCAACAATTTGATTGCGATCAAAGGTTTAATGTTTACATAGGTCTTTTTGAGATTTATTAAGCAGCAAAGACTGTACCGTGCAACTTAGCAGCTGACTAAATGTTCATACAACTCTACATACTATGACTACATGCGACCGCAGATGTGTTTTGGTTGTCGAAAAATGGCAGTGAAACTTTTTATTTGCATATGCGAAATTAGGCATTGAATTTGAGCGATTCTGCTGGGGAAGCTAAAGCTAAAATTCACAGGAAATAAATAAAAGAGTGAATACAAAGCAGGAAATCATAACGAAATGCATATACGTACATACATATGTACACATGTTTATATACAAACATCCAAACATATCTGCTTGTGTGTGTGTAGTTAAATGAAGGAAGCAGCTGCTGTGCCGTAAAACCCAAAATAGCGAAAGCGGCGGCAACGGTAACAGGAAGCTGTAGCGTATGGAGAAAAAAAGGATTTACGAATCTTTGTTGTAGCTTAAGGCTGATTTGCGTAATGAGTTTCCTGTACAAATAATGGTAATGTTGGCTTGCAGCAGTGGTTCAGGGTTAACATGTGAATATCGAGGAACCCAACTCGTGAATGTATTTATGTCATTTTGAATAAGACTAGGCTTCTAAAAATTTTGGCACTGTCTTAACATTAGGATGACGCTGCGATTGCATGTTTTGAAAATTTTGGCACTCTAAACTGGAACTATGAGTGCACAAAAATTTTAATTATTTTTAAGTTGATAATTGGGATTACGCGAAATACTTAACTTATAAAATACCACTTCAATAAAGTAGAAAATTCGAGCAATAACTTCATGGTTTGTCACACTTACTTTCTTATTTACTGGCAGACTGAAAACAATGAACACATTTTTTTTAAACCTTCGAAATCATTTGATTTATACATAAAATTATATTTACATATATCATCATTTGGTGATTTCGAGTTATATTTGCGATCTGAATATTGAGCAATAAAATCGGTTTCTGCAACCGGATTATTGCAATTTGGAAAAATTTTCAACTCTCTTTGAAACATTATTAAAGCGATGTACATATCTATAACTAATACATACAAAAATCATTTACAAAACGACCAATGTCGTTGCATTTGTTCTTCCAAATAAATTATGGAAGAAATTTTATAAATATAACTTTTTTTTTATTTACTTTTCGATTTATGTAGTCGAATTTTCCTTTGATTTAATAATAAATGCGTCATTTCGAAACACTTGCACACGCTGATAAAAAGTTCCAAAACTTGCGTTCATTTGTATTAAAATTTAATTAACTTTAAAAATTGATAATCAAATTTATTCCTTTGTTTCTTTTAATTTGCGAAATTTTGATAAATTTTTGAAGTCTGTTGAAACTAATGTAATGTATTTTTAAATACATTTATTTTATTGTTACTAATTTTTATATGAAAGATACTTTTCTGTGCAATTTATCAATAACAATGTTTTTGCCAAAGCCAAGTACTTATATGCATTTAAATAAGCAAACTAAGTTGCCATTATTTTGTGGTTCATATTTTTAAGTTTGGTTGACGAGGCATTGTGTTTTGTAAACCACTGTACTGTAGTTTGTGTTAAAGTTTTTTCCAAACCTTTAAAGCGAGAAGCATGGAAAAATAATTAAAAATTGAAATCAAAATAAACTATCCTAGCTGCAAAAATGTTGTACGTGCAAAAAAAAACTTTTTTCGAATTTCAGTACATTTGCTCAATAAATAAAAACTTTTGGCTCAATTCAATCTCTTAAACGAATGCAAATTGAGTACGTTCACATATAAAACGAATTCCACCCTTATGTGCGAATGTATTCCAAAAAGTTGTTTATTTACGGCAATGTTGCTTTGATTGGAAAATGTATGTAAACACATGTATACTCACACGATTAACATTACGGCTCACATTACCACATTAACTTGTTAATTTGCAGAAGGATGTTTGTACAATTGCCTGCAGCAAATAACATTTTTACAGCTCCTGCTTAACGATCATTTATTTGATTTACTCGATACGCTCTCACACGAGTATATTAATTGCAATGTGCACTGAAATTGAATACGTTAAATTGTTATAAGCTCAAATTACGTATACGCACTGGTAAACGCTGTATTTCTTTGGCAATAGTCACATTAAATTTATTTAATTAAAAAAAATACATATTTATTGCTGATAATCGATTGCAGTTTTTATATTTATTTATTTTTTTATTCGTCAACAATTGACAGCTAATTATTCAGTGTTAATGTATTACTTTGCAAAGTTAGTGTAAATTCTTTTATACAAGTTTCTGATATTTTTCTGTCAGGTTGCCACTTACCGATTGCACTTACATATTTGCATGACCTTCGATATTTACATTTATTTATTAAATACAAATATGTGTCTTCGTCCATCAATCATTTGCTGCGGTTAATTAACTTAAATTGATTGATATCAGAATTTAATCATATTTCATAATTTATGTCTACCTGTTGTTAAGTATTAAATACTTGTGCAGTAAGTACTTGTAGCTGTTGAATTATTTCAATTGTTAAGGGAATATCAATTTTGATGTGCAGAGAAGAATGCAGAAATTGAAATGCATTTTTGTGAAAAAATGTACTTCTAAGTATTAATTAAGTGTGGTTAATAAAAATAAAAATTTATAATAAATTTTCAACGGAAACCAGTGAAACCAACTCCAATAAAAATCTCAATATAGGTTTGCTCAATGTATTTATAAGAACATTATCAAAAGTGTTATATGAATTTTTTTGTGCAAAAAAAAACTACCAGAGTGGTAAAAATTTAAAAGTGGTACTCGTACATTTATTTTCCTACAAAACTATTTTATTGTCTTAAAAAAAAATTCCCTCAACGGCGTACAGTGTACTTTTTGAGTCTCTTAGTGCTCGTTAGTCTATAACTTTTGAACAGCCGCGTTATTTTGGCTGTGGTTGGGCGATTTAATTCTATTTATAGCATTGTATTACTCTAGTATTTTCGAAGTATACAGCAAAAATTTCCTATACATCGATTTCTTAGCGAGAACATAAAGTTTTACTAAAGCCTCATACATTTTTTTTATATTCGCTGTGTTAGTAATATTATAAAATAAACGCCCAACGTATTGCCATCATTAAAATTACCGAATCTAGGTTCTATAAGGAAAGTTTATAAGAAAACGAGTTTTATTCTAGAAGGCTGCAAGGCTTCATACCTTTCATGAATGGTAGAATTGTATGGGAGCCAAATGTAATATTTATTCGATATTAATGATTTTGACTGCTATTAAAGTCCCAATAATAATAATTATTAACTATAATTAATATTTGTGGAAAATTTTAAGTCCTTAGCTGATTTAATGAAGAAGTTTTGACCCAAAATGCAATATTTGAATTGTCGGTTGTATGGCAGCTATATGTCCTATTTATCAGATTTTAATGATTTTCACTACTAAAATAGATCTTATAATAGCTATTATTTGTGCATTGCAATATCAAGACTTTAGCTGCTTAAATGGAGGTGTTTTCATGCTATAAGAAATATCTGAGCAATCAGTTTATATGTTTTACTAGCGGATACCCGGTGTGTGCTACTACGCTAAAAAAAAAATATGTTTTGTTGCGTACGAGAAGCATACAGACTTAATATAATGGCGAAATAAAACACAATTTTGGTTAATTGCAAAACTGGAAAATTATTATAAAAACTAATCTTTATTCTAAAGCATATCGGCACTCTTTCCTTTTCAGTAATGAATGCCAACAGCCCAATCAGAGCTGCCAGAATTCACACATGAAATCGTTATTTAAAATGTTTCGGACTCTACGAGTGCCAAAATATAGCAACACATTTTGATTTTAATGCTAGCAGATTGATAAACAATTTTTTTAGTTTTTTCGGTAAGTGTGTAAACGTAAAGATTTTTCGGTGTTCCAACTCTCGAGCAAGCAACATATAATTGGCCGTGCGAAAAACAGGAACTTTCTAAGTTTAAACCAGCAACACTAAGCGATTGGCCTTGAGCGTTATTGATGGTTATGGCGAAAGCAAGACGCACTGGAAACTGTAATCGCTTGAAATCGAAGGGCAAATCGATTGAAATCATTGGAATTCAGGGTATTAGCACATCTTTCCTTTACATTTTCCACTTTCGATTGTGGTTTCGATTAAATTCTTCGATAGTTTGTTAGCAGCAAGTTTTGTTCCGTTGCACGATTTCGGTGGATCTACGTTGCGAATTAGCATCAACGGTGAACCAAGTGTAGTCGGATCAAATGGAAGCTTCCCATCGCCCATATCCAAAAGTTGTTTGGCGAATATTTGCGCAGCAGCATCCTGAAGTAAATGCACACGCACATTTGTCGATAATGTAACTTACTCGACATGTCTCCAAAGATATGACGCTTTCAAACGCGCATTTAGTTCTTCGGCTGGTGTTGATCTTGGAATTATTGGCATATTTTGTCGAAAATCACCTGCAAGAAGCAATAGAGCTCCGCCCATTGGTCGGTAATTTTCTCTGAAATATTTGAGAGTACGGTCAAGAGCTTCAAGAAATTTCTTGTGCGCCATAGTGCATTGATACCATACACTGATTGAGCCTGTTCTTAAAACTGCAGTCATGCCAGAATTTTTACCGATGCTACATGTTGATGTTTCGGTATGGTTAACATTTAATGGAAGCTTAAGAGCTGAATGCGCTGTACGCCCACCATCGAGTAACGTTGACGCGATAGATAGGAAAAATGTTTATGTATGTCCTTTACAGGCGTCAAAAGTACCCGACCGATTTTAATAAAATATTTACAGTAAGATCATATAATAAACAAATAGTAAGCTGATAAGGAACGATTATTCCTGTTCCAGCGGGAACATTTTAGGAAAAGAGTCCGTCTTCACAATTTATAATTACAGATGTAATTTTTGCATAAGCTAATCGCTGTTCCTTAACCAAAAGTGGTTGTTTATTTATGTTTATTTATGTGTATTTTTGATTTACACCTACGATAGTACGAGTATAATTGTTCTTAGCTCCATAAAAATTTCTAAATTTTTCGAAAATTGTGCCTGTACTAGCGAAACAAAATAAATAAGACAGATGTCTTCAACAATATATAAAAATTAGTGCAACTATGTAATTAAATATTTAACCTCACGTTTATATAATAAATGCACTTTTTATTTAAAACATATGTATATTAAATTATTTTGCGAATCCAAAGCAAAAAATAGATCACAACTTGGATTAATCTTTGTAATCTATATCAACTTGTTGATGAAGTTCACTGCCACATTTTCTAATCTATATAAATAGATCGTTCACAATTTCCAATTACGAAAGTCAACCAAACAAATTCATAATGCTAATTAAACTGTATGATTACAAAAAATTTTACACATTTTTCTTCGCTACCTAGAGACCAGCAGCGAAGGAGTGCTTTCGAAGTTTTTAATTTGTAGATATACCTACCTTCCTCTTTTCTTCTCCTATCCGTAGAAGATGAAACTGAAAAGTTATGATTTCTCATTTAAGTACAAGTGTAGTAAAACTTGTTTGTAGCAATAAAAAAATAGGAAAAAAATTAGAAAATAAGTTGTGCAAAACTACACGAGACAGTGGCAATAAAAATAATAAAGCGCGAAAAAGTGCGAAAAATTATTGCGTGCGATGTCGCAAAAGATAGGTCTGAAGAAAAGCGGATTGCATAAAGTTTATCAACCAACGCATTCGTATTTGTATTAAAGCTTTGACAGTTCTTGTAGTTTTACGCAATTCTTTGCCACTCGTATTGGTGGTAAGTAGAAAGTGCGTAGTTTTTTTTTTTAAATGTCTGCAACATAAGCGCCAGAACTTTATCGCTTTATTACGAAAAGTATCGTTTAAGTTAGTTGAGTGGAAACTGCCAAGATTGTTGTAGAAAATGTTGATGTATGTATGTACATATATACAGATATGCAGACATGCTTTAGCGCGCAGCGTATTCAAGTGCATTTGCAAATGCAATGCTTGTTTATATCTACAACTCTTCAAAATACCTATATATATATATGTATGTATATATAATTCTATTTTACGCAAACGGATTTCTGCTTCCAGATTTCCGCTGTGGCATGTAAATTCGTTTTCCTGCAATTTCATCGATATTCTCGCAGCTTTTCTTTCGTAAGTGCTTGCTTTGCTTTGACGCATGAAAATTGTTTTCTATTGTTGAACATTTTTTTGCCCAAACTGATATTTGTTGGGTTTTTGTAAAGAATTTGTTTGTGGCACTGTTGTGCTTGACTTTTCCGGTTTAAAAATATGTACAGAGTTATAATATCACAAAATATGTTGAAAAAAATTTATAAAAAAATTAAATACTATGGTAACAAAATGTATGCAATAAAATATTCCGGTTTACAAACAAAGCAGTGTTTTGGTATTTGCAATGAGAATCATGAGTGTGTGTGTGGCCAAATTGAAGCACATTTCCGCGAATATTTAAGAAGTTATAAGCACTGATGTTCAAATATGAAATTCTTACACGCCTTGCTTTTGACGTAAACCAGTGGCGTCAGATTGACAATCCTAAATATTTACTTTCCAAAGCTGACAAAATATTGGGATTTTTAATTATCATATCTTTTTCTTTGGCGTGCATAAAAAAATCAAAAAATTCAAATTGCATTCTAATATGTATTTTGGGATATATTCTGAATTTTTTTCGAAAGTTTTGTTTACAAATTTTTGAATATTTTAAAACACAATACTAATAACTAAAAAAAAAAATTTGGAATAATTAAAGTATTTCCACATTTTTATTTTCCTAATTTTACATATGTATTTTGTTGACCCAATTTTGTTTTTGACCAGCATGCCTTTAAGAGTACCTTTAATAATCTATATTGATTTCCACTTTTAGTGAGTTATAAGTTTTAAAAATTTTGCTGTATTTATTAAACTCATTCATTGGATAAAAAGAAAAAAATTACAAGAAAATATATTTCATAATTTATGCATCAAAAACTAAATTTTTTACAGTCACGGTCTTAGTAGAATTTTAACAAAGAAACGCACTAGTTTCTCAACGGCCTCATTTCTATATGAACCCCCCTTTTTTTGAGTTTCGTAGAACATGATCGACCTTGGGGCAGCAACAAAGATTTTTAGATTTTATTCGAAATAAATTTTTAATTTTTTAGCCACGTCGAATAAATAACGTTCTTTGACTCAACAAGTTTCAACTCCAAGTGTTTATGATACAAGACTTTATAATTACGAGGGACTCCTAAATACTATAGTCACTTAACTACAACTACAATAACTTGATTGCCGTGAAACCATTGCTGACCTGCTGGCAACCTGCTTCATTCCCTAAACACCATGACCTTTGACTTTGCCAAATTTACCTTCAGTTCTCACCGTGCACTACTTGTTAACTTCGCATAGCAACAGTTTTTGTTTCTTAGGGTAACCACCCAGCCACACTAGATCATCAGCGCACATTAAAACTTTAATGTATATATCGGCATTATGAACGCCACCGAAGAAAAAGTCATCCGATGGTAGTATCATCATATAGCTGGCGTAAGATATTATTTATATGAGTTGAGAGGCCTTACGATGCTAACTTGTAAAAGAGCCTATTACCTGGAATCGCACCAAATGTGCAAGAGAAATCGATAACAAACCAGAAACTATCCTACTGTAGGGAGAAGTCATAGATAAAAAGAGAAATAATTACCGCCTTGCGGAGAGATAGAGGAATTTCATATGGCTTTATTTCCCAACAAGAGGGGAAATAGGGGCAAATGGCTTTATTTCACCGCACGTTGAGAAATAGAGCCATACTCTTTTTTTTACACATGAGCACTAAGGCCATAATCATATTTCTGTCAACTGAGTAATAAAGTCATAATGACATTTTCAACCCTCTTGCATTTCAGAAGTGCATTAAGATAACAGTATCTAATGTCAATACATCATATGTTTGCTACAACCACGAGTCGATCATCCAACACACATTAGTTCTTTACATTCCGCGTGTTAGAAAAAATTTGGATTTTGAAATGACAGATGATAGTATTTGCCTATATAAGATAATAAGAAAATCCAGCAAATTATCATGTATCGAGGAAGAACAGCAAGTATTTAAATTTAAATATGAAAGAAATAATGTGAAATATTATTTTTGTTATGTGAAGAATTGTAATGTTGGAGTTGTTGTTGAATTTAATAATAACAATACTGCCGTAAAGTGAACAAAAGTAAAGTGCATAATCATGGTCCACAAAATGAATTTCTGAAGAAGTTGGAAATATTGAATAATATTAAAAATTAAGTAAAAGAAGCTCCATTGAAAAGGTCATCCGTCCGTGCTATTTTTTACGATAAATCCAAGAAATTTAAAGAGGCAGCACCTTCAGTTGAATTTGGAAAAATGCGCAGACAACTGTTCAATATAAAACATAAACAATTCCCAAAAGCTCCAACTAATTTTCAAGATATTATTTCCGTAATTAACAATGCAAACGTCCATGAACATTTTGGTGCATCAAGGCATGACAACGCAAGCAAATTTTATATTGATACAGTATTGTCAGAAAAATTTGTATACACAATATTTGCGTCACCAACAATTATCAACGCTTGTCAATTAAATAGTGCAACGGAGCAACGCACTTATATAATGGATGCGACTTTTAATATCCTTCCAGCTTCTAAGCAATTTAAACAGATGCTTATACCTCATATACATAATTCATGCAGAACATGTAAGTTTATTAAATTTATTAAGAACATCTATCTATTTTAAGGATGATTTCATATATTCCTGCTTTTAGGCATATCCGTTCGTATATATTTTGATGTCTACAAAATCGGAGGAGGCATATACACACTTATTTCAATATCTGAAATCAAATGTGTTGGACTTGCAACCAAAAACCGTAATCACTGATTTTGAAAGTGGATTACGAAACGCAGTAAAAAATGTGTACCCAACAGTTAAAATGGTGGGCTGCTGGTTCCACTACACAAACGCTTTACGAAGAAAAGCATCTAAAATCCATGGTTTTATAGCAAAGCTCAATCAAGATAAGGAAGCCAAAAATCTATTTAATACATTTCTTTATTTGCCTTTATTGAAAGCCGCGTTTCTAAAATATTTCAATATGCAGTGGATGAAGAAAGTAAGTATGTTGCGTAAGTGCAACGTTTTTGCAGAGTTTTGCAGCACAAATATATATATAAGTTTTACATTTCATTCCTTTTATATTTTTAGGTGAAGCCAATAAATTTTTCCGTATACGGGGAGCCCATAAGAACCAGCAACTCCGCGGAAGGCTTTCACAGCCAACTGAACATGAAACTTCCAAAACATGGAAATTTTTATAAATTCTTAGACATGTTGTGCGATTTATATGTAGCAAAAGCAAATGATTATGTTAAATCAATATCGGGGTATGTATCTTTGTATAGAGATAAAAATACTTATTTTGAAAAGGGCAATAAATTTATTGAAAAGCGCGTTAGGCTATTGAAACAAAATCTAATCACATTAACCGATATTCTCGCTCAGTTTTCTAAAATGGAAAAGTGTATGATTCCAAAAGAATTTTTAAATGAAATTCATAGCAGCGACGAAGAATCAAATAATGATGAAGAGGATAATGAAAAATAAGAAAGTTATTCCCAAAATTAAAAAAATTTTGTGTTATATGTTGCGAAGAAGAAAGACAATTACTGTTTGAACCATGCAAACATTTTAAAGTTTGTCAATCTTGCTATCAACATATGATAGAATATTAAAAAAAAAACTAACATTTTGTGTCCAAATTGTTCGCAGAATTGTTGAAAACACTGTATTCATATATTATTAAAATTGAAATATTTTGTTAAAACAAAATGAATTGTGTACATTTGTAATAAAAATAAATAAGAATTAAACAGAAATCTAACGGTTGACATACAATAGAAAGTTTTAAATTAAAGTTTATACCTTCATCAAACGGCCCCACCGCAATAACGTCACTGGTAATAACGTCACTGAGACTTTATTTCCAATTGGAATGGAAATAAAGGCACGGGACATTATTTCCAATTGAAATGGAAATAAAGCCGCAGTGGCGTTATTACCATTTGCAATTATTTGTACCTCTTTTTTTGAAAAAAAAACTGTGACATTATTTCGCTATCAATAGTTTATGAAAAAATGTGAGTATATCAGGATAGTTTGGCGAGTCTGTGATTACTCTCCGTCTCCGCGCCCGTCCCCGCGCTGTGCCGTCCTGAGAATTCTGATTAGTAAGGGTTATAGTCCTAAATTTGTTCGTGGGTCGGAGACCGCAGGCCGTAGACCCTCGCACCAACAACGCCACCTTAAATATGTGTTACAGAAGTAGCGTTACCAGTACGAAATTAAAAACTGACTTTATTTCTCATTTGCAATATGTGGAATGCGTCTTTATTTCTCATTTACAGTCCATTTTACTGTGTTCTTATTTCCATTTAAATTGGAAATAATGTCTCGTGCCTTTATTTCCATTCCAATTGGAAATAAAGTCACAGTGACTTTATTACCAATGACGTTATTGCATCCCACCTCATGAAAAATTTTTGAAAGATAAAAATTATAATCAAAAATGCTCGTATAAGAGTAAATTTTTAGAAAATAAGAAAGAAAACCATAAAGCTTTTAAAATTCCAATTCCTTAAAATGAAAAAAAAGGAAATAAAGCCATAATGACTTTATTGCCCAATTATGTTTGGAAATAAAGCCATATCAAAAATATGGTACTATTTCACATTTAAATGTGAAATAAAGCCATTAGGGCCGATGGCCTTATAGCACCCCACCGTTAGCAAGCCGCCATCAATCACTAGAATTTCTAACTGTGTTGAGCAAATACATAAAGGTGTGTATTTAGTTGACAATGAATTTTCTAAAAAGAGAGATACATGAAAAATACAAAAATTTCATTATTTCGGTGTCTTTTGGAAGAAAAATTACTTAAAAATTTAATTCAAATCAATTTCAAACATAAATTGATTTTTTTTATAAAACATGGAGTAATGAAATATGTTTGTTAATATATAAAAGTTTAAAAAATTTTCGCAAAGTTTGGTTTCTAATAACATGCAGTTTACTAAGCAAGTGCGATAGTTTCCATGAATTATTAATTAAAAGGCAACAGACAAACTATACATTTTTTAATATTGATTTATGCTTATTATGAAAAACATAAAACTACTTTATCCGACAACCTCAGGTGGTGTCGCTTATTAAGCTTTATATACTTTTTTCACAAATTTATATCTGAACCACATACTGACAGATTCAATTTCATTCAATTTTGTGTTAGAAATTAAGGTTTCAAGTGTCTACAAGTTATCAAGGATTTTTGACAATTTTTTTACTGGCAGTTTTTACATATATGGAAGGAATTGCGCAATAGCGCCAGTTTAAAAATTGTCAAAACTCAACAGTAATTCGTAGGTACTAGAAACTTGTACTTTGTTGTACTAAAATTGAATGAGCAATATATCTGTAAGCCCCTAAAAATGAAATTTTTTTTATAAAATTTAAAAAATTCTTTTTAACGATATTTTATTTGAAAAATAATTTTAAATATTTAGAGGACGAATAAGTTGTTCAAATGTGTCAATATTTCTTTGTGCTATAATTTGTGAATAGAGTGTATTAACATTTCACTGTAGTGGAGATTATTACAGTAGAATAATATTAGTTTTCAGATTCTTGTTATTTAAAGAAGATTCTTTAAATTTGCATGTACTTATGTAACTATATAAATAACTATGCGTATATGTAAAGTTTTAAAGTACATATAAATAATAAAAAAAAACTTTGCCGCAGTATTTCATTATCCCATCGCCAACAAGGCATTGAAGCGCACGCAATCAAAGTAAATTCGATTTTGAAGCATAAATTAGGGCACTCAGAATTTTATGTTAAATACTCGTACGTATACATAAATATAAAAAAGCGTGCAGCTAAAGTTACGTAAAACTCAATCACACAAAAGTGAAGCAATATTCGCGTCCTCTTTGTCTCGTAAAAGGCGTTTTGATGGCGGCGTTATTGGCTGCAAACTTTTTTATAATTTTTTTTTTTTATTTTTTACATACGCTCTCCTTTTTTACCTTTTCACGAGTAGGCCGCAACTTTTCAATTTTGTTTCGCATAAAATTTGATTTTTTAAACGATTCTTTGTTTTTGCTTACGCACAGGAGGTTTGTATGTTTATTACATACAAAAAAAAGTGGGTAGAAGGTACGCATCATCTCATCAGCAATAGCAACAGCATCAGTATCATCATTATTCTCGTAGTGATAATCATCAATGTCGTGCTCATTTGCCCGCGGCAGTGTGTTGCGCCCTTAAGCCACACTGTTTTAGTGGACTCGGCGCCATAATCAGCTGCATTCGCTGCCACTCAAACTAATTTAGTACCAAAAGTTCGTCATACTCGATGTGAATTCAGAAAATGTAAGCGTAAAAAATATAAAATGACTGGCTGGAAAAGAAGCGAGTTGAAAGGGAAACCTTTCCTCTTTTTTTGCAACTTACTTCCGTTGCCGTTGGAAGCCTGTTGCTTTACTGCAGCAGCAGCAGCAAATAAACTTTTACCTTGCCATACCATTTTTGACTCTGTCCTCTCCAGCACTTGCTACTGGTAAAAACAAAAAGCCTTTTGCATTTTTTTCTTCTTCTTTTATTGCTTTAGTTTGTTTGCTGTCATCTGTTTGTTTATTGGTTGTTACGCTTGTTGTACACCTTTACGCTTTCATGCCGTTAGAATTAAGCAATTCAGTGAAAAAATTTAAAAAAAACTTTCAAAAATGAGAAAGTACAAAACCCATCATGGAAAAATTCACTTTTTTACTTTCTTTATGTGTGTGCCGGCGAGTCAGACGGCCACCTGATGCTGATCCTGAGCCGAACTGAGCTGATTTGTGAATCAAGCAAAACAACTTTGGTCAGAAATCAAAACGTAGACAAAGCGAAAATAAAATCAAGCAAAGTAAGTAAGCGATAGAGAGAGAGATCGTGGGAGGAAAGGCAATCGTAGCAGGCGTAAGTGTAAGTAGAAAGTGTCACTGTGCTTAATGGAAAAAGTGCAAGCAGAAATGATGAAAAAGTATTATATTCAGTTTATATAGCCACACCTCAAAGTAGACCACCTGCTTGGATTTGTATTGGCGGTAGAGTGAAGAGAGTGATATTTTGCTGAACAGGCAGCTTTGGTCGGTCTGCGTCCTCCACATACTCCGGCTATGCTTCTAATGCGCTGCGTTGCTTGAGACTGAGCGGTTTTAAGCGAAAACTAATTAAAAGTTCTGAGACAAAGTTGTTGTTGTATTTTTGTTTATTCTACAGCTTTCAATTTTGCGCTTGTTTGTGCTACTGCTGCTGCCACCTAGTGCGGTTGTTGTTGTTGTTGTTAGGACGCGTGTACCCCATCATCATTTTTTTTTTTCGTCATAAAAGTAACTGCAGCACCTCGCCAAGCTTTGCTAACACATCGAGCGACTCTTTTAGATTCAATTCCATTCCTCTGCTATTTTACTTGCTGCGAATTTCTTATACTTTTTTTGTGCTCTCTTCGCTTGCTGATTATTTGTGATTTCACTTTGATGCAGGCGGCGTTGCTCGCTGGAAACCGAACTACCATTTACGTGCAATTTTCTGTTGGTTGAGTTTTGTGTAGCTGCGAAATTGCATTTGAAACTGAAACTGAAACTAAAACTGAAAAGTACTCGTAAACAACATTTTACACTTACTTAGCTGGCGTTAGCCTGTGTAGGTACTTCTTTTTTTGCATTTTCTGTGTTATTTGTTTTTTTTTTTTATCAATCTGATGTGGGCAAATCGCCGGTCATACACCTATCTTCTTAGACCAGATAAGTCACAGCTGGCAGTTGAAATTGAAAAAGTGTTTACTTTCAAGTTATTGTGTTTAAGCCGTTTTTTTTGTTAAACCAAATATTATTGTGCGTTTGTTGTTCCCTGTTGTTTTTTTTTTAATTCAGTATGATAAATTTATGGTAGAACTATACCAAGAACTTATATTTGCATTCAGTAAAAGAGAGCGTGGTATGTATGATTAAAAGAAAATGCGTAATTGAAGAACCATACATCTCATTTTCACTCAAAAGCTTACTCCATAACTTAATGATATGAAGTTGGATTTCTTGAATTTTCATTGAAATAAAAATGTATAAATTCCAGTCAAGATTGGTTAGCTATAAGCCAGAAAGTGAACAGAAAATAAACAGAAAAATTTTGTTTATTTCTTCATCTATTAAATTTTGATCCCTCTTAAAATATTATTTTACTATTTCAAGTTAATATTTTATAATTTTATTGAGCTCAAGGCCAGTTTATGGAAGATTTGTTTGTGAAAAAACAACAACAGTTTTTAATGGTTGAAGTTATAGTACTATTTCGGAAATCACCACATTTCTTCATCATACTTCTTTTTGATTATTAAATTAAATTATTTTTAATTTAATTTTTTCATAACCACTTCTCCCAGGCTTTGAACCCGGGAGCTCGGAGTTGCAGAGCCAATACGCCAAACAAAACTTGACAGGGATGACGGAAAATGGTTTCAACAAATATCAACATTCCACCCTGTCGGACAAGAAAAAGAAAAAAACAATATTCCTGTTTACATCTACCGACCAAAAATCGCAGCTGAATAGCTTTGGAAACGTGTCAAACGGTAACTGCGAAATGGTATACCGAAGAATGCTTTCAAAAACTTTTTCAAAAATTTGTTAGATAATTATCCTATTATAATAGGAGGAAATAGGATTTGCGACGCTACTTTTTTATATTATTACACCGCGCCAGCTTACAAATATGAACAGTAACATATTCAATTAAAAATTAAAAGATATTTGATGGGGAAGCTATTTAACAGCAACGCGGATGTGTTTGATGCGGTTAATGTTGAACATGATACGCTTAAAAAGCCAAATGTTAAATAATATTTTGAGAAGTGCATTTATAGATTTATAAAATGCATTGAAATGGATGGTGATTAGAAAGGGCAGAAAAAAAAGACAAAGTTTATAAATAAATAAATATTAATTGATTCTTTGGACTTTTAATTTCTGGTCAACTAAGCGAAACGTTTTTTCTAATAGCGGTCACCCCTCGGCAGGCAATGGCAAACTTCCGAGGGTATTTCTGCCATGAAAAAGCTTCTCATTAAATACATCTGTCGTTCGGAGTCGGCACAAAATTGTAGGTCCCTCCATTTGTGGTAGAATATAAAGACGCACACCGCAACTGGTAGGAGAAGCTCGGCCAAACACTGAGCTATATAGTGTACGCGCCAAAATTATATATGTATATAAGCGAAATTTTGTAAGCCTCCTCGCAATTTATTTCAATTTCAATTCAATTAGAACTATAAGATGTGACAGTTTTTTTCAGTAAAATGAACAAAGTATAAAGGAAAATCAGTTCAAAATTACGTATCTAAAAGCGAAATGTATTAATTTCAGACTAATAGTAAAGTCAATTGACATATGCCCTTTTTTAATTATATCGATATAAAAATATAATAAAAGAGGAGAACAAATTAAGAGGAAAAAATGAAAATGAAAATGCATCCTAAAAACAGGCAAAATCGCTTTAATTAAAAACTGTGAAATTTGAAGTAATTTTTTTATGTTCAAAATAAAAAGTTTGATATATAATCTATTTTATAAGTAAGCATTTTTATATGTCAGTAAAACTAAAGTTTTGAAACACTTATGTGTGCTTATTTATGTACACGAATGTATTTCAAAATTAGACTAATCTGGTTCATAACGAGAAGCTTTGATTAAACATAAATTGCGCAACTCATATCTAGCAGATAATTCAGTTCTCTATTATGAGCAATATACTATATACATATGTGTAGGAGTAGTGCATGCACGGACAACACGGAGTGGACAGACTTATTAAATACTTATTAACTACTTAACTAACTATTAGACTTTAATAGATGGCAACCATGCTTGACTTGACGTACGCAACATAAACTTGACGAAGTGGACGATACGCCTAACCGACCGAATACGCACAGGACAGTTGCTATTTGAATCTCAATAAATACACACCTAATTATTTGTAAGCAACTAACGTCTTTTATTTTCCTACAATTTGGGGACTAAACCGGAATGAACTATTGAGCCATAAGGAGATCGGTTTAAGAGAAAATTTTAATTATTAAATATATACCGATTTGTTAAAATACGTGAGTTAATTCGCAACGTTAATAAAAAGTAGTGCGTGACGGAGTTTATGAAAAGACGTTTTCAGTATCTGAAATATGTCATAACTGCGTTTTAATACGATGCGATAATGCCTTTAAGGGAAATATCAAAAATTATAAGAAAAAGTGTAAATTGGCAAGAAAATTTCATAATTGAAAGTGCGGACCGATAATTTTTTTTTTCCACGAACTTGGAAATAAGCGTGTTGAGGTTGCCGTTACTTTCAATTTCAAATGAAAAGCCGACGATCAAAGTCTGTGTAAAACGAAGTCAAAAACGATCGCAAAGTGATGCAAAAATTACCGAATGGTATAATTAACTCAAAGCAGGAGTGTTAGAGCAGTAAAGGCCATTAAGCTATATACTGAAAAAGTGAACGTCGAGGCAGTATAAACCGCATAGTTATATACTGTATTCATAAGAGATAGCAGCAGTGACAATGGACTCGGAAATTGAAACAGCAGTATGTGTTTAAATACTGAATACACATTGTAGTCGCAAAGCATTGTTCTGAGACAAATATACTGAAGAGCGAGTTAAACGAGTGTCTGTGTACAAAATCAAACATTAATTAGGTGTGTGCGCGTTTACACATTCGAATCGAACAACTTCGTACCAAGCAGGATTAGCACTAAGGCATGATCGGTAAATGTAAAACGTTTACACGAGCAAATGCAGTGTAAAATATATACATACATATGTATATGCAAAAGAGTGTTAGTGAAATCAAAAATAAACTTCTAACGATGCTATGAAATAGTGTGAGCAAAACAGTATAATACTCGCAAACTTTCGAATGTGTGAGCAAAAGAGCATCATACTAGTAAACTTTTGAATAACATGAGCAAAGCAGCATCATATACAATTTCTGGCATTACGAAACAAATGTAAAAGCTAGAACAAACAACTCATTAAAACAATAAGAAATTGAACAGTAACTGAGAATTAAATGAAACAAAAAGATACACCACCTGGAAAAGCAAAATATCACAACTTTGTCATTGATTGTAGTAAGCTGTAGCAGAAAAAAGAAAGCAGAATCAACGAGGGATTGAACTGAACGACGAAAGCAGCAGTATAATTTTTAAGGTTAGAGTAGTAGAAATATTGATGTAAAATATTTTCGTTTTGGAATTTTCATATGTAATAATTTTAACTTTTTAAAAAATTATACGCATATGTACACAAATGTTAAACACTGAATTGCATAATTTGTAAACATATTTTTGGCTTAATTCATATATTTCAAAGCTGCATATACATATGTAACTAGTTTGTAAGTCCTTATATTTTTATACATTTAAAGCACTGTAAGACCATGGACGCTGAGACTATTTTGAGTATGACCGTTGAAGTATTAAAAGACAATTTGAGACGAGTGGGACTAAATGTACACGGACGGAAATGCGAATTAAGAGACAGACTTCTTAGACATTATGCCCTTTTGCAAAGCGAAGGGGAAGCAACTGAGGATGAATCAGCTTATGAAGAAGCAATTAATCCCTTACCCCAAACTGTTGTAATGAAATCGGCATTCACGTTAAGGGACATTCAGGACAGTTTGTCGCCGTTTACTGGAACTGACACATTAGACGTTCATGACTGGATAAGGGAATTCGAGGATAATGCTATCACATTAGGGTGGAATGACCTTCAAAAATATGTATATGCTAAACAACTTTTGAAAGGAGCTGCAAAGTTATTTTTGCGCAGCGAAGCTAGTGTTAGGGATTGGGATTCTTTAAAATCCGCAATAATCGATGAGTTTGGTAAACAGTTATCCGCGTTAGACATACATAAGTCTTTGCAAAATAGACGTAAAAAGAGTAATGAATCATTTAAAGAATATTTGTACACGCTCATGGAAATAGCCAAACCAGTTAAGATGGACGAGGTTAGTATAATAGGCTATTTTGTAGAAGGAATTCCAGATTCTAGGGCCAATAAAACTATCTTATTCCAGGCCCAAACAATCAAACAGTTAAAAGAAAATTTAATGATATACGAAAAGGTGCATTGCTCACGACAGTCATTAAACAGGTCGCAATTTGCAGATAGCACTTTGAAGGGTCCAATATCGCGAGATAGAGGTAACACAAAAAAATGTTTTAAATGCTCATCAACTACACATCTCTCAAAAGATTGTAATAGTACAGATAAGCAATATAAATGTTTTAAATGTGGGGTAGTAGGGCACCGAAGCTTTGAGTGTAATACAGGCGTAGGCCAACAAATAAAAAAAGAGAAGGGCACAGTCAACGCTATGTATAACTTACCATGGAATCAGACCAGCGGTCTGATATTCAAGCAGATCAAAATAGATAATATTATGATCAACGCTATGGTTGATACAGGATCTGACTTGAGTTTATTGAGATATGACATTTTAAAAAAACTAAAGTACACGCAATTAAGCGGCGACAAACGCCGATTAGTTGGAATAAAAGAAAGTGAATTAAACACAATAGGCAGTGCAGTTAAAGAAATTTTAGTAGATAATATTAAAATTAATGTTACTTTTCATATAACTAAAAGCACTGACTTACGTTACGAAGCAATTATCGGAAATGATATATTAAAAGTAGCAAATATATCATTTGTTGAAGGTTCTGCAGAATTTACAAGCAAGTTTCTGAAAGAAATTAGACAAAATAGTAGTGAAGTTGAAAATTTAGAAGCTGCTCTTGGCGATCGCGATACATGCGACAAAAACTTTATTTTACGTGAGTACACAGCTCTTTGTTTGCAAGATGATTTAGGTACTGATGAGAAATTTCCTCCTTTGAATTTAACACATTTATCCACTGAAAAACGTTCCGCTGTATGTAGTATTATTAACCAATATGTTCCTAAACCGAATTCCGTATCACCAATTCAGATGAAAATCGTCGTATCTGACGATGTACCCATTTTTCAAACTCCGCGAAGAGTTTCTTATGCTGATCAGCGCGTTATAGATGATCAAGTTAGCAATTGGCTTAAGGATGGCATAATCCAGTCAAGCAGCTCTGAGTATTCTTCACCAGTGGTGCTGGTATCAAAGAAAGACGGTACAAAGAGATTGTGTTGCGATTTTAGGAAATTAAATGAAAAAATACTTCGAGACAATTTCCCAATGCCTGTAATGGACGATGTCCTAGAACGACTCCAAGGAGCAAAAGTTTTTTCAACCCTTGATTTAGCCAATGGATTTTTCCATGTGCCTGTAGAATCTAGTTCCAAACGATACACATCGTTTGTAACACATAGTGGTCAATTTGAATTCAATTTCGTGCCTTTTGGAATTTCCAATTCCCCCGCCGTCTTTTGTCGGTACATTTCCGCAATTTTTCGTAATTTAGTACAGAATGGAGTGATCGTTGTCTACATGGACGACATTATCATTCCGGCGCAAGATGAGGAAGAAGGGTTGAAGAAGTTAAAAATTGTTTTAAAGAAAGCGGAGAGTTATGGTTTGAAGATAAAATGGCAAAAGTGTCAATTTTTAATGAGAAGAATTAACTTCCTGGGTTACATTGTCGAGGATGGAGGTATCCAACCCTCAGAAGAAAAAGTCAAAGCTGTTAAATTGTTTCCAATACCTCCTGACAAAAAATCACTACAAAGATTTTTAGGCCTAACATCTTATTTTAGAAAATTTATAGAAGGTTATGCGGTAATAGCTAAACCACTCAGCGATTTACTAAGAAAAGATGTAGAGTATCGATTCAAAGAAGAACACGCAATAGCATTTCAACAGCTAAAATTAGTACTCGTAAATGCTCCGGTTTTGAAACTTTATAATCCCAAAGCAGAGACAGAAATTCATACCGATGCCTGCATGTATGGGTATGGGGGTGTTCTATTACAAAAAGATATCGACGACCAACAGTATCACCCTATTCAATATATGAGTAGGAAAACCAGACCTGAAGAACAAAAATATCATTCTTACGAATTAGAAGTGCTTGCGATTATAGAAGCGTTGAAAAAGTGGCGAATTTATTTAATGGGTAAGCAAATTAAGATCGTTAGTGACTGTAATGCTTTTGCATTAACTATGAAAAAGAAAGAGGTTCCGTTGAGGGTCGCTCGTTGGGCTATGTACCTCCAGGATTTTGAATACGTTATTGAGCACAGATCTGCGTCAAAGATGAAGCATGTGGATGCGCTAAGCAGAATGTCAGCGTTGATGTTAGAAGATTCTTTAAGTTTCCGTTTAAAAGCAGCTCAACAAAGTGACGAGTGGGTCAAAGCAATAGTTAATGATACGTATGAAGATTTTTATCTACGAAATGGGGTATTGTACAAAGATACGGTGAAGGAGTTAGTGGTAGTTCCTCAACTAATGGAGGAAGATATTATTCGCATGGCTCATCGGCAGGGTCATTGGGGTGCCAAAAAGACACAAGATTATATCGAAAAATCCTTTTATATACCACAGATAGGACAAAAAATAACTAAAGTCTTAAGGAATTGCATTGAGTGCATCGTAGGAGAGTCAAAATTAGGCAAAAAAGAAGGTATGCTAACTCCTATAGACAAAGAGGACAAGCCGCTTGGTACATACCATTTAGACCACGTTGGTCCAATGGAAGCGACGCATAAAAAGTATAATCAGTTGCTTGTTGTAATAGACGCATTTAGTAAATTCGTCTGGTTATACCCTACCAAAAGTACAGATTCCGCTTGCGTGATTGAACGTCTTGAAAAGCAGTCCTATATTTTTGGAAATCCTCGAAGAATTATCACAGATAGAGGAACGGCCTTCACAGCAAATAGTTTTAAAGAATACTGTAACAAAGAAAAAATTCAGCACCTTCTTATTACAACTGGTGTTCCCCGTGGAAACGGACAAGTGGAACGCATTCACCGTATTATTTTACCACTTTTAACTAAATTTTGTTATAACAACCCTACAAACTGGTATAAGCATGTAGATAAAGTTCAACGTTTAATTAACAACTCACCTTCAAGAAGCACTGGCTTTACACCTTTTAAAATATTGACAGGATTAGACATGCGCACACCTGCCGATATAGAGCTTCAGGAACTATTAGATAAGTCAATGATTGCGGAGTTAGATATTGAGCGCGACAGTGTTAGGGAAAATGCATTAAAAAACATCTCTAAGATACAAGAAGAAAACAAGAAGACCTTTAACTCTAAACGCAAACAGGAAAGAGATTATAATATAAGCGATTTAGTAGCGATTAAAAGGACGCAATATGGGCCAGGTCTCAAACTCAAGGCTAAATTTCTTGGTCCATATTCTGTTAAACAAAAATTCGGGTACGGAAGATATGAAGTGGAAAAAGTGGGTGACCATGAAGGTCCACATAAAACAACAACAGTCGCCGAATATATGAAAGCATGGAATCCTTCGTTCGGGTCGAACGATTTTTCAGGACGGCCGAATGTAGGAGTAGTGCATGCACGGACAACACGGAGTGGACAGACTTATTAAATACTTATTAACTACTTAACTAACTATTAGACTTTAATAGATGGCAACCATGCTTGACTTGACGTACGCAACATAAACTTGACGAAGTGGACGATACGCCTAACCGACCGAATACGCACAGGACAGTTGCTATTTGAATCTCAATAAATACACACCTAATTATTTGTAAGCAACTAACGTCTTTTATTTTCCTACATATGTATGTTAGTAATTATATTTCATTGTAATGGGATTTAGTTACCCAAACAAATAAAGGTGTTGCATAACATATAACTTAATATATCTTTTTTTTTTTTAATAATATATCTTACCATACCTAAATTAATGGGAAAGCAAGAGATTTCGAAATTACCCAAAGCATAAGGATAAACTAAAATTGCAACTGAAAATAGTACATATGCGCATACATACCTACATATGTACATACATAGTGCTTATGAATTGCATAACAGGTATTCCATGCTATTTTAATGATTTTGAGTATGTTGTAGAAAAACTAAAAAAATTATGATAATAAAACCGGCAATTAAAAAATAAGATTTTTTTTTTCAAAAGTTATACGACTTAAAAGTGTGAGGCGTCGTGTCATAAGCCACTGTTTATCACCTTAAAGCTCGCAGAATATTAGTTCTATAAAAAAAATATTAAGTACTTTTTTATAGACAAAAAGTCAGAGAATTAAAGGGTATCTCCTTATAGGGTCTGAGATATTAATTTTTTCGTGAACCATTTTATAATAAAATCAAAGGTTTCGCTGAGGCATGTATTAAACCATTAGTTGTAACAAGCAACGATCAATCTCGCTTAATACATGCATGCGCTCAGCGAAAATAAAAACAGCCTGGGAAAGTGGTGATGAACAATAAATATAATAAAATAAAAAGAAGTCTGATGAGGAGATGTGGTGATCTCCGAAATTAAAAACTGTTGTTGTTTTTCCAAATAAAATCTTCCACAAACTGGCCTCGAGCTCAATAAAAATGTGAATTATTATTCATTTAAAATACCAATAAAAATCTTAACAAATTACTAATATTTATTACAATTATGACTTAAGATATATAATTATATACTGTGCCGGTACTAGTTATCTTTGTTGATATCGATATCGTCATTATTAGCGGTTTGATTTTCTAAAAACTCTAAGAATGCGTTGTGCAGCCTTTTTTGAGATGTAAAAAATTGTACTACTTTCGCTTCAACCGATTCTTCCCATAAACCTGCGCTGTTCAATTACCATTGCGCTTATTAATTATAAATTTGATTTTGCCTTTTTTAATTTTAGTGTTTTTTTTTTATTTCCTGAGTTATGACTCAGCAATTAATAATAAATCATAATTAACAATAATCAAAAACAATCATGCTTAATCGCCAATAATAACTTACAATAATCAAATAATTGGAAATTTTTAAAATTATTTGATTTTTTTATTTGTTTCTTTCTTGTACATTATTTAATTATGTTATTTAGTTTGCTTATTTTTAATAATTAGTATACTGTTCATTATTTTTTCCAATAAAGAACTTAGTTTTGTGGACAGATTTACTAACAGGTTGAAGAAAAATTGGAGGAATCTTCCATACGTTTTATATACTTGTTATTTATATTGTCTAATTTAAACATTTTGAAGGAATTAATTTCGATAAACGAGCTGAAACAACCAAGAAATTAATAAGAGCCAAAAAATAATTAAAAGCATTAAAAAAATGGTATTGACTTTGTAATTCAAAAATTAAAATTATTTTAAAATCATTAAATAATTATTTGTATCAGTGCCTAAAAATGCTTAAGAATATTTGCAAATAATTTAATAATCATTTCATTTGGAAAAATTCTTTTACCAATTAATATTTTTGAAGTTATTAATTATTTGGGATAAAAACACATACACGCTCTACTTTTCATAACTTATTTTCAAAGATATCAAGCCAAAAGTAGAGGGGCGGCAAATAAAAATATTGCGACTGAACGTTTTTAAAGCCTTGTTCCTTTTTTATATTTTTCGTCTCTACAAAGTAGCGGAGAATGCAAGGATAATTAATCGAATTTTGGAATCCACACATTGGTTTCTTTTATGTGTGAAAATTTCTCAACTTGGCATCAAATTTCTTAAAAAAGTTTAATATTTAATTCGTGATTAGTGAAGCTTTCACTTGTAGAGGGCATTGTGAGCATTCCTTTCCCCAAATATTAATTACACAGTGTGACACTCCAAAATTATTAGCCCATATCTAAGCAAATAATATTAAGTAAATCAGGTATTTATTAGTTTGTTTTTATACCTAGTTATTTTTTTTATAATATATCTTATGTATAAGTATTTTCATTGAACCTCAAATTCGCAAAGTTATGAGCGACGTTAACTTGATGAACAAGTTAAGCTTTGTTGAGAAACGTGAATGGAAGAGATTTGTGATAACTTCCTTGGGACCAACAGAAGCCACGACTATATCACGGTTGTAAACGAATTTTTAATTGCATATGGTGAAATGAGTTGCAACATGTCAATTCAAATTATTTACTTGCATTCGCATTTGGACTTCCTTCCACATAATTTGGGCCAGTTCAGTGATAAAAAAGGCGAACACTTCCAAGAAATGGCTACGATCGAAAAACGTTTCGAAGGAAAAAACAAAATAAATATGATGGCAGAATATTGTTGGTCAGTACAATGTAAAGCTTACGATGCTGACCTAAGGAAAAAATGATCAAAAAAAAAATATCTATATTTTTTCATTTAATAATATTAATTGGTAAATTAAGTTCGTTGAAAATTTTGCCAATTTTTGAAAAGAAACATTCGTTAAATTCAGTATTAAACCTACTCTTTGAATCATATCAAAACTTATTTAGTTTTCTTATAAAATAGGGTGTGAAAATATCGCCAAAGGCAAAAAAAGGAGAAAAAGGGTAACAGAGTTTAAGTTTGTTGTGCAAAAACAAATACATCTTTTCAGCATTATTAATACATCTACAAATATATCATTCGCAAGGTCTAAGTTTCTTGATAATTAGCTAAGATATGGGCTAATAAGTGCGCAAAAGTGCGAAAATTCGATTTTTAAGCTTAACTCGAGATTTTGGGGGTGTTTGACAAATTCCAAAATTAGATTCTTATTCCACTTGATAAGACCTACAAGAAATTTTGACTTCATTATTTTTTGTAGCACTGTGTTATTTGTGGTCGGCAAGTATAACCAATCTTTTTAAATTCATTCTCCTTAAAACTGGATTTTTTTTTATTGGTGAAATAACCTTTGTTTTTTAGGAAACCGTATTTGTCATTATTTAAAAAGAGTATTTTTTTTTTCAAAAATTATGTTCTTTAAAGTTTTTTAATGTCTTTTAGAATAAGTACTAAGTATGTGTTTTCAATGTCGTTTATATTCTCACAACAACATTTTATAAAAAATATATGATTTTATTTTGCTTTTGAAAAAAAAATAATTTTAAACTTTTGCTGTTTTTAATTGCAAAAAAAATTTAACAAATTCTTTTAAAAACATTTTTTATGAATTGCGGATGTGATATTTTACATATTTAATGCAACTTGAAAATAAAAAAAAAATATTCTTGAAAAAATTATAAAATTTTTAGTATGCTTACGAAAAAGTTTCAGCAAGTTGCGTAAAATACTTCATAGAATGACTTTTGGAAATAAAGCGTGCATTAAAATCGAAATTATGGACCAAGTTATCTTTTAAATTTTTGCTTGCCAAGAAACCGCTAAAATTTACTTAGCGAGTTGTAGTTATTTTACTGCTTTTCTTTTTAAATCAGAAACTTGCAGACATCTGTTGTGTTTTTAGTTCACTAAAATAAAATAAAAATCTAACAATAAGATTCTCTTTAAAAATAAAATATAAAAAATAAAAGGAGTAATAATAGAGACTCACCCCTAAATTTGTATATTAAAAACAGTATTTAGTTTTCTCACACGTTAAAAAAAATTTTCGCAATATTTTAAAGCACACTGCATTCCTTAATTCTCATTTCTTATTTTCTATCTTAATTTTTCTTGCCAATCACACCACCACTCACACATTTACGACAAGCCATTAAGTCAAGTGCGATTTTAATGAATTTACATTTAATATGCCAATGCGACAATTTTCTCAAAGATAACAAATTATTATTAATGTCTTTATTGCGCATATTTTAAATTCCAATTAACTACACGGGTGGCGTTGGCTGCTTAATTGCATTGCAAACAGATTTGTCCACCTCACGCTTTCTATCTACATTACGAAACATAGCAACAACAACAATAATTACTTTGTTGTACATTACCTATAAACCCTTTCATAACTCGACATCTGTGTACATACATACATACATACATACATAAATGTATCTTGAGTGAATTCTGAATTTTATAATTCGCATAATCAAAGCTCTATTAAGTAATTTTCTCCAAGATATTAAATCTGCAAATACAAATGTATGTGTATGTGTGTGTATACCTGTGAAGGCATACATTTGCTGTAAATATAGATGCTGTCAGTCCTAAGATAACTTAGTGCCCCTATTTCGAAAGGAAGTGGCTGCTGTTTGCTTAACTCAACTCTTTCGGTGCACAAGCGTTGGGGGCGCTTGCTCGTGCTCGCAAGAGTTAAAGCGTGTCACGCACAAAATTAAACAAACATCATTACAACGCCACCGACAACACGCGCCAGACGGCGTACTACACAACGCCCACACATTTATCGCAAACTTCTCCTTTTTACCACCTGTACTTGGTAAATATGTATACGCAACTGTAATGTTGCTTGCCAGCCAGTCTGCGCTCGTGACTAGTGCGACATCAGCCAGTTATTTAATCATCAAGCCTCGTTGATGCTGTCAACAAGTGAAGGCTGCAACATTCGACATTTTCGTAGTAGTGATAATCATTCCTACGGCATGTCAATAGCCAGCGAGAGAAGAAGTCAATGCAATGAAAGTCTCAATTCTACTTCCTCAGCAGTCGAGTTTAATTTTTCGTGTGTCGGTGTGTTACGTGCTCGCTAAGGTCAAACAAATGCAATCAACGTGTAGATAGCAATTTAAGAGTTGTTACTATTATTTTTGGTATTGTTGTGGTTGCTGCTGTCACTTTTCACGTCGGCGCTTGAATGTAATTAACATTTTCCGCGCGACATGCAAATAAGGCCAACGGGTGACATTGTAACTTTGTGATTGACTTTTGCATCAGCGCTTTAGCTAGAAACACCCTCTCTAATTCATTCAATCTCCTCTCTCTGTTTTTATTTTTCTTTTGCAAATCTTGCAATAATCCTATGGTAAAAATAATAATAATAAAAATAATCGTAAGAATGAGCTCAGAGTCATCTCACGATCAATTTCTGTGTTGGGGCCTACCAATAATCATCCACAGACTCGATACCAGTAAGGTTCCGTCACGATATACTGGGAAATGTGTAGGAGTACATTGCTATAGGACTGGCGATAATAGTATTCTGTCACTGCAATACAATTCGATGTGCAACATACCACTTCGAAATGCTTGAAAGGCTAATGCTACAATGGTCTCCGACTTTTTCAAACCTTGGCAGTCCTTTTAGGTAGTACGCTCAAAACAACGAAAACTGATTAACTTTCGATTCTGGCCGAGTACATTGAAGCGCAGTAGGATCAATGTCAGTTTGGGAGCGGCTTCTTTGAATTTGCATTAATAACCCCGGGAATTACTTAAAACAATATAATGTCCAAAAATAGTGGATTTAAGCGAAGACCCAGCACAAAGAAATATGATAAATAACGCAAACGATAGTGTGGAAGAGAAGAAAACCGACAGAATTTTCTCTAACGTATCAGCAAATAACTGTATTTTCTGGTTTTCAACATCCCGCAAGCTGCAAAACAATCAACATCACAGTCTACAAGCCAATATAGAGCGTGTGCGAACTCCTGTTCCCCTAAATACCGAGAAAGTGTTGCTAACTGGCGTCAGTGAGGACGAGAGCCTTGCCAATATTTTTTAAATCCATACGAAGATGTAAGGTGCTTCACTGTAACATAAAAATAGGATGCTACATATAAATTTCCGCCCGATCACTGAAAAGCTTCCACGATGAAAGAAACAAAACAGAAGAAGGCGCAGACAATCGCACCAAGTGAGAAGTGGTCAACGGTTGGAAAGCGCATGAAGGCCAAGTACGAACCTTAAATAAAGTTGGAGAGCTTCACCCTAAGGCAACCGCCATTCGCTTGGCCTTAAAAGAATCTCTATGTAACACCATCGAGAACTTTGGACTGTCTTACATCAGTCCTATGAATAAAAGGCGGTACAAAAAGAGCTAGGCGAAAAATGAAAGTCCAACTCCGTATCTCCTTCTGCACGGGGAATATGCGAGAGCAAAACAGGGAAATCATGGAATTCGACAGACTAAATACCAAGACTAGTCTTAATCAGAAGAGGGAAAATAAAGATCAGTTGGACTATTTGCTGAATCCGACAGCATAAGAAAATGCAGCGCTGATACCGATGTCTAGAATACTACCACAGTAAAGCGGACTGCATAGGTCCTTATAGAAAAACGGCAGATGCTAGAAATGCCTTGCTTGCAAGAAAATACGATATTTAATTATTTGTAGGAATCGGTCAAATCAACTGACTATAACGTACGAGCATATGGAAGCCAATTGTTCAATAGAAATTTTGCACAAATATTTAATATTAATAAAACTATTTAAGAAATACATTTACATATGTATATAAGCATTAACATCGGATAAATATAACATATAGCCCATATATATAATTATTCTGATATTGCATTTTACTCCTTAACTCCTTCAGTTAATCAGCTAAAGGCTTGAAATTTTGAACAGATATCAGTTATTGTGAGCAATATATATATTAGCAGGGAAAATCATAAATATCAGAGAAAAGTAAAATACAGTTCCTTTACAATTCTTCCATTCTTGAATGGTATGAAGACTTTGGCCTAGCCCAATTTTTACTTTTTTTCATTACATTTATATGTCTTTCTATTTCTTCTTAAAATTTCTATTACTATTTATATTTTTTCTTTTAATTATCATATTAGTTTATTATCTCAGAAGTTAACTTTAATACACATACATATCTCTATTTTAATTAAATGCAAGAAATTAGAAAAACTTGAAAATGTGCAGAAATATGTGCAAAAGCCAGTACCATAAATACGCCCAATTTGAATATCTTTGTTTGGTCCAACAAATTCGTACATACTTTTAATGGAACTAATTGTTTTTATTGTAAAATCGTTCAATAACGAAGGAAACTAAATACAAGGCAGAGCCAAAAAAGTGTTGCAATTTCTTGCAAATTCAAATTTAACTGGCAAACACAACATGTGAATTGACAAACACAAACCTAAATAAAATATTTGGTGGAAATAATGTGGGCAAAAAGAAAATGCTCCCGATGTTTCAGATATGTATGTGTGTGTGCGTAAAAAAAAGGTTTAAGAAAACACATAACAAAATTAAGAAAATAAACTTTTTTAATCGAAAAAAAATAATTCGGATTGTCAAAACAGCTCTCCTGCAAATATTTGCTCGATATATTGTGGATTCAACCTTATAATATACCAAAACTTGTGCTTTAATTTTAATGCAGGTGCAGTATACTCCTATTGTTTGTAGCGCTAAGAGCATTATATGACGACATTACATTTATGTTATATAAGCTAAATTCGCATTCAACTTATCTAAGCAAAGAGCTAAAAACCGATGACGTGCTTACAACTCCATGCCAACAAATGCTTTGCACTTAGAAACGCGGCTCACACATATTGTTATGAGAATGTATGTTACGAGTATATGCGAGTATATATTGAGCATTGCAGGGCAAAACTGTCAAAGTCATTGGCGCTTACGTTGAATGTTTATACCCAACATAAATTCATATATTTTTGCAGCCATCATTTTTTCGCAGTAATAAAATTTGAAAGAGCTCATTAAATTAAATGCAGTGTAAAATGCTCATAAAATGCCAACGCGGTGGTAGCGGCTACGGCGGTGGCGTCGAACGAACGACCAGTAGTCAACAGGCAACAGGCGGTTAGTTGTTGCCTATCAGCGGTCCGAGGTGAAGTGTGGTTGAAGGAAGAGCTGGCGAGCCAGCTACCGCAATCATCCAGCGTGTCATTCAACACTCAGGCATATGTAGTAAACCACACACACACACACACACAAATGTATGTATGTGTGTGTGACGCTTTCGGCGCGGGTCATATAGCCGACAGGAAGCTAACGCCTTCTACTCGCTTTGACTTTTAAACAAAAGCTCAAATGCCTCAGCTAAGGCACCCACATTTTGTCTCACGCTCTTTTTGTGTGCGTGCAAGCATGCGTGTGCGTAGTTGATTGCGTGAATATAAATGTATGTATGTATGCAAGTATGTATGTATGGGCATTATGACGACGACCATGCAACGTGACTCCCGCATTATGCGCTCAAGGCGCAACAATCGCTCAATCATTTTGTTGTTTATGCATTGAAGCTAAAAAGGCAGCCAATGTGAAGATGTTGGGTGGGGAGGAGGTTACATATGGTGTTGTTGCGGCATGAAGCCATGAAGTCAAGGGATTGTTCTCCAACGTGCTTGGTAAGCATAGATACTTACAGTAAGGTGCTTCACACGTCACACAAAAAAGTAAAAAAATCAATAATCGAAATCTTAAAAAATTCTTCTCAATTAATGCAATAGCCTCCAAAAATTGCCGATTTATCTTGAAACTAATATAGAGGAATTATCTTTTATTAACGTATACTTATGTTGGAATTAAAATTGGTTCGTACAAAAATGTATATTTTTTTAAATAATTACTCTTTTGTGCTTTATTTATATATTATATTTATTTAAGATGCCAAAACAAATTTAAAATATATTTCATTTAGAATATTTAAGTGTATTATTATTATTTCGAGCCTTGAACGAATAAATATTAAAGGAGAAGGTTTGCTACCTTTAGTTCCTTGGCAATTACGCGGATCATTTGAAAGATAAAATATATAAATAAGAATATAACATAATGCTCAACACAATCCCGGAGAAAGTTGGGAGAAAACCATCTGTTGAAAATTTTGTATATAACGCTTACGTTTTTTTTTTTTGGCGGTTGGGTCTGTATTTTATGAAAATATTAACCGAAAATATTATGTTAAACATTTTATACGAGAATATGTAAGTAAATAGTTTTTCTTTGGAAAATAAAAAAACATATTTTTTTTAGTGTTACACCTAAATACACCTAATCGTGTTGTTAGGCATCAATATTTTTTATAACTTTATTTCACAACTAAAAAATAAGCTGACTCGTTTACTGAAAAAATGTAATTAGCCACCAACGCTCTGATTTAAAATCAGACTGCTTATTCGAGCACTATTGCAAATTTCTTTAGGAAAGATTTGTGTATTAATTGCTGGAATAAATAAGCACCCTTTGAGTGGGCGAGGAGAGCTTTGTTCGCATGACTGCAATAAGCAGACACTGCGCATGAATATAGCAAAGAAAAAGTGATAAAAACAAACATTTTCGCCATTCAGATTAAATTATAAGCTCTCGATGACCCTACGGACATGCAGCTACATTTGAATACCCAAAGTCAGCACTCTTCCTTATTGACTTAAGAACAGTGAGATCGTTGCAGCAGTCTACATATAGAAACAAGCAAAAGAGGTTGTCGAGGGCCAAAAAAGAATCTACTGTCCCAGCTATTGTCACCCACGAAAGACTTTGTATACTACAAATGTCTGCAAGCTTTCTTTCGACAAAAAAACCTTTCACTCTTTCAAACCCTCTTCTTAGGTATATGGCGCAGAAACATGGATCAGCGATGAGATGGCTTTAGGGGTTTTCGAGAGAAATGTTCTTCGCAAGGTTTATGGTCCTGTTCGCGGGAGCGACGGGTACCAAAGAAGATGGAATGATGAACTGTATGAGCTGTGTAATGATATGGACATAGTCAAGCACATACAAATTCAACGATTGCCATGGCTTCGCCATGTTGTTCGCATGGATGGTGATGGCCCGGTCCTTCGAATCGGCACCCGTGGGTCGGCAACGAAGGCGAGGACGCTGACGAATACACTGGAAGGATCAAGTGCAGAAGGACCTGTCTTCACTTATTGTGAGTAATTGGAGAAACCTAGTGAAGGAGAGAGGGAACTGACGAAGTTTTTTTGGTCTCTGCCAAAACCGACTCACCACAAATATGAAAAATCATAGCAAACAATGATTTTAAATTACACTTAAATGCTCAGAAACTACATAAGTGCCTACAATTCTTTTATTGCTGTATTAAAGGGTTTCTTTGAAAATATTCGTGCCAAAAATGTTGAAACACTTGTAGAAAAAATGCGTGCAAAGCACTTTTTAAAATATCATTTTGATGTTTCAGTGACGAACGAGTGGGGAAAGATACTGAAATGCTCGGAGAGTACTGCTTGACGTTACTGCGCGAATCTAAATTTGTTTATAGTAGAGAAGGACTGAGGAAGCATTTTTAATTTTGATTTTGTTCTTCTTTAGATGTTTTTGAAATAAATATATTTATTTTACAATATAAACCTGCTTTTTTATATCTCTGGGTTATGTCTTTTGTAAATTTTGATGTTCATATTTTGAGTCACTGTAGACGCAGGACATCTTTTTATTAGCTTACTTATTTGAAAAGTATGTTATTTATATCAATTATGAAACAAGAAATAATAAAATATACACTTAATGAAAAATTTTTGAAATCTGTGGTTTTGGGTATTTTGAGGTAAATTGATGCCAACAGCAAACGCGACCAGCAATATAAATTTCAATTTTATCAAAATGTGACTAAATATATTCGCTTTAGTTTAAAGGTATAATTTTGAAAGTTGTAGCTGTTTTCTATAATTTTTGTTTGTCAAAATTTTCAAATTTAACAATAAAAAAATTAATTTTTTTAACCATTCCATTAATAGCATATACTTAGTAAAACTTTCTAAAAAATCTTTAGAATTTTACATTTGGGGCCTTAAAATAAAGATATTATTGTCTTGTCTTAGAATGTATATGTAAGTAGTTTTGTATGTGACATATCAAGTTTTTGAGTTATAGGGCTAAAAGTTCAGTGATGATCTGAAAAAGTGGAAAAAAATAAAAAATCGTCGTAAAAAAAATCGCACCAACTATGGCAACCAATATGATATTTAAAATCTACAAACTATATCAAATCGAAAAAGCAATGCCACTTTAAAAGTGTAAAATTCATCTACTCCAGTGATATAATAAAAACTAATTGAAAATAATACACAATATAATTTTTATATCGAAACAAAGCACAATAATATTAAAAATGGAGTTATCAGTTTTATACCTAACACTACAAATAACATACGTATGTATGTACTCGTATGCCTATCAAAAGGCACTCAGCATATGCTCATGTGTGTACTTATAATCATTATTCCCAACTTTCAATGCGTTTCCACTTGAGGAAACTGTATGGATGTGTGTCCGTTGTAGTTCAATCTTTAAGCCACCTTTTGTATGCATCTCAAAATGCGTTGCGCCTGTTTTGTTTTTGTTGTTGTTGCTTGCAGCTAAATATCTGAAAGTATTCATTCTTGGTACTTCATGCTGCGCTCTGCCAAAGAAGATTGCGCTTTTTAATGGCGCCATTCAAGCGCTGCTTTGTAGCCGGTTGCAGGCGATAAGGATAATACATACGTTGCGTATGTTGCATGAATGGGCAACGTTGCTAGGACGCACATACGTACATATTAATGTACATACATATACACTAAAAAAGAAACAAAGTATGCAATGCTTTTGCTTCATTATATGTATGTGCACACATTATTGGCTGGCGTTGAATATTTTTGTGCAAAATAAAAGAAAAAGTGCAAAATTAATTAAAAGCAGCATTGAAATACTTGCTTGGGCATGTGTGTGTGAGTGTGTGTGTGTCGACGCGAACCAAATTTGTCATGTCGCTGATTAAAATGCTGCTAACCGACAGCCGGCAATTGGCAGCTAACAACTAGCAACAAGTGGTGTAAGTTGTGCCTGTTGGCATTCGATACTCGCGTGTGTGTAAGCAAAAATCGGCAGTGCCAACATAGGTGCAAGTGAAATATTGATTGAAACAACAAAGAGATTGTAATTTAATAAAACAAATCATATTTATTGTAAGCTTCATACAACATGTTGAAGTGAAGAATATTCAAATATTTAAAGTTCAAAAATTAGTTTGTACTTATACGCAATAATCCAATGCGAAAAAATAAAGCCACCCATTCTTTAATTTTCATGAAATTTTTAGTAATCTTATGAAAAGTATACTACTTCCGATAATTATACGACAACCACCAGTTAAAAAGTTTTGACTTTTATTTTAAATTTAGCTTATAATATTTGTAAACTCAAATAAAATTAATTCATTAAAACAAAAACCTTAAAATCGTTACTTCTAAATTTCATAACAATAACATCAAAATTTCATCAAACGGAATTACCAAAAAAAAAGAAATTTTTCGGAGTATACAAATTGTCGTATATTTAATTTTAGTGCCATTAAGCGTCACACTGTTGATTCTTAACAATTTTTTTACTCAAGCTCTTCGTCTCTCTAGTCGTTTGAAACTTGTACTTTAGAACCCTAAAAGTAAATGAGCTACATAACAGTGCGCTAAAAAAATTGCCAAAAGTCTAAGAATTCGAAATATGTATGAAAATTTGTAATATGCTAGTGTAAAAGAACTAAAATTCCATTTTCTGTGATGTGAAATCGATGACAGCGCCCTCTACCAAAAACTCCGCATAAAACTTTTTGAAAAAATACTAGATACGTAGTTTCGTAGCCCAATATTTTTTTTTAATAAATATAATTAATTGTGAGATTCCATTGATTTAAGAATAACCGGAAAAAGTTTTACGAATTTAATAAATACTATTTTAAATTTCCTTCTAATCGTTTGGTTTATTTAGCTTTCATATTACTAAACTCATTAAATAACCATATATTTGTGCATTGATTTCTCAAGAATGCTCGCCTTAAACGGGCAGAGAACTAATGAGGAGTCGAAAGGTAATCACAAACAAAGAAAAGTGGTGGGAATCATACTAGATAATGCTTTTTACTATGAACTGTCTCTTTCATGCGGAGGTAAGCAAATTGGTTTCCGTTTCTTCAATGACATAATAGACAGTTGTTTCAGACAGTTGGGTTACAAATAGCAAATTGTTATTATCTTTTTTTGTTTTTCTTCTTTTTTTTGTTTGGTGGGCTTGTTGTATTGTTGACACCCTCGAATGAAAACTTATGACATTGACGAATCCTGTAAATACTAGAGTAGGAAGCTAAGTAGCATCGCATACACAAAAAACTCCAATTATTTCGCCTACTTTTTCATTTCTTTACAATTTACTGGCGACCCACAGCCTCTGCAAATGCGAATGGATATTTGTGTGCATGTACGCAGCATACATTTAAACACAAGTCGTTGCTCCTCTTAAAGTACGTATAAATAGCTTATGAAACATAATACCCTTGAGTGTTTTTTGTTACTTTTGTTGCTTCCGTTGTAATAATTCTGGCTTTCGTTTTATGTTTGGGTCAGTTGACTGTTGACTGTCGGATATTGTCACAAGGATTGTAGGCAGACAAAGTGCGCATTTGTCTTTTTGTGTGTGTGTGTGTGTGTTATCGCCGAAGAGGAAAAAATTAGAGTAAATAAGCACTTTCACATAATACGTGTTTTGTTCGGCCAAAATTATTGTTGACTGCTGAACTTTACTTTGTTTTGTTCATCGTTAACATGGCTGTTTTTGCTATTTTTCCTTTTATGCTTTCGCTGGCGATAATGATGTGAATTTAATTTGGTATGATGTGGTGAAAAATCTGTTCATTTTGATAAATATTTGGGCATTACGATGATCGGTCTTCGAATTTAAATTTTTAACATTTTTTTCTTTTTTTTAATGATACATTACGGTCAGGTCGATAGCCTTTGTTGCTAGTGCCTCTAAACTGTAATATAATTATTTATAATTATATTTATATTAGATAAATTAATAAATAAATTAATAAAAAATATGTAAAGATGTAGTAGTAGAAAAAAGGACATTTGACAAAAATGCGGCTTGGGAAAGTACAAAACAATAATTTATAAATTGATCATTTTGAATTCAGCGCTTGTTTCTCGTACAGCGTTGCTACTTGGTCATGAGCAAGTGTAAACGCATTTGAGTGTTTTAATTTATTGCAACCAATACCCCCTCCCCCCCTCTGAATAAATAAATTATTATTATTTTTAATTTGTTTTAAATTTTTGGAGAGATGTTGTTTTAGGTTTTATTATATTTATATTAAGTATACAGGCATATTAATATGTGGCATTTGTTACCAGTTGTATACTCTGTTCACAAAATACACAGAACCACATATTGACTGTTCGGGGTACTTAATTTTTCTTCTAAATTATTAAAATAATTTTTCATCAAAAATATCGTTCAGCCCGCAAGCAAAACCATAAACACCATTATTTTAACCTCTCTGCAAAGTGTACAATGATTTAACAAGATTTCATCAAACTTTCGAATTTAAAAAAATATTTTATTTTTAATTTTCTTGAGTACACAATTTTTTGGCTCGTGCAATTTTAACATGAAAAAGTGCAAGTTTAAAGTGTCTATAAGTTATCGCTGCATTTTAGCAATTTAATAACTGGCAATTTCCCCCATGCAACGCAACAGCGTGATAATTTTTTATATGAAAGAATTGCGAAATCGCGTCCGTAAAAAAATTGTCAAAAATCAGTGTTAATTCGTGGCCACTAGAAATATGCACTTTTTTGTACTAAAATTGAATGAAATCTGCATACTCCAAAAAAATATAATTTAAAAAAAAAAAAATTTACCAAAATTTTGATAAACAATTTCTACAATATTCTTTTTAAATTTGAAATTTAATTGAAAAACAATTTGAAATAATTGGAGAATAAATAAATTGACCAAATGCATTAATATGTGAGCAGAGTGTTTACACTGAGGATTTGAATACAAGTTTATCAATTAAAAAAGTATAACCATTCGACTACAGAGATATTCATTGAAAAATGTTAAAAAAACAAATTAATTTCTCCCAATGAAAATGTGTATTGCAAATATCAAAGTGTTCTATACAGAATATTTTAAAGTCTCAAAATTGGCGAATTAATATAATAAAAATAATTTGGCGCTTACACTGTATAAATAAGTCTTTGTTAAAGCTTCTCCTAGCATTTGTATTCTACCACAAATGGAGGGACCTACAATTTTGTGACGACTCCTAGCGGCAGATGTATTTTATGAGAAGCTTTTTCATGGCAGAAATACTCTCGGAGGTTTGCCATTGCCTGCCGAGGGGTGACAGCTATTAGAACATATTTTTTCAATGATTTAGATTTATTTTGCCTTGGCTGAGATTCGACAAATTAGTTTGCTAATATTTCAATTTGCTTTAAAAGACCATATGTTTGACGAATACCGCCTTATTACCTCGTATTCCTTAAAAGCTTTTCACAAGCTATCAATTCGAAATACTGGTAAGCAATTAACCAATTGTCTCAATTAAAGCTCTGTCTGAACGCTGCTTAAGGCCAAATTTGGATACCAATAATGTCGTTTAATATTTACGTACAAAGTTATATACACTAATGAGGGTCGATGTAGTCAAAACCGAATAGTTCGAATAGTTCGACTTTCGACCTTGAAAGACAGTAAATTGATATCTGAATTTTCCAACAGAGTCAATCAACTAATAGTCAAGTGAAGTCGCATCTCAGTTGTCACTAGTATGTATAGATCCGAAGCAGTAAAATACCTCGTTTCCTCGTTAAAAATAATAAAAAGCGATTATTTTATAAATTTTAAATACTCGACAGAAATTATCTCCTGACTTGGAAGTGCTTTAAATTTTTTTCTTAGATATGTATGCATATGCAAAATAGTTGTTTGTTAATTGGAATTATATTTTTTTATTTATATTTGTATACAAAGAGTGTTTAATGTTCTTTTGAAAATTGTCCGCTTTTATTTTGTGTAAAGCTTAGAATACAGATCCCAAGAAAAATCAAAGAGATAATTTTCATTATTTCTGTTTCCTGAAAAAGTACTTCGCCGTTGCTGTAAATTTTCTTGAAGTAATAATAATACCAGCATTTTTTTTTTTTTTTACTTAAGACATTTTTATAGAAGAAAATTTCTTTTAAATTTCTTGAGTATCATTTTATAGGAATTATTTGTTTCCTTGAGATGTCTGTTTACAGAAATAATTATAACGCTTTATTCAGATGTTACTTTTTCATTTTATTTTGTTAAATTCCATTTTTTTAACTTATTTTTTATAAAGTTATCTTTTCATTTAAACTGTTTACGTAACCGAGTTATTGATAATGAGTGTTATGATTCTGTGATTTGTGCTATTCTCAGGTACAAAAATGGCAAAACTATTAGAAAACACATAATGAAGCCTTCTTTTCCGATCATTTTGTTGTTGGATACTTGTTTCGTTCTTTAACAATTAAATCGAAAACCTGCTGATCTAGAATTCGAAAACGATAAAGATGTTTTTATTTATAAATATTTGTTCGCTGTGTGAAGCGACACAAACTGCTACGTCTCAATGCAATAAAAAAAAAACAGAAAATATAATACGCGTTTGTCTAAATAAGCACATCACTATTTTGATACAGTGGAGGTTAAAATAATAGTAATGCGTTACATAAAAAAAAGTTCCTAATAAGTTATTCCTTTATTCAATTTGGATCATTTTCAATTCAAATAAAGTTTATTCTTTAACAAAAACCATATAAATACAGGATTACAGTTCATATATCAGCTTTTTAAATCACTTTTTTACAAAGGAATTTTTGGCATACTAATACTAATTTGAATGCCTCTAAATTCCCTTTGACATTTGAACATTTTCTTGCAATTACTTCCATTTAACATGTAATTAATTTTTTTTAATGAGAAAAATTGCGCAACACTTTTCATAAAAAATGGTCAACAATTTGTATTATTATTAAACTAAGAATTAAATGGGCTTCAAAACTACTAAGCATACTAAAAGTTGTCCAACTCTTCTGATTAATTGTTTGGTAGCTTTAAAGTAAATATACTTAATGTGTGTTATTATTTTACTACAAATTTTGAAGCTTTTGTTATTATGGCTTTCTTGGTAAATGCTTGAATGAATCAACTATTTTTAATTAAAAAAATAATATTTATATTTATTGTTTATTTTGCCATCAAAAATACATTTAGAGATCGCTCAAGTCAAAATTGTTAAAGGACAATTAGTTATTAATCTTGAACGGTCCTCCCATTAGAGAACTGGAGATTGCAGAATGAAAAATATTAATAATTTTTACCATAAAAATTACATGTAAAACGGTTTACGCTTTGAATGACCTCTAAGATATTTGTAATTTCAGTATGAGAGCCTTAAAATTCCCAATTAACTTTTTTTGTTTACCACCCTAATGTACATACAAACATATACACAAGAAATATTCAGCTGAATTAAATACTGAATGTTGCGGTTGAAAATACAAATATGAAAATCTTTATTGTTTGATGATTACTCTTCAACTGCCTTTACGATTCAAAAATTCTGTTACAACGTTGAGTTCAAACTTAAAAAACTAAGTATTTAAAATTAGCAGTAAATCTTATTCGAGAGTGAGAGCGAGAAAAGAAAGAGTTTGACATATTTATATATAACTCGCCCTCCCATATTAAATTCGAGTCCCATCGAATTCGGTAAAAATATATTAGAAAAGGTAGACATAAAATTTAAGTTTACTATTATACATTTGAAAATAAAAAAAAAAGATTTACATATATATCATTTTACAGAATTTTTTTTTTTTTTTTTTTTAGCATTTTTTGTTGTTTTTTTTTTTTTTTTTTTTTTAACATTTTAATTACATTGTAAATTATGGGTACCTACTTATATTTGTTATTTCTAAATTTCTAAATCATATACCTATAAAAAATATGGTATACATATGTACATAGTTTCCTATTTATAAACTTTTTTTATTTTTTTTTTTTTTTTATTTTTATGTTTCAATACAGTTTATAGGCTTTAATGGCCTTCTGAACTGTGCAGTATCTACTTTATTGGGATTGCTGTAGTGGTATCTGTTAAACCTTTTAGCAGTTTTTTGTCTGCCTGCAGCAGGATTTTTAATATATAGATTTTGATTTCGTAAATTAAGCGTTACATTTTCTCTTTTAATGTTTTCTCTGTCAATGGCTTTTTTTTTATTTGTTTCAGATCTCTCTTTAACTTCATTTAAATCTATGTTTATTTTATTTATGAAATCTATTGGCTTAAGTTTAGTTGTACTATGAATTGTGTTGTTATAAAAGTTTATTGCTTTTAGTACCAATTCCTCAGAGTCATTCATCTTTTGAGCGTTTTTTAGTATTCTTATGTGTTCTAAAAGAGTCGAATGCATTCTTTCCACATCCGAATTCCCGGTGTGAGAGTTCGGTGTTGTAAAATGGGTTTCTATATTATTTTCTTGACAGAATAATTTTATAAGCGCATTATTAAATTCATTATCCATAACAATTTTATCAGGTTTTCCTAAGAACGCGATTCGCTCTTCAATTTTAGTTTTTACTGTTACCATATTTTTATCGTTTAATTTGTGTGCTGTCCCTAACTTAGTGAATTTATCGATTGTTGTTAAAAATGAAGTTTTTTGTATTTGAAAAATGTCTATATGTATTATTTGATTAGGTTTTTCTGGTGTTATAGTATGTTGAAATTTTTTATTTATGGGTTTTCTATCGTATTTATTTTCATTGCAAACTCTACAGTTATTACAGTATCTATTTATTAGTTTTATTAATTTCGGATTAAAATAATTATCTTTTAGTTCATTGTAGTTTTCATGAATTCCTCTGTGGTTACCTTTCGTGTGAATATCATCAATGATACTCAACAAAGATTCCTCGGATGCAACATCACTTGCAATTTTAGTACATTTTATAAAGTTTATTTTATTATTGTTAGAAAATAATTGTGTTAATTTATTTTGAATTATATTGTATTTATTATCTTCGAGTTCCGAGTATATACCAACTTTTCCATTTTTTAACTCTCGTCTGAACAAATCATTCAAATAATGTGTATTATTTAAATCATTTTCAGACACGTATAATATTTTATATTTTTTGAAAAGTGTTTCTATTTCCTTATGTTTATTTTTTACTAATCTAATTTGCGTTCTGTATTTGTTGACGATTTTATTTATCATGAAAAATTTATTATTTAAACTTTCCTCCACACTATGAACTTCAGCTAAAGGCGGTTGAGTCAGTTGCACTCTGCTCAAAAAGTCCGCCACGTTATTCTCCTTGCCTTTTATGTATTCGATATCAAAGTAAAACCCGTCTAGTAAAATTTTCCACCTGATGATTCGCGAATTTGGGTCCTTAAGCGAATAAAGCCATTTCAGGGGCTGGTGATCAGTTTGGACTAGGAACTTTCGACCGTAAAGGTATGGACGATAATATTTTACTGACCACACAATGGCTAACAGCTCCTTCTCTAACGTTGAGTAATTTTGTTCGTGCCCATTCAGAGTCCTACTGGCATAACTTATCGGTTTTCCTTCTTGGCTTAATACCGCGCCAATGGCTACGTTACTAGCATCAGTAGTTAATACGAACTTTTTACTAAAATCGGGATAGCGCAATAATGGCGGATTTACTAAAATATTCTTTAACTTTTCGAAAGACTCAATGTATGATTTGTCGTTTACATCGATTTTACTGTTTTTCTTCAAATATTTAATTATAGGATTAGCTACTAAAGAATAGTTTTTAATGAATTTGCGGTAATAGCCGGTTAGGCCCAGAAAAGATTTAATATCTTTAACTGTTTTTGGTAGTTCCAAATTTTGTATAATACTTATTTTTTCGGGGTTTGGTTTTATTCCCTCATTTGTTATAATATGACCAAGGAAACTTGTTTCTTTAGATAAAAATTTACACTTATCAATTTGTACTTTTAGGTTAAATTCATTTAGTTTATTAAATATTTTTTGTAAGCTTTCTAAATGTTCGGTTAAAGATGTCGAAAATACTAATATGTCGTCCATATAAATAATACAGATTTTATTAATATAATCCGACAAAATGTAGTTCAGCATTCGCTGGAATGTGGCAGGCGCATTTTTGAGACCGAATGGCATTCGAATGAACTCGAAATGCCCCATAGGAGTCGAAAAGGCAGTTTTTTCAATATCGCTATCATCCATTAATACTTGATGAAAGCCCTTCGCCAAGTCCAATGAAGAAAAATACTGCGCCTTACCTAACTTATCAAATAGGGACTCTATGTTCGGTATGGGAAATTTGTCGTCTACCGTAATCTCATTTAATCTCCTAAAATCTATTACTAATCGCCATTTTCTTTCATTTGAATTATCTGATTTTTTTTTTTACTATCCACAATGGGGAATTGTAAGGGGATTTACTAGGGCGTATTATATTTTCTTTCAACATTTCATTTATTTGCTTTTCTATTTCATTCTCTAGGATCTGTGGATGTCGGTAATTTTTGCAATAAATTACTTTATTAGAATTAGTTATGATTTTATGTTTTACACAAGTGGTTGTTGTTAAGTTTTGCCCTTTAATGTAAAATGTCTTTTTATTTTTATGTAGAAAATTTTCTAATAATTTATTTTCTACGTTATTTAAAGTTGTTGGTATTAGCTCTTTAAATTTATCCAGCTCAAACTTTTCTAAATAGTTTATTTCCTCATAGGATATATTAAAATTATTATTATTTAAATTTATTTTATTGTTATTAATTATAAGATTATTATTCTGAAAGTCTATTATTGCACCGAAAGGGCGTAAAATATTTATTCCTATTATGCAATCAAACTTTTTATCGATAAAATTCACTAACTTAACGGACATAGTACTATTTTTTTCTTTAAATTCACTTGGCACATCAACAATGACCTCTTCTTTTATTATATTATCACCAACTAGGGTATGCAACAAAATTGGTTTTATTAATTTTTTTGATTTTCTTAGTTTTGAAAAGAATGTGTAATCCCCTAAGGTTGTAGCAGCGCCACTATCGATTAGGCACCTTGTTTTAGTATTATTTATGGTTAGTGTAATTATGGGTAATGATAATTTCGAGGCTGAACAGGAAAATTTTCTGTATAATTTATAGCATCTATTTCCATTGACTCCAAATTATTATTTCGGCTGTTATTGTTAGACTGCTGAGGATTTGGTTGGAAGTGACTAGTATTGCGGAAATTATAATTATTACTTTGTGGGTATGGATTAAAATTTTGGTTATGAAAATTTCCGAAATTTGTATTGAAACTATTAGGGTAAGTATTATTTTGGCTTTGAAAATTCGAACAATTTGCTCTGGGATTATTAAAGTTATTATATTGGCTACCCAAATTAGGCAAGTTGTTAGAATTTTGATACCGCTGAACATTCATACCATTTGAATAGTTACGTCTATTTCGAATGTTATGGGAATTATTTTTGCTGCTTGAATAGTTATTATTATTTTGCAAATTATTATATGGAAAGCTATTTGCATGTTTATAATTTACTAATTGGATATCTTTCAATAAATTATTTTGTAAATAAAACGTATAAGCTGTATTTATCGAGCTTATATTATTTTGCAGTAAAAGAGATTTAATATGTACTGGTAAATAATTGGCATAAACATCAAAAATTAATTTTTCGTTATTTAAGGGAGTATACATTTCGTTGGGTTCTAAAGAGTATTTCGTGTTCATTTGGCTTAGTATCATTCTTAACTTACAATGTAACTCTTCAATGTTTATGGCTTCGATATTAAGAGCATCTATTCTTAAATTAAAAAACGTTCTTTTTATTCCAAATTCTTCTTTAAGTTTACTCACAATATCATCCCAGGTAGGATTAACTAATGTCTCAACTGCTCTTAATGCGTTTCTCTGTAAACGGTTGCTAAGAACTCTTTGCAAAGTACCTAAGTGCTCAATTGGAGTCAATTGGAAAACGGTTGAGACGTCTCGAAAATAATTACTAAGTGAGTACTCGCTACTTCCAGTAAACGGCGGTAGGCTCCTCGCTTCTCGTAAACATTCAGCTAGTGTCAACGCCATTGTTTTGTTTTTGTCAAAAAGGTTCTGCTTCCGCTACAGTTTGTGCAAACTGCTCTTGTGTTGTTGTTGTAGATTCTCTCGCTTTGCTGATGTTGAAAAATTTACAATGCAAACGATGATTATGTATATTTTTTTTTTTTTTTTTTTTTTTTTTTTTTTTTTTTTTTTTTTTTTTGCGGTCTCTTAAGATGAAATGATTCTTTTCGGTATATTAAATATGGTATTGCTCTATTCTCTTTTTTTTTCAAGTTCAAATGAAAGTGAAAATATGAATTTTGTCTTTTCAAGGTCAGATGAAAGTCACTTATTTTCGTTAGAACATATGTGGTTTTGTTGTTGTAATATATTGTTCTGGTTGCATTGACTTTACAATTTTTATTTCTTTTATATGCAAACCTCGTTTGTAATTCGAACACGAGTTTTTCTTTTTTTTTTCGATAAATGTTTATTTCACAATATATATGTGTGGTCAAATTTAGGAACAAACTCAAACCACAAACACAAAGTACTTATTTTAGTAGCATTAAGTTTTGAAGTGTACTTTTCATTTATTTATTTAATTAAATCACGAAAAGTTATTAATTTGCTTTGCACGCAAAATGTTCGGTTTGGATACGAAAATTTAACACAACGTATCCCATCCTCGTCGCCAGAAATATTCAGCTGAATTAAATACTGAATGTTGCGGTTGAAAATACAAATATGAAAATCTTTATTGTTTGATGATTACTCTTCAACTGCCTTTACGATTCAAAAATTCTGTTACAACGTTGAGTTCAAACTTAAAAAACTAAGTATTTAAAATTAGCAGTAAATCTTATTCGAGAGTGAGAGCGAGAAAAGAAAGAGTTTGACATATTTATATATAACTCACATACGCCACAGTATGCGTCACTGTCAAGAAAATACGCTGAACCCAGCCACACCCCATACAAATTAGAACAAACGCTGGCTACAAGCTCAGCGACAACATTTAGCTTTAGTAAAACGAGCAGACCACTAAATAACTAAATAAGTGCTAAACTTAAATTTGAACATACGTATGTATTTATGTATGTACATATATAAGTCACGCGTAAATTGGTGTGCGTAACTTATTAAAGCATTAAGGATATTCATGCTGAGCGTTCGACGCTCTGCTGCACCTCGACACACAGTTGGTGGTTGCCACCGAGACGCTACGTCATTCAATCAATACGAGTATACAGTGTATGTGTTTAGATGTTGTGATGTTGTGACTGTCGTTGACACTGGTAGGAGCGACGTAATTGCATACATACATACTTATACATACATAAATAGTTCAATAATCTATTTTTGTAATATAAACATACATTTGTATGTATGTATTTGTAACGATTGGAAATATTGATATTTGGCGCGGGTGTACTATGAATCTACGCTTTGCTGTAAGCTTTTGACTCGGCACTCTTGTATAAGTAGGTTGTGTGTATGTAGGCGCGTGTGTGTGCGTATGTATGTATATGTTTCGGCGCTACAGTTTCGTAAAATTCAATGTCGATACATCCATCTAATTTCATTTCACATTCCTCCTCTCATTTCATTATATTCGAGCGTCGTGACACTCAATTCTCCACCTACAACTTATTTCATACCCACATCTCGTGCCTTACTCCTTCTCGATCTTACGTTTGCTGCCCTTCCTTTCATTTTTATTTTGGCCTTTTGCTGTTGCTGCCATGTCATCTTGGCCAATTTTTTCTTGTGGTTCTCGCTTGTTATTGCGCTTGTTTCTGTCAAATGTTGTTGGGTGTTTTTTTCTTACCAGCGCTGTCATTGACATGTTTTTCTCAGTTTTTATTATTTTTTCATGCACCGTTGTCTCTGCTCGCTACTCGCTGCACGTTGCTATCGACGGGTGGCGCTGTCGAATACTCTGAATAAATTGATGTGGCTTTCGCGGAATTGCATGGAATTTGTTGTACTTAACTATACACATATGTGCATATACATATATAATTCATGAGTTTGTATGTATATACGAGTTATCCTGCTTAAATGTATACATTCTGTGTTATGTCCTACGTAAGTATGCGCTGTAAAATATCAGTGTGTGTTTAGTATTGTAACGGTTATATCTACACGTTTTAAGCTAACTAATTTGATGTTTCTGTAGTCTAAAAATAATTTAAGAATATCAAGTGCCTTCTAGCAACTACGAGCAATTTACGGGAGTTAGTTTAATGGTTGAACTTGTTGGAACGTACACATGTTTTAGTAACTTTTCAATGTATGAGTATAAGAAATATGTAAAGAACTTATGAAATGCGTGTAGATACGGGTGTTTGACTTTTTTTTGCCATGCGGATAAAGCAGAGAAGCATTATAAACGAAGTTCTAAGAGAATTTGCGATATGTAGTTAGGTGAAAGTGTGTGTCGCTGATGACCTCCGACGCATATTTTGACTATAGGTGTAAACCTCATTGTTTTACGTTGTTTAAAAATTGCATATTCTGCTCATTATCATGATTTCTTTAGTTATACGAAGTACATTGATAATTACCAAATGACGAGTTGAGACTGAACATGCTCTTAACGATCGTAACAATCAAAAGCAACTCATGTTTGCTTGAGAACATGAAAAAGCTACGTTCATCCACGCTGAAGAGCTTTGACCAGTGACCCAAGTGTGGTGAATTCCATCGCAGATATTTTAAAGTACCATTTTCCTCGGACCGTACGGTACGGTCACTCTATAAAAATTAAACTTAGTTAATTACCTAAGAAAATTAGAGATAAAAAGAACATTTGTTGCAATAAATGCCTAGAAGTATGAATTTGCTAGCAAATGAAGGACACCATTTAGATTCAAACGTATTTTCTTATTTTTAGATTCATATTTAATATTTTATTATGCAATAAATTGCAAAATTAAAATAAGTGGAACGCGTTCATGTTTCAGGTAAAATCTCGTAAATTTGAATTGCATTGCCCTAATTGGTTGCCACCGAAAATTTAAGCAGATTTTAACTCAACACAAAATTCTGAAATTTTTTAAAATATGTTAGGTCTCAAAAAAAGTATGATCATAGAAACTCAACTAATTAAAACTGTCGGTTTCTGGCGTTTAATTAAATAAAAATCTTATTAAATATTTTTTATATTTTCAGAAATTCGTATTTAGTTCATTTTCTTTGTTATTCTTCACCGTCTTAGTGCTGTTTCCATCTGGAGAAATTTGTTGCCCATCGCTAAAGATTGTCTGGGTTCCTATTTTTCAAACGCTTCACCTGAATTCATGTTCAGTAGCGTTAAGAAGTGCTCCTTCCGAACCTTAAGTGTGCTCTGTGCGTTTGTCGACATATTTCCATATTCGTCCTTGCAAAAACCAGCACTTCGCACTCACGCCTTTCCGGCTCTCATTTCTTCCTCTTGAAAATACGTCTCTCTTCCTTCCTCTTCTCCCGATTTCGCTAAATTGTTGCACACAGGGCTGCAGGCTGGCTTTTTAAGCTGTATATTTCTCTGCAGCAGCGACGCGGAATTCCTCGTCGTACCAACTGTTTCTTCGTGGCTGGTAGTGGCTAACCACCTCCACCGTAGCGGAACGAAGAGATTGGGAGATGTTATCCCATTGCTCCTTAATATCGGGGCGTTTATTCGCAGCTGTCCGTTGCGACTGCAGCTTTTCGATGATGAACTTTGATGAGGGTTCTTCAGCGCAGTCAAAGCTTGCAGGCCCGAAGCGTATCTCGCGACATCGAGCACTTGGATAGAGGCACCTTCCCTATAGAAGGTCTGGACATTCCAGGTGCATATCCGTAAATCGTGGTCCTAGTTTCGTTAGCGGCGGTCGTCAACGTATAGATAGGTCATTATCCGAGGTTTTCTGTGGTTTTTAATTAGAGTTTATGTTTTATGTGGCTGGTCCGAAACCTAACGTACAACTCATTGCTGAGGGTTAGAAATGTTTGAGTTAGAGCCGATTAATCCAAGACAGACGCCCGCTTGCAGCCGCACCTCCGAACCTCCGAATATATCGAAATGAACCCACAACAGCTCCCTCTCTATTAGTCGTGAACCAAGGGCCCACACGGATTAATTACCGCATCTCGCACATGGGCTGCTTACTTTGCCCTCAGTGCACGAACGTGTACATAAGATTAGTGATTGAGGTAATATTGATCTATGTAATCATAAGACAAGAACGAAATGTGAATCACATATGGATTCATAAGAATGTGAAAAATACTGACAAAGTTTATATCAATTCCAAAAAATATTGTAAATATTCTTTACTGATACCTTCCCACTCCTTTCGATGGGCCATCACTGATAGACAAGGTAATACATTTTTATTGAAGTGCAGTGTTGACGAACATGAAAATAAGTAGGACCATTTGTGATACCGCAACGATGGAGTTGATGGCATTATTAAAAAAATACTAGACACAACAAAAAAATAGGGAAATAAAAATTCGAAAGAATATCAAGAAAACGAATATTAAGTACTTCGTAGAGAGAAAAAGGTGGTTCAAGAGAAATGAAGGGATATAAAAGATAAAGGTGACTGAAAAACAATGAAAGTCACAGGGCAGACAGTTCTGGTTGAAGTGTCTAGGTGGCTAACACGTTGCCTATGCAAGTACGACAAAATATTGGATGGACGCTATTGCGTTGGCATTGCTGTTGACAGGTGAGCGGCAACCAACAACACAACAGAGTATAATAACAAAGTCAAAGTAAGTCAAATGTGGTCCAAATGCGGCTGAGAGTGAGTGATATCGAGGCAAATTGCCAACCAGAAGAAACTCATGAATGAATGAAGCAGTGCTGTTTGCGTCGACTGAAACTTAGCCAAATAGGCAATAAGCAAGCCTATCTGTATGTGTGTATGTGTTTGTATACTCGTCCTTTGCCTCAATCTCTCCAAAGGTATTATTAAGATTGTTAAAAGCCAAAGATATTGATTTATGCAGATAAGCTACATTATACCAAAGTGGCAGGTAACAACGAAGTAGGCAGCGAAGCAACAAGCAATGTGTAAGCTGAGGGGTGAATATACGAGTATGTATGTTTGTGTATGTAGATTTGTATAGCTGCTGAAAATACACAATGAAACATCTAACTAATACAACAGTAACTTCTGCGAGCGTAAGATGGAAAGTGTAAAGAAGTCTGAAAGGCAGCGGACGAGGTATTCGAAGGACTATGCATTTGACACAGTGTGGTAGAGAGAATTTATGGACCCATCACATTGTTGTTGTGCTACGTAAGGATGTGAAATTGAATAAAATGGAAAGCTGCATTCGGTGCTGTTTAAGCATTTTTATTTTAATTTCTCTTTTAGTCCTCCGCATGCTACACAATTTTTTTTTACATGTCTTAGGCTTTTTGTTTGTTTATCATTTCTTTGTTCCTTTAATTTTCAGCGAAATTCGTTTAGACGTGTTGGAAGGTGAAATGAAAAATTTAAAAAAAAAAAAAATTAGCCGACATTGTATTAAGAAGGTGTAAATGGCAGCTACTGAAGCTCCATAGAAATATTTTGTATATACATACGTGTATGTATGTGCAATCAAATTTTTTGTTTTTGTGTGAACCGATACCTGAAGCTGAACTGTTATTGGCACCGAAGTTAATCAAAGGAAAACATTAATGCTAAACTCGTTAACGAGCAATAAAGGCGATACATGTAAAAAAAAGAGAGTAAAAAAAATTGTATTACGCTTTTGCTTTCAGAACAAGGCTGTATTATGATTACTTGCTATGACTTTTAAAGCGGTCCTTTTGCCATGAATACTTTTTTTGAATATATTTTTCTGCTCTTCAATGAGGGTAAAAAATAACATTAAAGGTAGAACTGAAGAGTTTCAAATAAAAAAAAACGCCATTTTTTTTTAAATAGTTTGCATTTTTGATTGAACTTAATTCTAAATGCTTCTTAATGTACTTTTGCTTTTATGATGTGGGGAAATATTAATGTATATTGGAACAAATTTCTCATTCCTTCATCAAAAAATGATTTAGCCCGCGTTTAAGCGGTTTCTGAAAGTTGCGACATATATTCTTTTCGAAGATTGTTTTCATATTTTTGTAAAGTTTGAAGATGGTTTGCTCTTGTTAAGATACTTTACTACCATTGAAATTTGTATAGTAATGCCGGAGAATTTCTGGTGTACCCCTAGCATAATCGATTTGATTGCTTTGCCGGATACACTTTTTTTTATGCAAACTAAGGAAACGAAATGTGCTAAAAACAGAACAAACAAATCCGTCTATTGTATCGTGTTTTATTCGTTATATTTTACCTTACAACAAATTTAAAATTATATATTTTCTGATTTATAGCCAAATAGCTTTAACTGTCAAAATTAAAGAACTTCGCTCTATGCCGTCATGCTTTGAACACTTTGAAGACAGCAAGCGACAAGCAGCATCTGTCAAATATTGAAATACACACGTTCTTTCTAATTTTGCCGACAACAATGAACAGTTGTAGAGCTGCCACTCAAATGTGAAATGTAAAATTGTTCAAGGCTTTAACAAGTCTTACGTTATTTTACCAACAAAGACATAAAATAGCTCTAATATTTCATATGTAATAATAATCGATCTTTTGAAACTTTTTTATTGCACAAAAAATTTCACTTACAACAAAATATTTCAATTTTACAGAAATGAAATATTTTAATGTGGCAACAACAAATGAGCTGTTGGATATGTCGCTGAAGTCTTTAAAATATTCAAGAAGCTGGCTTGAAAACGACATTTGGAGACAATGAAATTTCGCTGTCGATACTTCGTGAAGTGCAGTCGTCTAATTGTTCAAAGCATCAGGTTTCCTAAAATGTGTCCAAAACCTCAATCGCTGAATATTTTCTTTTTTTATTTACTTATGTTTTTGATATTGACCAGCCTTTTGAATGCTTAAGTTATTTAATTTTTTAAATAATGCGCAGTTTAGAGCACTGACTGATTGCAACGAATTCGATTCTATTTTGTCAAACAGGATATATAACACCTGGGCGTATACGTAACTTTTGTCATATGTAAGGTACATATTGCGCAGCACATTTTATATTAAATATATAGTATATTGTTTTAAAAGTGGCAACATCCAAATTAAACGTCAATGTTCGCTATCCAATATCGAGCAATATTACATATATTCTTTCAATCTTTCGGCGACGGTGATCTTCGAAAATAATGTGATTTTACCTTCTTTTCCAAAAATAATCAATATGAAAAGGCGATTGTGAAGTCGTTAATTCAGGTACAAGTTTCGAAATTTTAATAAAATATGGAAATAAATAAACAAATTTTATTCAAATTTCAAATTTTTGTTTATAAATTTTTTTAGCAGCACGTTAGGAATTTTGCAAATAATAAAAAAAAAAATAAAAAATTATTGACGTCAACAAATGGGATAAGAACAAGGGAAAAAATAGAGAATGTTTTTTTTTTGAGAGCGTAAAAATTAAAATAGAAAGCTTTGAAGTTATTGGTTGATATTGTTATAAAGCCGAACATTTTATAATTATTTCGTTAGTTCTTTTTCATTTGATATCAAAATCCTTATGATTATAAGTTTATGAATCCTGGTTCCAATGAAACTTTAAAGTAGTTAAAAATAAATTTGAAAAACTTACTTACTTTTGGTTTGATCTTTTCGTTCTATAGTTATCGTGTATTATTTGACTATGAGAAAAAGGCAATGCATTCCATACTTCCCACTAGGTATATAGTCGTATACGTGTAAGTATATGAATGATAGAACGTTTATCTGCAAATACTACTTGACTTTGGCTTACATTAACGAAAATTTCGATTCGATAGCGATTAATCAAAATTGAAATCCTATTTGTCCTGAAATCAATGAAAACAAATCCAATAAGCTGGCAATAATCTGAATGAATGTGTTGCGGCAACACACAAGGTTGCATAAGAAGATTGGCACACGTAGACACATACATATAAGTATTTTTGTCACACAAACTCTTACATATTTCGTATTCATAAGCAAGTAACTTATGTAAGCCACTTCATACGAGTTATTCATGCTATGCACAGCTATGGGGATGAAGAGTCAAAGTTTTCCACAAATAAGCGCATAACAATTATTATCGATTTAGGCTCATGCCAAAATCAATGGTACATGATGTCAAATCAATTGAAATGATGGCAATAGATGAAGGACTAAATTGTGGAAGGCGCGTGCTGGAGTTAATACGAAAATAGGGAGAGTAGTGATAGAGAGTAAATATTATGTTAAATCAATGAGCCGGCCTACGCACAATACATAATGCTTTAGCAAGCAAATATTAAAAAATCGGTTGTCATTGCAATGAAGATATTTCACATTTTTGGAGAGGCAACTTGTTTTTTATAATATGAAGATGCAGCCACTCACTTCTTAAAATTAGTTATGTGTTCTACACATCAAAATAAAATATTCTCTTTTATGCTCACTCCGATTTGTGTAAGTGTATTTAAAAATGCTTAGTAATAATATGATGACTCAATAATTTTATAAAAAGTTTAAAATTTTCCGAAAAAATTTTAGATTTTTTAATAAGTAAATAAAGTGTATTTATCTCAAAAAAAAATGGAATTTAAAACAAAGAAAAATAAATTTCTTTAGTTTGTTTGTTTGTGGCGATGCTATGATTTTTTTTGCACATGTTATTTAAAGACTTCTTATGCAGTGACAGTCAGCATTTTTTAGGCGAAAATGTTCGAAAAAAAATTTCTTGCCATCTCTAATTTATCATATTAAATCGTCAGTTTAAACCTTTTTTAATTATAATATCATTAACGAAAAATAGATATGGCACGAATAGTAAATCTAAACATGAAGGCAAATATCTTATCAAAATTAATATTATTCTGCTCCTTTCAATTTCGCTTAGCAATGCTCACAATATTTAAAAATATTTTCTTCATAGTCAGGTAAGTAGTTTTCATTAGCGTTGTATAAGAGTCACAATTTTTGTCATAAAATTTCTACATTGAGAACTTGCTATATTTAGCTTTTCATAATAGCGAAGGGTTTGATTTGCGCTTACCGAGAAACAGTCATAGCGTTCTTCCTCTACCAACTAAGCTCTTTTGAGAAAACAATCTCTAGTGGAAACTTTTACTCACCCTCAACACAATGAGAATTAATCAATTTTTAATTCTTTTCCTAATATTACAGAATACAATTTTTTTAAATTCAGTGTTTAAATTCGACCGTCGATGCCAGTTTCTCACTAGATACATTTTTTGGAAAATCATACTACAAAATAGTGAATTAAGATTTTTATGCAATGTTCCTGAATTTTTATTAAAGCTTTTATTTCAAGATAATAAACACACATTTTTTGGATACATCGACATATTATATTTTTGGCGAGATATACTCGTAGTACAAAATTGCACAGGGAACAATTTTAAGTTAATATTTTGAAAATTGTCCGAGGAAAGCACACTTGTTGTTATGAAATTGACAAGAAGTTGGAATTTTTTTTTCCAAAATTTGAAAGAAAATATAGTATGTTCTTATACCTATTTCAAACTTCCACTTAAACGTGTTATAAACACACGTACCAAGTACCCAATAGATACTTTTGAAAATAATAAAGTGTGTTTGCGTATGCTACTCTCCATATGCGGCATTCTTTTCAATTCGCCCAAAGTTCTTTAACTTGAGCCACTTAACTCATTTCCATGAAGCAGTTCCGAGCGCATTTTCTTATAACCATACGTTTTTTTTTTTTTGGTTGCTAACGTTGCAAGCGGTTCTTCTTGCCATTTATCTGCTGCGCGCGCTATGGCGAAAGCAATCTGTTTTCTTCGGCACAATTCAAACACATTCACTCGTGAATCTGAGCTGCTCACTCATGTGTGTACGATGTCCCATTTACTCGCATGTTTTTTTCTTTTTTGTGTATGTTTGTTGAAAGTGTGTGTTGCTAGTTGACTTGCCTCGGATATGGTAGCATGACAAATTGTTGCAAATTGAAGTCATGTATGCGGATTATAGTGAATGCGATTCGTCTTGCTACCAACTTGTTGAATGCTTGAAACATAGAAAAAATTCTACAAATACAACGAAAATATGCAACAAAGTAGAACACAAAAGTTTAGGGATAAGGACAAAAGCATTTTCAGCTATACAAGTTGTGACATACTAACATTTTCAGTTGCTGCTTCAATGAATTCAAATAGTTTATTTGGTAAAGTGCACCATCTGCTAAGGAAGAAGCTTTGAAATAGTTCTTTTTTTATTATTATTTATTTCGATAACGATAGAGTAAGTGATTTCTTTTTTTTTAAATTTCAAACCTTTCTCAACACTGTACACTTTTTTTCCAATTTTAGTAAATTAATATGCAAGTTTTAACACATTAGAACTTTCCACTGATTTTCTGGAATTACTTTCCGCAGTATTTGCTCTATAAACACTATAACAAATTTTATTTAAAGGTTAAAAATTCGCAACTTTTTTAAATTTTTTTCAGTTTTTACAGCTAGAAATAAACTGCATTTTAACTGAGTAGTAAAGGAATTGAAATAAAAGTAAACTACGTTGTCAACGCTTGAAGATTGTCGATATTTGGTGTACTATGGTATAGTCATGGTACACACTGCATTGCGTTTCAAAGATGGGCGGTTTTGTTTGAAGTATTATTTAAATAATAATTTAAAAAAAGTCAGAAATTTTATTTAAAAAAATTCAGAAAATTTATAAAATTTTTTTTTTTGGAAATTTTCTATTTTTGTTTCAAAAACATATTATATATCATCATCCATCATTTAAATAAGTTTGTGAGTCATCCAATTATTAAATTACATTATTTAATTTCATGAAATTAAATTACCAAATTTTATATTTTTGTATGAAGAATAAACTGTGATTTTTTATTTAAATTATTTTAAGTAGAATATATTATTGTATAACGAGTAAAATGTTAATAGTTTAAATAATTTTGAAAATCTAACCAATTTTGGATTCCTCATTCAAAAATTTTTAAATACGAATAAGTTTTCATTAATTATTCTAATAGTTATGAATAACGAATACATTAACCTTCATCATCTAAATAAATATAATTGAATAGCCAATGGAGTATGTGGAAAAGTAAATTTTCGTGCTTGATAAATCTGTGCCTTGGATCTAGGAAAGTATGGCCGGAAGGAATGTGATCCCTATACATTTTTCAAGGACGTCTGTTGAGCTTATTAAAGTTTTTGTCAATATTTTGCCTTTCAAATCTACTTTATTTTTTCTCTGAGCCTACGCTAGAAATACTTTATGCTCATCCATATCCCTGAATAAATTTAATGTCTCAGTCGTATATAATAAAAATGCTTTTAAAAAAATTATCTTTAATATAAATTCGGCTTACATGGAGTGCAATGGATATCATTAGTCAAGAATGATACATAAGAGGATTACGCAACCTCAAAAACTCTGACGTCACGCAGTGGTCTGCAAGCGGAAAATTCTTGGCGAAACGAAGCTACAACATTATTTTCCGTAAAATGCAGATGTCTTTGAAGTTTTTGGTTCGCTGATTTCAAAAATGATGTCAGAATGTAAAAATTCAAAATGGCGGACACAAAATGGCGGACGAATTTTCGGAAAAAATTGTTTTAAGAGCGGAAATTAAGTGTAAGGGGAGTTTTGAGGTCTCTGATTTCAAAACTATGTCAAAATTCAAAGATGGCTGACACAAAATGGCGGACAGTTTTTAGGAAAAAGTTGTTTTAAGAGCTGAAAATAAGTGTAAGGAACTTTTTTAGGTTGCTGATTTCAAAAATTCAAAATGGCTGACATATAATAGAGAACAGTTTTTTGGAAAAAAGTAGATTTAAGAGCTAAAATTTAGTGTACGAGGGTTTTTAAGGTTGATCATTCGAAAAATGATTTCAAGCTACTGCGTCGAAAAAAACAATCTGTAGCACGAATCTGAAGGATTCCGAAACTCTTTCTTGAATGATATGAAACAATACACTTCTAACAATCCCCTATATAATATTTTTTGGGCAGGATATACTGGTATCACAACTTTTTCACACTTTTTGTTATAATTTTATGTAAAAGTAATGAAACAGGCAAGTAAGTGTGTTCAACACACACATTCAACACACGTAAATGACAAACACAAACATGTGTAATCGAAATCTCGTTTTTTATACCTTCAAAATCACACTCCATTTTGCAGAACACAAAAATGGATTCAATAAATGTATAATTTAACATCAAAAACGGGTTTTGTAGCAGTAGTAATACGCATGGCAACGACTAGCCTAGCAGTGTCAACTTCAAACAGCTGTAGAAAAACGCACATGTAGGTGACTGCTTTATACATTCCCTTTCTAAGAACAATTTTGACCAAGTATTGTTAAATTTTGCACTTTTAGCCAGCTTTTTCGAATTATCGACCGGTGTGCGTCAGTGCATCACCGAGTAGAGAAAATGTCGGAGCGAACAAGAAGAGAATAAGAAAAAATATAGTTAAGCAACTTTTACATAGAGCGGGCAATTTATTGTTTAATCATTTCATTCCGATATTTCTCTGTGTTTTCTTAATATTTGTGAACATAAGAAAGCAAAACATAAGCGATAAACTAAATTAAATTGCAAGCATGAATAAGCAAACAAAAAACACAAAAGTATCTAGCAAATATTGCCATTATCAATTTTAAGTGCTTGAACCATGTGAAACACATGCAAGCAAATTGCTTGTTTACAACCTGTACTGACTTCACATCTGTCAAGTTCGGCAAACCCAAAATAACTGTACCCCGGAATGCGTCATCTTTAGCTTTCTGCATCTTGGCTGTATCGTGAACATTAGTGATAAAACTCAATTTGGGCTCTTCTATCTCTCTCTCTCTCTATCTCTCTCTCTCTCTCTCTCTGCCTTTCTCTCTGAGATACGGTCTTATAAATACCTTGCTGACTAATAAGCGTTCAGTTATCGCAGGTGTGAATCTGTGAAATTCATCTTCAGCGGCAGAGGAACTTTTGCACCTGGGCATTTCATCGCTGGATATTTATATTAAAAGTTGCTAAAGAAAAGCACTTTTCCGCCTTCACACCTACTGTTGTAACATAGTGATATCGTACTATAAATAAATATAATTTTCTGTGACAAAAACTGTTAAAATGGCGTCTAATAAATATATTCGTTGTAAAAAAATTATGCGGTACTTTTTTATAGACAAAGAATGTCTATGAGTGAGACATCTGTCCGTTCCGTTAGATATTATCACAATTAGCTAAAAGTTATTTAATTTTATTGCTTTTAAGTTTAAAGGTAGATTAGATGTTGGAAAAATTATAAAGATATTATTTCGCTGATGTAAATACTTAAATAAATGCGCTACTAAACTCAATCGGTGGTCTAATTTTCAAAGGGACTTCAAGTAACATTTTTTTATATTAGTGCTATCTGTTTGTTGACTAGCACAAATCAAACTTAAAACGCACGCTTTTCGTACAATTAAATTGTCTGCCCTCTTCGCTTTATTATACATAATCTAAATCTAATGAATCTAAACTTTTAAAAGCAAACAAAAACCACTCTTAAAACCTCATATAGAAGTAACAAGGTATTAGTGTGTACTAAGTAAATGTATAGCTTATAACCAATTTCATAGCGCCTGTTGGCAAACGAGCTGTTATTGTGACACTCCGTTGCGCTACGCTATCGCATCTCCACACCAACGCTTTCCCAAAAAATTGTTTGTTCACAAATCAAGCGCGTAAATACGTCACTCTCAATACAATTATACAGAGGCATTGAAAGAAAATTCATCATCGACTTCGACATCAAAATCAACATTAGTAATGCACAATCACAGCAACAGCAGCAGCAACAAGAAATCTACAGCTGTGACCGAGCACAGCTGAAAGCTGACCAAAGCTAACAAAGCCATCATGACATGACCGGCCGATAACAGGAGTCGTCAGTCACGCAGCCTGTAGGCATTTGTCTATTGACTTGAACTTACTTACTAGTTATAGGAGTACACAGTATTTTGTAAGCTGTTTGATTTGATATTTAGAACTTTTTGTCTCTTAAGATGTGGCGGGGAGAAAGGTTGCACACAAACTTACAAACGCACATAGTCACCAATTTGTTATTCATTTCGTATTCAGTTTCTTTAAGTAGAATAATTTGAGGGTTTTGCTTTCATCTGTTTGCGTTCGTCATGGCGTGTCCTTACTACTATTTATTGCTAAGGGTCTCAATTTTTGGTTTTCTGTTTTGTTGTTATTCGGGTGTGTATTACAGAAGTTTGGTCCTTTGTTTTCTGCTACCAACAAATTATGCTACTGCGTATTGTACATATAAATTGCTTGAGGTGAAAACAAAACTGGTATACAAAATTGCCAGTCCATGAACTATTATTTAGAGAGGAAAGTCTAACCAGTTCGTTATGATAAAAAATTATACCAGTTCTGCCAGTGAAAAGTAAGATTATAGTTAGAATTATTCCTGAATGTGATGGACTTTATTAAGGCTTAAATCTTTATTGTATATTCATAGTCTCTCTATAAAAACTCGAAATTCAATATAAAAGGCTAATCTTTCTAAATGTGTGTAAGTTTTGCACTATAAAAGCGTTTATATTTAAGTTGTTCCGGAATTTAAAATTTGCTTAATAATTTTGAGCTAAAGATATTAAACATTTAAATTTATGTCTTATTAAAGCATTTTGATCTGCAGTAAGCTTTTATTTTTGTAAAATTGAAATTTTTTAACAAGTTAAATGAATTATTCGAATATCAATAGTTGGAATGCTTTGTAAAGTACTATTTTGCTTAATTCCACATATCTAAAATAACAAATTTTTATGTTATTAAGTACTAAGGATATGCTTTATATAAAAGTACAGAACAGAAGTGTTTAAACAACTTTTTATTTACTAAAATTTGGAAAAGAAATTCGACCTGATGGAGTAAAACAAATTTATAAACAAATCAAATTATACATATGCATATCAAAGTACATCTATTTTTTGTTATTGTTTGGCCTTATTAAATTTATTTTTCAGGTAAAAATTAGATCATTCTCTAAGAAAAACTGTAGACACAAATATTTTTTAACTATTTACAAAATGTACAATGATTTACCAAAAATTTTAGAATTGCGAACGAGCGTCATTAAAAAATTGGCTAAAATCAGTGGTAATTCGTAGACTCCAGAAACTTTCACTTTGTTATACTAAAATTGAATGAGCTAAAAATTTGCATACCCCAAAAAAATCTTAACATTTTTTTAAGGTGTTTAATATTTTGATGAAATTTGTATGAATGTTTTCTAGATTTTTTATAAGATTCAAAAAGTTGCATTTAATGGTGTTTGTTAACGATGGTTTCATTGGAAAAGAATTTTCAACAATTGTACGATACATAAATTGTCAAAATATGTCAATATTTGCTTGTGCTATAGTTTGTGAACATAGTATATGTACTATGTGTACATTCAGACATGCACAATCTCTCTGGTGGTTCGAAATTTAACATTTAAATGTATGAATACTGCTCTAAAGAAAATATCACAAGAAATACTTTCATTATATCTGTAGCTTGAACAAGTGCTTTGACGTTGCTGAAAATTTACTTGAAGAAATTAAAATACGATCATTTTTTTCTTGTCTCTTTAGACTGATTTAAGAAACAATTTTGTTTTCACTTTTTTAGCGTCATTTCATTAGAATTTTTCGATTTTTTTGAGAGCTGTGTACTAAGCTGTGGGAACTTACTTTTAGAATAGCTGTAAAAAATTGTCCTTGAAACTCAATATTAAGCCCGAAAACTATTTTTATTCATTGTATATTAAGAACAAAAAAAAATGTGGCTTTACATGTAGATTCTTAATAAAAGAAATTTATTTAAAATGGCGTTTTTGAACTTATTTTGGGTCACTATTTTATCAAAATTTGTAACGTTCTAACGCCATTTGGCTTCATCTACTTTTAACAATTATTATAAAAATCGCTCTTTTTCTACAAGAAAGTATCAGAAAAATTTGGTTTTGATAAAGAAGATAATATACAAAAAAAATTATAATTTTGCTTTAACTGGAAGCTATGTAATAGCGATTGTTAACTACTTTTATATAATTCGATAATTTAAAACCTAACCTTTTTTTAAAACAAAATTTTTAATCGATGTTGCTCTAGCCAAATGCTGTTTCAGCCACTTTTCAGGAGAGTTCATTAAATTCTGAATATGACCTTTTTTTTTGTTGAATTATGAAATAAATAAATTTAGTGCGGCTTTTAGCATTTCTTTATTTCTGTTGCAATTCTTTTTTTGGTTTATTCATTGGTTCAACAGTTATGACCGATAGCAATCAATGAGTTGATGCAAAAGTGGACAATTGACAGCTTGACTATTAACGTCATCTAAGAAATACCAATCGGTAACATGAAAACGTACGTAAGGCGAACTAGTTGTCTTGTAACACAAACTGGGAGCATTGTAATTCAAAACCCCTAATAGCTTTCCTTGTAGGGCACACATACGAACACATATATGTAAATGCATAAGTATTTTCTAATACCCATACATATCGTTCGTGTGTGTGTGTGCTGCTGATTGCGAATTTAGTGGTTTTTATACTGAAAAGCCCTTTTGATGATCCTGAACCGAGAATAGTGTTCCGGTATTTAGGTGGATTTATTTCACTCGGTAATTGTGCCGAAAACTTTCGATATACAAACCTTGTCATTTATATATGTATGTATGTACATGTTTTGAAGGACTTGCGGTGTAGAAGAGAAACGACTCATTGAGGACAGAGCTTGGCGGATAGCCAAGTTTCAATAGAATAAAGCAGGGTATATTTGTATGTACATATGGAAAGCGAGCGAGTTAGAGAAGGAGCATAGAAAATAATAATGTAAATTGCGTATATGTGCATGTGTTGTATGTGTAAAGAGAAGACGCTGTCTGCCACTGATAAGTTCACTTGGAGTGTGAGTTTTGTCCTTCCTTAATTTTAGCTTACCATTGTCTACTCCTTCGTAATGGGTGCGTAAATTTCAATTACTGTCAGCTTTTGAGGGCGTTTATTGTAATGCGTTTTTAATCAAAATTTAAGCTCAAATACGCAGCGCATTTTGAAGCGTGATAGTTAAGAGAATTTCTTCATAATACTGCTACTACATACCTTTTCTTCGATTAGGTTATTGCACAACAATTTTATATGCGAAGCATATGATAGATACGTGTATACAGTCATATGTACATAGATAAATACATAAATACATTTATAGCTGGTGAGTGACAAGTGAGTGGTGCGAACCAATCAAACGCATTCAATTCAATTGTGTGGTAATTAAGTTTTAATATATCTAAAGTAAATGACATTACACACACATATACATACACATCCCCATACAATTATAAACCTCTATTAAAGAGCACTTCAAGCAACTATAAAAATTAAATCTGTTCGGCGAATGCAAAAGTTTGGGAAACTTGCTTGCAAAAGTGCGTATAACACGAAGGGAATAAAACTCGCAAAATGACAAAAGTAAGGTAAAGGAGAGAGAGAGAGAGTGAGATTGGTGCGAGAAACACTTGTTAATAAAATGTCACTGTCACACAGCTGAAAACTTTTCTGAAATTGACATTTAGCGCATTTTTATTTAACTTTTGACACATTGCCCTAGGGAGTATGAAAGGTGTTAAGCAGCGACACTTTTGGCAACTCGGTAACAGCAACAGTCAATTGATGTGGATTTACTTACATACATACATACATACATATGTCCATTTGAGTTGAGGCGAAGAAAGTTGAAAACAAAAAATATGCCTACTCTTTGGCGTTTAACGCATAATTGCAAAAGTTGTTTCACCCACTTTTCTTGTAATATCATTTATTTGTTAAATTTTTTCTTACGGAACAGAAATTTAATTGGCAATCATCTGAATTTGATTGTGATTTCTCCTGCAACCAGCTGTTTATTTTTTTGTCAGGCGTCGACAATATTCTTAAGAAATGAGTGGCGTTGGATTTAGTTCGGAATTCGGGTGAATAATAAAAGGGTTTGTGGAGTTTTATTTTGTCGAGTAGATGAAATAGTAGCACACGGGAATTTCTGAAGCAAAGTTAACGTGGTATAACATACATACGTGTATATGTAGAAGTGTAATTTATTAATTTTAGAGACTCAGAAACAACAGCAAGAGCAAGCTGACAATAAAGGAACTACTGAAAGCTTTTTAAATTATGAATAAAAAAAAAAACGGGAAGGAAAAATAGTAGCTGATGCTATCGGTTCGCTTTTGTCTTGCTCACAAATCGCTCATAATGTTTGCAATATTTTTATTTCTTTAGCTTACTTCATTCCACTCTTGATTGTTACGATTCTCTTACATATCATATTTTTCAGCACATTTTTTTAACTAGAAAATTTTACAAAATAACTTAAGCACTTCATATTGAAAACGGCTGTTTTAAATGAACTTTAATGCCATCTATGAGCGTGGAGTTTTAATTAGTATTTGTTTTTTTATTGAATATTATCTCTGCTCATCTGTCTACAAAATGAGAAAATATTTATCATATACGAGTACGACAAAACTGTTCACATGACTAACATATTTTGAATGCATGGATGGGTTAAGGAAGCTTCAACTAAATAAATTGTCACAATTTTGAAAAACAACAAAAAACTTTGAAATAGCCGCTATAACTACTATTAGTTCAACTGTTGTTGTTTTTTTCAAACAAAATCTTTCATTAACTGGTCTCGAGCTCAGTAAAATTGTCAACGATTTAGAATTAGTTAAATTATAGGGAACAGTGGACAGCAATGACCAACGCGACCATAAAGATATTTTGTGTCCAACTGAGTTGTTTCGATTCCTGTCGGCCCAAGACACCATTAATCTCTCTCAAGAAAGGTAACAATGACTTGGTAGGCGAATTCAAAATATTGCGGGGCACGACTGTGGTTGAATTAAAATATTTTTAATCTTAGTCTGATCAATACCGGAAGTCGTACATAATGGACTCTGATGTCGCTTCTTTCTGGCTAGTTGGGGGTAGATTATTACAATCTACAATCTACAATCTTACTACACAGTTGTTTTTTAGATACCTATTTTAAACTTCCATCACTTTCGAATGATCAATTAATTGATTCTTTTTCTATTTAAATGATTTTTATTTTAATTGTTTTTAAATTAAATCACTCACACGAACACTTATTATTGGTAGACCACTTGAAATTGAATGCCTTATTCAGTTATTGTTTCCAAACCTTGATTGTGTTTTAAAATTTATTTTATTTTACATATTTTTACATACATTTATTTATGTATATGTTAATATATATATTTATATATATTTCATTTAATTATTTCATTTAATTAATCTGTTATATATGTATATACGAGTATGAGGCACAGAAATCGAATTCACTATTAACAAAACCAAATCTAGCCCTTAGTAGTAATAAGCAACGAGTAGTGGCTTGCTTAATACACTTGGATTTATTAGACATTATTTCAGGCTCTATAAGGAGACATTAAAAATTGGTCAGTTTATTTTTTGATATACGTTATATTACATAATTTTTTTTTAGTTTTAAAATGGTGACACATGATTTTTCAACAAATTACTTTTTATTTTTAACAGGTATGACAAATCTTACTTAAAAAAAACAAAAAAATTTCTGACTCTTTTTCTAAAAAAAAGTATTCAACAACTTTTTTGAAAAAACTAATATTTTGCGAGCTATGAAGTTATAAACAATGGTTTACGCCGAGACATTTAAATTAAAAGAAATGCAAATCGAAAAACGAAAAACGATGTATGATAACAAGGGTCTTACACAAACAACATATGTATGTACACAGGTACATAGTATATAGATACATTAGCACCCGTGATAAATATAAAGACTACTTACAATTTAAGAAATGCATGGTTTATCTGCCTCAGACAACGTGTATTCGGTTCATTAAACATAAAGTTAATTTTGAAATACGGCAAACGGAACATGTCGCTGAATCTGAGATCCTGAGCAGTACAATTGAAAACAATTAATTCAAGTAGAAAGTGACATTTGATATAACTGGTGAGGATATTTTCTTATGCGTTTCCAATGTCGGCAATGACAGTAAAAGACACCTACTTTAATAATCTGGCGTACTACAATTCCACCAGAGGGAGTAAATCGCATATCTAGAAAAACGTTTTTTACGTTCTCTATCCTTAATAATGAGCCCGATTAGGAAGGTTTCAAAATGATGCTGCAATACTCAAGGCTCGATCTTATAAAGAAGAACTCTAAACACTTAAGTGTGAAGAGATTTCGGAATTCATTTGAATTCCTCATTCAGAAGCCTAGCATGGACCTAGCTTTGGTGATCAGAAAGTCAATATGATTGAAGAAGGACATTTTGGAAATATATGACCCCCAAATTAGTTTTATATTAGTTAAGCATTCAACAGTGAGATAACTTACTGTATTTTTACATACAGTCTCCAATGAAAACATCAACAAAAATGTGTTAAAGTATCTTATATTGTATTTAGTTTTTATTGTAGCAGCATAGAAGATTTCTCATTATTGATTTGAGTGATTTGAAAATAGCGGCTAAAAGGGCAATCGCTTACCGGATATAAGTGGAAAAGACTAATTATTGCAGTTTAATTTTATTTTCGCTTCATCTGTTTGTGTTTTTAGTAAAAAGTTGTGTTTGCAGATTAACGAAAATCTGATTTTTATGAAGTTAGTTTTTTATTGCGAAAATATCTTCAGAGGATCGCTACTGATTTCGAGGTCGATTGCTAACAATTTTTAAGAAGGTTGTTTTTGAATACTTAAAGCTTAATGAATTGGACACGCTTTTTGAGCTAATGCAAACTGATGTGGCGGCCATCACAGCTATCCACTTGGCATAAGTAGACTGGAATTGAATATTAAACAGTCTTAACTCTTATTTAAGAATGACAGTAAAAAAAAAACAACAAGAAAAAAAAATTCAAGAATTAAACAACACCGAACTAAGAGTGAAAGACCATGCATTCTGCTTGCTTTCGCACATTCCTTAGCATTTGCCAGCTACGAATGAAAGCAACAAGCTGAGAGAGTAAAGGCGCGATTGGACGGACACACATTCCAAAACAGCCAGCGAGTCAACAAGGCAAGCGAGCCAAACCCTTACACGAAATACTATGTAGTAAAACGATACTGTATCATTTGCGGGCAACTCTGTCACGTTTCGGGCAATAAGTCAACAAGTTGCGAGCTGCCGTTGCGAGCACTTACCTCGCACAAGCGAACCAATCTGCACACCCGAGCCCTTCTTGGAATAGGACGCAACTAGTGCAACCCTCTCGTAGACTCGATGTCACTCCTTTCTATTCATTTTCTATTACAGCACTTTTCCCGCTCGCACTCTTATCCACATTCCCGATGCCGACGCATTCTGAATCACCCATCAGTCGAAAGCTTCGCGTAATTAGTTAGTTTCGGGATAAATGAGCTAAATGAAGTTATAAAGTAATGTAGCTATCGTTAGTGTTGCTTACAACATTTGAGTTTATTGATGTTGCTTTTGCTGTTTTTGTAGCTGTTGCTTTCCGTTTGTGTGGGTAGTGAATATTCTAAAAGTGTCGGTGTGCTTGCAGTTTTAATAAACCTGCCACACTGTCAGTATTGTCGGTTCCATTGAAATGCTTCTGACTGAGGAAGCATTGGTTGGGTGTGGAGGCGCTGCGCTGGTTCGTTAAATTTATGAAGTCAGTTGAAAACCGTTTTAATTAACTGGGGTATAATTTTGTGGTACACCAAAGTATTTTGAGCTGCCTTCTCCGTGAGCACCGAAAACACAGGTAAATAAATTTGGTAGCAACTGGCTACAGCTGGTTACACTTGCCACTATTTAGATATTTAGTACGAGTATGTATGAATGTATGTAGATATGCACACTGTATGTTGTGGGGTTGTAAATAAATTTGACTTGTTAAAAAATTTATGGAGGTGGGTATAAATAATTTGAAATTTTATTGTGTGGAATAAATATTATTGTTTTCGCAATGAAATGGCAATTTCAACAGCTGCTAAGAGTAGACATTCGTTGAAATACAGTTAATGAATGTTAAATTGGAGTAAAATGTTCTGCAATAACTTTGTAAGCGGCAATTGTCTTAAAAGCTTCTCTTACCATTTGAAGTGTGCGTCTTTATATTCTACCACAAATGGAGGGACCTACAATTTTGGGCCGACATGGCTGAAATACCTTCGGAGGTTTGCCATTGCCTGCCGAGAGGTGACCGCTATTAGAAACTAACTTTTCTATGATTAAGATTTTGCTTGGCCTGGCTGAGATTCGAACCTCGAACCGAGTGGCATATCGAGCAATAGAACACACCGCTACCCACTCGACCACAATACAAATACGTAAAAATATCCTTTTTATTTTATGATATTTTTATTGACGAAAATAAACTTTTCGTTTAGTAAAATGTTACCGGTTTTTGCATGATAACTTATAGAATGCTATCAAAGTTTTCGTAGTTCTGCTAACCAAACATTTTTTTATTTAACGTATTATTAAATTTATGCTATGGAGTTTTGTCTTTGAATTTTTTTCCAAATTTTTTTTTTTATTATTCTTTCTTCAAAAACAACAATAAAATATAGAAGTATTTGAAAAAAATTTTAGAAATTTTTGAGTACCTAATTGTGTAGCTCATATATTTATTAATTAATTTATTTTATACATATTAAAAAAAAAATTGGATAGAACTAACTAATTGAAAGGAAACCAAAGATTGTACAAATATGATAATATGAAAATACAGCTCAATAACCCGTTTGGCCGTTGAACCTGCGGAGGTAGTTGTTCGTGCTTTTTTTTGCTTATATAGAGCAAGCTAAAATAACAGTGGGAAGGAATGCCGCATGTATCGAAGTGATAAATAACTTCAAATGTGGTTGTATTATGAAAAGGCTTCTTTTACAAACAACTCCCCATTCGGTGTAGGCATAGAGATAAGGGCTTTTTAAAACTAATATACATAGTTGAGCAAGAATAACAAATAATTTAAAATTTTATGTTTGATAGGCAGGTTATTTTATAAATAAAATTTTAATACGAAAAATAAATAAACACAGAAAAATACATGCTTCACGGAAAATATATTTATTATTATTCGCTTATAATAGCGCTGCGAACTATCTAGATGAGTTTGATAATCCGTAAGTTATCATTCCAATCTTAGGTTATATATGAATTTAAAACTAAAATCTCTCTCTTGTATTTATAAGTCTGATATCTTTTTCATATATGCGGGCGTTGACAAAAATTTTGCTTCGAAGTTTCCACAGTAACAGGAATCTTTTAGATTGCCGTTGGCCCTTTGGCGTGCGCTATTTTTTGCAACGTGCGAGTTCTCCAAACATCTTAAAAGCTCTGTCGTGTATTTAATGGAAGGACTGCAGAAAGGCTGAGGGTCATACACTCTACGTTCGGCACTGCGTTTCGCGAGAGAAACTGCCCTTTCGTTGGCAACGAAAACCTCGTGACCCGGAATACACTATAAAGTACCTTCGTATTCGTTCTTAGTTTTCCAGTATTATTTTTATTTCATTTTATTTTATAAATTTATTTGCACAATAAATAAATATTATTATTTTTTATATACTCTCTACCAGATTTGATACCATTTTAAATTCATATAAAAGGCTTGTGCTCTCAGTGTAGCCGAGCAGATCGACATTATTTTTTATAGTGGCCCCGTTAGTACTTCTTCGAAACATTTGTAAGCTGGCTCAATAAATATATTAAATTAATAATTCAGAATCCCTGTTAACAGAATCACGGATAACCGAGGTTCAACTGCGAGTAAACCGAATATTAATTAAAAAAACTCAAATAAACGTACACCTCTAAAAATTGTACGTAGGATGTGGATTTTGTTCTTCCATATTTCTCTATATATTTAAGATTTTTAATAAGAATTTTCAGCAAAAATGTATTTAGAGTCAGACGGCTTTTAATCTCGCGTATTGGTTACTTCTGATACCTAAACCCATTTAAACGTCAAGGGATATTACTTGTTTATTTTAGACCAGATCTATAGACATTGAGGCTGCAATAAATAAAATGAAGATTAGAAAAAATTTGTCCAAGAAAATCGTGATTATGCAAGAAACGAGAACATTTAAAGTAAATAATAAAAATTTTAAAATAATCAATGCGTGCAAATAAAAAGAAAAATAAACAAATGCAATTTACCACATACAAAAATAAAAGCACATTCATAGCGATATGTTCAGGTCTAGTGAAGGGGAATAAATCAATTCTGGAAGCGAAGAAAAGAATGAATAAAATCTGCATAAATGTATACATGCGTATGTACATATACGTACATGAGTACATATTAAAATAGTTAAGGCTTTTTGTAAAAACATTATCAACAGCACTGAGTTGCTTTTTGGATTTCCTTAGACGGCATTTGTTGTACGCATACAAGGTGTGTCCGACCCGTGACCTCATCGGCATAACTAAAAAATCATCAATAGTTGAGCGAAAAGGAAATATGTAATGCAAACAAAAAATTGAATACGACGGAAATAGAGTAGATGACAATGAAGAAGGGGAGAAAATAGAGCACATAGAAAGTAAACGAAAGATGAAACTTGATTTGTCTGACGATTTCCGCTTTTCAAGAGACGCGTTTACGAGAAAACGAAGGCGGAACACTGTACGCCGAAAGGAAAAGGGAGCTGAGTACAATCGGGGGAGACCTTTGTAGTTGAACTGACAGCTCAGCTGAGCTATCATAATTCAGAGCACAGCTGACGAGCTGCCACGATTGACAGCCGGCAGGCAAGAAAGTGAGCAGCGGTAAAAGGATATGAAGGCAACCACATGACATGCCAATGGGCGAAAAATATGCACACAAATATGAAAATGCGAATAAAAAGGAAAAAATGTGGCAAGAGGATGTGGCATGGCAAAGCCTTCGTGGAGTAAAAGAGGGGGAGCGGGTATTTAATAGCAAGGGCTTACAAGAGTGTGTGAGTGTATTTGTTCAGTACATGCTGGTGAATTTCCGAGTAAGCACAGACTTAAAGAAAAAAGAAAACCCGTAACCAGCCAAGCAAAGTTTGCGTTTAAATGCCGAAGATATATGTATGTATGTATGTACAACCATTGATGGCGGCCTGAGTTGCACGTTCTCGCACCACTCGCTCTCTCTCATTGTCAACAGGAGCAGCCTTTAAATGCGTTTCCGCTCACTAACACATTTTTCATTCGATTTAAATTTGAATATCCATTGGCATTGCCACAAGCCTGTTTTTGTGGGTGTTAAAAAAAAAAATTTCTTGCGCAAAAATACGCGTTTCAATAAATAAACATGGAAGAGTGATTCGTCTTACACTTTCACACACTTATTACATATTTCATGTAAAATGCAGCAGTGTGTGTGTGCGAACGAGTGAGTGAACTTGAAGAGGCCAGAATAATGCAACATTAAACTGGATAAAAGTAAATACTTTGCAAGTTCAAGGCAAATGTGGAGAGCAACTTAAATGTAATAAAAAAAATACGTTGATGGAAAAACGGAATCGCAAGCAAACTAACGCAAATTGCAGGAAATGAAAATTGAATTACAATGGCGTTAAGCACATTTTGTGATTTGGCGATTTATTTAAAATGACATAGAAAGAAATGCAAGAAATAAATTTTAAAAAAGGTGGAAGAAAACAAATTTACAGATCTGCGTGTAAAGTCTTGTCCTGAATTATCTCTAGGATATCGAAAACTTTTGCTTGGTTAAGCATTATTTTTACTTACAAATTCCAATACAGAAAACAATAAGAGGCTTGATAAATACTATGAGTAGTGTTGCGGACGTATCTATACAAGAAACGCTGAGGGCTAGGACGGCGAAAAAGAGCGTCACGCCGGAAATTGTCGACAAAATTTAAAAAAAAATATTGTACGATCGGAGAATGAAAGTGCTTGATCCGCATCTCAACTGAGCGACTCCCGCAGAAGCCAAGAAGAAAGAAGTCTGATGAGGAAATATGGTGATTTCATTTTTATTTTTTTTTTCCTAGTAATTTTCCCAATAAACCAATCGGTCTTAAGCTCAAAAATATTAAAAACAAAAAAAAAAAATAATTCATTTGGTTTTGTGAAGTAAGAGTTTTTTTTTCACTTACTAGCGCTCAATATCCAAGTGATGCGCTGCGATTTCAGTTACACGATTTGCTCACTATTATTGCCTCCAACTGTTGCACATTTTATGCTACTATTGCTGCTTTCACATATTAAGCGTCGACTACTTTCGAACACTTTACTCGTTCGTGGTTAAAAAATCACAGCATTCAGACCTAAATAAAAATTTCTTTTAGCAAATTTTTCTTTTAACCTTTGACTAAGAGCACTGGACTGCAACTGGCTTTGATAAAATTCGCTCTTAGAAGCTTCTATGTTTAATATCTGTACACCAAAAAAAGTCATAAATGGTCAAGCAAAACTTCAGATCCATTAAGAAGTTGCACTTTGCATACCAATGTTGTCAGGAGTGAATATTTATTTTCGAAATTTAGACTTAATTCCATTTAATGTGTGTGCATATATTTAAAATTTTACCTATGTTTTTGACACTTTGAAAATAAATTGTGTGGAACACCTTACTTTTGTGAATTTTATCGGAAAACGTGGAAAAATTTTCTCTCAGATTATCAATTTTTTGCAATTGTTGTGCTTACGAAATTACTCGTTTAATACTAAAGGGTGTTTTTTTAGACGTGTTGTTTTCAATTAGGCAATACTTTTTTCGAAGTCGGTCTTTTTGACTGCTGTTACTTGATTTATACTCAGTTTGGCTTGCCATTTCAAGACGCTTTGGAAAAGAATTTTCGGCGCGTTATTGCTGCAAAAAGTGGTCGAAAATTGGGTCACTAGACTGGAATTTATTCGAGCCAGCCTCGGCGGTAAATTTGGCCGAACTCATTTTTAAAACATAATGGCAAACCCTTATATTTATAATAAAGCTAAATTCTTGGGCGGCATAGCATTAAACTATATGTGTTTTATTTATTCTTAAAACCCACTTGTCTAAAAAAAATTATTAAAAAAAAATTTGTAAATTTTGCTTTGTTTAAAATAATTTTTTTTTTTAATTTTTGCAATAAAAAATTATCCATCATTGAGCGTTAAACTTCCAATCCACCTTGATTAAGTCCCCAACGACTATGTCCTGTTTCCAACGTAAAAAAAGTTTTGATCGAGACAAATGCTTGTTAAAAGGAAACTATTTATGTTTAGTTTTTTCTAGAAAAATATTCTATGATATAGTTTTATGTCGACTCCGAAAGGCACCTGCTTTTTATCAGAAGGCTTCCCATACCCGATATATGAACACTTACAGATTTGCTATTATTGCCAGCCGAGCGCCAGCCGCTTTTGAAAACAATTTCCCTATTAATTTATTATTTCTCGCTCTGGCTGAGATTCGAACCCGGACACTCAGCAGCATTCTTAATAACAGCACGTAGCGCTACACACTCGACTTAACAGCCACTTTGGCGACGCAAGAATACATAAGCGTTCAAAAATTTCATGACATGAAATTTGCAATGTTTATCAAAGCACAATGCAAAGTTACGTAAACCCATCTCCATAATTTTATTGCGATAAAAATTAAAATATATCTCGGGTTAAAACAAAATATATATTTTTCTACTATTTACAGCCCATAACCTTGGGTAGGGTCGCGATGTAACGCAATTGAAAAATGCGTTGTCTGCTTTTGGGCGTGTTAGCGCATTAATAACGTAATTCCAAGAAAATTCCGCACATTCTCAGTTGTCGCGTCCAGCAGCATATTTACACTCTTACCATTCATTTTCCGCTTATTTGCCTTACAACATCCTTCCTTTCATTCCACTTCTACACATTTCGACTAAGATATCCTCGACCGCCCACTCATCATCTACCCAACCAGCTACCTACACAGCTTCTATATGTCTATTTTTTTACTGGCACTTTTCATTCTATTTTATACATTTTCTTTGGACACACTTTTTTGATCCACAGTTTGCTTATTGTGTAAGGGATATTTTTGGTGTTTTCTTTTACAATGGAGGTTATTTAAAACTGCCGTAGTTGACCTGTTGTCAGGCAATTAAATTTAATGAATGGCTATATAATTTATAATAACGCCAACGATGGCGACAGCAATAAATACTACATGCTTAATGAACGAAACTATACAATTTGAAAAGCAACAACAAATATAAAGTGTTTTAGTTCGTTAAGTAGTCAATGTGTTGATAATTAAGGTTTTAACGTTTTTGTTGATTTTGTATAAAATTAATTGGCTTGTCTTGCTTGAATACTAAAATGTTTATGGCGCTTAGTACACTATATAGCTCAGTGTTTGGCTGAGCTTCTTCTTTGTGTTCTACCGAATGGCAGATGTATTTTATGAGAAGATTTTTCATAAAAAAAAATAAACTCATAGGTTTGTCATTGCCTGCCGAGGGGTCACCCATATTAAAAAAAAAAATTTCCAAGGCTTTAGATTTTTTTTGCCGGGTTTAGATTTGAACCTTGATTTCAGCGGGCCACTTAGTTAAAGCATGCATAACTACACACACGGGTACAGCGGTCGCATATAAGTGCATATGCCTACCCAGCTTTAACAAACTAAAGTGCAACTTCATGTTGACATATTTAGGCAATTTCTATTATTTTATATTACAACATGTAAACTAAAAAAGAAGGCGAACAATGTTCGAAAGGAAAATTTAAGAAAGGGAGAATAGACATACTAATATAATATGCTCTCTAAACTTATGTTTTCCTGATAATTTTCGCTAGCTGAAATTTTCGGAGCACAAAATAAACGACTTCTTTGCCGCGAACTGTCAATTTGCTCACTAAATTTGTGAAGTGCCAAGTATTGTATTTGGTTTAGTTAAGAATGATTTCAGTACAATTCAAGATAGTTGCTTAATTATCATTGAAACTTTTGCTTTCAAAAGCAAAAATAAACATGAAAGGTGTTGTACGTTGGCCACTTCTCGCTCTAAATCAGCCATATTGAACGCCCTTAGAAATTGTGTTGTTCCATTGCAGAATTTGGTTACCAGTTTTGTAAAAAAAAATGTTGAATTTTAGGAGAAAATTAAGTTTTTCATGTGGAACTTATAATATGTATTATCGATTGTTTTGACATTTTGGATAATTTTTCTCATTTGTTGATAATTGGTTTTCTAAAATATAGAATTTCAATAAGTTTTTGTAAAAATTGTCAAGTATTTGTATAATGAAACATTATTTGTAAAATTATTAAGTGGAATAAAGCTCCGGGGTTCATTTCGGAAGACAGGATAAACAATTTTTTGACATTTCCAATAAAATATTTTATTGGCACGAAAAAAGATCTACTTTTCCGAAAAAAGCTTAATCGCTGGACAAACATTGTTACGTTGTTGGTACGGTTTGAATTCATTTGCGTCATATTTGAACATTTTACATTAGTTTCTAAAGAATAATCATTATCGAAGAAGTTTGTCTTTTTTAATTTTGGCATCCAAAAACATTAAAAATTTTTTTTACCAGCAATTTAAATACAAATTATGTTACTAATTTTTTTTGTCAGTTTTCATATAAAATTCATTGCATGTTACTAATTTTTTTTGTCAGTTTTCATATAAAATTCATATTATTCCATTTATTGTGGTTAAATTGTATGTAAATATATTCACTCGTTTGTACTTTGCCCTAAGAACGGCCTTGTTTTATTCCCGTTTCTCTAATACTTCCAAAATACAACATTGAGCTAAGGGCGTTCAAACTGGCGCTGTCACAACGTACAACACCTTTCATTATTCCATCACGGCGGCGACCTACATATTAAATGCGCCTGAATTACTTTGTTATGTTGTTAAAGAAATAGGATAGATAATTATATGTTATCGAACACAACGAATGTTTAAAAATAATTCAAAGCATTTAGATTTGCTTGCAAATTTGTGCCAATATGTGAATTTTTCCTCAACTAAATATCTTTGTGTATTATAATGATCGGCCTTTGAATTTAAATTTTGAAAATTTATTTATCCTAGCTCGAGGCCCAAAATTATATAAACTTCGATATGTGCGATCATCCTCAGGAACTCTTATTTGTGCCTGTTCCACTGCTCAGTCGAAGGTCGTGGTCGAAATATCGGCAATTAAATATTCTCCTAAACAAATATTGCAGTTTATTTAATTTGGGCCTCGAACTTTACAAAATAAATTTTCAAAATTTAACTTAATATCTATGTACGTTAGACTGTGCAAAATAAATAGAATATTTTTTTTGGTCCCATATCAAAATTTCGTTGAGAGTTACGAAAAAAAAATTGTGTCAAAATTTGGGACCTTTATCTTATTTTTTCAGTTTGCGCTCGCAAAAATAAGAATTTTCGGCAAAAACCAAATACAATATAAACTCAAGGTTTTTCTTGTAGATAAATCAATAATTATAGTATACATCAAGTTAAACAATTTTTTTCTCAGAACGTTTAAAACTTTTAAGCTCTTTATTCTAAAATTATCGTTGGATGACTTGGGGCATATATTAACTTTAAAACAAAATTAGATAAAACCAGAACGTATATTTCGAAAACCATAATACTGTTCATTTCAAAATATCAAATGATATTAAAAACTGAATGTTTGTTTAACTTTATAATTTTTGATTGATTGGTAAGCAGCAACGAACTCTACTCTGTTTGCAATTACGCTGAGCTTGCTTCATAAACACAAATTTCTTCGACGGCGAGAGTTGCATGCTGAAAATAAAGTAGACGATGATAATGCATTTATGTTGTTGATTCCTAATAAAATTTTAATATACCAAAATTTGTTTAGTTGAGTTGTCTTTGATCTAAACACACATACATATATGGATTATAAAATAATAACTTCGCTGGTAACACGCGATTGAAAAGAAGCAACGCTGCGAGCTTAAAACTCCCACATCATAACTCTAATTCTGTTATGCCTACAAGTTCTCAGCCATCAAATGAACGCCGGAAGCGAGCCGTTAAGTAGCCACGAACGAACTTCAGCCCTGAGCTTAAGGTCTATGTAAAATAATAAAAAACTGATTTTCGTATATTTACTTATGGTATATATATGTGGTATAAAGCTACTACAAATGATAGGAGAAGCTCGGCCCAAATCTTAGTGTGAGCGCTAAAATATTAAAATAATTATTTAATAATAGTGTTCCGAGCGTCAATAAAACCATTTTTAGGAAATATGTAAATATCGTGAAAATTTAAAGTATTTTTTTAATTGCAAGAATTAAGTCTCTCGCTGCGATTTTGTTTTCATTGCTGTTTTCTTTTTCACCCGAATTCTGAGGTGTTTTACGCATAAACTCTATCATCCTACTCCTTAAGAGAATATCCAAAACTATGTTGAAATTATTAAATATTTCCATGAACCAAATGCATTTGCATAGTATAACAGTTTAACACAAAGGGGAAAAAGGAGCAAAGCATTAAAAAAAAAGTAAAAAAACGAAATAACAATAAAAAGACAAAAAAAAAACTACTAAGAAAGCAAAACTCAACAAGAATTTCTACCTCTGCACTTTGTATGGTCAGTTTATGCCATTGTGGGTAGACAGAATTTGTCATTGTCCTAGCGACCACAAACACACGAACAACACACTATTCAACCGCACTCACACACACCCACACCCAATTATGAATGAATGTGAGATTGAGCATGAACATGCACACCTACTAGTATGTAATGTGTATATCACAGCTTTTGGCTTATTGTCGTTTGCTGCAATCTGCTGAGTGAAAGCAGCAACAGAGGACCAATGCAGTTAACGGAAGATGAGCGGGAGCGACAAGCTGAAAAGCGCAACAAGCGCCAAATGAATAAATCCATTTAAATTGCAACATTCATGACCTGCGGCTCCATTCATCCTTGCAAGAATATCAAAATGGTGTATACAAGTGCGAGACTTAAAAAAAATATAAAATAAAAGGCGAATATGCAGAAAAGTGTAAGCAGCTGGTAAGAGGCGAATTGTATAAGTGATTCGCTTACGCTTTGAATCTACAGAAATAGGAAAGGGGAGCGGCGGAATGAAAGTGACCGGGTGCCATGTTCTGCGGAAGTGCTGGGCAAGGGTCGTCACGGTCATGCGACCTTGTTGCATCAACTCTTAGTGCTCGTATTCACGCAAAATCGCGTTACCATGGCTAACAAGCGTCAAAGCGTCGAACTTAAAAAGACGACAATCTGCGTTAAGCGAAATGATGTTAGACGCGTAAAACGATGCGACATCGTGGTCAACTGTTAGAAAGGGTGGGGCGGGTGTGCTGCAGGGAAATTCGAGCGCATGACTGGATTTGGTAAATGCACTAACATTATTTTTGCGCGAATAAACTATGAAAGTTTCTGTAAGTAATTTTTAAGGTAGCATTTGAACTTTTAGCAGTTATGAATATATTTGATTTTTGGTAATTAATTCAAAGTATACTATTTTAATGTTTTTGTATTGATGCGAAACGTATTTGATTTTTTTAAAACAAGATGACGCTCAACTGTTAAGAGCCTTAGGTGTGTCTGGATTTTATTGGTGCACACAAATAAAATATAATTGAAATATTTAATTGTCTTGTTTTTTTAAATAATTGCATATTCAACTTTTAATTTCCGATAAAAATTGTCCGACAATCGAAAAATAGTTCTGAATATGTGATGAACCTTTATCAAAAGATGTAGTGTATAAATCCAACGTTTTCTTAATTTCTAGCCTATCAGACGAAAATACGAAATAAAAATGTGCCCTTTGAAAATAATAACGTTGCAATAAATTAATTCAGATGTTAATTAAAATCCTTTCCTCTAACTTTTCTCATATAGAAAATTATTTAATACAAATCATATATTCTTCTTAACAATGTAGCCCATCTCATAAATATTACTTTAGATTTTGTAACCTATTTTAAAAATTCAACAAACCTTAAACCTAGCGCTTACCTTTTGTTTTCAAAATTTTATTTAATTATTGAAGTACGCAGTTGTATAGCCAATTTAATTTTAATGAAATGAAGTAAAAGTTGCAAGTAGCTTACAATTAAAAACAGCAAACTAGAAACAATTCTGAAGGTTTCAAGAAAGAGGTTTGAAAGTTTGATTATTTCATTTTTAGTTTTCTACAAGGATTTAATCTGTTATAAAATCTAGCCTACAACTATATAACCAACTGTGAAAAGTGCAACAAAATGGCGTTACCATATGGGAAACACTATAATCAACAAAGATTGCAACTTGGCTTAATATTACAAACATCATAGACAATATTCAAAAAAAGCGAGATGTGATGACTAAGAGCTAGTTTTTCAGTGCTGGTTTAAACTCAGTTTAAATTTTAACTTAGTTTGCTTGCACTCAATTAAATTTGTTGCAACCGAAACGAAGAAGTCAGGATAGAGCTGATACGTTAAACTAAGTTTATCCGTACGCGAATGGCCATTTAAACTTAGTTTAAACTCCGTTTAAACTTGACTGAAAAACTGCATACTGAGTTTAAACTTAGCTTAAACGACAAACAGAGTTCAACTTGCACTGAAAAACTGACCCTAAGTCTTCTCTTCCATTTTTCGAAATTATCGTTTGTACTGTAAACATTGATTTTTCTTGTAGCTCGCGGGAACTTTTTTTGAAACGTGCATAACTTTGGTAAAAATATATGGATTTCAACAAGTTTTTTTTTTTTAAATGTTTGCAATTGTTTATACCTTGAAGCCACAATTTTCGTTTCTTGCAGCTATTTCAGCCAAAAGAAAAAATATGTGTCTCATAAAATCAACCTAAAAACAACATATTTTATTTTTATCAAAATAAAAAAATATGAGCTGCGCGGACCGGTTGATTTGAAATGGAAAGGGTAATATGTTACTCGGTTTAAAATCTTTAAATTATTACAAAAAATTAAAGTTGATAAACGGAGTTTCGGAGGGGTTTAGGTTGTTCTCGGTGGTACAAAAAACATATTTTTAAAATTGGAAGTATAACTAGTAACGTTAAATATTTAGGTTATATCTGTATAGAAAACCCTAAGGAATCATTAAAAAGGGGAACTTTCGCAGTGGTCGTTGCCTGTGAGTTAATGACAGAAAAAATATATATACGAGTATGTGTGTATGGGATAGACATGTCTTTAATGACATTTTCGCGTTCGTTTAGATATGAGGCATTCCACACTATTTCGATTGGTCAAAAACTACTGAGGCGTGAATTTTAGATATGTTGCAGATGAGATCATAAAATGTATGTAAACGCAAAATAAAGCCAAACATTTTTTTTTTTCAAAAGTTTTGGAATTTTAAAAACGTAAGGTGTCTCGTCGTAAGCCATTGTTTCTCACGTCATAGCTCGCAAAATGTTATTTTTATCAAAAAAATTGTTAAGTGAGAATTCAAATCTAGCCCTAAGTTGTAACAAGCAACGAGTAGTGGCTTGCTTAATACAAGCATATGCTCAGCGAAACATTTGATTTTATTAGACATTGCTTCAAGGAAAAATTAATATTTCAGGCACTAGTATAAGGAAACACTCTTTAAAAATTGCTCAGTTTATTCTTTTATATACCTTCTACCAGATTTATTTTTTTTAATTTTTAAAATCGTGCATGATTTTTTTGTATTAAAAAATGTATGAAAAATTTTACTTAAAAAAAAAACAATTTTTATAAATTTCTGACTCTTCGTTTAAACAAAAGTACTACATATATTTTTTTGAAAAAACTAAAATTTTGCCAGCTATGAAGTGTAAACCAATGGCTTACGCCGACATTACAAAATTTTTTTGTTTTAAATTTCTGGGCATTCTGTCATACCTTATGAGTTTTTCTACAACATAGATACTCAATTTATACAAAAATCTAAAAATCATTGAAATCGCATGGAATTCCTATTGTATAAAGTTTTTACTAAAAATTCAACAAAATTCGGATGAAGCAAAGTTTTAAACTTTAAAAGTAATTGTAAGAATCGCACGAATTTATATAATATTTTAATTTATTATATTTATAAACATTAGGAAAACTATGTGTTTGCAATAATATTTGCCATTTTATTTTAGTAGTTAATTTTTTGAGTGCCTTCTGGCTTAAATCTATAAATAATGAATTTGTTAGCACAGTCGAAAGTAAGCAAGCTTGCTTGACAAGTTTTGAAGTTTTTAGGGAATTTTTTTTTTAAATTTTACTTCAGTTTTTTAATATATATATATATATATATTATATGTTTTAATATGCACTTACCCGATTTGATAAGTAATTTTTTAGAGTAATCCTCGCACTGTCGCCCCGTTAAGTGGAAACATTCGAAAGGTGCAACATCCTGCAAGTTAATGAAAACATAAATAAGTAACTGTAAGTCACCACTCGATAGGAAAAATGATATTCTCAAAGGAACAAAAGCGAATGCCAATAAAAAGATGAGAAATAATTGTAAAAATAAATGTTACTCAAAAGCGAAAAGAAGTATAAGGTGATCACAAAAAGGTAGTTAAAACCAAAACGATGTTTTACGCGTTCAATCTTAGCAACGAAGGATGGTCAAACCCAACAACAAATGTAATGATTTGCTTTAAGCAATGATGACAATGAATGAATGGAAGTGGAAAGTATATTTTTTTCCATTGGAAACCTGTAGAACTTATACTCGTACTTAAACTTAAGCGCTGAGGTCACAGAGGTGACAACTAAAAAGGAAATTGCGCAATTGCAAATATGAAATGCTTTTAAATGCAAAATCGTTGTGATATTAAATGGTCTGTAAGGAAGGCTAACTTTCGAACATTAGCTTACGCTGTGTAACAAGCTTGAGTTGCATTTTTTTCAAAGAGTGCTATAACACAAAATTTATAATTCTTGATATTATAGATTAAAATTGTTGTCAGTTTTTTGTAAACCCTTTGCAGGTATAGGTGAAGAAAAATTGGCGTGTAATTTGTGTCGAAAAAAAGTCTCTCAATCTTTTTGTTAAATGATATGCAAATACTTTCTAATAGTTATTTCTGAAAATTCTATCATATTTACTTAATTCTATTTTTTAGAAAACACATGCAGACATATGTTTGTATGTGGCATGACAAAAGTGAATAGAGAAAATTAGAGTAGGAAATGGAGCAGTAATAGCAGAAATGAATGAGAGTATTGAGTTGGTAAAATGTAGAAGAAATATAAAAGTGGCAATTTTCTTTAACAGGAAATAGTTTTTGCACCTCTCGAACACTCTCCAATTAGATGTTGGTCAGTTATAGTAAAGACTGTCAATACAAGAAGCGACAGTGTTATCCTTGCATCAACGTGCCATCAATTTGTAGAAATGGTGTGAGTGTAGGCAAATGAGCAGACATACATATATTCGTGGTATGAAAGCGGATGGACATCCTTGTTAAATGCTAATCATAAAAAAATGCATTCAACTACATAAGTAAGGAGCGTAAAAATAAAAATGCGGAGTTACCCCGTACAGAAGATAAAATACTCCATACTCATATAGCAAGTGAAATGGAATGAAATTTTCTATGCATTCAAACGTAGTAATCAATAACTCGTAGTAGTAAAGGTTATAGAGAAAACAGGTAATTAACCGTGGATGATTTATTTTTTTTTTTTATGTATAAGAAAGAATTTCATGGGTGTACCCATTGACCTCATTATGAAAAGTTCTTTGACAAACCACATTTTTTAATCATCGATTTATGATATCGTTTAAGTCTCCAACAAACCTCGCTAGTTTGTTTTCAATGCAAGCAAGATGTTTTCAAGCCTTTTCGTTTTCTACAATCTATATTTAAGAATGGTTTTCAAATCGGTTCGATGGGTTTCAAAGACATTTTTGGCAGCTCTAATTCTCTACACTTTTTGATTTTTTGCTGAAAATCATTTTTTTATTTACTATGAGTTCATACGAGTATTTTTAATATATTATTATTTTTATTAGACCATAAGTTCGTGCAATGGATCAGATTTCTTGCTCTCTACATACCGTCACTAAGAAATGCATTGGATTATAGAGGGCTTGAATATGAAACTACTACGACGAGGAATGTCGTGCCGCTACGGAACGAAATTGTGCTGCCTACAAGGCTACGAAGCATTGGCGATGGCTACATTATAAGAGAGGACCCTTGGGGTTTTTCCAAGGTTTATGAACCTTTACTCTTTTCGGACGCGATTGCCACAGCCGATGGAACAATGAGCTGTGCAAGCTTTACAAGGAAATATAAATTTTGTTCGCTGCTTAGAACGAAAATAAACGAAAATATTCGAGCGCACGGTAACTAGTTGTGGGCGTAGAAGAACATGAAGGCCTTTTCAAGTTGGAACTTCCGATTCTCGCCTTTTAACGAAAGCCAAGTATAGAGAGCCTGCTTAGAAAATTTGTTGTAATGTGCTATAAAAGAAGTGTGGCACCAAAAATTCTTAGGGAAAAGTGGCAGGCTTAAATTTTTGATCTCAAATGCTTTTCAAACAGCCACTTACGCTTAAATATATGTATATTTTATAAAAATGTTAAAAAAGTTGCACGACTAAACAAGTTCAGATATGTAGGTTATGTCCTTTGATTGATTTATTTTAATTTATCCGATAAAGTGATTGCTTCAAAATATTATATTCGATCTAAAATTTTCTGATCAGTTTATTGAAGGCATTTTATACGAGAGACCTGGATGAAATTCGGTGCTTTTCAAATGTTTATATATCGCTCGCTGACTGCCCAGTATTCAACATTTAAACTTTAAATAAATCAGAAAAGAAAAGATGATTCAAAATATTTAAATAAGTTTACATAATTTCGTTAAACATTTTGATATCTAGGTGGACGTAAAAGCTTGATTTGAATGTATTCAACAGTAAAAGAGCAGCATTGGATCTTTCGACACTCGCTGGGTTTATCTCAAATGGGTACAAAGGCAAAAAGGATCGCCCTTTCTGCTGCACGCTGATTGTGACTAGTTCGTTTATTTTTATGTATGTATGGATGTACCCATAGACGTGTGTGTGCGCTAAGTGTGAGTAAGTGTTTTGCTTTATGGATTGCCTCGTTAACTTGCGAATTTTTTGTGTCTTTTTGTTGTTGCAATGCCTTATACATATTTTCGGCGTGCGATTTTCGCATTAAATGAACCACTACAAAGAGTCACCACAACAACAACACAGGACTGTAAACTCAGATAGCGGGCAGACAAAGCAAAGGTGACATAAAAGGTAGTGAAATGACTTTAAAAGGAAGTGAATGCTATTGTAGCGATTAAAATTGTGATGCTGAGAATCTGAGTCTGCAGGACAAAGAGGGCAAGAGTAAAAAGAAAAAAATAACACCAAAAAGGTTATAAAAACGCGTTTTATACTCGTAAAAAAAATAGCGCGAGGTGTGACAATAATGAAGTCGTGTAAAAAGAGCAGACGAAAAGTGTGATAGTGAGTGTAGAGGTGGAGTAGTCGTAGCTACCCAACATTCGGCTGAATATAGCATTTAGACATCAGTGAGCACGTTGCAACACAATGTGGCGCTTATTGAAACTGCCATGTGAAGCATTGGAAAATAAGCAGGCGTCTGTGTAACACCCACAACATAAGCTCCACGGCCATATGCTGGTTTTTGTGCTTTCACTAGCGAATGGAACTAAATTGCGAGGACGATTTTCCGCTGCAGCGCTGCCCGCAACGGAATTGAGTCACGTGTTGGCATTTAAGTGGCGACGTGCAAAATGTTGCATGCACCTCCATGTATCCCGCATCGACCAGCATTGAAATTCTTTTAATGTTCCAACTTGCCATACGCTGTGAGTACTTAGAGTATGCTTGCAATTTTTTATTTTTATTTTTTTTCATTCGCCACATTTTTCTTACCACATTTCGCTTTTTTTTCTTCCTCTCTCAGTGACTGCCGTCATTTTAGTGTCATTTTGTTGGTGCGAATCGGAAAGTAGCCATTATAGGTGTCACTTTACGCGTTGCTATTGTTGCTTACGTACATTTGGTACTCTTTGCTTGGCAATATGCTGCAAGTTGCTGCTGCTGCTGCTGTTAACTACGGCTACAACGAGTACTGCGCAGGGATTGTTGCCTTTGGTAAAAGTGCGTTGTGGTGTTGCCATTTGAGCGCATAATTGCTTCATTTTTATTTAGTGCGAAATTGGCAATTTATGTGGCACATTTATTGGCGAAAATGGTCTGTTTGAAAGATGAGTGTATCGTGCATCAGAGGAGAAGTAGTCATTAAGGATGTTAAGAAGATTTTTTGTGTTGCCTTCGTTGGTATTTAAGGAGACACAAACAAATGTGTTCAGTTGTGATACATAGAGACAATATAAATAAGATGAAAACACATTTACCAACAATACTTTCGAAAATATCAATTTGAATCTAGAAAACGTCAATTCGATTTTAGAATTTATCACGTGGACTTGAGAATAGTTAATTGTTATTTGGAGGACGTCGGATGTACCTTACCATTATTAAATGTAATTTGGAAAACATTAGTTCGATTTTAAAAGCCGTCAAATGCAATTCAGAATGCAAAAACTGTACTTTAGAAATCATGAAATAAATGTCCTAACTGATTTGCATTTCGCCATCAGATATATACAAAATCTGCTGCTTAAGCCACAATATATTCAATAGCAATGGAATATAAAATGATAGCAATAGATAAAATATTATATTTGATCATATTAAGCATTTCCATTTAATTGGAAACTGTTTAACTGTTGAATTTTGCAACGCTACATGTGAGATAAGGCCTTTCCTTATTATGGCAACGTTTGCTTATTAAGGTAAACGCTTTGTTGCTCACGACAGTACATTAAACATATGTATATATTAAACTAGATGCTTTCTTAAATCGTACTTATGCTTTTAATACTTCATTTGTTACATATTTCTGAAGAACATTTGACGTCATTTTAAACTTTCATTTCACACTACCATGGACGGAAAATCAAAAATTGTTATAAAATAAATAAAAAAAAAATTCTGCAATAAGTTGCCTTTGTATTTTCCTCTTTGATAAAGTTTATTATAATTAATAGTAGCGTCGAAAACTTAAATTTTTCACATTTTTTAAATAAAATAAAATAGAATAGTAAAGGATGCATTTATTAGGTGGCGTCATAAGAACAGCATTCTAAAATCAAATTTACATTTTCAAAAGAAACGATGCATACCACAATTCTGATAAAGGCGGTTTGAAGCCAGTACTTTTTTTCGAAATTATAGTATATAATTTATAACCTGCTGTGAAGACCGTCGGTGCTGATACAAAATGGATATCAAAAATACATTTTATTTTAAAAGAATTGAGTCATATTACAAGAACTATAATGACATAAAATATTTGTAGTTTAAAAATATATACTAGTATTTTTCGTTCATTCTAATTTTTTTAGCTTGGATTAAGAATTATATTTAAATTTTTTGTTTGATGTGCTTTAAAAGCGTGTATTTTAGTTTTTTAAATTGTAATAATTTTCACTTTTCAGTTTGATGTGCCATGAAAGCGTGTTTTTCAGTTTTTTTTTATAGTCGAGCGTATTTGTACACAAGGGTATTATAACTGTGTTCGCATAGCGGTTGTTTGTAACAGCAAAAAATAATCGAGATAGATATAGACATACATATATGTATATACTAAAATGATCAGAATGAAAAGAGGAATCGATTCAGCCCTGACTGTCTGTCCGTCCGTCTGTCCGTCTGTCCGTCTGCCCGTGGTTACAATAACTTCAGTAAAAATTGAGATATCTGAATAAAATTTGGTACATAGACTGCTCTTTGGCCAGGGTAGGTTGGTATTGAAAATGGTCAAGATTAGTCAATAACCACGCGCACCTCCAATATAACGGAGGTTTTTGAAATATGCAAACACTTGAGTAAAATTTGGTATTTGGAGCGATTTTGAACTAAGAAATTAGGTATTTATGCAATTTTTATAAATGGGCGTTGCTACGCCCTCTTTGGAAAACATTTCTGTATCTCAACAACGGTGTAAGGTATCGTCACAAAATTTATTGGACATATTTTCCTTGATATCGCAATTATTATCGTACACAATTTTTGAAATCGGATCATAACCACGCCCACCTCCCATATAACGGAAGTTTTAGAAAATGCAAAAACTTCATCTACTAAAACAAATTAAGTAAAATATCGCGGTTATCATTGTTAAAAATTTTTGAAATCGGACCATAACCTCGCCCACCTCCCATATAACGAAAGTTTTTAAAAACTTAAAAATTTTTTTTTTTCTTTATCTAATTAAAATTTGATATTTAGAGAGATAGTTAATTAAGAAACTTGATTTTTATGAAATTTAAAAAAATGGGCCCACTTATAAAGAAACGTCTGTAGGTATCTCAATAACGATATCAGGTATCATCACAAAATTTGGTGAACATATTGTCCTTGATATCAGTAGCATCACCGTCAATAATTTATGAAATCGGATCATAACCACGCCCAACTTCCATATAACAGAAATTTTATATGCAAAAAACTTCGTTTTTCAGTATTTATTGGAAGAAATTGAGTAAAGTTCAATACTAGCAGCGATTTGAAACGAAGAAACGGAGTTTTTATGAAATTATGGGCACCGCCAATACAAAACTACATCGCGAGGGTATATAAAAATCGGTTTCGTCCGAATTTAGCTTTTCTTCTTTGTTTTCTTTTTATGCTTTCGACGCAAAACAATTGTAGCGAACTAGATATTATTTAATAATTTCTGAAGCTCTCACAACAAATAATGTAGGACACTAAAAGCAGTAAGATGAACGCTTAAATCGTTTCGCATCCGATCAGGTCGCTCATACGCCCTGCACGACAAATAGAAGTTAGTTCAATGCCTGCCGCCTGTGCTCATAAATTCAATATAACGAAAATAAACTTATCGAATTATTGTATTTTAACCGCTTCTTGGTAATGGTTCAAAGTTTAAATTAATTTTGTCCGCTTAAACTGGTCAAAATCGAGTCCAAATGAGTCGGTTACAAACGTACATATGTACATACTAAGCTAATATAAGCGTGTTAATAATAAAATGTTTTAAATGAAAAAAAATTCTAAATGTATTCGGTTAAAATGTCGTGGTTGAGCCAGATATTCATAGTGTGATATGAGGCATTCAGAATTTTATTCAGTTATAATTTTCGTAAGCTGAATCAACGCTTAAATATTGTATAGCTACGAATGCCTGCTATTGAGTGCTGGTCTTAATATTAGCTGATTGGTCCTTTCGAATTGGAAAACCATTATTTCCAAGAAATTAAGTGCTTTTGCCTATTTAGCCAGGCCTGCCACAAATTATAAACCATTTTTCGGATATATACTCTGTTCAACAGTTATAGCACAACCATATACATACATTGACAGGTTTTGATACTTTATTTTTCTTCTAATTAATTCAAATTATTTTTTAATTAAAGTAAAGTTTTTCCTCTAACAAAGTATTTTTTAAACTATTTTCAAAATGTACAATGATTTAAAAAAATTAATCAAAATATTTTTTGAGTATGCAGTTTTTTGGCTTATTCAATTTTAATGAAAGTGCAAGTTTCAAGTGTCTACAAGTTATCACTGATTTAAGACAATTTTTTTACTGCATCGCCAAATTGCGATTACTTTTTATTTCGAAGGAACTGCGAAAGAAAGTCAGTATAAAAATTGTCAAAAATCAGTGATAGCTCGTAGCCACTAGAAATTTGGACCTTGGTGTACTAAAATTGAATGAGCTACCTAACTGCATACTTAGAAAAACTCTAACATTTGTTTTTAAAAAGTTCAAAACTTTGATGTAATTTTGATTAACATTTTTTACAAAATTAAAAAAAAAAGTAGTTTTAAGGTATTTGTTAAAGAATTTACGTAGTTTTTGCTGAAAAATAGTTTTACAAAATTGGAGGATAAATAAATTATCCAAATATGTCAACATGTGTTTGTGCTATAATTTGTGAACAGAGTGTAAGAATGTTTTGTCTTCACATACTTAAAAATGAAAATTTTCTGTGCTTACAACTCTAAGGGATATTCACTAAAAACCTTAATACAAGATTCCAATGAGAACGACAAAATTAGACAAGTATCTGACAAAAAAAAGAGGAAAAAACAAGAAGTTCTTCGTATTTCATTTCGAATGTTCCACTCTAATAATTTTATATGGAATGACGTGACTCAGTTTACAAAATTAGGTGCAAATGAGAGTCCTAATCAGTTGCGAAAAACGAGTTCCGCTTTCGTGTGCACGTAGTGTTATAATCTTAAGCGAACGACGGTTAAAAAAATTTTAAAAATTCCAAATATACAAAAATTTTGTTTTTTTTTACACACAGTGTAGAACTAAAAAGTTCACCATAATTTTACTTCCTTTGACAATTTAGTTTTGCCTTACAAAATAGTTCAAAACCCCTATATGTTTTAACTTTGTACAAAAAATAAAAAAAAAATAAATAAATAAAATTTTTTGCTCTTTACAGTTTTGATGCCCAATCATATTTGTTACAAAAAACTACAACTTTAAAATTGATATAAATAACAGTCGATTTTTCACAATTCTTTTTTAATGGTGTTGCGTAGTTTTTTTTCCAAATTGTTACTTTCGCCGTTAATAGCAGCCAATTTGTAGGCCAAAATAACCTTTTAATACTGGCACTGGTGAAATAGTGAAACAAATAAGTTTTGAGTCCTTAAAATTGTTTAAAAGTATTGAAAATAAAAGCTGACTCCAAAACCATTTTTTTTAATTTGAAAATATCTTTCATATATGCCCTCAAGCTATAGCCAATAAAACAAGGTTACAAATAGGGTTTATCAAAGTTTGAAGATTTTTCACAATTGTAACATGCATGATAAGTAAAATAATGTCGAAAGCCAACAATAGTTTGTATCTGCTTTAGAACTGCGCTTTATTGTTATAAAATCGAGCGGCTTCCGAAACTTAAAAAAACCTAAAATCTCTTTGAACATTTTTTTTGTTTTGTTCGTTGAATTGTTTTAAATTACTTACATAATTTGTAAAGTCTGTTAGTATGTGGTGATCTTATAGTATAAGAACACTGCATAAGATGGTATGTGTTAAATTGAAACAAACAAAAAAAATTAACAACATCGCCGTTGCACTATCGAAATGAAACTGCCCTAAATTGAATTCGCAACATAGCAATGAAGCCTCAGTCCACGTCTCTAACGTCAGCATTCTTAGACACAGCGCATTGCTTTGGATATTTAGAAATGTGTTTGCCAAGTATTACTTATTCATCTCGTTTACTAATCAGTTGAAAATTATTGGATATTCGTTTTTGTTTACAAAAGTGCATGAAAGTCAAAATGTAAATTAATATGGCGTTGTAATAATTTATTGTTTTTAATTTTGAAGTCGATGAATGGTAGTATGCAAGTATAATGACCGTCCAATGTTACAATATTTTAATTGGTAATATGAGAGTACTAATTGTAATATTCTGGACATTTTTAGCAATGTCTCGAATGGATTGATTGATTTTAATAAAACTAAAAACTATGTTAAGGTGTGATATTCGAAGGAATTTATAAAGAATTTCATCGGTATGATACTACTTTATGTAGTATACGAGTATAAATGTTTGCCAGAAGTCCATGGTAGATTTCGAAAGAACTCGTAGAATATGTAAGTGAACCATTTGCCATCATATCAGTGCCACAAATATTTAAACTTTTTAAGTCTTTAATTGTATTGGTTTAAAACATTCAAATTTTGTGCTTGTGATAGGGGCAAAGCTATTTTTGTTCCCTAAAACAATAAGAAAAAAGGTGCACAAAAAGAAGTAAGTCATGAATTAAGTAAATTGTATGAGGCGACAATGGTAAAAAAAATGAGCAAACAAATTGTTGCGCATATCTTTGTCACTTTGATCATTTACCAGCCGCCTAAAATGTCGAAAGAGACAGTCAGCCGGAACCAGCTACAAATAGAAAGTAAAATTATGCGACAAAAAATAAGGCAAAATTTTAAGGCAACTTTGTAAGAAGACGGCGCAGAGTCAGGACAAAACAAAAAACATGCTTGCCGCGCAGTAGTAAAAAGAAGAAAAGGAGTGAAAGCATAACTTGCGGCGTTGAACAGCACATAAAAATAACAATTGAAATAAATGAGCCAAAAAAAGGAAGCAGTTCACAAAAAAAGTATAAAATAAAAATTGAAAACGAAAAGAAAATGAAAGAGCCTGGACTACTTTGGCAAAATGTTGCATCATTTTTGCCATGTTGTTCCACACTTGACTTGGCTTCTTGCTTCTACGATTACCAGCAGCGCCAAGTGAGCGTGGAAATGAGTTTTGCATACATTTAGGCGCCACAAGCGAATAAAAGACAATTTTTGTGGATTGTTACATTTTTTATAACGCATTTTTTTTGTACATCCGTTTGCGGTTGTGTATCAAAAGAGTTGTATGTTATTTGTTGGCACAAATTTACGCACGGTGGCGGGGAAGAGTGGTCGGTCGGCTTTGCTGAGAAAAATCCGAAAATTGAAATGCTTAATTGTTTACGACTGTGTTGACGGCCGCACTGATGGTTGAAATTCTGTGGTCTCCGCGGTAAAGGTTTTCTATGTTTTTTTTTTCACATTTTGATTGCTACGTTGCACCGAAAGCATTGAAAAGAAAAACAACAAAGGATCAACACTCGTTTGCTGCCTACTCTGGTTTCAATTCAATTCGCCCCGGCCCACTTTTGCAGCAATTTTTAGCACTTGCGGCTATTTCGTAATGATTGCCGGTTGCTTGATTGTTTATTCGTGTGCTCTAAAACACACTGAAAAATATACGTTCCTGTTTGAATTGCCCAAGTCATTTTGTTTTTCGAAAGCACACAACTGGTCTCGATGGACTTCCCGGACCGTATGCGTGCAAAAGAGCCACTTAATTGAATGTTTCACTTGACCAAAGCACATTTTTTTTGTTCGGGGCATCGGTGATGTATATTTGTTGTAAAGGTTTAACTCATGCAATGTGTGATTTCACTTCAGTGCAGTTTATGTTATTGATTATATTAAACAAATTTAAAAAATTCCATGTATTTTGTAATGATAAAAAGAAATGAAAAAATGTAAGGCGAAATGTTCCTAATAAAAAATTAAAGTTCGAAAAAAAGCAACGAACAAAAACGGATATTGCTCATTTGCATTGTATGTGTGGAAATTGTTGTATTGCCCCGCTGCTTGACTGAACGGTTATTTACAAGTCAATGGATGATGAAATGGTTTGGTTAGAGGTTGATTGTTTGTTTATTTGTTTCACATCGAATCGCATGATAGTGCCTTTCACATCACTATTAAATAGTGATTTCGCTTCTCTTATCACTACAATGAATTATCGTTATCTCTAAGTATATACACTGCACTATCTGAATTATACAAAAATATATTTCCCTTTTGCTGTTGAACGCAACACAGAAGTGTCTATCCGAAGAAGGGCTTTAGATGGAATTATTTTACTTATATATCTTCATGCCGCTATTCCGTAATTTGGTATAACCGCAAGCCTGTGGATTTGAGGCTATAATGGCTGAATTCAAAAAGTATTCTCGATCTTAAATAGAGCGAAGTAAAATTTTTAGACAAGTTGAAGTTCATTCGTCTCATAATATTGCCTGTAGTCTTTAAAAATGAGAAAGGAAAACATTAAAGCGCAGAGTGATAATGCCCTGCTTATGTCGCTATTATGCAATTTGGTATAACTATAATTCTCGATTTGGAAATTTCTTGTTTTTATTTTAAGTAATTATAATATTAAGGATTTTATTAATTTTGTAGCATTAAATTCCGTAATCTAACAAATAGAAATGTGTGGAAACAAAATAATAAAGTGCCGTACCAACTAATAAAATTATAAAGTTAAATAAATATAAGTAAAACTAAAAAATTTTCAACAAATTAAAAATATAAAATTTCCTTTTATCAATTTCTTTAGAGTTTAGAACCTCTTCTTTACTACGCCAACATTCTATTATAAAGAGTTAACTTTTTATTGTAAGCTATAGATTTAGCGGTTTAGTCGTTATCCAGTAAATTTTAAATTTTCGAATTTGAAAAATTGTATGAATATATTTAATTGTTCATTTTTAGTGTTTTTTGTTTGTTTAAAAAAATATTCTTTGTTATTAAAAATTATGTGCTTTTGTGTATCAGAATGTCAGCTTGGTTTTTTTTTTAGTAGCAATCACAGAACAAGGCATTGATACAGGAAAATTACTTATTATGCTGCTCAGATACTCCATTCAGTGCAATCCTCAACGTTTCATTTTTGTGGTGTACTATTTATTATAAATTGTACCCAACTATAATGGAATCAATTCGAATTTGATGTATGTATATTTGGTCCCGCTGGGAGTCACTCAAATGTCTGCTCATATTGAAGCATTCTGCAAGTGTTTCCATGCGAAATTCAATTTCATTTACGCATCAGCATCGCAATGATTAATTACTTTTTCAATATTTTGCCTAACCGAATGACCATATACATATGTACATGTGTACGTATGACTCAAAAATATCAAACTTTTTTTTGAGTATTTTTAGGTGTAGCTTATTTCGAATATACATACATAAATAGATATCAAATACAAACATTAAATTATTGGTGGCCATTGAAAAAATTTTACTCTGCAACTTTCTCATTAGCCATTGTAAATAGATTTTGACATTAAAAACCAAAAAATATTGGTCATATAAAGCTATATGACGATCCTTAATTTGATCAAATTCGGATTGTAAATGCATTATTTGAAATATCATTTCGTTGAATTACTGTTTATCGTTATTTATACATATGTACATACTTATTAGTTCGTTATATTCTAGGCTACACGCTGCTACAAAAAAAAAGTAGGAATTTACTTGGAAAATAACTAAGTAGAGTTTATACCATATATAAGGTTGAGTTCAGCAACAGAAAACGTAACAGAAAATATTGCGTTGGTCAGATATTATTTTAAAATAAGTTTTTTTTTGTTACATCAGAAAAAGAAAAGTGTTAAATAATATTCGCTTCGAATTCACGAGTAATTGTTTAATGCGCGATTTAATTAAGAATGCCCAGTGAACGAAAATTCCATTGTTTAAATCATTTAACAGCCAGGTAAGCAAATAACCGGAAAGCACCCAGGTTGCAATTGCAGAAAATTTGGGTCTAATATGCTACTTCCAAGAATAACGTATCCGTCAACTTTTTAATCTTCAACAATTTTGATCCGATTTTATTAAATGAGCCACCGATTTATTTGCTTTAAAATTTAACTTTAGATTATTACCACAAATGGTACACGTTTTATAGAAATTTACGAAAAATAAATGTTTTCCAGGTTTGATCCCTTTAAACTCCCTACAGGCATAATTTTATAGCATACTTTTATTCATTATTATTCCTCTTATGATCCTGTAAAAAAAAATTGTAGATGGCGAACACGATAACTTGAGTAAAAAATTGAGATTTCTTAATGAAGTGCTTCACAGATCGCTCTTTGGCCAGGGTAGGTTGGTATTGAAAATGGTCAAGTTCGGTCAATAACCACACCCATCTCCCATATAATGGAAGTTTTGAAAAAAGCAAAAACTCCGTTTTTTCGGTATCAATTGGAACACATTCAGTAAATTTGAATATTTGCCACCATTTGAAACTATGAAACTTGAGTTTTATGATATTTTGAAAAGTAGGCGTTGCCACGCCCACTTATGATAAAATGTCTGTCTCTAAATAATCGTCACTAAATTTGGTAAACATATTAAACGTTGTTATTTTTAAATAAAAGAATTGGAGAGTTCAAGGGGTAAAGCAATACTTTTCTGATGTCGTACTCGACCATATCTATAAACTGAACTAAGTTATTTTCCGGTCATATTTGGACTGTCGCATCATGTTATCGACCTTAACATAATTTTTTTTTTGTTTTTTTAATAATATGAATTTTCCACAATTAACTTGTACATATTCCTTAAGTGCTTTTGTTAGATAGGAATCAAATGACCTTTTCAGTGAATTATATTTTCCCAACTACCATTGAGATCTAAGCTTTGCTGAAAACGTATCGAACAAATAAACAAGAATTGATTAAATCGTGCTAAAAATCCTTTAAAGGGTGACGGCGAAGGCGAAGAATTTGTTGTCAAAAAAAAGAAAAGAAAAAAAAAACACCGAAAATTTGTTTAATTAAAATGCATTTCATTTTCTAACAAAAAACACATAAAGACAAATTACAAACATTCTGGAAGGCAAACACTTATTTTTGTCAGCAAATTTTAAGTGGCCAGAACTCCCGTTGATGTTTTTAAGTTTATTGGAGGCAAATGTATTACAAAATTCTCAAAAATCAGCGATAAACCGCATTTAATTTGTACCTTAATTGACTAAAATTTATAGGGCTAAAAAAATTCGAACTCCAGAGAAAGATATCCGTAAGTAGGATTTTTGAATTACTTACGCCGGTTAAGAATAATGTGATAACACTTATTCCTACAAGCTGAAAAATGTCGAAATGGTAATGTCGGTATTTTTTGGTAAATACTTTGTAAGTTGTTAAAGCTCTGTTTACTATTTTATTTTCAACATTGTAACGTTTTTCAATTAAAATCGATTTTGTTGCAGTGAATACGATTATGTACTCTGCATATACGAGCACACATTTACATAAAAATAGTTACATCGTTAAAAGAGAACATATGTTCGCAAAGTGATGAGCTAGCGGCACAAACACTGTTGCATTTAACCGCAAAAAATAGGCAAACTGGTCAACTTTGATCACTCTGACAAACAGGCAAGCATTTATACAAGTTCGAGTATGAAAGGCGCAACATTGTTTGAATGCACAAGAGCTGTCCACAATGTGGTGAAATCAAATTAACGTCGTTTTTTCCGGTCGAAAATGACATTGATGAAGGTTGCAAATCAAATTTGCGCACAGCAAATGCAACACTAGTTACCTTTGTATGTATGAGTGGCAGGCGGCAGCGAAATAGCAGCAGTGCAGTGTGGAAAAATAAACTTAAAAATTTGAATGAGCAAGAAGGATTGCAGCAGCGAGCAACTTGTTGGCCCGATGATGTGCTCATAAAAATGGATGCAAATGCAGATTGCGTTGAGTTGTTTACAGTAGCGCAGTAGTGGCGCAAGTCAATGAGTTGGTGGTTCATATCTGAAGGGGATAGTGGAGTGGTATGTGTTTGTGTTTGTATGTATTCGCACACATGCATATATGAGTAAGTATTGGCAGATTGAGTGCGATTTTTGGAAAACCTGTTAGTTTAGTAAGAAAATTCTAAATATATATAATTGATGGTGTTGGTTCTCGCCAAAAGCCATCAATAAAGCAAGGATGTAAAGATAAATTTTAAAAACAACTTCAGTCTATTTTTAACTATGCAATATATATATAATATAATTTTGGCGCTTACACTTTATGGCTCAGTGTTTGGCCGAGCTTCTCCTACCATTTATGGTGTGCGTCTTTATATTTTACCACAAATGGAGGGACCTACAATTTTGTGCCGACTCCGAACGGTAGTTGTATTTTATGAGAAGCTCTTTCATGGCAGAAATACCCTCGGAGGTTTGCCATTGCCTGCGGAGGGGTGATCGCTATTAGAAAAAACGTTTTCTATTATTAAGATTTTGCTTGCCCTGACTGAGATTCGAACCTCGAACTCACCGGCATATCGAGTTATAGCACGCACCGCTACCAACTCGACCACAGCGACCACTGTGCAATATTTAAACAAATAAATTGGCGTTATTCCGAAAATCATTAAGAGCTTGTTGAATACATTCATGCGTACGTATCAACGAGTATAAATAATATTTCGTAGCAGTAACAAAAAGTCTGAAAATTGCGAGGCTTGAATTTCACGCGGTTTAGGTTGGATTAAAATTAATCGATGGCAGTATACTTAATTAAACAATTTTTTTGTTGATACTGTTAAGAAGAAGAAGTGCAGGAATCAACTCACCACTTATTGTATCAAAATAACAAAATATTTTTTTACGCAAACTTTCTTCAAAGAGTTTAAATGTGAAATCTAAGTTTAGATGAAAACTTTCAGCCAAAAACTGGAATGCTAGCTAAGTCATGACAGCGGAGTTAAATGCTATATATGTATTAAAGCCTAACTAATCACTTAAGTTTTAATGAAATAAATGCATTTTCATAAAATGCTCCTCATTTCTCATACTAATTTATTTAGTTCTGAATTAATATAATTATTGCTAATTTAGTAAATTTTGGTCAACCTCAGAAACAAATAAGCAAGTTAAATTTCGGAATCGTTAAATTCATAAATTTTTGAATGTATACATTTTATTTAATCATTTAAAATTATCCGAACTTCGTATGACAATTAGCGATGGTAACTCAATTGACAGCAAAAAAAAAAACGTTAACAAAACACAAGCATTGGCCACAATCTGTGCCGCATATTAATTCACTAATTGTATATTAATGATTAGTTTGCTGCTCGACGTAGCGCAAATCATAATATTTGGGCAATCGTTTTTAGTTATTGAAAAGTCATTGTGTACAGAAGTGAAGAGGAAAACGTTAGTTGGATTGGCATTTCATGCATCAATTAACTAGTTTAAAATAGTGCATCAATCATTGAGCGTATGGTAATGCAGTGCAAACATAAATACATATGTGTACATACATACCTACACATACACACTTTCCAAATTTTACACTCAATCAAGTCAAAATTGCCCAGCAATAAGAAAAACAAGCTTGACTTATGGAGTGCAACAATATATATACGTTGGATGCAAACGGCAATATGTATTTAGTTAGTCAGCGAAAATTATACATCAATAAATATTTCCAGCCGGTTGCGTATACGCAACGCTGATCGACAGTCAGACAGACACCACTCTGTCTGTTCAACACGTGACGCACAGTGAGGTAATCAACCCTGAAACTGGAGATCAATTCATAGGTACATTTAATTTTAAATATTTTGCTGTAATTCTACTACTAGCACCAAATGAAGGAAAAAAAGGCAAATCCGAAATTAGTTTAGTAGGAATTTTATTTAATAAAGTTTTTTATGGTATTATCAAGAGCGAAAAAAGCTAAACTTTCGGTGATCCTTATATAAATAATTCGTATTATAATGATAAGTTTTAAATCGTAGTCCACATTATCACTTTACGAAAGCAGTATTTTGATAATTTTTCTTTAGAGAGGAAATTAATTCACCTACGATGGCAAATAATGTGGAAATGATTTTTGTTAATACCTATTCATGAAAAGGTTAACATCATTGCCCTTCTAAGGTAATCTTTTTTTATTATAATCAGTACGAGTTGTATTCAATTTGCCTCTTAAAATTGTCGGGTTATTTTTGGAAAGCTTTGAAAATAATTTAAAAAGTGTAACATATAATAAAATTCACCCCCATTTCTGCTTGCGTCATTATCTGCACTCTGAACATCTTCATCATCACTTTCATTTTCCGGTATTTTTTTTTTATTTAGAGTAGTTTTTTCATAATTGATATAACCGTTTCGGAACTGACTAAAAGTCTATTGAATATATCTTCGCTTGTCTTTCTTCTGCGGCAGTTTTTAGTAAAATTTTCGCTGTAGCTTTTAAAATCCAAAATTTATCGATTGGTGACAAAACGTGGGATATTACATATCTCTGAAACTGAAAACTAAAATCAATTTTGCTACTCGAACAGCTCTGTGTGCCTTTTGTACATCGCCCATTGACAACATGTTATATGAAGCAAATACTCGTTTTATACCGATAGAAATTAAACACAAAATTCTAGTCACAAAACTGTTAACAATATTAATTGGACGAGTCAAAAGATATCATTCTAAAAGCAGCAAAACAAGTGCTTCACAAATATTACTCAGTAATTAATAAGGTAATTTTTTATTGCAGAACTCCAGTTACCAGTTCTACAATTGATTACAGTCACACTCAATATAAAAAAAATTAAAACCCCATCTAAAGTTTTCATTGCAAAATTTGCATTGCTTGCAAATCAACTTAAAGACCATAATTTCATTTTATCAGGAAACAACTGCTTACGCCGTTGCCTACGTAACAAAAATTTTATCTTGAGTTATAAAGAGTAAAATTTTACATATGCACTTATTCACTTTTAACTCTCAATGCCATTTCTAATATCTCCAACAATTTATTGTATGCCTTAGCAATAAGAAATCCACTTACTCATCATCAACATAAATTTAAACTTATTTGAATTTCATCACATATTGGTATTAGGGGTAACGACTTTGCTGATCAAGCTGCTAAACAAGCAACTTTCTATCTAGCGAATGGTTCAAGTAACTGAAATAAATCTTATATTACGAGTTTTATTAAACTTTCATTCGGCAATCAAAACTTTAGGGGTTTCTAAAGAACCTCTGAGTGGTACAAAAATGTTAACAGCAATCGATAAACAATTTACGATATCAATAGAAATAACACAAACAGTTTATCAAGATATGAGGAAACAAAACTGATTCGTCTACGTATAGGTCACACAAATCTTACTCATAAACACTATATTGATAAAACTTCTTCAAATATACATATGTCGGCATTGTTATTCAAATATCCAAATTTCTTGCGATCACATTATTGTTTACTGTTCAAACTTTAATCACATCCACAATTTAGACTTTCAAAACGAAAATCCATTTAATATACTCTCTAATGTTTTTCCTCTAAATTCGCGTAAAATAATAAAATTTCTAAAAATATCAAAATTACTGTATACGCTTTAATAATTGATTAAGGTGAAGGTCTTAGCAGCTATGGCTTGTTTTAGACTTAAGTTTTACTTGATCTCGCCTACTTCTTAACTTTATGTCTACGTGTATAGACAAAAGACCTTTGTTTTTATGCTCACTATAAAATAAATAAAATAAAAGACTTATGATCATAATACAAGAAAGCAATTTAATTTGGAATTGCTTAAATACCTGAACAAGAGTGTTACACTAATATATTAAATTTATATATAAAGAAAGCTCTGAAAAACCGAAAACAGACAATTTTTGGCAAATATTTCGTTACATAGTGATGTAGAATTTCATCCATCTACTTTCATTTGGTACCAAAAACTTTTTTGTACTTTAAAATACATTTTTTGAATTCATTTCCAAATACAAATACCCCAGTGTGCGACGGGTGCATTTTTATGCAAATAACCGATAATGAAACGAATAAAAGCGCGATTGAATGAAGGTGTGTACATATGTATGTATATACATATGTACATGTGTACATATGTATATATTTATACAGATTTATTTTTATAGACATGCATGTCCATATGTATAAATCTACATATGTATGTATATACATAAATATAAGGCCGACCACCAAGTATCATATTATAGACCGTCGATGCCTGTTGTTATATTGTCAAAATCGCTTTTACAATTGTACTCCGTGATGCGAATGCATGTATTGCATTCATTTTTGCACAATTATTTGTGGTATGCTGTGTCATGCAGTACGTCAATGGAAAAAAATATTCGTCAAAAATTTGCAACGAAATTGATACTTGCAACCACACCAGCGGCGACTGAGTATTGTGTAAGCGGATCACAATAAAATCAATGTGGTAATGCCACTTTACTCTCAGACATAACTACATACTCGTATGTATGTACTATTTGTGTGTGTATGTGCATCCAATTACTTTCAAATACATATGTGTGGGTACAAGTGTGTACACTTCTGCATATTATTGTTCTCTTTCGCCTTTACTATATAAAATATGGTGCGTTGATGAGTACCAGCGCCACTTTAACATTTGTTGTGTTGACAGATGAGTTGCGTGTGGAATCGTGAAAACGTGATTTTCCAGCAATTCTGTTCGAAGCCTCAAAAGCTTTCCATTTCAGTTTATACTTTGTACGTGTACGGCACTATGGGATAATTGGTACTAAAATCTGAATAAAAGTTAACAGCTAAGCTTTAAAACAACAAGGCTTGACACATAATTTTGTTATCTAAAAACTATTGCATTTTTCCGTACTTTCTACAAAATTAAAAATAAAAACATAATATTTTGGTTCTTGGCAGAGCTGTTAACTAATGATTAATAATCTTAATGATTAATAATCGAACTAAAATATTTTTGATGCCCTTTTAATTGATTAATTAAGATTAATTCCCAAAATTTGGAATTAATAATCGATTAGGATTAAATTTTTGTCAGGATTAATGAGGATTATTTAGGATTAATACATTTTGAGAATTAATCCTAGGATTTATTCACTTAATCAAAAATTTTAATTCAATTAAATTTTTGGATTAATTTTGATTTATCACGATTAAAACACATTTAATCTTAAAATTAATGAAATATTTTACATTCTGTGTTACTGGGAACACCCGATTAGAATTTTATTATTTGCTGTTTGACAACTCTATGATAAATTGCTTATGTTTGATTATAAAGAATTATAGTACATAAATTACGTATCAGATATTAGAATTTACGTATGGAATAAGTTATCAATCGGTACTTATGTATTAGTTGCAAACGTATTTAAGGAGAATAATTTGTGAAATAAATATAGAATAAGATATTTAACTTTCTAATGAAAAAAATTTTATTTTTTGAATATATGTAGGTGTGTACATGCACATTTAAATACAGTCATATGTAAATGGTTCAGTTCATTAATATAAATATATAAACATCTGAACAAAAAAAAAACAATTCATAAATTTAAAGATATGTATGTACATATGTATATACAAAAAATGTCAACAATTAATAAATACGTACATATAAAGCAAAACATTAATTCTGACAATAACCATTGGACTTTAACAAAACTAACTTTTCGAAGGACAAATCTGATAAGGCATTCCGCCGAGGATTATTTACAATACCGGCGAAAGAGAATAGCCGTTCCACTGGGGCAGATGATGTAAGAGGTGTATTAAAATGTAAAGAAGCGTCCTTCAGTATCGGATATTTCTCCCAAATTCCTGGTTCCACATTAACATCATTAATGTAGGCATACATGCTTATAAGTTAAGCTTAGTAAATGCATATGATAGACTGTATTAGCGAAAGCGTACGTACAAACATACATACATATATACCTACCTATAATTGTAAGAACGCAACAAAGCTGGAGCATATGCAAGCGAACAATATCAGTATAGCGGTATGAGTATGTGTATACATATGTACATATGTATGTAAGTATGTGCATATAAGCATATGTATGTATTCAAGCAATTTATCAATAGAGTTGTCAAACAGCAAATAATAAAATTCTAATCGGGTGTTCACAGTAACACAGAATGTAAAATATTTCATTAATTTTAAAATTAAATGTGTTTTAATCGTGATAAATCAAAATTAATACAAAAATTTAATCGAATTAAAATTTTGGATTAAGTGAAAAAATCCTAGAATTAATTCTTAAAATGTATTAATCCTAAATAATCCTCATTAATCCTGACAAAAATTTAATCCTAATCGATTAATAATCCAAAAAAATAAAATAATTATTAATTAATCAATTAAATTTAAAAATGATATTCAATGCAAAGATTGTTAATTTTAATCTAAGTTTAACAGCTCTGGTTCTTGGTATGTTATAATAAGTTCAGGTTATTGTTTACTTACCACTGTACTATTTCTTCGCCCTTGTAAAGCTCGTAAAGGCTATCGATTACAGTCTCAAAATATATGCAATTACATAAAGAGCTGTGACGAAAATTTTTAACAAAAATGAGGGAAACATCGGTGGAAAAATAACAAAATAATTGTTGATGAACCGTGACGAGGGCACCTGTCTGGGCCTGCATCACTAATTGAAAGAACCTCATTCATACTTACAGAGAGGAAATAAACGCTTAAGACGCAGAGAAAAAAGGAGCTTTAGACATTTCACTTTATGAAACAGAAAAAATAATTATCTGTGAGATTGATGATATTTAATAATAACGAGAGATTTCTGAACTTCCAAACTACTTTAATTGCAATATGGTGTTAAAGAAAACCGTTGAGGAAAACTATCACATGACGTGTTGCTAATTTATGACCACACGTGGGCCCCCTTATTTGATATTTCCAAATTCATTTTTATAAAATGTGTTCTCAAAATACTTTATTATTAATTTTAATTTAAACTTCGTTTTTACGCTTTTTTTATTTATCTTGATATTTATCTTAAAACTGGATATTTATTAGCACGAATGTTAGAAAGGATTTTTTGAAGTTCTATAAAAATAAAAATAAAAATGGTCAGTATTTTTACACCAAATATACCATAGCGAAGGGATACCAACGAAAATAAGGAACAAAAATGTTCTTTTATTTGCAAACACCTCATAAGCTTGTGTTAATCACTGCTTTATGATTATGTAGATCTGTGTGTACATAATTAATTACTCAGAGGTATTAATAAACATCAATGAAATGAGGTCAATTGATCTCTACCCATCCATATAACATTAAAAGGTTTCAGTAGTTCTATATTCGTAGTTATTTTAACGAAATATGGTAGATTGATTGCAAAGCATCCTGTAAACGTAAACTTTGAGCCTTCGATGCGAGTACTATAATCCAAAGGACATGGTTTCTCCTTCATGTATTGGCATATGTATCACTACTTACAACATTTTTATATACGCTTAATGGAGTATGTAATACCTAATATACCGAAAAATTTATACTTTTTCGAGTTTATTTTTTTATTTTTTTTATTATTTTATTTAGATATCTTTTCTAAGCTTAAGTCAGCATCAGTATCAAATTGCATGAATGTCTAGAGCCTAAGTAATCGTGAATGAACGAAACAGTGGTGTTGTAGAAACCCACACAAATCCCCTAGTAAATCAACACAAGCTGTGGCGAATATTTCTTTCATATTGTAACTAGTGACTTGATCAAAGAAATGCGCGAATAAGTGAATTAAATGGTTGGGGCAGACGAATAACATTCTTAAATCTTCAGTTGATGGTTGGCGAGTGCAGATGACTGACCGACAAGTCAGCAGGTTAGAACCCATTTGGGTGTGGCATTTCGTGCACCAGTTGCGCATTTTTCAACGGAGGCTGAAGTCAACATTATACCTATATAAAAAAAGAATAAAAAAATAATCTAGTGTAATGCAATGTTTTTTAAGCAACGGAAAGTGCCAGCAGGCTGCTCAGTTCTTACGTACGAATACGTCTGAGTTTACGACGTTGAAAAATTGCCACAAATAAAAGAGTATGTTCAAGTCTACGAAGAAGTTATGGAAGAGTGGATTGTATAAAAATTTCACTGGTAATGAATCAAAACAATTTTCATATTTTTCTTAATTAATCTTCTTGCCGGTGTTTTTTCTTTCGCGACGCCCACAGCAGTAAACGATGGTAGATGTATTCTAAGTAACAATGTTGCCACAGTATGAGTTTATTTGTAGTGTCAGTTTGAATAAAATATGGAAACCGTGCAGAAATTTGTTTAAAAGTTTTAAATTATAGTTGAAAATTATTTTTATAAAAACTTGAATGGAAAATCTTGTAAACCGCTTGATGTTAATTATTTATAATTCATGAAATATGAATAGATAATTTACTACTAATTTTCAGAAACTTGACAAGGGATGACGGAAAATCATTCCAAAATTCATCACATTTCAACCCTGTCAGAAAAACCAACAACCAAAAAGAATAAATCTGATAAGGATATGTGGAAATCTTTCCAAAGACCAACTGTTGTTTTCGAAATCCATTACAATAACAATTATTGATATGTTTTCTTCTTTTTATTCACAAATAAATCAAGAGACGCTGTTTAAGAGAAAAGAGCAGTTGGTTCTTTACTAATAGCAATTCCTACTTTAAATCATTTTTCTGCTATAGTTGTCTTTACTTCGTGGTTCGTTTCAGTAGAAAATTTGATCAAAATCAAATGATAAAGACTACAAAAGTACTATTTCTTCTTGTTGAGAAAGAAAATCGAAAATTTTCTATTTAAAAGATATTAATCTTTAATTAAATTAGCCTGTCACTTTTATCTAAGCAAGCCTAATAAATTTCTATGATGATGGCCACGAATGATATAGCGCTTAAAGTCAGTCGTGTTTGTTTACCTCAGCACTTTTTTTTAAACTTATTTTTAGCTTATTTTACAAATAACCATTTAAACATCAGCTGTTATAGTTTAAAACTCGACTTTTCAACTAAATAGCTCGCAGACTTTTTTTAAGCCTAGCTATGACTTAAGACATATGGCTCTTCTTGTGCCTTCGGAAACTCATATTTACCAAATTCGTTCTACACTTTTCACCCAACTAATGCGTTTAAAGTCTTTTGGTTTAATTTAAACACAGTGGTAACGCTGTTTAGATGTAATTTTTGTAATTCTTTGCTCAATAAGTAACAACGTTTTTCGCTTTTATTTGTAATTATTTACTTCGTTGTTTTTTCTGCAAGCGTTGCGTAAAAGTTAAGCAACGGACTGCTGACAGCACCGAAAGTATTTACGTGTTTGTGTTTGTGGGAAGGTTAATACTTAAGAAGAAATAAGCTAGCCAGCAGTACGCCCAATAAAAGCAGAAAGGGGAGAGAAGTGCTGTAAGTAGATTGTCCAGCGCTTAAATTAGCTTGAAAGGAAGCTGTTAGTTAAAAGTCAAAGTCAAAGTGAACTGCCTGTGAGCCTGATGAGGGAAATAAAGAGGAAAAGGGTGTTGATAGAAAGTATGATGTTAGGTGTATGGCAAGATTATAGTATAGGATGTTTGGCTGCTAAGAAGCATTTCGCGGTAACATCAAGGAAATAAAGCAATGAGCGCGAGGCCCTAAATGACTGAGTGAATGCGTAAATGCATGCGTGAGTGGGCGTTTGATAGAATGAATGATTTTCAGCGTCATCAGGTGTTGTAAGCGGAAAAGCAAAAAAAAAAGCAAACCGACATCGCTACAAATATTTAGTACGACGTTGAAAATTAAAAGAAGTAATAGAAAAAGAAGCAGCGTTAGAGGAAATATGTTCAAATTGTATTGAATATGCGGACGTACTAAACGGGATGTCGACTTCCATACAAGCGTTCGCCCATACGCCCCGCGTCCTAACCTCCTCGCCTCCAAAACTTCCAAACTTACCACCTTTGCATTCTAAGACTTTTTCGTTTTGTTCCGCGGAAATGAGTCGCTGCGGTAATGAAGATAACATTTCCTGTAGTCAGCAGCTTGTCGTCTCAATTGTAAATTCGTTTCGATTGTTAAAGGGGTGAGTTATGACAGTTATGTCGACATTACAAAACCAAACTAAGGAAGAGACAAGAAGTGGCTCAATGCTAGCGTGGATGGTTAAAGGTGTGGCAAGAAGTCGGAAAATGACTGCTCACTAATGAAAATGTTGAAAAGGTGCCAAATGCGCGCATTTGCAAAAACAATCTGCTGATTAAAGTCACTTGTTATTCGTGTTATGTAAGATTGTGTGTGCCTGCTTTCTTTTTTATAACTGTCAGAATGCCTTAATTATTCGTGAAATTATTTTCAAATGCATGTTTGTAAGCCGAAAAATAGTTATTCATTTGAAAGAGTGTGCAAGCAAATTTTAATTGCATGCATATAGATGGGAATAAAATTAATAAGTGAAAAATGATATTAAATTGCAACTTGATAATGAAAAAAAAAATCCTTTACTAAAGAATAAACTACCAAAAGCTTACTATTAAAAAATTTTGTTTCTTGCGATAAAAGTGCAGTAAAAAATTTGCTTAAGTTTCATATGGTATTTGGGTTATATTTAAAGAAGTTACCTGATTGATTGTAGAAAAAGGGCAGCGAAATATGAGCACCACGAATGTTATCACTAAAATCTTTAACTGAGTATGCAAAACTCTAAAGGGCTATCAGCAAAAATATTTAAAAATCTTTTCGGAGTTTAATAACTAAATATGGTCTAATAAAAGAACGGGAGTTTTCACCATATTTTTGGTTTTCAAACGAAATTATAACAATTTTATCACAAAATAATTAAAACCTAATGGACTAGTTTAAACTTATTTCAAATATTACAATGAACTAGTAAGCAAAATTTCACTTTTTTCCTTTAGTTATTGGCAGTTAGGTTTGCTGTTTAAATTAGATACACTGCTTTTTAAGCAAACATTCAGCAAGAGCTTGTTTTTTCTATAATTTTCCAATAAAAATTGGCCTTTAGCGTATTTCAAGAAATAATGAAATATTTATTATTATTGTACATATTTTTTCATTTAGATACAAAAAATTTAAAATAATTAAACAAAACTAAATTAAAATTCTTAACTTAAAAAAAAATGAGAGCATAAAAAACGTTTCAGAACTTTTCAAGTTGTCTGAAAGGTACAGCTCATTTGGGCTAAATGGGCAGCAAAGCTGCATACTCGACGGAATTTAGCTTTTGCTTAATTTCCAAGTTCCAACACTTCTGTATTCAAAGTATTTCTTTACTGATGAAAACGCTGTGTGACCTATTCGCAGTTGCCAAATAAGCTCGTTGATATAAATATGTGTGCAAGATTTGTAAAAAGAAAATTTCATAAACGCAATTTCGTCAGTAAAATAAAAACTTTTCGTTTTTAAATTCTTCTCATTTCTTAAATTATTTAATATATCCAATATTATGTGCACCATTACAACGGGAACAATCTGGCTTCAATTTCTTATACTAAGTACGAGTAAGCGAAGTTTGATTATTTTAAGTTTCGAAAAGCGGAATGTTAAATTACGATATCATTGTTTAACTGACACTAAAAAAATAATTTTCTAAAAAGTTACATGTACTTTAGTCTCAACTTTGAGATTTATTAATCCCTTAAATATTTCTAAAAAAAAATACATATTTGTTATTTTCCTGGTAAGTCCCCTTTATTACTTTTTAAAAAACTCCGACCTAAAGACCTAAAGTGTGGCACGTCCATGCATAAACTCATAACGAATTCAGCGATAATGTTTAGCAATCCTGCAATGTACTATATTTATATATTTTTGGTGCGCTAATTATCTCCAACTTTTCAGCCAATTCCTGCCTCAACTCATTGCGACTATTTGTTGTGCTGCTCGTGAAAATTGTTAAGAAGCTAATTTTTCAAACCATTTACATACGCGCATTTTGTAAAAAGTGTCAGCTAAGTTTTCTATGTTGCTACTCGTTCATCATTTTCTGCGTATCTTGTTTAGCAAAAAGAAGGAAGTGATTAATGGCAATGCAATTTGAAAGGCTGACCAACAAGGTCTTGTAAAAATGATGTTGGCAAGTTTAAACAATTTTGTTGTTTTTACGATGAAAGCCAGATGTGAAAAAAATTCAAATTGAAAGTAAAATTGCGAATGACAAAGTACTATGTAGATGGTGAGACTAGTGGTAAATGGAAGAAAATTTAATATACTTATGTTAAGAATAATAAATAAAATAAGGGAAAAATATATAACTTAGACATTGGGGAAGCTACCGAACGGAATAATATGCTTGTTGAGTATTGTGCAGAATGAAAAGGCAAGAGTCGTCTCATTTACTGCGGTCAAGTATTCATTGCGCTTATTTAAAATGGAGTGATTTAATGTTAACGTCATCCTAAGACTAAAAGAATTTGGTATATTTTTATATTTATGTTGCATAATTTATTAATGATTTCTGGTGTCTCTGTGACTATAATTTCTAAGAAGTTCCTGAAAAGGATTTTGTTTTAATCAAATAATAATATTCGTAGGTTGTACCACATTTAAAGTGCCATTGCCAAATGTTTATTAAACTCAAGGATTTATGCTACCAATATTCAACCTTTTTCGGTTCCCTATGTATATATTAGGGATGCAATTTTTTTTCTTTTATTGATCCCGGGATTTTCGGGATCCCGAATTTCAGGAAGTTTTGATTCGTAATTTTTAATTTGCAAAACAAAATATAACACGTCAGTAACCGTCCTATTATAATTAATACGAGTATAACAAAAAAGAAGACTTGTTGTAATTCATGTTATTTCTAACATACAAAGTAATTTTTTCTTCTAGTACAAATATACGAGTACATATTTTGAAAATCAGCAAATGCATATAAATACAGTAAAAATATTTTTAATCACTGTTTGAGACTAATATTAAAAATTTACATTTTACCATTTGGTAAAAAAAGGAATATATCAAGGTAAAAATTAAATAAGTCCCCCTTTCCATTTTGAAAGAGGCAGTATTATTAAGTGTTATTTACATAAACTATCAATTTCTTTTACTAAACGTTCTGATACATTACGAAATTGCACAGTGCGTAGACACATTCCACTGTTATTTTAATAGCAGACTATAGATATACGACAAATAACACGGATTGTAAACTCTCTAAAAGCTTTGAAAGGGAAATTTTTTATGAAACCAAATATAAAAAATTAATGTCTATTAAATTCAATGTTTTCAGCAATTCCGTATGTACAAACATTAACAACATATTCAATGAATTTGTTTTGGGGGAGTATATATATCTTATCATACACATACATATGTATGCAAGATATACTTTTAAATAAAGCGATCTTCTTGCGTCTAGCGGATCCATTTATAGTAAAATAATTTCACTTCAAGTTCTAGTGTACGTTTCTGATTTCATTAATGTTGGATTATAAATACAGATTTTTTGAAAAACTCGACCACGGCGCCGCATGACAAATTTAAATATGTTCATGCCATTTCAATAACTTTATTGATATAGCCAAGCACTATGGTAAGGATCGTAAAAAAATACTTCGAAATTCGACTAACATTGTTCAGGAAAAAAGACAGTAGTTGGAAGCTGAACATCAGCGCACTTTAAGAGTTCCGGAGAAAAGGTTGCAGAGGAGTTACAAGCAAAGAATCAGCCATAATCCTTTGGAACAAGAATTATTCCTTAGAAACGTTTAAAGGATTTCTTTTTCTTGAATGATGCCGTTAAACCATTTAATGAATAACGAATATGTCTGGAGAATGACGACGCGTCTCAAAGTATAATATGAAGTAGATTGATGTTTCTGAAACATACGAGGCGTGTTTAAAACGTACGGTAACTTTTGCAAATTTCGCGGTGACGTACATTTGGTTATCGACAATATGTTGACAGTTTCAAGTACTTAGCTTACTTAGTTTGGTTTTGTAAAATAAAAAGGTTTTCTTGTGCTCGGCGATTTTCTATTGTTATAAAAGAAGGAGCAAAGAATTTGCATACAATTTTGTGTACAAAATGAAATAAAGTGCGCTAAAACACTTGAAATGTTGACAACGGCGTACGGTGAGTCTGCTCTAAGTACAAAAAAATGTGTACATGTGGTACAGACGCTTCCAAGATGACCGATAAAATGTTGACGACGAACCTCGCTCTAGACGCCCCGGCACATAAACAATAGAAGATATCATTGACGTTGTGAAAAAAATTGTCTTTGAAATACGTCAAATTATCATAAGAGAAGTTGGTGTGGATTTTGACATATCAGTCGGCTCGTGTCATGCAATTTTTTCCGGATGTTTTGGGTATGAGACGTGTGTCAGCGAAGTTTCTGAATTTTGAACAGAAGAACTGTCGCATGAGCATCCCTTAAGGAGCTCTGGAATGAAGTCAGTGATAATCATTATTTTCTCAAAATGGTCATAACTGGTGACGAATCATGAATATATGATTATGACGTCGAAACCAAAGCATAATCGTCCCAATGGAAATACCCAGGAGAGACAAAAAGCACTGCATCGCTGAAATACTTCAAGGCTATATGAAACGCTGCTTATGAGAAGTGCTTTGAGTATTGGAAAAGGCATTGACACAAGCGCATTGTATCTTAATGGGATTACTTTAAAGGGGGCAGTATAAATAATGATGAATAAATAAAAAAATTTCATAAAAATATAAAGTCATCCTACTTTTTTAACACACCTCGTACATATAAAAATGAAAAGTTGTTAGAATTAATTAGGCAGCCAGATCTTCTACTTCTGTATGCTTAATTATTACCATACACTACTTCTTTTTCTGGCACTTGCTTATAATAAAATATCTGATATTAAATTTTTTATTCAATAACCCGTTAATACTGCTGAAATTATCGAAGCTTCCTTCAAAAAATCAAAAATAAACAAGTAATCAAGCAATCAAAAATATAAAAAAAAAAAAATAACTAAGACACAACTTTTAAAGAAAAATTATAATAATGGTTAAATTAAATGATTAAAATCTTAATCATAAAACAGTTTTTTTTTCTAATAGCGGTCACCCTTCAGCAGGCAATGGCAAACCTCCGGAAGTATTTCTACCATTAAAAAGCTTCTCATTAAACACATCTCCTGTTCGGAGTCAGCACAAAACTTTAGGTCCCATTTGTGGTAATATAAAGATGCACACCACAAATGGTATGAGAAATTATTATTATTATTATTAAATCGTCTGAAGTGTCTGTAATATATTTCATAAATATAGTTTTTATGCTTTAAAAATGTTAAGACAATTTCTTAAATTTTAAATTAAGAAAACCACCTTCTTGCCACGAAAAAGTTACTAATATTCAATAACTGTGCACTTTGTTTAAAGGAGAGTCGAGCAAAACATTTTTCATGTACTTCTTCTTTTCGCTTACTTACTTTTAACTAAGTATATTTATATGTAATACCAGACAGACAACTAACTCCATCAGCGTAAGTGGCAAGCAAGTAAGTTGTAAGTAAAGCGATGCCAATTTACTTTACAAGTGGATTTAGTTGATGAATTTTTAACGCAAAAGCGCCAATTTCGTTGTCGTTGAACATTTCCGCCAACAGTCAAATTGAAAAACTACACTCCCCAACATTTGCAACGCTCATTTTTCCGCAACTTCAATTTCCAATTGTCACTTCCCGTAGCAAACTCAACGCTGCCCTCAGCGCGACCCCCAGTTGTACTTGTTCAACGGTCTGCTTTTGTACTTTTCAATTCATTCAAAGCGGACTCTAGCCTCACTTGACTTTGACTTGACGCTGCTGACTGTGGCCGCCTTTCACGTTAATCTATGAATATGGGCGTTAGCCTAGTCCATTTACGAGTACAATTTTTTTTTTTCTAGTTTTCGAGTTTTTCTCTGCTTAATTTTTTTATGCTTTCGCTATTTGTTTTACACTATTTTTCCATGTACATATATAGTATAAATATACTCCAAGTGTTTGTAGTTCTACTTTGGAGATTTTTAATTTGCGCGCCAACACGATATCTGCGCTGGCCGCGTTCATCAGTGTGTGTGTGTGAGGACGGTGGCGTCGCTTGAAGGGCGTGTGCGACGCGTATAGTCATTTATCCTGCAATTAATCATGATTACGGGAGTTGTTTTTGCTGTTAGTTAGTTTTTGCTTTTGTTGAGTTGATTCTACATTTTCACTCAGCCCTTTCATTATAGTTGTTGTTTTTTTAAATTTTTTTTTTACCTTTTATTTTTAAATTTCTCAATTCTTGTCTCTGATCCATCCGGTCTTCTATTTTTCAAATAGTTTGTCTCTTTGTTTTTTAAATACAATCTTATTTGTATTTATTTGACAGTGTGCGTGTTAAGGTTGTGTTGGTGTTATTTATGTTCGTGGTTTCTTAGCGACAGCCTCGCCTTAAGCTTGTGTGGGCTTCTCCAAAGTTTTACATGTTTTCTTGTTTTTCTTGTCACCAATAGTTTTGTTCGGTTCCGTTGACTTTTATGTTATTGCATATAAACTGATGACATATTTAATAATTGTAAGTGTGTAGGAAATTATTTTAAAAAGCTTATTTTTCATTATAATTAAATAGAAAAATATAATTATTTGATTAAGTAAGAAACTAAAGCAAAATGGTTGTTGGAAAAAATTCATTACAACTAAAACGATTTTTTATTGGTTTTACCGCTTTCGGCGTTGTGCCACCTTCGGCATCATTTTTCGTTCGTGACACTGAAGATGGCACAACGCCGAAACCGGTTTGTCTTAAAACCAAACTTGACAAGGGATGACGAAAATTCCAAAGCTGATTGATATATAATATAGTTACTTAAATGCTTAAGACTAAATTTAAAAATTCTGAAATTCGTATTTGAACTATCAGATTTTCCAAAGTATAAGGAAACATATGTCCTTAATCTTATATCAATCGAAGAATATTTAAAAATCTCTGAAGGCAATTGTTTATTTTCCAAAATCTAGGCACCTTAAATAAATTATAAAAGCTTTTTGATATTAATTATCAGTTACAAAAATTTTTAAATTCATCGATGAGTATTATTTTGAGACTTCTTATAATAATTATCAGCGAGATAAATATTTTTAATCCTTCAAAGACAGTTTTGAGACATACGCTCTCTCACAAAACTGTTCATGCTTAGGCCGCGGATACGCAATTAGTGGCTGAGCGATTAGGGGCGAATTTTGGGCGGCCTTTGGCTTAGTAATTAGCGAAATTTCTGAGCGTTTATTGTTTTTGGGTGAATCTCGCATTCATATTTATAAAAAGTTCTGCAATTAAGCTATAAATTTTTCCATAAATTGCAGTAAACTTGCAAGTCGTCATTGTTTTTATTTTGCCATTTTTATTGATTGCCGCTAAGTGATTAACTAAAGATAAAAACAGGGTTTTAATCTGAGTGGCGCCGTTCAGCCGCCAAGCATGATATTTACAAAGTTTTCGCATTGGTCTGGTGGAATATAATTTCACGCTTGTTGTGCTTAAGGCCTAAACTCTGTTATGGTACCGGTTTCTTCAGACATCGATTTTTTTAATATGATCCATAAATGTTCTAAAGGGGTTGAGGTCTGGAGATTGCGGTGGGCAGTTAAGTGTTGCTATACCTTTGTGTTAGACCCAGTTCAAAGTGATCCTAGTTGTATGTTTTGGATCATTGTCCAGTTGCTTCTTCAGACCCACTCGCAACCATTTGAACCAGAACGATTTACTTGTATTTTGGTCTCATCTGACCATATAACTTGCTCCCAGTCGCTTGAGATCCACTTTTGGTATTTTTTCGCAAAGGCCAAGCGTAGGTCCCTGTGTCGATCAGTGAGTAGGGGGTTTTAATTGTTGTTGTTCTTTTCAAGACTATTGCTGATTTCCACTGCGCTTTGGAGTTACCCACTTCTTATTTTTCTGATTATGTCCCGCTCCTGGGCTAGATTAAGTATTTTTTTACGGCCTGCCTGTCTACGAAGTTCGCTCACCACCCCAACGGAGACTTCCAATTTAGCAGAAATTTCGAGTTTTATGCCATTGCAAAGAAGTTTTTTAATATCGCACGGCTTTTTGTGTTTTCCGATATCTATGTAATTTAATTTATTGAAAAAATATTATGAACCACCTTTAGTCTCAGCATAACGACTTTTCTTGACACTTTGTTCAAAACTAAAATCCCGGTAACTAACTACCGCGTAGCCGCAAAATGATACGCTCTTTCTTGATTTTACGTGTAGGAAGAGAAAAAGTTCCTTACAATTCAAAGCGTGGTCAATTTTGTGTGAGTGACTGTATAATATAAAAGTCTTCTTATAATAGTTATGAGTTAGAACAAGTCTTGAAGAACCAGACTTGTTAAAGATCATGTCAAGATTAGTTCCTCACTAGTTCGGGACGTTGTATTGGCATCATTTGAAGACTACTTCAACATCTTTTCGGAATTAGCTCAGAACCAGTTCAGTGCTATTTCAGGACTTCTTCGGGAATAGTTCGGGATTACTTATGCACTAGTTCGAAAACAGTTAAGGTTTGTACAGTCACTAGGCCCCAACTGTTCGGTCTGAACCGGGCGCTTTCTTCCGGACTAAAATTTTTTTTATAATCACAACTATAATGAGAAAGCTTTTATATAATAAAAGTATCGACATACAAGTTTTTAAGACTCAAAAATATTAATCACTTTATCTGATAATTAATATAAAAAGCTTATGAAAAATAGTTATACATTACTCGAAAAATTTGTATCTTACTATAATAATTGTTGATTGACTTTAAGTTAATAGTTATGTGTCTGGTAATATTCATTAATTAATAAGTATTCAGTTGTAAATTCGCTTGAAATTGACGCTTATTATTAAAAAGTTTTTATGTCCAGGCGTTGAGTTTTTTAAACAAATTTGGTTCAAACGTTAGATGGAATTAGATGTAGAAAAAATTATTATGAAATATTTTTTTACAAATTTAAACTTGCACTTTGCTATGCTTAAAATTTATTTTATATAAATCAAATATTTACTTTATACAAAAATCATTTTTCAAAACCATGTTTTCAAACAATCGTCATAAATCAATGCGAAGTTTAATATACTTGAGTATTACACGTTGTACCAACATTAATGAGGCAACACAAACTTGCATAAACAGATTTTGCTTCAAAGGCTAATACAAATTCCAATATGTTACGATGATGCATGCATTTTTATAATTTTTTTTTTTAATATGGAGACTTATTCAGGTAGTTTTTGCATTATGACCTATGTATTTCTAAAAAAAATTATCACCGAATACTATACCCTTATCGTAAAAGAATTTAAAAATAATTTAGCGCCAGATGGCACTGGGTCGAGTTATCATTAAAAGTCTTGTTAATGATATGATTTGGCTCATATTCGAAATATATATTGAAAATTAAAGGTTATATGGTATACCCACTCGGTAAAAATATTGAATAATTGACAACCTCAGATATGTTCTTTGAATACATATACATACCATTTATTTACTGGAACTCTTTCGAAATTCCTTCATAAAAAATATAATCGCGGTTTTGCATTGCATGGAGGAACCTGCACGTAAAACATTGTCAAAAATCAGTTATAATTTGGCTTTTCTCAGACTAAAATTAATGAACTAACACTAACTAAGAACACTATACTTAAAAATAATTAGAACACCTTATTTTTTAAAGTACGAAATTTTTAGTAAACTTTGTTCAATCATTGTATATTCTCTAAATAGTTGTTTATGGTTTGTTTAGAGAATGAAACATCTTTTACTTGAAAAATAATTTTAATTAATTAAAAGAAAAGTAAAGTGCCCAAATATGTCAATATGTGGCAGTGCTCTAATTTGTGAACAGAGTATATATAAGGTACTGAGCGTATGTGCATGCTGCTGAAACCTTCCAAAGTGACCGACCCTTATTTTTGAGTGTATGCTTGGACGGGTTAAATATATTATTAATTCCGATAAATATATTTGGTGCCGATTTGTTAATAAAAATTATATTAATCGTTCAGTTTATTTGTTATTCAACGTATATGTGATGGTAATGAAAAAGCAAATTATTTCGCAGATGAAAAATTACCCGTCAGATGGCGCTGAAGCTAAATTAATATTAAAAATCAAATTTATGGCTTGACTTGGACCACATGCCAAATATTCAATTGTCTCGGAAGAGAAATGCTTTTGCCAAAATTTTAAAAACCTGATATAGGTCATTATTGCACAACTGCGTTCAGTGATATTTTTTAATACGAATTGAAAAAATACATATGTGCTGTTTTGATTAACATGAAAGAAACTCGGTATTTTTGCAGAGCATTAACTATATCAATTGTGATTCTAATAGCAATCCGATTTACAACAGTTTTGGGTATTTAGTTTAGCAAAAAATCTAAATTTCTGGCAGGACAACGTATGTCGGATCCTCTAGTAGAGTAGTCATGGTTACTATTTACCCTCAGTAATTTTATATCGCTTTAAATAATACGAAATGCAATGAAAGTGTTTCAAATGAAACAAAATTAAAATTACACGTTTGTATATGTAGGCAGATATTTATTTTTGTTGGATTTATTTAAATGAGTTTTATGTGAAGAAAAGAGCTGAGTCTCAACCATTAGGAGCTTATGCAAAGTAAGAGAACATGATACATGCTACATATGTATTTTGCTTTTGCTGAAGAAGAAATTTGCATAATATACACATCTTCTTTACCTAACTATTACATATACATACATACAGCCACACACTTGGAAAACAATTAGAATTGCATCGTGTCTTGCATATTTAATTGCGTAAACGTGGTGTTGTGTTTTGTTCGTTATTTATAAATATGTAAAACACACGCAACAGGTACCGATAACCAAAGCTTCTAGTCCCAAATTACTTGATGTTCTAATACTATACGTTCGTTATGTACTATGCTCGTCCCCTTAAGAAAATAAATGAAATTATAAATTTAATACGAATTGCTTCGTATTTTTTTTTCTTTAACTTTTTGCAATTGAAGTTTTGATGTTTTTATTTCAGTGCGTTTCATTTTCTTATTTAATATTTAAGTATATTTATGTGCATATGTACATGAACAAAAGATATGTGCATTTTTTATTGTTTGCTTGTCATATGGAATTAATATAACCTGACAACAAAAGGATAATTGAATTATAGGAGTATGAAAGTGAGTGTAACAGAATTTTTTCGTTTTGCGATGATTTGAAACGAATAAATTGTATTTGTATGAAGTGAATAAGAGTTATGCTAATTGGATGTTCTTTTTATTAAAACTTTTTATAATAAAAAAACATGAAGTGAATAAGAGTTATGCTAATTGGATGTTCTTTTTATTAAAAATTTGTATAATGATGTAACAAGCGAAAGTGAAGTACTAATGACAACTTGCAGCGTGAATTGAATAAAGAGTAAATAACCTGATTTAACTAAATTTTTTATTTACCGTAAAAGTAACTGATATTAAAATTATATTTTCTGAAAAAAACTGCGTTTGTTACTCATTGTTTGGAATTTTTTTTTTATTAACTCATTTTACACCAGAATATTTTATCCTCAAGGAAACCAAATCATGCATCGAAAGTTTAAAAACGAAGGCCTTGAAGATGTTTATGTCTTCGATCACCTACAAGCTCTATTCACTAATGTTTATTTTTTCTTTGGCAATCTTAATTTACAATTTCTTTATGAATAATACTCTCGGGACATATATATGTTCCTATATCTTTTCCGATTAATGTGAGAGGAAACAAATTTATGGTAACCCTATATCGGTGATACACGTCCTCTGATCTATCGCTCGTAGTCTGAACTTTTTACTCAAATGATTCGAAAATCACTATGGAAGGTTTGTCAAATTTAGTTATAAGTATGCAAATCAGTAACTAATCACCTTGTTATATAACTCATTCTATTACGTTTCATTTCTTATTTTATATTTCACATTTGCGTGAAACAAAATATAAAATTATTTAGCGCATAGTTTTAGGCATTTCATTGTAGGCCCTTTCCATTTCAAAACGTCCGGTCGTTCATGACCCGATTTAAGACTTTAACGAAACTTTAATATATTGTTTATGGGTAAATTTAAGAAGACACGTATTTTTTCTTTTGGAAGAAAAAAAAATTTCCGCCATTTTTCGAAACTATCGTTTGTACTGTAAAAATCGATTTTTCTCGTTCGGTTCATGGACTGTTTTTTCAAACACACATAACTTCGACAAATATCAACCAATTTAAGCAATTCTGTTTCATAAAATGTTTGTAATAATCTATTCTTTTAAATACAACCGTCAGAAAATACATGCAATTTTTATTAATTTTTTTTATTTGTTTCAAAAATTTTCTAAAGAAAATATTCAGTTGGAACTTTAATCTGGCCAACTTCCTAGTACCCGAAATTTAATTTTTCGGAGTTATGATTTTTTATATTAAAATCTTTGTTTTTGCTAGAAACGGCGTTTCTCTCTGCAAAAGAGGTTGAAAAATATCATTTGTCGACCAGGAATGCTACATTTTTAGTATTTTTTGAGTTAGAATAATTTCTCGATTAGTTTGTTCACGAGAATATAGTTTAAGTTCAATTTTTCATTCAAAATTAAACTTTTCTGTTTGATTACGTAAGGTAAGTTCTTCAGGCTATATGACACCACAAAATCTTTTGTTCGTTCAATAACGTATACTCGTATTTAAAATCAAATTAAATGAATGAAATTTTGAAACAAAAATTACATTCAAATCTTTTTGCAAAAAAAAAATTTTTTGGATAAAAAATCAGAACTCCGAAAAATTGAATTTCGGCTACTTGGAAGTTGGCCAGAGTAAAGATTCAACTGTATATTTTCTTTGTAAATTTTTGAAACAAATAATTTTGAAAAATTAAATTTTGAAAATTTTTAGCATTATTTATGTATTGTTAAACAAAAAAAAATAATAAAATTTTCATGTATTTTCTGACGCTTGTATTTAAAAGAATAGATTATTACAAACATTTTATGAAACAGAATTGCTTAAATTGGTTGATATTTGTCGAAGTTATGTGTGTTTGAAAGAACAGTTCATGAACCGAACGAGAAAAATCGATTTTGACAGTACAAACGATTTTTATATACCCTCGCGATGTAGTTTTGTATGGGCGGTGCCCATAGTTTTATAAAAACCCCGTTTCTTTGTTTCAAATCGCTGCTCAATTTCTTCCAATAAATACTGAAAAACGAAGTTTTTTGAATTTCTTCAAAATTTCCGTTATATGGAAGTTGGGCGTGGTTACGATCAGATTTCAAAAATTATTGACGGCATTGCTAGTGATATCAAGGACAATATTTTCACCAAATTTTGTGACGACAGCTTACATCGGTATTGAGATATCTACGGACGTATTTTTATAAGTGGTCGTGGTAACCACCAATTTTATCATTCTCTGACGAGGTAAAAACTTCAAAATTGTTGGTAATTGTCTTATCTTCCTACCACAATGATATAAACGAGGGAGCAACTTCAAGTCTGAGCAATTTGTAGTAAAAGGAAAAAAAATATTATACAAAAATACATATTTATTAAGTCTTAAGTGAAATATATAGTACTTTTGTTTGAAAATCTTATCAATATGATATGGGTAAAAAATAACAGTTCTTCAAAGAGAATTTGCATGTTTTATGTTAAAATTTTTTGTTTGAAAATACTTTATATATTTATTTTTTTTTTTATAAAAGACAAAATTGAATCAGTCTTATAATATGGTCTCTCATAAAAGTCAAAAATTTTGTTTTTATTTTTCGGTCAAAAATACCAGTTTAATTTTTTTTATTTTTTTCGATCAAAAATAACATTTAAACCTGTTTTCTTATCATTATGTCAAATAACTATTTTAATTGAGACACCTACTTTTAGCTTCATTTGAAATGTAAACTGTTAATTTGAACCAAAAAATAAAACTTAATTTTATGTTATATTTTTGATTGAAAAATTAAAGCCAATTATTATTAATTAATTATTATTTTTAACAGGAAAAAAAATAGTTTTCTAAATTTTTATTTTTATCTAACAACGAAACCGCGATCTTATTGAAATTTGTATAAGAATAAAAAAACCCCTTACTACAATTCTTAGCTACCAAACTTGACAAAAATTAAATATGCAAATTATTTCCATTTTTTAATTGTGAGTGTTTTAAAAATAATAATTTTTTTTCGAATTTTTAGATATAAAAGTAATATGGAAATTTCGTTTAAATAATTTTTTATATTTTAATAGCTTAAAAACTAAGCATATTAACTTTTATTTATGTTTCAGTCAAAAATAGTAACTAAAATTTAGCTCTTAAGTTTTTAGTCAAAAAATGCATACAAATTTTACTTTTATTTTTCCAATGCAATTTTAAATTTAACTAAAATTAATTAATTATTACAACTGAAATACTTGACGCCTTGTATTGATATATAACACTTATTTCGATCGTAAAATAATATATGTAAAATTTTGTCTTGTATTTTCTATCAAAATAATTAAATTTTCTGATCGAAATTATACCCACAAAAACGTTCAATATTCCTTACGATACATCCTGCTTTTATTTTCAACTACTTCTAATTGATAAAATACTTGAAATCTGTAAAAAAAAATGCATGTAAATTTACATTCCAATATATACATATGTATACCAAATAATTCAATACAGAAAACATTTAAAAACTTGAATTCTTACCTTAATAAATATTTCAAAGCATTTTTTGCCTGCTAACCGCTTGATTTTTTTAGCCGCTTCTGCAACATATGTTACTTTTCAATTATTGCGTTGCAAGATTTGGTAATATTTTGAACACAAATGTGCGCTAATGTTATAAAAGTCACAAATATACCATTGAACTTCACTTAAAATTTGTTATAATATTAAATATAAAAGTTTTTTTTGCAGTTTTGAATTGATTGTTTCTTGCAAATGAATTTTTGTAAACACTTATTTTCGAAGCTCTTCGTAATTCGTTAATTGTTTGTTTTTGCTTTTGTGTTTGTTCCTTTAATGTTTCCTTATAATCAGCACTGAAACTAAATGCCTGTGGCTCCTAATTTAATATTATTTACTACCTCTGAGCCACTACTAATTCAAGTTGGAGCAGCACTAAACTGTCGTCGAACGCGTCAACTAACCAACTGAGTCCAGCAATATTGCAGTATTTGAAATGTGCACGGACCTGCCTGAAATGTCAGCAATACCAGCAGCAACAGGCGGCAAAAACCGGCGGGCGGAGCTGCAATCGGTCGGCTCCGACAAGAGGAGCCACCACAAGCAGTGGCAAGCAACAGGCTACGCACACACAGGCCAACCGCTCAGAGGCCGGGCAGAGGCAGCAAATAGCAAGCAGATAGAAGCGAGCAACAGGCGACAAGCGCAACAGTTATGTGGATGTGCAGAGTGAAAACGACAGCCGAAGCATTAAACGCGGTGCCGGGCCGAGGGGGAAGAGGCAGGGGTTGGGCGTTATGGAGGGAGCCAAATCAATCGACATAGAAAAATACAGAAACAAAATAAGCAAAAAACTTTTATGAAAAATAAAAGCAATAACAAAAATGAAGCAGTCGAAGGCGAAGCAAGTAAAATTGATAAAAACAAGCAAAACGAAAACCGAAATTTCGTGAAAAACTCGGCGATAGTAAGACTAAACAACGAAAGTTAGGAGAAACTTAAACAAAAAAAAAATATACAACAACAAACGTCGCAACCAGCAGTGAGTAAGTTGCGAACCGAATTTGAAATCATGCTCTTAAACGACGTTGCATAAAAACTGAACTGACAACACGAACGACTCACGACGAACGTTCGCAAAAACGAGTTTCACTTCTCAGCAAATGAATGTTAGCAAACATTTTCCCACCTGCGGTCTGCCCTGAGGCGCCTAAAAGCATGCAATCAAATTATTTGTGTTGCAATAACAGCAGCAAGCAACAGCAGCACTGTGTGACAGACCGAGGAGCCGCTGTGTTCGACATATCCGGTTTCCTACCGCATGCATGTGTGCACGTTCATATGTACTTAGTTACATATATTTGTATATACATATATGCACTCGGCCTCGTAAGCACAGCAAACGACAATACAGCATCTGAGTCGGCTTGCAACATGCAACAGGCCGCTCCCAAATTCATACATAAATGTATTTCACCAGTGGGCAGAGCTTGCGGGTGAGATGCACGAAACTGTTGCGTCAACCGAACGAGCATTGGTTGAAGTAGAGTTTCGAGTTCGACAACCGGCCGAACCGACCTTTCATAACTGAGGGAAAACAAAACATAATTTACAGCATGAAACGTTATTCCGAAGAGAGATACAGTTGCGTCTCGTCATTTGCCCGACGCCCATCGGCGACCATGGCGCTCGTATATATATTTAGGGGACAACAACAAGAAAAATCGTAATCATAATTATCGTCATTGTCATCATCATGTTTCGTTTGCTCTTAGTTGTACCGGCATACGAAGCAATAGTAGGGTATTGTAGGGCGAGTTGTTTCGTGCGCGAGAGCAATCTTTATAACAACTGTTGGAGAATTTATTTCATAAGTGTTGGTAAACGTATAAACCTTGCAATCTAAATTTCTCAAAAACGTAACAAATTCCTTATTATCATTTAACACATTTGGATAATTTTCTTTTCTCTAACTACACTGGGTAACAAAATGAAAAAATAAATTTTATACACCTTTAAACTGACATTACTTTTTCGATTTGATATCGTTTGTAGATTTTAAAAATCATATTGGTTGGCCAAAGTCGGTGCAATTTTTTTTTATAGCGATTTTTTAATTTTTTTTCGACTTTTTCAGATCATCACTGAGCTTTTGGCCCTATAAACTCTTGACATCGTACATTAAAAATATTGATATATTTTAAAAGTAGATACTAATATCTTTAATTTGAAGCTAAATATTTAAAACTCTGAAGATTTTATAACAAAGTTATACTAAACGCTAATAATGGAATGGGTAAAAAATTACGTTTTTTTATTACATTTAAAAATTAAAAAAAAAAACGAAAAAAACAGAAAAATATCCGCAACTACTATTTTTTTGCATTATAGAAAATTTATTTACGAACATTTTGTTATAATTGGAGTTTATATTGCTAATCGGGTTTGCTGTTGGCATCAATTAACCCAAAAATACTCAAAAACACATTTTATTATTTCCTGTTTCGGAATTGTTATAGTAAATAACATAGTTTTCAGTTGAGTAAGCAAAAACCATAAAAATACATTTTTTTACATTTTATACGAAATGCACAATGAGTCAACAAATGTTCATCAAAATTTCGAACTTTTTAAACGTTTAAAGTTTTTTAGACCTTTTATGATCATCTACATAGCTTTGTAGCCTATTCAATTTAAGTATAATACGTATAGTAAAATTTTCAGGTGCCTACTAATTACCATTGACTTTGTCGGTTTTTGTTTTCGTTATATTTAAGAATTGCGGAAGAGCGTGCGAAAAAAAAATTGCCAAAAAACTGTAATAATTTGGATATAATTATGATGCAAAGTTTTTAATTTGGGAACGAAATTTGATCCTTTAGTTACTATAGATTTTGATATAGAATTAACAAAATTAAAAAAAAAAATTACCAAATAAATTCAAAATTATCTATTACGGAATTAGTTAATATGTAGTGTAGATTTTATTAATTTCAAAAAACCAATTAAATAAAATGCTTATAAAAACATTAATGTTATAAAGTACCTACTCGTTAATGCAGCTAATAAAAATTTTTAGGTCTCAAAATAAACTTATGTGTTTTATATTCCTTTAAGTATCAGAATTTTATTGGAAGAGTCGAATTTGTGCCGAAGACTTTTAACGTCAATAATTTTGAAGACCACCTGAAGGAATCCAGTATAAACCTTCTATTAATTTTTGCTACAAAATAAAAGGTATCGGGTTTAATTTGCGAATTAGAGAATTCACGATTTGTCATGATAAGAAGGGAGAGAAGATAAAGTGGTACACGAGGATGGTTATAATCACCTCGAAGGTAATGGTATACGGTACTTGACAGGATCTTAGAGTATTCATTTTAATCCATAATAGGAGAAAACGTATTGTCACTTCAGCTAAGTAGTTGTATTTATATACAAAATGGAAAACTGTAAAATAAAGTGACCGGTTTCATGTTTTTTTTTTGTTATTTGCTAACTAAGTTCGGTGTGTAAAATGTGATTCAATAAAAACTAAGAGAGTGGAACTCTAAATGTAAGAAAAACTGTTAATTGTCAAATGAATTAAACAATTTATGCAAATTTTTTGCATTTTGCACGTTACCATATTAATACTACATTACACATTACTACATTCACAAAAAATTTTCATTTCAGTCTGATAAAAAAAAAATTTTACAAATTGTGACGAAAATTAATTTATTTATTATAATTGAGAAATATGTACTATTATTAGAATAAAAGAGTTATATTTTAATTGAAAAGTTCCATAAATTTAATTAAAAGAATCTACATTATTAGAGTTAATATTTGTTTGTTTACGTTCCCATTTTTATACTAATTTTGAACTCCTTTTGGAACATAAAACTACTTATATTTTCTAAATATGCAACTACTCGCATAATATCTGTCAGATTTTCAAATATCTGGAGTTGTGTAACGAAAATCCTGACATAAAGGGTTCATATCATTGCAAAAATGTTTCCGCATGTAGTTTAGATCCATAAAATTATAACAATTTTATAATTTTTATTTATTGGAAATTTGTGGGGTCAAATTGGGCAAATTAAAATTAGTTCTGTTGTAATAAATAAAAACATCTTTTTATTAAGTTTTGCATTTTTCTTCCGTTAGAATGCTTGTCAATGATTTTAATTAAAATATGTAAAATTTTTTTTTCTGTGTCTTGCTTCTTTCTACCGAGGAACTATTTACGAACTTGTCGAGTTGAATACGCTTACGGTAATAATAATTTAAAAGTATTCCAAACGATTGGGACACAATGAAATTTTCCACAATCACATATACATACTTATATATGTATGTATGCACAAATATGTAAGCTAAGGAGCACATTACTGAGCTCGCCCCCTACACGCACACCATTCGCCTTAGCTAAACATCTACCGAGCTCCAACTGTTGCTCATACCATTGCAGCAACAGGTTAGTTAACACCAAAATCGCTTCTGCGGGTTTGTACATTATGAAGTTGTTATATTACAACAATTTGTGTAAAAGAAAAAATGTACACAAAACGAAAGCTTGTGACATTCGTTTCCTGTGTTATTTTTTTTGTTGCTTTGTAAACTTTTTATCATTTATGCATTTTTGATTCATACTTGTTGCTTTTGCTGCTCTCTCGCACGCATACAAACGTATATGGAGTCATATACATGCAAAAATAGGGGCTGTTGGCGCTACTCCGCTTCCGTCCGATTGCTCCACTAAATTTTCACATTATCCAGCCATGCGCAAACGCGCAGTCTTTCAATATAGTGGACATCGCAGTGTCTTAAGCCGAGTGTCTATTGCAAGAACTTCAACAACACTGAATATGTCTTTCTACGCTGGATTTTCTATTTTTAAAACGTTAAATCTTCACAAAATTTCCGCATTACACATCAACGCAAAACGCGTTTGAAAAGTTAAAAGCGAATTAATATTCCGGCGTAGTATTTTTGCACGCCACCACTGTGTAAATTGCATTTGTATGCGTACGGCCCCTCCTTAATTCGCACATGTATTTGTTTCTGTATGTTTGTGTGTTTGCAAACACTGTTGCCTACACCTATAGCAGCTCTCCATCCCTAAAATAGGTTTTTATTGTATTTGTGTCGCATTCTCTCCTAGTTGCTTTTATTGTGCTTTTCGCTTTATCCATTTTTGAGCGAGAAAAAAAAAATTAATTTTTTGCGATTTCTCCTTTTTATCCGCATATCGTAATTAGATAGATACCACCACGACATCTTATCCGTATTCTTTTTAGTTTTTTAAATAATAATTCATATTTTGTTATGTTTTCTTGAACTTGAACGCGGTTGCTATTAAATTTAATTTGCTTGTTTTTGTGAATCGTTTTATTAAATAGAAGTATACAAGTATGTTCAGATAGCACTTAATTAAGTCAATTGGTATATTTTATACATATAAATTACACGTAGACAATTTGCTAGTTGCCTCAGTTAAGGCTCTTTCTGAACGCCGCTTATAATTTCATGATATTAATTTTCTCGCAATTTGTACTTACCAATTTTATAAGTATTCCTGGTACGACATTTTGGAATCTGAAGGCGAATTCACGATATTTGGTTTCTTTTCTGGTACTTAATGGCCCCCAGGAAGCTTTTCTTCTACTCTGAGGTTCAGTCATAAAATTGAAAGCACACCTCGTCCTTCTCTTCCCGAATTTGTTTACAAAGCCGTTTGGGTTTTACGGGAAATTCAATTTCAGATTTCAATTTTTTTGTGTAATCGCGAAATGCCCGTTGTCTGCTTAATAAATATGTTTAATAATTTGGGATTACCGGATATTACATGACTGTAAAAATCAACAGCAGGTGGACAAATGAAATTACACTTAAGTTTAATTAACGTTAGATATTTTATTGCAATTTAACTTTCATTATCTACTAACCACAAAATTCTGCTGTGTGTATTATTCCAAAAAAATACCAGGCTACAAGGATATGCACAATGACTTCTGCTCCTTTAATTTGGTGAAAGCTGCACCTTCGAATCGAAACTGTTATTTTGATGGTTTGCATTGGCTATGAATGTTGTCGAATTGTTTTGTGGGGTTTATGAAGGTCAGCCTTAGACTCTTAAAGCGCTCAAATTAATAATCCATCCAAAAAACGAGAATCAGAAAAGAGTTCTGGAATATACCCCAAGTGAGCGATACTTATAATTACCTCGATTTAATAAAGAAGAAATAAGACATTATGTGATTATGCTTTAAAAGCTGAATCAACAATTTAAATTTATACAAAAATTTGTAATCTAAAAAAACACTAATTGGTGGTAATGATGAACATTTAATGCAGCAGACCAATCTTCGTTTTTGTTATATGACATCTCGTTTGCACAAATTGCTGTGACTCACACAGTTATCAATGCGTTCAACTCTTTTCGTTAATTTGTGGCTCTAAGAGATAAAATCTTGAACTTTCAAGGTGCCACTATGGCCTCAGCCCGCATAGAAGTATTCTGGGGCAAAAAACTGTTAGGGGCTTCAATTTTTGGAGTTCGTAAATCCTTAATATCATATTGAAAATAATATTAACTACGAGTGTAATATGGTGTCGCTTATAAACGTATACTTTTATTTCTAAATGCATATTTAATAAATTTTTGTTAAAATTTTTAATTGCTTAGTTATTCAAGTTATATGTGTATATATATTTAGACTAAGGAAGAACAACTATTAAACAAAGTTTCGTAAATATACACAAAAGCAAAATACATTAAGCAAGAGCATATACGAATGGCTTGAATAAGTTTTATTTTGTACCAAAGTAATGCACCTTTTGTGCCAGAAAAAGTTTGTATTCTATGTATTCAAACTTCAATCGCTGCGTTTCTCCGTATGCATATGTAATATTTATCTGCAATCAATATAACACTTATCTTTCTTCAGATTATCCTGTTGACACTGTTTTTTATTCGATCGAACGATGCAAAAGTTTGCATCAAAGAATTTTCTGTACCGATCGCGACAACTTCTCTGTCTGACTATCGATAAAGTTCAAACCGAGTGAAAGTCATTTGATTATTTGTATTTTATTGAAAGTCGCATGAACGCAGAGCCTGGGGCAAATTGCCCTTTCTCTTTCCCCCTCCCCTTTGTTTGCCCCTGCTTATACTCAATAAACAATTACTAAAGCCCTCGTGAACATTAAATAGCTTCAAAAAAAATTTAACTACTATAAAATAAAGAAATAAAAACTACTCTGAAATCTTAAAAACCGTGCTGGAGAATTTTTAATTCTTTTAAAGTAAAAATCCCATCAAAATGTACTACCTCGACAGAGATCTTGGTGAATATTCAGGCAATATGTTTTCTATTCTTAAATGAAAAACTAAGAGAGAAGCTATACCAAAAGCTAAAAACTATGTATGAGAGGTACCAAGTCCGTTCCTCGAAAAACGCATGTTGCCTCTCTCACATCTCCTTGTTTCCGCAAACCGAAAAAGGGACATTTTTCATTTACATAATAACGCAGTTTTTGTTGCAAATAGCTGTGCCTATCTGTGCAATACAAAATTTCGAAAGCCACTCATAGGAAAAATAATACATTGTACACATTTTTAAACATATTCGTAAGTTATTTTTACTAGTTTTTTTATGAGTTATATGAAAGCAAATAGCGTAAAAAAACTCCTAAAAATCAACGCTAATTTTTAGTCACTTGGGAGTAAGAAATTTTTATTTTTTACTTGGATGTATTTATAGTCTTCGTACTCAAAATATGTATAACAATTTTGTTTTGATCTTTGAATGAAAATTAGTTGAATTACACTTAGTATTCTACAAAGCTTGAGACCTTAAACTAAGTACATACATAATTTAAAAATTCTTTAAAATATCTACATATATAGGAAATCAAAGTCGCACACAATATTATTTTTAGTTTTGTTTCAAATTAACCAGCATTGCGAAAATTGTCAGCGTTTGTAACTTCTCAACTTTTGAAGAAACTTGCTACATAATCAAAATCTCACTTAATTTATACAAACTTTTCTGACACTTATGTTCAATATCATATAAATTTATATATTTTTTAAATGTGCTTGTGATTGAGTTGAGCTTTATTTTCTGTTAAGGGTGCATGCCTCTATTTCCGCTGCCTTCACTCCAATTGACAACATACAGAAATGTGTCAACTGCGCTAATCTAAACATTTAATCGTTCGAAATCGTTGGCAGTCAACATCATTTGTTGCCAAAACTAACTGCTTTTATTTAAAAATGACTGTAAGCTTATTTACAAATCATTTCAAATTGCCGCACAATTCTGTGGATAAGAAGAGGTGATTGTTATACTTGTCCTCATTTGAGTCTGTGAAGTATTCGAATAAAAGGGATTTAATGTACCCAAACTCACGATAGACATATGTAATAAAATATACCTACATACATAAACATTAGACGTTGTCAAAAAATAAAAATAAACTACTTTTACGGTGTCATTTGAAAATTTTGTTGTCGGCCACAAGAAATTATGCCGAAATTTCAGATACCTGGCGTACAGTAAACGTTCGAAAAAATACGATTTTTCATTGAAAAACATTTTTTTTTGCTACTTATTAAATACAATTTTAGAGTTTGCTTGTAGCCCATTAAATAAGTTTAAACTGGCTACAATTTCCAGTTGATTTTTCACAATTTATTTTTGTGATAGTGCTCCACTGTTTTTATACATTTCATTGAAATGGTATGTTATATAACATAAGTTTTGTCCGATGTTTCTAAGTACTAGATAGGGAAGAGTTAAACGCATCAAAAATTATACCGAATTTATCACTATGATGAGCTGAGTCGGTTTAGTCATGTCCGTCCCCCAATTCTAGAGATATTTTGTTCAAAGTCATGACAGTCATATGCCTTATATATAACCATATATATCAGAATCGAACATAGAACTACTGTGACCTATAACACTGGCCTACAAAAAAAAAAAAGTTGGTCCATATCTGTAGTCGGTAAGGAAGGTAGTATAAACTCCTGACAGTTCCCATACCATTCTTCCATTTATGAAAGGTATGAAACATTCGGTCTAACTTAAGACAGCCTTCATTTATTTGTTTTAATATTGAAATTAATTTATTTATCTTTTAAGGTTATAGGACATTTTCATTAAAGGTGCACCATTGGAACTTTAAGTTCAAACATCTTTTAATGTAAACCAAGTAAAATACTTCAATATTACTATCTTACATATATGTAAATGACTTAAATGATATGTATTATTCACAAAATATTTCCAAGCTTTTTTGAATCTCTATCCGCTCTTTAGATAAATTGCCGGTTTTGCTTCAAATCACCATTGAGATTCGCCAGTAAATCGCCTTACTGCGGCTGACTAAAATATAAATATATGTAACAATGTGCTCCTTAATCTTTTTTGGTAGCCCGTTGGTTTTCACGTCCGATAGTAAGTTGCTAATTTTTTATACCCGAGCGTACTTGTACACAAGGGTATTACAACTTTGTTCGCATAACAATGTTGTCATTCGAGTAGGACGTGTTTTCGTGGTGTTCTTAAGTATTTGTATTTTTCCTCGTAAAAACTTCGAAATTTACCTAAAAAAGCCAAGCTAGCTGTGTTCGCGAGTGCTGTAAACTGTTTGTTTTGCTGTTTCCCGCATACTGTTTCACCTGACCCATTTTAACGCTGCTCCAAGCAAAAGCAACCAAAATGTCATCAACGCGGAAAAATCCAGCGCGAAAACCTGCATCCCCTCCACGGACTCCCCTCACCACAGCATCAACTGTATTTGAGAGGATGGAGAGGAAACTTGAGCAGCAGAGAGACTCTATAATAGAGCAGTTAACTGCAGTAATGAGAAAATCGGAGGAGAGAGTGATGCAAAAAATTGGTGAGCTGGCTGCTGAAACAGCAAACCTGAAACTCTCCATAGCAGGAATTGAGAAGAGAGTAACTGCGGTGGAGAATGCGTGTGCTGATGTTCTCTCTCTTCGCAGCGAACTGATTACCACCAAAGCTCAGCTTAGTGCTCTTGAAAGCAGCGCAGTCTCCACTGACTTGATTATCAACGGGATACCGCAAGTGACTGGTGAGTGTTTACCCGAAATCTTTGGTAAGGTCTGCAGTGCAGCTGAACACAAACCACCACCTTTGCGTGATGTTTTTCGGCTGCGAAGTGCCAAAGGCAATGGGCAAAAAGATAAGAGTGTTTGTCCAATTGTTGTTAAGCTGTTCTCTGCAAATGATCGTAATCAGCTCTTAAAAGCATTTTCCGTCCGTGGGAAAATTTTTGTGCGGCTGAAACCAGGTGAAGAGTCGCAACTCGTTAATTCTAGAGGTGGTGAAATCAATTCTCTTATAAGCACCAAAAAATAAAAAATTACAATTTATCTTGATATGGATATTTTTATACTATGCTGTATGCTAGGTTTAATTTATACAAACTTAGAAACTAAGCTAGTAGTATGTCTTTGCTCTTCTTCTTTTATGTTATTTTTCTCTTTTCTTTGTTTTCTAGCTTCTCTGTTTATATGTCTTATGCTATTTGATTCGTGTTTTTTCTATTCACTCTCACTTTATTTAATTTGCAGTCATTTTGGTTTATTTTTTGCCTTACAAATTTTACTTGCCCCTTTATCAGTTTATAGTTTTGGACTTCAATCCCAATAGGACATCTGCGTTCAGCATTGGTGAAAGCCACAAGACCTTGATAAATATTCTATGCCAACAATCCAATGGACTTAATGTTGTTCACTTTAATGCGCGAAGTCTTAATAGTGATAAATTGGACTATGTTAGGGATACTTTTGTAGAAACGGGTATTGATGTCATCTGTGTCTCAGAAACATGGTTTAACCCTAATATTTTTGATTATTATTATGGAATCCCAGGCTTCAATATGATACGTCACGACAGAGTTACCAAAAAAGGGGGAGGTGTTGCAATTTATTGCAGGTCTGCCCTGAAGATTGGACTATTAGCCGTATCTAATAACTCTGAGACAGAATTTATTATTGCGGAAGTTTCAGACAATGTAACTAAAATACTAGTGTCCTGTGTTTACAATCCTCATAGATGTTGCATGCTAGACTCGTTTTTTGTTGAGTTATCTATGTTTTTGATTGATTATGAGTGTTATGTTATATGTGGTGATTTTAATGTTAACCTTTTATTGAATGACTCATATACTAACAAACTACTTGACCATGTGTTTAATGCAGGCCTTACTATAGTTAACAAAATCGTACCTACAAGATATGCGACCAATTCATGCCCTAGTCTCTTAGACCTCGTTATTACATCAAGCCCCGACCATATTCTCAAATTTGACCAACTTTCTTTTATATCAGACCATGACCTAGTGTTTTGTACAGTAGATGTGGCGTTTAATTGTCCAGCTATTAGTGTTACTTTTATGTATCGTGATTTAAAGTCTGTAAACATTGATGATCTGTATGCTTGTCTGTCACATGTTAATTGGGACGACTGCTGGTTTATTGAGACTGTAGATGCGAAAGTTGACTTCCTAAACAAAAATTTGACAAAATTGTTTAATGAACATGTGCCTCTACGTACTTTTCGGGCCATCAAAAGCTCTTGCCCTTGGTATAATAACAAAATCAGATCCGCTATAAAAACTCGCTATAAGCTATATGCAAAATGGAAAAGGACTAGTGCTGACAACGATTGGACACAGTACAAGATTGCCCGAAATAAAGTTACTGCCACTATAAAGCATGCGAAGCGATTGTACTGTAATTCAAAATTAGACCCGTCACTTCCATCAAAAATACTATGGCGCAACTTGAAAAATCTTAATGTACATGGAAAACTAAAGACAGAGTGTAAAATTAACCATAACGACCTTAATGATTATTTTACTAGCGCCAGTAAGAGCACTAGTAGCCCTCTAACTATGAATTTTGTTGACCATTTCCTTTCAAAAGAAAAATTCCAATTTTATGGAGTAACTGAGACTGAAGTTCTAAAGTCTGTTATGACTATTAGGTCCAATGCTATTGGTGAAGATGGAATTTCCTTGAGGTTTGTAAAACTTGTGCTTCCATTTATTTTGAGTACTCTTACACACATCATTAATCACTGTTTCACAACTGCATATTTTCCAACAGAGTGGAAAAAGGCTGTCATTATACCAGTTGCCAAAAATAACATTGCCACCAGTCCCAGTGATTATAGACCGATAAGCATCCTTACGGCCTTCTCCAAAGTGTGTGAGTCTCTGATGGCAACACAAATTTCATATTTTGTTAAACAAAACAATCTACTATCTCCTTTGCAGTCAGGGTTTAGGCCAAAACACAGCTGCTCTACAGCTATGTTAAAAATAATTGATGACATTAGGATACAGTTTGACAACGACAATCTCACTCTTCTTTGTCTTCTAGATTTTTCAAAGGCATTTGACTTAGTAAATCATGAACTTCTTTGCAAAAAACTAAAATATTTTTTTGGGTTTTCGGATAACTCTGTGAAGCTCATGACCAGCTACCTTGGAGGAAGATCTCAGAAAATAACATGCCTAAATGGCTCCTCTAAGTCTTGTATTGTTGCCTCGGGGGTGCCACAAGGATCTGTACTTGGTCCCCTTTTGTTTAGTCTATTTGTCAATGATGTGTTTTCTGTGTGTCAGCATGTCAATGTTCATGCCTATGCTGACGACATTCAGTTGTATTTGTCAAGTCGTGTTGGTCTTGTTGAAGATTTATGTTTTAAAATAAATAGTGATCTGTCTGCAGTTTTGTTTTGGGCACGTAATAACTGTCTTTGCCTAAATGTATCCAAGTCATATGTGTTGCCCATAAGTAACGGTGTTGTATATGTGGACGATATTCCAAAACTGTCAATTGGTGATAGTGACTTAAAGTTTACTGACAAGATAAGAAATTTAGGTTTTGTTGTGAACTCTATGTTGAGTTGTTCTGACCACATAAATAAAATTGTTGGCAATGTATATGCTGTTTTGCGTAGATTAAGAATGTCAGCTTCATTTACACCTTTAGAGACAAGGAGGAAGTTAGCTGTTCAACTTATTGTCCCCCACATAACGTACTCCGAGCTTGTATACAGCAAACTTGATTCTGTTTCGTCTCAAAAAATAGATCTACTATTTAACAACGTTACACGTTACGTGTTTGGCCTTAAAAAATATGACCACATTTCTTTGTGGAAAAATAAAATTCTAGGATGCAGCATTTTTGATTATCTTGCGGCAAGAAATTGTATTTTCATATTTAATCTCATTGAATCTAAAACTCCTAAATATCTTTATGAGAAGTTAAAATTTGCAAGATCTAGTAGGCATCAATGTCTAATAATCCCTAGGTATAAATACTTGTCCTCATCAAGGCTGTTTTTCATCAATGCTGTGAGGCTCTGGAATTCCGTTCCAGAATCAGTCAAGGCTGCTTTAAAAAGGGGTAACTATAGAAAGTTGATCCACAGTTATTTTAACTCTTTAAATTAAATATGATTGCGATTTGAATGTTTTTTTTTTTACTTGATATCTTTCTTCTTTTACGTTTTCGTGTTCATCTTCACGTTCTTAACTATTCTTCATACTAGTCTTCTTGTCTTAAATTTAATTATAATTATATATATTAATATTTGCGTCTTAAGTGATTTGACAATTACTTTTAAGCTAATATTGCGCTGTTCTAGAATTAAGTTTTATAATTTTGTTACTGCCATCCTGCAGAGGTATACTAAAAGACCTAGAGTCTTACTTATACATCCGAATATCTAAATAAATAAATAAATAAATAAATAAATAACGGTTGTTTGTAAAAGCCAAAAATAATCGAGATAGATATAGACATATATATGTATATCAAAATGATCAGAATAAAAATGGGAATCGGTTTAGCCTTGTCTGTCTACCCATGAACGCGATAACTTGAGTAAAAAGATTTCTTTGTGAAACTTGGTCCACAGATTGCCAGTGTAGATTGGTATTTAAAATGGTCAAGATCGGACCATTACCACGCCCACCTCCCATATAATGGAAGTTTTGAAAAAAGCAAAAACTTCGTTTTTTCGATATCTGATAAATAAATATAACAAATTGAGTGAAATTTAATATTTGGAGATATTTTAAACCAAGAAACTGGGCTTTATGAAATTTTGTAAAATTACCGTGGCACAGCCCATACAAAAGTTAATCGCGATGGTTTATAAAATTCGGCCCCAAGTTTGCTTTCCTTACTTGTTTATTTTTATAAAAAATTTTCAAACACTTGAAGTGGTGTATGAGAAAGTATTTTTAGACCACTATTATCTACTTTAGCTGTGGAGCAATATGGCCACAAATGTATGATATACGTTTCATAGTTAGTTACTTGACAACTTTAAACTTTAATTTTTTTCCCACCCTTAAGCTTAGAATGCAGCTCTTATAAAAAATTGCAAGAAATATTTTTAATTATTTCTGTTTGCTTGTGAAAGTACAGTTGTCTTAATGAAATAAATATACGAGCATTTTTTTCTTGAGTGCATCAGACTGCTTGTAGGAATTATTTTTAAAATAAACATTTTTATCACTTTCTTGTCTGTGATTTTATATGAATTTTTCGATATTCTTGAGAGCAATATACTAAGCTTTAAATTTATAAAAAAAGCTGCTTCAGTTTTAAAGAAGCCACTTTTACAATTTACAGAAAATATGTGTCAGCTTGTCTTGTTGTCGTCCAGCTGTGCGTTAGTAATTACACATAATTACGTTTCCTAGGGTGCAAGAATAACACAATTTTTGTGTTATGTATAAACGTATGTTAAAGAGAAATCTTTTTTGTGTCAGTTCAGGACATCAGATGATACTTAGAAAGTTAAGCATAAACGAATGTCCACAGGTGGTCACTCATTAGAAGGTAAACCGTTGCAAAGCGTAATTTAGTGGCGACAAAGCCAAGGCGAACAGGTTTTTGGGTGCTGAGTTGAAGCTTAGGAAGGAAAATGAGAAACTATAAAATGTAGAAAGTGTGCAATTGATTTCGAGAGAAGGAACAAACTAGAACGATTTTGTTTGAAATGGAGAGAGGTAAGTGAAGGGATTTAGTTTCAATATGCTTGAAAGCATCCTTAAGCATAAACTTTCTTAAATATGTACACATATACGTTACGGTAAAGAACTATAGCCCAATATCATAATGACAGATATGCGCGGTACTTTTTTTAATAGTCACTTGAAGCCATTTAAAACTTGCATTTTAAAGCACTGATATCGATGAACAATATACTAAAAAAAAATGTAATAAAAAAATTTGGGAAATTAATGGCAATTTATTGAAATTTGAATAGAGAACAAAATAGATTAATATTACAAAAAAAAATTATGAAAATTAACAAAAAAAAGTGTTTAAAGGTTACGCCCCTAAACATGCTAAGAAAGTTAGCAAAGCATTGGGATAGACTGTGAATAACTGCGTTTTCTTGCACATACATATGTAGTATATATTACACAGTACAACATATGATTTGCCAACTTAATTCTGAGAACTGTATGTGAAATTAGACCCAAAAAGACCCAAAATATTTTTAATATTGATTTGAAGTTAGTACTATCGTATAGGGAAATTTATCACGTTTAAGGTCCTGTTGTTTGACATAGCTCGACAGCCACTAGCCCGATTTAGTTGAAATAAATTTAAAAAAATTTAGAATTACAATTCCCTTAATCTGTTCATATATTGTTTTCCTATACAAGCAATAGTTTCCAAGTAAAAAATAAGCGCATGAAGAAAACATTTTTTTTTTTTTTAAATTCATACAAAATACAAATCGGAAATAAGTTTCAAGTCTAGTTACTTTTTCGCAAAGTCACATAACCTATGAGCAAAATGAGACAAAGATCATGAAAATCGATGTATGCGTTTCGATTTTATTCGCAATTGATTAAAGGTATGCATTTCAAAAATTTGCTCGACATATGCACAACATTCATACCTTTACTCAATTGCGAATACAAGCGAAACCGAATTGAGTTGGCAATCAATGAACTGAAAAATGTTGTACTGTGTTAGGGAAGTGAAAAAATAATCGGTTTTTATTTAAATGGTAAGCACCGATTTTTAATAAATCGATTATATTATTGCCTACGAATTATCATATTTATTGCCTGACAAAAATTTAGTGCGAGGCAATATTTGTGCGTAGGCATCTTGATCAAATCATTTGCAAAATACCGTCACGCACGCATGTTTTTCGCATAAAAGCACTTAAAACATTAAACATTTGCATAGAGTTTTCGAAGAAATATTGCCTGATGAACTTTATCAAGATAACAGCTATTGCTTGGGGAGAAACAAGAAAACGTGAACAAGTCGATAATAAAATCAGCGACATCTTTTTTGTTTACTTTTTTAACAGCAGTTGAAAGAAAATGCATTTATTTTCACAATAATATTTAAATACAAAAAATATTTAAATGAGTTCCATTGTGGAAGTTCTTTTATTAAAAGATCAAGCGCGAAGCCCGAAATAGACGGTTCTAACCCGCAAATCCTTTTTACTGTTTCCTCTAAATTATTGAATGTGTGTATGTGGTTGCTTTCTTTTCTCGTTGCTCAGGGTTCAATTTTGTTTTGTTATCGGTTCCGTTGTACGTAGCAAACAAAATATCGTTCTACTTTTTAAATTTAATTCAACAAATTAGCAAACATTTTTGCCTATTTACTTTTTTTCCAGGTGGTTGCTTTTAAAGTTTTATGTTATATTATAGTTGAATGTACATTGACACTTTATACTTGTGTTAAATACGAAACATTCAATTCAAATAAACAGCACTTCCTTGTGCATATAAGTATGTATCGATTCACTAAGATGACTACGAAAGTCGTATCCTTAACTGGAGGCCCCATGCTTTTCAGCTTCACGGGGTTTTTGAAAAACCTTGAGCAATGTCCACCCGCCTAGCCATCTTATTCACCAGTCACATACTAACTCCGGTTAGTGGATGGTCTTGACATATTGAAAAATAAATTTAAATTTATGCCCTACACCCATTAATAAACACTTCTTAAATTTTTAATTACTTCAGTTAAAAATATCCACTTAGTTTCTAGTTCACTTGTATTTTTTTGTTAATTTTAATTATTATTTTCACTTCTCCCGATTATGAAAAGCGTTCTTAGATTATTCTCACGAATAAATGTCAAAATTGCGTCCGTGTTGGCAATCTCCCATATTTTGAAATTTCATGATCACGTCGGAATTGATGATAGCATTTTCCGACGTTGTCACGTCGGGAGCACCGACGGAATTCATGATAGGCCTGATAATATTTGCGATTCGTTTTGTCCTTCTCTATTTGTCGATTAAGCAAAATAAAATTCATCATTATTTTATAAAATAAAATTTGTTTCAAATTTTTGAAAAGATGGCTGTACTATGGCTGTAAAACGCAATGTGTGTAAACATACATATATACATATATATATCACACATGAGAAATCCTGTTTATAATTAAGAGTTTAAAGCACAATTAAATGCTTGGATTGCCCTCCGACAGCGTATGTGTAACCCCTGACCACGTCAAGGGCTGTGGGATGTCAGTAGCAAAAGCGATAAATATGTTTGTACAAATGTGTGTATATTTATGGCAGGCGCTACACGCGTGCTGCCCGCATTAAAGAACCGGTTTTCTTCGCATATAATTATAATTTTGGCATACAAATATAGTTCACATACACATACATACACCTGCCCATACATATTTACATAGTGTCTCGGTAAAAAATATCCTTCAACCTATAAAATCAACCTTTTCCTTGTTTGTTTTGTGCTTACACCTTTTGTGTCAACAAAGGATTTTCCAAATGAAAACACAACAAGCACTTTAAAACACACACACACACATGCGCCCAAATACATACATATGTATGTTTTATGCTCTGTCAATTTTCTTTTAAACAAATATGTTAGCTATTAAATATAAACACCCCTATGCTGTAATCCGAATGTTCGTAGTTACGAATTCGTAGCTCCGTTCCGAAAGTTCGAAATTTGGTATGCTGAAATCCGATCGTAACTATCAACCGCGTTGCCAACCAAAAACAGGAATTTCGAAGTTCGTAGTTACCCATAATGGCAGAAATATACATGTACCGATATTATTGCTAGTAAAGAATGAATTTTAATATCAACATTTATAAGCCATTTGATAAGAAGTTGTACGTTAATTAAAGGCAGAATTGCATAAATATGTATCGAATGTATGTACATTGTTAAGAAATGATCTAAATACAAATTTCTTAAATTATGAAGTGTGTAATATTGTCGAATTCAATGCTAAGATATATTAATGTTAAATGGTTTAAAGATTTGTGACAAGTTTTCGCCTCAACAAAGAAGCATTCATACAAGAAACATACTGCCTACGATTTGTTTGTGATCTTCGCAAATATATACACACGTAATAATTCCAGTTTTTCTTGGATAGTTTGTATTACATATGTACATAAATACAAATGTACACATGTATATACATACATACATGCATATTTGCTTATTTTTGGGTATATAAACGCTTATTTTTCTAAAATTTATTTCGCTCCGACACCAGTGGCTGTTCGTACAAAAATTCCGCAATTGACAGCTCCGACGGATTCTGGCATACCGATATTACGAACAGTCTACGAATTTCGAATTTACGATTACGAAAAGCGGATTTGAGCATACCGATTTTACGATTCGTAGCGTAATCGAACGTACGACGGATTCCAGCATAGGGGTGAAAATCTATTACGTTCATGTTACATTTACGTACGTAATATATATAAAATATACAAACGTATCTATGCACATATTTGTTTTGATAACTTGTTTAGCCGGAAAACTCATACGCTTAATTAGTTACTCAGTGTGATGAGCTTAAACTCGAAAGGGTGCTGGATTTGCGTTGTGGATGTGGCGACAGCAAGTGTGGCACGCTTGTAAGAAGATCAAAAGGATTTAATGAAGTGGTCACGATGGCACCATTCGTGTGTAACCAGCCATAAATACTCGTATATGCTTCCGGGTAATTGAAACGATCGGCGCATATGCAAATTCATAGATGGATTTAGAGAATGAGCTTAGCAGAAGGCAATACAGGGACCGTTTCAATAAGTGGTGATTTGTTTCAGTGTCGATTTGTAGAATATTTCATGAAATTTTAATCTTTGCAAGCAAGGGCTGATTATTTTTTTGTTTTTAGTTTTGAAATTTCCAATAAATTTAATTAATAGCACTGTGCAACAAAGTAAACATTTTTTTCACTGGATTCACAATATGTAATTATCACCTTAAAACTTTTTGAAATATTGAAATAAAATTGTTCTTTCACGGCAATTTTAGTAGTAAAACGCATTTATTGATTTTACTTAAAATTATACGAAGTGGAGACATAAATTGTTATTCTACATTAAAAATACTTTTTTTTAACGATTGGCTTTCCTCTTGAAGTCAGTAGTGGCATTATCCCTCTGGAGGCTCCAACTCTGTTTGCAATAGATTCCGTTGTTTTAATCTCGAGCCTAATATTTCATATTTTTCTTTGGTCAAAACTAAATCTCTAACAAGGTCATTTAGTTTTGATTTACTAATCAAATGTGGTTCTTTATTTTTTTCATCTATAAATACCTATTCGCTATTAGTAGGGCCGCCTTATCATCTCCTTCAGTAGGACTCGACAAGCTTGACGAAATACAAAATCTTTCCGGTACTGGAATGTCTGGAGAATGTGGTAGCAACATTGGTACTGATAACACAGTAACATACTTCACCGAGTGTTTTGATTTTTTTTGGAAAACCTTTCACAGTTGACGAACAGAGTAATAGTCATCTACGTGGTTTTTGGGTTCTCGCCACTCCCTTAGTACACCAAAAGGCATCTGTTTAATATTACCCTCGTACCAAACAGTCAAATATTTATGTTCATAACATTTTTCAAACAAAGGCGAAATTTACTTTTTATTTTACTTTTAGGAGTAAACGGACAACAAACGTAACAAAACACGCGGCATTTTGTAGATTTACGAATAATCTAAATGTTTTGATTACTTTTGTACGCACCAATGATATAGTTTTATAGCTACCCTTAACTAAGTGTAACGAAAAGTAAATAAAGCTATTTTTGTTTTGGGACCTGATATCTAAATATAAATTTGTTTTCTTTTGTTTACTTAGTATACCTAATATGAATCACCACTCGGTTTATCGGTGATTTTTTTGATGTCGCATAGTGTAATTAATTGCTAGAAGGAAAATATATGCAGGAAGAGAATTTAGAAGAGAAATCAGTGGACCAAAGCTGCGAATATTTGTTGATACAAAATTTTACTGCATATTTGAGCTGACACTTCTTGATGAAATTAAGTAGGAAAAGTGCTAAATACTTTCTAACTTGGAGGTATGAAAAAAACAATTATATATGTATAAGAATGTGTAAAAACGATTTTTTTCTTCAGTCGCATGTGACTATTTAATTTTTAGTCAAAAAAACGAAATAGTTGGGAAATGTTTACTCATTTGTTTATATTCATTTTAAGTTGGCACCTACTTGCAAAAAAAATTAAAAACACTTTTTTTTTGGTAAAGCATATAACATACTCGTAACTTACAATCGAATTTATGAGCAGCTTTGTGGCCTATTAAATTTTTCCTTCATAAAGTAAAAGTTTGAAAAGATTTCAGTTTACACTTAGCTTTTTAGCAATCTTTCTTCATACGATGTCGAGCAATCTTTGTTTTGCATTTAAAGACAAAAATTGGAGCAAGTGTTTTATGAAAGAAATTGAAGAATAGTGTCGTTAAAAAAATTGAAAATATACTCAGAGCTTTTTAATTATGTTTTTTTTTTTTAAAGCCAAACCTTGAAAGTCAGAAATGTCGAAAACTTAAACTGCTCAGGCACAGAGTAAAAAAATTTAATAAATAATGTAATAACATTTTCGCTCAATTATTGGGATAGGATAGAACAGTTTTCTTCACTATAAAAATCAAGTCTGATAAATCAAAAGGCTTGAAACGAGAGTTAAAAACAAGTTGAGTATAGAAGTCCTTAAAAACGTCAGGATCGCGAGTGCTTCGATTGAAATTTAAAAACAAGCCAAAAGCAAGAAAAAACAAATAAGAAAGCTATGCTTATAGCTTTATACCTTTCATGAATGGAATAATTTTATGGTAGCCATATGTAATATTTATTCGATATTAATGATTTTGACTGCTAAATATAATAGTTCCAATAAAAATTAATATTTGTGGAAAATTTCAAGTCTTTAGCTGATTAAATGAATAAGTTTTGGCCCAAAATGCAAAAACTGAACCATAGGTTGTATGGCATCTATATGTTATATTTATCCGATCTGTGCAAAATTTCAAGACTTTAGCTGATCAAATGGGGTGGTCTTCGTGCAAAATATAATATCTGAACAATCGGTTATATGGGAGCCATATGATATATATCTTTGATCTACATGATTTTTACAGCTTCTAAAGAGCTAAGAATAGCGGACTTTCTTTCAAAGCTTCAAGCTTGTTGCTGCTCAAATGAAGGAGTTATGACGCAAAATATAATATCTGAACAATCGGCTTCTATATACGTTATAGTCGTGCAATCCGGTTCCGACAAATGTCTAATAAATTATAAATAGTCATCTTACTACCAAGTTTCATTCAAATATTCAAATCGACTCAGAACGTCACCCTGATTATAGGGGTATACTTTTTGGGTCTAACTCTTATCGGTTGTTAAAACTTAATAAAAATTATACGCCAAGAAGGATTCTGAAATCTGAAGAATTGTTGATGATACTAGATTGAAAATGTTTCAGCAATTTCATCTCTTAAATAATGTGAAGATATTATAAACTTCTGAATCGTCTTTTTTCTGGCTGATGACGGAAAGAATGAAGGAAAAAGTACTGTCAAACTATTACAATAACCGAATTTAAATTATAGCTTGCGTTGCAGCGTTCTACAATTTTTTTGTTTTTAATTATTTATTATTTTACAACAAGAAAAACAACTATCTAAAAATTGTATTATTCTATTTTTGAATACTTATTTTTTTAATAAATTTATTTTTATTTACAATTTGAAAAATTTGTGTATTTTGCGGTGAGAATGTAAGACTAATGTAGAGGGTCATAAAAAGCAAGATGTGAAATATAAAATTTAGCACAATATTCAGTGTAAGAAGGATTTATAGTAAAAATTCATTTAATGGCTTTAAAACAATTGGCTATGCCGAGCAACACCTCCATATTTCCTGCATGATCGCAAATGAGATGTAAAGAAAATAATCATTCTGACATTTTCTCCAGTCAGGGAAAAGATGAATATACATTCAAAACCAATTTTAGTTTTTTGAATGTTCATGGTAAATATGAAATACATTAATGCCCTTATTCAGTAAGCAGTCTCAGCCTCTAATAGATATAAAAAGTCACAATTTTAGACCAGTTGGCAGTTATTAGTTTCAAAAGAAAGCTTCCTGTTTCAATATAAAGTATCTAAATTGTGAACAGGGGATAAGCAGTTCACAAAAAATTTAAATAAAAACAAAATGGACAAATGTAAAAGCGAGGAAAGACAATAAGTTAGAGACTCATAGTCTAAAATTTTGAGATTAGAGATTATACCATACTATAGAATACGGGCATAAAATTATATTTGAAAAAAAAAAACTAGAACCATATTCCAATTTATTATTGAAGGTATAACTCTCAGAAGAGATTAGATTTGCAATTATTTTTGAATTGTTAATCAAGCCTAATGTTTATTTGGTAAATATACAATATTTCAGTCACCTTTATTTGTATGCCATTTATCCGGCAAATTTCACTAGTAAATCTCTGGTAAGCAGTGCCTTTTTTTGGGTAGAAAAATAATCAGGACAAATTTGCAATGCAAGTGATGGGACTTGAGAGCACTTACTCGAAGGGTACTCGAAGAAAACTGCGGATGTGTATAAGAAGCTCACATTTCCTTGAACGATTAGCGGAACATCTTGTGCTTGCTGGAGAAATTTTCGAAAATCTTGGCTAGATCTTGAAAAGCTCTATCGCAAACATGAATTTGTAGGTTCTTCGACAAATGCAAACTTAAATTCAGCTAGTGAAACGGCTTGGTGGTAATAACATGCGTTGTTAGTACCGCCAAATTATATCCTGGAACAATTTATTTCCAAATCCGCCCCTGTTGCGAATATGAGCGATTACATTGTGAGGCATATGAGTAGAAGTAATTCACTTAAGCACAATTCATTAAGTTTTGAATTTATTCTGGGCTCTCGATTTTCCAAATATGCACTGATAGGTAAAAGTTGCTTTGAGTTCTATAAATATCAACAATTTGAGATACATTCACTCACATATACATAGTGTATATTTATATATGTATGTATGTATGTATGCAAGTGTATATGTATCTAATAAATTTATTTATTAAATATCATGCAAACTTGCTAATATTATTTTCCACTAAACACTTTGAAGAAGAAATTCTAACGCAACTAGCTAAGCCCATCAATTTAAATGAAGGTGTGCAAAAGTCGATGTTTGAGGAGAACATCATTGCAGATACAATTTGCTCTTAATTTAGTTATATATGTAGTTTTGCCGCAGCAAATTCAATTTGTACCACTTACGCGTATATCGAGTTTATGTGAGTAGAAAATCTAGTTTTCAACGGCAAAGGCAGCAACAGCAAGAACTATTAGTCGAGTAAATTATGATAGTGAAGGCCACAAAGGTGAACGCCGCAACTGTTATTGCTTTTACTAACTATTCACAGGCAGCACGCGCAAGTCGCATGCGACATGATTTTAAGGCCAATTTGTTGTTGAGTTTTGCAAGCTTTTTGCTACAAACAGCCACACACACATAAATACGCACATTCTCCTGACATTGGATGGGAAATGGTCGCGACAAATATCGACACATGCACTTTGTGGCATTTAAAATGAGTTGTGTGGCAGAGTGCAATCAAACGTGGTTTGCTTGCTGCCACAGTGCAAGGCGTCACAAATGTAGTGGGAAAAGGGCCAATGGATGCCAGCACACAACAAAAAAAAAAAAAAAAATAAAAGCTGCCACAAGAAAGCGAACGTATGTAACGGCAATGGGCTTTCATCAAACGCGCAATTTTTGTTTGACAACGGAAGTGAAAACACTCGCACCCACACACACACACACACAGGCACCAACATATTTGTACACAAACGGCCATTACCTGTGAAAGGTGTAACCGCATATAAACATTGCAAGCGAACAAACAATCGTTGGACGTGTGTGCATTTGCAACATACAAAGGATGCGCATAAATTAGCGCTACAGATTGCTTACTTTTGATCGGTGGATATTGCGGGAGCAGTGGGTGTAAGTGTACACTTTATTGGATGTTTCGCTTTTGGGCAGCAGTGCTGTATTGCAGCAGAGATTGACCAAAAATGGGCGTGGTTGGCGAGAAGACGTCCGATTTGAGTGGGCGATTGCTAAAAGTAAACAATGTTGGCAAGGCTATTCAGAACATTAAAGGTTTATGCACTGGGAAAATTAAAATTAAGTAAAATAGTCAAATTTCTAATATGCGATTATTACTTTATATTATTATATATTATATAGTATGTATATTACGACATGAGTATTTTCTGTAAACTTTCGATGCTCAGAATTTATATAGACTCTGTTCATGAATTATAGCACAATCGCATATTGACAAATTTTTTTATAATAATAATCCCAACGGTTTTATCCCGAGGTGCGCATCCGTATGACGCAAGGATATTAAAAAAAAAAACATTTTTTTTTATTTTTTCATATATGCTGCGCCGAGTCATGAACGGCAGAGGTTTGTTAAGTGTCGAGATCTAAATCTGTTCAGCTACAGAAAAAAGGCTCATCAGCTTATCGAATAGTAATATATATATATATATGTATGAATCAATTATTGAGAGCATTGAGTTTAGTTAGTTAGTTTACTTTATGTAAAAAAGTGAGTCTGATATATCAAAAGAGGCGATTGAGAAGTGAGTGTTAAAATCCTGACACAAACTACGGAGTAGCTCATTTAACTCAAAATTATTTTAACATGGCTTCAGAATAAGAGGCCGGAATTATCTTGAAATTCGAACGTTTAGTTTTATTTCGCCAAGAAGAGATGGGCTATAGATCAAGCCTGCGCCTAGCAAATGTAGGAAGATTAATAAGTTTTAAACGAAGCAGAAATTGTTTTTGAATTGACTCTAATCGGTCGGACTGAACTTGATAGCACGGGTTCCAAACAACAGATCCATATTCCAGTATTGGCCTCACTAACGTTGTGAACAGAGCCTTCGTAATGTATGGGTCATTGAATTCTTTTGACCACCGTTTTACAAATGCAAAACACCTTTGGCTTTGTTAACTGTAACATTTATGTGAAGATTAAAGTTAAATATCGGTTCCATTATAATTCCAAGATCAACAAAGTTAAACACTTGCTCGAGGTTATGTTTACATATGTCATAAGAAGCTGGTTGAACTGTCCTGCGAGAAGAGCTCATTAGTTTACATTTTTATTAAAAATCAGTGGTAATTCGTAGCCACTAAATACTTGCACTTTGTTGTACTAAAATTTAATGAGCTTCATATCTGCATACCCCAACAAATTCAAAATTTTTTCAAATATTTGATGAAAATTTGATAAATGTTTTCTACATTTTTTATAATATTTCAAAAATTGTTTTTAATAGAGGATAAATAAAATGTCCAAATGAGTCAATATGTATTTTTGCTATAATTTGTGACATATATTAAACATCCGTGTAGCTTAGCGTTATAATTTTTTCTTCATACCGAAGTCTAGTCAAGTTAAAAAATTTAAATTTTTGAGCTCAGCATAAAATATTAGGCGGTTGCAAAATTTGACAAGTATAGACAAGAAAAAAAAACGAAAATATTAAATTTTATTACTGATAATTGTGAAACTCAAATTGCTTAGATAAACGATAAACTTTAATACACACAAATAAATATCTATTTATTCAACCAACGTATTTGTAGATGATTCGACGATTCATCTTTTTTGTTGTGATCGGCTGCATTTACTATAAAAACCACAGAAACCACGAATACAAAATACAATGGCAAATACAACATATATTTGCATTTTGATAACCAGTGCTTTAGTACTTTTTATAATAAAAAAAGCAGTAGCCATTTGCTTTACGTTCATTATAAAGATCACTAACTTTTCCTTAACTTTTCAAAGTCTCAGTGCGAAAAATAAAAAAAAATTATTTTTCAGTGTGAATGCAAGCGATGTTGACGTTTGTCTTCGGTGATGCACTTACAACATGTAATATGATGTACGTATCGTGTGATATTGGTGGCATGCAACCGGATGCAGTAAGCAACGCTATTTCACTGCCACAAAAATCACATTATGACCTGTTGCTTTCCGGTTTGAGTAGTTCGCGTTGCCTTGTGTTTATATGTATGTATGTGTGTATGTATGCATGAATGAACCTAGCAGACGAACTTATTGGTATTGAGTTAGCAAACTTTCGAATACATTACTTGGACAATACCTTCGTATTGTATACTATTCACGACTTGACGTGTTGTTAGCTAAAAATATTTGTGGTTTGCAATAGCGTATGTGCAATTCACTAACTCATACTAAACAACACTGAACTGCTAATTTGTTATATTTATTCTAATTGAAAAAAGTGGCAGCTCAGTTTACGAAGTGTCAAAATTTACGAAAAACACAAAAAGGAATGCAAAAAAAAAACATTGCAATTCAATATTGCAATAGTTGGAGCATTGGAGCTCAAATTCTGCAAACCAAAAGAAAGTATACTTAATTAATGTTATTAAATAGATTATTTACTTTTCTTTTTCTATTTTCAGTATGGTCTCAACAAGCCAAGCAGCAAAGAGGGCAGTGCCTCAATGGAACAGCTGAGGAGATTGATCGATTTCTTTCAAGAGATTCCGAGGCTAGCCAGCGGAAAGTTTCATCGACTCCATGGGAGGATGGAGCTGGAAAAGAAGTGGGAAGAGATGGGCTTCCAGATTGAATGCCATCGGAGGTGGTGAAAAGTCATAACCCCGCAATATTGGAATGTACCCACAAGGAGATGTGCGGTGCTGGCAAATGTGCATTGTGCTTGGAATTGTAAAAAATTAAACCGCGTGTGTATAAATAAATACATGACTTTCATTAATAGATGTGTTATAATGTTTGTGAAAATATTTTTTTTTGTGTAGATAAACAAGTGCATATTGCGAAGCCAATTCCATGTATAGCGACTACGCCGAGACGTTCTCTGTGTGTATATTTGAAAAATTCTACCTGTTTATTTAATTTGGTTTTTTTTTCTTCTAACGTAGGATTGGCCTCTCAGTGGCAGAAAGCTTATCAATGAAATATTTTGAATAAATAATTGCTTAGTTCTTCAAAACTATATACCTGAATATTAATTTAATTTTGATACTGTTGAAGTTTTTGTGAATAAATAAGGCTTATAAAATGTTTCTGTATATGTTGCAAATGCATTTATTTCACTAATATACTTATATATGTACATTTAAGGTTCATTCGTTTAAATATTAAATCTTAGGTTAAATGAATTATATACGTTTTTATTAATTTAATATTCATGTTCCAAAGCGAACGGCGATCCACCGTATGTGCATTTAGTTCATCACCACTATCCGATAAATTATAAACCAACAATTCAAAAGCCATTACACAAATAAATTAACTAACGCATTTCTAAGAACACAAAACTTAATTCCGAAGGCTTAACAACACAGCTGATTTTGCGATACCGTATGTTGTCAAAAATAAGTAACGGAACAGCAATATTGTTAAAATCTGTTGTTTAGCTAAGTTCGCAACTTCGATTGTTGTTAAAAAAAGTGACTGAGTCGCGCTACATACATCTAAATATGTAGTTAATAAAGCTGGGAATTGAGGGGTTGAAAGCGGCCGGAGTGAAACACATTCATTACATTAACTATTGAAGCGAAATGAATGAGTATTATAACTATTATTTTAATAATAATAAATATTCACTAAGCAAAATATCAAAAAAAAAAGCTACAGAAAAAAATCACATTAACATTAATTTTTTTTTCAAAACATTAGGAAGTATTTTGGAAACACAACAAACACCTCATGTAATAGGATTAATATGCAGCTGTAGGACAGTTGAGAAAATAAAGATCATTGTTGGAACCGAAACTGAATTTATTTATTTATTATATGAAGGTGTATGACGGCGAAATGGTTCTACCAAGAGTATCTTATTCTTTGCCGTCTTCCCGAGAAAACCAAAAAAAAAAGTATAAAAACCTAAATTCGGGCGAAACCGAATTATATATACCCTCGTGATGTATTTTTGTATGGCAGGTGCCCATAATTTCATAAAAACTCCGTTTCTTGGTTTCAAATAGCTGCTAGTATTAAACTTTACTCAATTTGTTCTAATACATGAAAAACGAAATTTCCGTTATATGGAAGTTGGGCGTGGTTATGGTCCGATTTCAAAAATTATTGACTGCGATGCTAGTGATATCAAGGGCAATATGTTCAGCAAATTTTGTGACGATACCTTACGTCGTTATTGAGATACCTACAGACGTTTTTTTTATAAGTGGGCCTGCTTATGATCCGATTTACAAAAATTGTTACGATAATAAAACCGATATTGAGGAAAAATTGTTTACTAAATTTTGTGATGATATCTTACACCGTTATTGAGATACAGGAATTTTTTCCTAAGTGGGCGTGGCAAGCACATTTTTAAAAATTTCATAATTTCTTAGTTCAAAATCGCTCCAAATACCAAATTTCACTCAATTTGCTGTAATGGATACCGAAAAAACGGAGCTTTTGCATTTTTCAAAAACTTCCGTTATAGGGGAGGTGGGCGTGGTTATTGACCGATCTTGACCATTTTCAATACCAACCTACCCTGTCCAAAGACGGACGGACGGACGGACGGACAGACAGTCAGGGCTAAATCGATTCCTCTTTTCATTCTGATCATTTTAGTATATACATATATGTATGTCTATATCTATCTCGATTATTTTTTGCTGTTACAAACAACCGTTATGCGAACAAAGTTATAATACCCTTGTGTACAAGTACGCTCGGCTATAAAAACGTAAAAGTTATGCTAGCGAAATTTGACTGAAAGGTGATAGTTTTTTAGTAGGCCGTCGAACTAGTACCACCAACCAGCTATCAGTTTTTAGACCAAGTAATGTATTTGTAGGGTAATTTGTTATTACGTTGTACGGTGAGCGCAAATGCGTTAAAAGGAAGTGCGATTGTGTTGCAAGGGAAGAATTAAATTTTGTTACCATTGCTGCTGTTATTGTTGTTTTTGTTTACATTACGCCGGTACATTTTTATTACCTTGTAGTTCAAAAATAAACAACAAACAATGATGCTTTGAGCTGCAGGTCAGCGATACGCCTTTGTGCGACGCCACTTCCATACACCTCCGCCCCCTCACACATACTCGTATGCAAGTGAAACTGTAAATTTACTGAAGCGAGAGGTTGACAAGATAATTGAATTTTGTTGCACATTTTCATTAGAATAAAGCAACAAATACATAAAACAAGAAAAATCTTTAACACAAACAAGCCGCAATTTTAATGCAACTAAAGGCACATAATCGAATATGAATGCGGGCGGAGCAATTTACCAGCCAATGCAGCGGCTGAGCATGAGTGCTTGTATGCGTGTGTGTGTGTGTGCGTAAAATTAAGCTTAAGAGTTGAGTGCCAGGTTATATTTGAGTTTATTTAAAAGCCGGAAATTGCATTAAAGCTGCACTCCATTTGCTATTAAGCTCAATTGTTTGCTGATATAGCAGCAGCGCCAAACAAAATACCAACATTCACTTCTTTTTGCATATCAAAGTCCTTGCAAGGCTAGCATCTATGCCGATTAGTCCATTTGTATGCATTTGTTGATATGAGTATTGAATATTCGCTAACACAAAGTTAGTTGTTTAATTAAATTTCTGAAATTAAATTGTTTTGTTGATATAAATTGAAAAATTCTATAAAATAATACTAGTTTTACAAAAATAGAATGTGACATTCAAATGCAATATGTAAATATGTTTGTTTCAATCGCCCTGTCGGAATTCATTTTAACTAATCTTTAATTCAATAATGGAGGTCGCTGTGGTCAAGTTGGTAGCGGTGCGTGCTTTTACTCGATATGCCGCTTGGTTCGAGGTTCTACTTCGAGGTATTACTTTTTTAATTTTTTCCGTGGTATATGACAGTCGAACCTGTACAGTGCTCGTATTTGATTTTTTTTACTGATACTCCATTGCAATTATTTCCTTATTACGCTTTTTTATATGAAAGAATAAATCGGAGAAGTGCGTCAGTAAAATAATTGTCGAAAATCATCGATAAATCGCCGTCATTGGAAAATAGCAACTTATTATACTAAAATTTGAAGGTCTAAGAACCAAAAGTATAAAAAAAGTCTTAAAATATCGGTCAACATATAATAATGATATATTTTGATCTCGTATAGTAAAATTAACTAGAAGGAAAAGCTTAATTTTTATGGAAAAAAATTTAATTTTTTAGTTTAATGATTTATTTGCTTTTAATGTTTTGTTATAAGTCCTCAGCTGAGAATTGAGTTGGCGAATTCTGATATACATTCGTTATCCAAAGATAAGTTAGGTTAGGCTAACTTACCAAAAGATAAATTTTACCACTTTTTTGCTGCAAGAAAATGAGCGTTGCTTTTCCAATTGAGTGCAACAAAAATTAAAAAAACATTCTCAAACCTTCTCCCGTGATAAAATATACTGCGCATCGTAAGGACAGAACTGATGATTATTTTTTTGCATAGTGGACTTAATTGTGAAGGAAAGTTTTCTGCAAACATACATACCCGTACTTACATAGATGAATGTATGTGTTATGAAAAAATTCACTCAACGTTCTATAAAGTTGTCGTTTATTAAAATAAAATTAAAAATAAATAAATGTTATAAGCTATTATATTTTTACAATATTTCGATTTGTTAATTAATTGTAATACAAAATAACAAGTTGAAGCGGCATGAATTTAACGCTATCATTTGTAAAAAATACTTGAAGTAACAACAATTTTTTTGATATTATTTTAATTTTAATTTTATTGGTTAAAACAAATTTGAATTGATCACTCTACTTACTTAGTGGTTGTATAAAACTTTCTAAAATTGAAAGAGCTATAAATCTTTATACTGAAAAATTTTAATATTTGTGTAGGTCGAAAATTTGTTAAGTAATCATAAAATTTTAAGAAAGTTTAAGAATTTGGTTTATATGGATTTTGTTAATTAAAAAAGCATAAATAATCGAAACCAGTCAATATTTAAAGGTCATATAAATTTAACAAACATGGTAAGTTACACTCCAAATAAAAACATTTTCCAGTCGATTTTGTCTAAAAACCGATTAACAAAATAAATCCAACAGTTAATAAAATAATTATATATACCCCATAGATCTTTTCAACCGTTTTTAAATAACGGAGGATTTTGTCAAATCATCGGAAAACTGTTTTTCCATTTCCTTTTTTTTATGTTGTGGCGTTACTTTGGATTTCGGGAACAGATTTCAATAAATCTGATTTTATCTGAAAAGTAATAGAAGTAAGTTGAAGCGTTGTTTTAAATACGCTTATTTTAGCTTCACCTATGTGTGTGTATGTATGATGTATGTATGCTTGTAACCGACTCCTTTTGACTCGTTTTTGATGCACTTTAAACGAACGGATTAAATTTTAACTTTGAACACTTATCAAAAACCGGTAAATATATAATAATTCGATAAGTTTATTTTCGTTATATTGAATTTATGAGCACAGGCCGGCAGTAAATTAACTCGAAAATATCGTACAGGCGTATGAGTACCCTGATCGGATATGAAACGAACGCTTAGCTCATCTTACTGCTTTTAGTGTCCTGCATTAGTTGTTGGGAGAGCTTCAGAAATTATTAAATAATATCAAATTCGCTACAATGGCTTGCGTCGAAAGCATAAAAATAAAACAAACAAAAAAATAAATAAACTAAAAAACACGTTTTCATAGCACATACAACTAAAATAAAAAATAATTCTTTATATAAGCTGAAAATAATATAATGAAGACAAAATACCTGCGGTACGTAGGTAATTTGAAGAAGCGTTGCACAGGCGAGTTGAAAATACTAATAATTTGTATGACAATGATCCTTTCCATATATTGATATTTAAAAAAAAAAACGATTTCCCCGAATTGTTTGCTGTTACATTTTCCAATAGGATTTGAAACTGCATTTCACTTAACATCTTTTTTGGATTAATGGAGAAAGTGTATAGTTAAAATTCAAATGCGTATAAATAGTAAATTTCTAAAGAGTATTAAAGTCCATAACTTCAACCAAGCAAGAATCTCTCTGACCTCTTTTATTAAATGGCCGAAGGAAATGTTATTTTTGGAGGTTACCAGACGGTTAAAATGATCTAAAACATTTTTCGCCCGAATACTTTACTGGGGGTACTTTCACGCAAATTCTTTGCCCAATGATCATATAAGTTCGCAGAATATAAAAAATATATATTTTTACGCTCTCTTTTAATATCATTAATTATATTTCAGTTACTCTTATCATAGATTTTTTAAATAATTTTCGATTGCGTTAGTTTTTTTTTTTTTTCGATTTAATTAAATTTTTGGTGGCCCTTTCACTCCGAATTAAATTGTTTAATGAAATCTTTTTATAAATGTAAATACTCTCAATTTAATCAGAACTTTCCTATCGGACCAGTCTAGGTAGTTGAAAAAAGTGAAATATGTAAGTAAAATAAGTAAAAATGTAGAAAAAAATTAAAATATGAAAACCGTATTCATATTCACGTCGACTACCATTGACAGTTCCATTGACAACAGCATCGATTATGACGAGCCATTGTTTTTCAAACTATTCCCTTCAGATTCAGCCCTTTGATGGTGGCAGAGTGATGTGTCGAACATGAATACCATCCTCCTTTGGACGATGTATTCATTATTTTAACATTGGCTGCTCTGGCACCTTCCAATTGTCATATTCAATCTTTTATGGACATATCTACATACATACATAGTACCATAGCTTGATTCTCATGTTGAAATATATTTTTTCTCTACCAGTGAAAAAAAAAGTATTTTTTGGTAAATGGTGAAATAAATGAAAATACATACAGTGGTGTGTAAAAAAATAGAGTCACATTTCAAATTAATATTTCTTTAAACTTTTACTTATTTATTTATTTTTGATAATTTTCATTTAAAGTTTAGTAGGAGCTATAACCGAAGTTATATAAGTCAATACAAGTTTCGAAGTTTAAACTTAAAAAAAATGTTTGAAATTTTGATGTAAATTTTTCAAATTTGCGTAATTTTTGCGAATTTCGTATATGCTTCGAACATTTAAAAAAAAAAATTGTCAGTTCCGTCATATTGGCCATAATTAATATACTCGTATATTAATATCAACCGGGCGCAGCTGACAGTTCCTGATGATGACTTCAGACTGAAGTCGAAATATTGGCTCAACAAATAAATAAAATAATATACGGGTATTGTTTCATTATTTCCGGTCTTGAGCTCATCAAAAATCGATATATAGTTTTCAAAAAATATAATTTTGAAATTTGATTCCATTTTTTTGTATCAACACTGTATGTATGTATGCACATTCAAAGATTGAATTCACGAAATTTTGAAGCAAAGGCAAAGTGATGGGTAGCAGTTTTACTTTTGTTGTTAATTAAGCATATTTTTAACACTAGTGTTAATATATCATTGCATGGGAAGATCACATTACAAATATTCTCTAAAAATGAATTGTAGGAGTTTTTGGTGATAATTAAATATTTTTTTGAGTAATGCTTTTTTTGATTACGTAACGAAATTTAACATTGCTTAGTATGTACTTATATACATTTCTGCAAATAAATATAAGATTTCCAAATTGAAATGTTTTACAATATCAGCCCTTATTATTTAAGATAGATTTTTTACTATAAGAAGAATATTTTTTATGTTGAAATAAAAAATAAAATATTTTTTTTTTGATTTTATTAAGAATAAAAAAATGATCTCATCTTGAATTAACTATCAGAGTATTGCAATTATTTCTGCATTAAATTGTTAGAACTTTAAATAACAATTATTTTGATTTATTTATGCTATTAAAATCCGAAATAAAAAAATTTGCCACACACGCCTTGAAGCGATCAAATAGAAAATTAAAAGTGTAAGAATAGTTTAGATTAAATAGAAACATATAAAAGTTGCTAGTTAAATCGGATAACTAAATATGTGTGTATTCAATTTAAATATGTGAATTCACTGTTTATGTAATATGTATGTATGTACGTCAGGCAAAGACTTTTCTTTTGAAAAAAAATAAATACATTATGGGAAATGATTATAGTTTAAAAAAATTTAATTTATTTTTGGATTAGGCAGAAAAATTTTAGATGATAAATGCTTTTCAATTAGACAAAATAAATAACTTAGTTTTCCCAAATAAAAGACATTTTTTTTAAAACTTCGGTATTTTATTTTTACTTTCCGACTTAATAGAAAAATATTAAACGCTATTAATTGTATATTATATGAAATTTAATCAACTAATTTTTTTAGAAAAATTGTAGTCAAAAGTAAAACACTGAACTAGACAAAATACATAACTTTCAAAATTTTGAAAAAGTAGTTGATGAATTATTTGTTATATATACATTAACTATCCTAGAGATTGTTAGCAAAAGCCGAAACAAATATTTTAAAAGTAGAACTTATAGTGTTAAGAAAAAAAAAACAGATAAACATTGTAAAAAAACTTAATTTCAGTTGTAAGAAAATAAACCCAAGTAATAGTTTATAACTTCTTGTGTCCCATTTAGAAAAACGAGCAAGTTTCAAGTCGCTAAGTGTTGCCATTGATTTTTTCAAAATTTTTTTACTGACGCTCCTCTGCAATTTTTCCAAATCAAAAAAAATTGGAAAAGCGACAGTAAAAATCGGCAATATTCAGCCATTAAATACCTCGAAATAATAAAAAAAAATTTAAGTTTAAAATCTTATTAAAAGCAATTAAAATTTTTATAATGATTGAAATTAAGAAAATTAGAAATTAAATAAAATGGAAAATATAAATGTAGTGAAAACATGTCAATACATGAATCTGTTTTGACTCAAATATCATAAAAATAGTTTCATGTTTTTTTTTGTGAATTTTTCATGATTTATCAACATGCCGCAATAGTTAAAAATTTTTTAGGAAAAATTCACTACTGAAACAAATTAAAACTTTGCCATGCATATGAATATATTATTTTATCCTTTAGATGTTTTTGCCTAACAAATGGAAAACGTATCATGCTTTTTGTTTTGAAAAGTCCTTCCGCTTCATAAGCGTTACAATAAAATTTAATTAGATAAATTATTTTATAATTACATAAAATTTCCAATAATGCATTATTCTTATATTGTAAATTTCATTTCACTTAAGTTCTATTATTTTGTTTAAGTAAAACAAATTTAATTTGATAAATAAGAAATTTTGAAAACAAGTTTTAAAAGTATCAGTGAACTATAAATGTGTTTGCGACTTATCAATTTGGCTTTTTCCACTTGCAATTTTGATTGCCTTAATTGAAATTCATAACAAGACAAGTGATTTAATTTTTGACCTCACAAGTCTATACATTATTCAGCGCACTGTTGTTAAGCGTTTTTTAATTTTTATTTTTTATTTTAATTTTCTACATACATATATACATACGTACATTGCTTGCCTTTCCACAGTCCCAATTTATGTAGCTGTGTGCGTGGCATTGAAAAGCGCGCTGCTCATATGCAGATATCGATTTAAAAAGCAATTAATGTTTTACTGGCCAGCGTTATTGTTTCGGCCTGGCCAATATTGTCAACAATAGCGCCCCCAACAGCAGCTACATACAACGAAAATAACACAAAATGCAATCGGATTCGTGAGTGATGCAATGAATGATGCAGAATGGCACCAGCAGGTGTTGCATGTAAATAAATATTGCAGAGATATGTGTACGAATGTTTATATGTATGTACGAGTATGTTCACATATTGCTGCATAGGTGTTGCTGGCAAAATACTGTCGCTGTGATGCTGACAACAGTTAGCGTTGATTGAAACTATTGACACGACAACTGGCACCTTTTGTAGCTTTTATCTCTTCCGTACATGCTGACATAGTACAACAATTCAGCGCTATTAAAAACTAGATTATCTGTTGTTTTTTCTTCGAATTTGTGCTATTTATGAAAACGTTTTCGACATCTGTTCGATATGTGTGTAAGTTAATAAGTACCTGCGTTCATATGTACACCTCGTGTATGCTGGGAGTTCTTCGTTCTAATTTGGATTATCCTCGCCTGACATGTTGCATGCTACATCGCAATTACTGTTAGTGATTTGGCGAGCGTATGGCAAACTCAGATGTGGACTGTACCAGGCAATTGTCTTTTTTTTTAATTTACTTCAGCTTGTGTAGTGTAATAAAGCGAAATCGACAATTATAACGACGAAAGACTTTTGAAATTTTGGGTAAACGAACACCACCGGGGCAAAAAAAAATAGAAAAATAGTGAACCCAAATTTGAAGAAAAGCATAAGCTTCATGGAATGTATATAGTTTTTTTTTTAATATTGTGCTAATTAACATACACGTATAAAATAAATTTCTCTGATAATTATTGAAAGCAAAGCTTTAGAGCAAAACATGCTGATTTTGTTAAATTTTGTTTTTAATTTATCTTTTTTAAAAAATTTTTTAAGGAAAAGTGGGATTTTCTTTTGGTTTTATTTTACGCTGTAAAAATATGCTTTTTTGGTGACTTCGATGCAAATTTAGAAAATGACTCGATTTGATACAGAAACACAAGAAGAACGAGTGAAGTCGTTCTGACGTCAAATGGAGAGTAATGGAATGGAATGGCATTGTGGTTTTGCCGGGAGTTACCCAAGCACTCAGGCAGGTTTGCCCATTGCGCTTAAGGCCTGAAGATAGAAGAGGTTTGGAAAAGGGGTGGAAGGGAGAGGGTAGGGAAATAATTTACTCCTCGGCAAACTTACCAGGTTCTCTAACGAACCTTAGGAGTTTGTCCAGGGATAAAGAGTGTAACGTGCATACTCTTAATACATCTGATCCGAATATGCGCCATGTCAACCTGGAGAAGGCCGGACAGACGCTAAGAAAATGCTCTGCATCCTCGATGATACCAATGGTGACCATGGGTTGACCTCATGGATTGTGTTCTGTAATCAGCCCAGTCAGAGGCCGCAGGTCCCTCCTCCTCTGTTTAAGAAGGCATTTTGCCACCGACCTGTTTTTTCAGGAAATACTTGGTGATTTTACAGTAGTCAGTACTGCGCCACTGGCCCTCGACAGTTCCGGCAATACTTGGCCCTATGATTGGCTCTGGTCCCACCGGACATTCATCGGCCAGCTCATTACCCTGAACACCAGAGTGTCAGGGTACCCGCATAAGTTCAAGCTTATTCCGTTTTGAAACGGAGTTAAGCCTTATCTTACATTCTTGGACAATTATTGAAGAGGTACGTGTGGTCTCCAAAGCTCTGAGGGCAGCTTTGCTGTCACTACAGAACTAAATTTGGTATCCACGCCACCTCTCACCGATTATCCAGTCAGCCACCTTTAGTATCGCGAAGACTTCCGATTGGAAAACCGTTGTCATTTTATTCCCCTGCAGGAAAATATACTGCGTACCCTAGGAGCAACTTGTTACTCGGGACCAGAAACAATGCGTATTGTTCTGACAACCTTTCGAACAACTCTCTGTGCCCGGAGATCCGCTTATCGTGCCACAAGCCAAAGGCATGCAGTCGACATATCGTTTTCATTGCCTCCTCTTGAATCGCTAAATACTAAGGTAGCAAATCCAACAAAGCATTAAGAACTACACCTGGGGTGATGCTCATAGCGCCCGTAATACTTATGCACACACTCCTTTGTAGTCCGTTGTAGATACCGTGGCCTTGACCAAGGCTCTTCGCCACCAAACCACTGCGGAGTATGTGATTATAGGTCTTACTAAAGCTGTGTATACACATGGTATCATAGCCGGTTTTAGATCCCATGTCTTGCCAAATACTCTTCTGCACTATTGAGACCTTCCAGTTTTCTTTTCCGCGTAAACAGTACAAGGTTTGTTTTTCTGGGGTTAACAGCAAGACCTTGAAGAGTGCACCAGTCATCGATCGTATTTAGGAATATCTGTGTTTTTCACAGATTTCCCTGAGGGACCTTCCTGATGCTAGTGCACATACATCATCAGCATAGGCCTGGATTTGAGAGAAGCTTTGCATTTCAATTAATAAGGAGTCCACTACCAAGCACCATTGAAGAGGAGAGAGAACTTCTCCCTGTGGGCATCCTCGAACAACCTCTACCGTGATAGACTGGCCGCCATCGTCCCCTACAACCCGCAATCTTCTCGATAACTTGGAGTGAATCCACCTTATGATGGTTTTATCAACTCCATGCGTTCTGGCAGCAAAACACATAGCGTCAAAAGTGGCGTTGTCAAAGGCCCCCTCAGCATTAGCAAATACCCCCATTGTGTACTCCCCTGCTTCCAGCCCCACTTCGATCTTCCTTGGAGAGGAGTATGAATCAAAAAGGTCGAGTTACAGAAACACGCTACAGTAAAAGTAAATAATACTCGTAAAAATGTTCGAGAGTGTAGCAGTGTGGGCTATAACTCGCTATGCCTCAAGCTCAGACAGGGCAAGTACAATCTTAATTCACAGAAAAGGTTTTTTTCCATTCGGTAGCCAATGCCAAACTTTCAAGAGTATTTCTATTATGAAAAAGTTTCTCATAAAGTAAATCTGCTGTTCGGAGTCTCCTTAAAACTGTAAGGTTTTACATTGAACTTTATAGTGTAAGCGCCAAATTAATATTATTATTATTATTGTGATAATTATTTTTAATTTTATTATTTGTTCTTTTTGGTTGTTGTGGTTTCCGACAGGGTAATTATACGCTGTATTTTGGAACGAATTTCCGTCATCCCTTGTCAAGTTTTTTTCGTAATTTTTCGTTACACTGAAGATGGCACAACGCCGAAACCGGTTTGTCTCCAAACCAAACTTGACAAGGGATGACGGAAATTCGTTCCAAAATACAGTTTATTATTTGTATTATATGTACACTTAGTACACAAATTATAGCACAAACACATATTTACACATTTGGGCAATTTATTTATCCTGCAATTATTTAAAATTTTATTTCAATTAGAACTACGTTAATTCTCTAACGAACACCATTAAAAATATTTTTTAGAAATGTAGAAAACATTTATCAAAATTCCTCTAATGAACACCATTAAAAACAATTTTTAGAAATGTAGAAAACATTTATCAAAATTTTGAGTACGCAGATATGTAGCTCATTAAATTTTAGTAAAAAAGTGCAATTTTCTATTAACTACGAATTACCACCGATTTCTGACAACTTTTATACTGACGCTCTTTCGCTATTTCTTCCTGCCAATAAAAAAATGTTCAAATATCAGTGATAACTTAAATATTGAAAACTTGAACCTTGTACTTTCTTGGACTAAAATTGAATAAGCCTAAAATTTCAATACTCGAAAAAAATTTTAATTTTTTTTTTTTAATTTAAAATTTTGAAGGAATTGTGTTAAATCATTGTACATGGTGTTTAAAATTTTTGTTAGAAAATGAACAATATTTTACTTGAAAATAAATTTTAATTTATTAGTAGTAAAATTAATTTAAAAATTTGTGAACAGAGTATATACGAGTATGAACGAAGTGATGTGATAGTTAATACACTTCTTATGCTTTAATATTCTCAGGATTTTTCGGGGAGTTTTGAAACTTTTATATCAACAGTCGCAATTTACTGATGTCCAGCCATGCAATTTAGCAGCAGGTCCTTTTTTGGTGCACATATTGCCATATTGCGTTCATTACAATAATCATCATAAATGTCTACACTAATATTGCCAATTATATGCTCATATCATAAAAGGAACCATGTCATTAGTGTTGCAGGTGTGAGCGACGGTAAGCCGTTTATATAATTGCTTGCAAATGTTGCACGTATACTTTCTTAATGTTGCAACTTCTTGGATGGTCAATTGCAAGGACGCTGGATAATGGAGCTACAAATAGTGGTTGAAATATTTGTATATACATATATAGATAGGTCGATATGTTACTACATAGTATGCGAAAGCAAGCAAAGTGTTTTAGTTTTTATTTCCCGCCACATTACCTTTAGTCGCTTGCAACTAAATTGACTCGCAGGTCGGATGAGCGAATTTCATTTAAGTAAAAAGTGCCAAATGTCTTCACAAAATGACGTTTTATTTGTATGGATCTATAAAATGCTTCTGAAATACAGTAATTAATTTATAAAAATAGCAGGATAGTATTTTGAAGTAAAAATCAATCTTCTTCTCTTGCTCTAAATCATGAACATATTATTTATCCACGATTTTTCTCTCTTTACGTGAATGTGGCTTCTCACTCTCTGTTCTCTTGGAAACATAGAATATATAAAATACTGCTTCACACAATTATACGAAAGCCACGAATTGATAAGTTATGACTATTTACGCATTTTACTTGTTTTAATTTATTTATATTAAAATGCAGTTTATTTTCCAATAAAATCCAACATGTATGATCCCTTAAAACTTTAAAAATGTTAGGACAATAAAAAAAATACTTTTGAATATCGAACAGTTACATTTTGTTATCTTTTTGTGAAATGAAGTTTTGAACCCATTTCATCGAAATATTTTCTTTCATTTGAAAGATATTTTAGAACAGCGCTAGTAAAAAAATAAGGAACATTTTCGATATTCTTTTGTTTGTGAAACTTAAAATTAGATAAACTATTAGTAAATTATCTATAAAACACAAAGTTATATTTTTAATAGTTTGAAAATTTGATCAAAATGCATTTAATCAAGTTTTTACAATGAAGGAATTGCGAAAGAGCGTCATAAAAAAATTGTCAAAAATCAGTGGTAATTCAAAACACTAGAAGCTTGCGATTTTTTTTTTTTCAAAAAGTGAATTAACGAGTAAGTATCGAAGTATTGACAAAATTTTGATAAATATTTTCTACATTTTTTATAAAATATACAAAATTTGGTTTTAATGGTGTTTTAAACTAAAAAATAATTTTAAATAAATTGTCGATATGTATTCGTGCTATAATTTGTAAACGGAGTGTACGAGTATATAGCAAATATGCTAGTATCAGGTTTTATTTTAATGTAAGTTGAAAACTCCAATTCACCAATATTCTTATAAAGCAGCCTAGCGAACGATTTGGTGTAATATTGCTATTTCTTGGACTTTCGCGACTTTCGAAAGCGTTTTTTTTACTCTCTCCCGCATTTTAGCACCCTTAGAATTTGTTAAAATAAATAAAATTTCCCGGTGCGTCAACAGAAATTTTCCTACGCATCAAAGCCGTAACAGGCAATCAGGCAACAACGACAAGCAATCTTCTAACTACAAACAATAGTTGCAATGATAAAGGCAATAAAAAAAAACTGCAGATAATATATGAGCAGCAAGCGTGTAAATGCAACATAGCAGACTCGATTATCAACAATGACAAAGCACAAAGTGCGGCAAGTAAAAGGAAATGTTGATATTTTCGTGTAGCTAAGAGGACACACACACGCACGCTCGCAAGCACACAATTGTATATGTACAGTAAAAGTAAAGAGCATACATATGGCAAGTGCTAAGTGACAATTTCGACTGAGATACTTCGATCCATCGACACTTTGGTCGAAACACCATTTTTTAAACTAACAACATTCGACTTGCCAAGCAATGCGGAAAAATGAGCCTTGCAACAAATATGAATGTGTAGAAGAGTAAGAAGTTGCTAACTGGAAATATCGAGGCTGAGTATAGCAAGCAAATTTGTTGAGGTCGAATTGCAGATGACTCCAAAATGTCACTTAACCAATATGTATGAAGGTACATACACACATAGCGCTATAGGAAAAATAATATTTGAGCTAAGGAATACTCGCTCAATCATTCATACAAATACATACAGTAATGTGCATATCAAAAGCAACAGCAATCAAAATGACATAGCTTACAACGTATATTTTTAGTTATTTATTTTTAAGAATTCAGTCCATTGTCCACCATAAACGGCGGGGTGTCGCTCGACCATGGGACTTTCGACCATATGGCAGAAAGTCTCCAAAAAGTGGACATTCGACCATATGGTCGAAAGTCATTGTATGCTAGTGACTTTCGACCCAGACCTGTTAAGTAATGATTACTAATCGTAATGAGTAGTAATTTAAATACTTTGGTTTTAGTGTAAAGTAATCAATTCTTTTCAAGTACAATTACGTTTTATCAATTAGTACTCGAGTACAACTACTTGTAATTGAATAGTAATTGGAATTACCATCAATTACCAAAAGTAATTGAAAGGAGTTGAAAGTAGTTGAAGTACTTTTGCCAATTACTTTCAATTACTTTCAATTCCTTTCAAGTACTTGATACCATTTTTATGTATTTCAAATATTTTTGTATTTTTATTTATTTAATTTCGTTTTATATAAATAAAGCGGAATAATTTAACGCTTATTTTAAAAATAAACTTGGTAAATATAAATAATTAATAGGTTGTTCAAACTCAAATTTTTATTTTTACGAACAATATTTATAGTTAGCCTTCATAATGACCAACTTCTCGAATGAGAAGTCAGTCATGGACTGTCTTCTGGGGCTGTTGATAATGCCCACAAAAGAAAACAGCCTCTCAACAGGCGCGGATGAGGGCAAAGGGGTATTAAATTTTATATACGCCTCCCTCAGATAACAATATTTGTTTAAAGAGTCTTTGGCGGTGGAATCATCGTTCAGATAGCTGTAATATTGGTTCGATATTGCAGCTGCCATATCTGCTGTTAACTCTAACCGCTGCAGCTACTGCAATATTCGCTTCTGGTGCTAGAAGAAAATATGGCTCAAACCTTCCCCTCAATTGTTTTTCCAAATTTATGACGAGCGAGCGGAATATAACGAATTCATTATTTTCGCTAAATTTAATTAGCTTATTGCTCAGCGTCATGAGAGTCGGTATAAGGAAGCCATATTTAACTTCTTTGTGCCCCTTATGCTGCAGTAACCTTTTAACCGCATCGTATAATGAGTTCCAACGGGTTACTACGGGGACAACAAGTGAACAGCCTAAAACGCGAACTACCACTTCTGAGGACTTTGGATAGGAACACTTCTTCCACAAAGCGTTACACTTTTGAAAAACCTGAATGATTTAAAAAACCATGAACCAAAAAAAAATAAACCAATGAATAGAAATTTACCATATTGTTCTGGTAATCAAGTTCTCCGTTGGATTTCAAAATTTTCAAGAAGTCAGTAGTCGCAAGCAAATTAAGGGTGTGACTGGCACATCTCTGATGCTTAGGCAAAATACATTCATTTTCGAACTGAGGCAGGTCATTATCGATGTCGTCCATGTCCGGGGAAACCCCGTGCTCCTTGAACGCCTTCACAAAATTTGAACCGTTGTCAGTGACAGTCATGACGACATTTGAACTGTTTAGTCCAAAGGAGCTGTTTATGTCGCTAATGATCTGCGTCAGTTTTTCGGATGAATGTGTACCATTCACACAATACTGTTGTGTTATTAGTAATTGCAATAACAAAACACATGTACACATATGTGTATAACTCCCGCCAAAAAACGAACTATATTCTATTATATATAAAATCAAATTATGTACTTACCAATATATGTATATATATTAACACTGCAATTAATAACAAAAATTAATAATATTATACAAATAAATCAAACCGGATAATTAACAAAAACACAACAAATTCACTTGTACCTGTACGACCACGTAGCCTTTTTTATCATTTGTACTTTGTGCAAAAACAAAATTGATCAGCTGTTTATTATTTAGCAAAGAGCTATATTACGGTAGATGGCGCTATATAATAGTAGATTTATTGCCATTTATTTGCGATTCTAACAGCTGTATTTGAAATACATAAAAATGGTATCAAGTACTTGAAAGGAACTGAAAGTAATTGAAAGTAATTGGCAAAAGTACTTCAACTACTTTGTCAACTACTTTCAACTCCTTTCAATTACTTTTGGTAATTGATGGTAATTCCAATTACTATTCAATTACAAGTAGTTGTACTCGAGTACTAATTGAATCTCAGCTGAAAAGCAATTACTATTTAATTACAAATACTTTATGAAGTAATTGTATTGAGTAGTAATTGTACTCGAAATTTAACAGGTCTGTTTCGACCATATTTTAAATTTTCTAAAGTGGACATTCGGCCATATGACATACTGGCGCACAGTGACTTTCGACCATATTTTCAATTTTATTAAATGCATACTTAACAATTATTTTGCAACAGAACAAACTTAAATTAAGGCAATTGTTATTTTGGTACAATACTTTGCCCTTTTACAAAATGCAAAGGAGTTCTGGGCGGAAATACTGTTGATGGCATAGCCGGAGTTTGTCCGGCCAGGGTTATTTTTTTGAAGCGCGGCCGAATGCAATAGTTTGCCCTTTTACAAAATGCATAATTAACATATGGCCGAAAGTCCCAAAAAAAGTGTGTGCCAGTGACTTTCGACCACATTCTCAATTTAATAAAGTGGACATTCGACCATGGTCGAGCGACACCCCGTCACCATAAACTATTAAATCAAAGTTTTAAACTTTGTAGAAAACTAAAAAAAAGGTTAACAAATTTGTATATAGATTTTCAACTTTTTTCTCAGATTATAATTGATTTATAAAAATTCTTTTTCGTCAATGGTGTTGCGACTTTCTTACATATAACGAAAAGGCAACATTTAGTTTTATATGGGATGAAACTTTCACATTTTTGGGCTAGAATTTAATGGGTTATAGAATTGCATACTCAAACAAATTTTAGCACTTCTGAGAAAAAATTTGAAAATCTATATACAAATTTGTTATTATATAGATATTTCTCTACAAAGTTTAAAACTTTGATTTTTATAGTTTATGGTAGACAATGGACGGAATTTTAATTGAATATTCTTAAAAATAAAAAAATAAATATACGTGGTAAGCTATGATATTTTGAGTGCTGTTGCTTTTGATATGCACAACACTGTACGTGTGTATAGATGTGCGAATACATGCGGACATGTTTCGTTTGGTTGCTGAACACTGAGCTGAGGTTGCAACACTACACTTCTATTGTCAAGTGCTGTGGCAAAGAAGGTTGCAAAAAGGGTTACCTATGGGTCATCGCGGGATCGCACCTGCAAAGCGACAGGCAAGTGTGTACATCAAGTATAAAAAACATACATACATACATTTTTCTCCATACATGTTCATATAAATAAATAGTTCTAGCTTACTTGTAATCCAGTAAAGAGTAAGCAGCTGAACCAGTAGTCGCTCCGATCAGGCCTTAACATCTGATACACTCTCGTTGCATTCCACTATACGCAGGGTTGCCGCATTACCTCTTTCGCTACACTTATTTTGCTTTAGCAGCTAATCGAAAATAATTACAATTGATGTCTTCAAATTTGGAAGAATAACAAACAAAATTTTGTGTGGATTACTTTCTATAGTATAAAATAATTCTTGTAATAATAATTGCGCCAAATAACGTTTTTTTGTAACATGTAATTTATCAAATTTTATAACTTCTTAATTTAATTCGTAAGTTCATAAAATATAAACCTTTTTTCTGAGCATTTTTTGAAATTACTTTTGATTTTACGTTTTTTATTGACCCTTTTCCTGTAAAGATTATTAAATTTTAACACTAAAATTTAATAGGCTACGAAGCTGTATATGGAGAAAATTTAATTTTTTTTTTGTTAAAGTTGAAAATTGGTTTTAATTATATATTAACTAAACATAAACTGAATGTGGAATGTGGAACTTCTGAGTATTGAACGTACTATATTTTATTGACTTTTATTAAATAGCGAAATTAAATACAATAAAAGATAGATTAACAAAAATATATTTAATTGTGTGGTTTACAAGGCGTCGTTGTTGTCTTAATTTGTAAAGTTTAAAGATTTGAAACTACAAATAATTAATTCTTACTATGTGGAAATCATGTTAAGTTTAAAAAATAAATTCTTGATAAAGAATTTATACAAAGCATGATTGAAAAGCCGACCACACTGGTTTTACAATTAGTGTAAGCACATAAATTCATACATATGAATAAAATCTGTTTATAAATTATAGCACAATAGTTAAAATTATTTTTCAAGTAAAATATGTTTCATTCTATAAGAAAAGCCATTTTTAAACTATTTATAAAATTTACCACGATTTAACAAAATTACATTAATATTTCGAACTTAAAAAAATTTAGAAATTTTAAGTGTGAGAAAGTGTAATTTTCAAGTGTCTAAAATTTATTACTGATTTTTGGTAATTTTTTTACGGGCGTTTTGCCCAATATCCCAAAAGAATTCTGAATTTTTTTTGAAAGCTCGAAATTTTTATGAAATTTTGATAAATGTTTTCTGCATAACTAATAAAATTAAAAAGAAATGTTTTTAGTGGTGTTTGTTAGAGAATTCACATCATTTGTGTTTGTGCTATAATACATAAACAGTGTATATGTTCGTTTCACACATGGGCATACATACCTACGTGCCACGCATCCTCAGTGTTGCATATGTAATCTGCTAATATTTGCCTCTTTCTTTCATTCACAGTCTATTCGCTTTTCTATTTCTTTGTCATGCATCGATAGAGCAAAAACAAAAATGAATTTATGACCAAATAAATCAAAGGCAATATTGTCACATCCTGCAAGCAACTTGTAACTGTGGTGTTGCATGGAAAACGAATTCAAACCGCTTCGCTAGTTGCGGTTCAAAGTCGAAAACTCTCATATGTACGTATTGTAAGAAGTAAGAGTGACTTTAGATGGGGTAGTATGTATGCAGCAATATGTCACCTCATGCGCTCATATTGCCATGTGGACAGAATCTCTCAGAGGTGGTGTGAGTGATGATATTGCACAAATACATACATTCATATAACTAAATGTATGTATACAATGCGAACACTTGGCTATTTGTGGCTTTTGACTGTAGATTTTCATAGCCTTTATTTTTCACACTTGCAATTTTCTACTTGTACGTATAGTCCAATGCTCAACAGATAAAACCATTTTGACAATTTTTTAGTCACCGAAATTCGGTAAGAAAGGCACATCACATGCATCGGTTACATTCACCATCCACCTTGGTCGTTTATACAATAAATACATAAATATTATCTCAAATGATGTTATGAAAACTATAGCATTTAAAAGCGAACGATATCAGGAAACCTTTTCAAACTTAATTTGTAAACCAGCATAAATATTTGAAATGAAATGATCAATTAGCAACCAAAAATTTTCTCGCGATGTACAATAGTTATTTTAAAAATTGTTTTTGTTATTAATTATTTATTTGTACAAATTCGTTATTTAGCCTTTGTCAGGGCATAGATAAGTTGTTGAGAAATAAATGACTTTTCGAAAAATTCAATTATCTTAAGTAGTTCTCCGGCAATCCTGCACGCCAATTTGAAAAACAACGCTTCAAGAACAACGCTGATGAAGTTTAAACTCAAAGCGTCATAAGTCGCTACAGGCGCGCGCTCACTAATTTTACAATAACTTCCATATTTTTGGCGTTAACGATTTATGGAATAAAAACAATCGATTTTTTTACCGAAAAAAAACGACACCCCTCTTAAGCTATTAGCTTATTTTGTAAGAAAAACTTTACCAATTGAATTATATTGGCTTGTGGAAAGTTATCTTGGGTTGTTTTTTGAATTGGGTTGTTTACATACACAATGGTTGGGTTATTGCAAAAACAAAAAGTATAGTTGGCAATAACGCTAAACCCTATTTTGACAAACGAAAATGTAAGCTAAATACAAAAATACAAACAATTATTTGTAAATTCGCGAAATAGAAAATGTAATCAAAGAAGCGTAAATTATGGAGTTTGAGTTAAAATTAAAACGAAATTGAAACTTTTTGTGTTTACACTTTCTTGCTAAATAAATAAAATTAATATATCCGTTTAAAAATGCAAACTGACATTTTTTCTATTTCCGAAATTTTGTGGAATTGAAGTCGAGTGGTTAGCGGTGCGTGCTATAACTTGATATGCCGCCGAGTTCATGGTTCGAAGTGCGAATATCAGCCAGGGCAATTAAAATCTAAATCACAGAAAAATAGTTTTGTAATAGCGATCACCCATCGGCAGGCAAAGGCAAACCTCCGAGGGTGTTTCTGCCATGAAAATGCATCTCAATAAATACATCTGCCGTTCGGAGTCGGCACAAAATTGTAGGTCCCTCCATTCGTAGTAGAATATAAAGACGCACACCACGCATTGTAGGAGAAGCTCGGCCAAACACAGAGCTATATAGATAGTGTAAGAGCCAAATTATTATTATTATTATATTGAATTGAAACTGACAGTTATTTACCAGCATTGCTAACCAGAGGCCGAATATAACAGTTAATTCTGAAAACTGTCATTAAGAATTTGACTATGAACGAAACGTTCTACAGCGAAGTAAAACATACCTTACTTATATAATTATAAATAATATTCACATTTGTTTAACAAATTTAAATACATATGTACATATCACTTACATTTATTTTACAAAGCTAAAAACAATCATCATTATAACCACTTAACAACATTAAATTTTGCATCATCGCACGTCTGTTCTTCTACTGCGCATTATTGCTGTTCTGTATGCGCAATTTATGTTGTCAACGTCTTCCTTAAAATTCATCGCGTCTTGTATTTTCTCTTGAATTCGCAGGCCTTATTTTCTTGAAACATTCTACTAAGGAAACTTAACCAAATTAACATTAACTTGCTTCTATCATGTTTAACACTCATATTTTATAATTTTTACCTTTACAATTTTTGAACTAAAACTTTGTTATTTAACCAATTTGCAATCATGGCAAAAAAAACTTCCAGCAGAAACCAATAGCTTCCCCTCGTATTTAAATGACACTTTGCTCTCTCAAGGTGCTCAAGGAGTGAAGTGCAACGCGACGGCTGATCTTCGGATGTGATGCCTTTCACCTCTCACTATCAATCTCCTCCTTTTCCTTCACGCTTGGTAGCACTGTTAACCTAAGCCTCGGCTGGGGAACAAATAAAGGAAGGTGAGAACCCTCCCCTTGGCCTGACCTTATTTCGTCCCTTGACTACCCTCTCCCTAATGATTTGTTTTGTTGATACCGAGCTGGTGGTTGCGGTATTCTGTTACCTGAGTATGCAGGGGTGAAACCCTGCAGAAATGGCTTTCAGGCTAATGCCGTGACTGCCTCCGTCCCGTTAAAACCCTGGCAGGCCTCGAAGTACGTTCCGATCTCGTCGCCATTTAGTTGGTGGCTGTAGGTAGCGGTTGAGGCGACCCTCCCGCTTTTGCGCTGGATCTGGCTCTGAGCACCTAACCCCATAAGGGGGTTCATAGATAACCATGGGATCGTATAGCGACTACAGCACCGAGTGAGGATAGCGGCTTCGAGTGGGGACCCTATTAACCATGGAACGGCCAATTAAGAAAAAAACTTCGTCTTCCCCTCCACGGGGTAAGACAGTGCAGGCGCATCCGCCTAATGCACCGCTTCGCCGCATAGCGAGCACCTCCGGTTCTGCTCCGGGGGAGACCCCGAGCCGACCCGTGATTACGGGCGTTATGGTGGGGCCAAGCACCAGTAAGGCTGCGAAGGCTATGCTGGAAACGGCAGGTCGACCCGCGGCCCCTGGCGCAGTGTGCCCATCAAACGCCGGCACGGCTGCGAAGCCTCCACCCATAAAGGCAAAGGTCTCACGACCTGGCTCAACTGGGGATGGGCGGCAAGCAGCCGAAAAAATTTATAAACAAGGAATCGTCGCGATGGCAACTACGGGCGATTCCCTTCACGGTTGGTCGAGCGGGCGGTCCACACACGTTAAGAAGCGTAGGGCTGCCAGAACGCTCAAAAAGTACGAGGGGTGCCTTTGGAAACGTTGCCTCAAAATGCAAGGGAGGCGGTAGAAAGAGCGAAAGCTCTACTACCCAACTACCGAAGCACAACTGGGGTAGCGGCTGAAGATGGAGTACCCCCAACAAAGAGACAGAGGTCAGTGGAGGAGCAACAACCTGCTCCTAAAAAGAAGTGTGTCCGACCCGGTGTGGCCAGACCCAGTTTTGCGGATGTTGCCAAAGACAGGATCCTAATCGGGGTTCTGGACCGCGGCAACGAGCACGGGTCGATCCCAAGGAATCAGTGGAGGTGGGTGAAGGCGGCTCTGGCAAACGTCATCATGGATGTTCTGCTAGAGAACCCTGGAGCCCCTCCTGCGTGCAGAGATGCCGGCTGGTTCCAGGGCCACGTTAAGGTAGTGGCATGTGATGATGCAAGGTCGGCGGCGCTGTATAAGGCCGCCGTTGCTAAGGTAGGGGCTGTATACCCCGGAGCGAAACTATCGGTTGTCGACTGGAAGGATATTCCAGTCAGACCTAGAGCGAGGGCCTGGGTCCCTGTAACACCGTCATCACCGGAGAGCATCTTAAAGATGCTCCAGGTGATGAACCCGACAATACCTACGGGCGACTGGAAGGTCCTACGAGTAGAGGAGCCGGATGGGCCGTCAAGGCAAGTGGTCCTGTCTCTGAACAGGGACTCTTTGGAGATCCTGGAGAAGAGACAGGGCCGTGTTTACTACGGCCTTGACGAGGTGACTCTGCGAGTGTACCGTGGTGACGCGCAGCGTGCCTCCGAAGCGGGTGCCTCAATGGAGGTGGACATTGAGGGACCTGAACCGGAGGCTGACTTTTCCGACGCGGAGAGCGGAGCCTCCTCGCAATCAAACTTGGCATCGGCGATGCAAAGAATGTATGCTGAGGAGGAGCTGCTCCTTAGCGAAGGGGAAGACAGCGCTGACGTCACTGTCGTTGCGGTGGAGGAGTTGATGGGAACCTCAAATGATGAGGGTTCTGCAGATCAACCTCCACCGGCCTAGGGCAGCATCCGCTGCTCTCCTGAGTCGCCTACTTGGCGACGACATAGACATCGCACTTATTCAAGAATCCTGGGTTAATAACTCGGGGGTCTGTGGTCTAGGTGCGGTGGGCTATAGGCTGCTTGTTGAGCGTGGTAAAGGTAAAATAAGAACCTGCGTAATGGCGAAGAAAGATCTAAACATTTTTCTTTTACCTTGTTATAGTAATGGAGACATGACGACAACACTGCTGGAGATCGGAGGCAAGGCTTTGCTATTGGCCTCCACTTATATGGCGTATGAGGCTGAGAATCCCCCTCAGGATCTACTCCGCGATCTAGTGAACGACCACGCAGAGGGTTTAGTTCTCATCGGGTGCGACGCTAACGCCCACCATGTACAGTGGGGTAGCACCGACGTTAACAATCGAGGTGAGTCGCTTTTCAATTACCTCTTAACCACTTACTTAGTTATATGCAATAGGGGCACAGAGCCCACTTTTATCGTCAAAAATCGACAGGAGGTCATAGACCTCACTTTATGTAGTGAAAAGCTATATGATATGGTAACTAATTGGAAAGTTCTTGATGAACACTCCTTTTCAGACCATAGATATATTGAGATAACTCTAGATCTGTTCACCAGTGCTCCGAAGGTTCGTAAGAACTTGAGAAACACTGACTGGCTTCTCTATAGGGAAATTCTCGAAAGTAACCTACCACATCCATTACCGGTAGAGCCGAACACCATCGGTAAACTGGAGGACATGGTGGACTTTTTTACTGTGAGCTGCTCGCAGGCCCTGGCCAGAGCCTGCCCTGACCCCAAAACTTGGGGAAAGCGTAGGCCACACTGGTGGTCCCGCGACTTAGACTCGCTGCGCAAAGATTGCCGAAGGCAGTTCAACAGGGCGAAAAGGCTGAGTCAGGAGTTAGAATGGCAGACTTATAAGCAGCTCCTGCGGGTCTATAAAAAAGCCCTACGTGAAGCGAAGAGGTCCTCATGGAGGAAACTCTGTACTGGCATTGAAGGCGTCAACGAAACTGCCAGACTAAGAAGAATTCTGTCGGGCACAACAAACCCGATTGGATCTTTACAGAGACAGGATGGTTCCTGGACGGCTACAGGAAAAGATACGGTCGAGCTGCTTCTCAACACACACTTTCCTGGAAGCTCACAATCAAGGGAAATAGAGTGCCCCCCTTCGGGCGCAATCGTTAATCTCCCTATCTCAAGAGAAAGTATTATTTCAGCGATAAAAAGCTTTAAACCTTATAAAACAGCAGGGCCGGATGGCATCATACCTGCGCAGCTGGATGCAACAATCGAAACTTCTGCGAATTGGCTACTAAGCATGTTTAGGGCCTGCCTTAAACTAAACTACGTACCAACGGCATGGAGATCTGTTTCAGTGGTCTTCATTCCCAAGGCCGGAAAAGTATCACATACGCGCCCGAAGGATCTCAGACCAATAAGCCTGTCATCCTTTGTTCTCAAAACTCTAGAGAGGCTGATTAATAACCACCTCTCTTTCACGATCGATAAAAGACTTGTCAAATAACCAGCATGCTTATCTAAAGGGAAGGTCCACAGACACTGCGCTACATTCCCTGGTCAGCTACATTGAGAGATCTTTTAGTTACAAGGAATTTTGCATCGTAGCTTTTCTTGACATTGAGGGAGCTTTTAACAACATTAATCCGGGGGTCATAACTCAGGCCTTAAGAGGACTCGGTGTAGAAAACTCCCTGGTTGAATTTATAGAGCAAATGCTCTTAGGTAGAAAGATTACAGCAGAAGTCGGCGCAAACCGTGTTTCGAGGCATGTGTCTCGCGGAACGCCTCAGGGTGGTGTACTTTCCCCCCTACTCTAGAATCTAACTGTAAATTCACTCTTGCGGGAGACGGAATGGGGTGCCGCCAGGGTTGTCGCATATGCAGATGACATCGCCATAGCATACATGGGCAAGTTCCCGCAGACCTTGTGTGATTTGATGCAAAGAACACTCCGCGCTGTAGGGAACTGGTCCACGCAATGTGGTCTTAGCGTCAACTCGGAAAAGGTGGAGTTGGTACTCTTCACTAGAAAATATAAGACACCGGAGTTAATTACTCCGGTATTGAATGGTATTCGTTTAAATCTAAAGAAGGAAGCCAAGTTTCTTGGCGTCACACTAGATATGAAACTAAGCTGGAGAAATAATATTGTCCAGCGCACTCAAAAGGCTTCTGTGGCCCTATACTCCTGCAAAAGGGCCATTGGAAAGAAATGGGGTCTAAATCCAAGCGTATGCCGCTGGATCTATACAGCGGTAGTAAGGCCAATTCTTCTTTATGGAGTCATCGTATGGTGGCCTGCCTTGAGCAAAAATGCTAACCTCAATCTACTTAGTAAAGTACAAAGAGCCAGTATTATCTGCATTAGCGGAGCTCTACGAACAACACCAAACGACGCCTTGAATGTTTTTCTGGACCTTCTACCCCTCGACTTAGTGGGTCAACAGATGGCGGCTCTTGCCGCGCTTCGACTAAGAGAGACATATCAATGGGAGTCTACCCTATGTGCGCACTCTAGCATACTGAGTAAGTATAGCTTCCTTCCGGACTGCACTGATCGCTGCGTCGATACCATGGTCCCAGACAGAAACTTCGCGATGTTGATTCCAGGTAGGGAGGAGTGGTCTAAAAATTTCTACACCCCACCTGGAAGTATTACGGTGTTCACAGATGGTTCGAAGCTGCATGGCAGAGTGGGAGGAGGGGTCTTCTCGCGAGTCTTATCTCTGAGCTGTTCCTTTAGGCTGCCGGATCACTGTAGTGTTTTTCAAGCTGAGGTTTCAGCCATTAAGGAGGCTGTGGACAGGTTGCAAACCGTCTTAAAAGCCAACAACGTTTTTATATTTAGCGATAGCCAAGCGGCAATCAGAGCAGTGAGCTCAGCTGCGATAACTTCAAAGATTGTACTGGACTGCCGCCGATCTCTTCAGGAGATGGCTAAGCAGAACAGACTAAACCTCATCTGGGTTCCAGGCCACAGGGACATCGAGGGTAACTGTATAGCGGATGAACTTGCGAGGGAAGGGACAACCAAGCAGATTCTTCCTGGTAAAGAACGCATTGGTATGCCCTTTGGTACTTGCAGGCTGCTCTCAAAAGAATATGCTTATGCTCGTGCGAATGAGGGGTGGGCACAGACCACGACTTGTAGGATATCTAGGCAGACTTGGCCTAGATGGGATCGTAAACGGTCGCGTGGTCTGTACACCTTAAAACGGGATGATATATCTCAGGTCATTGGAGCCCTTACGGGACACTGCCTCATAGGCAACCACGCGGGGCGTCTCGGTGTACCCTTTCACAGATGCTGTAGAAGCTGCAAAAATTATGAAGAGGAGGAAACTGTTCTCCATCTTCTATGCAATTGTCCAGCGCTAGCAAGAAGCAGGCTACGCTTTCTAGGGGTACCACTTTTTGGAGACCTCGGAGAATTAGGTTCTATAGACCCAAGATGCTTGGCGAGATTCGTCAAGAGCTCAAAATGGTTCAGCAAAGGGGAATGAACACTTAGCTAGTGGTATCACAACGGGCCTCCAATCATGGCCTAAGTGGGTCGCTGTAGCAACGGTGACAGCCACACATACCATACCATACCATTGCTCTCTCAATTTCATCGACTTTGTTAGTTTTTGGCGTACGCGAACGCTAAAAGCAGAAGTTTTCGAAAACTTTTAATATTTATCCGTACCCGAATTTAACTATTTTAGTGTTGTTGAAGTCTGCTGTATATTCGCTGTTAGTCAAGTGTTGAGCTAACGCAGTTGCAGTTTTTTGGTTTCTTGCGTCTGCCAAAGATAATATGATACGAAACTCTTTGTTTCGTGAGAGCGCTGTCCACTCTGTAGAACTGGTGACTGGGGGTTTTTATTGCATTTTTTGGAGATTTTGTAGTTTCTTCGCCACCGTTGAGGTTTGCTAACAGAATAAATGAAAATGCAATAAAAATAAGTGTAAATAAGATATGTTATTTACCTTAATGCCAGAAGATCATATATATAAAATCAAATCAATGAAAACAATTAAAATATCGCAGAAATTCATATTTTGCTAAAACTGCTTTTACATATGCATTAAACATAAATTTAAGATATAGCGTGTTTTCCTATACATATTTATTTATGTATATTAAAATGCAATATATACCCAGTTCGTTTTGAAATAAAAGTTTTGGAATATATTTTTAAAATAAAATACAATATTTGTATGTAAATCAAAACCTTCATAGTTTGCCAAAACTTATATATTAAATTTAACTCTTAATTTAAAGATTTCAAGAAACATTTTATTAAAAAATAACATTTACTCGCTTTTTTAATCCAAATAAAAGTAATAGCTATTTCCACGCATATGCCTCTGGCAGCTCACCATTTTACGTTTCAGCTGTTCAGCAGCCCATGATTCGGCTTTGTTGCCAGCCCAAAATGTGCGATCATGGGCTCTCGCAGCAAGCAAAAGAGAGAAGTTTCGTATCATATTACAAAGATAATATGATACGAAACTCTTTGTTTCGAGAGAGCGCTGTCAAAAGGCGCATTTTTTATAACATTTTCCAAAAGAGCCACTCTGTAGAAATATTATCTGGGGATTTTTATTTCATTTTTTGGAGATTTTGCAGTTTCTTCGCCACAGTTGAGGTGTGCTAACAGAATGAATGAAAATGCAACAAAAATAAGAGTAAATAAGAGATGTTATTTAACTTAATACCAGAAGATAATATATATAAAATCAAAACAATGAAAACAATTAAAATATCGCAGAAATTAATATTTTGCATAAATTGCTTTTATATACATATGCATTAAACATAAATTTAAGATATAGCGTGTTTTCTTATAAACACACATGTTTATTCACGTATTTTAAAATGGAATATATACCCAGTTCGCTTTGAAATAAAAGTTTTGGAATATATTTTTAAAATAAAATACAATATTTGTATGTAAATCAAAACCTTCATAGTTTGCCAAAACTTATATATTAAATTTAACTCTTAATTTAGAGATTTCAAAGCACATTCTATAAAAAAATAACATTTACTCGCTTTTTTATGCAAATAAAAATTATAGCTATTTTCACGCATTTGCCTCTGGTAGCCCACCTTTTTGCGTGCCAGCTGTTCAGAAGCCCATGATTCGGCTTTGTTGCCAGCCCAAAATGTGAGATCATGGGCTCTCGCAGCAAGCGAAAGAGAGAAGTTTCGTATCATATTATCTTTGATATTATCTTTGGCTTTATGTTCGCCTAGCCGAGCTCGCGCTTAGATGTGCCTATGTAAATTTTGATGCAAGGCTCGTCAGTTTTCCCTTTGCATTTGATTTCATAGACAACATTATATTGTTGTTCCTTGTTTATTTCGTCTTTTGTTTCGGTAAATATAAATAAATTTATATTTATTGATAATTTTTATAAATAAAAGTCTTCAATAACTGTTATCATAAGAAATATAAAAAAATCAAAAAGAATTGTTATTATGGATTTATAATATAAAAATAAAAAATAACTGTTATTCAAAAATAAATTAAATAAAAGTCTCAAAATAATCGTTAAAAAGCGATTTTAATAATAAAAATTGTAAATGTTACGTCCCTGTTGCTAACACAAATTATGCTTTAGCGAAAATATACACTAAGCTATGTAAGTATGTTTCATTCGTCAAAGATTTAGCTACTAGCTTGTGATGTGGAAAAAATATGTTGACATCTGTGATGAATGCTGCCAGGTCAATCCACAAATAAAAAGCTTACTTTAGCGTTGCTCTATTGGTGCTAAATATTTTTTCCGAATTATTTTCTTTTTTTTAGTTTTCACGATGCCCAAATTTTGCGTACTATTATTTTAGTTCATAAACTGAGATAAGTAGTAAGAGCTGTCGAAAGTTAAAATATTCTGAATGTTCTAAACTGGATGTACATAGCTGTGGCTTACTTTTGTGGCTGTGGTAAAGACTGAGCTATCTTGCACTTTTGTGGCGCTACGCTGTTGACAGTTTAAAATTTGAAATTTAAAATAGAAAACGAAAAACAAAAAACTGGAAAATAAATTTAATTGGTAAAATACACATATTCACGACAGCCGACTTCTTCGTCCTCAATCATTTAGAAATTTTTTGAAAAAATTTGTTTAACATGAGCTTCACCATTCTGTTCACAAATTTTAGCCACAAAACAGTCAGCAGCTAATGTAGCTAACAGAATAGCTTGTGGGTGTAAAACTGCATTCTGTTTAGCCAGTAAAACTTAGAATACAGCTCTCAAGAAAAATTAGAAGAAATATTTTTCATTATTTATGTTGCTTGAAAAAGTAATTTTCCGTTGCTGTAAATTTTCTTTAAGTAATAAATATAATGGGTGTTTTTTTAAGACAAGTGATTTTTAAAAAGAAATACAACGCATACAATTTAATGCTATGGCCAAGCATTTAGCTTTATTATAAAGATAAGGGTTCGCCATTTTGTTTTAAAATGGATTTCGCAAGTGACCGCCGCTGGCTCGAATAAATTCCAGCAGAGAGGCATAATTTTCGACCACTTTTTGCAGCAATCCCTTCCAAGGCGTCAATCGTCTCGAGCTTATCTGCGTAGACAAGCGACTTCACATAACCCCACAAAAAATAGTCCAGCAGAGTTAAATCGCACGATCTTGTAGGCCACGCCACATACCCACGACGGGAGATAATGCGCTTACCAATAATAAATTGATTGTTTCCTTGGCTGTGTGACATGTAGCCCCGTCTTGTTGGAACCAAAGGTCCTCCACTTCAACATCCTCCGATTCAGACACAAAAAAGTTTTTAATCATGGCTCTATAGCGTTACGCATTGACTGTAACATTATGGCCAGCTTCATTTTTGAAGAAATATTAACCAATGATTCCCACTGCACAGCGACTTTTTGCGGATGTAATGGTGTCTTAACAATGGCTTATAGATTATCATCATTCCAAATGCGACAATTTTCTTTATTACCGTACCCATTCAACCAAAAGGGAGCTTCATCGCTGAACAAAATTTTCTTGTGAAAATCGCCGAACGAGCGACGCGCTTGATGGTCGTTCGACTTCAATTGTTGAACGAGTTGGATTTTAAAAACCCGTAAACCAAGATCCTTCCGCAAAACCTTCCTTAAAATGGATGGGCACAGTTCCAATTGTCGCGCGATGGCGGAAGGACTCATTCGGGTCTTCTTAGATACTCTGATCCACAGCAGCATTAGCGTCTTCGTGGCGCATTGTATGGCATCTCTGAGGATGCGCATTATCCACTAGAGTAAACGTTGTGCGAAACCGATCCAAGGCCACTCGAATTGCTAACTCTGCTGGGCGATTTTGTCGACCGAATATTGGTCGCAATGCAAACCGAACAATTATTTTGGTAATAAATTTGCACGATCAGTATACGTTGTTTCGGAATTAGCTTGTTCATTATGAAATCCCAAACCAAGCTGAGTATAAATCAGGTAACAGCTGTCAAAAAAACCTACTCCGAAAAAAGTATTGCCTCATTGAAAACCACACGTCTAAAAAACATCCGTTCCATGACATTTTTTTTGAGATTCGGACTGTTTTAAAAAATTTGTAAAGAAGAAAATTTCCTTTCATTTCTTGAGTGTCATTTTATATGGATTTTTCGATCTTCTTGAGAGCTGACAAATGATAAATGACAAATGTAAACAAAATAACGATTTTGACACTTCCACCGCACAAGGCGAAGATAGAACCAGAAATCAGCTGATGGGAATGTACCACCATCTATGAATTTGCCTTGGTCCAAAGTAACTAAATAATTTGATAGTACACAAACCGTCATAGTTTTCGTGTTTATTTATCGATTTTTAATCTTCAAAGGACCGTGGAGGTTCACTTCTAATGTAATACTATTATACAAAGTTCGGTAAAAACAGAATGGGTGAACCGATTTTAATGCTTGAACCAGTTTTGAAAAGGTAATTAAATTTTTTTGTATTAAGTTCTCTGGTAGATGGCGCTTTAATTTTCATGTAAATTTAAAACATAACCAAAAATGTACGAAATAAAAATAAAAAATAAAAAAAATAAACGACCAACTTTTTTAACAAAAAATAATAGTTAAGATTTTATATTAATTTTTGTATTTTTAGAATTTTTTTTTTGTATTTTTAATGAATTTCGTATATTTTTGGTTATTTTTTAACTTTACATGAAAATTAAAGCGCCATCTACCGGAGAAAAAAATTGTTTTCTTAATCAAAAAAATCCAAGTTTAATTACCTTTTCAAAAATAGCTCAAGCATTGGTTAACCCGTTCTGTTTTTATAGAACTTTTCATAATAGTGTTACATTAGAAGTGAACCTCCACGGTCCTTTGAAGCTTAAAAATCGATTTTCTCAAAATTCTGACGTGCTACAGCAAAACGCCGATACCCGTATTTCTTTATTTTAAGCCTTTTTTCATATTCTGTTAACATTACTCATATGTACCAAAAAAAATTTGATTTTGTCATACTGTGTAATAAATTTGAGAGGTAAGCTCTCTTCAAAATATGTATACGCATATTTCCATTTCACTTTTTTTTACATTTTTTTAAGCAAAAATAAACTTCAAATGATGTTAAACGAAAAGAACTGATCGAATAACACACAATAAACATACCTTTGAGAGTTGTATTGAAATAGGAAAGTTAAACATGTGAAACAAAAACTACAAGTTTACAACTGCTGTATTACCATAACCCAATATGGCAAATACGATAAAACACGGCTTGTGAACTTAAATTTTACAAAGACAACAAAATTTCGTATAATTTTATTAAAATGTGATTCTCGATTTAGGTATGACACTATCCAAGCGGTTGATACAATTAAAGAACAAATGACTCCATCCAGTCTGTACTATTGTGAAAAAATACTCTTGTGATATTTAATAGCGGGGCAGAGTGTATGTAGAAAGATTTTACCTCTGCAAATACTTGTCAGTTTCTATCAAAATTTCTTTCTTTCTAGCTTTACTAATTTATATATCGACTCTTTTGTGGGAAACTATTGTAAGCTAAATTGTTTACTAAACCTATTTTTAATGCGACTACAGTCTTTAACACATAATTATAGTATAATTTCTTAAACAGTATTTATATGAAATGACTGTGTAAACTGTCTTTCAACACTTTAACTAATACATTCTTTCAATTGATGTCGAACGCTTACAAAATCGCTTTATTATAGCTTTTTTAAAAATCTAGTGTGTATTTTCTTGCATATGACAATGTATCTATTGCTTGAAGACGAAATCGTATCACATGAACAAAAAAATTCGTTTGTGTATACCTCTTTTCAGAACCCCTTTGGTTTCCTTAATGTTTTTTTTTACTGGCATCTTCTGTAAAATGAAATTTTTGAATTCGTACAATGTATTAAACCTTTTAAGGAGTACAGATATATAAAATATGCTGTTTATTTCTTTTATTTTTCTCAGTATCATATTTTAACATTTAAATACTTCCTTTCGATGTTAATTGAGCAAAGTTTCGATTCGTACCTTCTCGTGAAGTATGAGGTAACAAAAGTCTAATAAGCTCATTTTGTGTGAAAATTAATTGAACTGCTTTTCCGTTTAAAAACTTTGAGGGAGCTGTCAAGAAAAAAAAGATAGCTCTTGACACTAAGCGGTAAATATAGATACAATTTATTTCGCTTTGACAAGCCGAAACTTGCCATTTTGTCCACTTATGTACGAACATATCGAAATAGCTCTTAATCACATGGAAAATCAAAGGAAAAGTGCATAAACACACAAGCAAGCCATTTTATTAGAAGGAAGTTGTCAGCCTGAGTGATTGTATGGAATGCTTAACAGCTAAATTAGCAAAATCCGAAAACATGTTTGTAATTGGACTTAAAGGAGCGGAAATGAGCAGCATGTGCCACATGGCTTGAGTTTGAACACGAGCCGATTAAGCATGCCACAAATGAGCAAATAACGAAGTAACGTTCACATTTGGTTGAGTTAGGGTTACCAGATAGTACGTATGTATGTAGGTATGTATGTATGTATGTATGTATTGTTAGGGGTAATCAAGTGACAAGCGGTACAAAAGTAACCCTTTCAAATTTGAGAAGCATACACTGCAGAGCAGAGCATGCTAATATTCGGATGTTAGTGTGGATTATATTTACATACATATGTACTTATATATACTGTGTGTATGTTATATACATGTAAATTAATATTTACACACATGAAGCTATTGTCGATGATGATCAATGGATAGCAATGAAACGGAAACTCAAAAAGTTTACCAAGCAATTGAACACGCTTTCATGTCAACCACAATGAACTGACGAAAAACCGGACTGACTAACCAGCTAAGTATTTATATGAGCAACCAATCGCACAGCCAGTTAACCATTGAGTGCAACCAATGAAGCAATGAACCAACTAACCAGCTAACACAACTACATGCATATATAGATATATACCCTGCAGAAAAATTTAGAGACTGTCTGAACTGCCGATATATCTGCACTAGTATCAGTTTCGTGATTGTCTCCGACCTAGGGATGTCAGTGGCAAAAATACATCAATGCATTTTTGTGATTCGATGCATCGAGATTTGCCGATGCATAGGAAGGCATACATCGATGCATCGATTTGCATAGAATTTTTCAGATTCTATTTCTCATTAAAATATCTTAACAAAATTGTACGAAATTTAAAATAAATTACTATGACTGAGCTAAGTGCATATGGATTTTGTAACAGGCGGTTGAAAACATATAAAATTAAATTTTTAACTCATCGAAAATCCTTCCATAATTTTAGGAGAATTTTGGTTGACTTAAAAATGTAAATTTTTACGGTAAGCTTTGTTTTATTAACAACTTTGATGTTGCTTGTGATGTTGCTGACTTTCCCCTTTTTGAACCGTGGGTCCAGAACAGTTGCAATTGCAAGTGGAGTAACCTCAAAATTTAAAAAAGTAATTTAGAAAAATGTTAAAATAATGTAACAAAATATTACCAGCTCGAGCGATCCCATCCTTTTATTAATTTCCCTCAAAAGGTCTTGCTGCATTGATTTAGCTATCGGATCCGCCTATGAAACAGATAGGACACCAACGATAAAATTTTACTGCATGTGCAATATTTATCACCTGATATCTTTTTAGTGGCCGCTTCTAGTGGTCGAAGTAGCTGCAGAACACTTGCTGCTGCACACAGCTCGGATCCGCTCAGCATAGCTGGTGCATTTCTATGCTGTATTAGTACGTCACTTACAACAGACTTCAATTCCAAAAATCGTTCAATCATATAAGAAATGCTGTTCCACCGCCTTGAATCAGTTGTGTTTGCTGAGTTGTCGCTTTTCGTAATTGGTCGCTGGCAATACAACTTTGCTTAAAAAACGTTACAATTTGTTTTGTTTTACTGATAATTTCGCTTGCTGGTTCAGATTGGATTGCTGATTGCGCCACGAAATTCAAAACATGCGCAAAACACAGGATGTGCTTAGCTTTCCCGAATGATATCTCAATTGCCTTGACCATATTCGCCGCATTGTCTGTAATAACACCTGATACCCGATCCTTTTCAATTTTCCATTCTGCACATGGTTCTAATAATTTCTCCGAAATATACTCAAATGTGTGACGTTCGTCCAATTTATAAACACCTAAGGTTACTGAGTGAAACTCGATATCGATACCAAAATGCGCAGTCACTCCAAGGTAGCTCTTTATGCTCATTGTTTCCGACCAAATGTCTGTGGTAAGAGTAACGTTTTCTATTAGCAGTAGCTTAGAATGAACAATTTTAGAAAGTTCTTCATACTTTCCGTCGACCCACGTGGTAAGTGTTGTTCTACCTATATGCAAAAAAGTTGTGAATTCAGTTTAATTAGAAAAGATAAGGACATCGTACATTTGTTAAATGTACATATATCACCAGTTTTCTCGGAACAGCTTAGCGCCAATATTATTGTACTTACACGGCAGTCTGTAACGTGGCACCACTTGCCTTACAAAGTATCTGAATCCACAATTTTCCACGATGGAAAATGGCTGATTGTCTTTACATACCATATATGTAAGAGCTTTGTTAATTCTGTCTGCTCTGAAGCCATTTGAATCTAATGCATTTACATTAACAAAGGAAGACAACATTGATTGTTGCGATTGTGGCCTAGCAGGCAATGCAAAAGATATATTCAGTGCACTTTAAGCTACCGTGGATGGAGTAGTAGCTTCTTCTTCGTTTTGCGTTGGTTCCTTCCCTTCTTTTGTAACTGTATCTTTCTTACATATAGCAAGATAAGTTGCTTTGTGGACGTTTCTTATGTATCCCATTAGTTTTGAAGTATTTTCGGCACTCTTTATATTCTTTTTGCACAAATTACAATTCGCGTTGTTTTTGCTGTGTTTCTCAAAATATCTCCAAACAACACTTTTTGGAGCCATTTAAGATTGTTGGTAAAAGAACGAAAAGTTATTTCTTTTTTGCACAATTGAAAACTAAAATGGCGCTTGAATGTACTAGAGATGTCAGTTTTCAAAAAACATCGATTTGAATTCATTGACTTGAGAAAGAACGAGAACCAATACCGTCCCAATTTTTGTTCTAGTTCTGCGCGAGTTCTGAACCAATTTATTTTGCTGCAGGGTACATATTATGTATGTATGTATGTATGTATGTGTGTATACAAAGCTTTGCGGTTAGCCACTTTTAGATATCCGATGCCCATTTCAATGAGCAGAAGATAGTGCTGGCGAATAAATTCGATGGACATGTGTCAAAACTTTAGGTTGTTTGTAGCAATGAATGATGCAAATTTCGCAGTTCAATGAAAATTTCCATGTACTATCCATAAATGAGTAAAGTATGTTTGTATGTCCACATGGTTTGACAAAGGCGTGAAAGAAGCTGTAGTGACAGAATGACGATGTGTGGAGCGGTTGAAAGTTGCTGAATTGGTGTTAATACGTTTGCCAAAGGATGTATTTTTTTTTGGGTGACAAGTTTTCGGCATTGGCAAGCGGATGCTTGAATTGACAAGGGTTGAGTATTTACATATAAGTCATATGTGTACACGCCGATTTTATTAGCAAAAATCACTTGGACCATCAAATTGAATAAACATTATGTCCATGGTGGCTCAATTGATCATTGCGCGGAACTAAAAAATTAATTGAAACCATTCTTTCAAATTTAAGAAATTTCTGAGCATTAAACTCCAATATTGTTCAAGTAATTAATCGGTGGCAACAATTTTGTTGTTTAATTGAAGAAATTGCGAATAATCTACTCAATAGAGTTAAGAATTTTTTTTTATTTTAAAGGTACATGTTTTGACTTTACCTTTAAACGTCATTGACTAAATGAATGTTTAGACTGCATGGGTCCTGCTTAAGTAAAATTCTGGCCAGTTGGGTAATCTGTAATCTGAAATTAAAAACTCTTTATAATCACAGTTACGTTGGCTATGTTTTTCCGAGACAGAATTATTTATTTTGTAAATTGTAAAATTCATGCAACGATTTTTGAAAGTTTTAAATTTTCACGTCATTTTTGTACATATTAGAGTTTCTAAAAATAGAACAAAATAAAATTTTACAAATCGTACTCGGGAAAACATAGTGCCCTCCAGTTTTAAATCTGTGGCTCCAATTATCTGTTTCAACACCATTAGGGCAATGCACTATGGTCGGAAATTTCATTTCGTTGGCCAAAAGTCAAAATGTTTACACTCACGAAATATGTTGTTGTTTTTGAAATCTAGTAGTCAACACTCCAAAACAACCAAAAATTAATTTTGTTGTTGTAATATGCAATTCACCGTTATTCGGTGAGTCATCGAAGTTGAATTTGTTTGCTTCATTTGTAAACAGAATTGCGTTCGGTGTTTTATAGTGCTTACTTCAATTGCTTGTTAAAGCTGAAAATAAAGCGTGTTAAATAAAAGTTTAAATGGAAAACGAAGGTGATGGTAAGTTTATTAATTTTGTAAAATATAATACTCAAAAATTGGATACTCTCAAAAATAAAATAACTTTTTCCAAAAGTCTTTAACATTTTGGAATTTATTTTATTTTTAAGTTTGAGTAAGCGTAACACATTTTGTTTAGGAGTGTTAAGCATAAGATTAAAAACCAAAATTACATTGAAGTGTTTAGTTTTTGAAAAAGTTTATCTCGATTTGCGGTTTTTTGCGGTTTTTGAGTAAATTTTTGTTTTCAGTCGTCATTTGTTTACAGAATTCAGCAGTTTTTGATATTTGGTTGACCAAGCAGAAGACTAAAGTACGGAATTAGTCCACTGCACTCCTGGATTAGATTTTTTGAGTTCGTACTACATTTAGGATACAAGATGGAAGTAAAAAATGGCAAATAAGATCGGAGGAAGATAAAGATGTAATTGAGATAAGAAAAGAGTATATTCAGAATGAGTTTTGGAAAGAACTAAGTCTTCGTGTTGAAAAGCAGGTGGTTGTGGTTCCACAAATGGTGGCAACACGTCGCGTAGAGCATTTACGGAATATGATAAATTTTCGCAAATTTTAGGAGTAGACACCGAATTAATATTTCGAATGGGAATAATATTAATATGTTTATCTTGTCAATTTTCCCTAAATTTGGATAAATTTCAAGAGTATTGCTGTCAAACTGGTCAATTATATCAAAGCAAGTACCCCTGGTTGCCAATGACTCCCACAGTACATAAAGTTATAGTTCACTCAAAGCAAATAATGCAGAATACACCACTTTCTGTTGGTTACTTCGGAGAGGATGCAGCTGAGTCACGAAACAAATTATATAAAAGCGACAGACTGCACCATGCACGTAAGACTAGCCGCCTTAATAATCTTTACGATGTATTTCATAGAGCTCTTGACACATCGGATCCATTAATTTCATCTCTTCGCTTAAATACACGTGTGCGCCAAAGGAAGCGTTTAACGCTGCCAGCAGAAGTAAAGGAATTATTGTATTGTGAGGAATTTAGAAAATATTGATGACGACGAGGACGACGAGGACATCCAGAAGAACTTGAAGAGGAAAATTCATTTTTGGATAATGAATTGTATTTAAATTAAAGAGTTTAATAAAATTTTAATATTTTTGTAAATACGTGTGTAAAACATATTTTTAATTTCCTGAAGCAAAATATTTACTCGTAAGTATCGTATATTTTCTCATTTAAAACTAAAAAAAATAAAAACTCAGAAAGAAAAGAAAAAAAAATTTTATGTAAACATTTTTTTTTTTATTTTAATTCTAAATGTTGATAATTTAAAAAAAAAAAATTAATTATTTTATACAAAAACACTTAAAATATACTGCAAATTCAAATTCCAGTTAAAAATTCCGTTATTTTAAGTTTTAATATTTTTGGCCAAGAAAAGTGATGTTTCCGACCATAGTGCAATGGCACGATAAAGAATCACCCTTTCTCAAACCTCGTTTGGTATAAGAACCCTCGGAGAGGTCCTTCTCAATTCTGATATAGCTGGGTGTGTTGTTCAATGTCTTTTTGCATAGCCGTAATAGTTTGTAGTACTCGTATTTTTAAATATCTGGCGAGTTATAAACTTAAAGCCGGAAGCCACATTGAATAGGACAATCAAGGAGTTTATTTTTGCATCCGAATAGAACCTTATGCGCTATTTTAAGAAGATTTATTCCGCGATAGCTGGCTCAAACCGCCTTCATTGTGCAGCTTGGAAGAATTTGAACTTTGTAATAAACTGTAAAAAGCAACAAATGTTTTGAGTGTGATCATTCTATTTAAGTACAGTGCCAAGAGTGCACGTTTCATACGTTCGACGGGTACATATTTGTAGACACTTTGGCAGCTGATAGCGTGAATCTTAATTCAGTTTCCTATAAAAATCATTTGCTGTGCGAAGTCAATGTAAAGTGGTGGCTACCCTCTAAAAAATGTAATACATCGGGGAAGACGAAATAACTCTGCCATAGGATCATTTACTTAAAAACTTACTTGAATATCCATATATGTACATATGTAATCTATATATTTATTAGGAAAAGCGGCCTTAGGCTGAGCTTAACTACAACAGCTACAGAGATAAAATGTATATCAAATTAAAGGTATTGATGTGAATATTTGCATAAAACTATCAAATTGAAAATCGGTCGTTGCGTGTAAAGATACACAAATTCTCATATTTTCATTCATACATATGTACATGCGAAAAAGAGTAAAGTCATTGCTTAAGCGGGAGATTAAAAGAGACAAAAACTATAAATGAACGAACATAGACACATTCATACATACATATGTATGTACATGTGAAAAAGAGTTAGGTAAATAAATAACAAACATACAACAAGCAGCAATCACCCGTTGTATATATATCAGGCGCCAGCTACATTGATGTAGAGTTGTGAATGCATAAACATATCTACATACATGTACACACGTATGTACTTACTTATTTACATACATATGCGTCACAGGTGCGCAATAGTCTTTTAAATCTGCGCATATAGTTATAGGTAGTATACTACGCGTTCACATTATGTTGTTATGTACATATATGTTTCGACTACTTTAATATCACAATATAACGGTTACATGATGATCTTTTTATTATTTATGAAGATATTATCTATCTGTATATAAATCTTCTATCTGTAGCTATTTAAATATGTGTATGTACCATGATTCAATTATAAAAGGTTAGGTAAATAATGACATTCGAATTTTGACACTCCCTTATAAAGGGTTGTTTTACGAAGTATGGATAACGGTTTAGATTTTGTTATCCTTTCTTAACAAGTAAATAATAAGTAGTAAAATGTTAGTGATTTTTTAAATTAAAAATTTCGAAGATATTTCATTTAAATTAAGAAATACAATAGCTACGCTTACAAAATTTAAATAATTATGCACTTCTTGGTAGATATTTTTTTTAATTTTTACCTAGCCAATAAATTTTCAATATATTCGTCCAAAGAACTAAACGATTTTATGTTATAAGGAAAATATAAGTTATTTATATAGTTTATTCCTTTTATTTATATACCATTGGTATCAGGGTTAATCTTAATATTGTGATGAACCACTGGACGGTGAAAGGACCAAAAATTGTATTCCGATAAATAGTAAGTGACTTTATGAAGTTAAGGGAGTTGTAGGAAAACCACAATAATTCGAGATTTTAGAAAGAAATCTTTATATGTATATTAAAAGAAAAATAAATCAAACTTCATTACTCAATAATTTCGTTCTTACCAATTCTTGTTTTTGGCAATTGGATGATTATTTTCAATTTATTTAAACCCATTCTTTCTAGAAACTACAAAACGTTCCACGCTGTCACATCGATTTTATATGCGCGTGAAAAGCGTTCAATGAAAAAGCCAGGTCATTTATACACATTTACATGAAATATTTACGAGACGGGGTCAATCTTGTAATCAGAATAAATGCTGCCATTAAAATCCGGACTTAAACTTACCGTTTACGCGCACAGAAGAAACAAAAAGTGTTGCTTGTTAGTTTTTGGTATTGAAAAGTTTTGAGGTAACTACTATTTTTATTTTTAAGAAGCAACACGGTTTGGATGCTAAGGGAGCCGTTTGACAAAAAGCGAGGGAGCTAGCTGCTTAGTTACCAAACCTTTAATAATTGAATCATGTGTATATACATATTCTGATGACAAAAAACGCTAGGCTACATAAAATAAAATAGCTGCTGAGATGAAAAACCGATTTTATTTTAAATTTCTGACAATCTATTTAAAAATTACGTCGCTTAAATCAGTTTGTCAATTTACGCGGAGTCGTATCAAACGCATGTACTTTTATAACAATTTGTATAAAAATTAAACTTGAATTCTACTGTATATATAGATACATATAAAGATAAATATATAACAAGTAAGAAATCCTAAATTCGGGCGAAACCGATTTTTATATACCCTCGCGATATATTTTTGTATGGCCGGTGCCCATAATATCATAAAATTCCCGTTTCTTTGTTTCAAATCGCTGCTAGTATTAAACTTTACTCAATTTCTTCCAATAAATTCTGAAAAACGAAGTTTTTGCATTTTTTAAAACCTCCGTTATATGGAATTTGGTCGTGGTTAACGTCCGATTTCTAAAATTATTAATGGTGATGATAGTGATATCAAGGACAATATGTTCACCAAATTTTGTGACAATACCTTACATCGTTATTGAGATAAAGAAAATTTATCATAAGTGGGCGTGGCAACGCCCATTTTTTAAAATTTCATAAATACCTAATTTCTTAGTTCAAAATTGTTCAAATACCAAATTTCACGCAATTTGCTTTAATGGATACCGAAAAAACGGGGTTTATGCATTTTTCAAAAACTTCCGTTATATGGCAGGTGGGCGTGGTTATTGACCGATCTCAATTTTTACTCAAGTTAACGTCTGCATGGACGGACGGACAGACAGACATCGCTAAATCGATTCCTCTTTTCATTCTGATCATTTTAGTATATACATATATGTATGTCTATATTTATCTTGATTATTTTTTGCTGTTACAAACAACCGTTATGCGAACAAAGTTATAATACCCTTGTGTACAAGTACGCTCGGATATAAAAAGGTAAACATACTTATAACTATTAGGTTACTTATGAATAAGTGTATATAAATACGTTTTCTAAGTATGCCTGGAGGAAGACCAATAACGGGCCGCAGGGGTCATACTTTAACTAGAAGAAGAGAATAAGTAAAAGCATACATGCATACGTATGAATTTATGTGCCTCTAACTTTATTGCTATTTTCTAGAACCGTGTTCATGCAAACACAAGTTTTTATAAAAGAGCGCTGGATTTATCATTTGTTCCAGATTACAGCAATCTTGGTGGATTAACAAGTATTTTTACGCACTGTAATGCGAAATATGTTAGATGTGAAAAGGTAATAGGCTTTTATTTAGCTTGCGAAGATGCCTTTAGCATTAACAAAAGCATTTTATTTAGACGAATAACCATTTTATTTCCTGTCGCCATGGTGGAAAATTGCAACCACCTGCATTCCGGCAACCAGAGTTTTTGGAAATGGTATTTAAAAAAAAATTAAATTCATTTTCATTCGCACTACCTTGAAAATATTCGCCAGTTGAACAGCTCATTTGCTTTTGCATCTTGCGAAGCTAAGATAGAAGAGCCGCCAGGATGCGGTCCTTATTGTTTCCGTATACATGGCTCAATAAATCTTGATAAATAAAGACTTGAGAACTTTAAAAAATAAAAAATCGCGTTCTTTTAAAATATATAAAAGCACTGGTCGTCATGTGGATTATCTTAATTATTGAGTCTTGCGACATAAATATCTAGAATTAAATAAAAACTGTTATAAAATATACTTGAATAAAATGAAAATGAACATTATCCACGACCCGAAAGCTTTCTATGGTTTCGTTAATTCTAAGCGCAGAGTAAATGCATTCCCTTCCGCAATGAAATATCAAAATACTGTGTCATGTGATAACGAGATTATTGTCAATCTATTTGCCCAGTTCTTTAAATCTAACTACACCACTCAATTTAAATATAACTGTATTTCCTATCCATACAAGCTGAGCCCCAATAACTCTATTAATATTCCAGTCATATCATCAGATGATGTTTTTCATTATTTAATATCTTTAAAAGAATCATTCAAGTACGGCCCTGATATGATCCCGACATGTTTCCTAAAAAAATGTGCAAAGCACCTGTACCTGCCATTATCGAACTTGTTTAATTTGTCCCTCCAGCAAGGAGTTTTTCCGTCAATATGGAAAGAGTCTTACATAATCCCCCTTCATAAATCTGGAAGCAGGTCTTTTATTGAAAACTATCGTGGTATAGCTAAACTCTCTTCTATCCCGAAGTTGTTTGAAGCTATCGTTACCAATCAAATGACTTATCCGATTTCCTCAATAATAGCAAATTGCCAACATGGCTTCTGTAAGGGCAAATCAACCATTACAAATTTACTTGAATTTACCACCCATGTTTCAAATGGGTTTAGGGAATGCATTGATACTGATGTTATATATACCGATTTTAGTAAAGCATTTGACAAAGTATGTCACTCTTTACTCATCCGTAAACTAGATCTGCTTGGTTTTCAACCTGGTATCCTCTGTTGGATGTCTTCTTATCTCTCCGGTAGGACACAAGAGGTAGTTTTTAAAAATTTTCATTCTGGGATCATCGATGTTTCCTCGGGAGTTCCTCAGGGCAGCCACCTCGGACCGATTATGTTCCTGCTATTCATAAACGACATTTCTACAGAAGTAAAGTATTCTAAAATATTGATGTACGCGGATGATGTTAAACTTTTTGGACAGCATAGTCAATTGGTGCAGCATTAATTATATGCCGCTTAATCTTAACAAATGTAAATTCATGTGCTTTTCTCGACGAACCATTCAGCCGGCCTCCTACAAAATAAATAACTACGTCCTAGAACATGTAAACAGTTTTGTTGACCTGGGTGTTGGTATGGATTGTAAACTCAATTTTAATTTTCATATTAGTTCCACAGTTAATAAAGCAAGGGGTGTACTGGCTTTTGTAAAGCGTTGGTCAAAGGAATTCCGCGACCCGTATATAACTAAAACACTTTTTACTTCATTAGTAAGACCAATACTGGAGTATGGTTCCATAGTTTGGAATCCTCGTTATCAGGTCCACTCAGACCAACTAGAGTCAATACAAAAACAATTCTTACTTTTTGCTTTGAGAAATCTTCGATGGGATTCGCCATACAATCTTCCCCCTTACACTAGTCGTTTAAAACTTATTAATCTTCCTACTCTTTCGAGTGGCAGAGAAATGTTAGGTATAATATTTCTGGTAAAATTAGTCAATGGATGGATCTCACGTCCATTTCTTCTAGAGCAAATTAATTTTAATGTACCCTCCCGTGCAACGAGAAACTTTAAACCACTTTTCTTGAAACTATGCAGAACTAACTTTGAATTAAATGAACCGTTTCGGGGTTTATGCCAAGATTTTAACAATCATTCCAGCACCTTTGATGTATCGGACTCACTTTTTATAATTAAAAGAACTATTCTATCCTCTCTTAATAACAGCTAACGATCTAATTTTCTTACTTTGCATTTCTCTAACTTTGTATTCGGCTGATGAATTCTTATTCTGTAGCTGAGCAGCTTGGGATCTCGACGCTTAACAAACTTTCTTCTGTCACGACTCGGCACCTAAGATTTGTATATTTAAAAAACATCCGTACGTTATGCGGATTTAGCCCCATATGCCGGCTTACACGATTACTTATGTCATGCGCCAAACGGTAATGGAAAATGCACGCCCAGGTCGCATTGTCGTTCTGCCTTCAAGTTTTCCAGGTTCCCCAAGAAATATGAATATGCATTACCAAGATGCCATGGCTATTGTACGAAAACATGGAAAGCCGTCGCTTTCTATAACCTTCACTTGCTTTCCAAAATGGGCCACAAATGCGTCCTGAATTGATAGCACGTGTTTTTAAGCAAAAACTTAAAAAGCTGTTGAAACGGCATGTGTTTGGAAGGGTTTAATATTTTCTTTATGACATAGAATTTCAAAAAAGGGGTCTACCGCATGCACATATTTTGGTTTCTCTTCATGAAACAGATGCCATTATTGATGATTCTGTAATAGACTTGGCGGTTTGCGCTGAAATTCCCAATCCCGAAACGGAGCTTCAATTGTTTGAAATTGTTTCAAAATGCATGGTACATGGCCCATTTGGACCATATAATCCTCAGTCACCCTGCATGTCGCAAACTGGATAATGCACAAAAAATACCCAAAATCATTCAACGAAGCTACCTTGCAAGATGTTAATGGATACCCCCAATATCGTCGCCGCGATGATGGAAAAAAAATTGTAATTCGGGTCAAGCAAGTTAGATCACCGATGGATAGTACCTTACAACAAATTTTTAACAAAAAAATACGCCGCGCACATCAATGTTGAGATATGTTCTTCTATCAAAAGTGTTAAATACCTACACAAATATATCTATAAGGGATATGACTGTGCGAATATTCGAATCATAGAACACCCCATTAACAATTGCGTAAATTTTGACGAGATATCTACTTTTCTAAATACCAGGTGGACACCGTAGCGAGGGCTGTATGAATCGATAGCTCACGCTCGCACCGGTGTGGATTTATGCAAAAGGAAATAATAACAATAAGTATTGATTAGATTGAATATATGTACATATATGTATTTGGAAACGCAATATATTTCAATACAGTTTTTCTCTTATAGATTACCTGTTGTATTAGGACGTGAATCTGTTTAAATCATAATGAAAAATGGAGCGTGGTGGTTGGCCTGGAGTAATCTTCTCGATCCTGAATCTTGAACGCAAGTAAGTTACCCGTTTTCTCTAAACAGTTGTGCTAGCTCACAAAACGGTTTATACAAAAAGGGAAATTTTAACATAGCTAACACCGAGTTCTGTTAAACATTAGGGTGGTTATTTAGGCGGTGAGCATAAACATGCCGGCCCCCTTGCGGTACGCAACAACTAAAGCCAACCATGCTTCATTTTTTATGAATTATAATATAAGTGTATCTTTAAGCTGTAAATAAACTAAATCCTGTTATGGGATGTTAGAAAGAAAAAAATAAAAAATTACGTGGTTTAAATTTCACTTGCACTTTGTTATTTTTAATTCATTACTTTGCATTGTTATAAATAAAAAGGTGAAAATATATTTAAAATTGGTTTCGGTAAAGCCTAGCAGGCTCCGGACAGTACCCAGCCAAATATGGTGTTTTGGGCCAGGAGTGGGCCCATAATTCCTGGGGTGAGGGCGCCCAAGTAAATCTTTGGGAAGACATCGGCTCCGAGGACCAATTTGATTGGCGACGAGATATAGAACCGAGGGTCCGCCAATCGCAGATTGACATACGACGTCTGTATTGCTGGGTCGAGATTCGCGCCTGGGGAGTTCCTGCGGTAATTAGGGACAATTAACGCGTGTGTCGTCACTGTCGACATTTGCCCGTGCTTTCCCCGCATTTTGATGAAACAGCCTCGCTGCTCTCTCACCCTCGTCATGCTGAGGTGCAGGTCTCTTGCCAGATCATCGGCTATTATCGAGGTTGGGGAGCACTGGTCTATCAAAGCCCGTATCAAATGGAGCCGTCCTCCTGACTCGATCTTGACCACCGAACATTGCAAATATTCAGAAACGACACAAGTATTAAATTTACTAACTTATGATGTCAATATTCTTGTTGGACACACGCACAAGTTTCCTGTTCCCAAAGAACTTATATTTGCATACAACTTTGGTGAACCTTAAAAAAGTGATAATTATGAAATTTAATTACAGCGAAACTTGGTGTCTTAGCTTGTTCGCATCCCACAAATACAGTAAACAAGCAGAAACGGCAAAAAGGTAACGAATTGATAAATTTACAGTGCCAATATTCTGGCTGAGCACACGCACAAGTTTCGAGCAAGCCTACACCAGTTGAGACAAACTTCGTGCGCATGCAGCCTAAGGTAATGGCATACTAATCGGACGCTAGGTATCGAAAAAGGTTTTTATTTATCGATATCAGCTTCTTGACTGAATGACTTCCGCCATTCATTATTTTGGGCCATTTCGGTAAAACTCTATTGCTACTCTTCATACCGCTAATTCTAAACTTCTTGTTGGTCGATGCCGCAATTAATTAATTACCTAAATACGACCCGAAGACCGATCTACTTCATATGAGCACAACGGAGTTCTCCACGAAAGAATTAAATCCGCTGGGATTGTTTATGGTACGTGTGCTCAAAACATTGAAGCTTATCTCGTGGCAGGAGCAAGCCGACGGTCGAATGATTATAAATAATTTATCGTTAATAAATTTCGTTTTGGTTGTTTTTACAAGTGTTATGTACGCTAATGGCGATGGTAATACGCTATCCTGTAGCCAGTTACTTTGACGAAATGTAGAATAATTGCTATTGTATTTTAAAATACGACTATCACCAAATCATCGCATACGAAAATATATGATATGAATTAAAAAAATAAGTAAAAAAGTTCAAAAAGTGTAACAAATCGTTTAATTATATTAACAATGAAATTTTAAGTGCGTTAATTATCACAATAAACATGTGATGAGTTTATAATAGTCGCAAGAATATGGGCGATAAGTAATAAATTGTAATTTTGAAACCAAAAATATATACATACGTGCATCAATTCATTCGGAAGATTTTAAATATTTGCTAGTTTACCCATATACGTATGTACATAAGTCTGCTTGTACATAAATACGTAAATAAAAAAGGGAAGTTTTGTCTTTGGTCAGAAGTTGCTTTATGTTGTCTTAATGCAACGTAAATTTGTAATTTGATATTCATGAATTGCGTACTTTGCCGTTGTTTATCTATATTCACATACCTGCAAAACGTTGTTGAACAAAAATTACGCGCACATATTATAAAACAAAACTTAAAAACCCAACAGAAAATTGTTAACGAGACACCACCACAGTCGGAGGACAGCGATGAAACGGAAGGGACTATGTTATATCCGCAAATGGGTAAGTGACCGCTAATATAATGCATATAATGTTCATTTTTTACTATAGTAATAGCGTATATACATATATTTAAAAGATGTTAGAATGTACCTTTACATAAGGTTATAATAGCTATGTATGTAGTACCAGTGTATATTAAAGGTAGGGTGAGAGATAATAGTTATGCAGTAGGAGGTGAGTTTTCTTCGCAGGGGGGTAGTAACACCAATTTGAAAATCGGTCGTATCACCTGGCCCTTTTCTGTTCTGATATCTACAACACGCACCTGGCTATCGGAGCCAGGATGCAGGTTGACCACCCTTCCCAACCTCCATTCGTTAGGTGACAGGTTATCTTCTTTGATAACCACCATATCTCCAATTTTAAGGTTCGACTTAGGGTGTTTCCATTTTATCCGCTTTTGCAGTTCGGTCAGGTACTCGGTTTTCCATCTTCTGCAGAAGATTTGATGTAAAGCCTTTAACTTTTGCCAGCGATTAACTATCGAGGCAGTAGTTTCATTTACGTCGATTTCAGGTGGGGATAGTAGATGTCCGCCGATTAGGAAATGACCTGGAGTCAAAGGTTCGAGGTCGGAAGGCTCATTTGAAGCTGGACTCAAGGGTCGTGAGTTGAGGCAGGATTCAACCCGACATAGGAGTGTGTTGAGTTCTTCAAAGGTGTATTTCGTGTTGGATGCTATTTTCCTAAAATGACCTTTAAAGCTTTTTACACCCGCTTCCCACAGTCCACCCATATGTGGAGCTGCGGCTGGTATAAAATGCCAATTCAATGCCTGATGGGCATATTTTGAAATCGCATTGCCTCGAGCTTCAGCTAAAAAAACCTTAAATTCACTCTTAAGTGCGCGTGAAGCTTCTACGAAATTCGTTCCATTGTCGGAATAAATGTTTTTTGGGCATCATCTTCTTGCCACAAATCTCGTGAGTGCTGCTAGAAAGGATGGAGTAGTCAAATCTGTTGTTGCCTCCAAATGAATGGCTTTTGTGGTAAAACACACAAAAAGACACACGTAGCCTTTCGAAACCCGACAACCACGCCCACGGTAGCTTTTTATCTCGAAAGGTCCGGCAAAATCCACTCCCGAGTTGGTAAATGCACGCGAAAAAGTTGTTCGCTCCTGTGTCAGGATCCCCATGAGTTGACTTTGCGAGTGTTTTTATATATGGTGCAAGTTTTGCAGCTATGTATGGTAGACCTTATCATTGTTTTAACTCTTGGAATCCAATACTGGGTTCGAATAAGACGTAACATAAGTTGGTTCTCGCCGTGAAGGGAAATTTGGTGAATAAAATGAACAGTCAGACGCGATAACCTACAATCGTAGGGAAGAATAATCGGGTGACGTTCATTGTAGGCAAGATCGAGGGATGCACCTAGTCGGCCACCTGCTCTCAGTACATCCTCGTCATCAAAGAATGGATTCAGAGGGAGTACTTCACTTTTGGAATCAATAGACCTTCCCGACTTCAATTCACAAATTTCAGCCCCATAATATTGCCTCTGAGTCAGTTTTATCAGTCGTGTGGTCGCTGCTTTGATTTCATCGGTTGAAATCAAGCAGGACCGTTGCTGATGAGAGGTTTTTGTTCTAGGGTGAGTTCTCCTAAAAAATCTCAACATATATGAGATTACTCTCAGAGCCCTCGCTAAGCTGGAAAATCTGTCGAGAATATCATCTACATTGGCTGCCATTGTCGCTGCATGAACGTGCACTCGTTTCTCTTCGATGTTTGTGGTAAAGTCAGTGGTTTGTGGCGGCCATTTTTTCCCATCTTCTTGAAGCCAAGAAGGTCCCTGCCACCACAAAGTGTTGTTGAGTAGGTCGTGGGTTGTTACACCTCTGCTAGCTAAATCTGCTGGATTTGTACCTGAGTCTACATGAAACCAATTCGTGTTTCCCACCTTGTCGATAATTTTCGTAATACGGTGGGAAACAAATGTTGACCAAGAACATGGTGGTTTTCGTATCCAAGCCAGAACAATCGTTGAATCTGTCCATAATCGTATTTTCACATGTCCCAGGTCGACATTGCTCGTGATCGTCTCGATTATTTCGGCTAGTAATACCGCCCCACAAAGTTCTAAACGAGGAAGAGAAATTGTCTTCACTGGAGCCACTCTGATTTTGGCAAGCATCAGATTAACAACTGTAGTTCCCTCCGCCACAACACGTAGATAAACAGCGGCCGCATACGCCTTCTCTGATGCATCGCAAAATCCGTGAATCTCTACGTCTACCTCTGGCGAGTATTGTACCCATCGAGGTATTCGAATCTTGTTAATCTCGTTGTAATCTTGCCTGAAATTTCTCCATCTCTCTAATGTGGCTGAGGACACAGTTTCATCCCAATCAGTACCTTCTAGCCAAATGTGTTGCATGAGTATCTTGGCAACAATAATTATCGGTGCTAACCACCCTAGTGGATCAAAAAGTTTGGCGATGACTGATAGGATGGCTCTTTTTGTAAGACTCTCCTGATTTTAAATAGATCTGGCTACAAAATAGAATTGGTCAGAGTGCGCATTCCATCTTATGCCTAGTGCCTTCGCACTACTTGTGTCCTCGAATTCAAGAAATTCCTCATGCAACAGATGTGATTTCGGAATATCCTCTAGTAATTTGGTTGAATTGGACGCCCATTTTCTTAGAGGAAAGCCAGCGGACTGTAACACTGTTGAAATTTCATTCCTCGCTCTTATCGCGCTATCGATAGTGTGGCCGCCAGCCAGGACATCATCGACATACATATAATTGCGCAAAATGTTCGTGGCAATGGGATAAGAGCTTTCAGAGTCATTCGCAAATTGTAATAAAGTCCGTATAGCAAGATACGGCGCGCAATTCACACCGAAAGTCACCGTTTTTAGTTCGTAAACACTAACTGGGTCTGTAAGATAAGAACGGAACACTAATCTTTGATATTTTGTCTGGTTAGGATCTATCAAAATTTGCCTATACATCTTCTCAATATCGCTATTGAAGACATATCTAAAAAATCTCCACCGTAATATCAATATAGTTAGGTCAGACTGAAGCACTGGTCCTGGAAGAAGTAAATCGTTCAGACTGATACCATTAGCTGTGGGACATGAGGCATTAAAGACGACCCTCACCTTAGTTGTGGTGCTTTCCTCTTTTCTAACTGCGTGATGAGGTAAGTAATAATTGTCGACTGCAAGTGCCGACTGCAAAGTATGAACTTTTGCCATATGTCCCATGGTTTCATATTCTAATATCACTCTATTGTATTATTTTTTCAGGTCAGGATTTTTTGATAGGCGAGTTTCATTCCTATAGAATTGAGACAGTGCGATTCTCATTGAAGGTCCCACAGTGAGTTTATCAGGAAAACCGTCCTTGAACGGAAGAGTTACGATATATCTTCCATTCTGGTTTCGCGTTGTGGTTCGCTTGAAGAGCTCCTCACACTGGTTTTCCTCAGCTGTAGCGATTTTTCCCTTCGGGATGTCTTCTAGTTCCCAGAATGAGTGTAGTTGCTTGTCCAGAGTAACTTCACTAAAGAACGATACGCGATTGTTCGTTGGGCTAACTGCATTAGCACTTCCAGTTAGTATCCAACCGAATACTGTCTCCTGAGTAAGCAGAGTGCTGAGCACGTTCTTTTTTATTCCCTCTAGAATAACTTGGGGATATATATCTCCACCAAGACTGGTTCATTGATAAAGAACCTCTTGTCAGCTAAAACCAAGTCCGGAAATGCCTGTTGTGTTAGCGGACCCACATGGCACGTAGGCAAATTGCCAGTGAGATTCTGCATCACTAACACCATCGTATCTATGGATATCAGTGGGTCAACTAGTGACCGCAATTGAATGGAACATGCCTCCGTGACTTGGGCCGAAACCGTATTGTTAATGCCCGAAACCTGAGCATGCATTATTTTTGTTGGCAGATTTATTCTACGTCTGAGACTCTCCGTAATGAAGGAACACTCAGAGCCAGAATCAATTAATGCCCTTGCAGAAAAGTTTGTACCATTGTAAAAAATGTTGACTTGGGCTGTACCAAGTAAAGTTCCTTTGTTGGTCATAACGTGGTGTGATTGCACGCTTCTACCTTGGTTACCTTGGTTACCTTTGCAGATAGATTACGCGACTGAGCCTGCCTTGATGTAGACGGTATATTGTCTAAAGGATCTCCGGTATCTCCTCTACTCGTTGCCTTTGGTCCAGCAGTTTGTACATGCAAGAGTGTATGATGTCGAGAATGGCAAATGGCACAATTGTAAGAACTGGTGCATTTCGACACCGAATGTCCAAAGGAGAGACACTTGAAACAACTATTATTCTTTCTGACAAAGGAGATTCTATCTGCTATCGGTAATTTTTGGAATTTTAAACAATTATGCATTCTGTGCTCATTGCTTTCACACATTTTGCACATGAACTTGGCGACACTCGTTTGAAAAGCGCCCAGTTTCCTTTGTGGTTCGGAGGAATGCTTACTACTTGAAACCCTTGGTGGCTTTGAAACTCTGATTCCTCTCAAACCTGAAGCTGATTCTAACGCTTGGAATCTGCTTGTGAGAAACTTGTCCATGTCCTCCCACTTGGAAATGTCAGTCTTGTTTTCCAACGATTGTTCCCAAAGCGAAAGTGTTTCCTCTGGAAGTTTGGTGGAACATAGATACGTCATAATTGGATCCCAGTTTGAAATGTTTATTTTATGGCTTTCTAAGGAGGATATGCAGTTGTTGATATCTCTCTGCAGCCTCTTAATCGAACTTCCGCATTCAGTCTCTACGGTATTCAAATTGAAGATAATCTTCAATTGTGTATTAACCAGGATCCTCTTATTCTCGTATCTATCGCAAAGATTTTTCCAGGCTGTGTTGAAGCCTTCATTTGTTAGGTCACACTTCTTAACAATTTCTTTTGCTTCACCCAGGGTTTTGGATTCAAGTAATAAAGCTTTTGAATCGGAGTAAGCCGCTTGTTAAGTATATAAATGGCCGTGAACATGTCACGAAATGTTGGCCATGACAAGTAGTCACCTTTAAACACATCTGTATCGCAAGGTGGAAGATGTAAATTGTGTGACGAAAGTGACATATCTTCATTTTTTTGTTCCAACCTTTCTAATTCCTCTGACAAACTATTAATTTTTGACATAGTTCTCACAAATGCTGTATAGCCTGCCTTGTTTTTCTTTCGAATTGCTGTTATATCCTTAGCACTAATTGACTCATTAGCCATTAGCTCATCAAAGGTAGCTTTGGATTTGTCCCACATCACCTTAAGTTCGGTTTGCTGAATTTTCAGCGAATGTTTGGTGTGCTCACTTGTGGGTGTGCTAAGGAATTCCGTATCAAATTCAATGACCGAATCTGTCCAGCGAATGAAAGTTTCCAAACCCGACATTGTATTACTTCAATAAGAGAATTAAAACCCACAAAGAAAACAATCACGAAAGTGAATGACACTGGTCGAAAATACCACAAAAAAAGCCAACCAACCCTCAATTCGACAAAGAAAAGCTCTGAAATTTTGGTTTACGTGTATACGTATGTATATGCGTTTGATTTATTAAATAGCGTTTGCACGTTTGTATGTATGTATGTATGTTTATATATATGTGTATGTATATTTGTTGTTAGCACACTTGATCGCCACCCAAATTATTTATCTTGTTTATTAAGTCTTATTTTTAATAATTATTTCAATTAATTTTACGCAAAAATTTTTTATTTCTGTTTTTTAAGAATGAAAGTGAGTGACTTTAGTTATATATTTGCGTTGGTGACCTTGTGAAGTCAATGATTACGTGCTTTGAGGTTATGCCTCTGCCGTGTGTGAAGTGCACAGTGACTAGTTGCTTTAAATCGAAAATTAAGTATTAAATTTTTATAGGATTAAAGCAAATGCAACCAAAACAAAATCGCGGTTATTGTTTTTCAATTGTGGATTGTTACCACAAGTTAATTTGCGCGCTCGAATTACGAGGTTATGTCTGTATGCGGACAGACAGAATGTTCACGATAGTCCTTTGTATGTGCACTTTCTTTGTATTTATGGTTGATCACTTCACAAAATCACTTGCGGCATTCTCACTTGTAATTTATTTAGTTTTTAACAAAAAAGGGCAGTGATATATTAAACCACGTACCTTTTCCTTTATATGTGCCGATGTTGCAATTAATAAACAAAAAACTGCTTCCTTGATGGGGATGTGTAGTGTGGCTGTTGTGCTAGCAGTATGAACTTCCCGGCAAATGATCGCTGTTGGACTGGTTTAAATTTTCTCCGACTTAGGAATGTGTGCTGGCGGGAGTCAAAATTAGTTAATTTTTCGGCGACGAAGGACCAATTTGATTGGCGACGAGATATAGAACCGAGGGTCCGCCAATCGCAGATTGACATACGACGTCTGTATTGCTGGGTCGAGATTCGCGCCTGGGGAGTTCCTGCGGTAATTAGGGACAATTAACGCGTGTGTCGTCACTGTCGACATTTGCCCGTGCTTTCCCCGCATTTTGATGAAACAGCCTCGCTGCTCTCTCACCCTCGTCATGCTGAGGTGCAGGTCTCTTGCCAGATCATCGGCTATTATCGAGGTTGGGGAGCACTGGTCTATCAAAGCCCGTATCAAATGGAGCCGTCCTCCTGACTCGATCTTGACCACCGCCGTCGGTGCCAGTGGTGTTAACCACTGTGCGGTCATCGCTGCTGCTCGGCCGCCTTGAAGGCCAGATCGGAATCGTCTTGGTAGGTGGAACGCTAGGGATTCCACTCTCCTTTCACGATTACCTTGAGGGCGGTTTTGATGGCGCTGTGGGTGACGACGGCGTTGGCTGTTCGGTTGGAAAGTAGCGATTTCCAATCCGTTCCTCTGACGCCTTTCGTGCTGCAGGGCAGGGCGACGACGTGCCGGTCTGCGCGACTCGTCTGGATGGAAAGCTTTGGCCGGCTCGAAGGACCATGGACACCGTAGCGAGGGCTGTATGAATCGATAGCTCACGCTCGCACCGGTGTGGATTTATGCAAAAGGAAATAATAACAATAAGTATTGATTAGATTGAATATATGTACATATATGTATTTGGAAACGCAATATATTTCAATACAGTTTTTCTCTTATAGATTACCTGTTGTATTAGGACGTGAATCCGTTTAAATCAAAATGAAAAATGGAGCGTGGTGGTTGGCCTGGAGTAATCTTCTCGATCCTGAATCTTGAACGCAAGTAAGTTACCCGTTTTCTCTAAACAGTTGTGCTAGCTCACAAAACGGTTTATACAAAAAGGGAAATTTTAACATAGCTAACGCCGAGTTCTGTTAAACATTAGGGTGGTTATTTAGGCGGTGAGCCTAAACACCAGGTATGTAAGTGCCCCTGAAGCATGTTGGAAGCTGTTAGAATTTCCGATGCAGGAAAAATCGCACACCGTAAAACCTCCTGCTGTACACCTTCGAAATTTACAAAATATTTAATTCAGAGAAGACAATGCTGTTATAGCAAATGCAAATGCCCAATTTTGAGACACTACACTTACTGCGTACTTTAAATTGAACTTAATGGATACGTTTGCAAACACACTGACTTAACAAGAAATTCCTGAACATTATATGTACGTGGCAAGAAGGTTCACGTTCATGGCAGCGGAGAAAAATTGTATGCAACGCAATAGGAAGGGTTTATACGGTCGATCCAAAGGACCGCGAACGGTTTGCACTGCGTTTGCTCTAAGTTTCTATAAAAGGTCCAATGTCGTACAACGACTTATTGACAGTTGGTGATGAAACGATCATTATTTTTGAATGATACCGAATGGAGTTCTATTTTGTCAGAAGTTTCTCATTTTAAAATGCCTTCACAATTAAGGCGAATTTTTGCCATGATTTGCGTTTTTGGAAAACCTACTTCACCGCTCGACCTTTGGATAAAATTCAAAGAGTACTTTATTGAAGACTTTGCAAGAGATAATATAATGACGGAAAATGAAATGTTGGCATTGCGGGAAATCAATCAAATTTTACTGTCCCATAATACTACCTTAAAAGATTTTGGCTTGCCGGAAGTCTCCTTTGATGATGAACATACAACTTTAGCAATTGACTGTGAAAACGAGTTAATATGCGCGCAAGCATTAAAAGAGCAGCCCACTGCTGAACAAAAGCACGTTTTAGACGAAGTATGCATTATGTTGAATGCTGAAGATGCAGCTATTAAAGCTCTAGTTATTGGCGGATCTGGTGGTTCTGGAAACACATTTCTTTATAATACGCTTACGCGATATATTCGCGGTATTGGCCATACAGTGATTACAGTAGCCTGAAAAGGGATATCTTCTGTCCTACTGCCTGGTGGACGAACAGCACACAGCGTTTTAAAGTTTCCAATACCATTAACTGAATCTTCAGTTTCCTTAATAAAGCCTAACAGTAAGGCTGGACGAACAATAAAAACAGCAAAAATTATTATTTGGGATGAAGCAAGTATGGTACCAGGCACAGCTCTATTATGCTTAGATCGTCTTTTGCGTGATATTCACCAAAATGAAACTCCCTTCGGTGGAAAAAATATAATTCTAAGCGGAGACTTTAGGCAAGTTCTGCCTGTGGTGCCCAGAAGTTCCCATTCTGCCATAGTGGGTAATTGCCTTAAGCGTTGCTCTTTGTAGAAAATGTTCAAGCAATTAAAGCTCACAAATAATATGCGCAGTAAAGATCTCAATTATTGCAATTTTCTTTTCAGCATAGGACACGGCAAAGGTCAAGCCATTGGGTCAAAATTAAATATTCCGGAGAAAATTTTATTAAAAAATGGTAATCTTACTGACTGGGTATTTCAGCCGAATTTTGGAATAATAGAGCACAATAACTTAAAAGATCGAGCCATATTATGTCCAAAAAATGAACAATGTGCCATGATAAATGCGAATACATATAGTCGATATGCTACCAGGTCAGGAAGATTGAAACTGTTGTAATGTTGATCCGCAACCTAAATCCAACAGAAGGATTGGTAAATGGCACCAGACTTATCATTAGGGCAATGCATCAAAATTGTTTGGACTCCGAAATTTTATGCGGAGAGTCACAAGGAAGACGATTTCTACTGCCTCGCATAAATTTGCAGCCAAGCGAATCTACACGCCATAACAATAAACAAGGCACAAGGGCAGACATTGTTAAGGGTTGGGCTTTATTTAAAGCAGGATTGCTTTGCTCATTGCCAGCTATATGTAGGGTTAAGCCGAGTTCGATGCTTGGGAAGTATACGAGTTCAAATCGACCACAATGAAGACTTTACTTTTAATGAAGTATAAAACGAGGTACTATTGTAATTTACTTTTGTTATGAAATACAATAAAAAAAAGAACGTTATCTAATTAAAAAGCACTCTTATTTATTTTAATATAGAGAAAAATAAATATTATTAAGAATAACGTAAAACCGTTGATTCAAACACACCCGAATATCGGGGGTTACATACTAGTACTTATATATTGGCAGCATCGACAAGTGCAGTCAGCAAAGATATTAAAAAAAATGAATAGAAAAACCAAGTAATCATATGTAAAAATGTTGCCTGAATTCCAAAAAAATTCCAGTGGCGTAGCCATGACTCAATAATGTAAGGTTGTGTTGATCAGGCAACAACAACATATCCCGTTTGCCGACTGTTTTCCGACATGTCAGAGACAGCTGCTTTGATTTGTTTATTTACATATTTTCGTAAAACAAGGAAATGAATTCGATGGAAACATATTCAAAAGTTAAAGACTTTAAATATTTAAATACAAATTGCTAATTTAATGCTTTATTTATATTTGTTGTGGATGTGGTAACACTCTTAGCAGTGCAGGAGCATTGCGAAAAGCATTCAGTGATGTGCACGAAGAAGTACAAGAGAATATTATACGTGACGCAGTTCTGCGTCGGATATCACCCGGAACACGAAAAAATGATCCTCCTCTCCTTTTCGGCTTTCCGCAAATGTCGCACATATTTTATATTTATAAAAAATAACATTATTCACAAAAATAACCCGTAGTCACAAAACATAATACTTTTCGCAAAAGAAAGATGTAAACAATAAAACGTAAACAAAGCCAACACACCTGATAGTTTGACATACGCTTTCTCGACAACAAGAATAAGAAGAAGCACGTCTTAAATCGATGTCACCTATAATAGATACATCTTGGGCGTAGCCAAAAATTATTTGTCGAAACCAACTTTTTTTTTATCGATTCAAAATATTTTTCGTTTATTTTTTATTTTTTAAATTGATGTTCATTTGATCGACATTGCGAATATTGTAAAAATATTACTTCTGTTTTGAGTTGAGCCAACATAATGTTTTTTCTCTTTAGTTGAATAGTCAATGATTACATTTGTTCTCACTTATTATGGAAATTTATGAATATGCAAGTGAATTAAACATTCGCATATACAAAATTGCTTATCAATACAAATCAAATCGGTTTTGTTTGATTTCCAAGGAGCTATGAAATGAAATTTAAATACTTAATCAGCACACTTTAGTTTGTATAAGTAAAATCCGCCAAAAAGGGTATAAGCCCCCCACAGTGAAGCAACCCTCTTCAAATTTATTTTTTGGCGCAACTGCAGATATGTCAATCTCACTTTTATGTGTTTGTCACAATTCTAATGGCCGTCGTTGCGTACATACAGAGTGGCGCACCAATTGTGCTACAATAAGAAACTAAAATAATTTTATTTTTAATCAATGCATTTAATTTTTTTTTTTTGTTACTACATATAAAATTTTATTTTATTTTATATAATTAATTATTTTTAAAGATGATAGACCGTAAATGACTTCCACGTATGTATGTATATTCGACACCTAATTAGAAAGTGTTTCATTGCGGCCTGAAGGGTTGAAGTCAATTATCGAATTAATGCACTGCTTCAATTCAGTCAAATTTCTTAGTTTTGTTTTTTACACTTCTTGCTTGACATAACCCCATAAAAAAAGTCTGGAGCAGTCTGGTCATGTGACCTTGGGGGCCAGCGGAAAGTGGAGTTTCTGGATATTAATTTGTTTTGAAAATAATTTTTTTTTAGAGCTCCACAATAACCGGTCTGGCTATGTGTGGAGTTGTTCCATCGTGCCCCCCACTTTCCCATATGGGTAAACACAAACTCCTTCAACATCTTTAAATAACAATGCCCATTGACAGTTACTTTTTACACCGATTTCTTCAAAGAAGAATGGTCCTTGATGAAACTGCGCAACACACGGTGACTTGTTCTATTATTATTTCGGGATTTGATTAACTTCATATACGGCAATTTTGCATGTTTACATTGCCGTTTAGATCAAAAAGGGCCTCATCAGAAATAAACAGGCAATTTATCAAGTTATTGGCTTCTTCGGCCATTTCAATAATTTTTTGGCAAAATTCCAGGCGAATTGGCAAAACTAGATAGTTTAACTGGCTTGTTATTTGAACTTTGTACGGAAACAGGTTAAAGTCATCATGAATTAACCGTTGTAAAGACCTTCTGCCAACTCCAAGTTACGTCGGTAAGTTTCGAGTCGAAACTCTTGGATTTGCCAGAAATGACGATGCAACAGCCGCGATTGTGTCTTGAACACGAACAAACAGACCTCGATGGTACGGTCTTCTGGCGATGCTTCCAGATTCGGCAAACATGTTTACCAACCTCATAATGGTCGATCTACTCGGGGGAGTTACGCCAAACTCCCATCTGTATTTCATTTGGACGGAAATGACGGACGGAAAATTTGAATAATCTACAAAATAAAGAAAAATAGTTATTACGTTTGGTTTAGGTATCACTATTCGTGCGCCACCCTGTACATATATGCAAATATGGTTACGAAGCTCCTTCGCTAATTTCAATACGCTTTTTGGGTTCGTTTGGCTTGTGCAATGAGAAACACCTAAAATCAACAAAATCGAACCAGAGTTCGAAAATAACCCTCTCCACTTAGAAAACGTTCCAAAATAACTCTTATTACTTGAGAGAAAAAATAACGCACAAAACAGAACAAGTGATTTTTTTTTGTTGGTGAGTGCTTTTGCTCTGTCAGAAGTATTATTTCTCAAATAATTTCTGTTACTGTTGGTTTGGGACACTTATCGCAGTGAGAAAAAAAAAAAGTGTTATTTGTTAAATTTTTACGTTTGCAATTATGTTACTGGTAGAATGTTTTTGTTTTAGTGCTTGTTATTATTGTTAGCTCTAGGAAATATATACACAGATATTGAAAATTTTAATGTGGTCTATGGTCGTTTACCAGTAAATAGCAACATATAAGATTTTTTTGAAAACTCAAAATATAAAACTCCATATTTATTTGAAATAGGGCTAGTTGTATTTGCCGTACCAGCGACCTAGGTATCTGTAGAAAAAGCCTTTTCAGCACTTAACTTTATTTTAAGTGAGTGACCGTACAAATTAATACAATAAATTCATTATTGGTAGTTAAGCTAAATTCTTAAAATTATAATAATATAATTAACTCTGCAGTCTCGTGATTTTTATTTTTGCAAAAATGTGAATATTTGTAATTTACACACACTTTATGTTCAATTTCTATAAAAAATATTTAGCTTGTTTCTTAAGTCTTTACACATAATCGTACATTTGTACATATGTATTTATATGTAATAATGAAGATAATTTAATTTATTTCTTGAATCAAACTAACTCGAAAATGTATTAAAATATGTACATATATGTATGTATATGTACATATGCATTAAAGAAAATGCAACTCCGGGGTATATTTGTGATTTGTTGTGGTCCATCACCCTACAAAATAGATATATGAAATTTGACGAGTTTGATAATTCTAAATGTAAACAAAATGTACGCGTTTCTAATTTGTTTTCAGCGCAAACAGTGCAATACTCATCATACATACTACAACGGATCCTCAGGAAGCATTGCTCATGGTCAAAACTTACTGGTACGGAACGCCACAACTGTTTGCAGAAAGCGGCATGCCGAAGCTATGTTCTGGATATTAAAAACATGATCCGACCTTTCCCCGTACGAATGTACATATGTACATACATATGTATGTTTCCAAATCACGTTCACGCAAAATTTGTATTAATTCATGAACCAATTACTACAGATCACGTATTCTGGCAAACATGTATTTGTAATTGATTTTGAAAAAAAAAATGAGTGACGTAGTGCTTTTGAAGTTTTTCGTTTTGCTTACACTTCATAATTTTTTTTTAACTTATTCGTGTTGAATTTCTAGCATTTTAGATTTTCTTGAAAATTTTGCTGTTTATTTAAAAAAAATGAAGTGTTTTGTGATTGGGTGCAATAACAAATACGAGCAAGACAAGTCGCTGCACTTGTTCGGTCTACCGAAAGACCTTAATTTGCGTAAAAAGTGGTTGGACTTTTGCGGCCAGTACGTTGAAAAAAATTCAAAAAATTGCAGTGAGCACTTCCTCCCTGAAGATTTTGAGAGTTAGCCTACTTTGACTTTATTTTTTAACATTGATTTTTTGCACAAATTTACATTTACATTGTGTTGCGCCGGCGTATACGTATTTACTACTTGATGGAAGCGTTGGACGATGTGTATGCAATTACTGCCAATGGTGTTGCTGCTCGAGATGCCAGATTGAAAATCCAGCCGCGATGTTGGAGCACTTTTGTTAAACTCCCTCCAATGCGAAAACCATATCAATCTAAACACTTTTTATTTGTTATTGTTTGGCCATTTAACTATTTTTTTTTTTTTTTGGTTTTAAATATTTTGGAGCTTTAAGGCCGCTTTTTACTAATTTTCAATAAAATTCACTTAATAAACATTTCAAAAATAAAAATTATTCACAGCAGTCAATCACAGTATTCTTGTTTTGTTCTCGACTTTATTACAATTTCGTTTCATTTGACAGCAAACAAACAAAGTGTCTAAAAGTACTACGTCACTGCCAGAAAAATAATTATAATTATACAAAATGTAAACAAAGTTTTTTTTTGTTTCTGAAAAAAAATGTAGGAAAAACTTTCTTATTTTAAGTGTATAATATCATAAACGTATACGCTATTTTCTGCATATCAATGTTCAATAAATGTTCGCACCAATTCATTACAAATGCACGAATGTTGTCTAAATAAATGACCACCGATTCAAATTTCCACATATATACATATACATACATACATACATACACTTATATTTTTCTGTTTTTCAAAAACCCGCAATCGAAGACACATAAAAATAAAAATTTATGCCAAAGTGTCTTTTCCTAATAGAAATTTCAGTAGTTGGAAAATAACTCACAGTAAAAAACACAAAATTATCCTACTGCTAGATTTTGTACGGTAAGAAATTGGTAAGAAATTTGCTGATATTTTTGTGTTTGTGTCATTGAAAAATACTATGAAAATAAGTGGGGAGGGCTATTTTCGATCTCTGATTAGAACGCATTAGAGATAGATTTCATCTCATTATCACAAGAAGCGTATTTGAAGAAACGACAGACAAGGAGGCTCCGTTATGCTAAAACTGCATTGCACTGCTTAGATAAACATTGCTTGTGAAACACAGTCGTGATTATTCTTCAAACAGTGCATAGAATATTTAATTATATTGATTTGTACATAACAAACATAAATTCAAAATTCGGCGCTCGTGGCGAGTAGTTTTATGCGCGTCACTACTTTCAGATCGCTTCTAAATCGCTACTGGTGCCATCCCCATTTCCGATTATGTGCATACTAAGAACATGCATATTTTAATTTGATATGACGTGTTATGAGTGAATGGTTGGTGAAGAGAATCTGTCAGTTAGCGTACATCACAAAACATCAACGATAAGCGTTAACTGTGTTACGAACATGACAGCTGGCAGCGAAGCGACAAACACCAGTAGGCAAGCAAGTGACGCTTGAAAGGCAAGGATGTGCAAATGTAAGAGTTATTTGGTAGAATAGTTGCGTAGATGAGAGACAGCTTCACATCACGAAACATAGCACATCCATCACTCATTAATTTCTTCATTTACTTCACTCGCAGTTGATTTGTGCGTGGCGTTGCAATGGCACAGCGGATGGATGGCTGAATAAATACATAGATGGATGGATGGCGGCACACTTGTGAATGCATTCAAATTCGAGTATGTGTGATTGTGGATATATTTGAATACAAGTCTCACACGGTTATTTGTATGTGTGAAAAGGTAAAGGAATTTACTGAAAATATTTACTTGTACACACTCGCATGCAATTAATATGCATGGCAAGTAAGCCACATATGTACATTACAGAAATAGTAAATATTAATATTGCAAAACTATTAGCAAAATCGCATTATTTGGGCTTAAACTTATAAAATTCATATGTTTTTTAAATTGTAAACCACTTATAAGTATTTTTATTTATAGCAGACTCACTATTCAAAGAACACTACTCATATATTTCGTTTTATTCCAAATTTTTTTTTTAGTATTCCAATTTCAATAACTCATAAAGTGGTATTTCCTGTTTCGTTGTCGTCTTTTCTCTCATTTTGAAAAGTCCACTCTTTTCCAAATGTTTGGGTCGTTTCAAATGCGGTCGAAGACGATAAAACTCAATGAGTGCCTTCACCGAACGCAAATGCCCAATGCCTTTAAATAGCTTCGAACCTGAGAGCAATTCGTCGGGAAAAACTGTAGTTATTAGTTGATCACGAGCCATCGGCACCCATGGTCGCTCTTCGTAGGGCACTGTGCGGCCAAAAGCAACGGTTATTACTTCCTTTGGAACATTTTTCAACATATTCTTTATATAATTTTCATATTTCAGTTCGATGGCCATCTGTGGACGAATCAGAGAAAATCAATGATTTTGTAGAGCTTTCAACTCACCTACCACTTACCTCGGGTAAATTCCACTTATCTGCCACAGCTTTGGCGATGGCCTTCACTTCCTTCGGTTCGGTTTGTATCGAGGCTAAAAGCCGACGGTCGCCCTCAATAGAGAAAAGTGATTTCAATTGAGCTTTTGTAATGTCCGCTTCCCGATTGCTGCCCAACGAGTTCAGCCATTCTGTGAAGCGTTCCGCCGACTGCCAATATACAAGCAACATTTTGTTTTCAGCTTTTATACATATACTTACACACTTATATACAAAAGTAAACCAAAGCTCAAGTACTTACCGCATCCATTAGATACTCCGCCTGCTCGTCGAGTGATTTCTCTGCTAAACTTCGTTCCAGATGGTAAATTTTTGAATCCCATTTCACACGTTCCCTGCGTTGTTTGCAAATGTAGCCCGAAGTCCAGTTGACCTTCTTTTCTGCTTTCGCTTTACGTTGCACGCCAATGTCGAGTTTAAGTTCAAAATCTGCAAACTCATTTTCCATGCGTTCGATGTCAGAGCAGGTGCTTTCGTTGAAAGCTTCCTATTAAAGCAAATGCATTGACAACAGCATAGAATGCAAGAAATAAAAATCGTATATTATGAATTATGCGTGACCTTTTTCTCCTTCTTTTTTCGCTCGGCTTCTTCATCTGTCGTCGATTCCTCCTCATCGAATGATTTCGGTGTTTCCACCGCAGATTCATCAATATAAACCAAGCGATCGTACTCGTCGAATTCATAAGGCATTATTTTTTTCACACGTTCCCTCAAATCCTCAGGCAGCGTTGCGGAGAGGTCATAGTCCTTAATAATATCCTGCTGCGTTTTTTGGTGCGCTGCATCCTCGATTTCCTGTATCACAGCTTTCCAATATTCTTTATTGAGTAACATTTTTGTTTGTAAAATAATTAATTAAAAAAAGGTTCTTAAAAAAATAAGTTTATTTTTAAATAAAATAAAAAGTCTATACGATACGTTAGAAAATATGTAAATAGTTGAAATGACAGAACTTGTCTTCAAATTTAAAATTTTGTTTAGGGGTGGCAAAAATTGATTATACAGCTTTGCTGTCGTTAACGTGACATTGGTGGTTGTTTGATTGCCAGACGGTTTGAGTGTGTGCGTATATTAAAGTTACGCCAGCGCAGCTTTTTGTGACGCTAACGCTTTTTTGGCTGTGTCTTATTCAGAATGGTTTGTGCCTATGGTAAATGTTGTACGTGCGAGCTTTCATTCACAATAGTCCTTTCGTAACAAATTTGGTGTCACCATTTCGAACAAGAGCTGTAAACTGTAAACTTCGATAATTTGAGCTGAAGGCCTTCGCAGCTCGATTCCTAATCAGTTTTAGAATTAATCATATTTTTGATGTTATATATGTAGATAGACATATTTAAATAACGGGTAATCCATTTTTTGTTTCTTTTGTCACATGTGTCATTAACGTAGATAACTTGATGCACATTTTTATCTAAGCGCTTATAAGCTTAAACACGATTCCGGCGAAAGTCGCTCGCCCTCAATAAAACACAATTACGGCGACAACGAAAACAGCTTAAGTGTTAGCTAATAGAGTGACCATACTGAAGAGATAAATCTTATAGAACTAAAAAAAGAATATTGTGCGAAAAGAGCAGTTTAACAAAACCATAAAATGAAAAAAACTTTTTTTAAGCTTATAATTTACGAAACTTATACTTTTCAGCAAAAAGATAAATTAATATTTTTTTATTTTCAAGACGTCGGGCGAGTGTCGTCGTTCGCTTTGGTTATGTGTAGTCTCATATTCATCGTACGGTGGCATTGTGTTTAAGCTTTTAGTTAGTAAGTTCCTCAGCTACATTAGGCACCAGAATGCACCTCAGGGAGTGACATACTACGAAAAACCCTCTCGTAATACTAAGGGAGTAGATAAAAAGGATGTACAGACTTACTTACGTATATTTTTCTAGAAATCAGAACGAGAATGCTCACGCGCTAAATCGTGAAATGAATAACAACTTTTTTCATACAAACCATGACGAATTACTAAAGATATGAAATCAGAAGCATCACAACTCTACTTCACGCTGCTACATTGCGGTCATGCATTAGGTGGTAGTAAGGTCTTTTTGAACTACTTTTTAGTACTTTTTGTCACATTTATTGATGGATAAAACTAGTATCACTTAAAAAATTAAAAATTTGCATAAAGTGGTCGAAGAAAGGCGTAAAAAGAGAAAACATAATTATTGCTTCAATCTCATAATACATTTACATTGTGCCCAAACTACTTTTAAATTTCGAGCAAACTGAGTAATTTAGTTTACATTTGATAGATATTGAAAGCAAATAACCTCTTGACTTTAAACAAAAATGGAAATAAGTGAATTTTGGGCGCTGATTAAGCACAATTTTTTGCGTAAAAAAACCATCAACGAAACAAGGAAAGACTTGATAAACACTATGGGGACACTGCACCTTTAATTTAAATGGTTATGAAGTGGTTTACTGAGTTCCATTGTGTACATTTCAAAGAGGTCGTTACACCAGAAGTGTAAGATATTGGATGAGCAGAGAATAAGGCGGCTATGGCTGTAGGTAACTCAACTGAGCGCGTACATCACACACTCGACCATAAGTGCAGGTGCACACGTGTGTTATCAGATTAAGCCCCACGGGAAAGATAGTCTTGAGAAAGGCATTAATTTGGTACGAATAAACAAATTGGAAAATACTGGACTATAGGTATAGAGTTAAAAGAAGAGTATTTCTGAACATAAAATATTTTTAATTTAAAAAGTCAATGACTTATCAAACCGCCCTCTTATTAATTGCGTTGACATTCTATTGTCAGTGGCAAAAATAAGCCAACTCGTTTATAAGGGATGTTATTTTTTGATGCGTTCGAGAAAATTTGTCAGGTTGTCTTATTTGCATTTCCTCTGCGTTGCGTTGAAATGAGACATTTTAGTAATGCCAATTTGTATGGAAAAATGCGTGTTTTGGCTTCGCATTTGAGATTTTATACCCAAATGACGGGTTCAATGTAAATGTATTATCAAACAAATAAACCAAAACTTCGCGTGCATTTTGTGTATGATGACTCAATCAACTCTCAGTTGAAATGAAGAGTTTGTTGTCAAAATAGTACACTGACAGTGTATTGCAAGCAATAGTTATCAAGATAAAACCAGTGATAATTATGGTTTAATAAGATTATTATGTTGAGGACTATTGCCTGTAGAGATGCCAATTAAACAAAATATCCCATTAATAGTAATAGAGATTTCTGAAAATATTTTTGGGTAATTTGCCATAAATTTAGGTAAGAAATTTCCTCTTCCTATTTGGTTTTCTTTTGTATAATGGATTGAGTCTAAAAATGTCCTAAAGAAAATATTTTCATCATCACAAACTTGGTTACTTTCAAGAAGAATATATACAGCTTAACAATTACACTTGCCTTTCTATGGTATAACCTAGGCAGCGTCTGAAACTGAAATCATAGTATACCTCAACCAATGTAAATAGAGCACCTAATCGTAAGGAAAAACTCCTATGACAAAAAAGCTTTTTATATTTTGTATAGCATTACATTTGAACAAATTTGTTTAAGTTTTTATCATTATCTGAATCCTACTTCAATAAAAATATTTTTTTCACGTTTTTTGTCATATCGGAAGAGAGCGGTTTGATAAGTCAGTCACATTTTGAATAAAACATATTTTTTTTTGGGCAAAAATGGGTTCTATTCCTCAACACGATATTCTTTTAACTGTGTACACTCAGTCCAGCGTTCCTCTTTTGGATGACCTGCACGTTGGGTAACACTTGTACTTATACGACCACAACGGAGCTCAGTACACCACTTTCTAACCATAGAAATTGATGGTGCAGTGTCCTTGGTTTTGGTGATGGTTTCTCAACGTAAACATTAATGCTTAATCAGCATATGAAGTTTTTGTCAAAAGTTAATAGGTTATCAGCTTTCAATGTCTATCAAGCATAAACTAAATGACACAGCTTGCTGACTTATCAAACCGCCCTCGTATAAGATAGATGTTTCAAATGAATTGTCAGAGGAAATGCAAATAAGACAATATAAACGGCATGAAATGACTCGTTCGAAATACGCATTGGGCCAATGTAAATGTATTATTATCCATACAATTTCTTCCTTTGAAAATTTCCCTACAGTTAAATTTTTGAAAATCTCCTCCATGTAAATTAATTTTTGTACCAAAGCGTCACATATATAGTATCGCGCCTTCGTGGAACTGGCCTACTCATACTTTTGACAAAATAACTAAAAGGAGCAAATCTACTACAATTTTACTTTTGTTTTGCATAGAGTTGTAGAATTTAGACATTACTGAAAGTCAAGCTGCCTATTTTGTCGGAATTCCAACAAACACCTCTCTTTTCACTTTTCACTTCACTTTATATTATTACATCAAGGCACATACATATGTACATACATACATATATAGTTTTTAAGGCCTTTCACAAGATTTTAAAAGTTTTTAATGCACATTTTTTGAAAGCTATGTACATGTCATGTTAAATTGAGTTGCAAGACCAGAAAATCTTTCAACATATCAAAAAAATACAATGGTGTGCCAAAATTTTTGACCTCATCCGTTTAATATAACATTTTTGTACAATATGCATTTCTCATAAAAACAGGAATAGGATTCAATTTTAAAACAATTCTGTAGAATTATTTATATGGAAATTATAATTTAATTCCGTGCAATATTTAAAACTATTAGATTTTGTGTTTAAATTTGTCAGTCAATAGATACTAATCACTGTGTAAGAACATAATACATACTTAGGTATTATAATTTGTTCCTTGGACTCCTGCAAATGTGGTACAAATGAATCAGAAAAGTCACCTCAAATGTCACGCCAGCAATCGGAACTATAACATTTTACTACATAAATAATATAAATAACAGTTCATACATTTTGACATACACAAACACATATTTATCAATAAAAAGAAAAACATTTTCACACGCACACATACATACGTAAATAAATACAAGTACACTTATTTATAATCTAAAGCAAATCTTAAAATCAAATCAACTTCTTAACTGTTTCAATAAACGTGTCTTGCATACGTAAATAAGGTAAATACATTCATTTCCACTCAAAGCACACCTCAACGCACACAAACTCAAGCAGAGGCGTACGCACACACGCACACACACCCGCAGCTGCATTATTTGCAAAGGTGTCGAGAGCACTTCCCCTTTCTTCGATCACTGCCAACGCTTGAAAACTTATAAACTACAATATGTATTTGCTCCCTCAATGTGTAGTTCCATCGTTTGCTTTGTCTGTAAGTACATATTTGCATTTGTTCCGATTGCTAATATAATATTATTGTATTGTTGGTATTTTTTTGTTGAAGTTGTTTGTATTTGCAGGTGCGCTGTTGACGGCAAATGTCACCACACCAATGCTGTTTACTACAGTAAAGCTGTTGCTTTCTTTTACACCTTTTTTGTTTCGTTCAAGTACTTAGTTGAATACATTTTTTATTTGCGGTTTTCCCACTTTTGATTTTCAATATTGTTTTCCTTAGGCAGGTTATATTTGTACAAGATTGAATAGTCAGTCGGAAAGGTAAAATCGATTGACTTCAGGTAGTAGTTCAAGCTGATGAAGTGCTAGAGAAAGAATCAAAGCGATAATATATTCGTATTAACATGAAAAAAATACAATATAAATGATCGATTTCCCTTCACTGCATTGCGAGCAGAGGACAATATATTTAGAAATACAATCCGTGTATACGACGTAAAACCATTCGGCCCACTAATAAAACCTTAAACATATCGAAAATTTACCCAAAGCAACATAATTCAACACTTATTGTTTCGGTAAAAGTTAATTCAGAAAATAATATTTGTTGGCATATCTTTTGAAATAGCCCTTATTGTCACATTAGTTCTCTCAAAGCAACGCCGCAGTAGCTGGACGAATATACATATTTAATGTGAAGCTCTCGACAGTCGGTTTGGGCAAACACACTGCGAGCATAACCTAAATTACATATATCCACAAATTTCATACTATGAAATATATGTATATGGGTGTCCTATACATCTTCTAAGAAGATCGCATAACATTTTTTCGACGATCAATTGTTTACGAAATTCCACAGCAGCAAGCAATAAAAAATAACAGTAAAGAATAAAATATTTCTACTGGGGATATTTTGCATGGAATTTATGCATTTAAAATAGGTATAATGTGTGTACATACATACATACACAAATGGTTATTAGATCAACTCAAGTTCTTATAGAAAATCAAACAATTTTTTTTAGAAATCGCTTCGGTTTTCTATTAAGTTTCGGAGCAATGGGAGATATACATAGACATTTGTATGTATATTTCTTTCATTGAAAAATATAACAGTGCCATTCATTGAGGCTAAAAAAGGTGTACTAACACGTTAGCTTGTAAATAAGTAGCCGAATATATCTACTTCTTCTGCCTTCTACAATTTACGATTCGACGAGATAAAATTAGCTTGGCATGACAGACTAACGAATTTTTTTTTTTTTTTCCATTGAGTTCATTGGCGGAAAATCTGGGGGATGGATGCAACTTTGTTTTATTGAAAAAAAAAGAAAAAAGAAACTTTATTTCGGGCGGAATTTATTTCAGGAGATGGTACAAAAGTTGAATTTTTGAGTATTATTTCATTTAAACATTTAGAGATTTATGACCCGGATCACTTTTCAAAACTTAAGAGCTAGTTAAAACAACATTTTTGGTAAATAATATACATATATTGAAATAATATCACTATCCAACAAAGTACACATTTTTTTTCTGGGTTCACAGTATGTAATTGTGATTCGCCACCTTAAAACTATTTGAAGTATTGAATTAAAATTGTTCTATCATTATATGAAGCGGTGACATAAATTGTTATTATACATAAAAAAAACTTGTTTTTTTTTTAACGATTGGCTTTCCTCTTGTAGTCAGTAGTGCCAGCATCCCTCTGGAGGCTCCAACAATAGTCTGCAAGCATGGTTGGCTCCCATCTGCTCTGATAACGCTTCTCGTACTCTGCAATTTCTTGATGAAATCTTTCACCGTGTTCATCACTTATTGAACCCATGTTTTGATATATGCTTGTGATCTAATGCTGACATTAATTCATCAATATTATTGCAGAACACTAATCCATCTTCTTTTGAATAAAAGGCAGCTAAGGCAATGTGAAGTTTTCGATAAGTTGTAATTTTAACTCCAGTTTGCAATAGATTCCCTTGTTTTAATCTCGAGCCTAATATTTCGGATTTTTCTTTGGTCAAGTCTAAATCTCTAACAAGGTCATTTAGTTTTAATTTACTAATCAAATGTGGTTCTTTATTTTTTTCATCTATAAATACCTATTCGCTATTAGTTGGGCCCGCCTTATATTCTGGTTCAGTAGGACTCGATAAGCTTGACGAAATACAAAATCTTTCCGGTACTGGAGTATCTGAAGAATGTGGTAGCGGCATTGACACTGATAACACAGTACCATACTTCACCGAGTCGTCTACGTGATTTTTGGGTTTGTTTAATATAACCCGTAAAATATTAATAACATTTTAAACAAGACACTTTCGGCACCCGTGATTTGTCTTAACTTCTAATGGTAATTTCAAAATAAGCTTCATAACATTTTTCAAACAAAGGCGAAATTGGCTTTATATTTTACTTTTAGGAGTAAACTGACAACAAACGTAACAAAATAAGCTAGGAGAATTAACACAAACACGCGGCTTTTTGTAGATTTATGAATAATCTAAATGTTTTGATGACTTTTGTACACAACAATGATATAGTTTTATAGCTACCCTTAACTAAGTGTATCGAAAAATAAATAAAGATAAAGTAAGATTACCGTTATTTATATTTTGGGACGTGATATCCAAATATGAATTTGTTTTCTGTTGTTTACTTACTATACCTAACACGAATCACCACTCGTGATATCGGTGATTTTTTTGATGTTGCACAGTGTTATTAAAATTAAATCGAACAAGGGACACCAGTCGCAAGTCGAATCAAGTATTTCTGTTTTTTTTTAATTGATATTTATTTAAGAAGCTTTTACTTTTACAATCCTACGAGGTTTAAACATTTTTATTTTTCGAATCTTTAGCCGTTAATTATTTTTTTGAGATTGGCTAGAATTCGAAAGCAGTCTTAAAACTATATTCAGATAATTTATTTATAAATTGAAATTTTATTCTTTCTATACATTTACATGCCTTATTAAAAACTCTTTTAATCGAATTATGTTTATTAAATATATAAAGAAAAGATATTAAAATTATTTCGCTAAAATTTTATAACACGAGCAGCCTTGATTTCTCTACGAGTCCGAAAAATTACTTCCAACATTTGGGAAACTCGCTCGAATTTGACAATATATTGTTCTCGCTTTTTGTGATTACTGGGGAAAAAATAAAGCAAATATCAAACATACATAGAATTAAACAAAAAATGGTAGTAAACATAAGATTTACACCTCACGATGCATATGTTTGTTTTTAGTTGCTTATAATTTTTATATTTAACGATTTCAAAGTAGCGGGATATGTTTTCTAATTACTAATCGATAGTTTAAGTCAATGTGGCCATTTTTGTATTAATTGTAGCTTGCAGCTTATTTAAAATTAACTTTCACATCGCTAAAAATATTACTTTATCTTTTTCAGGCAGTCAATTCGCATTCAATCAAATAATCAGCAAAACTATGCAGCAAATATTTTTGTTTAGAAATTCATCATTTCATTTGAGAGCTGGCTTTATGTTAGTTTGATGATAGTTTTCAGAACCTACGGCCATGTTAAAACTGACAGCTGTTTGTCTTGCCGCAATCACTTTTTATTCACGTAATTGAGTTTTGATTGTTGTTTGTTATTCACTCGGTGGCACCTGTCTCGTTGACACTCTTGTTGTTTGTACTGTGTACATACCCAAGTATGTAAATACTATAGAGTATTTATGTTAAATAATGTGCATAGTTTGTGATTGTGTGGTTCAAAGAAAGTAAAATATTTTGTTGAATTCTAGGAAAAACTCTAAAAGCCTGTCCACACTTGCACTATCACTGTGGAACATAAAAGTTCTCAGACAGATTTTGTTACCTTCTTAGTCAGATTGTTGTTATTTTGATTTTCTTTTCGCTACCCCCTGTTATTTAAATATAGTACTACATACTATTACTTTTATTAATTCATTCATTACACGTGTTATTATTTTTTCAGTTGGTTGATTTAGAAATTTTGTAGCAATTTACAAGTGTGTGAAAGTTAATTTGTAATTGCTCCTGTAGAAGGGGATTGATACTTTTAATGCAAGGATTGTGAGCTTTAATAAAAACCACCAAAATTAAAGAAATACAAAATGTTGTGTTAAATCCATAGTTTTACAATTTTCGAAGATGATGGAGTAAGGAGGAATTCCTCCTGTACCTGTTTTTTCAAAAATAAAATCTGACGCCTGTGTGTGACTACAATTTAAGTCATTTGTTTTAATTAAGTGCCCAAACTTGTCAGCAACGCCTGACTTAATCTTGCCACGGTAAGTGTCTGATTTTCTCAGTAGGATGTGGCTTGCCAAACTTTAATGCAAGGTTTTACAAAAATACTGTTTCTATTTATTGTCAATTTGTAACCTGTAACACACTGAATTTTATTTAGGTTTGCTCTATTTATAAAAATAATGCGGTTACATTACTTCTGTGAAGGAGTTTTAGATCTGGAAAAAGTATTAGGAATTTTAAATGACTGCAATGATTTCAAACTGTACACATATCTCTCTGACAGTCTTAAGTACAGGGAACTTATATTAATTCTTTAAAGTGATGTATAACAGCTTTTTATATCTTAAGTATTAATATTTTTTCTAGTATCATACTTTTTTTTCGACTCACGACTATTCACTAAATATAAGATAATATTCTGATATTTTGTTGTTGCTTCCGACAGGGTGTGAAGTGATTGGTTTTGGAACGAATTTTCGTCATCCCTTGTCAAGTTTGGTTTTAAGACAAACCGGTTTCGGCGTTGTGCCATCTTCAGTATCATTTTTCTCTATTCTCTATTAGATACTTTTTAATTTTAAAGTAGAGTTTGCTTATAAAAGAAGATATATGTATGTAATTAACATTACTACTACATTTGCATACAATGTTGGCAATAATAACAATACAATCTTTACATTTTGAAAAATGTCTATCCTTTTCTATCCTGCCATGAAGGAGCATTAAGCTCTAGGCTTCAATCTGCCCTAAATCTAATGCTGAAATGGTATTGGTAATTTCTTATCTTATACATACATATATGGAAGAAGATGTGCTGTACTGCCAGCGAATGTAACTTATAAATATCAATTGAATTTTAGAAGCACTTAAAACAGGCAATTTAATTAACTGAATGGACCTTAAAACTATTTACTCAAATTTAGGTTACTCACAAAGAGTCGCAAAATGTTCCAAAATTGTAAGGTCTTAAAAATTTGTGGAAGCCTTAAACTTATACTCGTATTTCTTGTTTTTATTGCTTTGCGCAGAAAGAGAAAGTGAAATAACAAAACATAAAATTTTTCAAATTTTAGAATTTTATGATAATACGAAACTTTACGACACCTTGTGAACACCCTAATTGTATCTACATATATCTGGTAAATGAGCTTGAAGTAAGTTTATATTATTGGAAGATTTTATGTTGAAAACAACAAAAATTTGGTGATGTAAGCTATAGCTGCTATTTTAGAGATCACCATGTCTTTGCATCAAATTTATATTTATTTTTTTTTACAATACTTTTTCCAAGACTATCATACTAAGGTGGCCGACACACTACATGCCGAGTGAATTTTTCTTTTCTTCCTAGATCCAACTGGATAAAAGTTTATTGAGACCGAAAATAAAATAAAACTTTAACACAAACATTTTTTTTATAATTAAATTTGTAATTTTAGTGAAAATTTGTCGAATTCTTACGGTTTTGCAAAAAATTTGAAATATTTACAAAAATGAAAAAAATATAAAACCATCAACATACATACAAAAAAAAAATAATTTTAACTTTTTAAAACGACATTTTTTTTTTATTATTTTTCTTAAATGTATTATTTGTAAACATTTGTGTCGGCTGTGGCTCGTTGTATTGCAGTATAACCAGCTATTCCGCTAAGTTCCAAGAGTATTTCTGCCATAAAAAAGTGTATCATAAAAGGATGTGCCATTCGGTGTCGCCATAAAATAGTCGGTTTCTTTTTTTGTGGTAGAATATAAAGACGCTAAATGAGAGAAGAAGCTCGACTTTGCAGTATATAATTATTAAATACATTGTGATCCTTGCAGTTAAATGCATATGAATGCAATATTTTTATTAAAACTAATCCTTCCATCCTTTTTTAAAACACTACGATTTTCTTCACTCTTTCCCAACGACTAAGTTTATATTAAAATTTCAATGAATTACCGAGTTGCTACGCAAATTTACCGTCAATAGTTTTCACAATGAAATAAAGTTCTATTGAAACTTAGTTGTAATTCCAGTAACTTGTGTAAAACGGATTGACTCTATCGACATATGTATGTTAAGACGCTAGAAAAATATGCTTTCAAAGCGAAATTGGCGCTGCGTTCACCAGCTTCCGAACGATTGCACCCAATTTCATTTCATGTGAAAACAGTTCACACGAAACCAATGTGTGTGTGTGTTTGTATGTATATGTGTGCTCGGCCCAACATCTTAAAGATAACTTTATATATACTTTATATACTTTAGTAACATTCTAAGTGCTAGTAAGAACAAGCATTATGTTGAGGACAACGTCGACGGCGTTTGTATGGTTGTGTGTGTGTGTGCAGAATGGAATATTAAAATTCCTGGTAAAAAGCTTTTGACATAAATTAAAAGTTTTGTCAACGAAAATGCATAAAAGGGGCTCTGCATCACGAACACACACCCTCGCGTTAATGCTTTAGCAAACACAGCGACAAACGCATCTACGGGTAAATATGTGTGTACATTCGAAAATGTTGTACGAGTACTTAACGTTAGACCATCTTGCAGCTGCAACACACTTGCGAAAATGTGTACGTGCGGGTGCACAGGCTTAAGCGGCGCCATAGGAGAGCGGGTGACAACGCTAAGATGGGTCGCAGGCGAAAAGGTTAATGTATGTTTGGCATTTGTTATATGTCATGTAAAATACGAAATGGCAAAAGCTGTGCCCAAACTTTTTGCATACAAAAAAGCAAAAAGCAAAAAAAAAAAACAATTGGTTGCAGTAGCAAATTAAAAGATGCTAAGAACAAGTTCGAACTGCAGGAATATTTTTTTTTTGCTTGGGCGGAAAGTATGTGCGCGATAGTCGCTGCCAGTTCACGTTCCTTAGTTATATTTTTTTTTTGCGCTCACAACTGAGCTTTTGCCATTTTAATAGCAAAGTTTAATGGCAAGTTTATTGATAGTTAATGACATGTTCGGCGAAAATTGCCTTTAGTTAACTTGGAAGGATGCTTCGTACATAACTCACGGGCAACTACTAGCTGGAACATTAACACTTGTTTCTATGTATGTATGTGCGGTATATGAAATCGCCGTCAAAAGATGGCATTCAGTTTTGCAACTAACAGAGATTAATTCTCAACATTTTTCGCATGTGAATAGCAAATTTTTTGATATACGAGTATGCATATATGTACATAACTTACTGCATAGGAACATTGTTACATTGCTATTGTGCGCGCTTGTTAAAAAAGTTTTTTAATTAATTCCTTTGCGTAATATTTTCAGCCTTTAGTTGCGAAAGTTTGCTTTTCAGTCATTGATTGGCGCTTGCCTAAACTTGCTTTGTTGTGATTTTTCATTCAATTGTCTTGGCTTGTGCTTCCAATGCCTGTGCAGATTTTACTTACATAGTTTCTACCGACACTCTTGTTGCTTCGTCAGTTCAGTTTTCGCAAGGTCTTTGTTGTCGTAAATTGTTACCTTCCTTTCATCGTCGCCTTTCTTAATATACAGCATACATAAATATCCATGGAGCGCGGCTCGATTTCGCATTTCGCCAAATAAATCCTTAAGCGCTTCCCAAATCTAGCCGTGGGTAATCAATACGAAACCATTATATTAGTGGTTTTTGTTTTGGCGAATTCAGCGCATTTGTTATTCCAAGCACTTGCCAGCGTAAGTTTTCTATGGCTGACTGCTTTAGTATATTAAAAATTAATTTCACTTCATAGATGTGACGGATTTGCATGCGAAATAATTTATGAGGTGTGTCTCATGAACTTTGTTTTAGCTTGAATATTGATTATATGCGTTAGTATGTGTATGTGGCTGTACGTTTGGAATAAACACAGTGGCGTATTTGGCAAAGTGGTTCTGGAGGAAGCAAAATGTTTTCTGTTATTTTCAGCTTACTTATGTATAAGAAAGAAAAGTATTTCAAACAAAGTTGTTATAATACTTTTCTACTAAAAACCAATTCTGTTGTCATTTATGCTAAAAACTGAAAGCGAAAATAAGACAGCAATTTGATAATTCAGTGGCTTTTTGAATTACCCGCGCGGAAATCTTAAATGTGCTATACTTCTTCTAAGAAGATCCAAGAACGTTTTTTCGACTATCAACAAAATATTTCTAATGGGAATGTTTTGTTTCAGATTTCTGCATTTAAATACGTGTATATACATACAAGGGCAGTTTATTGAGCCAGCGAATATGAATTTAGTTTCTGCTTGACAGCCATTCAAAGCAGACAACTTCTTGACTTTTAAAAAAATTGGATAAATGTGAATTTCGTGAGCTAATTAAGCATATTTTTTGCGTAAAAAATCCATCGCCGAAACCAAGGAAAGGCTTAATAAATACTATGGAGGTACTGCACCATCTATTTCAATGGTTAAGAAGTGGTTTACTGAGTTGCGTTGGGGTCGTATCAGCACAAGGGGCGCTGAACGTTCAGGTCGCCCAAAAAAAGGTCCTTACACCAAAATCGTCGATAAAATCCGTGGAATAATATTGGATGACCGTGGTTGAGACTATAGACATCTGAACTGAGCGGGTACATTATATATTGCACAAATATGGATGTGAAGAAGCTTTTGCGCGATGGGTGCTGCGATTGCTCAGACTCGACCACAAGCGTGACCGTGTGACCTCAAAGGATAAGCAAATATCCATGAATTTGCTGAAAATTATTTTTAAAAAAGTCTCTGAGTTTTCAAACCGCTATTAAATATATTGTAAGCTATTTGAATGTTTTTAGAATCATCAATCTAGATTTGAAATTTAAATAAGCTAGAAATGCGACGAGATCTTTTATTTGTCTGAAAACAATTCTAAATATACATTGTACACGACTGTCCATGGACGTTTCGAGCTCGGCAGCGACAGCATGAATTTGTATGAATTTGATATAAATGCGCGATATGTATTGCTCGATAAATTTTATTGGAAAAATAATTTGACAGTTTTGACAAGTATCCCGTCTTTAAAAAAATAATAAAACAATTTCAAATTGTATTCCAAACGAAAGAGTGATTACTAAGAAAAATAAGTTTTTGTCGAAATCTTCTTGAGAAAATACCTTGGATTGAATGAGTTTTCCCCGTACACTTTTTCTTTTATTACAGTTTATATTCGTACACTTTTTCTTTTATTACAGTAATCGTATGTATATATTTACGTAATTTTAAGACTTATTTTTATATTTACGAACGAAAAATCACAGTGAAGATTATTTTTATTAATTAATTTAAATTATTTTTGAAGTGATATATTGTTTATTCTCTAAGAAAATCCATAAACACTAATTTTTTAAACTATTTACTAAATGTGTAATGATTCAACAAAATTTCGAAATTTTTAAAAAGTTTTTAGAACTTTCTTGAGTATGCAGTTTTTTCGTTCATAAAATTTTAGTATGATAAAGTGCAAGTTTTAAGTGTCTGCAAGTTATCACTGATTTCAAAAATTTTGTTTTGGCAGTTTCCTCTATACAAAGCAAATTTGCGTTGATATTTTATATGAAAGGAATGGCGAAAGAGCGTCAGCATAAAATTTGATAATTCGTAGCTACTAGAAACTTGCGTTTTGCTGCACTTAATTTGAATGAGCCACATATTTGCATATCCCAACAAATTCTTAAATTTTTTTTTAAATCTTGGAACTTTTGATTAAATTTAGATAAATGTTTTCTACAAAATTTAATAAAAATTAAATATTTGTTTCTGATAATATATGTGAACAGAGTGTATATTTATCAACTTTATTTTATCCGTAACCGCAAAATCTCAAACTTAAATAATTCAAATATTGTTTAATTTTTGAGAATTGATTTCGAAGTAAAAAATCTATTAAAAGTATTTAAAAGTTCTACTTTTTAAATTTACTCCGCCTCTTAAAAACAACCAGGGCACTAATTTTATTCACTTGACTACGCCTATGAATTGTTTATCTATTTCAATCAAATAATATACATACGATGTCACTTACGAATCTCGATCAATGCCATTGTCAACCAGGCACCAAACGATTCGCGCTGTGACATTTGCGCGCACTGTTGGAATACAAAAAAAAATTCACGCAGATGTCGCACAAACATATTCTAATATGAGATGCACACATACTAACTTGCGTATTTTTGCGTGAGTTTATACCTTGAGCAAAACTTTTTTAATAATAAATAAATCATAATGTCATAAATGCGCTTCTTCTGACATTTGTGTTGTACGTTAATTTGTGAGTTAGATTTTAAATGTAAGAGAGTGTTGAAGTTTCTGCATTTCTTTTAATCCTTGCGAATTTTCTTGACGTCAACGGTTTCTTTACTCAGAACTATTCTTCATAACTAGTAATCTTTATAAACGAAAATTTGTTTATAAGTAAATATACAAAAATACTTATTTAATATTGTTTTATATAATTTGAAACAAAATTCATTAAATACATACATATATGTAGTTCGCATTGAATAAAAGCTTTGAGCTTTTTTCCATATAAAAATAGATTTAGTTGAAACGAAAAATGTGTGAAACCAGCGGGAATTTTTTAATAAAAGTTTGAAGTGTTAATGAAAATTTATTAAATTACTTAATACATATTTTTTGTAAAGTTTGGCACTTCAGTTTGGTGTGCTCTGTAATTTTAATTCGAAAATGATTGGATTTTATTTGACAAATAATTGAAAAGGAAAACTAATAGTCAAAAAGAGGTAAAATGTTTCATATATATTTCAAATTAGTCAAAACACGTTGCTGCTTAGTGCATTCCTACGTCAATAAATTATTATATGATGTAAGGTTAAAATTTCATAATATACTTACATATGTATGTATGTACATGCATACAGTGGTGGCCTATTGATTTGCAACCAAATTCAAAATTACATAGTTTGTCACTTATATTCATTAATTAATTTTTAAGAATTTTTTATTAAAATTCAGTTCATTCTCTAACATAAACTATATGAAACCAAGTTTAATATATTTAGTATAACAATGTAAAAGTTTTAAGTAGCTAGGAATTACCGCTGATTTTTTAGAATAAATAGTGTTTTTGTTTAAACGTGTGGTTTTGAATGAGGCAATGCTTTTTAAGGAGTTGGTCGTTTTGAAAGCTTGGTCAGTTTGGTTTGCCATTTGCAAGAATTGAAGTGCGTCGCACTTTCGGTGAATGGGCCCAAAACGAGCTGCCCACCGATCTCGATTTTCACAAGCAAATTTGTTTCAGCGATGAAGCTCACTTTTGGTTGAATGGGTATGTTAATAAACCAAATTGTCGCATTCAGAGTGATGATAATCCACAAGCCATTGTTGAGACGCCGGTATATTCTCAAAAAGTCACTGCTTGGTGTGCTCTTTGGGCAGTGGGAATCATTGGTTCATATTTCTTCAAAAATGAAGCCATCCATAATGTTACAGTCAATGGATGTTGATGGTAGACTACCTTTGGTTCCAACAAGACGGCGCTATATGCCATACATCCAACGAAACAATCAATTTATTGAAGGAAACTTCTGGTGAGCGTATTATCTCGCGTCATAGCCAGTGACGTGGCCTCTAAGATCGTTGCGATTTAACACCACTGTAGGTGATGTGAAGTTTAATTTCTTTTTTAAAACCACAAGTCTAAAAAAAAACACCTTTTATTTTTGATCGCGTTTGCTTCCATATAACGAATAGACGAAATTTATTTTTACATTGAAGAAAGTCGCAACAGCCTTCACAAACAAAATTTAAAAAAATTAACGGTAATTCATAATAACTTGAAACATTCACACTGTTAACTAAAATTGAATGTGCTATAAAACTGCATACACAAAAAAATTTTAACGCTTCTGAAAAAAAAGTTCAAAATTTAGTTGCAAGTTTGTTGAATTGTTTTGTAGTTTTCTAAAAAGTTTCAAACTTTTTTCTGTGTAGTTTATGTTAGAGAATAAACTGAATTTTAAGTAAAAATTCTTAAAAAAAGCAAATTGTAATATGTGGCCAACTATGTCATTTTGAGTTTGGTTGCAAATCATTTGGCTACCACCGTATATCACAAAGTTCTGCTCTCCTCTTTACAAAATATTCGTAAGTATTTTCATGTGAATATGTATATGTATGTATGTATACATACATATATGTACATATATGTATTTATATACACAAACATTTTTCTAAATTTCATAACGAAGAATTAAACGGTTCAAAGATATTCCTATTGAAGCTAAATTGTGGATATTAAAAATTCCTTTTAAGCAAAGCATCTTTGCGAAAGTATCCCAACAAAGTTAAGCTTTTGCGTGTTGTGATACTTTTTTGCCTTGAAAATTAGATTGTTTGACCAAAATTATATTAAACAGCGACAAATTGTTTATGCTGTCTGAATTTTCTTAACGCATGTTATATAAGAGCGTACGCGAAATTCGAAAATATTTCCTTTGAACTGCTTGTGTTAAGTGCAAGTGCCATGAATTTGATAAGAAAAATGGAAATAATGAAAGAAGATATTAAATGGAAAATATTTCCAGAAACAATGACATGCATTTAAGAAAAAATTAAAAATTTACAAATGCATAATTGAATATAAGAAAAAAAAATAATAGATAGAAATCCATTGTATCGTAAATTTTTTTTGTATGTGTTCATTTGGAAATATTTTCTGATAAATGTGTGTATTATACATACTATAATAGGAGTAAGCATCATTTCATAAAAAATACGAAAAATTCAACAAATTGTAATACAATTTTTTATCCTTTTCTAACAAATTCTTTTAAACAGTTCACTATGAATTTTTTATATAAATCATAACATTTATTTAAAAATATTATTGATTAAATCAAGAAAAATAAATAATCAAAACTAGTCAGTTTGAAATGGAGTAAATTTATGTTTATATTAATTTCCACAACATGTAACGACATAATTCTCTATTCAAATCCTGCAGCGGAAAAGTACAAGGATTCCTGTCTTACAAATCCAAATAAAGGCTATAATTTTGATTAAAACATATCACGTTAGAATAAACTAAAACCCGGAGTTGCATTTTGTGATGTTTATACAATTTGTCACAGCATTTCTGTTGTAAATGCATTAACATAATTACAATTAAATACAAAACTTTAAATAAAAACTTAGTTGCTTCTACTTGTTCTACCGACGAAGTTGGTCTTCCTTTTATTCTAAACATATATTAAAAAAATTTCTCATTGCATCAAATCAATTAAGACAGTTCTATTCAAAAAATATATCGTTTCCAATAAGAAAATTGTAATTTACAAAAAATTAATTCTAAGAAACTTTTTCTGAAGAGAGGACCAATGTTTAATATTTTCGGAATAAAATTAAAAATGTTTGCGGAAAAAACTGGTAAAGGATTCAATATAAATTTTCGTTTACTATTTCAATTTGGTTTGCAAATACTTAGCCTTGTATTTCCTGATTGTTTTGCATGAATTTTTATAAGACGAAAATATGTTTTTCTGAAAAATATATCATTGTTATGTTTATTATTTATAGTTAGTTAATTATTATATTTATTTAATTATTATTTTTCATTAGCGCGTCCTTGTTAACTCAAACTCAAGTATCACTATTTATTTTAACGTACAAAAATTAGCTTCCAATCTCTTCGTTCACCTACTTCAATAACAAATATACATACGTATGTATACATGTGTTCGAGAACTAGGTTCTAGGTTTCGCTATAAAGTATCAAAATTTGCATAAATAACAATATTATGATTTTCAAGAAATTATCGCATGCGAAACACTAAATTTTAGAATTTTAAATAAACTCTTTAGGAGCCTGTTTAATAATAATTTATTTTTGGCAGTTTTTGTACTCCTTTTGTTTCGAAATAAACATTTTCAAAACATACTGAAATTGCATGTACATACTTAAAAGCGCATACTCCTTCAATTCGTAAAATATTTTATTAATAAAAATCCTGGAAACATCAAGTTTTTTTGCCTCTCTGAAAAGCCGTTCGGCCGCAACCCATATATTATTTGAATAAAATCATTGGGAAGTGGGTACTTACTTTGCGGAGCACTACGTACTTATATATGTAAATATGTTCTTCTGAAGCCCAGACAGGTAATTTTTCCATCCTCTTCCTACAAAATAATTCTTGAAAACCGAAAAAAAGTATTTATCAATTCTGTTTTTACTTATAACTACCTTGCATTATAGGAAAAGTATTCAAAAATTAAAAAAAAAGTTTTGTCGCTGCTACTTATTTGACAGATACATATATAATACTCATATATTGGCAGTAACCTATCTGCGCAATGTGTATAAATTCAGCAATCAAAGGGAGATAGTTTGTAAAAATTTAATCAATGACTAGCTATTCAACTAAAGAGAAAAAACATTATGTTGGCTCAACTCAAAACGGAAGTGATATTTTTACAATATTCGCAATGTCGTTTATTTGGAATTTGTTTGTTCTTTTTTTTTTTTGATGAAGATTTCTAATTTTTGCACATAGTATATAATTTAAAAGCATATGCTTTTGGTCAAATGAACTATAATTTAAAATAAAAAATAAATAAACGAAAAATTTTGAAATGATAAAAAAAAATTAGAGTTTGAATACTAATTTTTGGCTACGCCACTGGATTTTCTTTTGAATTCAAGTGTCCTTTTTGACTTACGTTTACTCGGTTTTCCTTTTCTAATTTTATATATCTGTACTGTAATGTTTACTGACTGCACTTGCTCATACTGCCAATATACATATGAGTATTATATATGTATATGTTATTTGAAGTGCCTTGAAAATAATGTATGTAATAAAATTTTGATGCGTCATAAAACTGAAAAAAAAAAAAAAAAATTATGGTCGACCAAATAAGAAGCACCCTAGCATACATACGTACTAGGGATGTAAATTTTGGGCATTTTATTGATCGCGGGATTTTTGAGATCTGAAAACAAGATCCCGGCATCTCGAATTTCACGAAGTTTTGATTTGTAAATTTTAATTTGTCAAAGAAATGTAACACGTCTGTAATAGTTGTATTAGAGAATTATGCAAAATAACATTAATAGAACAAACAACGATTTGTTGTAGTTCATGTGTGTATTTATTGGTCTTTTCAAAAATAAAAAATAAACAAACGTAAAATTTGACACACACAAAATAATTTATACTTCAAGTACAAATATACATATTTGGTACAGAAGCAAATGCAACTACATAAAGAAAAACTATTTTTAATCACTGTTTCAGACCAATATTAAATAGTAATGAGTTACCATTCAGTAAAAAAAGAAATACATGAAGTAAAAATTAAATACATCACCCATTCCATTATGAGCGAGTCATAATTATTTCTTATTTCGATTAAAATGCAATATTTAAGAAATAAGAGCTTTAAGTGTGTTATCTTCCAACCTGTGGCTAATTTTGTTGCATTTAAAATCTGCAGTGGAGAAGCCCCGACTCAACACTTGTTGGTTGGATTGTCGACAAAAAGTTTAATGATGTCTGTAGGGATTAGTATTTTTCGCAACTATTAGAAAAACTACAAAATTTCGTTAACCAAACCCTCCGATAAATTGTATGCCATTCCATTGTTCGATACTCGCTCGTTCAAAGCTGATACAATTTATCTTTGAGACTTTCTGTATTATCCACTTCCAGAACCTCGTCGTTAGTTCAATTAACATCGCTTTCATATGTAGTAAGGCTAATTTTCTATTAGAGGAGAATATTTTCCAGCTCATTTATAATGGCAAGGACAAAACTCAGCCTTTAGGGAGTTAACAAGCCGTGGTATTTGTCGTATTGTGTTATCGTAATACAACAGTTGAAAACTTGTTATTTATGTTTCTCATGTTAAATTTTTCTTATATTAATACAACTCTGAAAGGTATGTTTAGTGTGTTTCATTCGATCTGCCCTCTCTTTAAATCATTTGAGGTTTATTTTTGTTTGCAAAAATGTAAATTAAAAACTTTAAAAATAAATGGCTATTTAATTTACTGTTTTCTGCAATTCCGGGATTTTAATAGACTGATCCCGGGATATTCGGGAGTTGAAAAGGCCGGGAACCCGGGATTGACATGCCTAATAAATACATATTCGTTTGTAGTACATATGTACATAGATATAACAAGTCTTCTCACTCTTTAAAATGTTATTTGCTTGCTGGGCTGTGCTTGTTTGAAACGTTTAAAAGTATTCAACACGTTCTGCCATTAACTGTGAATTTATGTTGCAAATTAAATTGTTAACCAAACAATTTATGGCCACATTTCATTTAAACTGACTTGTTGAGTGTTTGGGAAGTAAGGAATTTCAGACAATCATCTAGCAGTACGAATGTTGAGTAATTGAGAATATGAAGTACTTAGGCTGAAAGTTAAGGCGCTGGCAGTGCATAATTTAGAAATAAACGTATGTATGTGTATTGAAATTTGATAATATCTATGTACACACATGCATATAACGGGTGTTTTTTTTAGGGGTATAGAACTTCGAATTGAAATAACACACAAGAAAATCGTTTTAAGGTCTATCAGTTTGGCTTTACTGGAAGGATAATTTTATGCCATTAATGTTTAAATATGATTTCGGGCATGTGGCTGCCGCGGCTGGCTCGAATAAAGCCAATTCTACAGGTCCAATTTTCAACCACTTTTTCGAGCATATGGGGCCGTATGTCGGCAATAACGCCACGAATGTTGGCTTCCAATTCCCCTTACGTTTCTGGTTTGTTGGTGTAGACGAGCGACTTCACATATCCCCAAAGAAAATAATCCAATGGTGTCAAATCACACGATCTTGGTGGCCAATTGACAGGTCCATTCCGCGATTTTATGCGCTCAGCGAATGTTTCCTTCAATAAATCGATTGTGACGTGCGCTGTGTGGCATGTAGCGCCGTCTTGTTGGAACCACAACTCATCCACATTCATGCCATCCAATTCGGGAACAAAATAGTCGGTTATCATGGCTCTATACCGGTCTCCATTAACGGTAACTGCCTCTCCAGCATTATTGCGGAAGAAGTATGGCCCAATGACTCCACCAGCCCATAGAGCACACCAAACAGTCAGTTTTTGTGGATGTAATGGCGTTTCAAGGGTCTCATGTGGATTCTCTTCACTCCAAATGCGGCAATTTTGCTTCTTGACGTAGCCATTCAACCAAAAATGAGCCTCATCACTGAACAAAATATTGCGATGAAAATCAGCATCGAGATCAATCTCATTTTCGGCCCATACACCAAAATCACGACGCATTGCATGGTCTCGCGGCTTTAATTCTTGCACAAGCTGGATCTTGTAAGGTCGCAAGCCAAGATCTTTGCGCAAAATCTTCCATAAAGTTGATGGACAAAGCTCCAATTGCTGTGCACGGTGGCGAATCGATTCATTCGGGTCCTCTTCAACACTTTGCTCTACAGCGGCAATTGTTTCTTCGGTGCGCACTGTTCGACGTCTCTGCGGATGCGTATTATCACATAGAGTAAACGTAGTGCGAAAACGATCCATGGTTAACCGAATTAATTGCTCTGATGGACGATTATGTCGACCATAAAATGGACGGAGCTCACGGTAAACTTCGCGAACTGAACCATTATTTTCGAAATAAATTTGCACGATTTGCAAGCGTTGTTCTTTTGTCAACCTGTTTATGATGAAATGGCAAACCAAACTGAACATAAATGACATTAGAGTTGCCAGATTTGACCACAAAATGCCAGTTTTATCTCTATTCGAAAAACAAACCTGTAAAAAAACACCCTTTACATATGTACATATGTACATATAGACATGGATATGATGATAGGTATCATATGGAGAGATGACTTTGCATAAATTTGCTACAAATCGTAAATCATATTGTGCAACGTCAGAAGTGCTTATTATAACTATGGAAGATACACATACAAATTTACATATAAACTTGTAAGAAAAAAAAACAAACATAGTTATGGTACATATGCGCTTAAGCGGATTCTTGTGCGTTTAACCTACTACTCACTTAACAACCTAATGAAGTCATTATCGCAACACACAGTTATAAATCAACTTTCACATATTGCATTTGCGTAGGTCCATGTACGAATGTTAAACACAACATCGAGCAGTGCAACAATTTGCTGTTAGCGATAAACGGAAATTACCGTAATAGCCAGCAGCTGCAGGCAACTCTAATGCCATGTAATTTTTATTTTAACTTTTTTAAATGTTATTTTTCAAAATGTAATAAATTTACAGCCAGCTAATTGCATTGCAATCGCATGATAGCAGTTGAATTCGTTGTGAGCGCCTCAAATTGCATACGATTTTTTTTTATTTTACTTTTTGGCGCATTTGAGAAAAAAAAATTCACTCAGCGTTTTCATGCTGCTTCGCTTTTTGCAAATTAAATTAAAAACGAATCAGACTTCAGCGACTTTTGGCGCATTCAGCTACAATCACGGCTCATTTCCGTGGCGACACAGCAGGCGAATGAGACAGAATGAATGTCGTTGTTTGTGCCACCCAAACAAAAACAGAAAGGTGCAGCTTGTATTCTGAGCTTGGCACAGGTGCTGTTGGATTCCTTCACTGTTCACTCACATACAAACGTCGAAGAGCATATAGAAGAAATAAATCTTTAGACGCTCACTCCTCACTCACTTCGAGTGTCGCCTTTCTCAGCACATCATTTCTCACTCCCCATCATCATAGCATTTAGTTACCTCACACAACGCTTATAAAAGTGTCATCGCGCACACTTGTCTAAGCGATTTTTGATTACACTTCCGTCGGAAATTATCATACATCCTTCAGCATGAATAATTTTTATAGGAATCTCATGCGAGCGACATCACACAAGCGCAGACAGACTAACTCCTGCTCGCACTCACCAGCACACCATGACGCACACACCTGGGCTTATTGCTTATTTTGTTACTTGTCTGCCTGCTTGCGGCACGCACTCCTTGCTCGTCGTTCTGAGCCAGTAGCGACATTCACTCATTTATACATTCATTTATTTATTTATGTTCACTTGCGTGTTGGTACCGCCTTTGAGTTTTACTACGTCATCCATGCCTTCGTCGCACCTGCTTACGCTTAAACTTCGCTAACACTGTATGTTAAACGCCTCAGCGGCCTCTTCAAAATGCAATAAAAAATTGTCATTGATATTGATATTGTTATTGTTATTTCCTTTTCAGTTTTTTCAATTTTTTATTTTTTTCTTTTAGTATTATTCTTCACTCACCATTGCGCCGTTCGTTGATTGCGTGCATTGAACACATTTCAGTTTTAAGCTTTTTCTTGAGTGCTCTCTCTTTTAGTAGCGCCTTCATTCCACTTCATTAAATTCATTCAGTATAATCGTAAATTATCTCCTATCATAGAGCTGGTAAAACTGAATTGTTTAAGTACACAATGAAAAGTAAAACGGTAATTTTAATTTTCAATATGTAGGCGCTTGTATGAAATGTCATCGAATTTTAATTTAACAAGGCAAATGTCAACAAGCAATTATCAATGAAAAATATTAAATTTATGTAAGTATATGAATGATGTTAGAATAAAATTTAAATTTTTTTTACATTTTTACAATTTTAAAGCACTGAAATTCAAAAATTTTACTATCATTAAAGGTCTCGAATTTTAGGAGAAAAAGTTTGGCGATAACATCAGGTAACTGGCAGTTTTTTTTTATAAATACAGCTGTTCCCTGCAAGTTGCTGCCTCAGTATTTACCATTAGGTTCTTAATTTTACTATTAAAAACGAACGAAAATATATATTTTTGTTCACATGTACATATGTATGTACTCAAAAAATTTGCTACATTTTGATTTATGTACAATCAAAAATGTTTTTCATTACAATTTTTTTCACTAATTGCTTACCAAAATTTTGTTCATAACTCACTAAAAATCGCTTGATTTAAAGTTAACACAAAATTTATAAAAAAAATTAATTTCAAAAAAATAAAAAAGTAATATTGCAAGAGATTTAAACTTCGCAGTGATTTTTTTGAAAACTCGATCTTATAGTTTTTCTCGATTTCTCGTAGCCTAACCACGTTGAGATTTAAAAAAACCATTTTTTTTCGATGTAAACTTTAAACGCGTTTTTCCCGAAACACGATTTTTAAAAACGGTACAGGATATATGTATGTCCTACAAATTTGAACCGATTCCGAAGATTTTTACACTCAAATGCTCGCAATCTAATTCTCTTGGATCTATCGTAGGATTTTTCCAATACATAAATTTCTTTTTTTTTCTAACAACTAATGTAATGAAAAACATGGGTAAAAATGCCATTTTTCCTTCATATAAGTTATCATGATGCTGCAGTAATAGTCTGAAATAAAAAAGGATTCCAAAAACCGTTTTCTCGACGTTTGTTCAAAGTTTGGCATTGATAATAATTTGTTGCCTGCACTATTTATATATCTCGGTGTTTTAAGAGTAGCTCCTTCATCGCATAAGTACACTTGAAGGTATACAGGTATTACAACAGATTCGAAAATTTGATTGATTAGCAGAGGTTTTTTTTGTTTTTTAATATATTTTTAATGTTTAGAAGTTCTGATGTACATTTTTTAAGTAATTTCTCTTCTTCTTTTTTCTTAGTCTTACTGCTACAGTGATTATGATTCTTTAAGACTTCAAGTCAAATTAATTATTAAATTTACTACGAACACTTTCAATAGTTTTCCGTCGGCACCAATTTTCCATTTGATGTGATCTGCGGTGCCGAACTAATTTTATTTTTTGAAGAGAAGTTACTAAGCTCGATTTAAAAGTAGCCAGTTTTCGATTATTTGTCATATTCTCTCTTTATGCAATATGCTAAACAAGTTCACGTTTTTCAGTGAAAAATCCACGATTTGATGGGAACAATCTATTTTAACTAATTTATTTATTATCACCAAAATCGCGATTTTCTCAGTGTACGACTTTTTCTCGTAAGAACTTGCAAAGAACTTTCACCTTATTTACCAATGACTTTGTTGTACCCGAAATAAGCAACTCATTAAAGGTATTTGTAACTTCTTATTCAATTAATTATTTCGACTATCAACGCTGTCGATCAGCTTATCAAAAATCCGACCTAAAACAATAAATACAATAAGTATCATATTGTTGGCAATTACTTTCTATACTTGGCACACTGAGTTGCTAATGAATAAACGTGGTAATAAAAGGTTCAATTAGTTGTGCAGTCCGCCTCGCCTGGCAAGCTTAAGTATTTACTTACAGGCAAAGCATTGTTATTCAGCATCGGATTGGTAGACAAAGGTTCATAGAGAGTGGCAGAAGTGCATAGCAGAGACGACAGCAATGCTTCGGTACTGAAGCTTGTGTTTGATTGGTGTAGGTTTATGCTGACGTTGCTATTTGTATCCAATTTCTACTTTAGTTTATGCCACAGACAAATTGTTGCAATTAGTGTGTTTGAAGTCTGGGCGTTTTTATTTTGCTTTATTTGGATTTTTTTCCGTCTGAACTGGAACAAAGCTTAAAAGTAATAGTGACTTTTTTGCAAGATATTTTAACATTAGGTAGGTAGTTGCTTTCATTACAGTTATATATTTATTAAAAACTATTATTTACGATATTTGTTGGAACGATTTTCCGTCATCCCTTGTCAAGTTTGGTTTGGAGACAAACCGGTTTCGGCGTTGTGCCATCTTCAGTGTCAAATTTCGTTCTGTTATTCACCTTTGAGTTAAATATCATAATTGTGTCCTATTTTTATTTCGCAATTATGATTTAAATGTTATATTTTAGAAAAAAAGATAAAAATCTAAAATCAGTAAAATAATTCCAAGTATTTGTATAATATTATATACATAAATTAGTGAGCGAAAATATTATAACATATAATTTTTTTTTTTGTTATTTTTAATTTTAGAATTGAAATACAGCTCATTTGGTTTCTATTCCAAATATAGCAACCCAACCTGCGAACTTTGCAAAAAATTGGGAAAAACTGAATTAACTTTCTTTTAAAATTTTCAAATAAATTTCATAATCTTTCTGAGTATGCAGTGGGTTTTATTCGTTATTTTTGTTATGATTTCTGCCAAGTTTGAATTGGTCACAATTTTTGGTAATTTTATCATATTATGGAACAAATATTTATTACACATTTAGGTGATTCACAAGGTGTCATGAAATAATATGTCATATAATAAATTTGTGTGGATATATAACTCGTATGAGCAAACTTCTTATTTTTTGTCTTATTTCGAATATAAAAAAAATTTGCCGCGGGAAAATGTGAAAAATAAAATAATTACTGAACTCTGCATAAATCAGGTTGTGGACATGGGTTTTGCAGATTCAAGTAAGATATAAACATACATCCTTATGTTATGTACGAACTTTTTATGATGAACATGTTAAGCCTTTTGTGCAACCGCAGAAGTATTCACTTGGGAATTCCAAAGCCGCAGAATAAAAATCCCAAAAGTAAAATTTGAAATGAAAACCAAAACAAATAACAGCTTATAAAACACGATAAAATAAAAACATTGCAAAATTGTATTTCATTACTACTCAATTCATGAAGCAAGCAACAACAAATTTTTTTAAACCATTATAAAATTTATGATATTATGACAATATGACTCTTTATGACACCTTGTGAATCACCCAATTATATTTACAGAAAAATATGTCGTGATACAACATTTGCATTCCAAATAATAAACTCTTGGGAAATATCGCAAACACCTCAGCAAAAGTAATCACAGGCTACATAATTTATTGACTTAAGCATATCATTTGACCTACTATCGAATAAAAGGCTTCTGGAAAAAATGTAATATGCCGGAAAAAGAGGAAACTATCGCAGATAGTTTCAAAGTATTTAGAACTAAGAAAATTGCTGGTGAAAATACATGAGGAAAAGAGCCATGCAAATTCTTTCACACAAGAAGTTTCACAATGTTCAAAATTGGGTCCTCTCTTCTTTATAATATATATAAAAATAATAATTTGTTAAAAAGCCTCAGCAAGACTCAATTCTGCAACGGGAACTTAATATAGACGCAAATTGGTTTCATGATAACGAATTGTCACCTAATTCATTGAAAACAAACATGGGTGCACGATAAAAACTTAATTGGTTGATAAGTAAACCACTTAGGAGTCAAAGTGGACAAAAAGACCTAAAATGGCATGATTAATATAGTATATTAAAGAACTACAAAAGAAAATCAGAAGATCCCAATTTATGCTTAGACATCTTAGCTGCTTCTCAGTATGTAAAGTTCTAAGATTATTATATTTGCTAAGTAGATAAATACTCCAACCGACAATCCTCTTACCAAAAAAAAAAATCGAAATATACTCGACGTAAAATCGCTTTTCAAGTGTACAGCATAAAACGAATTTTTCGTTGATGAACGTTTCAGGAACAAAACTCGAAGGCGTCTAGAAGGGTGATTCCGAAGCCCGAAATACATAAGTAACTATGTTAAAAATATACTTAATGTCGCACCGCCAACTAGTTATATAGAATGAACTGCCATCAGATTAGATAAATCTGTGGAAAAATGCCAAAAAAAAAATTTTATAAAAATCACTTTTTCAAATCCTTAGATATAGCTTAAAAATTAAAAATTATCTAAATCAATGTGAAGCTTTATTTTTTCCTTAAAATTTTTTTTTTGTTACTAAATTTTCTGTAAGCGCTGTAATTTTAACAAGGAATCCTTCCCTAAATATAGAATTCAATACTTACAATTTTTATTAATTCAAATACTCATTTTTGAATAATGACGTGAGAGAATTACAAAGAGTATTAATGTAAACATACGTTTGTACGTATCAACTGTGAAATACGTCGCAAATATTCTCCTCACAATAACGATGCTTCCGGCGACTGTTGTGTAAGCAGAATTTTTCGAATCTCGATTTTCTATGCTAGCCTGCTCTGGCGTTTCTATATACATACAAGTATTTATCTGTATGTAAACACGAGTACATGGTAATTGTTGGTGTTGTATTAAATCTCTGTCATCAGCCAACTGTTTGCAGCCAATAGCGACAGCCTGCTAATGCAATTCACATTTAGCTAGTCACGTACGCAAGTAAATCAATTAAGTTTGTCATAAATTTGAGTATCAATATTGCATTCATTCAATTGGGTTCACTTTACTTACAACTTTTTATTCATTTGCACATTTATGGAATTTATATTATTTCAATACGCATAAATTAATTCAGTTTTCATTCAATGGCTTTTCTTTTGCAATTTCTTTATCGTTTATTTGAAAAAGAAATGAGGTAGGCATTTAAGCTGAGAATTACATTCTCCCGTTTTCTATGAGTTAACTGTACATATCAATGAATCTAGCTCTGGGTTCATAGACTATGTTACAAAAACTGAATATAATTTAAATTAAACTCTATAATAATTTGCTCGACTAGGTAACTTCATTTGTAATCTTGTGCTGAGTATAAAGTAAAAGCGGATATTTTTTTACCTCACTAATTATTTATTTTATACATTAAAGTAAAATTGTGTGCGGCTCTCGAATATTATTACCTCTGCCGACTAAATGAAGTTTGGCTTTTAACATAGGATATTTTAAGCCCTGATGGTGCATTTAAAGAAAATTTCGAGATAATATTATTTTGATATATTTGTGTTTCAATCATTATTACTTCATATATTTAGTCCAAGAGACGGCTGCTCGATCCCACTCTACATGTCGTCCCGACACAAAAAAATTCAAAAACCATTGGTCGTTGTCTCAGGTATTTTCAAACCGCCGACTTGCCAGATCTTAAGTGTGGCGTCATCATGGTAATTAATTAATGAAAAGTCATAAATCGACAAAAGTATGTTACATATTTTCCTGCAATAAAATTTACAGTCTTCGCAAGCTTTTTAATTACCCATTTCGTGTCCCGCCGTGTAATTTTTCAAAATTGTTAATCTCAATAATAATGTTTTTAAACTAATGGCGAGAACTTGCCAACATTAATTTGTGCTAAATAAAAATTTTCTGAGAGCGAATAGCTCTGATGCGGCAGTGCTAGAATTTCGAGATAAAATTTTCAGAAAGCTTTCTGCGAGCGTGAAGTTTAGACAAAAAGAAAAAAATTCAAGTACGGATATTTGCGCGGAGAAAAATGGATATCATGCACAATGCATGAAAAAAGTCATTGTTATTAATTGATTTTAAACACAAGTATAGAAAGAAGTTTGAGGAATTCTGCTTTCCGGAGCAAGGAAGTAATATGACGTGCACAAATGTAAACTAACCTCACTTTAGTGCTGTTAATGTTAAGCACTATCAAAGCGAGACTCCTACAGTTTCCTACTCAGTGCCAAATCATTGCATTTTACAGTATTATTAGCATTTATAAGCCTATTAAATATAGTTCTTTATTACTTCAGTAATTGCGTATATGTTTAAACATGATGCTGGCTTCCTCAAGGCTTCCAAAAATAATAATTTCTGCATCATTCGTTTTGTCTTCTTACCTGCCAAAATAAATTTCAAAAATTTTTTCGACATATGCACAACATTCATACCTTTACTCAATTGCAAATTGAAGCGAAACGCGTGCATCGCTTTTCATGATCTTTGTCTCATTTTGCTCATAGGTTTGTGACTTTGCGAAAAAGTAACTAGACTTGAAACTTATTTCCGTTTTGTATTTTTTATGAATTTTTATTTTTAACTTAGAAACTGTTGCTTGTATAGGATAACAATATATAAACAGATTAAGGGAATTGTAATTCTAAATTTTTTAAAATTTATTTCAACTAAATCGGGCTAGTGGCTGTCGAGCTATGTCAAACAACAGGGCCTAAAACGTGATAAATTCCCCTATACGATAGTACTAACTTCAAATCGATATTAAAAATATTTTGGCAGGTAAGAAGACAAAACGAATGATGTAGAAATTATTCTTTTTGGGTCTAATTTCACATACAGTTCTCAGAATTGAGTTCACAAATCATGTGTTGTACTGTGTTATACATACATATATGTTTTATTGACGTTTTATTTCTCATTATTTTCTTTATTAAATATAGCTGCACTAATGTCGGGCATGCAAAAAATTAAATTTTAAAATGGATAGTTAATAACATTTGATCAACATCGCTAAACCACATTTGATATTATTACCTGCATATATGGCATTGAATTTTTATTTGTGACAACTTTCTTTACGAAGCACAGCTGCATTAAGAATTTTTTGAGTTGTCCCACCTATTTACAATATTAAGTTTGTGTTGCGGGTTTGATTAACACCCGCCGTATGCGTAAAGATCAGCCAGAAAACCGATGTCCCTCTTCCTCTGTACCTATTCCGCGTGCATTCGCTCCAGCTCTCTCACTACAATACGCGCGCCGAAGGGGCAACTTTGATTCTAACCGACTTGCAACGGGGTTAGGCCTGCATTAGGTTTGGCAAGTCCATACTTTTGAAATGGGTAATTAAAAAGCTTTAGAAAACTGTAAACTTTATTGCAGGACAATATGTAACATACTTTTGTCGATTTATGACTTTTCATTAATTATTTACCATGATTTCGCCAGACACCGACAAATGGTTTTCAACACTTCGTTTCGGGACGACATGGAGAGTGGGATCGAGCAGCCGGCTCTCCTACTAATTTTAAATTACTACCAGCTCAAAAGAGAGCTCTACAGTAGTTGTTTGTTAAGGGTAATTGTTTCCAAAGGATTTATACATTTTTGATATCACGTAGTGTTGCTAATTTTTGGCTAAATTTTAATGAAATTATGAAAATATATTGGGAAACAGGGTCAAAATAAAAAAAAATAAAAATTTTTTTAAACACATAAAATATATTTTTAATATGTGTAGCAAGGTTGTAGGCAGTATATATTGTTTTTGGCGGGGTTAAACAAACAAAAAAGAAAATTTGTTAACTTCCTCTTATACAGCTACTGCCTGATTCTGTCTTCTTGATAGCTTATCAAACAATTACAAATATTCAGATGTTTATAATTTGCTAATATAATTTTTCAAATGTAAAATTAAGCAAAGAAAAAACTTCAGGAACACAGAATTTTTCAGTTATCGTAAATAAGGAAGCGAAAATTCACAGGTACGCTTGTATAACATTTTTTTAATGCCTTAACAAAATATTTTTGTATACGTAAATGTATATACTCCTATAAGTATGTGCGCCTGTTTCTATAAAACTAATTACTTAAAAATTTAATATATAAATCGTATGGAATTTTTTGACGAGTACTCTTTATGGAAAGATTTATTTTAAAGAGTAAATCGAAGGAATAAAGAAAATACTTTTTCACCAAGCAATAAGATAGAGGATCTCTTGTATTAATGCCTGTTCTTTCTTTTAGGATATAGGCGATATGTAGTAATTTTATTTCACCAATAATCCACTTTAAAAGTGTGCATATTTCTTGGAATATTTTGCTGTACTTTTCATTGATGTTACTGTGAAAATCGTGATAACTCGTAATACGGTTTCGATATGCTTAATTACTTTTGGTAAATCAAAGTAAGGGGAATGGAAAATGTTTCCTATGGACAAAGTAAACGAGAACACTATCAATGTCACGAATAGACTCACAAAAAATTCCCAGCTGGTAGTAGATTACAAAAATGAACCGGCTTTAGATACAGCATCAATATCTGAGTCAAGCAGTAAATTTTCAAGAGCTGCAACAACCGCAGAAATCATTAATTCAAACTGAGTAATCTATCATGATTTTCCATCCAACTAGTAGTGCAGCGTGAAATTAATTTCCATGATTTAGCTTCCGGAAATAAAGATTTAAGAATTTTAGACAAAATTAGTGTTCATTTAGCTGACCTTTTGAAAAAGGATGCAACCTCATTAAAAATATTAAAGCATTGATATCAATAAAATGGAACAATTCCTGTAGTTGTGTCAACATTTAATGGGGGAGAACCCCTCTAACCACCCTCCAAATACGGCCTTGATATGTTGAACAAATATCCACTGCGACCTAATTATTTTAAGTGCATATTTAAAAACTCAGACATATTGTACAATAACTTTGTTAACTAAAAATCTTCTGTAATATATCCATTTTCAGAAAAATGTCATTATTACACTGTTTGAAAATAATATCTTAATTTGTTGTATCGCGGTAATTATTGGTTTCCAAAGTGTTGTTCTTTAGCCCTTCAACATAAAATACTTTTTTGAAGGAGAAGGATGGGAACATTAAAATATACATAATTTTACGTAAATATTTCTCCTCTTTGCCCTAAAAACTCGAGTTTTAGGATCTATTATTTGAAGACCATATATAATTGGAAACCATTAATTACATGCAGCAAAACTACAGACATTTTTGAGAAATCTCCTCAATACTCGATAGCGACTTTACAGCTGATCCGGACTAACGAGCAAATTCGGATTTGCACTGAAAATTAACGGTTTACACTTCGGATAAAATTTTCAAAGGTTATGGAGAATTTTCGATTGGAAATTAACATTGAATGAACAGACCGATCCAGATGGAAAAATGTTTAGAGCAGAAATATGAACAAATTTTGAGCATTTCAAAAATAGAAGTGTTCCTAAAATCTTCTATTATATACTTATGTATATACGAATGTATTGATTATTTATAGTTTTTTCCAGCAACCAGGGTGCAGATTTAGTCGGGTCAGTTGTGTAGCTAATTTCTTTTTAGGTTTGGCAATAAGTAAGCCTTCTTCAAAATCCGTACGACAAAATTATATTGCAGAGAAACTAGAAAAATCATTTAACCTATAGTTTTGTAAAATTTATAAACAAAAAAAGAAATATTTTCTATTTATTATGATTGTTATGTGATTAACTTATTTGTTTTCACAATTGTATTTCTCTCAAAATTGAAATGAAAATTTTGTAACTTTTGAATAGAAATTTGCTTAGAGGAAATGGTGCAATTGATTTCGTGCCGACTGCAATGGGTCATTCATAAATTTTTGCATATTTATTTATTCTGCTCAAAACCATAAATTTTCCACATATATTTTTATATGGTTAATTTGTTCCGAGCTAATATAAGAAAATGCAGGGTTTTGTTTCTTTACTTCACTTCCCTTCAGCGCATATCACCTTATAACACCTCACCTCAGTTGAACTTACAGCGAAGCAAATTAAATTATAAATAAAATTGATTTCTTAAAAGAAAAAAAAAGGTTCAATACAAGAAGCATTTACAAGTACGGGTATATAAAATGAGGTATTTGTAAAAAATCTAAGCGATTTTTGCTGATATACATAAGTAAAGTTAATAAGACTGTAAGCTTATTTAACCAAACGCACAAAAGCACACACAAATTAAAATGGAAGTTATAGAAGTAGTATGTATGAATGAACAAGTAGATATAAATATGTATTTGAATACATTTATTTCTCTATGATCCTCTATGATTTAAAGCTGACCAAATAAATAAAATCCCGAAATTTTCTACCAAAAATAAAGAAAGCCCACCACAGCCGTTCTAGAGTAAGCTAATCCTCCGGAATTGTAAGTATCACGCCATATCGTGTCGCATGAATGGCTGTAAGCAAACTCAACTAAATGAATTAGTGGCGCGACGGGGTGGCTGAGTTATGGTTTGTTGTACTCAGTGCTGGTTTGCGGCGCTTAACGAAATTATACGCTATTTGTGAAAATCGTTATTGAATCTTATCAGATTTTTTCCCTCTTGTTTTGCTCTTTTCATCAGCCAACTATTTTTAGTGGCAATTTATATGGTCTACTGGTGGAACAGACTGTGGTATATAATCCAGCTATTCTCAATGAACGACAAAATAAATGAATAGCTAAATGAATGAGACGCACGGTGGCGGGTATAGTAAATCCTTTGCTGGAAGTTCTAAGCATTACTGATGGCATTGGCAATGGTGATGACGATGATGTTGATGTTGACTCGTTAAATGCTGCTAAATTATACAAAAATTTCAGGAAAGTGGTTGCGGCACAATGCAGCTGGCTATGCTGCTAAAGTCATAGCCAACGTGCTTGGTCTGCAACACATACCTTCGTATATATATATATGTACATACATACATACGTACATAAAGTATATAGAGAGATCGTAGCGTGGTGTAGATATCCACATTGTGACATTGTAAATCGTTTTTGTGCCACAAAATTTATAACTCGCTATATTAAACGATTTTGCCATATCCCCCCACTTACCATTTGGGTAATATTTTCATGACTGCGTATAAAGTGGAGGGGGGAGAGAGGTTTCGATGGAGCACAGTACGATTCATATCAGCTTTTCAACGTTTCTTGTTATTGCTACCAATTTTGTGGTTGTGGTTGTTTTTGGTGTCCAATAATTTTTTATACGCTCATACCAAAATCTCGCCAACACTCCACCATCGACCTTGCTATCTACTTGGCATAATGTATTTCGGCGAATGCTTTTATGAAAAGTGGGTAACGTTTATTTTGTTTAGCTACTCAACTCTAAGAGCATCAACACAGTCGCTATTTAAAAAGTGGCAATCGTTTAGAATTTTAAGTAAAAAAAAGTACTTTTTATTTATTTGTATTGGACTATAGATAAATTGTTAGCTTTACAATATTTAAAGGGAAATTTTTAAGGCAATAATGCATTTTCTCTCTCACAATCTAGTTTGTTCTGTTTCCAGACAAGTAATATTTTTTCTCTAAATATGCCAATATTAAAACATTTTTATTTTAAAAAACTGGAGAATACTGCCAGAGGTAACAAATGTAAAACACAATATCTGTGCATACTTTGTTTTGACATGACACAAAACAGTTACATTTGTTCTTATATGATAAAAATAAATGATGAAAAAAAGATTAACAATCTTAAACGTTACTTTATTAGACGTCGATTACTTTAGTCAAACATTTCGATAACTACCCGATTCTGTGAAGTTATTGACATTGATTTATATTCCAATTAATGCAGTAAATTTATGTATGTATGAACATATTTAAAAAAAAATTTTATCGGGATTTATAGTATGGAATAGCTGTTGATCAGCATAAGCAAACATTTGCGGTTCAAAGTAACTATTATTAAAGAGCGTAGATTAAAAGAAGGTGCAAGATCCGTTCCGTTTCGCTAATAAAATATCTAGTCTTTTTCACCATACTGGAACGAATTCGACATTCGTTGATTGATGTCAGAGTCTAATTCGATCTTATTGGATTTCGGTGTGGAGATGTGGGCCGGTTTAACTAGCCACAATCAACAAAACGTTCTTATTTATAATGACTATTATTTAGAATGATAAGCGATTTAATTAAAATTTGTCGAACAGATTATATAAAATCTCTTCTAATTAAAAAAAGGCTTATACAAGGCGAATATAAAAAGGAGGCCTTAGAAAGCAGCTGATTGATTTGATTTTTCTATCGCCGTGATAGAGCAAATGTCCAAATCATTTGTTTGTTGGTTAGATTTGACACTCGCTGTACCGAAAGCAACAACAAATTACATGTACTTTTTTTTCTTAAACATTTTCTGCCCCCTTTATTATTTTGACTTGGCTTATCCGATCAAGCTCACTTAAAATAATATATGTATGTACATAACTGATTCTACAATAAATTCTTTAAATTTTAAATATCGAAAAAATATTTTCTTATTATTGCTAACCAATACTCATTCTACAGAATTTATTTCGAGCAAAACAAAAAGAAATTTTTATTAAAAAATTATTCCAGTGTCTGCCTCAACCAAAAAGAAATATATTTTGTAGACTAAAAAAACAGAAAAGTTACAAGCAAGGCACATTCAATAGGTAGCAGCAGTACAAAAATTAAAAAAAAAAAGTTGAGCTCTGTATATTTTGTTTTTGCTTTTAAAAGCTAAAGTTTCAAAAATATTTTAGTTGTACTGAAAGCATTCTTATCACAACGAAACTCAAAATTTACAATTCAAATTAAAATAAAATATGAAAAAAGTTCAAAAAAAAAGTTTGCTGCGGCTACCTATTTCATGTGCCTTGGTTACAAGGAGATAAAATAAATATAACTAAAAATATGAAAAATAAAAATAAAATGAAAATGTCGTGGGTGCAATTAGCACCAATGACAGATATAATTAAGCATATAAAGGTGAAAAAATGAGCACCAAAATACATAATTAAATTATTTTCGACTTATATTTATTTATCACTATTTAAACATTATCATTTCATAAACAGTCCATCTGTAACATACATCATTTAGAAAAGATCGCTAAAAGTTCTCAACAACTAAACAAATTTCAAAAACTTTTCAGCAAATTTCAAACTTTTTATTCAGCACCTACTCCTAATTTTTTTTAATTTTTTGATAAAACGTAAAAACAATTCATGAAATGAATAACATAAAATTTTTAATTTAAGTATGCAGTATTATAGCCTTGCAATTTTAACCTACCAAGGTGCAAGTTTCGGCTGAATTAAAAATTATCAAAATTACAGCGGTCATACAGCTGATTTGGCAACAAAAAACAAAGTAATAGACGTAGAAAAAAGTGCAACAACAAGTTATACACGCTTTAAAAGGCATACGAATTATGCAGAAAAGGGATATGCAACAAGAAAGAAGATACAGATTGCATCGCTGCTGCCTTTTTATTATATATATAACAATAACCAAATCATTATTAGAAAAAACTACCAGAAATACTTGTACGGATTTTCACAAATTTTAGTGTTATAAAAACGTTTATTATGTAATGTGAGTTAAAAATTACTGTGTTAAAGTAGTTGGTTTTATAACTAACCTTAACCAATGTTATGTACAGCCATATATATGTACCTTATATGTTTTATGCCCGCTGTGTTCGAGTGGGTAGCGTTCTTCTTATCCCCTTTCTTTCCACGTGCGAGAAAATTTGAATTCTATAATTGAATCGTGTAAAAGCTCTTTTATTTCAATATCGAAATTAAATATTTCAATATTTTGTCTGCGTAATTTTAGTAAAATTTATCACGATATTCCATAGATGCAGTAATTGTACAAAGTTCGAGTTCATTTACCACTCTCAAACATTTTTCCACACAATTGAACTTTAAATAACCAAATATAACAAAAACAACAATATGCCAACAAACTGCAGCGCATAATAATAAGCAAATTTGAGGCTTGCCAACGAGCACGTGCGGCAATAGTGAACAAGGCAATTTGCGCCCGCCCGCTGCTACGTATGATGCTAATGAAATAATTGACTACAAATTCCAACAGCACACATACACACACAAGCACTCATATTCACAAAGAAAAACTCACAACACGGTTGAGTGGCGCATATGCTTTCATAAACAATACCAGTCAGTAGCAACAACAAAACAAACTGATGTATGTATTGTGACTTTTAAGCTGACACCGATGAAGCTGCCACATTGCATGACACGAACACTCACTGGGTATTCAGTGTGATGTGTGAGTGTGTGTGTGTGTGTGTTATTCATCACTTTTCAGCACACACCAAAGCGTTATAAGGCTCAAATAGATGCCGTTTGTATGTGTGTGTTTGAAAATTATGATGTGATATCAAGTATTTTGCTACAGCTGAGTGCGCATCATTGCTATGTTTGGCAACTTTTGTTGTTCTTTTGCTGCTTCGGTTACACTAAACATGCTAGCTAGAATAGTATTGGTGCGGCTGATGAAGCTTATCATCACTTGATTACACTAACTGCTGATGAGTGCTCGAAGCAGTTGATGAAGCATGAAATGATATTTTATTGTATGAAATGTACCAGTGCAGTGGCAACATTCGCCGTGCAGCACAGTTTGTAGTATGCGAGCCTTTCTGAGTGTTCTACTGGACGTATGATTAACTTGATTTTGACATGTGTACATACATACATAGTTTTGCGGTTGTTGATTTAAAGGAAATGGATATTTCATGATTTGTTGCACCTTTGGCGCAAACGAGTTGACAGGCGCTGGATACACATAAGTCGAGATGGATTGACAGAGCGGTAAACAAAAGCGCAGTGGAAGTCAAGCCGAGCACAGAACGTGTGTGTGAAAATAATAGCAATACACTCTGTTCACAAATTACAGCACGAACACATATAAATATGTATATTTGGAAACATTTATTTATCCTCCAATTATTTAAAAATATTTTTCAATTTAAAAAATCGCTCCTACAAACACTATTAAAAACATTTTTTTTAATTTCATGAAATACTTAAAAAATATTTAACTTTTGAAAAAATTTAGTAAATATTTAATAAGATTTCATAAAACATACAAAAAACATTATAAAATATTTTTATTTAAATTTCGAAATTTTTATGAAATTTGATTACATTTTTGTAAATAGTTTAAAAAATTGTTGCTTATAGCTTTTGTTAGAGAACTAAAGATTTTGTACTTGAATTAGTTAGTTGAAAAATGTAGCGCCGAGATCTATCAATATGTGGTTGTGCTATAATTTGTGAACAGTGTATATAAGCACGGCATAGTTAATACACAATTTGATGGCAGTTATGAGGCAAGGCTGATAGCTTGGAGAGGAGATTTAGTTCATTTGTTTTTATGGAAGGTGTACCGGCAGCTCGTTATTTCTCTTTTTGTGTAGGAAATTGAATTTTCGTTGGTGTAACCACTCTTAAATTTGTTTATAAATTTGTTTTATTTACTTGTGTGGTATACGATGGTTTAAATAACAGCGAAACACACTTGCAATAAAGTAAATTACCCACAAAAAGGGTTTGTACTTACATAAATAAGCACATTACACTGTGCCAAAGGCGTTATTATATTTTCGGTCCACAGCGGGCTTTCAGAAAAAAAAAAAAGAATTTTCAATAAAAATCCTTTGTATTCAAGACTTTTGTTTTATAAAAAAGAATTTAAATAACAATTCACCATTAATTTTTGGGTAAGCAGTTTTGTTGCTCAATAAATTTTAGCATCGCAAGGTGGAAGTTTGAAACTGTTACAGGTTACAGTTTTTTTTACTGACAGTGTTGCGTATGCCTGAAACATGGGTTACATGGAAGATATAACAGATGAGCGTCAATGAATATATTGTCATAAGTGAAGCGTAATTTAGAGATACTTCAAGCCTTCATTTTACTAAACTAATGTTAAATGGGATAACAATATGCATGCGCAAATTTTTTCTTTTTATAAAAAAAGGTGCAGTAACTGTAAGCTGCGCCTGGTAGATGACTTCAGACTGAAGTCGAAATATTGACTCAACAAATATATAAAATAATACATTTTATTTGTTATTGTTTGGCTTACGCTTACGCTGTGTAAGCTGTTGTTATTTTTCCTGCTTTCCCTTCACTACTTACTTCAATCAAGTGCGGCTGTACTGCCGCTATTTCTTCTTGACTGTGTAGTGGTTGTTTGTACAATTTCTATTTTGTTAGAATTTGTTTGTCTAAAGCTGGTTCATCCTTTTATACATTTTATTATGAAGGGAAAGCAGGAAAAATAACAAGAGCTCACACAGCGTAAGCTTAGCTAAATACGTTTCTTTGCCGGCTGAAGTAATGCGCATGTTGTTGCGAGTTCGACTCCCGCAAAAGCAAAGAAGAAAGAAGTCTATTGAGGAAATGTGGTGATTTCCGAAATAGGACTATAACTTCTACCGTTTTGAGTATTATTGTTTTTTCCTAATAATTTTCCAATAAGCCAATCGGCCTTAAAGCTCAAAAATATTTAAAATTTAAAAAAATAATATATTATTTAAATGTTTTATTTTATTTCGGCCTTAAGCTTATCCAAAATGGATAAATAATATATATTAGTTAAGGCCAATATAACCAAATCCACATGAGTACTTTGTAGCTTTGTTTTTTTCACGAATAGCCCTCTCTGCAATTTAAGAAATCATAATAAAATCCATACTTTTTATAGGTTAAACTTTTTTAGCCAGATGTTTTTTTTCATATTTAAACATAATTTTTGAGAAGTATAAATTTTTTGCTAACTTTATTAGACTATTCGTGAGATTATGTAAACTAGATGCGTTGCAATAACCTTAGATATCATTGAGATGATCAATGTTAAGCCAAAATAAAAAAAGGATGGTTAACTTTTATTAACAATGAAAGTATTTACTTTGTCCATCTCATTTACTTCCTTGCCGCCAACATATGCAATTCGTCAGTCATCTAATTTTGAACACTTGAAAACATTTTTTGTTTGTTTGATGAATAGGTTCCGTATTCAAAAAAAAAAACTTCAATTCCATTGGGTTCGTTACTATATTAACCACATACAAGGGGTTATTACAGTTTAATAAATCGTTATGGATTATAGGTCAAATATACTAATTACGACAGTCGCTCCATAGCAATTGCAGAGCAACTACTTCATTTTATATTTTTTTTTTATTATTATGGGGATACTGAGAAAACTGTATATTTTGAAAAAAAGCCAAAATTCGCAAACACACTGAATCAGATCATATAGGCGGCACCTTTCACCAGCTTTATTAACAGCTACATCGACGACCATGTCCCTGCGTGTAGTGAGATAATACCGCGCTTTAAACTACTTTTGAGTCAATTTAAATTTCGTTTGAAAATAGTGCATTTTTTGGCTCAAAAGTTCGGCCAAAAATTTATATCTTGGCTGTTTTGGTGTCTTTCGCTCGAACATGCAAGGCCAGAACCCCTTTAAGAGGTTGAAATCTTTCATTAATTTGTGCGCACTTTCACGTGCCTTTAATGCAGAGATTTTCCTGACTTAACCAAAAAATGCGCAGAGTTAAATAACGTTTATTGTCCGTAAAAAAATATTTTCACTATCCGCTAAATTACAAATAACTACCGAAAATCGAGAGTTCCATGTCCGATAATACATTTTCCAACCCGCAACTCAAAGTCAATAAACAAACCAAATAATTTGCGTTAGAGCTTTAGCCCCTGATCATAGTCATGCACAGATAACCAACACACATACATACATATAAGCACTTACTAACACATGCGTGTATGTGTGTTAAGTATTTTCTTGTCAGTAAAATTTATTCATCCGTTTCATCTACAATTTCCAGCGTTTGTCATTGCGTTGTCTTCGGAGTTGACGTCGCTGTTCGCGTCGCGCTGTAATTGAGGAGATTGCATTAGGAAATTCGCCGGAAATTAAAATACACTTGTGAGTAAAAAATAAATCATCAAGCGAAATGCAGTTGGATGGCAGGAAGAAGAGAACGTGTACTCTTGCAAATAGCTGGTGGAAATGTTTGCAACGTGGCAGAATAAGAGGAAAAAAAAGAAGAAAATCTGCTGGGTTCCCCTACTAAATACGAGGTTGATTTAAATACATTTGTTTGCAGTACAGTGGTAAGTTTTAAGGCACTTTATACAAAAAAATTATCAGCGAAATGGGTATCAAATCTTAGTCTTTGTTATATACGTACATATTTCATTACATTAACACAACTCTTGCATGATTATCTGTTTCTTTTTACAGGTTTTGGATAAAAAAAAATTATCAATAATAAGTACATATATGTTTATAACACGTTCAATAATGATTTTACTAAAAAATTTAAGCTTCAGCCCAGTAAATTGATTTGCATAGTAGCATTCTGAGGCGAGGCTTGGCATAATAACAGAAATATATAAAAGCATATTGCTTATCATACTTTAATACAGCTTTGGATATTTATTTTGCTTTTTTATGTTTACAAATTTTTAAATAAAAAATATAATAAGAGTCAAAAGTTTCGAACTCTGTTTAAAATTTAGAAAGTTAAAGACTCAACGCCTACAAATAATTATTTATTATGGTAATTTTTTTACTGTGTATTTTTTTTTTGTATGCAAGAAATAGCAACATTTTTCGGTAACGATTGAACACTTACAACTTGTACCTTACTATATTAATTTGAATCTAGAAAACTACATATCCGAACAATTCTTTGAGCATTTTATTTTAATTAAAAATTTTGATGAAATTGTGTTAAATTATTAAAAAATGTGTATATAAATGTGAAATTATGTTTTAAAATCAAAATATAAGAAAATAAAATGTAGATACAAATATAATTAGCACATATATACAGCTCAGTGTTCGGCCGAGCTTCTCCTACGTGTGCGTTTTTATATTCCACCGCAAATGTAGGAACCTACAATTTTGTGCCAACTCCAAACGCAGATGAGAAGCTTTTTCATGCCAGAAATATGCTCGGAGGTTTGCCATTGCCTACCAAGGCTTGACCGCTATAAGAAAAACAAATTTTCTATGATTCAGATTTAATTTGCCCTGGCTGAGATTAGAACCTCGACCACAGCGACATATCAAGTAATAGCTGGAATACAATTCGAGTCTTCTTCAGTCTAAAGATTAATTGAAATGCTTTTATAATTAATTTTTCTCCGCTTTTACTTCCCGTATGTTGAAAACGCATTTTAATTTGTTAATTTTGTAGGGAAAATAGGTACAGAATAGTCTTTAAAACAAGGTATTTCCAAAATTTTTATTATATTTCTTGACTCTTTCCATTTGACAACGTATTGTTTTTTGTTTAAAATATTCTATAGTAAAAATTTAATTAAAAACCATATTCAATTTTTTCAAAAAAAATGTTGGATTAAAAATTTCGACTTTGGCAAATTCATGTTAAATATACCAAAAAAAATTAATTTTACTGTAATGAAATTCAACTTCGAAATGTATTAAATTGTTTGAAAGTTTTTAAAAACTAAAAACTCACCCCAAACTAAGTCAATATTTGGCGTGATCTGCGACGGAAAATTAATAGTCGGCACACAAATTTAATCTATCAATTAATTTGAAATTTGTTGAAAATGTTGTTTTTTCGATAAAGATCGCTTTATTAATTACTTAGACTTAAGTAAGCGTGAACTTTTAAATAAATATTACTCAGATATTACTTACATACATATAGATATATTCGACGAATGCGTATTTAAAAAAAAAATACTAAGCAATAAGTGTTTGTTTGTGTACACAATTTACAAAACTTAAACATGAGCCGAAGGTGATCATACTAGTGCTCCTGTCGTCGGTAAAGAAGTGATATTTCACTCCTTTTCCTTTAATAATAATAATAATAATAATAATAAAACTTAAACATAACAAAATATACCTACGAATTAATGCAATCGCATACAATTTTCAACTTCTATGTATGTACGAACTTTGGATATTTATTTAGTATTGCGAATAGCTCTACTGTGTTCCATAGCAAGTGTCCAAAGTCTTGGCATCCACCCGCACATAACAAAAAAAAACGTAGAAGCAACGTTTATGACATACTTTTATTTTTCACATTTTGCTGTGACATTTTTTTTTCTTTATTCTGCAAATATTAACGTAATCCCAAAATTTTCATGCTACTTTAGTACAACAGTTGGATATTTTGTCGAACTTTCTAAGGACTTTTATCATGCCCTAAAATTATCCCTTTTTAACACTAGCGTTATTAAATTGGTTTTTTCGACCCATCAAATAAAATATTTGCGTATTCCTTTTTTTTTATTTTTGTCTTATTTCGTAAATAGAGAAAAAACCGCATTAAAATACCAACAACAGATAAATATCAACGAAAGTTTTTAAACTTTTGAATGAGTTAAAAAAATGAGTAAAAATTTAAAAAAACTTTATAAAAAACACTAAAAAATATAAGAGTTAATACTTATGACGTTTTCTTTTCTCGAAGTAACGTTGCCTTTTTGGTTTTTTTTCAAACCTTTCAGGGCGTTGTGTGTACATTTCCCACTATTTTGGACTCTGACCAATCAGAGTTGCAACAATTTCCAATAATTTAGCCATTTTTCAGGAAGACAGATAGCCTAAAGCAAAAATTAAAATGTGAGAAGGCAACATTTTTTTCGAGAATAGAAAACGATATTAGTTTAAAGAAGTTCAAAATATTCTTTACATAAGTATTTTTATTTTAATAATATTTATTTATTTCCTATCTACGTATAGTAGGTAAACTCGTATAATTTTTTCTTTTATAAATAAGAGTTAGATAATATTTAGACTCCCGTGCCACTTTATTTTATGAAATAAGAAAAGCTGTGATACAAATGGACACAATCAATTAGCTAATAGAAATTTTAACTTTCTTGTTCTTGGTAAACCTAGTGTTAAAATGTACACACTCTAAATAGCAAAATAGTGCAATCCAATCCAATCGCAAATTGCCTCTTTGTCCTTTCTGCTGGCCATGTGAACTTAGCTCAGCTGAAATGTGCTCACTTTCGTACACTCAAACATTGAATATATACGAAAATATATATAATTGTTTGTATATATAATGTAAAAACTTACTAAAATATTTTCGCCCAGCGCTAATGGAGTGACAGTTGGAAAAGAGTTATTAGATTTATACATGCACGCTGAATGCTGAATTTTAATCGCTTAGCTAAAAAATATGTCAACATAAAATAGTTTACGGCACATACATATACACATACTTATTCGAAAGCACATACATTAGACTATGTCAGAACAATCTAATAATGTATTGATTTCATTAAAAAAAATTAGTTGTAGGTCATAAAAGAAAAAATGAAGCCAACATTTTAACCATCTCTCTCTCTTTAAATTTCAATTGCCCCTATCAAAAAAAAGGTTTATATTTAATTAAGTGCCTCCGTTACTTTCCTTTTATTAAAATATAAATAAAACAGATAACAATATTTTGATTATGTGATTTTGTAGCCGCGTCAATTTTAGTATCAAAAAATGTAATTTTGAATTCGCCGCAAAATTTTTCATTTAGTTAGATGAAAACAAGCATGAAAAAAGTTTCAGAAGGTCGTCATAACAAAAGAAGTAGCTTACTAACCGAATTCTGTAAGCTGTCTCAGTCTCTAATAGATACAAGGCCAGTTGGCATTCGTTAGTTTCAAAATAAAGCCTTTAGTCTCAAAATAAAGTATCTAAATAGTGACCTGGCGATGAGCAGGTCACAAAAAAATGAAATAAAAACAAAAGAAAAAAACGTGAAAGCGAGGAATAGCAATAATATCTAGCTCATTTTGAGACTTGAGATTAGACTGAGTTACAGAATTCGGGTATACAACTAACGCAATTAATATCAATTCAAATTTAGACCATATCAAAGCAAAATAGAATGGGCTACGAAGTTGCACACCAAGAATGTAAAATAGTTATTGTTTAAAATGAATAAACTTTTGGCTTCACGAACGGCAATTAAACTTTTCCTATGCGACGGTCAAATTTTATTTCTGACACGATCTAATATACATACATACATACATACATACATACATACATACCAAATACGAAATTTTCGTTTGCGCAACTCTCAGCTGCATTGCTGTAAGCTTTGTAAACAATGTACGTGATTTCAGATTTTTCGTCTACTACTTACTTCCTTCAACTTCTACTAATTCGTAGCTTTGTACATTTGTACGGCTGTATGGGTAACTCGTACGCTAAGGCGATCAGTGCAGACTTTATGGGTGAATCGCAGATATTAGGAGCGCAAACACATTTTAATAGTGAAGTATCAAATTTATATTAAATATTCTATTTTCAAAAGCTAAATGTTGATAAAACTAATTTTATTAATGGGATATTAATAATTTTAATAAAGAATGACATTATTAAATTTAAAACTTTTAGTAATTGTCATATAAACAAGATGAAACGAGTGGCGTAGGATAAAAAACTCTTGAGTGAATTTCAATATGGTTACTTATTTGATTTTAAGTTTAAAGAACTTTGAAATTGATAGTGAAACTGAAATACAGACTTTTTGTTAGATTCTGTATAGCTACTTTTTCCCTTGTTATATAATTCATTCCAGCAATACATTTTCTTGAGAATTGGCCACTTTGTTCTCAGAACTTAAGCACTTCTGTGAGTTTTAAGTTTTTTAGCCACTTCATTTTAATACACTAAAGTGCTAGTCTGTAAAAGTTGATTTTTGAGAATTTTTCATTGAGTCTTTTATTGCTTGATTTTTTATATGGAAAAAGCTGGACAACACCTTTATAAAATTTCATATTATTATATCAAAGTAAAATGCGATTTAAAATTGTAAACTACAAATTTCTAAAACTACTAAAAAAAAAGTTTGATCTCTTAATGCAAAATCGTTGAATTGATTTTTTTTTTTAATTTTCTACATGGTTTTGAAACTTGCGTATATGTACATATATACATCTATACATTCTGGTTAGAGAATCAACTGAAATTTAACTGAAAAGTAATGTATATTGAATAAAAGAAAAATATTTCTATAATTCTTCATTATTACGACTTATGCATAAAGAGAGTGTTTCTAGATTTGTTACAAATACGTACAGTTCGATATTGATTAGTAGCAACTCATCTCAAACGGATATCATTGTAGGCAAATCTCCGATTCATATCTGTGAGGTGTAATAAAGAATTCATTGATATACATATGTACATACGTTAGCACTAAGGCAAAATAATTTCATAAGTCGTTGCCATGTAAGGTGAGTTGTTACTCGTCATTGTCGACATGCTCAACTGAAAGGGAGCAGGTCAATCCATAAAAAGGAGGGAAACATTATATAATTCTGGACTCATTCCATTTTTTTTTGCAGGGAACTGCACCGTCTGGACTTGCATGTATTTTTTATTGGTTTTTTTTTACAGACATTTTTTTTTATGAAAAATTTAATTACAAATTTCCTTTAAACTTTTATAATTCTTTACTGAAACCAGGTCCGGCCACATGATTTCTTTGCAGGGGGTTTTATGTAAAGTCATTCATAACAACCAATAAAATCATTGTTTTATTTAGAGTATTCAGCATTCACATTACTAAATAATTCAGCTTACAGGAATACAATTCATCAAGATACAGATACAAATTCTTTTAATACTGAGTCAACAATCGCCGCCGTCGTAATAGGCAAAACAGGTATGATTACTAGAACTTGATGAAAATTTAGAAAAGAAATGGGTGGTTGAGAGCGTCTGTTTCGAATTAGGCGTTTTTTGATGACTGTACTTTTTTTTATATTTATTAGTTTCTCTATATTGAGTTCATTTTTTGAATTCATATATTAAATGATGCTCGCTTCTTTTAAATAGGTGGTCTCCAATAGCCACCATTGGGCTACCTCAATAATAATTTTTACAGAGATTTCAAAATATTTTCTTCCATTACCCCTGTTTTGTTGAAACCATTGTGATGCGTTATATGGAAGAATTTATGGAAGAGCGTCAGTAAAAAGGATTGTCCACAATCAACGGAAATTCATAACCACTTGCATTTTATCATACTAAAATTTAAGAAACTATAAAACCAGTAGCGGATGCATATTGTACTCGATCTCCAAGAACGATTGCCAGCAGAAACATTGGACGTTTTTAATCTAAACCATGACCCCTCAACTAACGACCTATAACCGCTCCTGTCTAAAAATGTATCACTTTAATTTGTATTCATATCTTATTAGTTAAATTAATGATTTCAATATAAGAATAATTAAATTCTCTAAGGTTGTATAGCATACGGGACATACATTTGTGCAGTAGGCAGCAGAAAGAAATCCAAAGGCGAAATTGTTATTAAGAGAAATATTGAAAGTTCAATTCGATAGTTGCCGAATCACATAAATTTCACATACAAATTCATACCTTCATACACATTCATATATAGTATATTAGCATCCAAAGCATTCTTGTAGTGAGAGGAACCAGCAAAATTTCTATGCTTAAAAAACAAAAACAGACACAATTCAGGCTCAATGATTTGTTCTTCAAAGGAACTCTACGACATGACTAGCTCTGACAGCCAAAATTTCAAAATGAACCTTGGTAATAAAAATTTGCGATGCTGACAAGCAAATGATACAAATTTATGCAATGCGAGCTCTAACGCAAATTACGAACAACGTTAGGTCTACCATTTTTTTCGTACTTGTTTGTTCGAGTATGTTTTATGTGAGTGTGATGGAGCGTGCGCTCGCACACAAATCCTTTTAATTGAAAACGCATTAGCGACGCTCGTGCCATTTGAGGGCAGACGCGGCTACCATCAGCAGCACCAGCAGAACTCGTCTTCACTCACCGCACCGCACCGCATCGCACAGCAACGCGTCTACATTCAACTGCCTCTCAAATTCCCGCACTCACATCACTCAAAAAAACCATTCACTTTGTTATTTGGCGCGTCTGCAACAAGCAGTTCTTTTCGTAGAAATATTTTTTTTTTACATTCGCTACATACATACATATGTACATATATATCTGCTCCAACCAAACCTTCGATGTTCGAAGTTTTTTCGTGAAACCCTGCTGATGCGCCCTAAGCCAAACTATCAAATGCGCTAAGCTAGGCACTCAACACTCGGCGCCTCGTCACCATTTATTCATGGCAATCTGCTGAAGCTGGTGTTGGTTGGAGTTTGTGGAGGTGTTGCTGGCAGTTTGGCGGCGTAGTTGGTTGTTGATCCTTGGCCACCACACTGTTGTTGGCAATATCCATTGCTTGCAACTGGCGGCACTTGGTTGTTTGATGAAGAAAAAAATCAGCAATGGTCTCAAGCGAAATGCGAAAAAAGAAAATAAGCATTACGGTAACAAACAAAAAGAAAACTAAATATTCTGCCATAGCAATGGCAACAACAAATGGCAATCAAGCGACAGCGAATGAAAATCAATTGGAAATCTTTATTGGCAGTGATTGAACTTTGTGCTGTGACGCGGCAAGCTGATCCTATTTTCTACAAAAACAATATTGATTTCTTTTGCAGTAAGCATTTTAGGCCTTACGGTTTGCTGTAATATTTCCTTTACTTAAAAAAAAATAGTTTCCAGTTAAATAGTTAGTTCTGTTGCTTTGGATTTTATATACGTAGAACTGCCGAAATTAAAAAAATTTGCTCAAAATTTACATAATATGTTGAACTTCTCTGGTGGTCTTAATAATTAGTTCCACATTTTACTAGTAGTAACTACAAAAAGAAAAAAAAACACAGCAGGGCTTTTGTTTCTTCGAAGAAATAAAAGTACAAAGACATCTGGCTAAATTTAGTGTACGTATTAGACTTTGTTTCAGAACTCTTAAATTAAGCAAGTCGAAATTATGTAGCTTTTGGAGCTAATTACTTACTAAGCTAAATAAAATTTTCTATAAAAATTATCATGCAGATGAGTATAGTTCTGTTTTATTTATGAAATTTTTATCAATTAATATATATACTAAATTGTCGTTCGTCTTATAAAATCAACAAAAAAAAAAAACAATAATTTTTATAAGAATTTCAAACTTGTTTATGAGTATTATTTATAAGTATTTGTCAAACTGTTTTGATATTAAATATATTCAAACATTAAATGCAGAAATTCTTGAAAACTTTTATTTTTGCAGAATCAACCAAAGTTTTTCCACCTGAATGAAAAGAGAATCAGAAAATCGGCGGCAGTCTCAATCACATTTCGCAATTGTCAGTTTTACGGTCGCCATATATATTTGATTTTTTTGGCAACTAATGCATGCAACTGGCAGTCAAATTTGGCACACTTCAGTCAAACCAAACTAAAGCAAAATAAATTAAAAAAAAACAACTCACGTAACAAATCTAGTATGGAAGTGAAATCAAATGACTCTCGTAGCAAATAACACCGATGCAATACATGCATAGAAATTTACTATGCTCATGAGTAGTAAATTCCTAGTAATATTGATAGCCATATGAATGCCGTCGTTTTGACTGTCATTGAGTTATTCATTCTTCGCCTATTTCTATTTATATTTCTATTTCTACCTCTACTTCATTTTTTGTTGGCGTTACGAATGTGTTCGATGACACCCGCATTGCTGTGCAAGGTAAATGAATGTACATATGTATACTTTGTATTGACGATATTCAAGTTGGCTATGCAGAATATGCATTTTAGAGCACTGATTTTTTCGATAGAAATTCGAAACACATTTGATATCTGTAAAAAGAATTTGTAAATTATCACAAACATATACGAAATGCCAGAAATATTTGTTTATTAAGTTTCTTCCTTCTTGTTTCTTTTTCTCAGAAGGAGAGGTGCAGAACAACAATTTCTTCATGACACTTCTCACCAGTGTACATCCAACAATTTTTCCTATAAGCTGGAGAGTACATACCTACATATGCAACCGCAACCGCAGCGGAAAGCAGTAGGCTTTACAATATATTAATTTGTGTCAAATAAAAATCAAGCAATACTATTAAACTTTTTCAACAGAGAGATACCTTTGTAGTGTACTGACTTTTACATTAAAAAACTTATTACCTGCAGTAATTTGTAGTAACTTCGGGCTTGCGCCATGTTATGCTATATTTGAATGGGCTACAAAACATACCAGAAACAATTCTTAAAAAATCCGATCAAAACAGTTTGAAAATAGTGAGCTATTTAATTAAATAAAATAGAAATATGTACTGCGAGTATATAAAAAAAAACATTTTTTTCCGTCCTGCGGAAAGAAACAAAATTATGAACTCGTTCATTATACTAAATGCTCTGCTCTATCGATGATTCTGTCCACAGCAACAACTTGATCTAATGCCTCGCAACTGCATAAACCTCGTAAACGTTTTTATTTTTGTATGAAAAGCCGGTTTGTTTACGAGGTTTACGCAGTTGCGAGGCATTTGCGAGTTTATATGAATACCCATAATAAGTTTAAAAATTTAGTATGTTTATTTTTTATTATCCCCTCAAAAATACGCTATGTGCCAAAAGTGGCAGAAGTTAAAAGCCATTTCCTGAATAGTTGCCAAATCAATGCAACATGTTGATAGAATGGATGCGATTTTGTTACTTATTCCATGAAATTAAATTTTAGAAAAAACAACGAATTTTTTCGAATTTATTGCTCAGTTGTGACTTTTCTAGTAAAGTATTGCGATCATTTGAAGTTGTTTCCTCGACGACAGTATCTTCAAAACCAATACCAGGATGCGTTCAGTTGACAAGCGCTGTTTGTTTACAACTTTTCAATTGAAATACATTGAATGTCACTCAAAATCGTACAGGCGCATTTTACTTCGACATTTTGGAAACACTAACACATTGAATAAAAGACATTTTATTCATTTTTAACAAAACATAAAATATTTTAGGTACATTAATAAAATTGGCAGCAGTTCAATAAAGTGATAAGAAAAATGTTCAGTCAATAAAAATCGTACAGCTTATTTTAGTATATATGTATAAAAATAATACAGGAATGTATTTGGCTTTAAATTTTTTAATTCGAATATTTTGTTGAAAATGCTTTGTTGCTATCTGCAGCTTGCAATCGTTTAGCTATTACAGCAATTGGTTTTTTTACAATAATCTGGAGAAATGCCATGCCATTCTTCTTTCAGTGCTTTTTTTTTAAGTCGGAAATGTTGGAAATTTGTCTCGATCTAATTTTTCTTTCTACATGGTTCCAATTATTTCGATGACATAAAAATCGTTAGGTTGTCCTTACGAATACTTAAATACTTCCACTGATTCATGAAGCTATCTAAAAGTGCCAAATTTCCTATACCGTGGGACGACATGCACCCCTTTACCATTAGTGATCTTCCTCCGTGTTTCACTGCCGGTCGTCAATTTTTGGGATTCATTTCTGTATTTGGTTTACGCAATTGTCACGGGATTGTATTGTCCTTGTAAGATATTGTTGGATAAATTATCCGCGTACGAACTCGCTGAATAGCTTTTCTTGACACCCCTGTACCAATTAAGCTGCATCGTAAGTAAGTTAGTCTGCGGGCTTGTAAAAAAAGCCTTTACCCAAATAAAACTAAAATAAATTTTTTGCTGCAAAAATGTAAGCACTTCCTACATTTTCATTACTAAATTATTTCAAATTTAAATTATTAATTACAGTTTTGTATGCCATTAGATAGTCTGGCAGCATTGCAGATAAGCGGCCGGTTGTTAGCAATTAATGAATTAATATAACTTCCAACAATTTATTTGGCACATTAACATTTTTATACATATATATGTATGTAGGCATAACTTTGCAGATTTATAAATATGCTCATACGTTTTCAACAGACGACACATCGATGTGTCAGAAAGATGTTGCTTTCAATGAATTTTTTATCGCATCCCAAATGAATATTTCTGTTTACACATTTATAATTGCAAACAAACATAACCTGTAGAGCAATAACTCGCTACCATACAAATGTACACAATTTTTTTTTTAAATTATATTCAAGCGTACGTCCACATTAGGGTGATTCATACAAAAAAAAATTGTTTTCTTGCAAACAGGCTCAAAAGTTCCAATTTAAAAGATACCAGTTAAAAATTTAACCCTTAAGATTATTATTAAGACTGCGCGCCATAAGAACAACATGAAAACAATTTTTTCTGCACTTTATTAATTTTATTACTAGCCTTTCGTGTATCATAAAACGGATCATTTTGTCTATTTTTGTAGAGAATTGAACGCCAAAAAAAAAAAAACCAAATACAACTTGTTTCCATGTTTCTAACAATTATTGATGTGTTTTGTCATAATCTTACTTAGCACACTGTGAATAGCCTTATTGCCTGCATGTATTTTGTGGCATGTATTTAAATGATTTGCCATTTACACAATCTGCTGCATGCCACAACGAAATTATTCAAACATGCTGCAGGCTTAATGAATACCTGAATATGTGTTTGCTACGCTTGTGGCATATTTGAATGGAATAACCGTAAAATACACATTATTTATAAAAGCTTGCAACATTTATTTGAAGGTTGTGCAAGTGCAAGTACTTAATTACAAATATATGTACATAATAATTTTTAAGTTTTCAGAGCATAATTAACGAACATGCATATCCAAAATTGTAGATAATTATGTATGAATATATGTAACGATGTCCGCAGGAATTGTACGTTTCATTTAAAATTTTGCTGTAAATATTTATTTACTCCTAATAAATGACGAAATCCATATGCAGACGGTCTGCAGCAGGTAATTTTTTTAACAGCTTTAGCTGAAAAATATAAAAGACACTACAAGTCACAACTTTGGAGCCATTTCGTATTTTCTGTTTATTCTATCCTACGGTATAGACTACCGAAAGCTTTACTTGTCTGATTTTTGAAAAAGGTAAAGTGATATTTGCTTATACGAAAATATAGTCCTTAGAAACACTGGGGAACAAAATTTCGTAGCCTTAAAAGTCAAGATTTTCTGCAAAATAGGAGCAAGAAAAGCGTAGGAGTGTTTTGGCGTTTTTCTAGATCAAACGATTTTAACATATTTAAAGTGACATTACTTCTTTGATCTGTTACCGTTTGTAGATTGTAAAAATCATATTGGTTTGCCAAATTTGCGATTTTTTTTACACCGTTTTTTTTTTACCTTTTTTAGATCGTCTCTTGTACATTAAAAATAATTATATGTTCTAAAACTAAATACTAACATCTTAAGTCTCATGTGTAAAATTCTGAAGATTTTTAAAGAAAGCGTGTAGTAAGCTTTTAATGGAATGGGTGAAAAAATTACTATTTTAATTAAATATGAACATTTTGACAAACGAAAAGAAAATAATACAAAAACAAAAAAAAAGTAATAATATTATTTCTTTGCTTTTTAGAAAATATATTAAGACATATTTTGATATATTTGTGATTTATTTTGCTATTTTGCTGGTTTTGCATCAATTCAACCCAAAAATACTCAAAATCCCAGATTTCATAAAAATTTAATTTTCCCATGTTCGTCACTGAAATCAAAGTTGTATTTAGTTTGTACTTAGCTTTAGAGAATATAAGTGCTTTAAAAGTAGGATGTCAAGTGTCTGATATTTAGTGCCAAAAGCTCAGTGATGATCTGAAAAAATGAAAAATATCAGAAAATAGCTATAAAATAAAATTGCAATTACATTGGCTAACCAATATGATTTTTACAATACACAAAACAGCATCAGATCGAAAAAGTTTTTAAATAATTGATTAAAGCTACCTTAGTATTTTGTTTTAAAAAATCAATTTATCTGTTTTAGTATTCATTGCTGAATTAATCATAATAGGGTTTTTAAGAATTTTCTTCCTGATATCCAGAAGTCCTAGAGGTAGGTTTTCAGGCATTTAAATTACTCAATTTTAAGAATCAAATTAAATAAGAAATTTTCGTATCTCACACGAGTCCCCTGTGCATGCACATAAGTTCATTGATTTTAATGACAAATTCAAAATTGATTGCTAATACGAAACTTAATTATATTGTGAAAAACTATACCTTATAAAGAAAAAAAAATTAGATTTAGAGAATTAAAAATGTACTCATGAAATCTAATCTGTGATCATCTGTTTAAATTTTAGCGATAACTAGGCATTAAATATTAATTTAATTTAATTTTATTCAGTTTGTCGCGACCAGTATAACGATTTTTGAAAAAAAAACCCCAGGAATGTTTCTGGACAATTTGCAGACCATTTAATAATTTGTTTCGAACAATCAGAAGTTTATTCCGAACAATTCCCAAAATGAATCTCTTATTCTAGAACTTGTTCCGTATTAGCCTTTAAAAAGTTACAAAATAGGCTCGAAAATAAAATTTATTAATTATTTACTGATCGGAACTTACCTACGAAATTTTCCTGAAATTCTTCTTCAACAGATCCTGAAATCGTTAAGACGTAAACCAAAATTAGGCTTGAAAGAGTCACGATATCCTCTAGAACTAAAACCGGAATGGTCCTGAAAAAAGGCGTGAATAAGTCTCTATATAGTCCTGAAATAATACCGAATTTGCATTAAACATACCCGAAATGATCCCAAAAAAGTTTCGAAATTGTCCCGAAATGATCATGAACTAGTTCAAAAATAGTCCCGGAACTATTCTAATTCTTCCTTTGTATGCATGTGAAGTAGCCAAAAAACACTATTATCATTTGTTCTAACAGTGCCGATTTGTACAAAACCTTATTGCACTAGGCGAGGAAAATTTGTAACAAACGGAAAAAATATGCAACAACCAAACTGAGCAAGTGTTGTTGCACCATCTACATGTGAAAACACAAATAATGTTACTTTCAATGAAACGAGACTGGAAAGAGTTATCACTGCTTTTCGCAGTATACACGTACTACGAAGTTTTGAAAGTTTAAAAAATTGCACAAGGAGCATTGGCAAATTTTCAGAAATTTTTATGGACAAATCCGAAATTTTTTGGCAACTTAATTCTGTTGATTAAATTTTATAATTCAAAAGATTTTTTACAGTCCAACGAACTTGTTACTTAAACGGTGAAGATTATTCTGACAAATCTATTGAGATGGAATACGTAAATTCTTGGTCCGTACTTACTCAGCGATTTAATTAGCTTACACATTATTTCGTCTCTTTTGATTTCATGTGCAATGGTATAAAACTACCTTATAATTGACATTGCCAATTTGATGCAAACATTTTATAAAATACATTCTCTCAACTTGGTTTCTTCTAATGTACTTTTTATTGAGTATTTTTGCACACAATTAGCGTTGAAAAAGAATATCAACAACTTATAGTTAATAGCTGAAATGGAAAATTGTTCACAAAAAGTTTCCAAACCAAAAAAGTTCCATCGGTGCCCGTCAAAAAGTACACAAAACCTTTGCAGCGCAGTGCCTTTTTTAGTGTTTTATAACTTCATTGAAAGTGTAGTTGTGGAAAATATTGTAGCTGTAGAAAACAGTCAACACAAAGATTTAACTGTCTCAGCTATTATACTTTTCGGCCGCCGCATTTTCACTTCATCATTATTTACGGCATTTTGCAGTCCGATAACTTTGGTAATAACTCATTGCTTTTTCTGCTCCCATTTGCCACACTTGCCAGCACTTGCAAGTGCTCAATTGTCTAAGAGTATTTTGACTTCACGCCTGTACACATATTTAGTTGTATTTCTCAGTCGCAGCTCCACTCCTTGGCGGTGTTGTTAGACTTCGCCCGCGCTCATTTGTCAGGCGCGACGTATGTACTATGTTCGCCTGCTTCAAGAAACTCGAGCGCTTTTCGTTGCTCCTGTCATACTGTGAAATTCTGCCATAAGTTGAATGCAATTTCCTCCACGACATATTCGTAACAGCGCCGCCTTTAGCTTATTGCTATCATATTCGTCGATTTTCGTTCATTGTTCACAAATTGCATTATTGTTTGTTGTTGTTGTATTGTATCACTGCTGTAAGAATTTTGAGTTTTTTTGGTTTAGTTTTTGTCTTTCCTTAGTTATTTTGCCGTTCGGCATGAATGCACAATAGACAATGTGGCGCCACTGCACGTTGTTGCATCGTTTCTCATCTTTTCGTTGTACTAAATGTTTATTTTGTTGTTTTTGTATTATTTTGCTACATTTTATGCCATAACATTGTTGTTGCTGTTGTCATATGCTATTGTTGTTTAATTTTTCTGCTAAACTTAGCAAACGCTGGCAAAACAGATTGTTCGCTGCTCAACACTAATGCAGCCGGTACAACAGGGCGTATGATGAACCTGGTAGTGTTGCTGAGGGCGGTTGCTCTTGCTGCGCGCCATTGATGCACGCTTCCGCACATTCGCTTTATCGAAAGTTGTCGGCAACATTTGCTACTCAATTCCTGCTCCTTCAGTTGCTGACGGTGTGAATTTCTTGCAAAAGTTTCTCTCCCTTAGCGTGTTTGTATAGCAAAAGTTTGACATGCTGCAATTTGCCTTTTTTGCTGTTGTACTTGCATTTTGCCGCTATTCGTTGTTATCTATTTAAACTTTTCATTTTTCACAGTTTTTTTACTTAGCTGCTTGTTGTTGTTCGTTGAAAAGTTCAAAGTTTTTAGCGCTCGCTTCCTCTTTGGATTCTCAAGCAAATTTTTGTGTTGCCTATTGCTAGGCGCAAATTTTGTAAAAAAAAAAGTGAAGTAGAAGTAATTGTTGTTTGCTTCTACCTTACCTTTTTGTCCATAACTTTGTGAAATAAAACACGCAACAAATTAGTTAATAAATCAGTGATAAGACAATTAACCCACAAAAGTTTGTGAAAGCTAAGAGCAGGAGCAGAAATATTTATGGTTGAAAATTAAGCCAAATTAAGTTTAGTACTTATTTATAAATGCTGTTTAATCGCGAATTTTTAGCTGCATAAAATAAAAATAAAACTTGTGAGTTCTGCAATTTTTCGGTTGCAGGCGGCCATTTACAATAATATGCTTATCATCAACAATTTTGATTCGTATAATTTTGCTTTGTTACCAGAGAACACATATTACTGAAGCTTATGTCATTTAATTGATTGATTTGATTGCGTTTGATTGGAAAAAAATAATATAATTGATATTGACTTTTTCACAATATCAAAGTCTTACTGCATTTTCGTCTCTTATTAAATGAATAAATATTTTTTTTATCAAATATTACGGAATTTTTTTAAATAGAGACTTAAGCACATTTTCGAAAAAGTGTATGTAGTTTTAGTTGAAGTAATATAAAAAACGAACGAAGAATGACAATAAAGATGGCACAACGCCGAAATCGGTTTATCTTAAAACCAAACTTGACAATGGATGACGAAAATTCGTTCAAAAATCAATTATTTCACACCCTGTCGGAAGCTACAACAACAAAATATCAGAATATAATTAAAACAAATATTTTAATATTTAAATGGAGCTAAATGATGCAGGAACACCTTTCGCCCATTGCAAAAAAAAGCGATTTTTTTTACAAAAATCATTTGGAGATAGTAAGGGCGTAGATAAAATAAAATAAAAAAACACGTGGGCAATAATTTTGTTCATGATTATTTTAAAGCTATGAAGCTTTATATAAAACAATTATACACCACTAGTATCAACTAAAATCGAGTGGAAATTAGAAGTATTCTATTTATTTATTTATCTGCCTTTCTTCAAGATATTCTCACGACAATTTCGGAATAATTTTTGAGCTTTAGGTCTTAATGTAATGCGATATGGTGATCTGATTAACGATGTGGTGAGATTTAATATATACAGTCGATCTCATTTTAATGCAGTTCCTTTTAAGGTGGAGTTTTTTTAAATCCCCGCCTGTCTCTTTTTACACGGTTTTACTTTTACCGGGGTTTATATAACGACATGCAGAAAGAAAAACCTCAGCGCTTATTAACAGATTATTTTAAAAACTGAAGCATGTTTAATATAATTTAAGTTATAGGTAATCTCAATATCATTTTTTATCAAAATCGTGTAAAACCGAAAGTTTTTTTATATGTATTTTATATGTTTACTTCCCCAAATATGGGATTCGGATGGAAACTTGGTTAGTTTAACGCGGAATTCTTTTTTAACGGACGAAAAAATTAATTTTAACTAAAATGTGGTTATTTTTACGCGAAAAAATCTCTGTTCCAGTGAACCGCGTTAAAAATAAAGATCGACTGTATAATAAAATTTGCATGATGTGTTGATGTCGGCGTGAAATGATGCCATGATATGCTATGATTGGTTGATATGCTGATGTGATATGATGTTGTATAAAGTGATGAAGAGCGGCATCATCATTTTAGATTGTAAAAAACATCTCCTTATGTACAGCCAAGACCTATTTTTGTTAAATTATTTTTCTATTTTCTATTTCATAACGTTGCCTTTATTTCATTTTTAATTTCCTTTTTTGTACGCTTTTTACGATTTTTCAATTCTTAGTGAATTATTGGTTTTTTTCTCGTACGAGGTTGTTAAGTCCAAAAATACCGTTCTGCAAAAAATCCAATTCAATAATGTAAAAAAAAATATTTAGTTTCTTAAAACAATGTGCTGATCATAATTATAAAAAAAATATAAGTCAAATGTAGGCTGTCTCCAAGCTACAGTCGCTAACCTTAAATGTTGAGCTTAAGAAATTATTCTGGTTTTGTTTCATTGATGTCAGTTTTAAAAACAAGTTTCATTAATAAGCAGTTAACAAGTGTTAAATTAGCTAAATAGACAATGGATAATTAAAACAAAAAAAATACTGATTTGAGTTTTTTTCTCATATACTTTTGAAGCAAATAGAATTGCCTTATTCAAATTGAATTTAATTTATTTAAATTTTGTTTGTGAATTATCAGTTTGAGGCAATTAATTGCAATATCCTCTTTTTAATTGAGTGGTGCATATAAATAAATTAAATAAAATAACTGGCGTCTATTATAGTCGTTATACAAAAAGTCGTCGATAAAATCCAGGGAATGATATTTGTTGACTGGAGAATGAAAGTGAGTGAGGTGGCTGAGACTGTAGACATCTCAACAGAGTAGCCACATCACATTTTACACGAATATTTGGATATGAAAAAGCTATCCGTGCGATGGGTGATTGCTAATACTCGAAAAAAGCGCGGATGTACACGTTTGTTGTCCCAATGGCGAAAATCCATGCGACTATTTCCTGTTTCCAAACCTGAAGAAATGGATGTGTGGTAAGAGGTTAGGGTCAAAATAAAATAATTGGAAAAAAGCCGAACTAAGTCATAATAGTTAAAAGGAGATTATGTTGAGAAAAATAATGCTTTTTGCCGAAAAATAACAAAAATTTAAAGGACAAATAATAGAATTAGCAAAAAAACACAAATAACAACCACACAAACAAATTTAAATATCGGCATATCAGTTGCTCTTGTTTGTAGTTGGTTTGTTTAATGAAGATGAAATAAACACAACAGCCAACTCGGCTAGCGTAGCACAGCATTTAGCGTGTTGGCTTTGCAACTCTGAGCTTCTTTGTTCATAGCCTTGGAGAAGTGGTTATGAAAAATAAATTCAATTAATTTAATAAAAAGAAGTCTGATGAGAAAATGTGGTGATTTCCGAAATAGTACTATAACTTCAACCATTAAAAACTGTTGTTGTTTTTTTCACACCAAAATCTTTCATAAACTGGCCTTGAGCTCAATAAAATTTTCAATTGAAAAAATATATTTTATTCAAAAACCTAATGACTTATCAAATCGCCTTCGTTATATGCAATTTTACAAACACATTTACCGATTTTTTCAAATAAGTGCCATGTTGTCAGTCACGGTGGCTTCGAGTTAATGGTCCTTATCTACTTTACGCTGATTAAGGACTTATCTGCGCTGCTAAATATACATCGAAATATTAAGGTTACTAATACCAAAATACTAAATATTTTGGCAAAGAAAAAGGGGAGAATCGATAAATCACTTTAAATCCCTGAAGTTTTATGATCCTACTAATTCAAATGATATAATCATAGCCTAACGATGGTTTTATAGAAATGCATTCAACATTTACCCAATATTATGATATCCATGTTTATAATGGATATTAATCAAATATCTCAAAATATGTAAAATTTTAAATAAATGAAACCCCCCAAAAAATTTTTTTTGGAACCGTCCCTGACAGCACCAAAGAATGTTTAATAGGAAACCAATTATAATCATATATTTTTAAAAACAAAATAATTTTTGCTATCTGTAAACCAAAGATGAGTAACTTGAGTATTTTAAATTCAACAATTAATCAAACTAATATCGCAATAATTATCATAACTTAAAGTAAAGAGGTGTTATTAAGTGATTCCACAGAAATATGTACATGAATAAACTTGTATTTGAAAATGAATCTTCTGTGATTCACTTACAAATTAGTAACATTGTATTGCCTGCTTTCATATTCTTCAGTCATTAATACAATATTGCTCCTACTCTTCATCGTTGCTACAAACGCTGCGACATACAAAATTCATTTGCAATCCATATAAATTCATTTCAATTCTATTCAAATATAAATTTGTCATTTTATTTTATTTTTTATGATAGCGTAAGGCTCCATACTACAACCAACAACAACGACTACAAGGCGCATACTTTGGCTCGGTGCCTCTTATACAAAGGAAAGTGCTTTCATTCGCTTGGATTTCACCACAAATTGCTCGGAAAAAGGCATTAGACGTAATTGAACTTCTTAACGTTTATTCTTCGCCTAGTATTCTCTTTCATCGCTTATTCACAATTTATGTAGGTATGTATGTATGTATGCACGCCTCCCACATCCCCATTATCTTCTTCAGTAGCATCAAAATATTTCTTTAGCTACATGTGACTGCTTTTATTGGTTTGATTTGTTATTTGTTTGTCTACTTTTTTAAGAAATTCAAAGCAATTATGTTGAGAATGTTTCAAAGCTCCTACTCGCTATATATTGCAACTGTATAATTTTCAAGAACAACAAAACAAACAATAAAATCCAAGTGTAACAGCAATGTGTCACGTTTTATTGTGGAAACGTCAAAGCAATAAAAATAAATATAAATTTTCTATAGAAAATAAAATTGTAGAAAACTTAAGCTTATTGAAAAACTTTAGTCACCATTATAGGCGTAGCACTTTATTTACAAATTTTCATTTGCCGCACGACCGCTAAATCAATATGATTGCAGTCAAAACAAAACAATCTACAGTCTGTCAAATTCATGCGTTTGGCAGACAGCGCCAGCTACTGCAACAGCGACTGCGACAGCAAAATCTCAATTAAATGCTTTGCTGCAATTCGTCGCTTGAAGGTAGGTACCAAAAGTTACTGGCGACTAAGCTGTGTAAATATTACATACACCTTTCGCGCACATTTATAAATATGTATGCCAAGCGAACGAAATACGTACGTGCCACCATGCGGTATGTGCCAGTTCATATTCGAGTTTTTTCAGGGCAGTGTATCGCTTCACATGCACCACCAAGAGCAGAGAGAATGTTGGGCCAAAAAACGCAGCCAGCAATTTATTTAGCTTTCGTTCTTAGGTACAATGGTTGCTTTTAAAAAATAACTGATAAATTTATACCTTCACTATTAAAATATGTTTTCAACTCCGTAATTGTAAAAAATAAATGTTTTAAATTTTTTATTCTCCGACCTGCCTTTTTTATGAGATTTAATTCAAAAATTTGTATTCCTTTCGTTTCAATGGAATTTATATTTTTCCTTTATATTTTCTTTGCGATGCCTTACAAACTCGATATTGAAAGTCTAAACACAAAAAATTTAATCGATCTTCCTTAGACTTGTTTACAGAGCTGCCTATTTCCAGGTAGGTCGGTCGTAAATTTATAATAGTCTTGTAATGAAATCACTAGTTGATGTCAGTGCAATAATCACCTCGTTTTCACACTAAGCGATTAATATAGGAATTCAAATTATAAGTAAGGGCGTCCTGGAAAGTCTTTTCTCCCTTTATTGTAATGCGATAACTAAGGGCCTTAATAAAAGGTTTAACTTTTGTTTTAAAATTTACATGTATAATTGGTGGTCGCGTAAGGCAGGCTTTATTTCATTACTCGAAATGAAATCACTGTGTTTTATGGTTAATAAAATAAGTGCTATCTTCTTTATTCGAAAAAAATAACATAATTTATTCTTAAGATTGAAGCATTTATTTAACTTCAGTTTGCTATTATGAATTTTTATTTGCATACACACAAAGCGCCTTCTAAGTCCAAAGCAACGATTCGTATTGCTCTATGTATGTTCCATTTTTTATCTATTTTTCTATTGAAATTCATTTTTCAACAATTGCTATAAAAGCCAATAACTGTATACAAAATTTATAAAAATAAAACAATATTCTTTAAACTTCCGAATTTACAAAAAAATTAAATATCTTAGTACACAGTTCATAAAAGTTAGTAAAGTTCACAATTATCCTTACTTTTTGGTTTTTTTTTTTCCTACTTTTGCTGCAATCTAACGTATCAATCAAATGTTTTCTCATATGTCTAATAAAAGCAACAATTTTGACACAAAAAAAAACAAAAACCAGCTGTGAATTTTAGCGCCTTGAAACAAATATACTTTGTAAAAAAATGGACAGCATTTCATCAAAATTTAATAAACTGCAATTGTTATGTGGTTACAAATTCATTTTGATTTTTGACAATTTGTCAGTACACAAATGGTTTCCATACTAGCTTGCGCTATGATGACGTCAACGCGTCAACGTTCACACTTACTCATCTGCCGACAATCATTCCTTTCGCTGTGTCAAATGAAGTTATTTTGTTAGTAATTTTTTAAGTTTAAACAGTTTGTTCAAAAGTGAACCGCTCTTTACTCATTATAGTGATAATGAACCAATTGCTAGGTGTGTTAGGATTTGTAAACCTATTCAAAATATATTGATTTTACTTTATATATAAATAAGTTTAAAATGAATTTTTTTTTGCTATGCAACTAACTATTTTAATTAGTATGTGAGAATAAAGTTCTGTAAGCTTTATGTATAAATAAATAGTATTTATAAATATATTTTATTTATATTTTCATCTATAAGGCGATTTTTTTTTGACCAGCAACTATTAGCTTACTATGCTAACATAATTATATTGGCTTGTGATTGATTGTTACACTTTCTATTTTGTTGAAATAATTTGAATATAAATTGAAAGTTTTTGCCAGCATTGCCAGCACAATTTTTACTCAAGCGGAAATATGAATTAATTATTTTTCAAAGATTTAGCTATTTATTAGCTTGTGATGATCAAATTAAACACGCCAATTATATTTTTTTTTATAAAAAAACATCGCGAACATGCGTCACATGAAACAAATCTTTTTTTTAAAGATTTACGATAATTTGTTATCAGTTATACATCCATTTTATAATAATAAAATTAAAAAAGCAACCAAACTGAGTACTTGGTAAAACCACAAAATTTAAAAAAAAAAAAAATTTGTGTTTTTATTGAAAGTTTTTGGATTTCTTGCGTACAAAGTTTTCTGCTTGGATTCTGAAAGCTTTTGTAATGTATGCACTCTTTATTAATTAAAATATAATTAAACTATAATGACTGAAATCTAAGTTGTGATAATTTTTGCCGTTTGAACTTTTTTTTGTTGGGAAACTTAACTTTGCGCACACGCTCTTGAGATTTTGAAAAATTATTAATAAGCCTATTTATTTATACAACTTTTATGAAGTTTTATATCCACTGGTTTGAATATAATTAACTTGAAAACAAAAATATATTATTTAGCGTAAAATCCAGGGAAAAGGTATTTCCAATTTGATTATCAAGTGGCACTGAAGTGTGAGATGTGCCTATATTAATTGGCATATGGAAAGCGAGTTGATGTCATAGAGACAGACATAAGCAGAAAACGAAGTACATTTCGTATAAAAGAGTTAGCTATGCTATGATAATATTTAAACATTAATGTGCCCAAGATTTCTGGTATACGCCTTTATATTACCTAGTTGATAAACATAAAATAATAATAATTTAGCGCTTACACTTTATTGCTCAGTGTTTGGCCCAGCTTCTCCCACCATTTGTAGTGTGCGTCTTTATATATTCTACCACAAACGAAGGGACCTTCAGTTTTGTGCCGACTCCAAACGGCTGATGTATGTTATGAAAAGCTTTTTCATGACAGAAATACCCTTGGAGGTTTGTCATTGCCAGCCGAGGGGTGACCGCTTTTAGAAACGATTCTTCTTTGATTCAGATTTAACCTGCCTGGTTGAGATTCTAACCTCGAAATCAGCGGCATATCGACTAATAGCGCGCACCGCTAACCACTCGACCACAGCGGCCGCTTATAATTGATAAACAACTTATTTTAAATGCAAAGACAAAAATTTGTTTTCAAATTTTAGCCCGCAGCATTAGCTTAACTTTTAAACTTAAACTTGAATCCTTAAATCAAAAGTTTTGCACCCTACTGTGCAGCTTCGATTCTTCCATTCATATAAAAATGTGCAATTACGATGGCAATGCCCTCTAACTATAGGCATTCGCAGGCACTCTGCTCCCACACTGATCGCTCTATACACGTTTCTAGACCACCATTGCTGGGCCTATAAGCCAACAAGCTAAATATGTTCATATGTCTCTCTATTTTTTATAACTGATATTTTTTTGTGTGCATTGCTCCCTGCCACGTTGCATTTTCAATTCGCACTCAGCCTGAGGTGTTGTGCGTTTACTTTTTTTGTTCGCTATTTTTTTTTTGTTGTTGTCCACTGTTTGAGGCATATTTTCCGTTTGTTTGACTGTTTATTTGCGTATTGTTGGCATGCGGCATACACATAGAGCAGCAGCAGCATCAAATCTCGCCTTAACTCATTTGCCCGCTGTCTGTTTGCGCACAGACACACACACACACATACACGTAATAAACAACATTCCAACAGCAATGTCATTGCGTTTGTTTGCATATTTGCATGCATGCATACATACATACATATTTATTTTTCAATTTTTATTTTCATAGACTGCCGCAGCGCAGGTGCAACTCGGTTGACTTCTCTCTCGCAGCATGGCTGGTTGGGTCGGCCGGCTTTTGTAGCGTTTTTAATTTTCCTGTTTTATTTCCGGCTTTGCAATTCACAACTCAACTTGATTGCATCGCTACAGTAGCCGGTGTCGTTGTTGTTCTTGTTCAATTTTTATTTTATTTTTTATTTTTTTTCTTGCTCAACGCCATATAAACTCGGTAGCTGTGTATATTTTTTATATATTCCCGGCGCTTCGGTGAATATAAAAGTCCATGCACATTTATTTTATCCTTTGTCGTTTTGCTCGAACTCCACTTCTGCCTTTGTTCCACTTTATATTCTAATAAACGTTTTTAATTTCTCCACACAAATTGTCTAAATGTTTTCCCTTTTTCCGCAACATTCAACACATTCTAAAGAGGTAATGTACGTAACTAAAACGCTCTAGGCTAACCTCAAATGTGCCCGCAACTTAAATATGTTAGAAAAAAGTTGCATTCTGACTTTAAAAATACTTGTCAATATTAGCTGCAGTTTTTGCTAAAGTCTTCATTCTAAACATCCTATTTGTCAAGTGTCTCGTGTCGTGCTTCCTGAAAGAAATATGTATGAAGCTTCCTCCTTTTTATATTTCTCTTCGCTTTACAAAGCTTTAGGTTGGATGCGGAGAATGAAGGAATAAGTTAGCCATATTCAGCAGTTGCAAAAATTCGTGTGATACTTATAAATATATTTTCGTGCTTACAGCATCAACCTTGGCAAATATTTACACAAAAGGTCAGTTGCACCTTTGAATGGGCTAACGCTGAGCGCTTGCCATTTGTCGCAGACGAACATCCGTTTTTGTTTCACTGTTGTCGCTCAGAGGGGCTTTCTTCCAAGTGGCGGATCTTACATACTTGCACCTTATATGAATAAATTTACCTGGAGTTAATTTTTTTTTACTTTAGTAGCTTTGTAGTAAAATATTTTTAATGATTTCATGCTTTTTCAAGAATTCAGTTGTCAGTCAAATAATATTTAAATTATCGTCGAATTCTACTATTTTGTTAGAAGCAATGTGAAAGTTCTTTCTTTAGACTGTTCGACTGTTATTAAGTACATGCAACACCTTTTCTAATGTGATATGAATATTGACCAAAAATTTCTGAAACAGCACATCTAAAAGACAAATGTCATTATTTATTTGCGAATAGCTTTGGTTTACTGAATATCAGCATTGCTTCATTCTGATTGGAAGGCAAGGTTTTTTTTTTCTAATTTATTCATGTGATTGAAGTCACAAGTGATGGCAAACATTTTTTGTTGGTCCTGGCTAAGTCTGAAAAAATGTTTCTTCATTCTTGATTTTCATTCATGCTCCGTAAATAATTATGAATAACCCAATGTAGTCGCTTAATTTCAGTTATTGGATTGCATTTCTTAAGTTATTATTCGATTTTTTTTAAACTTTCACAGTATTTTTTAGTATTTTATTTTTTGTTTAAAAGTACATATTCACACATGTAAATCTGAATTATTACAAAAATAATATAACATAATCCAAATAATGTCGCTTAATGTTTCAAAATTAATGTTAGACTTTAGTGTGCAGTAAAACGGCGTACTAATTTTTGTTTATACAGGTTTAAAGTTTCAATTTTTTTTATTAAAATTACAAATTTTTCACAATTATATATACGTGTTGAAATTCGATTAGAGCAAGTGCAATATTTTGTTAAAAATTAAAAAGAAAACTTTAAACTTACTCGACTTTGTAAGATATAATATTTAGCCTTCGGCCACAATTGGTTGTTCAAGCCACAGTTGGATTTTAGGATGACTTTTTATAATTCTAAAAAGAAAACACAAAAAATTCGAAATTCTTTAAAATTTCAATACTAATTTAAGGCTGCAAATATTACTAATAGGTCAGACTTATGACACAAATTTCTCAGAACTTAGTCTATTATTAATTTATTCTATGCAATTCATGTACGTATTTTTTCTAATTGAAAACTCAGTTCTAACTAAGGACCATTTGCACTTAAGACTGTTGTATTTTCTTCTTGTTTTAATTAGAATTTGACAATTATGAAAATCTACATTTAAGTAAATTAAGTGTATAGCTTAAGCTTAGTAGACAGCTCTCAAGAAACCCGAAAACTCCATATAAAATGACACACAAGAAATGGAAAAGAAATATTCTTCAAAAAAGTTTCTTCAAGTATGAGTTCTCTGTAGCTCTCAAGAAAAAAAAGTATTCAAATATGTTTTTCTTCAAGAAAATTTTCAGCAACGGTAAAGGACCTTTTCAAGCAATAGAAATAATAAAAAAATATTTTTTATAAAGCATTTGTTATTCATTAATATTAATTGATAAGACTGTATATCGAATTTGTTTTAAGGCATAGCACCTTATTAAAAATCTTGCAATAATTTTTATTATTTTTTGTATTACTAAGTAGTCTTGTGCCAAGAACTCGCTTGAAGAAATGTGGAATGGTCAATTGTGTTTCGCACACGTGAATTTTTGCAAGAAATATTCCAACATCATTGTGGCTCTAAAAAACAGGTAAATACTTAAATAATTCAGAATAATAGAATATTTGTAGTGATCTCAATTTAATAAATCAAGCTTTAGCTTATATAAGGAGCAGTCTAAAAATATTGGCTTGTTTCTCCAAGTTTTCTGAAAAAAAAAGTTTAAACTGTCAAAAGGCCGAAAGATAGATGCATTAGAAATTGCGCGAACACTCTTTGGATGAAAATTGGTCTATCAAACTATCAAATAGTGTAAAAATCAAAATTTTCAATATCAAATATTTCTTCATTAGAATCCATTATCTATTTCATATTTATAATGCATTAATTTTCTACTATTAACTTTTGTTTACAATCTATTTGTCAGACACTTCTTGTATGTTTTTCGACAATTCCAATCTATCAATAATATCCCTAAATGCTCATTAATTTACTTACTATTACTTTATTAATAATCATATTTATGCCGCATCAGCCAATAAACTCTTAACCTTATCTATCATCAATCCTATACGAAAATGAATAATGTTTTTTTTGACATTAACCTTACCACATACATTACGAGTATTTCTAACAACTGACAGTAATAATAATGCACTGAAATTTAAATGAAAATTAGCATAAAAAAGCACAATAAATAAACTGACATGCATTTGCGTAGTTACAAATAATTGTGTATTCAATGAAATCGCGGAAGCGTTTGCCATAGTTGGTGTATGTTCGTTTTCGCAATCAGAAGAGACGAACAAATATTGTTAAAATATTTCAATTCACTATGCCGTCTAAATAGATTTTGATAAATAAATAAATAAATAATTGTATAAATGGGTTGTATTAGCTTAATGATGAGATTTCGTCATTATCGCATTTTCGATTTTTTTAAGCGAAACTAAAGATTACCTCTTTACGAGTAGAAAGTCAATATTATCCTTATTCTGTAAACCTCTAAGAGAACAAAAATTCAGTGGTAACTGTTTCATAAAATGAATTATTACGAGGATTTAATTTATTTAAATTATTCTTAAATAATTTTCTGTAATTGTGTTATATTTGCAAACAGTTTCAAAAAGGGGACCAAAACTCATACAACCTTGTACACTTTTCATATAAGATTAAAAAAAAAAATATTACTTTTCAAACTTTGGAATTGAATTCGTGACGCATAGTTGCATTAATTATAGAAAATGGATCGAAGCTACTTCCACTTCCCACCAGACACTATTTTATAGAAATAAAAAAAAAATCGTTTACTGCTAGTTAACTAGTCAACTAAGTCCAAGTATGGAGTAGTGTCTACTGGAATCCGATATACAGGGTATAACTGGGTAAAACTTCTACAAGCGTAGTTCTATGATAAAAAAGCTTCTCACATAATTACCTTAATATGCACGGCCAAACTTCGAGCTTTGATCGTGTTGCTGGCTCCAATTCCTATTTTTTTTTATCAATAAAGCACACCTGACGCACATACTACTATATACAATAGTGAGTAGAACCATTAATTGTGTATTTTGTAAACTCTAAACCTTAATGAAGTATCCCCAATTTATGCAACTCTTCTTCTTTTATGGCACGTGTCGGTTTGGGCTGTTTTACAATTGCCTACCAATCCCAATGCTTCGCTCGATTTCGAGGCTGGGATCATTGTTTGTATTACTGCTGGATCCAAGGTGTACAAAATCATTGACAACTTCCAAGTTATTACTGTGTTTTGTCCTCATTTACTACTAGACCAACCTCTTTTGCTTCCTTCTCTAGACTAAAAAATGTTGCATCGACGGTCCTGTTCTTTAGGCCAACGATATCAATATCATCCGCGTAAGCCAGTAGAATCGTGCTTTTGTTTTATATAGTTGTGTCACTGTGATTCAGACTGACAGCTCTTATTACGGTTCCCAGAAAAAGTTGCATGAAATAGAGTTGCCTTGTCTAAAATCTCGTTTGGTTTCGAATGGCTCGGAGAGGCCCTTCCCGACTTGGACGGAGCAAAAAGTTGTGCTCAAAGTCACTCTACATAGCTGTTTTACATATTAGTTAAGCAGGGATTTCAAATTTAGACATGGCGTCGCTTCTATTCGTGCTGTAAAAAGTGGCTTTAAAGTCGACAAATAGATGGTGTGTGTCGATTTGCTTATCTAGGGTCTTTTCCAGCAATTGATGTGCTGTGAATATCTGGTCAATGGTAGATTACCAGGTCTGAAGCCACACCGATAAGGTCCAATCAGCTTGCTCATATACGGCATCAGTCTTTCATATATTTAGACGGCTTATCCCACGGTGATTGGCGCAAACGGTAGGACCACCCTTATAATGGATTTTACCCTTCTGGCATGTACTCTTCGGACCAAAGTAAACTTAATTGCTGGTACACGCAAACATGAAAACATTTGTTTGCTGCCTTATTTTGTGATAGAATTTTAATGCAATTAATTTATTATATTAATATACTCGTGTTACTTATATTTGCTGCTTAATAATGAGTTACCCAAAATGGGCATACAGCCATCAAACAATACCAAAAAATACCAACTCAACAATCTTTCAAACATCTGATAAAAAAAAATATAAATTCTTAAAGTAGCAACTAAAACCACTAAAGCCCAACAACCAAAAGAAAAACCAGTTAACCGAGAAAAGTTAACTCAAACGACCCATTCGAGTGAGAGCTTTGCGCGGAAATCTTTATTCATTGATTATTTAACGACTTCTTAAGTGGTTCCTTAAGTACACAAAAACTTGCTTCTTATATGCGATTAACCGACGAGAATAAGAAAAAATGAAAACGAAACTCAAAGGCGCTGCAGGATAAACCAAAACGAACCAGAAAGTAAGAAAGAAAAAGAAATTAGAAAACTGAAACTGAAGCCAAAGAAATGAAAACGCGCCAGCAAATTACTTTTGACTTACACAGTATATATGTACTCGTCTCTGTGAGTATACACATGTACATACATACATTCATACTTACATACATATTCAAAGTCATAGATACAACGAATGTACTATGTGTTTGCAAAAAAGTGACTTTGCGAGGAAGTGTTGGCAAATGTCTATAGCTCGCATGCAAACATTTAAGAAAGTAAAAGCCACTAAGCTTTGCTTGCCTTTTTTGCCCTTTTCATTCACTTGAATGCGCAGCCGAACGGTAGAAAAAAAGTTTTCATTGATAAAACAGGAAGGACGGAAGGCAGACAAAGCGGACGCAAGACATAATGGCCTAAGATCTCAAGACGAAAAAAAGCAAATCTTAGTGCTGTGGAACACAAAAAAAAAATGAAAGGATTTTAGGACAGTTGGCCTCTTATTTGTTCGTGGAAACGCATGCACGTATGTATGTTTGTCTATTTGTGCGTAGATTAAATGCGTGGCACACTTCTTGGTTTGGCATGCAAACAGCCGCTACACTGCGCTTAAGTCACTTAAAAGTTAAAGTTTCATCTAAGAGCGATTACGCTTTCATCAGCTGCTTCACGAACATCTGTCAAAGTGCAGCTTAGTACTGATGGCACTCAATTATAGTTTTTTTTTTTTTTTTTTTTTGTTTTGTATTCTGTTCTACTTCTTATGCAGATTTATGCGAAGAATTTATTTTTCGAAATAAAAACAATGAGCTTATTATCTTAATGCGGTCATTTAACGGTTAGATTACGCTTCCAAAATGGTTTGCACAATTGTAATTGACTAATTAAGGATTTTAAACATTATTGTTTTTTAATTACCTATTGATTATATTCTGTTTATATTTTAATTTAAAAAAGTAGTTAATTAAGTTTGCAGATTGTTTGAATCAGATTTGTTTCATCCAAATTTTCGAACGAAATATTAGTTCTTTGATAATAATTAAATATGAGTGAGAAAAAAAATCCATTACCATTATCAGCGAAATAAATATTTTTGTCTTTAAAGACTTATTTTGAGACTTATGTGTATTATAAGGTTTTTTTTTTGGTACTTTTGGGTATTTGTAGTTAAGGTAATAATCAGCATAATTCAGGTAATTTTTGGTACATTTTTCGTATTTTTGGGTACATTTAAGGTTAACATATTATTCAGTGCATTTTTCAATAATTTTTCCGTTCCTTTTTGGCGACATTTTTAGTACTTTTGCGGCTCAGACCTAAATGGTTCCAAACTGAATTAGTCCCGAATTTGTACTGCATAAGTCCTTAAGCAGTATCGAAATGGCCTTAAGCAAGTCCCACCAGTTTCCAGGCCTCATTCGTAATATAAGTCCCAAAATAAAAATCATTTACAATAAGTCTCAAGGTAATCGTGATTGATGAGTGAAAAATATATTATCTTGCTATGATAATTAATTATTGAATTTTATTTTTTTGCTATGATAACGGTCATGTATTTTGTCTAAATGCCCAAACAACAATCATTTTCAGGATGACAGAAGGTTCAGAACCGATACATTGCGTTATTTCATTAGATTGGCTATTAGATGTTAATGCAGAGCCGGGATCTGTGAGGCACCGAATAGCTTTTATTATTGCGCATAATTTTGACTGAAAACGCTACAGCAGTGTTGTAAGAGAAAACAAAGTTTTAATGTGTGTGTTAACTGGAGTTTCTCACGCTCTCTTCTATAACATAGCACAAAAGTATATATATTGTCGTTGACACTTCGTCTAGATCAGCAATAGCTTTCCATTTGTTATCTCTGCAATTTTTATGGATAATTTGATTACTTGACAAAGTATAGAAATACTTACTTACTAACTTAATTGCCTCGACAACCGCCTAGTTGATTTTGGCACGGCGGCTAACTGCTGCCAGTTGAATATAGCAACGTACTCAAGCCCTTTACCGCTTGGCCTATCTAACGCAGAGGAGGCCTCCCTTTTCCTCTGCTACCACCAGCGGGTACCGCGTCGAATACTTTCAGAGTTTGAGCGCTTTCAACCATTCGAACGACATGACCTAGCCAGCGACGCCGCTGGATCTTAATTTGCTGCACTATATCTACGTCCTTGTACAGCTCGTACAGTTCATCGTTCCATCGTACGCGGTATTCGCCGTCGCAAAGACGCAAAGGTCCATAAATCTTTCGAAGAGTTATTTTCTCGAACTTTCCATAAGGCCCTCTTATCTGATATTGTCATCGTTCATGCTTATTCGCCATACATTAGGACGTGCATAATGAGAGACTTACAGAGCGTGGTTTTTACTGTCGAAAGCGGACTTTACTGTGCAATTGCTTATTCAGTTCATAGTCGGACTTGTTGTTGTTGGTATTTACTAGGTCTAAAGCCGCACTGATAAGGTTCAATCAGATCATTGCCGGTGGGCTTAAGTCTTGCCCACGCGATGTTAAGAAGACTAATACCGCGATAGTAGGCGCGAAATGCAGGATCACCATTTTTGTGGATTGGGCAAAGTACACTTAGATTCCAATCAGTAGGCATACAATCGTTGGACCATACTCTGCTATACGGATTGCGTCGCAGTCGGGTAACGGAACATCACCTCAGTCGTCATTGAGTGGCACAATTTCATAGTTTAAATCAGCGATCGGCACATTTAGCATTTCCTATAGCAGGCTATAGGCGAGCAATTTTACGCGTTTACTCTGTACGCTATAAAAAAAACCTATACTAGCGCACGATGTTCAGCGTTTTGCAATTGTGTTGGTGCCGCTTCGGCAAAGCAAATCAAGACAGTTGCTGTTCAGCTTTCAACAAGGTAAGACCTCGCTGCGCAACTTTTTTAAATACAAAAATATTTTACACTACAAAAAACAGAAAAATGAGTGAATTTTTTTTCAACGAAAATTTGGCTGGCGAGTCTCAATGTTTAATTTGCCACCAAATTTTAATTAATTCAAAAGAAGAAATTTTAAAATTATACTCCATATTCCCCACAACTTATAATTGCGAAACAACGTTCTCAACATTAAAAAACATAAAAACTAAAAATAGAAATAAAATTTCCAACAAACATTTAGATGACCTGCTCAGAATAAAATGCTATAATGAAGAAATAGACATAATAGACAAAAAATAGAAATAATTAAAGAATTAGAAAAAAAATAAAGTGAATTTTTTATTGATTTGTCAACTTGTGCATTTTACTCAGTGTACCACCATAGTTTCCAACACAAGCATAGAGCAATAAAAGTATAGTTGTGTTAGTTTGCCGATCGCTGGTTTAAATATGAATATGTTGAATCTGTCCGTTTTTATTTTCCCTTTAAAATAGAAGATATCTTTATATTCTAAAGCAAGGGATTAATTTCCCTACTATTGCGATGAGCTTAACACCTTAACTTTAATGTATGTGTAATAAATACAAATTTAAGAGCACAAATAGCATAGCGTTCTTATGCATGAATAAATAAGAAAGACTCTATAAAAAATTAACACTCCTTTTTTTAGGAGCCAAACAATTTTGTACACATTTAAAAGCACTACTTAGTTCCAAGGTTTATTTTTTATATTTATGTGTCGGCGATTATGCATTAACGGCTGAACTTAAGCCAAAAGGAATAATAATTGAAAAAAATTGCAATAACACTTACTTCGATTAAATTACATACATATGTACGTACATGTTTTGGTACATATTTTTTTCAGTTGGCTTGAAAAATGTTCACTTAATTGAAAGTTATTTTAAACTAATTGGTTTGCAGTTCGCGTATGCAGGAAATTGAGATAAATTTCGAGCGCAAATTGAAAGCAGCTAATCGAAAAAATCTTGTTAGAGTTTATGCAAATTAAAAATATTTATTTATAAAAAGTAAGTATTTATTTGTTTAGTCAATAAACCGTATCACAATATCACCATGCGATTAATTTTCGCAAGTTTTAAATTTATAATATTGAGCATAAACAAAATTTGTATCAGTGATTATCTAGCTTGCAAGTTTCTGTTCGAATACTATTAAAAGATGACATTTCGTCGGAAATTAAAAAATATATTTTCTACTAGACATACTAAACGAACGAACCTGATAATATGTGAATTGTCAAACACAAAGGAATACCGAGTATGTCTTCTACCTGAAAAAGTAGTTTTAATTTCATTGGGGGCTTTATCATTTAATAACGAGCTATTTTTAATTAATGCGAATTTTTTAGGCTTTACACTTGTAACCAAAAATTTAGAACTTTTGGAATTATTATACAATATTTACTAACATTTTATATTTTTGTATTCATTTTCATTTGTGTTTCGAAAATATTAACAAATTTGCAAAGCTACAGCAAATCAGGGGAGTTAAAAAACATGCATTTGCATGTGTTTAAGGGGTGTTCATGAAATTCTAAAAATGACTGATAAAATAAATAAGAGCAAAATTCCAAATCGATTTCCGGTTCGTATAAACTTATACATAATGCGCTATAGAAATATTTCTAGAAGTCTTATATATTTGAAGGCACAATTTTTTAGTGAAAAATAGTCAAAATTTTTGAAAGCCCTTTCTCCAAAACTTGTATCCACTACGAAACAGAGTTTAATTTTTTTTAACTGCATTTTCAACGGCTTAAAGGCATTTCTACGCTTTTTAGATCAATTCTTTTCATATTTTATTAATCCCACCCATACTTTATTACATACTCGTATACTAAAACACTCACCGTTGATGCAACTTTTGTCATTGGTGCTCATAGTTTTCCTAGTAAATCGCATCAACAACAAATGTACGTTAATTCTGTTATGCGTTTGTTGTTGCAGCAACTACAACTGCAGCTGCTGTGGCTTATCGTTGCGGCGCGTACGTGTTCAAAATGCATTGGATTAGATTTTTGGTAAAAAATTCACTTAAGTTTGATTTTATTTTGTTTGTTTGTTCTACGGCTTGTTTGTTGGTGTTATTAGTTATTGTTGGAGCTTATGGCTTGTCAGCAATTAATTGATATGCCATTTTTGTGTGTTAAAAACCAATTTGGATTTTTGGTTTTAGCTTTGCTTACAATTTGGCAAAAAGTGGTTTTAAGTGAATACTTTTAAAACAAAATATTATAAACATATTAAAGCAGTAATTTAGCACTTTTATATTCACAGGCATTTCTGAAGTGGCACAAAATACAAAATTATATTTGTAGTCATTCTTTTTTTATTACAAGAGTACAAGAAAAAATTATTTTTATTTGCAGTATTAGAAAGTAAATATTAAATTCCAGTACCTTATTCTTCTTCTTTCATTGGCTCCATAACCGCCTATGCGATTTTGGCCGAGCTTAGCGAATGTCGTGAATGTGAGGACTGTCTACTTGATGACAGGAGATACTTCGTCTTGCCCTCATTCACCTCCAGACCCATTCGATTCGCTTCCCAATCCAGTTTGGAGAAGGCAGTTGTTAAGAACGATGATGTCAATGACATTGCGGCTCGAATTATCTTCTTCAGTATCAGGTTAAAGAAATCGCACTACCGAATCGAGTCGAGCCTGTCTGAAACTTCGTTTGGTGTCAAATGGCTCGGAGAGGTCCTTCCCAATTTTGAAAGAGCTGGTAGTGTTGCTTAAAGTCATTTTACTTATAAGTTTTGGGGATACCATATTCAGACATTACGACGTATAGTACTTTCGAAAGCGGCTTCGAAGTCGATAAAAAGTTGGAGCGTGCCGATTCTTCTTTCTTGGGTCTTTTCCAAGATTGGACGCAATGTGAATAACTGGTCGATAGTAGATTTACCAGGTCTAAAGCAACATTGATAAGGTCCAATCAGTTCATTGACGGTGGGCTTAGGTCTTTCACACAATACGCTCGACAGAACTTTATATGCAATGTTAAGAAGGCACGATAGTTGGCGCGAATTGCAGTATCACCTTTCTTGTGGATTGGGCAAAGTACACTTAGATTCCAATCAGTAGGCATACATTCGTCCGACCGTACTCTTCAGATAAGCTGGTGCATGCGCTTAACCAACTCTTCTCCACCGTATTTGAATAACTCAGCTGGCAACCCGTCAACTCCGGGCGCTTTGTTGTTATTTAGCCGTGCTATTGCTATACGGATTCCATCGCAGTCGGGTAACGGAACATGAATTCCGTCGTCATTGATTGGGGTTTCGGGATCATCATCTTCTCCAAGGTGGTCTCTGTCACTACCACTAAGTAGTGTGGAGAAGTGCTCCCTCCATAAACTAAGTATATTCTGAACGTCAGTCACCAGGTCGCCGTTGTCGTTCTTACAGGAATTCGCCCCGGTCTTAAAACCTTCTGTTAGCCGTCGTACTTTCTGAATGAATTTTCGGGCGCTTTTCCTGTCGGCCTGCATTTCAAGCTCTTCGCATTCACGCATTTCGGCCTTTCTCTTCTTCTCTCGAAAAATGCGTCTCGCTTCATTCTTCAACTCACGATATCTCCCCCGCAAGGCTCGCGTTGCGCCCGATCTCAACGTGGCCCTGTAGGCAGCATCTTTCCGTTCCGTGGCAACACGCCATTCCTCATCGTACCAGTAATTTTTCCGGGCTCTCTGAAAACCAATAGATGCCTTCCAGTACTACAGGCGCATAATAGTGATCTCAGGTGTTGCGACGTGGGCAATGTTTATAATCAAAGCTAACCTTACTGAAGCCAAATACTTTTCGGTGCCAGAATTTCCATCGCTAGCCGTAATTTCGTTATGATACTCGTAAGTACATTTTTGCGTCTTGGAATAATAAATTGATGCTTGTTATTGCCTTAGTTTTTAAGGGCCATTAATAATTTTATGATTGTGATGTACACTGAACGGGTTTTTAATGGAGTTTCAATTGAATTACTAAAGCTGCTATGTATATTTTTTCTTCTAATATTGCTGTAGAGATAAAACTTATGGCTATGTTAATTTACGTCTTATTTTAAGTCGCATCAAAATTTAACTTAAGAAAATTCAGTTTTTCAATTTAACAATTTCACATAACGAACTCTAAGAAAAAATATTTTGACAATCCAGATTAAATATCAACACTTAAGCTCAATATAACGAGATATATATATAAGCAAATGTCCGTTACAAATCTAAAAATTAAAATTTTTTTCCACAACAATAGCATTCAAATTGCCCTCCCGTTTAAGTCTTGAACTCGCTTTTTAACTCAATTTTCTTATTTTACAAACTTAATTCTTCATTAGGTCGCCTTCAATTGCCAACATTTTCTGTATATTCTAACAACATCATGAATTCTAAGCAAAATGGAAAACAAACAAGCAACTAATTGCTCTCCATACTTGCATTTTTTTTCTCCTCCCAAGGTATAATGCGCGAAGATATTACCCAACTAGCATTTTTTGAATGATTTTCAGGCAATCGCAAATTTTAAAATTAAATAAAAGTATAAAATAAATACTAATTTACGGCCCGTGTCTGTATTCTTGATAACTAATCAAACATTTTCAAATATTTAATATTAAAAATTTATCAAGTTTTTGTATTGCAATCAAAAATAAAAATCTTTGCTTTATGCATAATTATAAATATTTAAAATGTAATAAACAAATCATAAACATTTGAATATGTAAATGTTTGATTATTTATTAAGAAAACAGAATCGGGCAGCTAGAATATATAAAAGATATACGTTTTTCAAAAAAGGTTATTTTATGTTTTAATTTCATAACGATCACCCTAATTTCGTGCGTGTGTTGTACAAATGTTATTGTTGGTATGTGATAATAAATGTATGTGCATATATATGTTATAAGTATGAGTGTATCGTATGTAGTTATATGCACTACAACGTTTTCATCGAAAATTCCTCTGATACGTATTAGTTTTGCGGTCGGGCGGATCGCGAGCCTTGCAGGAGAGATATCGTAAGTTTAAGAAGGTAGCGAGACTAATTTTCGTGGGAAAAAGAGATAGGCCGACATGCGTGAGTGCGAAGAGTTCGAGATACCAGCCGACAGGAAAGCACCCGAAATGTCTTTTTCAAAATACGACGCCTAATAGAAGGTTTCAAGACCAGGGGAAATTCCTGTAAGAACGATAACGGCGACCTAGTGACTGATATTCAGAACATACTTAATTGATGCTACCACCGCATTACCAGAGGTGGTAGCAGAGATAATTTTGAAGAAGATGATGAAACCGAAACCCCAATAAATGACGACTGAGGTGATGTCTCGTTACACCACTGTAAAGAAATTCGTATAGCAATAGCACGGTTAAAGAACAACAAATTCCTCGAAAAAAAAAATTGTTAAAGTACGTGCACTAGCTTTTTTGCAGAGTATGGTCGGACGAATGCATGCCTACTGATTGGAATCTAAGTGTACTTTGCCCAATCCACAAGAAAGGTGATACTGCATTTCGCGCCAGCTATCGAGGTATTAGCCTTCTTAACATCGCATCTAAGGTTCTGTCGAACGTATTGTGTGAGAGACTTAAGCCCAACGTCAATGAACTGATTGGACCGTTTCAGTGTGGCTTTAGACCTGGTAAATCTACTATCGACCAGATATTCACAGTGCGGCATATCTTGGAAAAGACCCAAGAAAGAAGAATCGACTTCAAAGCCGCTATGGTACTACACGAAGAAGCTGTCTGCTCTTTCAAAATTGGGAAGGGGCGGCTTTGACAGGGAGACCCTTTGCCGAGCGACTTTTTTAACCTGAAGTTCGAAAAGATAATTCGAGCTGCAGAACCAAATCGGTCAGGCACCATCTTTTATAAGAGTGTGCAATTGCCGGCGTACGCCGACGACATTGTCATCATCGGTCTTAACAACCGCGCAGTTGGTTCTGACTTCTCCAAACTGGATAGAGAAGCGAATCGAATGGGTCTGGAGGTGAATGAGTGAAAGACGAAGTATCTCCTATCATTAAGTAAACAGTTAGCAACGGCTGTTCACTGTATCACTGTTGACAGTTATAACTTTGAAAAAGTAAAGGACTTCGTATACTTAGGAGCCAGCATTATGATCAGTAATAATGTCAGCCTTGAAATTCAACGGATAATCTTTCTTGTAAACAACTGTTACTGCGGGCTGAGTTGGCAATTGCACAGTCAAGTCCTCATTCGACGGACGAACACCACACTTTATAAGTTTCTCATCATGCCCGTCCTATTGTACGACGCAGAAGCATGCACGATGAAAACATTAGATGAGAAGGCTCTTGGAGTGTTGATTTCTGTTAATTCCAGTCGTTTGGTATTTATAAATTTTCACTACCGCATTCATTAAAAACTAAATATCCTACTTACCTCAAATCTAACAGATAATTACAACGAACTTAGCATTTACAATTTCTGGTAACCCAGATCTCTATCCGTTGAACTAAAAATCGTAGTATATACTTCAAACCATATTTTAAACTTTATACTAATCAATATCTTTCGCTTAGTATCTTCAATTAATGGGGAAGCAAACCGACTGAACCACCGCTGAAAATCAAAAAGAGCCCATTTTAAATACTTTGTTCTAGAATTGGTTGACGGTAACGCTGACTGTGTAAGCATTCACGGCAATGCTATCCACTTGGATTGTTTTATTTAAGCATTTTTAATATAATTTGCGTTAGGACACATAAATAACATCATAAATGTCGAGTGGGTGTCCGAGACAATAGTCGAGCAATGAGTGAGTCCGGATATGAATAAATATGGCAAATAGTGAGCAACTCGAATGAAAAAAAAAATACTCTTTTGCCGGATCGTGCGAAAAAGCATATTCGAAGTAAAGAAAAAAAAAATGTCATCGAAGTAGCGAAGTAAACACTTCTGCTACAAAATTGTTGTTTACATACACTCACCGCTGTTTGGTTTCTTCTTATCTATGTGCACATAAATTTTTTGTATACATTCGAATGGCATTTCTACGCGGAATAAGTAAGTGAATCGCCGGCACTACTCAAACCTTTCTCCTTCTCAATTCACTCTCTGCATAGTTGCAGCTTCATTGCCAGCAATTGTCAGCTGTGACAATGTTTTGCATGCTCCCTCACACATAAACGAACATTCAGCAAAATTAGTACTCAAGCATGCCAACGTTGTGACTAGCTAATGGACTTTAGCTACGTTGCTGCAGTCAGTTAGAATATACCAGTACTCGTTTGGTATATATGCGAGTGTAGGAATACAGCGAAAAACAAAAAAGGCGTCAGCTGAATGGCTAAATTGTGCAAACTCAAAGCTCCAGTGACGTGCAACGTTTAGTGGCATGTCTCCTTTAGTAGTGATTTGAGTTGTGCATTTTTTCGCATTTACTTCACGTCTTTGTTTTTCCTCACTCTCGCTTTATTAATTTGCATTTGGTCTGTTTTACAATTTTGATCTTCTAAGTGTAGCGTGAGAGAGTGATACGCTCGTTAGGAAAGTTCAAGTGTTGCATATGCACGTGGTAGCTATGTAAATAAATAAATAAAATAAAAAAACAAATTTCATAAAAATAAGAGCAATTCTTTACGTGATCTCAAAGCGACAGCGCAAGGCACAGCTCCTGCTGATGTTCTTTTCAGTTACTTGATTGCGTTGATTGTGCTTTGCTTTCCAACGGCTTTCATTTAAGTGCACTCGTACATGCATAGTGCATGTTTGTAGCTTATTTGTTGCCGGAATTTGTGTGTCACATCACCTATGGAGTCCGCTTTTCTACTTCTGCATTACTGTTTTTTACACTTTTCGTTGGTGTTGTTGTAGTTGTTCTTCTTCTGCTTCTTCTTCTTCTTTCCCTTTCGCGGTCAGCAATGCTGGCCAACTTTTTGCTAAAACAATTACATTTGAAGCTCCTTTCGACTGCTGATACGACTGTGGCTGATGGTTTTATGATTGCTCTGACGTCAGCCACATCAACTTTTCTGCCACAACATGACCACAAATGGCAACCACATCTGTCGTGTGCATAACTCATTTGTTCATAAGACTCATTTGTATGAGATTTGTATATTCTAATTTATTTAGTACACGATTATAGGGATGGCAGTCGATACAGAGAGACTCAATTTTTTTTAACTGTAAATACTTACTAAAAAAAAACAACAAATTAAATGACAATAATATTATGTATTACCACTTAATACTGCACATTTACAGTTCATTTATTGAATTTTTAATATTTTTCAATATGAGTTTCAACAGGTAAACACCAGATATATTCAACAAACTTTAATTAAAAGTACGCTTTTTTTAAACCATAAAAATATTTTTTTATTGGTAGTTTTGCAATTCAGTTTAAAGTGGATACAAATTACCGTCAATCGTCGACACTGCTTTCGTCAGATATTGGTGTTGTCTGTTGAAAATATTTAACTTCAAATTAACTCAAAGAAGTCATTTATAAAATAGCTTCAAAAAATAAGTTAGATATTTTTGTCTCTACAGAACAATATTTCATTGTAATACATTTTTCATAATTACATACATTTTTTTTAAATTATATACAATTTTCAGACTGGTGGCAGCATTCTTTAGTTTTACTTTTTATTAAATTACTTTATTTTGACACAAATTTTGTATAATTTTAAATTACTCATGAATCAGCTACTTTTTTGTATTATATTCGCCTTTCGTGGTGAAATCATTCAAATTTCGTATTGGAAAATTACATATTTTGTTCGACTTGGCAAAATACTATAGAGACAAAAAATGTATTATGTATATTTATTATAAAAGCTCAGAACGATTGCTTTTTGTGTCGATTTTTATTTAAGCACCAACCTTCTAATGTACTATAAAAGACTAAATGTCTTACAGATTAAATAAATAAATTTGGAATTCCACATTCCAACATTCTCTAACATTTTCACCGCATTTTATACAATTAATTTCACTTATACCTTGGTCAGAATGAATTCGCCTTGATAAGAACACTTTCATTTTACACACACATTGAAATATTTATTATATTGAATTTAATACATTTAAATTTTCCAAACCTCAGAAAGTTTATATGAACTAAGTTTTCATAAAACCATTTCATTTTGACAACCATAACATAACATTTCATTTACTTGAATAATTGTATTGTATTCAAGCTTTCAAACAGATATTTTTCTTAATTGCTTAAGCTTGCTACATTATATATCAAATGAGTTGTATTGGCGTTTTTATTTTTTTAAATTCATAAAATATACAAAACGGAAATAACTTTCAAGTCTAGTTACTTTTTCGCAAAGTCACATAATCTATGAGCAAAATGAGACAAAGATCATGAAAATCGCTGCACGCGTTTCGCTTTTATTCGCAATTGAGTAAATTTGCTCGACATATGCACAACATTCATACCTTTACTTAATTGCAAATAAAAGCAAAACGCGTGCATCGCTTTTCATGATCTTTGTCTCATTTTGCTCATAGGTTATGTGACTTTGCGAAAAAGTAACTAGACTTGAAACTTATTTCCGTTTTGTATTTTTTATGAATTTAAAAAAAAAAAAAAAAAAAAAAATTTCTTCATGCGCTTATTTTTAACTTGGAAACTGTTGCTTGTATAGGAAAATAATATATGAACAGATTAAGGGAATTGTAATTCTAAATTTTTTAAAATTTATTGCAACTAAATCGGGCTAGTAACTGTCGAGCTATGTCAAACAACAGGGCCTAAAACGTCATAAATTTCCCTATACGATAGTACTAACTTCAAATCGATATTAAAAATATTTTGGCAGGTAAGAAGTCAAAACGAATGATGCAGAAATTATTCTTTTTGGGTCTTATTTCACATACAGTTCTCAGAATTGAGTTGGCAATCAATGAACTGAAAAATGTTGTACTGTGTTAGTACATATATTTGAACACAGATTGTTATAGGTGTGAATACATTTTTTCAAAATATTTAATCAATCACGGTTTTCATAAATAAATGGTTGTAGTAAAGTTTGCAATCCCTATTTTTCATTTTTTCATTTCATTTATTATTGGAGAACATTAGTACACTAAGACAATAAGATCTTTTATAGTACAACAAGATGCAATAACCTGTAAATTTTTAGAACTTAGTATTATAGAATTTTCATTTAAAGATTAACATTAAGTAAGCTTAACGAATTAAACTAGTAACTACAGAAATAATCAAAAAATTGTTACATAGGGATTTGAAACAAATAATAGTAAAGATAGATAGATGGTCAGTCTGTCCTACATATTGTGGGTCGCTAAAATAATTAAATATGGATTTCTTAAAGTTGCTATTGCATTAGCAGGAATAGAATTCCAAAAACGGATATCGCTGACAAAAAACAGTCTCGCCGATGCTAAAGTGCTAAAGTAAGGTACTATAAGATCTGTTACTCGAACTGACTTAGTAAATAATAGCTTTTCGTACAGGTAGTTAGGAGATTTTTGGGTGATAATCCTATATAAAAATATGCAGTAACGGGCTTTTAGATATGCCGCTATTTCGCATCCCAGGAGACTTCTTTTCCACGGCGAGATGTGCTCAAATCTTGATAGCCCGTAGAGAACTTTTTGTTGCACAAGCATTTATTTTATTGATATACGCGGAAAAATATTATTAAATTATCCATTCGGTATTTATCTCAACACACAAAATGTTCAATATGAAACGCCAAAATAAAAAAAAATTTGTCATGAAATCGGTTATTATTTTCAGTTAAAATGCAGCATTTTTCGAAAGTTATTCTGAAAAGGCATATTAAAGCGAAAAGTTGATTAAAGCTTCGACAAAAGCTTAACTAATTTATAATGCAATGAAGTTAGCTCCACGTAAAGATTTTCATACTTAATCGTAGCTGGATGTGCATAAGTATGTGTTAGAAGCTTGCCAACCAAGCGAGCTCAGGTTGAACATGGATGCGGGTAAAACTTTTAGAAAAATATGTTGTGGTTGGGTAGCGACCCTTTGACTTACCATATACCTTTGCAGCAATGGATGTTTGTAAATTGAGAACATTTTGCATCTTTGGCAAAAGCTCACAATTTTTATCATCTAGAAGCGAACACATTCATACTTGGGTCTATGTATGTATGCATGTATGCATATGCGCATTTGTTTGTAGTGTTATTCATTGTGTAATTGTTTTCCTTACTGTCATTGTCTTTGTAATGGTATTGGTGTTGTACTTTTAAAAGCAACCATCCCTTTTACTGCCACCTATGCTTTATACTCGCATCTTAATTCTCTCTTCTCATTAATCTCCTATCCACGATAGTTATCGTCTACTATTAGCGTTTGTAGTCAGTCATACTTTCAGTACTTCATAGTCATTCATATGTATAAGCAACGCTTCACAGTTCACCACAAAAAAAACAACTTACCAAATTGTACAACACCATGCAGCGGTTGCAGTTGTTAATTCATACTGCTCACTCACAAATCCTTACTTACTAGCTTTTATACGATTCTAAATGGTGTTGCATGCCACAGTTGTGGTGCGTTGTGTCTTCATTGTGTATTCCTCGCGCGGTTTGCTGCTCAACTAGCAATTGCTCCCTCGTTGCGCATTTCCCAGCGAGTTTTGCATCGCTTTTATGCATTTATAATTTGTAATTTTAAAACTTAAGTCAAACTGGATTTGGCACCGGCAAACAGCATTAATTGTTCGTATATATGTGTGTATGTACATACAAACAAACGAGTACTTACAGCCAGCATAAAACTCCACCTCTTTATTATTTATGCTCACGTGAATAAATATTATTCAGAATTGCCTGTGCACATGTATGAATTCGTGTCATAATACGTACATATGTATATGTTGGTGTTGGTGGTAAATGCATTTGGCGTATTTATTTTATGATTCTCTATTTTTTCGCTCTCGTATGACAATGAAAAGTTTTGCGGTGGAATTTGTCCGCAAAAAAAAAAAAGTAAATGTGTGCGTATCAAAAGTTTTGCTTTGGTGCTTTTATAAATATATGTATGTATGTATGTATGTGCATACGTGTGGCAGAATTTTTGTTCTGTATAAAACACTTTAAATCAAATAATGTGATGTATGGATACAACAAATATTTTTTTAGACGCATGGCACAGCAACCAAATGCAAGATGGAGTTATTTAAGCTTTTGTAAATTATTTATTTAATGTGTACTTTGCTATAATATTTCCAGCTTTTTTTTTACTTTTTAAATTTTAATAGATATGCACTCTGTTCAGAAATTAAAGTACAAACACATATTGATGCATTTGTACAATTTTTTTATCCTCTAATTATTTAAAATTATTTTTCAATTAAAACAGCGGTTATTCTATAGCAAACACCATTAAAAACACTTTTTTTAATGTTATAAAAATGTACAAAATATTTACCAAAATTTCGAACTTTTTAATAAAAATTTATATATTTTTGTGTAATGTAGATATGTAGCTCCTTCAATGTTAATACAACAAGTGCATGTTTCTAGTAGCTATTTCCAAATTCTTTCCCTACAAAAAATAATAAAAACTACATATTCCAAAGATTCTAAAGCCTTTTTTTTTAAATAGTTCGAAATTTTTATGAAATTTTGTTAAATCATTGTACATTTTGTAAATAGTTTAAAACTGGGTGTTTATCGTATATTCTAAGAGAATGAACCATTTTTTATTTGAAAAATAATTTTAATTAACTAGAAGAAAAGTACTTTAATGTGGCAAGAAGCGGTTGTGCTTTAACTTAAAAACAGAGTATAGTATTTAAGGCTCGTAGAATAGAAGGTTACGAAATGGTACTATGAATTTTGAAATGAGTTTTTATTAACGGAAAGTATCGAAATACAAAAAGAGTAGACAAACGCAAAAAAATAGTTGCCGGATATGATGTTTCAGCAATTATATTGAAATGGGCATTTTTATTATTAAACATAGTCAAGGTTTTCAATAAAACATTAATGTTTTTATTTGTTCTTAATAATATTATAATAACAAATAAAATGTATAAAAGGATGAGCATAAAAATTATCGAGATATAAACTATTTCTGTTTCAGTTAAGATTTACAGACGCTACCTCGTACACAATTGGACCAATTCATCAGCGACACGCTCTAGTGCACTTTTGAATACTCCGATGTTTTTTAACTTTTTTTGAGTTTTTTTTGGCAATATTGTCTCAAATATATCTTCCAATTAAACAATTTATATAATTGATTTGTCATCAAAAAAAAAATCCCGGAAAATCACCTTTTTTTAGCCTCATATGATAAGACCCCCTTAAGCAATATACTTTTTACAAAAATATTAAGGATAACGTTTTAGTGAAGGGTCTCTTAAAAATCATATACTTTAACGAGCTAGTGTAAAGCGAAGAACACAGATTTGATACCACTTCGATCTAGTGTCGAGCGCATATCGGAAAATGTTCTAACTTGTCAAGGCATGTAACTTGTGTTTAAAACGAATGAGCGAGATAATTTTTGTCTTTGTTGGTTGATTGGTTAAAGTGGATTGCCACCCTGGTGGCAAGCAATTAGCAAGTATGCCATTTTGATTCCACATCTCGTGCAACCAACAGCCATTTGGCGGTTTTTATGAATCGCCGCCTGACTGCACTCTAAAAAAATCTGCAGGAATGGTTTCCCAAGGGTCTTTAACCTTATTCTAGCAACGGCCGGGCACTCGCACATAAAATGCTCAACTGTCTCCTTTGAGCCTGGGTCTTCACAGCTGCGGCAGAACCGGTTGAAGGGTATGCCTATCCTTTCAGCATGTACTCCTACAGGCCAGTGCCCTGTGCAAACAGCTGTAAGTTTGTATATGTTTTCTTTGGTCATTTCTAAAAGAGCCTTTGTTTTAAGCGGATCATAAGACACCAAAACCTGCCGGGTAATCCTGTACGATCCTGTGCTTAGCTTTTCGGTGCCAGATATCGACGATTCTGCCCTTTATTTCTCTAAGCGAGACGCCCATATTCACCGCGTTGGACCTATCCAGTGCAGAACCACACCTCGCTAGTTCATCCGCAGTTTCGTTTCCATAAATGTCCATATGCCCCGGGACCCATATCAGGCTAATTTCGTATTCGCTGGAGATTGAAGCCATCTCTCTCCTACATTCATCTACGAGTTGAGAGCCTAACGAGGTAGAAGAGAGTGCTTGAATGACTGTCTGTGAAAATGTTCACTCGGGTACCTGCTGCTGCATTCCTCTCAACATACCTCCTTTATTGCAAACGTTTCAGCCTGGAGCACGCTTGCATATTCTGGTAGATGGTATGATAACTTCAGGTTATGCTGCTCAATGAAAACCCCCGCACCTACCCCGCACTCCATCTTTGATCCGTTCGTATAGACTGCCAGACCATCCTGTGATCTGACTCTTCCGCGAGTCCAGTCTCTACGGCTAGGAAATCTGGTCTGGATGGTGCGGTTAACGTAAGATTTCGGCAAGATGTAATCAGTGGGTAGCCTAATGGCACTGTTAGCAGCTGAGTTTTCGATAAAAAGATCTATCGTTAATAAGTCGAATAGTACGTTCAAGACATCCGTTGGGCAAGAACTTATTGCACCCGTTACACCAGTAGCTGCTGACCTTTGAATTCTTCCCAGTTTTTTGCTTTGTAATGATACATTTTTATTCGTATTTATTTTTTCTTATGAATACAATTTTTGATTTTACATGCCGAGGTTGAGATTCTAACCTTGCCACTCAGCGGTGTAGCGTTTATAGCATTATTTTTTTTTAAATTAACACTTTCTCTTCTAACTAAGTCTCTATTAACCCAAGTTTCAAACTTTGTAGGACTTATTAAAATTTCTAGCTTATTTCACAAAGGTTTTAGACATATTTGAGTATGCATTTTTGGACCCCATTTAGTTTTAGTAATTTCTCTCTTTAGATTGAAAGTGAATAGATTTTTAGCGCTAATATAAAAAAAAAAAAAAATAGGGTCTATAAATAAAATTAAAGGTAATCTGTAGACATTTAAAAATCGACTTTTATATTTTTATGAATAGTTTTATAAATACTTTTTGAACTATTTGAAATATCGTGTAAGAATCAACTGTGTTTTAGTTGAAAATTATAAATCATTAATGAAAAAGTATATCTTTAAAAAATTAAGTTCCATTTTTAAGCTCGTATAGAATATTTTTGTTGAATCTTTACATAAAAAGCGTAAAATGTGTGCTCAAATACACTCAATATTAATGCATGAACACTTTATTTTCTAACTTTTTCTTTTTTTATTCATTACTCCTACTTTGAATAAAATAAAAAAAAATCCTTTTGTTTATTTAACTCCTTCGCATTGTATGGCGCTTTAGAATTAAACGCTTTCCACTTTCATCATAATTTCTAAACACTAATGAATGGTTTTATGGTTTAGCTGCGTAGCATAAAAACGCTTGCAAATGCCAACAAACTATTTGTACGAGTAAATATACGAACGTAGGTATATGTATTATTCGTATGTATGTAAATAAAACACCCACTTGCATAAATATCAACCTCTGATTATGACCGTTGGTACAATTGCACAGTTTGCCTTTTTTGTGATTGTTGCTGTTGTGTGTACGAGTATTTACTGCTGGTGGCAGCAAGTGGTTTCAGTTCAAGTGTCAAAAACTGCATTGTTGCATCCAAGGCACCTCAGCTCAGCTCACGCCTCTAAACTCGTGCGCGGTTATTAAGTCGGTCAGGCAACGTATTTTTCATTCCAGTGCTGATTTTATTGTTTTCGCGGCGCTTTTGTTTCGCCCAGTTGCCGTTGCTGAACATGCAACTAAAAGTTTTTGAATAAGTATGTTGGCGTTATAAGTTTAAGTTGGCTGCTCCGTTGACTGCTGCTGGTTGGTGTTCTTTTAATGAAAGGATTATAAGTATTCTATGGACGTTTGCGTGGCTAAAAGGTTTTGTTCAGTTGAGAAATATTCTCTTTTCGTTTGGCCTATTGTTTGTTAAATAAATATTTTGTTAGAGTTTTATGGTTAAGGTGCTTAACTTAATGCTGCAAAACAGCAGTTGATGAATAATTGTTAGAGATTTGGAAGACTAAACACAAAGCTCTGCAATACATGTGCGTGTAAAATAATTCATAATATTTTTTCTCATACGTACCGGGTCTATTCCTTTTTTTTTAATTTAATTTATGTTCCCTAGAATTCATTGGGTCAAAATCAATCAATATATATATTTTATTTCATATGTTTAATTAGTTTTGCGTATAAGCCACACATGACGGCTGCTCTCAGTAAGATTGATAGCTGTTCATTCCTTTGTGCAAAAAAATGTTTACAAATCTTTGCTAAACTGTCAACGAAGTTTTAGTGAATAATTCGTATTTTAAAGAGCACAAATATTTTAAGATCCTGATCGCGTTTGCGAATAGATAAACACATGACAGATGTTTTTTGATTTTTAAAGACTTTGGAATGGAAATTGAACGTTGGAGTGTGCAACAACCCTAATCGAAGGCACGGCCTAAATGAATTATCGCCCACGCGTAGACAACTCTAATTACTTTATACCAGCTAGAAAGTTCGCATTGCATGCCAAAAGCATTCAGTAAGCAGTCTCAGTATCTTATAGTAATAAAAGTCGTATTTTAAAACGAGTTGACATTCAAGCTGCTAGTCTCAAAATAAAGTTTTTAAATTGTGAGGAGGTGATAAGCTGGTCAAACAGAATTAATACAAAAGTTAATACAAACAAGTAAAAAAGTGGCTTAGTTCGATCGAACTTTATATACCCGGCGCACGCTTTCAGCTAATTTTTTAAATTATTAAAGCAGAGACTAAGTTCGGGCAAAACCGAACTTGATGTACCCGATGCAGGTTTTCAAATTAAAAACTTCTTTGAGCTTATGAAACAAATTCATTTTTTTTTTCGTCCGATTTCAATCATTTTCATTATCTCACTTAACTTGAACGAAATCGGTGCGGTGAATCCATAGATATACATATGAACTCATAAGTGGGCGGTGCCAAGGCCATATACATTTTATATAGTCGGATTTCCTGCCCAAATACAACACTACATACCAAATTTATGGCAAATTAGCTTCCATAGCTAGTGAAATATAACAATTTTTGAATTTTCGACAATTACCGTTATATGGGAGGTGGGCGTGGTTACTGTCTGATTTTGCCCATTTTCAATACCAACCTGCTCTGGGTCAAGGAAAATCCGAGTTTGATTCATATTTCTAAATTTTTACTCAAGTTACCGTCTGCACGGACGGACGGACAGAAAGACATTGCTAAATCGACTTCTCTTTTCATTCTGAGAATTTTGGTATATATACATATGTCCATATCTATCTTGAATCCGTTATGTCCGTAACAGTTACAAGAAACCGTTATGCGAACAAAGTTATAATACCCTTGTGCACATGTGCGCAGGTATAAAAATAAAGGCGTAAAAGCAAAAAAATACAACGAATTTCAGCATAAAACTTGCAACATTCCTAACTCCAATACCAGTTCCCCAACTGATTCGAATAAACATTCGTTAAAATATTTTACAATTTTTTTTTTGTTTAAAGCTTAGAATACGGTTTTCAAGATAAATCACAAAGAAAAAGTACTTTTCTGTTGCTATATTAATTCTTGAAGAAATAAATAAACAAATATTTTTTTCCTGAGATCTTCAGAAATTTGTAAAGAAGAAATTTATTTTTAAATTTCTTGAGCGTCATTTCACATGAATGTTTCGATTTTATTAATAGCTGTTTACTAAACTTAAACAAGACTTCTTAAGCAGAGATAGAACTTTAAAAAACTACTTGAGTTCCGACGTGAATGGTGCAATCGGAATAAGTTGGGAATGAAAATAGTGTGTGTTCTTCTACTACTCGCTTTACCTGAACGTTCATACCAACCAAACCTTAACTCGCTACAATTTACTACGCCACACCGGAATTAACCACATCTTAACCCACTACACATTAATCAACAGTAACTTTAATGAGTTTATCAAATGAAAACGAATTGATATATTATATAAAACAAATTTTTATGATTTTTTTCAAAATAAAATGTCGGCCCCGCATCTTTTGCAAAAAAATACGTTTTTCAACGAGCTTCCTTGGCCGGAACAATTCCGTTTGCAATTTTGCGCCTAAATAGAACAAAAAATCAATAGGCATCTGAAAATACATTCAAAAACGAAGTAAACATCGTACGATTTTTGCTAAATATTAGTTTTAAAAAAAAAAGGCGTCGATTTGGATAAAAAAATGCTGTGTTTGACGTAAAATCCGTTGCAAAAACATACATAAATTTGGTAAATTTTAATTTTATTAAAAAAATCCTACGACGTTCACTGGAAAATGTAATCAGCTCGCTGCAAGAAAAATCAATCCGTCATTCAGTTAAAATTGTAGGCGTAAGTGTTTCGGTTCATAAACGAGGAGAACGGTGATGTGACATCACTCTGACTTTTCAGATGCCTTCGGCACTTTGTCCTTGCATAAAACCTTTTGAATATCATTGGGCGATAAGTATAGCAGCATTTCATCATTTTTTCATTTTTCAAAAAAAAAATGATTTTCTTTTTGTAATTTAATTAATCGATGTCTACTACATCAAAGAACTATTTCCCAATGTTTCATTGAAAGACAATCTACCTACCAAGTTTCATTGAGATATCTCAAGTTATCGCCTGCACGGACGGACGGACGAACGGACGGACAGACACACATCGCTAAATCGAGTTCTCTTTTCATTCTGAGCATTTTGGTATATATATGTCTATATATATATTGATTCCGTTATGCTGTTACAAGCAACTGTTATGTGAACAAAGTTATAATACCCTTGTGCACATGTGCGCGGGTATCATTACGAATTATGATTGCCCCTAAATCCTCCACAGCTGAGCCCTCCGCAAGTCAACTGTTTTTATCTCACTTCAGCTCATCTTACCTCACCTCAGCTCGTTTCAGCTCTCCTGACAGCACATCTTCTCTACTTATCTTATCTTAACTAATGTTAATTGTGTATATCGTATCCTAGAAATATTTATTTTATATTGAGTAATGAATCGTTTTTTCTCTTCTTTTTTTTCAGAAAGGAAAAATAGGTAAAGCGATTATCAAAACGATTTTCTTTGCAATTTCGCGAAGTTTTATGGATACATCTTACAAAAGCGGGCCCTTTTAGAGATATATGTATGTAGATGTTTATAATATTCTTAATGATTAACTAACATAAAATTTTTTCTTCTATCGAACGACAATTTGATCGTTCATACGATAATGTATAGATCCACTGAACGTAATACGAATGATTATGAACGTTAAAAAATTGCATACTCACAACCCATTAATCAAAGGTCCCCGAGTAATGCCTCTGTAGTCAAATGTTGTAAGCTACTTTACAACTGGTATGCATCGCAAGGCCAACTAGTCAGCTGTATTTTTTTCCATACAAGCAACTGGTGTTTTTAATATAAAGATGTTTTAGGATATGGCAATTGTCAGATTTGGATCAGAAATGTACTAGTCTTATACTAGAACGAAATAGACAAAAAATATACCAGTTCAATTATGGACCAAACATACCATCCTCCTACTACTTCAAAACAGACAAAGATATATTAGACCAATTGTGGATAAAAACCACAAATTCACGAATGAATTTAAAATATTAAACATTTCTTATTTAGCTGTTTTAGATTTGCTAATAATTAGTTTATGCATACAAGTTGTTATTGTCAAATAAATAATAAGGCATAAATGGTTCTGTATTTGGTTAAATTCTGGTCTGTTCTATACTACTCGATCGCAATCAGGAAATTCTAGTTATAAACTAGTATTTTTACTGACTAGTTTGGTCTTTCTCTGCAGGGGCGTTCACGGAGCACGTACTTTGCTCATTTTATCAAACGAGTACAGTCATTATAGACGTGTTCGCTTCAAAACAATTTGGAATTTTAAAACAGTTTAACAGTTAAACAAGTGCAGTATGGTAAAGGGTACAATTTAGATATACAAGAATGTTTAAGAAAATTTATTTTTAATGCTAAAATTTTAATTACTTATGGCACACAATATTAAGCAGAACTAATTGGCGAAGCTTCACATCAATTCACAAAATTTGCATATTTGTTCAATGAAAGGGCTTGAGCAGTAACAGTTGTGTAGATTAACATTGGAATGTCTTCGAAGGAGCATTTTTTAATTTAAAAAATACATTCTCGCTATTATTGACTGTATTAAAATTAATTTTCATTTCATTTCGTTGATTAATTAATTTATATATTTGTATGCATAGTCGTATATTCACAACTCCTTTATGAAAATAATCTAGTAACTGAGATACATCAAAAATTGTGTAAATAACAATTTTGCGTTGGCAACTCTAACAACATTTGCACGTGTACGATTTCAACCCTTAAGCATCCGGTGCACACGAACACATGCCAAAAAGCCAAAAGTAATAACAAAGTCTTAAAAAAAAAAACGCAACAATAAAATTTCGCCACTTACGAGCTCTGCCTTGAATTGTGTTGGTTAATACATGCTTCGAACCACGTGTTGCACACACTAAGCACTCACAACAATACCAAAATACGATGTAAACAAACCGGCAACACAGCACAAAACATACTCTCTCTTTACAAATGCTGCTCTTGAGAGATTGCAAACGTGTCAAACGATAATGAGCGCTCAGTGAAATAAAAGCTTTCGGTTGGCTGCAAAGCATTTTATGGCTGCAAAGCTGCCGGCAAAAGAATTTTCCGCCACCACAAATTGCCGCTACCAGCGAAGTGATGAAAATGCCGCCGAAGATGTTGACCAGTCAGTGTTTGGCAAAGCGTGCGCGTGAACAGTTCGCAATTTGTGAATGCGACGCGTGAAAATGTGAATATAAAACTATTTTTAAAAGCAATAACCAATTCGAAAGTGATGGAAAATGGTCTATGATCAATTTTCGCGCATTATGAATTTTTTGTTTTGTTGTGCATTTGTAGTTTGAAAACATTGTGACAAGTTGTAAGTGTGCGCGATTATATTTGTGTAGGCGATTTTCGTTTAAGTTGCGTATACGCCCTGTTGCGAAGCGTAAACTAAAATATGCTGCATTTTTATTTCTGTTAAAACAGTTGCAAATGTAGTTCGTCCTTTTTTTTATTGTTTTTTTCACGGAATTTAGCATTATTTTACGCACAATTAAATTGCTGGCGTAAGCACTTTGGCTTTTGTATTGCTAGCCGGACACCGGGTAGCCGAATAGTTATCCGGCGCTTGCTAACAGCTGACGCGCGAAGCTTCGAAATTGCGCGTTTAATTGATTGGATCACATAATTTGGCATCGCAAACCACCAAACCTATTTGGCGCGACGTAAACGCAATACACTTAAATACATGCAACGTTTTGTTGCAGCATGTATGCAATCAGTTTGTGATATGACAAAGCTTTAAACATTTTTTATTCGTTTTTTTTTTACATTTTACTTCATCTTTTGTCATTTTATTTATATTTTTTTTCTCCCTTTTCCGTTTGTTTGTTAATTTAACCGTGGATCTGTTTATTCAACTCTCGATGTGCGTTTGTTTACTCACTCATCAATTAATTAATTATTAATTTGCGCGGAAAATGCAGCGAAACGACGATGAGCGACTGATTTCACACACTGTGCTTGCTTACTTAAATACATACTGGTTGTATGAGCAGTGTTTATAGTTCAATGCATCGATACCATGTACAATTTCAATTGTGGCAATAAAGAGCATATAATAAAAATACAAAAGAGGAAAGAAAAAAAAAACAAGACATACAAAGATAAATATTTATGGTATGAGCAATATTCGCTAAACAAATAATATTTTAATAAGCAGAAAGAACGTTTAATATTAATATAATTAAGAATCATAAAAAAGAACAAAATTAATCTATGGTACATCAGCTTGCTCGGCCTTTTGGTTCTTAGTCCATACGTTAACCGTTTTTGTTAACACTGTTTTGTTATAATTGCCATGGTGTATGATACTCTCGACGTTGCCGCCTCGCATAATTTAGGTTTTAATTTAGACTCTTCGACCAAACTGCAACAACAGCACGACAACTTACAGCGTTCGTCTAGTAATACTACATTGAAAATATGTAGTGCAAGTGTTCCGCATAAATTACAACAAAATCCAAAACAACTGGATTTACAAGAAAAACGAAATTCTGTGAATGTTAATATCTTTCCTAACAGCGCCGAAAACTTAAGTTGGACATTTTTCGATCGAATCTCTACGTTGGACAATGAATTGCGGAGCGTTGAAGTGGTAAGCGCAAATGTTTTAGTTTTGTTTGTCAGTAAGTTGTCCTGATTTTGATTTAGATTTTAAAAATTTGAACTGATTCCAAGATGTGACACTGAACGCAATATGACTCTCTGATAGTGCCTATTATTTAAACAATAGTGTGGGAATCTGTTTTAAAAAAAATTATATTGCGACTGCAGTGACTAAAATAAAAAAAAAAACATTTGTAGTTGAGGTAATTAAACCACCTTATACTATTAACACTATTAAGTATAATATTACGCTCTGTTGATAGTTATGAAGCCATTATTATTTATGGAATACTTCACAATATAACCTTTTAACTACATACAATTTGCAAGGTCATCATCCGTGATGCTCGGGTCATGCATAATCCGAAATTAAATTTGCTTGAAAGTCTAAAATTATTTTCGTGTATATTGTTCAAGAATAACCGCACTAAATACCACCACTTAATTTTCATGTATTATATTCTTAATACTTTCCAATTAAAATACAGTGCATTAGAACCCAGGCATAAAATCTAAAATTCAGACATAAAAATTCAATATTAAAATGTTTGTTGCTCATTTATTCGTAATTGAAAAACAATAAATTAAATTAGGTAAGTGGGTCACTACCCATGCGTGCTATAACTTGATATGCCGCAAAGTTCGAGGTTCGAACCTTAGCAAGGGCAAGTTAAATAATTTTTTTTATCAATAATAAATAAACTGCACACAGTATGGAAAAGAAACCCAACAGAATACAATTGCGTATCGTTTAAATGTGCACGAAACAATCAGAATGCAATCAGAATGGAAAAGAGAAAGTTTTTCACGTCAAAATTAGACCCCTCGCTCCCATCATCTGTTTTGTGGCGTAACATTAAAAATTTGCGTGTATGTGATCGTTCTGTATCTGATTGTAAATTAAATGTTGACGATTAAAATGAATACTTTATTAACGGTCCCGCGTCTATAGTACTTCGTCCTCATTTCGTTCCACTTGCGGCTTCTAAATTTGTTGGACCTATGTTTAAATTTGACTCTGTTTCTGAGTGTGATGTCATTAGATGTGTTATGAATATTAAGTCAAATGCAGCTGGAGAGGACAGCCTACAAATTAAATTTATTAAAATTGTTTTACCTTATATAAGTAGCATTCTAGCGCATATTATCAATCATTGTATTACGACTTCCTGTTTCCCAAACGCTTGGAAAATTGCATGTGTACAACCGGTGGCAAAGAAATCATCTCCTAGTGTCCCTTGCGATTATCGGCCTATTAACATCTTGCCATCGCTCTCTAAGGTTTTTGAATCATTAATAGCTGAGCAAATTAATACGCATATCCACAAACATAATCTTATCTCCCCTTTTCAGTCAGGATTTAGGACAAAACATAGTTGCTCAACGGCTATGCTTAAAATTCTAGATGATATTAGGATGCCTTTTGATAAGAACCACTAAACGCTACTTTGCTTGCTCGATTTCTCAAAAGCATTTGACTCGGTGAATCATCTGATTTTATGTGATAAGCTTAAGCACTACTATGGGTTTGATGAAAATTATGTGAAACTTTTAATACTTCTAAATTAGGAAAGCTCACCTCTGGTATTCCTCAACGACATTTTTAGGGAATGCCAGTTCGCAAAAGTGCATGCCTATGCGGATGATATCCAGTTATATCTGTCAAATAGTTTTGAACATATAGACTTATTAGCTAGCCAATTTAGCCAAGATATTTACTCCATTGAGCAGTGGTCCAAGAGAAACGGTCTTTGTCTTAACTCTGGAAAGTCGTTTGTTTTACCAATTACCAAGAAGAAACTTAACATAAAAGTTTTACCTAAGTTCACCCTTGGTAATAAGCCTTTGGAATATGTAAATAAAATTACAAACCTAGGGTTTATTATAAAATCCAGCCTTTCTTGCACTGATCACATAAATGCTGTTGTTTCTAAAGTTTATGTTACGTTGAGAAACCTTCGTCAAACTGCAGAATTTACCCCTGTCGGCACTAGGCGCCAACTGGCAATTCAACTGATAGTGCCTATTTTTACTTACTCTGAGTTGGTTTATAATAGGCTGGACTCCATTTCGGATCATAAGATTAGATTACTATTTAACCAGGTAACCCGATATGTGTATGGGCTAAAGAAGTTTGACCACATATCGCAGTGGAGGACAAGTGTTTTAGGCTGTGAAATACAGGACTTTTTAAATGCAAGAACCTGTAGTTTTCTTTTCCGGCTTATCTCAACTAAGACCCCTAATTATCTTTATGAGAAGTTAATATTCCCAAAATCTGAGCGCTCTAAAGAACGTATTGTACCAATATTTAATTTTATAACATCAACTAGACTGTTTTTCGTTAGTGCTATTAGAACTTGGAATTCTATTCCACCTATTATACGAGGCAAGTTAAACAAAAGCAACTATAATAATATCTTATACTATTATTTCTCAAATAAACTAGACTGATCGTCAACATTAGTTTAAGTTTTAGTAATAAATTACTTTTTAAATTATACCTGTATGATTTCATTTCATTTTCATGTATTTTTGACTATTTGAATTAATGTATTTATAATTAATTTCAATGTTATTCTAATTTTGTTGTGCTAAAAAAAAAGAAGATTATTGTTGTACTAATGATTCTTGCTTAATAAATAATAATAATAATAACAATAATAATAATAATAATAATAATATTAATAATAATAATAATAATAATAATAAACACCACAAAGTGAATGAAATAGAGGCAAAAGCTGCTGTCAAAAAATTGATTCCGTGTACTTGAGTTTTCCTTTCAGCAATATCCTTCATGTTCATGTTCATATTTCGCAATACTTTCCATGTACCAAAATCAATTTATTCTCTTTTGTATAAAAGCGATCGTTTGTTTGTTCCCTAACTCACCTTTTAATATTTTTTCAGCATTAAAAATTATTTCTTCATTTACTTTGAGGAAAATTAAAAACGATTTATGTTATTGTGTGGCCATATAATAATTTATTTAATAATTTTTGAGCTTTAAGGCCGATTGGTTTTTTCGGAAAATTATTACAAAAAAACATTAATACTCAAAGCGGTAGAAGTTATAGTACTATTTCGGCAATCACCACATTTCCTCATCCGACTTCTTTCTTCTTGGGAGTCGAACCCGCAACAACATGCCCAATACTTAAGCCGGCAGCTAAACGCATTCAGCTAAGCTTACGCTGTGTGAGCTGTTGTTATTTTTCCTGCTTTCCCTTCGCAACTTACTCCAATCAAGTGCGGCTGTTCTGCCGCTATTTCTACTTGACTGTGTAGCTGTTGTTTGTACAATTTATATTTTGTTTAGAATTCACTAAGGTATAAATCTACAATTTGCTTTATTCAACTTTTCTACCGACAGACAACAAAACAATATTAATAATATTATTATTATTATTGCGTTTTTCGTGTTTAAGTTTTAAGTAATTATTTAAGAGTTTAAAGTGCATCTAGGAGAGAGCACGCGCTGGTATAAATCAATCGAGGATTTTATATTTGTTTTAAGTTTAGCTTTTTATTAGTCTGTAAAATTTACAATTCTAACAAGCGAGTAACTTATCAGCTAATCATTTCAACAAATCAAAACAGGGCAATATTTAAAACCCTCAAATTTCTTATAGACTAATTTTTTTTAAGAATGCTTTTCTTTTCTATTCCGCGAAACATGCGGTCAGGAAAGTGGATCCTAATAATGACCGCGGTTTGGGCAAAAAAAAACTGCTTACCACACTTAATAACAAAAATGTAATTTTATTTTAACAAACAGAATTGAGTACAAAACTGCATATTAAAAAATCTAAACACTCTAATTTGATATATGTATTTGATAGTACTCGACATGTCCTGTTTTTTTGTTAAAGAGTGAACAACGATATTTAATGGAAATTAAATAAAGGAAAAATAATCCAGACATAATCGAATTAGCAATAGATGAAGGTCATAAAAATTTCACCATATCCCATGTTGGAAGCTCTATTGAGTGAGTGGTATAAATTTATTTCCTACGATCTGTCAAAGACAGAGATAAAACTAAGTTTACGCTAAAAATGTGTATTAAATTTATTTTAGTTTTAAAAGAACTTAAGCACTAAAATCTTGTTGTAAATATGTAATCGATAGCGTAAAAGAACGATGAAAATAAACACAATGGAACTTGATGAAAATAGTATATTAACGAAACGGCAAGGGAAACCTCGACGGAAGGAAGATAAATTAAAAATCATATCACAACCAAAAAACATCGAAAACCAAAACCCTTTTTGTACGAAGACATTTTTTTAAGTTATTCTGTGACTTCCTTGATAACTTCTCCAAAGATGCTCAAATTTTCCTCATATGAAACGAACTGCGCAATACAGCCTTTAAAAAATATTATAAATAATCAACGGAAATTTTTGCGTACTATAAATTAGATCTTAATTATACAAAAATTTAATAGGCCACAAAACTGTATACTAAAAAAATTAAAAAAACAAAGAAAGAATTGTTAAGTGTTCTTGATTATTTACCACATACATATAGATATATGTGCACAAAATTTTAAACTTTTTGGATTAATAAATATAATCTTTACTTTATCTTATTTTCTCTTTTGCTTAAAAACATTTTACTTATACTCTTATTGGTGTTTTTACCGTTTTAAACTAAATTAGATTTATAAGCTAATTGTATTAATCCCATTACTCACCTGCCCTTAAAAGCAGACTATTAAGTATCCACAAACATAATCCCACTCACATATACTTTGTGGCAACTGGCAAGCAGATAGAGTCGGTTTGTGCAACAATTTAAAACAATTTGAGATAATACGAAATCACAAAATTTGCAAATTGTATAAACACGTACGTATGTATGTAGGTCTGAATTCTAACATACAGTGGGTGCAGTAATTATTTGTAAATAAGTTTTTTTTTTACCAAAAATTAATGTTCAATATCACGATAAATAAAAGTTGCATATATCGCACAAAATATATTTAAAAAAATTATCAGATTTTTTGCAGATTCCAATTTAGAATAATGAATTTGCAAAAAATTGAATTGTGCAAATTTGTTGAACTTCTCCACATTTTTTACGTTTATGTTTTCTCAAAGAATGGACAATTTGTGGTGTGCGTCTTTATATTATACCACAAATGCAGGAACCTACAGATTTAGGCCGACTCCGAAGGGAAGAAGTATTTAATGAGAAGCTTATTCATGGCAGAATAACCTTCGGACGTTTGCCATTGCCCCTCGGCGTAACCGTTATTAAAAAAATATATTTTCTATGATTTAGATTTTACATGCCCTGACTGCGATTCGAACCCTGAACTTAGCGGCATACCGAGTTATAGCACGCACCACTACACACTCGACCACAGAATGGACAATACTTTAAGATAAATTTAACAGAAATTATTCAACAACCAAAATTTGTAAATATTATAAAACCATCAGTGGACGAATACAAGTTTGACTCTCTGTAAATATTACTACGAGTACCTATCGTTCCGGAAGAGATTGAAAATGTTATTCATTTTATAGGGCGACCGCAATTACATCAATTTCAGAATGGCAACAACAATAAATTTTTGAAGGCGGACATATGTTGTTTACATATACATATTTTTGATTTCATTGTGAACTTGTTGTTGTATGTATTCTGTGCACGTTTACTTTATAATAGAGGAAAACACTTGGTATACCCGATTAGGGAATTGTGAAATGACTAAGGACACCAAAGAAAAGTACGGTCATGCTAACCAACCATACATACATACATAAAAACATACTTATTAAGATATGAAGCGGTGAACAAGAACGTGCATTTATCTGAGTATTTACATACATACATATACTTATGTACATATGGTATCTCGTATGTGATTTTTGCAACCGCACGCACAACGCGCCTTATATCCGAGACTAATGTGCGTTGACAACAACTGTGTCGACAGACAAAACATGCAGACAACATACTCTACTAAAATCCAAAGGTTATATGGTAGAGTATTAATAGATAGAGATAGTGAGAGAGGGAGTGGGGGAATGGGAGGCTCAGCTCAGGCCGACAAGAGAATAGTAGACCGGTATGCTTAACAGTGTGGTCGGCGGAACATAAACTGCAAATAGAGTAGTAACATTAAATTACACACATCCGGTCAGGATATGCTAAGCACTAGCCAACACTCATACAAATATATGTACATAAGTATGGGCATACAGCGGAACAAACATTTGAATAGTAATTTTTCGGTGGCACCATATGTGTGCGACACACAATTACATCGCGCAGATGCACTTATGTACATTCATATCAGCATAGTCACTCGTTTAACCATTACACTTCACATCCCAATAAACATTTTTTTTAAATATGAAACTGAGATGCAATTTTAGTGTTCTCAAAGCACTTTGAAATAATCTTTTATTTTCAAATTGAGATACATCAAAAGAATTCTCAATTTTTTTTCACACATGAAAATAGCAAGTGTTTTATAGTTACTTTATTTGAAATGTTTATGCTAATTGCGCTGCATAAGCATTCGGCCAAAATCGCTTGGGCGGTTAATGCGCCAATTACTTAAGTAAGTAAGTATTACTAAGTAAGCATAAGATGTTAATGAAACATTCAGTTTTCATTTTGACAATATGAAAGAAGAACTGAGGGTAACAATTTAAACGCTAACCCCTTCTCTAGTTGAAAATAAGGGTTTTTCAAAATTTAAGAAATTGTTTTGTTTCAAATGATTAAAAAATCATAAAATAAAATTGTTTGTTCATATTTCTGTTAGCCTAGTAAATGTTAATATTTTACAATTTTATTGAGCTCAAGGCCAGTTTATCGAAGATTTTTTTGTGAAAAAACAACAACAGTTTTTAATGGTTGAAGTTATAGTACTATTTCGGAAATCGCCATATTTCCTCATAAGACTTCTTTTTTGATTATTAAATTAAATTAATTTTTAATTTAATTTTTCATAACCACTTCTCTCAGGCTTTGAACCCGGGAGCTCGGAGTTGCAGAGCCAATACTTCCATAAACTGGCCTTGAGCTCAATAAAATTGTAAAATATAAAATAAAATTGAGAAATAATAATATTGAATAATCTCAAATGTTTGAAAATTTTCTTTTTGCAGTGTTTGCTGGGATTGTACATTTGTTGTTGGCATTTATTGTACGAACTTGTGCATGTTGATATCTTAATGACTTGGCAGTGCCACTCAACAACATCTTTCATTTGCTTTTTTTTAATAAGTGCAATAGTTTCAGGATTGTGGCCAAAAAAGTGGTAACGGCAACAAATGTTATTGTTCCCAAATTACTTACAAAATAACATACATTTGACTAACATATGTATATATATGTGTATGCTATTTGAGGTGTGACGGTGATCAAATAAGTATATGCACTTACATTGCCAAATTTCAGTCTTTCACAACTTCAATACGACACATGGTAAAATGGGTTAACCGACCCTCAAACTGGAGATGAATTCATACGTACATTTATTTTAAATATTTGTATGTATGTACTTAACACATATTACTAGCACCAAATAAAGTAAAAAACATGGCTTATGTGAAATCTGTATATTGGGAATTTTTTGCTTGTTTATTATGCTTTTTATGGTATTACCAATAGCGAAAAAAGCAAAACTTTCGTTCATGCTGGTGTAAATTATTGGAATGCCTAATGATAATTAGTTAAAATCATAATCAACACTATCACTTTATGCAAAAAATTATTAAAGAGGAAATTCATTCACCCACTTTGCCAAATAATGTAATAATAAATTTATGTTAATAATTCATGAAAAGGTAAGCATTAATGTCCCTTTAAGGTAATTTTTTATAAAATACTGAGCCCGAATGATATACATTTTTTCTCAAACAATGATCTACATATTTTCTTTAAGCTTATGAGTTCATTTTAAAAGTACGAGTATAACATTTAATAAAAATTATCTTCATATTCGCTTGCGTCATTATCTTCCTTTTGGACATCTTCATCATCACCGTCATTCTCTATAATTACACAGTGCAAGAAAAAAGAATGAAGTCGAAATACCTGGGAAATGATGTTATTTTTCTTGTAGGTCTTATCGAGTGGAACGAGAATCCAATTTCGAATTTGTCAAACACCCCTGAAAATCTCGATTCTAGCTTAAAAAGCAGATCAATTATCATTTATAATTTAAGAACGGTTAAAGAAAGAAGAAACTCAGACCTTTCGAATGATATATAGATGTCTTAATAAAGCTGATTGACCAAAAAACGAAATAAATACGGAACAACAGACATAAACTGAACAGAACGAAAATTGACACTGAAGATGGCATAACGCCGACACCGGTTTGTCTCCAAACCAAACTTGACAAGGGATGACGGAAAATCGTTCCAACAAATATCAAAGCTGAAGAGATTTATTTGTTTTTTGCACAACAAACTTAAATTTTGTGACCCTTTTTCTCCTTTTTTTGACTTTGGCGATATAATCACACACTATTTTATTATTAACAATTTTTGTTGTAATTTTTTTTTGGGTTGTTTTCTCAAACATGAAATAACTGGTTAAAAGTCTACTAAATAAATCTTCGTTTGTATTTTTTTTTAACTTGCACTTGCAAGAAAATCTTTAGCTCTTACAATCCTTGCTTCGTACTTCCAGAGCTTCTTCGGGCAATTGACAGATAGGTGAAAAAGCGTGGGATATTATCCCTGGCCCATGAATAAAGTACTTGTGTAGTGTTGTGGGCATTTTGTACCAAGAGTAACACTTAACAGAATATATCACTGATTTTAATACAATATTAATATTACTTTCTTGTTTTTTTTTTGCTCTTAGTTCGCACTTGTTAAATAAAATTTTTCTCTTTTCTATTTGGAGAAATTAAATATTAATCACGCTCATAACTTTGAAAGCAATTTGCAAGAAATCGTCAAATTTTTGGCAAACATTTGTAAATATTTCTGTCCGATTTTTTTAAGATATTTAATAGGATTTTTTATAATGTCTTATGCGCACTTTTGTTGAAACGGCAAACATTATTAAGAATTAAAGTGTCCAGCTGGAAAAGGAGTAGAAGTAATATTGATATTCAGGAAGCTTGAAGATCAAAACTTTTATTATAGAAATCACTCTTTACCTGACTTTTTTTAAATAAATTAATTAAAAACAATTAATTAAACCTTATTTTAAACTATCTATATAATAGTTCTTGAAGGCTTCTTGTTATTAAAGCCGGTCACAAATTTTTTATAGTACAAAAATCATCAAAATTATTGAGTAATTTATTTTTATGTTTGGAATTATGCTTTTAGGAAGAAAGTCATAAGAGATCAAGAGCAATTATTATTCAACCAGCATAACGTGTTTTGAGTTACCACACTATTACAATTCATTTAAATTTTGTAAAAAGATATTTTGTTTTGTTAAAAGTCTATTTGAACTGAATAACATTATAAATTTAATAAAAGAAAAATAAATTCACTTAAGTTTCGAATCGCATAAAAAATAACAATGACTTCACAAGTCGAACTGAAAGGTATTAATGGATGTGTTTTAATGTTTGGAGAAGAGCCATTTACTCAAATATATAATTTGATACGTTTTTTAGTGAATGGTGTAAATATTTTCTTAAAGTTATTATTTTATATTAAAAAAACCTGCAAAAAATTTACTTGTAAAATATCTAAACCAATTTTTTTGATTGGACAAACTCAAAATTGCTTTTTAGCTTGCCAAAGGTAGATGCAAAATAAAAAAAAAATAACTACCTACTTATTGTACATAGAAATATTGCTGGCATAGGTATCGCCTTTGCAAAATCAACATTTTTGTACAGGAAAACACAGAGCGTAAAAATATAAACAACACATATTTTCTTTTTTGCAAATTCTGTAATTTTTGAAAACCTTGACTTAACAACTATGCAAAGTGATGATTTACATTTACAATGATTTACGATGATTTTTTTTTTGTAAGATTCCTGTTGCTTTTAAATTATAATTGATATATTAAAGTAGATTAATATATTATTTATAATACCGTACTTATTTAAATATTTTCATATTTAATCCAACCATAAAGTGTTTAACTGAGAAAAATGTTTTCATGGAGTTTCCTTTTGTTTTATATTCGATGGATTTATAAATGAAAATAAAATATCAGATATATATACACCAGTACAGTGGTGTTTAATGAAAGAGTAGTGATTTAAATGTTGGCAATTATTACCCCTTATGTTCTGGTGATTCTTTAAAAAAAACAGATATAAACCCAAGCTTCAAATGTTTACAAAAGTTTAAATAATAAAAAAAGTTCATTGAAATTTAAAACTTTTTTCAGAAATTAAAGAAAACTTTTGAGTATGCAGTTTTGTAGTTCACGCGATTTTAGTGCAATAAAATTAAATTAACTTCATAAGTTGTGTATATGAAAGCAACCGGAGCAAAAAAAAATCTTAAAAAGCAAGGGCTACTTTTAGCGCCGTGAAGCTTGAACATTGAGTTATCTGAAACGAAGCTAAAACTTCTGAAGTAACTGTTATGAAATTGAAAGAATAAATAAATTGTTGTTTAACCCTTATAATTAAATTCAACATAATGTGTTATTTTATGACTTTTATTTTTTGAACCAGAAAAAAAGAGATTTTAGGACAGATATTTTTTTTGTCCGACATTTTTGGTAATATATTAACATTCGACGGACGGTTAAATGTATTATGTGTTAACAATTTTCTTTTAGTAATCATTTTGTTTATGAAAAAGCATAAAAATAAAGTAGTGGCTTAGTAATGAATTTTTACTTGAGGATAAAGTTTATTGTTTATTACGAGTGTTCTATTGATTGCATTCATTTAATTCTAGGTATATGTACCTCTGTAAGTACGAATATTTTCCTACTCTTCTAGCAATCTGTGTTCACGTGAAGGTACACATACGAGTATATGTTAGTAGGCAGGTGCCAACAACTTTTTTCTATCGTTTCATTCTTAAGTCGATAAAATTTATTTTTGTTTCCTAGGCGATTTTGGCAAGCACGTTTTTTCTGTCTTTCGTTTATTGGCGCCAATTGCATATACGAAGGGTCCTAGTAAGAGTATAATTGTTTCGAAAAGCAGTAAAAATGTCTGACATATTTTATGACTTTTATTTTTTAAACCAGAAACAAAGTATTTTTATACTCGTAGAATTTAAATATATGGTTTCAAAAATAACTGGCACTTCTTACAATTTTTGTCCAAATTTACAATCAAAACAAATTTGAAATGAGCTCAAAAATTACGCATTTTGGTATAAGAAAGTTTAGGTGTGTCGGTTTCTCATTATGATTTTATGATTTAAAACTTTTTACAACAGTTATTTTCGATACCGGTTTTAATGTTATTTTAAAACATATTTTATTAGTATACATTAAAAACACAATTTAAACTCGCGTGCACACCAATTTTCGATTATGGATAATTGAAAAATGTTTTAAAATTAAAACGCTGTTAGCAACCTTACAAGTTCTTTACAAACTTTGTTTACAGAAAAAAAATTATAAAACTACAAACAAATTACTTCAATGAATTTAAAAATTTTTTGGAGTAAATAGAATTATAATCCATTAAATTTTAATGCAATAAAGTTACGTTTGAAGTAAAAAGCTATACAACTGCATATGAACGAAAATATATTTAACCATTTAAAGAAAACTTAATAAGATTTTGATGAATATTTCATTTTTTTTAGTTAAGAATGGTAAACATGTAATGGAAAACGTCGCGACTTTTATAGAAAAAACTGTGCGTGTCACCTTAATAAAAACAAAAGAATTATTTAAAGGAATTGCAAAAACATGTATATTTTATAAATAAATAAATATTATCTCACACAAATAAACAAACCAACAAATAAAAAAAGGAGTTAAATTTTTAAAACTGGAAATATTACTTAAAATAGACTGAGAATCCGATTCTTAATAAGATCCACAGTGCCCTATTTTTTTAAAAACTTCAATGCTGTGTCTTCGAAAGTTCTCGAAAAAACTTAGAGGTACTCAGAAAATAAAATAACATATATGTACATACAAAAATTAATATGGATGTAGAGTAAGTGGGGGTACTGTGATATAGGTATAACTCTTTCGACTATTTCTGTAATATTATTTTCTGTATGTTTAATGTGATATACCATATCACATTGGACCACCCGGACTATATCACATTAACCCATCTCGAGTTTTTGAACTAAACATTTTTTTCTACGGAAATAATTTACCCAATATAAAAAACTAACTTGAATTATTATTAAATATGTTCACGAAAAACCAAAATAAATGGTAGAATTTTAAAATCTATGAACACTTTTTACTTATTACTTTTCGAAACAGGTACTAAAATATTTGGATCCGCACAATAAAAAATATGTTTGCACACTGAAAACGAACTAAGCTTTCAGTGACATGCGCAGGCTATAGTTTAGAAAATTCTGAAGTTATTTTACATTATTAAAAAAAATTTGTTTATTTTTATGAAGTTTGTTATTTTATTTTAAAAATATTATACTCCACTTCGTTAGCATACGAGAATAAACAAAATCCCGGAATTGCAGAAAACAGCGAATTTAATTGCCATTTATTTTACAAATTTTGTATCATCAAAAATTTACCTTTCAAGGCCCAAACAAAGCCTTTAGAGAGTTCACAATCAGTGTTATTTGTCGTATTTCTATAGTCTGCTATTAAAATAATAGTGGAACGTACGGATGCACTGTGCAATTTCGTTTACTATTGTATGTGGTATTCAGTATTTCAGCAATAAATCGTTTATAATAAATATGAGAGGTCAGTTGATTAAAAATATGTATATGTACAATGCCATTTAACTTTAATTTACATTTTTTCAAACAAAAATATACCTCAAATGATTTAAAACAGAAAGAGCCGATCGAATAAAAATACCTTTCAGAGTTGTATTGAAATAAGAAAATTTAACATGAGTAACAAAAACTACAAGTTTACAACTGCTGTATTACGATAACCAATACGACACATGCGACAAATAACACGGCTTGTGAACTCCCTAGAATTCGTTTTGCCCATGCCATTATAAATTAGCAGGAAAATATCCTCATCGAGCAGAAAATTAACCTTACTATGAAAGCGATGTTAATAGAGGTGCCTCAAGTGGATAAGGCAGAAAGTCTCAAAGATAATTTGCATCAAGTTTTAACAAGCAGCTCGCAATTGTCCAAAAATCGAAAGGCATACAGTTTATCAGCAGGCTTGGTAAAAGAAATTGATAGTTTTTGCAATCAGGCGATAAAGGCTATGTCCTACAGAGATCATTTAACTTTTTATCGACAATCCAATCAACAAGTGTTGAGGCGCAGCAGTGCTTCTCCAAAGCATATTTTAAATGCAACAAATTTAGGTCCAGGTTGGAGGATAACACACTTAAAGCTCTTGTTTCTTAAAGATTGCATTTTGATCGAAATAAGGAATAATTCTGCCTCGCTCAAAATGTAATAAGGATGTATTTAATTTTTACTGGATGTATTTCTTTTTTTACTGAATGGTAATATATTAATATTTATTTTATTGGTCTTAAACAGTGATTAAAAATAATTTTATTTATGCAGGTGCATTTGCCTCTGTAATATGTATATTGGTACTTGAAACATAAATTATTCGTGAAATTCGTAATCACGGGATTGTCCGGATATTTTGTTTACAGATGTCGAAAATCACGGGATCAATAAAATGTCCAAAACTGACATCCCTAATACACATCCATACATATGTGTAAGATGCATACATATGTAAATACAAATTTTATGAATGCATGCATTTATAAAAACATACGTACACATTTTCATCAGCGACATCATCCAGTTAACGTGCGTGCGTGCAGAAAGACACCAGACAGCATTTTATGAGTGCATGTCTCCAACGTGTAATGGCTACAGAGTCAATTGTAGCCAAACGTGGGCACAAGTATGTATGTATGTATGTACATAGCATCTGCATATCAGCTTATGGCGGCGTAGTGCGTGTAATAACCGCTTGTCTGCAGATACTAAATCAACTCAATCGCATTTGCATTCATTTCATTACATGCTGAAAATTTCCCTCAAAATAACCTAAAAGACCAAAATGGGCATGTATGTACATACATACATACATGCATACATATAGGAGTGGAAGAGAGATAAGTTTGCAAAGTGATACTGTTATTTTAGCAAGCAGTGGTGCGGGTGCAGCATCTATGTATGTAGATGGTGCCACGATATTTTCAGCAAACATATGTTCCTTGCCAGCTGTCGCTGATGTCATTTTGGTGTATATCCCCTAGCAATCACACACTCACACGCAACACTTTAGCACTCATTTGTGTTACACATAAACACACACAGAGGCATTTCGGTCGCAACAAGCGGATTATGGGTTACATTCATAATAATAAAAGCGTTTTCATTTAGTCATCGTGCAAAATATCCTTATGCGGTATCCTTGTGAGTGTATGCGCATATTGCCTGTTTTCATTTCATTGCTACACCAGTGGTAGTCGTATATACTTACAAACAGGTAGATCTGTGTGTAATCAAACAAACATACTCGTATGTACATACATACAAAAGTGGAAAGAAGTGCGAGTATGTATCTATGTATGTATATCCAGTGGATGAGAACTACAAAAATTACTGCACGGACAAACAGTCGTCGGCTTTTGCCGTGCAATTGGAATACTAAATACTAAATGAATGAAAATATGCACCGGTAACAAGTTAACTTCAGAGTCATTGAGGCAACAACCAAATTTTTGTTATTTAATACAAATTTAAGGCTTTAATTATTTTGTAATCTCAATGAAGAATATAAATATTTCATTTCGAATTGTGAGATTTACTAATGATTTCCATGAAAACATATATGTACATATGTATGTAGTTTTATGTTAAATAGATTTGAGAATTTTAATAATTAAATACTTTATTTTATAATATATCCTATCAAATGGAAAAATATACAAAACTTCTGAAAACTAAACTCTTTATTATAAACGGATAATTAATTACGATCCCATTAAAGCTATAGATTCAGCATTAAATTGTATTACGATTCGCTGCATCTCCTTTCAATTTTAAATAAATAAATATACGTACGTGAAATTTACGTTTTTCAAAACAAAAAAATACAAAAAATATTAATAAAACTTATTAAAAACCAAAAGTGCACATTTCAAGTGACTCACACTTAACGTTGGTTAGATATTTTATTATACTAGAATTTAATGAGTTATCAAACTGCATACCCAAAACTATTCTGAACGCTCTTATTAAAAAATTAAAAATTTGAACGAAAGTTTTGAAAATTGTGATAAAATATGTATACTGTTTAAAACTTTAATTTACATGACATTTTTTAAAGAACGAACTATATTTTTATAAAAACCTATCGAAAAAATTGTGTCATAAAAAATGTTCCTAATATCTCAAAAAATCAAACCTTCGCTCGGTTTTGCTCGCCAGTGTAGTTCTTCATTTCGTTTGCATTTAAGAGAAAAAATTCCTGTAATTCCTGTAAATTTCGGAATCTTGCATGGAGACTTACGTTTAGAAATATTGTATACTAACAAATGCTCTATATTACCAAAGCGAATGTCATGCAGTTGCAGCGGAGCAGTTTTGCAGCTTCTTCAGCTTCAAGTACCAGATTTCGTCAAGCAATAAGTTACTGCAGATACAAATTCATGCAAACTTTGCTTTGCCGCCGTTTGATTATTGGCTGAGTGATGTCTTTTCTATAAAATCTAAGCATCGAAAATTTTCATATGACAAATGTGACAGAATAAGCGTGACTTCATACGAATTTGCCTACGTCTAATTGAGTATTCTAAAATATCAACAGCGCCCATGTATTTATTGTATTCATGAACGATATTGGGGCTTCTTTTTAACTAAATATGTATGTATATCGCTCAACCGATAGTGTATACTGTGGTGTTTGACCAGAAAACGAAGTAGAAAGCTGAATTGCCATTATCGATGACATATTAACAACCTTGTTATCACACCATGCTACTGTTGTGACATCGACACAATTTTTGCGGTGACTTGCATAGCGGAGGTCGTGGATTTCGAAAAGTTTTTTGTGAATAGATGCCTTTGCGCTCACATAGAAAAAAATACGCATGAAAAATTTCACATTCATTCATACGCAAATGGCGTATTCGTACTAGAATTAAAAACTTAATATAAAATGCTCCAAAAAATCAAATTAAAAATATCCAATGAAGCATTATTAATGAAAACGAAAAAAATTTATTTTTTAAGTTTGACATGTCTTACTCTATGGAAAACTAAAAGAACGAGTTTAAATTTAGCATAAATTAAATGACCAAATTGTATCCGTACTTATTCGAAAACATAAAATAGTAATACCATAAATTCATGCATTGAAATACGAATAAAGAATTAGAAAAAAAACTCGACAAGATACCCGACAAGATACTCGTAATTCACGTCGCTTAAGCGAATAAAACAATTGTGTGGAAAACCTCATAAATTGATATCCGCATATATTCAAATCCATATTAAAAAAAGAATACCTTAGTGTATTTGCTTCTATTAGAATCGACGTCATACTTATTTCACATAGTTGTTCAAGCGTAAATTTACTCTTTTGTACAAAAATTGTTTATTGCCAACAGCAAATCTCTCCACAGTAACACTGACAGACATACATATGTAAAACTTGCAGAACATCAAAAAAGATAATAACTTGTATTCTCTTTAAAGTACAATCATTGCATCATACTTTAAATTAGTTAATGAAATTTCAATATCTCACATTTAAATAGCAGAGTTTTTAAGAGTACATACATATGTACATGTACATATATCGATTTTAATTTTTATATAACTTGTGTGCAGGCATTTTTCGCTCACTGCATGATGGCTTAATATTCATTTTCCTTTTAAAACCCATTCATTTTATTTCCTTTTATCTCGCCTGTCATCGGACTATTTGGATATTCACAATCTGCTTGTTGTCGCGCAACCTGTTGTTGTGGATACGTAGCTGCTTCAGTTAACCCTTTCGCTCTGCGTTCACTCTTTATCCATCGCATTTATCTTATTGCACCTTTCACTTACAATTGCGCACTTTGTTGGTAAATTTTTAAAATTTCCAATATACAAAAAGAAGTTTATTAAAAAACCAAAAAAATGTATGCAGATTTACATTTGTTTGTAAGAGTAATGTGGATGTGGATATGAAAAGATTTTATTTTTTGTTTTTATTTTTATTTTTATTTTTTTTTTGATTGCAGTCACATGTTGTGAAAACTATCTCCTTTTGTTTTCTTCAGTATTTCAATAATTCATGTCTGAGCGTTTGATTAAATTTTAACAGATTTAAATTGCCGAAGTTCTTTAAATGAAGCAGCTACAGTTGCACTGCATAGATCGCAAAGGATCAGTGAATGCAGGAATGAAAAGTTTTTATCAAGATTATATGAAACGAATATATATCAAAAATTTTAAATTAACATTGTTAGGCTCGCAGTTATACAATTTAAACGGCCGTTACTGGGCGATGGATGAAAGCGCTCCAGTGCCGAATAGGACAAATTAGCAACAGATAGAAAAAGCTGCCGACTATGATAAGCTCGGATTAGGGGATTTTTTTAAGTGAAATATTTTTAACCGGAACTGTATCAAAACAAAATGAAAGGTGAAATAAACTTAAGCAAGTTAAAAGTGCTTCACATTAGTTATGTATGAAAAAATTTATTTGCGTACTACTTCTGGTCCCATGTAGCCTGGTGCCACGAATAACAAAAAAATCAAAACACATCTAAGACGTGCTGACAGAAAAGATTTGTATGCGTGACACGTATGCAAATGCAATGCAGCTGCAAGTTGTGACGCGGCCAAAGCCAAAGCAAAGGGTAAATCAACAATTTACGTGCCACGGCGCGAAAGTGAAGATGAATGTCAACTTGTTGTAGCAAACATGTTAAAAAGGATATGAAGTGCGCATTAAGCAGGAAATAGAGTTAAGCAAGTAGACGTGTAATATTGTAAGCAGTGTGTTTTTCTGTTTCTTGCAGCAGCTGTTTTATTAAAGACAAATGCATGGCGATATGAAATTTGATTAAATTATCATGATTATTTTTCTTTTACTTTAATTCTCTTATTTAACTATTAAAATACAATTCAATCCCTAACAAAAATCATATATGTAGAATCAAATTTTAGATTTAGTAGAGATAAAAAAGCATAAAGGACGCTGCTTCAATTCAAGTGAACATAAATGTGCGAACTAGTTTCACAGTTATCACAGTTCAATGTCATTTTAAAAATTTACAGTGAAAGTTAAATTGCATGTTTTAACGAATTTTTTTTTAACAAAATATAATCGCTGTTATATAAATTTTTACATATAAAATTACATCAAACTACGATCTTAAAAAAAAACAGTTTCAAATTAAAATTTGTTGGCAAGCGGACACACAGCTGATCTTCAAAATGCGAAAATAATATACAGAGAAAAGAGAGAAAAAACGAGGTACACACTAGAAAGTTTACGGATATTGGATAAAAGGACAAAAATAATTAACAATAAGGAAGACACTGACGATATTGAGACTACATATATGTTATGTTTATAAATTATAATTAGTATGACGAAAGTACCACAACAAGACGGTATTGAAGCTAGTTTTTTTTAAGCAGTAATAACAATTACAATGTAAGTTATGTAATTTTATCAGTAGTGTTGTTAATTAATTATTTATGTATGTATATGTAGACATGCATGTTTATAGAAAATGATTGTCGTTTTTGTTTTTCGTGAGTTTATGTTCTTTATACGAAATGTTAAAATGTATGTTTTATTTTGTTTAATTGTTCGTTTGAGGAAGCTAAGGTGCCCCTGAGGAAGCTAAGGTGCTTAGCGAAACATTGGGCCGGAAAAGTGAAGTTTTACTTGTACTTAACTTAATAATAGATCAAATAAGCCTATTAAACTCAATAAAATTTTTATATTTGCTAGTTTCGTGTGGCTAACGAAAATAAAAAAAAAAAACAAAAAAAAAATGTTACCGACGCTCTTCTACAATTTTCTTAAACACAAGGAATTGTGGAATTCAAAAAGGAAGATTATAAAAAATTTAAAAATCCCACGAAATTCGTAAATAATTTTTAATTTCGAAATTTCGACGAAATGTTGCAGTATTCTAAAAAATTGTGCATAAATTTTAAAAATTTATATTACATAATTTAAATGAGAGACAGCCTATTTATTGAAAAATTCTGTATAGTAAAAAAGAACCCACGAAAATTTGAAAAGCGCCCACTGTTAAAGTATGTGTACTACATGCAATATATTTTTTATTCCATAATTTATTTTCTTGTTTACTTTTTGCATAATTATTGAGACAACAATATTTTTGAGGTTTCTTTTATAAATAAAATAAATTTTTAATGTATGTGAGCAAAAATGATGTCTGGTTCAGTAATGGAACACCTAAAAGGCCGGACTCCTACATCATTAATACACTTTCCACCTGTGGCCTGACAGACATCCACGAAATGGTTTTCTTTTTTCTCATCTTTTATAATTTAATTATACAAAATGTGAAGACATAGAAAAAGTCAGAAAAAATTACATTTCAAAATTTCGCCCATCAAATGTAAGTCAGCCAACAATTTGATTTATGAGTCCCGAGGTATTGTGCCAGCAGCTGCTGCTCGAAGGCCAGCTGCCTAGTAAGCGGTAGGCGTTTTTATTAATTTTTTTTTTGCGCTTTCCAACTTAAAATACAATTTACTTGAATGACGTCGACTGCGCTGTGCTGGCGAAGTGCGTGGGGGGGTGAAATAATTTTCATTTTTATCTCACGGTGTACTAATCAAAATACCTAATTTTGTTCAAAGCAGAGTGTGTGCATGGTTTGTATTTAATTTTGCTTGCGCTTGAATGTCAAGTGGCTTCTATTGCATCATGAATTGTAAATATTTATAAATACTAATTTTTGTTTGTGCTCGCGTCGAACTATTGCAAATACGTAGTGTTGTGTGAAAAATTTTATACAAATAACAATGATGAAGAAGGATTTCAAAATTTTTATACAAATGTATGAATATATTGAAATTGGCGGTAAATGCATATATATTTTTAGTATGCTTGTTTTAAAAAGATTCCTAGTTTTTGTGAATAATTGTTTACAGCAGGTTTTTGGAAATTACTTTAAAATCATTAAATGAAAAAGGGCTTTTCTCAAACTATTCTTTTTACGCTGATCCCACACTACGTAAATAAAAGGAAAGTAAAAAATTGCTTCCCTCGAAAAACATCCTTTCATTTACAAATAACTCTGTTAATGCAAAAAAAGTGCTTTTTAAGTTTTTTAAACATTTTCAAATGCAGTGAAATACGTAAATCCAAACCAATTTTCACCGTATTGCGATTTTCTTTATTGTTAATTTTACTAGAAGCCGAACCGTTTTGAAATAACGTTTTTTTTGCGAGAGATATTTCATGTGAAAAAAAAGTTTTGCTTGTCAAAAATATAAGTCACTGATAAATAAATTTTGATATTAAGGGATTGGCATAAACTTTTAAAATTAAAACAGTATATCTTATATTTATTGATTCTTACTAGAAAAGTGAATAAAAAATATAACAACAAACACAATCACCGAATTTGTTTTTACCTAATTAACGGCTGGTGTTTTTTTTTTTTTGGATAAAAAATTTTGCTTGCTTTATTTGTAATCGACAGATTGGAAAATAAGATTTTTGACTTTATTATTTTAACAATTTTTGTTTTCAAAATGATGTTGCGGGAATAGAAAAATACGACTTTCAAGAAGCAACAACAGCATTGAAATTTCTTACAGATGTACATAAATGATCGGCAACTGAACTACATATTTAAATTCTTTTTAAGTCGGAAATTTTGTTCGCTAAACTTTTGTTGAATTATGAAAAGTTTTGCGTAAAGCTTGAAACTATGATTGAAATAATTTCTACTGGATAATTAAATTTTTTTCTAATTGATAAAAATAATAAAGATTCGATTAGTGAAAAGCGAATTATCAAAACTTATCAATGAGGTCATATTTTTGATTTCATACTGTACGGTTACGGTTTTGAGTAAACATGAATAAATAAAAGAAACATAAATTGTATCTACCTTCCATAAATCGTATGCCTTATTCGGACTATTCATGTCAATACCGATGATGGAAGTACGAGTATTTAAAAATTTACATTGAAAGAAAATCACCAAAACGCACGCTCCGATGCCTGCATATCATGCAATCAGCTGTGAAAACAAACAATACTCATTCAATAATTATTTTGTTTACATTTTCTAATGCTTAATTAATTGTTTGTAGTTGAAAGCCAATCGGCAAAAAGCATTGAAAACATTGAAAATTAAGCAAAAATAGAAACACTGACGTCAGTCAAGGTTGCCGCACGTTTTTCTTGCAATAGACATCCACGCGTTAAGTTGTCAAATATAAACTAAAAAAAAAAATAAATACTATAATAAGTTTTACTCTACTTTTCGTGAAAATGAAAATATTCAAATTGGTTTTTGTTTGAGTTTGAAAATGAACATGAAACATTTAACAAATGCTGGTAAACTTCAAAAACATTATCTGCGGTTTTACCTTGAACATTTTTGTTTCTTGCATGAACAAATAACAGATATAGATTTGAGTGAATGCTTCTCTCCGTGCAGTATCTAGTATGTAGTTATATTTTCTTATTCAAATACATGCCAAGTCATTTTTTCAAATTAAAATAAGGCTGTGTCGTCACTTTTTTTATTAGAGATCAATATTTAGATGGAATTTAATTTTTAAAGTTAACCAACACCTTCTTAATACTGAGTTCATTTGTTCACTCACTTTTGAGTTTATAATCACAACTAACTAGTTTGTTTGATATTTAATATGTAGGCATGTATGTATACAGTTTTCTTTAGAAATTATCACGGTCGGTAATGCAAAAATCAGTATACCTCAATCAGAGTACACACCAACTGTATACCAAAAAATTTAAGTAGATCTCGGAGTCAAGAGCACCAAGTGTACTCGTTTAGTATTTCATTTGAAAAGCGCGGTATTTCAGCAGCTGTATTTATTTATTTTAATTTTTTTTTTAGTTCCCTAAATTTCAGAATGCAAATCATATTTATGTAACAAATTTTGGTCTTTTGCTATCCAATCATCTTTTCAAAGTCCTTTAGTTAATTATTGATACTTTAGGTTGCTTACTTAATAACTGAGTAAACAGCGAATATTTTCTGCCAATTTGATATCCTATTTAACGTTATTTTGAAATTTAACATAGATATACGCCCGATAATTTGTATTCTTCATTACGTTTTGGAACACTCTTTCCGGCGTATACTTTCGAAATTTTTTTTTGCACGCTCCAACAAGAAAATTATAAAAGCATATAGAAAAATCAATGAAAAAAAATGCCACCAGCTACGAGCACTTTGACCTTCATTTATGCTCGTATTAGCTCAAAATTAATTCTACTTTCAAAATACATTTAAAAGTACTCAAAACTTTTGATTTTTATGACTACATATTTGTTTAATTATTATTAAGATTTAGCCAATCCGCAGCTGCTTAATTATTTCCTTACTGAAATGTTAGTTCTTGAAATTTCAAATTATATATTTACGTAACTTAAATCATTAACTTCATTAGTTTTTCCGAACAGTTTTTGATGTGTAAACATCTATAGCCGCGGTAGGGCAAATCTCTTACGCTAATACTACCATAAAAACTCCACTATTGTCCCCCATTCTTTGTTTATTATTACTCAAGATATTTCATCCGCAACGGGATTGCGCAATCTTGTATTCTATCATTCTTGGTTTGATGGAACAAAAAACCTGTTTGATTTGTCCGAACATACACCTGTCCACTTGACAGCTTTGCCAGATAGAAATGCAGTGAAGAGAATAATGCACGAGTTAATGCCAATAAAGGCTGTTAATGCAGATAAGCTCCCATGTCTGTCTTGGGTATTATCTACGTTCTTTGGTATTGACACAAAAAGCAAAATTAATTATATTTAATCGGGAGCACCCTGTACCTTTGAGTTGCATGCAATTAGGCGCAAATTTTTACAAACTGTGTGCAAAGAACGTACATTATCTACGTTCTTTGCTGAGTGAATTAGAGCACAGCGTGTTCTCTAAATTTTGATTGAAATTCCCTTATTCGCTTTGCGTTGGTACTACTTTTGAACAGCTGATCGCTTTGTGTTTCTACAACTCAGCTGATTGGTGTTGTTTAAAACAATAAATTAAACGTTTAAACTGGAGGTATATAACCGAAATGCAGGTAATATTCATGTTTCTAAATAAATTACAGGTCAAATACTAATATTAATTATTATTGTAGAGAACATCGCAATCATTAAGAAGATCCAGAAACGCTGGATATCAACGTGCCTACCGAGAACGTCAACGTCAAAAAGAAATGAATAGGATACGTGGACATTTACAGCAGCAACAACAACATTTACAACAGCAACAACAACCAAATTACCAAAACATTGAATTGCAATATGAGCATTATCTTAACCATGTTAATGCCCACAAACAATTTAAATTAAAAATGATCGACAACGACTTTGGATACGCATGCGCTGTGTGTGAGAGATTGTGGTTTAAAAACGACCTTAAAGCTATGCCTGCTGGCCGTTTTTTCCAGACTACTTACCAGTATTGAATCAAAGGTGTACGTTTCTTATTTTAGCTATCATAAGCCTATTTTAACTATTGCAACATAAATAATAAAACAAATTAAATTTTAAAAATTAAACAAGATAAATATGTATGATTGACTTAACCCTTGAATGCCCATGATACCTTTAAAGATACAACCATTATTAACGAGATTGTAAAGTATTATATAGGGGTTAATATTTCTAAATACTGCAAATTTAACAGTTTACACATCTACCTTGAGTTCAAACACTCACATCCTTTTTTTTTATGTATTTTTCCATATGTAGGCTGGTCTGATCTAATGTTGTATGTCCAAGTAAAACAATTTACTTTACCTTACGGCCCAACGTTTCGCTAAATCTTCTAAGCTTTTTCAGGGGCGTCCAAACAATTATCAAAAAATTAAAAAAAGGAAAAACAGACATTGTAACTTACACTTTAAATAATAATTTTTTTATATACTAACACATTAAAATTATTGCCTCATCACTACCAACAAGATTGGTAAACACCGTCAAACTAAATATAAACAAGTAAGAAAAGCTTAATTCGGGCGAAACCGATTTTTATATACCCTCGCGATGTTTTTTGTATAGGCGGTGCCCATAATTTCATAAAAACTCCGCTTCTTTGTTTCAAATCGCTGCTAGTATTTAACTTTACTCAATTTGTTCCAATAGATACTGAAAAACGAAGTTTTTTGCATTCTTCATGGAAGTTGGGCGGGGTTATGGCCCGATTTCAAAAATTATTTACGATAATAATAGCGATATCAAGGAAAATATGTACACCAAATTTTGTGACGATAACTAATACTGTTATTGAGATACAGCAAATTTGTTATAAGTGGGCGTGAAAACGCCCATTTTTCAGCAGCACTTCTTATCCCTCTTTTGTATGATCCTAATGCCTCTTTTAAAAAGAAGACAATAACATTTCTTATTTTTCCTTTATAACATTAAACAATTTGTTTTCCTTTTTTTTAATTGCTAAAACATTCCGTCGCTCTGCATGATGGTTTTTTGTAAATATATTACTTATATTAGGATATATACATACATATATGCAATCTCTTGGCTAATAAATAATAACATAGATAGATTGTTTAATAAAAAAAAAGATTGTTGGCGTGTGCCGCGAGATACCATAAGATAACTAAACATAACAAAACTTGCATATATGTAGCAAAACATAACTTAGTATAACATAACAGATCATATTGGAACATGACTCAAAATAATAAAACGTAGTGTGCCGTAACGCAATAAAACAAAAGATAACAAAACATAATAAAACATATTTAAGGGTGTGGTGAGTTTATATATGGTGAATTAAGGTGTGGTGATTTTAGATGTGGTCCGTGCTATGCACAATTTTCGTCGCATTCACTACATTGATTTTTAATAAAGTGTTAATTTAAAAATGTACAAAAAATAATTACGTTAAGCATATTTTTAGAAAGACAATAAAAGAATTGAATTGTTATAACATATGATTCAGTTTCTTAAGGGAATTAAAAAACCCCCTTCGATTTAAACACCGCAAGTGTGATTAATATTGCTATGATAGTATAAGGAAGAGCACTTTGTAAACTAACCTATTTTGAATGTAAACTAAACTGTACCTCCTCCTCTTGCAAGAGGACCATAAACTAATTAGTTCAGAAATTGGGGTTTTATGGTTTTTTTTTTAGCGAATGAACTATATTTTACTATACAAATAATTTTAATTATTCTTAGCCGAAATTTTCATTAAAAAACAAAGTGTTCCATTACTTATCCAGCAAAGTTTCTTAGCATAATCAATATTATTATATCACGGCTAATAGAAAGGGAGCTTTAGTGAAGCCACTCCGACATATTCGGTTTAAGGGTCCACTAAAGTCCGCAGCGTCTGTTCGCCAAGAGCAAGCGGCTCGCTATATAAACGAGTTCAAATTTTCACCCCCAGCAAATTCGGTGTGGGAGAGAGACTGCGCCGTAAAGTACTGTCGCTTACTCCAGTGGACGAACGTCTCGCCACAATCCGCATCAAGGGGATATTCTTCAACATCTCTCTAATTTGCGCCCACGCTCCGACGGAAGAGAAGGACGATGGTACCAAAGATTGCTTCTACGATCTCCTGGGCCGCACTTATGAGCGGTGCCTTCGACACGATATAAAAATGGTGCTTGGCGATTTCAACGCCAAGGTGGGCAAGGAGGGCATATTTGGTTGCACAATCTTAAAATTCAGTCGGAAAATTCATTCCTTGTGAGAAAAAGAGGGAGGCCGAAAACGTGGATGCGAAGAGCTTGGTTGCTGGCCGACAGGAAAAGCGCCCGAAAATTTCTTCAGAAATAACGACGGCTAACAGAAGATTTCAATACCCTGGCGAATTCCTATTAGAACGACAACAGCGACCTGGTGACTGACGTTCAGAATATACTATATGGAGGGAGCACTTCTCCACACTACTTGGGGGTAGTGGCAGACACCACCTTGGAGAAAATTATGATCCCCAAACCCCAATCAATGACGACGGAATTCTTGTTACGGTGGAGCAAAGTTGGTAAAGCGCATGTGCCAGCTTATCTGCAAAGTAAGGTCGGACGAATGCAATGAATGCATGCCTACTGATTGGAATCCAAGTGTACTTTGCCCAATCCACAAGAAGGGTGATACTGCATTTCGTGCATCTAAGGTTTAGTCGAGCGTATTGTGTGAAAGACTAAAGCCCACCGTCAATGAACTGATTGGACTTTATCAGTGTGGCTTTAGACCTGGTAAATCTACCACCGATCAGATATTCTTAATACGCCAGATCTTGGAAAAGACCCGAGAAAGAAGGATGGACACTCACCACGAATGCAATGAATGCATGCCTACTGATTGGAATCCAAGTGTACTTTGCCCAATCCACAAGAAGGGCGATACTGCATTTCGCGCCAACTATCGCAGTATTAGCCTACTTAACATTGCATCTAAGGTTTAGTCGATCGTATTGTGTGAAAGACTAAAGCCCACCGTCAATGAACTGATTGGACTTTATCAGTGTGGCTTTAGACCTGGTAAATCTACCACCGATCAGATATTCTTAATACGCCAGATCTTGGAAAAGACCCGAGAAAGAAGGATGGACACCCACAATCTTTTCGTCGATTTCAAAGCCGCCTTCTCTAATCCGTATAAAGAAGCGAAGCGAATGGGAGGTGAACGAGGGCAAGACGAAGTATCTCCTGTCATCAAATAGACAGTCGGCACATTCACGACTGGGATCAAACATTACTGTTGACAGTTATAACTTTGAAAAAGTTTTATGAACCTTTGCGTCTTTGCGACGGCGAATACCGCGTACGATGGAACGATGAGCTGTACGAGCTGTACAAGGACGTAGATATAGTGCAGCGGATTAAGAATCAGCGGCTCCGCTGGCTAGGTCACATCGATCGAATGGATGAAATAGCTCTAGCCCAGAAGGTTTTTGACACATTACCTACTGGTGGTAGCAGAGGAAAAGGAATACCCCCTCTGCGTTGGAAAGACCAAGTGGAAAAAGACTTGGCCATACTTGGGATTTCCAAATGACGCCAGTTAGCACGAGATAGGGACAGCAGGCGTGCTTTGTTGACCTCGGCCAAAATCGCTTAGGCGGTTGATGCGCCAATTAAGTAAGTAAGTGAATAATCAAGGAAAAAAATATATACATATAATTGGGTAACATATTTGATTTCTTGTTTGTTTTTTTTAGGACAAAACTTGAGCTAAATTCGTATGTAAATTACTCTGAATTAAAAAGAGAAATTAGAATAAATTGTATGCATTACTGATTTTTGCATAGATTTGCAAATAAATCCAACAGACACTAATTGAGAAATCAATGCTGAAAAAAAAAAATGCTGACAAAATCAGCCATAGAAAAGACATTGTTCCTGCACAAACATACAGTCTTATCTGGATGGATATAATTAATTGCAGACATTGATTGAGGCAAGTAGTGATATTTAATTATTTTGTGATTTTGTGGCTAGCCAGACAAACAAGCGGTCAAACAGATATTCACGCAGCTAACCGAAAAATAAATGTAAAACTAAGTAATAAAATATGTAGTCGCGGGAAAACACATTGTACTAAAACGGCCGCAAATAAAAGCTAGCAAAGAAAATGGTGGAAAAAATACTAAAATAAATATATTTCATTTCGGAGAATATTTGCGATTATATTGTAATGCATACATACATAAGTGCTTATAAATACTTATTTCCATGCATATATATGTACGAGAATATTCCTCTGATAAAAAATTGTGTATAGTATGTACGTCAGAGAATATATAGGTTTTGTGTGTATGCATGTATGTTTCCTTGACCAAATAATACATTTAGAGACGAATAGACATCAGATAAAGTGGCATGCGATAGACATCTGATGGCAACACCAATTTCACTTTTGATTGAAGTGGAAATGGATGAAATGTGAATGTATGCAAGTGTGTAGTTTGCATAGTATCCCATTGAAATATATGACTCGGCAGAAACTTTTTAAAAGAGAATTGTGTAAAATATAAAAAATGCAGATTTAAATTTTAAAGTCCCAAAAATAGATACTTCTACCGATGGCTTTTGTTTGTAACGGTTTTTCCAATAGGGACGCTACAAAAGTTTTTTAAATAAAAGAAAAACGTATATATACATTCGATGCCATTATGTATGGAACTCGATTTCTTTTGCATGGCCACTACGGGCACGCTTGCAGAAGTCCAGATGCTGAACCAAATTTTCGACAGTTTTCAAGCATAAATCGGTCGCTGGCTTGTTGGCATAGACCATAGACTTGACGTAGCCCCACAGGAAATAGTCTAACGGCGTTAAGTCGCACGACCGAGGCGGCCAATTTACTGGGCCATTTCGTGAGATAACACGTTCACCAAACTTGGTTTTCAATGAATCAATTGTGGCATTCGCTGTGTGGCTTGTGGCGCCGTTGTTGAAACCACATATTGTCCAAGTCCATATCATCCAGTTCGGGCAAAAAATATTCGGTTATCATTGAGCGGTAGCGATTCCCATTCACAGTAACGTGCCGGTTTTGATCCACACGGAAGAAGTACGGCCCAATGACGCCGCCGGCCCATAAACCGACGAAGCCTACAGTTTTTGTGCCGACTCCGAACGGCAGATGTATTTAATGAGATGCTTTTTCATGGCAGAAATACCCTCGGAGGTTTGCCATTGTCTGCCGAGGGGTGACCGCTATTAGAAAAAACTTTTTCTATCATTAAGATTTTGCTTGCCCTGACTGAGATTCGAACCTCGAACTTACCAGCATATCAAGTTATAGCACGCACCGCTACCAACTCGACCACAGTGGCTGAAGTTACTGAAGAGAAATGTCAAGAGAGCGCGAAAAAATATGGCGTCGTTTGCTGTCCCTATCGGTCTACTTTTGTAGCGTCCCTATTGAAAAACCCGTAAAGGGTATGGGTGGTATAGATGGTAACGACATTGGTTAAGGAATTGCGATGCTGTTTTCTTATTCAACTGAAAATGAAATCCGCCACAAGCGATGTTTTCAGAGTTATCCAGCACAATGTTTTTTTAGTGTTTTTTTTTTTTGTACACTAGACTATCAATTTTTACACTTAGAATAATATATAATTGACACGAATATAGCACCTTTCAAGAGCGTTACCTTTCCAATTTATTAAAAAAAAGGTATACAACTCTCTTTAGCATTAACCTCCCTTAACGAAGACATCGGCGTTCTCTAAAGCATTAACCTAGAATATGTTTAGAGTATCCGCTCTTAATTTCATAAAAAAAAACCAAATTTTCTCTGATAAAAAATAAAAAAACTGATAGCATTAAAAAACAAATTTGTATATATAATGGATCAAGACCTAAAGTAAATAATTGTAATACTCAAAAATAAATGAAACTAAAAGTTTAAACTAAGCAACAACAACATCCAAAGATATGACATTAAAAACCAAAGGTTATTTTTGGAATACATTTTTTTGAGTTTTTCTTGTATTTTTTTTTGCTTTTGGTGTGCTTTTTTCTTGCTTTTCATTTGAACTGACTCTCGCTTGCTGTATCCACACGTCCAAATTAAACACAGAAATATAGAAATATTAATTTTTAATTTTCCTCTCTAAGCGAACACACGGCGCCGGCATGCGGTACTTCATACATATAAAAATACGAAACTTTGTACCCTATAGTGAAAATGGCAAAAGCATATTGGTTCATAAACTTACCTTTAGTAGGTGGCAGTCATACTAGTTTGAAAATGATGGCTTATGTTAGTCTTTGCTGGTAAAAGCGCGATAATGGCATTAAAGTATGTACTACATAATTAAATAAATTTGTTATATTTTATAGTACTTGAACGTTATTGAATTCTCTATATTCTATTAAAATAAAAGTTAAAAAATATAAGTGAAAGAATGTCAGTTCGTCATCGGTGAATTGATCCGAATATTCAAGTTAAAAAATTAAACACATTATCTAATTGGGAATTCAATAAAAAGTGGCGAATTTTTCAACACAAGTTCTTAGCGAAAAGTGAAATATTAAAACCAAATTTCTTTTTAAATGAAGTTAAGGCAACACTCCAACATTACCGACTTACTTACACCCATGGCATTTTGAACAGGTAGCAGCATGATTTTGTTGTAGCTTGATACCTCTGATATGTCAACCTACGAAATATCAAATATATAAATATAACAATATATTTTGAAAATTTGTATGCAAACAAAGTAAATGGCAAAGCATATTAAAAAAGTATGCCATGGGTAAAAGGTAAACAAAGTTTGGCAGTTTAGGGGTCTCATAAAATAAAAAAAAATAAAATCAGCTACTCTGCTGATACTACCTGCACCAAAGTGTATTTAACAAATTGTGCTAAGTACTGACAGCGCCTGAATTCCGGAGCGTTATTATGTCGAAACATATAAAATTTGTTAACCCCTAAATGTGTTCAACAATAAAAACAGAAAACAAAAAGTTTTGTGGAAATATTATACAAATGTAGATATGCACATGAATACATAAAAAGCTTTAAAAAAAATTTGCAAATATTTTAAAAGTAACGAAAAATGTCATATTTTTAGAGGCAAAAACGGCAACCAATTTCCTTTATATGCAGTGCCCTGAAGAGGTGTGCTAAGGAAAAGGTGGATCGAAGCTTGCCAAATAAATTTTTCCGATTCGGTGAGAGTATGTGAGAAGGATTTCGATGAAGCTGACAACATCAACCTCAAATTTATTTTTTATTTATTTATTTTTCAAATTGTTTTCATTATTCATCATTTCAATCTCTAACATAAACCATATTAACATTCAAACTTGTATAATTCTAATAAAATATCAACCAAATTTTACAAAACTTTTAGACCTTTAATAAGCTCATTTTAGAAAAATTGTAAATGCGCAGTTTTAAAGTCCATTTAAAACAAGCGGAAACAAGAACTAATTATCGAAGATCACCCAGCTCGTCAACCGTGTATTTGTAATTGAATTTGAAAAAAAGTAGGTGACGTAATTTTTTAATACTCCCTTTTTCAATTATTCGTGCGTACATTTTTGAAGTGGAATTTGAACTTTGAAGTGGATATAAAATTTTTCCAATTTTTTTAATATTTTATTTTGATGCTTTGTAAGAAACGCCTACATATAAATTGTTTATTGATGACTGCAAAGACAAAGACCTACTTTTTTATATTGTAATTTTTGTTTCCTTTTTTTAGGTTTTAAATTGAATGCTAAAGCAGATGCTAGCAAGTTGATCAATAAATAGTCTTAAACTGATTCCTGTAGAAATGGACCAGTATCTTTGGCTACAATCTGTGAACTATAGAAGCGTACTTACGGCTCTACAATATACGCTCCTACATATGTATGTATGTGGGCATGTAAATACAACGAAAATTCCAACAGCAAAAATTTGTCCGTTTTGCCTTTTTTTTACTTTGCTTATTTTTTCATGTTTACAATAATTGAGTGTGAACGTTGACACGCCCACTCAGTGCCTGGCACTTTTGACGTGCAACAATTCCAAGTAAATACACACGCTGTGGTGTGTGTGGGTGTGCGTACATGTATCCCGTCTGCTTCATACCGCCAACGACTATCCGGTGCAACGAAATTCTGCATACATTTGCAAATTTAACATAGCGACACGGTGAGCTGTTGCATGCCACTGGCTGTATGTGCGCATATATTTTTATTTTTTATTTTTAAACAATTAAATGCATGCCATTGACATGCCACATCTGTATATGCTCACTTATACAAACGCACGCAAACAATTTGCATAAAAGACTAGAAAGTTCACACCTGCAATGCAAGCAAACAAAAAACATTAAAAGAGAACAACAAAAAACAGATTGCAAGCAATGAAGCAAGCGCGAAAATTTTTCAGTAGCGAACTTGCAAAACCCAATTCAATTATACACTTGAAAACTATAAACAAGCTGCGAAAAAATGTAAACAACAACAAATATTTCATGCTTATGGAATATGCAATGCAAAACAAACAAAAAAACACAAATATATAGATAGAGAAAAGCAATTTTTAATTACCACATACCTACATACATGCTGTTGCATACAGCATTCATTTATATGCAACTATAACTTTTCATTTACTATAAAATATATTTGAACTATGTAGTATGCAATCATATGACTTTTGTGTGACTGTTGGTTAATATTTGAACATACGAGTATGCAATGTACACAAAAAAAAAATTGCTATCAATTAAAATAAGTTGAATTCGATAGTTATTTGAAAAGCATTTGATTGTGACTACCACAAACAGTGGCAAGTAATACAAATGATTAACTCTTTACATAAAGTTGAAATGATGTTGTGGTTAATAGTTAGTTTTTATGAATACTCATTTAAGTCTTTATGAATATAAAGCATATGTTAAAAATACAATGGCCAATGTTGTTTTTCTTTTAATTTACATAAAATCGATTATATGCAATAAAATAAAAAAATAGGTTTTTCTCCTTTACCATTAAACGCACTTCTTAAATTGTTTGCCAATTTAACGCATTCACATATAATTTCTTTTATCGAAGCATTAGAACGCAACAAAATCAGAAAAAAAAAGCTCGCCAAGCCTTTAAGTTAATTTGTAGCCATCTTAAACTTTTAGAAAACTATTTAAGCGAATTTATTGAATTTTTTGTCAAAGTTTTATAAATAGTCTCAAATACACATTTCCGTTTAATAGACGTATTCTTCATTTGAAACATTACAAAAATGTATTAATATTAAAATAAAATTTTTTAAAATACTGCTGTTCAATAGTTGTTTACAAAGTGAATTGAAAATGCTGTTTTGGGTCATAAGTGAAAATGTGACTGATCAATCCGATATTTTTGATAACACAACTGATTCCTATGCCTCTAACACACGAAAGAAATATTTCAAATTTTGTTATTTAATTTGTGAAAATTACTTGCGATTTTTACAAAAACTACTTACGTACATATGATACGATCACCCGCAGTGATTGCATTTTCTTTATGAAATTAAGACAATAAAAACGGATGCTTTGATAAGATTTTTTTTAAATTTGATTTTTATTGAAATTTTGATTTAATTTTAGCTGCTTATTTAAAAAAATTTCAGTGTCTTTTATGGGTCTTTGTTAAAATTCATCTCAAGGTTTTTCTTCATTCAACTGCGGAACAAAAAAAAAATTTGCTGGTGTAGTTCTATGCGCAATATTCAAATAATAATAATATCAGTAATAACAGCAATAAAAACAAAACAATAATAATAATAATAATAGCTTTAGTACAACGAAAATGAGCGCTAACTTAAAAAAAAATGTAGTTTTGTCTTCTAGTGATATATCTCTATTTTTTAATTACAGGTAACCGCCCCACTCGCAAATGGTTGTCATTTAATGTCTACCTCACCAACCCATACAAGTACATATCCGTTAGAAGAGAATGTTACCGCTGAGTTGCTAATTAATTGTTCAAGCACTTCACAAGATACAGTTTTGCCGTGAGTATAAAAGCAGTTAGAATTTGAAACAAATAAGAGGAATAATTTCTCAATAAAAAAAATCCTATTATACATTTTATTTATTCGTTTATTTCCCATAAACCTAACATCATTTCGACGTCACAATTATTTTACTGGATATATTTTATTTCCTCTACCTCTGAACTTCAAAAAAAATTAGTATTTTAAGTAGATATTTTCAAATGTCTTGAAATTGCATATTCAAACTGTCAACGCAATTAGAAATGATAGAAAATTAAAGTAAAAGGCTTCATACGAGTTCCTTTCATGAATGGAAGATATGTATGAAGACCATATATAATATTTATTCGATATTAATGATTTTGTCCGCTATAATAGTCCAAATAATATTTAATATTTTTGAAGTTTTGGTCCAAAATGCAATAGCTATCTGAACTACCGGTTTTATGGCAGCTATATGTTATATTTATCCAATCTTAATAATTTTCTCTGCTAAAATAGTTCCCATTATAACTATTATTTGTGCAAAATTTTAAGACTTTAGCTGCTTAAATAATGGTTTTTTCGTGCAAAATAAAATATCGGAACAATCGGTTGTATGAAAGCTATATGTTATATATGTTTGATCTATATGATTTTCAATGTTTCTATAGAGCTTAGAATAGCGGCCTTTCTTGCAAAATTTCAAGTTTTGGCTGCTTAAATAAATGAGTTATAAAGTAAAATATAATATCTAAGCAATTGGCTTCTGTATACGCTATAGTCGTCCGATCTGGCCGGTTCCGACAATTTCTAATAAATTATAAAAAGGCACCTGACTGCCAAGTTTTGTCCAAATAGCTCAAAAAAAGAGCGAATTGTTTGCGTCAGCTCGTCACTCTGATCATATCGGTATACTTTTTGGGTCTAACTCTTATCGTTCTGATACTTACAAACATCGGACCAAAGTTAATATATCATTTCCATGAAATGTATAAAAAATATTATTCTACTGCCGTGTAATGAATTTCTTCCATTCATATTCTTAAAAAATATTTGGATAATTTTGTTTTAAGCAGGCAAAATGATTTTTTTTAGTACATACATCTTTCTTATATCCACATGAACTTAGAGACAAATACCAGTTAAAGAAATCTCTATTATTGATCAATTTACTAAGCTGCAATATCATTGAAACTCTCATAAATGGAATCAGTACAAATTAAAATCACAATTTAAATATAATGCTTTTTAATATGAAATTGAGGTAATATACTAATGTACCGCAAATGTTAATACATGTTATATTTGTGTATATTGCATACACACTTATAATTTTTATCGTGGTTAATTATCAACTTAATCTTCAAAACATTAAAAAGAGCAATTATATTTGTGTAAGTTAAATGCTCGAAATATTTAAAAAAGAAGCCATTAGAAAGAGATTTAAACGAATTGCAAATGTTTATTACAAATATTCTTTTTTCAGACAGAGAAAAATTAATTAAGCTAAAGCGTACTGCATGCTGGCAACTTTGAAAAATTACGTAAATAAAATACTATTTCAAATGCCAACTGAATTTATACAGGTGGCGCAAAAGTAATCCTCCTATCAGAAAATGTTATAAATTTTGCAATTGGCCTTTAATGTCAGTTCTGTTTTGACATTTGTGTAGTAAACACTTGCGAAATACACGTTAATAAACAATGTTACGCTACATTGCTCCAGAACGCGGAATATTGCTGACTATTTATTTGACCAATAATCGGTCGGTGATTTCGTCGCAGATTTCCTGGCCGTCCAACTGCGACGTTTAGCCACTCGCCTCGAAGAGACTGGCACAACACGAGATGCTGCCAGGCGTGGCAGACCCCGGAGTAGCCGTTCTGCAGAGAATATTGCTGCTGTAGCCGAGGATGTCATGGAAGCGCCGTCGACATCGACCAGACGACGTGCCATGCAAATTGGTATCAGTCGACGGTCTTTACAGCGAATTTTGGTACAAGATTTGAAGATGTTTCCGTACAAAGTCCAGACGGTGCATCAGCTGTTAGCTGCTGACTGCCAATCGCGTCTATCATACGCTCAAGCCAACATCGGAAGTTTACTGTTGCGCCACCTGTATATGTAAATAAATGGTATAATTTTTAAATGTATTTGATGAAGTTTTGTCTTCTGACAGTTGTACTCATCTTTGATTTTTATATTATTTATTGTTTTTGTGACTCGATTCCAATATAACTCTTGCAATCGTCCTTTTAACAATTTCTCTATGAGTAGATTAGTTGAGAATTTTAAGGGGTCATCGCGTTTTAAGTATGTATATAAAACTATAAAGTATTAGATATACATATTTGTATTTAAAGGTTAGTAGATGGCTGCTGTGGTCGAGTTGGTAGCGGTGCGTGCTATAACTCGATATGCCGGTGAGTTCGAGGTTCGAATCTCAGTCAGGGCAAGTAAAATCTTAATCATAGAAATTTTTTTTCTAATAGCGATCACCCCTCGGCAGGCAATGATTTTTGACAATTTTTTTATTTATAAACATTTGAAACTTGCACTTTCTGCACTAAAATTTAATGAGACAAAACACCACATACACAAAAAAATTCTAAAAATAAATAATCCGAATTTTTTATAAAATATTTTTAAATCATTGTAAACTTTGTAAATAGTTTATGGTTTATGGTTTTTTTTTGAGAATAAACCATATTTTATTTCATAAATTATTTTAATTTATTAAAAGACAAATAAAGTGCCCATATTCGTCAATATGTTGTTTTGCTATAATTTGTGGATTTATTTTATTAAAACCTTTTAATGGCAGAAATACCCTCGGAGGTTTGCCATTGCCTGCGAGGTAAACGCTATTAGAAAAAACGTTTTCTATGATTAAGATTTTAATTTAATTTAAAATAAATGCTGCTTACATTTTTGTAAATTTATGAGGCAAATTAATTTGAAATAAAAGTTATTGGAGAGCACCGTGCAACATGGAAGCGATAAAGGAAATTAAATACATTTTCTCATTAACAATAATTCATAATAATAAAAAAATGTTCACAATAAAGTACAAGCACCAACAAAAAAATAATACATACATTAGAGATATTTCTACTTATTACAACAAAGTCCTTGAGTTATTTGGAAATGTATTAAAAAAATGTATATAGAGTCTGAAGTGGAAAAGAACAAAAAAAATTCTGAAAGTATTTTTTTCAGACACTGGTCAAGTATCGAAAATTTGCCAAAACTAAAAATTGTATACATACGAGTATATGTAATATATGTATGTATACCAAATTTTTTGGTTTCGCAGAAGTTATTTTGTACCTTAATAAACGGCATCAATTTCCCATTAACCATATAGGCTAATGGGAGAAAAGTGATTATAATATTAAAAAAAGGCATCTATTGACATAACGACGATTAAGTTAAGCATTTTGTTTATTAAATTATATCTTATAATTGATGACTCTTCTAAACGTTTCATTCTTTTAATTAATTTCAGAAAAATTTGCTTTTTTATTATTTTATTTTTAAATGCGCTAAAGGCCAATTTTTGTTAGGAAACAAACAACAACACCAAAGCGGTAGAAGTTATAGTACTATTTCGGAAATCACCACTTTTCCTCGACACCCGCGGAAGCCGTGAAGAAAGAAGTCTGATGAGGAAATGTGGTGATTTCCAAAATAGTACTATAACTTTTACCGCTTTTGTGTTGTTGTTTTTTCTCAAATTTTTCCAACAAAAATTGGCCTTTAGCTCATTTAAAAATAAAATATTTAAATTAAACAGGTCAAAAATAACAAAAATTCTTTTTTTATTTTTTTAGTTAATTATAAAATCCAATTAATTCTTTAATAAAATCCGTATAAATTAACTTTTAAACTTAATTAAAACTTAAAAAAATTAACGAAGTTTTCATCTAAATTACCCACTAAGAGTTTATTGATTTTCTTGAGTATGCAGTTTTAAAGAAAATGTATTATTAGTAAACTCTTAATAATGTGCGAGTTTAATATTTTTAAAAAATATTTTTACAGAAGTTGATTAGCATTTTTTTTTCATATATGTTGCCATTCTGGATAGTTTAAGTACCTCAGGGTTTAAAAGAAGAACCACCATTGCGAGGTCATAAAAGAAATTTTACGACAAAGTGAAAAAATATTTTTAAATAATAACTACGAACTACTAACTCTTTTTTGTTTTATTTATTGATCTTTCTAAAGAGATTTTATTTTTTATTAACTCTAAGTTATGTATGCATGTATGTACTTGTAGTTTTTTCTATAATTGCAACCTTTTATTCTCTTTCCAACTACTAATATGCATAACAACTGATGTCACAAAATCATTTTCATCGACCAATTACTTATCATAAACCCCTTCTATCGCATTGCGTTTCCTGCAAAACTAACTTAAATGCATTCAACACATCCTAACCCGAGCAACATTTACCACGCAATACACGCGCAATATATTTGTATGTAATTGACTCGTCATTCCCATCTTCCATGAAACACGTAGCAAACCAAATGATTTTACGCAACAGACAACAGCAATACCAAGCGACAACATTACTAAAATATGCGAACAAATTCTTTCACAGCAATCACCAGATTTAATACAAAACCAACAGAGAGACCCAGCTGGAGTAGATCAGCAGTTGGAAACATCGACGAACTTTCAATTCACATCGCCAACTGCAACATTTAAACGTAAAAAGCAGCAACAACAGCAGCAGCAGCTGGAGCAATTGCAACAACAGAACAATAGCGAAAACAATCAAACGGTAGTAGCAACATTAGTTAATAATTTACAACCAATAGAACAACAACAACAACAACGAATAAATTCAAAATCACCCAATCGCATAAGCACTGCTGGGGACAACGTGCAACATGCAGCACCAACAACCAAGTCGTTTATGTTGAATGGTAAAAGTGCGACAACAGCAAAAACAATTAAAACAACAAAACGAACGATTGTTGATGATATTTTGGGGTTTGGGGCGAGCGTAAGCTGTGGTGGTGGTGGTGATGCTGCTGCTGCTAGCGTTAGTCACATTGGTAACATAACAACAACAACAACAACAACAACAGCGATAAATGTACGCTCGCCACGCAATCGCACATTGCCACGCATTGGCACAACAACAACACGTGCTGCTTATGCCGCTGACAGTCTCGACTTAGTGGGCAGCCACACAAGCAAAACTCCTGTAGTGGTGGTCACAAGTTCACAACCGAACGGCCACGACAAACGACAAAGCACCAAAGCTAAAGTGAGGCAGGCTCAACAGAAACATCAACACCAATCATTGCAACAGCGACAGCAGCAGCAACAGCAACAAAAGCAACAGCAACCGCTGCCAAAGAGAATGCCCACAGGTGCTGCTTGTGGCAGTGGCAGTGGTAGTGGTAGTGGCAGTGGCAATAGTAGTAATCACAGCAACAGCAATAACAACAACAACAACAACTCAATACACAAAGGCAACAGCGCCTTCATGGACAGTTTGGGTGCACACTTGGAATTGGTGGGATGGCGCAAGCGGTGCCTGTATGGCCTGCTAGTGCTGCTGATTCTGCTCATCATCACCAATTTGGTGTTGACGCTGTGGATATTGAAGGTGATGGAATTTACGACGGTGAGTAATACACAAACACGCTTGCCACATTTTGTCAGTTAGCAGAAAAAAAATTTATTGCCAACATACCGCACCCATAGTGATTGTTGTCAACCGGCCCGAGATGCAAATTGACTTGACCAATTGACATCACTCATACGACGTACTCACCTCCATTAATCTATATTTACATACATATGTATGAATATGTGCCTCATTATGCGACGCAATTGTTGTTAATTGACCTTCAATGCTTTTTGCCTTATCACCTTTGCAGGATGGCATGGGGCAGTTGAAGATAGTGCCAGGCGGCATTCAACTTACCGGCCAAGCGCTCATAATGGATATGCTGCGTGCATCGACAATACGCTCCAGGCATGGCCAGCCGATTGCGATAGGTGAGTACACAGGCGATGGAGCGTGCAATTTGTTACGTAGTGGGAAATGTATGAATCATCACAGAAGTAAATGGTGTGTGAGTGTGTGTGTAATTGTGAGTGATTGTTTGTGTGCGAATGATATGCAAATTAGTTTACTTATGATTTGCAGCAATTTGTATGCCATCAGCATGTCAAATAAGCGCATAGTACATCAGTGTTGATTAAGGACAAATAGTAATTGTACCTAAAACGACAGAGAATTATTACCTAAATAAGACTAACCTACATTTGTTTGTTATTGTTTGGCCATATTAATTTTTAATTTAAATAATTTTTGAGCTTTTAGGTCGATTGGATTTTTAAAAAAATTATAAGAAATAACCAACAATGCTTAAAGCGGTAGAGGTTGTTGTTTTTTTCCTAACAATTTTCTCAAAATCCCAATCAGCTTTAAAAGGATTGTTAATAAAAAAATATTAAAAGTGGTTTGGCATAATGATATACTTTTTACAGTTTCGAAAACTCCTTTTTTACCTGGGTTGTTTGCTTTTTTATTGGGTTACTGGCAAATATTTCACAAATAGTTAGACCCAATAATTTAATTTCTAAACAAATCGAAAGCTTCTTCCTTCCGCATTATGAGTTCTGGAGTGTAATAATATTACAATTAGGTCGAGACTTATTGGTTTGTGGACAAAAAATGTTAATTAATATATATAAAAGTTGCGTATGAAAGATTATTTTATTGCGAAAATTCCAAATGCAAGTTTCACTTCACGTATCATAACTTCTTGATTTTGAATACAGCAAATTTACATTCAAAATTTTAACAATAAAGTAATATTCAACATGAAATATAAAAACCGATTTAAAATTTTAAGTGTCAGTGAGGCTTTTAAGAATCTGAAGTTTTGGATAAAAATGTTTAAATCACATTTTTTCAAATTTCCTTGCTCATAATTCCAAAAGTTTGTACTCGATCAATCACAATTTGTGTATCATCAGAATGAACATAGCTTTTATTTTCAATGCAAACAACAGCGTCTTTTACGCAAAACTCGGTAAACGAATTATTGTAAAAATAAACTAACAGCAAGCTAAAAAACCATTTAAAAAGAGTATCATAACATACTCTAAGTACTAAGTTCGTTTAACAATTATGGCAACAGAGATGGGATAAGTTTGTGAATTATATCATTTGTGGAGAATGAAAAGAAAAGAAACTTATCGAAAACTTATTTTAGTTTTTTAATCAGCGATTAGAAACTGCTGTATGTAATTTCTCCAATATGCATCTACATTCCAGCCAGTAATACTAGAAAGCAGGAGAAGATCATGAAATTACTGTAAAATCTTTGGATATTAAGTTCCATAAAAATTTGGTCGTTTAAAACAAAAAAACATCCGTCATAATGGATAAGAAATTTTTCATTTTTTCTAACCTACTTCAGTTTCATAGTCAGCAATATCAAAAACCTCTAAATATGAAGTTACAAACACTTTAATCAATCCTTTCGCACTGTTATAGGTATAATAATAATAATAATCCCAACGGTTTTATCCCTCCATACCCGCCCGACCGACGCGAGGGGCTCATCCGCATGACGCTCAGATATATAAAAAAAAAAAATTTTCTTTCATAATTGATTTAAATTTTTTTTTTAAATACTGGTACATATTTTTAGTTTTTATGGGCGCAAAGTCTTGTCGGAGTATTTATGTATTATTAAAAGAGAAGACAGCGACGTTACCGATCTACTAATGGATGATTTTGTTTTACACAAATAGAAATAAATAATTCAACGAAAATCGCGACATTTAAAAATTAAACTTTGTATAAAATTTCTAAAAAATATTTAAGCAAGACAAAATAAACACAACAGTCCACTCCCACTCAGCAAGCATAGCACAGCATGTAGCGTGTTCGTTCTGCAAACTCATAGGTCATTGGTTCAAAGCCTGGAAAAGTAGTGATGAAAAATAAATATAAATAAAAAAAAGGAAGTCTGATGAGGAGATGTGGTGATTTCCGAAATAGAGTATATAACTTCTGCCATTAAAAACTGTTGCTGTTTTTTCGAAACAAAATCTTCCACACACTGGCCTCGAGCTCAAATGAAAATATTTCTTAATATATTAAATCTGTTATCAAAACTTAAAAATATAAATTCAGGCTTAACTTTTTTGTTGTATAGCCAATGCGCTATCAAGCCAATTGTAGTTAAAGCTCAAGCTATCAAAATTAACCAATCAAATACAATTTTAAGTTAGAAAGTGTTTGTTTTGGAGTAATTCGGGTTCTATTGAAATAAAACGAGCTTTCGTTAAATTGTACCTAATGTGACTTAATACTTAGTCGAAAAAGATATAGTTTTACCTAAAATCTCAGCACTGTTTTATATACATACAAATATACGCAAATACATACATACACACATTGACAGTATGTTGGAACATATTTAGGTATGTACACCATTTTAAATGCTCATGAACAAATCAACATATTTGTAAACATTTAGTCGGATAATATTTGCCTGATAACGTCACGGCAAGATAAGATATTTACGCACGTAATTTATTATGGTGATGTATCCATTAATATTCATTTTGCATAAATTTACAAATGCTTAGTCTGTGTTGCTAAATGTCTACAGTCATTGCTCGTTTGTATATGAATCTTAAATTTTAAATGAAATTTAAATACGTGTTCATACATTAGTGCACGTGTACTAGTATAGTACATATGTATGTAGGTACTGGCTTCCCAAGCTCTCTCTTCAAGCATCTTAAATGGTTTGTCATGTTTCCTAAAATGTTTGTTCTACTTGTTAATTCTCTGTGATCATACATTAGCATAAAGACAAGACAAAGTAATCGTTGTGTATTAAAAAAGCTGGGCAATGATTGCGAATTTCTTAACTTTGTACATTTTCAAAAGTACACCAAAATATATATTAAACACAATATAGTTTTTAAATTTGCTTGATTTTAAATCCATAATTTTCTTCTAAGCATGACATTTTGTTTTAAGGTGCCCTGAAAGGAATTAAACTGTCGATTTCAAAACTACATTAAACTTGGCGATATTCTTAGTTGTCTCCTTTTAGAATACGCCATTTTGTCTTAACAATTTTCGTAATAGCATTATTCTTCTCAAAATTATGAAAATTTTTTTTTTGATAATTTAAAATTTATATTTAGCTCGAGGCCAGTTTAATGAAGATTTTATTTGTATAAACAACAACAGTATTAAAATGGTAGAAGTTATAGTAATATTTCGGAAATCACCACATTTCCTTATCAGACTTCTTTTTAATAAATTTATTTATATTTATTCTTCAGAACCACTTCTCCCAGTCTTTCAACCCAGGAGCTCGGAGTTGCAGAGCTAACACGCTACATGCTGTGCTATGCTAGCCGAATGGACTGTTGTGTTTATTTCATCTTCTTTTTCACACAAAATCTTCCATAAACTGGCCTCGAGTTCAATAAAAATTGTCAATTATTAAAACAGTTTATTAGGCCAACCGAAAAATAACAAACATTTAATCTTCTTTTGTTTGCTAAATTTTGATTACTTTAAAAAAAATGTCCACAGTACATTTAAAATTACAAAGTTGTCCTTAATTAAAAATGAAAAAATCTCCCATTTGCCTAAAAATTGAGAACTTTTTAATTACAATTAAAAAAAAATTCGCACATGCTTGTAGCTTTGAATTTTAGTACATAAAGTGCATCGCTGATTTTTAACAATTTAGCGACGAATATGCGTACTTTTTTCCGAAAAAAAATTTTAAGCGAATGTGCATATCGAAGGATTACTGCAGAGCGCCAGAAAAAATTCTTCAGAGAATGTATGATGGGTTGTCGGTACATCAAACCATGAGTTTGTTACGCTGAAATTAAATAGGCAATAAAACTGCATGCTACAAACTCAACCACAGCGGCCGCTTTTTGATGAATTTTAGTCCATAGAAGAATATAGCATCTTTTTGACAGAAAAGAAAATAAAAAAATTCAGTCTGCCAAATATTTTAATAGACGTAAGCAAATAAAAATTATGTTCCAAAAATATATAATTTGGCAGTTTTAACACTGTCCCTAAGCCTTATTCTATCTTTTAGCTATGAAAAAATTAAATTCCCCAATTTTCTTTCGATTTCAAAAAAAAAATCGCACATATTTGCAACTTCTACTGCAACCTTAAATTAAATAACAACGAATTAAGACATTTGAAGACTTTTGTGGTTAGCTTTCTATAAAAGACATGCATTGGCGTTTGCTTATAAAATAATTATAAACATATTATATACTTTTTTAACCATTTAAGAGCTTAGGTTTGTATGGATATTATATTTTTATATTTTTCATTAATTTATCATTTTTTTTTTTTTTATTTACTATGTCAAAAAATGCAAAATAAATTGCAATACCCATTTCAGCTGTCAGAGAATGCAACCAAATTTATTCATTTTAAAAAATTTCATAAATATATGTAAGAATATTGAATAAAATTTATTTCTAAAAATAAAATTAGTTGTACTGAAACACCAATTTTTCGCACTACAGCGACTAAGTGCGGTCAATTCTAAAAATAAATATTAAATTATGATTCCTTAACCCCAAAAACTTTTCTTTACATTTGTTCAATGATTAAAAATTTTAATTTTTTAATTTTGTTGCGAATGCCGTTTTCTGGACAAATTGCGCTATTTATAACAAAACCTAGCGTGACCCTAAAATTCAGACTTCACGAGTAAAGAAATACCGTTAACTGAAATATTTTCTTCCACTTCTCCTTTCTTTAATAATTTACAAATAAAGTCTGCAAAAAAATTATTTTTTAATCTTCGTGTGCAGAACACTGCCTCATTAAATATGACCCAACAAAGTTTAAAAGTTTATATTGTATGAACTTTAGTGTGATTTAAATATTTGCCACTTACTTTATGATAAAACAGACAGCGGAAATTCATTACTTCCCAAATTTAAGAATGTTTTATTGGATTTGGTGAATTTATTGAAAGAATTTTTAATTTTCTGTTGGAAAGAGAAGCATGAAGCGCACATAATCTCAAAGCAATATAATAATAATAATAATAATAATAATAATAATCCCAACCGTTTTATCCCTCCATACCCGCACGACCGACGCGAGGGGCGCATCCGCATGACGCACGGATATATAAAACACACATTTTTTTTTTTTTTTTTTTTTTCATATATGTTGCGCCGAGTGATGAAAGGCAGAGGTTTGTTAAGTGTCGAGATCTAAATCTGTTCAGCTACAGAAGAAAGGCTCATCAGCTGATCGAATAGTAATATATATGTATGTATGTATTAATTATTGAGAGCATTAAGTATAGTTTTCTTTATGTAAAAAAGTAAGTCTGAAATATCAAAAGAACCGGAGTGAGTGTTAAAATCCTGACACAAACTACGGAGAGGCTCATTTAACTCAAAAATACTTTTACATGGCTTCAGAAAGAGAGGCCGGAAATGTCTTGAAATTCGGGAGGGAACGTTTAGTTTTATTTCGCCAAGAAGAGATGGGCTAGAGATTAAGCCTGTCAGTAACCAAAAATACAGTCCCTAGCATTTCTCTGCGACTAGCAAGTGTAGGAATATTAATAAGTTTTAAACGATTTACATATGGCGGCAGGTTGTACTGAGAATCCCAACGAAAATTTCTTAAAACAAAAAGCAGAAATTGTTTTTAAATTGACTCTATTCGGTCGGAATGAACTTGATAGCGCGGGTTCCAAACATCACATCCATATTCCACTATATGTAAATAGTATTTAAAACTATTCCTACCAAATAACATTAATAGTATACTTCGATTATCACTTTCTTAGTGCAAAAAATTTGAGACATGAATTAGAAAATTTTAAAAAATATAGCAAATAAATTAATTTTTTTAACCTTCGACATAAGCTGAATATTTCATTTATACTCTTACGATAACTTAGCCAAGGAAGAATAAAAATAAAATTTCTGAAAATTAGAGATGACATGTTGATACTGTACGACAAACTTACAGCTTACCAAGAAATAATTCTTTGTGCACTCAAAGCAATGCCAAGGAAAATGAAAATATGTAAGTGTATTTAACTAAAAAAAAAGGAAGGCGATGCTCTCGACCGCCACGCACGTATAAATTTTACCACAACTAAATATATACCTTCGAACCTACATATGAGGGTGTATGTTCGACGATGTCTGCGATGTACAATTACAGATAAAAGTAGAGAAAGACAGATGGGATTTTCACGTAGTGACAACGTTAAGGTATGAAAAGTCGACGGCGGCAAATGGGATAGTAAGACGATTGAAGTGGGTGGTAAGATAAAACGACAACTCTAACCGAGTGAACTTGAATGTGTTCTCTGAAGTTCTACAAAGCTTAAGGTTCGTCCACAATTCGTGCAGCAGTGCAAAAGGGTGGGAAACAAATTTCCTTCGTGCGCTGTGCTGCTTAGCTGCTCTGTGACCGACCGTGAGTTGCGAGAATCGTGTTGGCAAAAATTTTATTTCCGTTTCCGCTATCATGTCGCACTAATCTTGTGGTCGCACGCGTATTTCTAATAATATATGGAGATATGAAACTACTTTTTAGGTAATTTTTTAAGGCCACCTTCTTTGTTGCCTTTATGCGAGAACAGATTGGTGATCAAGTTTATGGTACAGCGTTTCTTATGTGGCAGATTTGAGTGCACGTGCACCTACACGCTTTTTATTTATTGCTACTTATATTACATACATATTTATTTAGTTGACATTTTGTATATTTGCTTTCACTATCTCTACCACGGAAATCTCACTTATATTTATAATATAATTTTTCTTCACAATTTTGCGGTGCAACCGAATGGATGTCATCATCAACACCGTAAAACATTGAATCGTCGATCAAACAACAAATAAACAAATAAAAATAAAAACCTGCAACTCAAATGGGAATTGTGGCGCTTCACCTTGCGGCAACAAAATATCATCAACAGAATCATCACGTAATTTTTCAATCAATACACGTGACGCGAATGGCATGCTGGAGAATCATTTATTTCTTGGGCACGATAAGCTCGAATGCTTGGCGAAGGAAATTCGCATCAATGACACCAATGGACGAAATTTATTTTCTGTAAATCAAAACGAAGTCACAATCGGTGCACACGCATTGCGAATCGATGGTGAAGGTGGCGCCATATTTCGGGAATCCATACAAACGCCACATGTACGCGCCGAACCAGGCCGCGAACTGAGGTGAGTATGCGAAAGCAAGAGAATGGACAAGAAAAATTAAAATTAAAATTAACAAACCAAATAAGAGTGCAAGTAAAATGTAGTAGAGTAAACCATATGAAATGAGTAGTTTCATTGGCCCGTTTGCATAACCAGTTGGTCCATAAATTTATACAAATGATATATTAAAAAATTTGGTTCTTATATCGCTTTAAAGAAACGCAAACAAGGAAAAAAGCAGCACTTTATTTTTCTAATTTATTAGGAAATCGAATAAATCCATACATGTTCTTAAATAGTATTATCAACTGGCCCTAATTATACATTTTATAAAAATTTCATATCAATATGTGTATGGTATTTTCCAACTTTTTATCCAACTGTTTAAACTGTAATTGAAAGATTAGCAATACAAACTATTGTTGTAATATCGGAATTAAGCATTCTTGACATAAACCTTGAATCAAAAAAAGTAAACTGAAACCCTTAAGATAGATAATGTCAATATAAAATTCATTTTGCAAGTTCGTAAATAAATCTTAACAACCAATGCCAATTTTTAAACACTTAAATTTGCTCCTTATTATACCTAAATGTATTGAGCTTCAAATTTGACTACTCGAAAATAAATACTAACAACTTTCGAAAAAAAAATTTAACATTTAGTTAAAGTTCAAATTAATGGAAAATATAATTTTACAGATATTCGGTTTTTAATCGTAAAAGCTAAGATCTAGTGAACGAAAAAAATCACTTCAAACTTGGACACATTGGCTTTGATATGAATATGATAATGAATAGCCTTTTTAAAAGCTGAAATAGTAAAAAAAATGCTTAATTTCACTTTGCAGATTTCGTATCAATTCGATTTTTAAAATACATAATTTGTTTATGGTTATTCGGTTTTAAATTAAATCAATTAATTTTATAATTTGAAAACCATAAAAGTGCGTTTGAAAATAAAAATATGGAATATTATTGGAATAAATTTGCTAATCAATTGAAGATTAATGTTTTTATAAAGTTTATATTTAAAGTGTTGTTGCACAGCGAACTAATAGTCGAAAAAATTAAAGCCTTTACGTTAAATAAGAAATATGGTAGCTATTTTAATGTATTTCTTTATTGGTAGAATTATTTGCGTATTCTTCAAGAATATACAAGAGTAAATTTTATATGAAATTTTCTGTAATTTTTCCTCAAAACTTTTAATGTAGAACCTTTGTTCAATTGAGATGGCTTTATATTTCGTTTATTAGTTAAATATATATGTACGTAAATTTAGTTTAATAAATACAAATAATATTTGAATTTTTTTAGTGAAAACAGCTGTCGAAAAGTAAAAAGCGAATTGCTAAAAAAAAAATATTTATGCAGATCTCTAGCACTAATAAATTATATAGACTAAGTAGGCCAAAATTTACTAGAAATTTAATACAAAAATTTCGTGTCAAAATCTAGAACAGTAATTTTTGCTTGCATTATTTAATTATTTTCCTCATTTAGCTTTCCTTATAATCACACATTCTTTATGCTTGTATTGTTTTCTTTGGTATATGTATGCTCAAGTCTCCAAATATGAGATTCAGGCAAAACAATTTCAATTAACTCATCAATTCGCTCGAAAGTGAAATAAAATTTGAAATTTTTTAATTGTTATGTGACCTGCTAATCACTTAACGACAATGTAGGGAATTTATTTTGTTTCGAGATTTTATTTTAAGCCAAATGAATAAAAACTGGGTTCTACTATGTCAGACCTTTTTTCAAAAAGTCTATATAAGAAGTTGTTGAACGCATACTGATTTGCAGCATTCTTTATAACAAAATAACAGGAACAAACAATTTTTTTTTTATTTCTAGTGGCAAGTTTACATAAAAATTAACATTTATCTGAGATTTCGTTATGAATTGAAATAAATTAGATCGTCGCGTCATCTTTTCGACAGTCGAAATAACAATAATGAAAGAACAATCCAGAAAAAATATCTGATAAAAGCTTGTTAAAACCCTAACATTTTTTTTTATGGTCCAACGATCCATAACGAGCGTAAATGCCATTTGCCAGTTTCAGTGTTGGTTTAAACTCAGTTTAAACTAAGTTCCATTAAACACATTTTAAATTTAAAATTAGTTTCCTTGTAGGCAGCAAACAGCTCATGAGTTAAATTAAATTTAACTGCGCGCGATCGGCCTTTTAAACTTTGTTTAAACTCCGTTTAAAGTTGACTAAAAACTGTATACTCAGTTTAAATTTAGTTTAAACAACAAACAGAGTTCAACTTGCACTGAAAAAATGGCCCTATAATATATATAATTTTGGCGCGTACACTATATAGCTCAGTGTTTGGCCGAGCTTCTCCTACCATTTGTAGTGTGCGTCTTTATATTATACTACAAATGGAGGGACCTACAGTTTTGTGCCGACTCCGAACGGCAGATGTATTTAATGAGAAGCTTTTTCATGGCAGAAATACCCTCGGAGGTTTGCCATTGCCTGCCGTGGGGTGACCGCTATTAGAAAAAACTTTTTCTATTATTAAGATTTTGCTTGCCCTGACTGAGATTCGAACCTGGAACCCAACGGCATATCGAGTTATAGCACGCACCGCTACCAACTCGACCACAGCGTCCACAACAAGCCGCCCTAAGTATGTAAATATTCACCCTTATCATGAGTTTCGCCTGAAAAAAAATTCACTAAGCGCACAGTAAAAATTAAACGATTTCGGGCGAAAAAAAACTCACGATGAAGGTTATTGGTATTTTAAACTCACTGTTAGTTTGGTTTCTAGATATGACTTTTTTTACTAGATACTAACCACTTACCATTGTGGTATAGTGTGTAGCGGTGTGTATTGACTTTGCTGCTGAGTTCGGGGATCGAATTTCCGTCGGTGCAAGTAAAATCTAAATTAAAGGAAAAGAGGGCAATGGCAAACATCCGAAAGTGTTTCTGAAAAGGAAAAGCTTCTCATAAAATGCATCCGCCTTTCGGTGTCCGGCCAAGACTGTACGTCCCTCCCTTTTTAGTATATTAAAAAAAGGCGCATTAGGCAGGAGAAGCTCGTTCAAACACTGAGCTATAAAGTGTAAGCGCCTAATTATTATTACTATTAACTACTGGTCACCTAGGGGCACAATATACCTTAAGGTCGCATTGATATCTCCCCAACAACAATAACATAACTACTGGTCACCTAACTTTCGGAAGTACAAGTAAATCTATTCGTTTGCTGAGCCACAATTTTGTTCTTTTCCATCTTCCTTTTACAACCTAGCCCAGCACGTAACATTGGTCTTGTAATCCCATCATTAGAAAGAGTGTTTCATAAAAAAAAGGAGTTGTGGTCATTTCCGAAATAGCAGTTATACATACATAGCTTCTACCACTAAACTTGATTATTTTTACAAATAATTAGTTTGTTCGAAAACTGATAATTATCACAAATTATCTGCTTATGGCGTTCGAGTACCCAAATAGCTATCTAGCAAAGTATGGAAAATTGAGGGTGCGATTTGACAGTTAACCTAAAGGGGAAGTTGTTAGTTTCTGCTCGAAATATGTATGCCATCATATTTTAGAATTTAGACAAATGAGAAACATTTGTTGAGAATATTACAGTTAAAATTAAAAAATATGAGTTACTAAACAGGCAAGAAGCAGGAATATTTTGTTTCGTTAAAAAAATACTTAGAATAAGGTTTCAATAAATTACTTATGCAATGTATTCCATTTTACACATTTAGATACGAACGAGTATTCAATAAGCTATTCATAAATCCTAAAAGTCTATGAAAATTTTGCGTGCGCATACTTTTGTAGATATTTTTCAATTTGAGAGGTAATTGCACGTTACTCATCTGCAAGTTACTGATGGATAATTTTCACTGGAGATCTCTTTGAACAGACAAAATATTTCATTAATTAATAATTGGCCTTGTTGAGCAATAACAGTTGTAGATTTTTCTATCATCACTCAATTGAAAGCGCCCAATTGAAAAACTGTTTTGAAATCATACAATCAGGAAGCTGAGCAACCCTTGGTGGGTGTGCATACCGGTGTCGTGCTTTTTGCATCACAGTTATTTTCTGTAGTCGATTTTTAGTGCATGAATCATGCCGTGCAACATACGAGTATGCCACATGGCAAAAGCAATGGTACGCCAAGCCAAGACTATACCTGCCAAGTGTTGACTATATTAAAAAACGCTTAAAGCACAGCAGGCAAATAGACTCAGCGTTCCACAACGCCAAATCACATATGAAGGCATGCAAATAATATTTTAACGTAAAAGTGTGCAAAATGAATTGTCTGCCTGCAACGAACAGTTATGTAGTTACGAATTGCAGTGATTGGAAATACACACATACAAACATAAAAACTCGTGGCTGGCCGGACAAACGCTTCGATCTCGAGTCGCCTGAATTGATTTAATGTCGTAAGAATGCACCAAGTTGTGTGTGAATAATGTATAAGGTTTTGGAGCGCTTGAATGCAGCAGCTGTTAAATTCAATAAGGTTCTGAGTTATTTATTGCTCTTTCAATGGAACCGATGAAAATAGGGAAGAATTTGAAATTGAGCTCTGGCTTAATTTAAATAAAGGGGAAGTTGAATAAAAAAATATACATGAACGTATATTACCGAAACTCATGCAACTGTCCAAAATTAACTAAATTACATATAACTGATAAAACTTTAAAAGTGCCTAACTCATTTATATTTTTATTTTTCAAAATAATGTGCATATTTAAGTGGTTTATTCTTAAAAAGTCTCTGTTAATAATAGTATAGCCGTAACTTACAGTTGCATAACCATATTTAAAATGACCTTTAAAAATAATTAAATGTGAGGAATATTGAGTTTTTAGCTTCTGCTATAAAACATGGAAAATGGCAATTAGCAACCTTTTATATTTCATCAACGATTTGGTCACATAAACATAGATTTATGTGCGTTGCAATTAAATTATAACAGAGTTCAAAATTTTCACAAACATATGTTTGAATAAATCAGATTGTTATTAAGAGCGAATTTTTCAAACTTTTAAAAAATCCTTGGACACCAGGACAATCCTTTAATTTTAGAAGAACTAGCAAAAGAAAACTTAAGTTTTCACTTCATTGGTTGAGAGGATGTCTGTTATGTATCAAGTATATTTTATATATGTTGCTGCCCAAAAAAGAAAATATTAAAACTAAAAAACGCTCAACATTAATTAAAGAGCTTGCATAAAAGTTTTCAAAATCCAACAAAATGTCTTGATAAAATTGTATGACTTTCTGCAAGAGTGTATTAATAGTAATTTTGTCGGCTTTGACATTTAGTTTTTGTTCAAAATCTGTAAAAGAAAACTTGAAAATTGCGAATTATAATAGTTGTAAAATTTTAAGAAAGAACTTAGTTGCACAGGTATGAATGGCTTGCATTAACACAAGTAAAAATAATAGAAGTTCTTCGTAAATATTTCCACGTTATGATCGTTTGTATTTGAGCACCTTATCAGGTGGAAAAAATGCGAGATTCTTATAACAACGTTCTCGTGCATTCATTTATGAATTTACACGCGAACGTGAACGACAAAAATATTTAAACATTCTCGTTCAATAATGAGCACAAGAAAGCATATCCAGTTCCTTCGTTTTCTCGTATGTTGGGCATAAAAAATTGTGATATTGTTCGCACACAAATGTGAAGGAGAATCAAACATCGGGCGTTCAAAAATTAAAAATAAACTAATTATCATATACTTTTGTAACCGATTAAATTTAAAAAAAATATGTGGAAATATTGAAAAAAGTCTTAACAATTAACGCCAGTGTTGCACCGTAAAATATATGCAAAAACATTTACCAAAAACACTCGAGAATAAATTTTGAATATTTAGGTAATGCTTATAAATTCTTGCAAAGTTTGAATCTCAAGTTCATCGGTTTATGTTAGAAAGTTTGCTATATATTATAATTAGAACAACCAATTGAACGTCAAAATATCTTAATTAATGGCAAAACTATTGTATAGCACACAGTTAACATTGGCGGAAAATTTCCATATGGAGATTTCGTGATATTTTTATGAAATTTCGTACGATTTTTAAAGGAATCGCGGAATGCCGGGGTTCAATAAAAGACATTACGATGAACAAAAATTCACTAACAGAAATTTATGATTGACTGATTTTGAAAACAGTTAATAATACAGATGAATTTTTAAAGTAATACATTTAAAAAAAAAGCAATCATAATAATAGTTATAAGAAGTTAAGAAAATATATAAGAGATACTAAACCACTGAATATATTTAATCAAAATTCTAAATTAAGAAAGCAACATCGAAAGTGTTGCCAAGAAATGTGATTGGTTTTTTGGAAAACTAATTGATTTGCTTTGACTTTATCCGTCATTAGCATCGCGATTCGCAAGGAAAGACTAAAACGTAAATACCCCGAAATTTGGTTTTTATTTTTGTATATGAAAACAAAATTAAAAATTTTGTTAAAGTCACACTAAGTGTTGTTTAAGGAGATCTTAAAATAAATTTGACAGTCTCAAACGTTTTTTAACTATTGCGCCCTCTGCATGCGAGAACTTAAATTTTGTAATCAGCAAGTTCTTACTTATTTCAATCGGATATATTAAATTGTTCGCTATGGCGGGATAACCACACGAATTTATGTGAAAAACTTAAAAAGTCTCGATAGGTAAATTTGTATAATAAAATGAATAAAAGAAAATATTTTTAAGATATATGTACATATTTACATTGGTTATTCAAAAACCAAGATCTTATTTTTACGCAACTTTTTGGTATTTTTATTATGTTCTCTGCAGACTGGAATCACCAACTCGTCAGCTGGAACTAACTGCAGCTAAGGATATTATTTTACAATCGCGTGCAGGAGCAGTCGAGGTGGTTGCGCTGAAGGATGTGCGGCTGAGCGCGCTTGATGGAAGTGTAAGTAGTTTATTCAAAGTCAACAAAAAATAAAACTATGGCTATTCGGGATCTGTTGTATTTGCCATTGTATTTTATATTCGTGGTTTCGATGGTTTTTATAGCAAATGTAGTAAAAACCCAACAATAAAATATACTCGTACGTTCCATTTCAAATACAACAGTGCAAGCAAATACAATAGTTAGACCCTGCTGTAAATGTGGTTTTTCTTTTGTACATTTCTCACAGCTGATCACAACAAAAAAGATGAACTGTTGAATGTGTATGTTTTCATCTACAAATACGATAGTTGAATAAATAGATATTTATTTATGTGTATTATTATTATTATTATTTAGATACTAGTATGAATACCAGTACTAAAAAATCTTTTGTTTGAGCGCTGGCTACTGAGGCCATCAACTCTTATGTGTATTAAAGTTTATCGTTTACTTCAGCAATTCGATTTTCACAATTATCAGTAATACAAAATTTTACAATGACACGAAGACAGATATTACAACAAGGTGTGCTCGCGATTTACTTGTTTAAATCCGAATTCGTTGTAAAAAAAGTAAATATTACTACGAATACAACTGATCCCAAATACCCGTATTATAAGGTCAATAATAGGGACTTTCATTTCAATTTACTACCAACGATTACCAATTTAAATAACACTAGAAAGACGAAAAGCATAACATTTTTACTGAAGCGTTTCAAATCATATATCTCAATAATTTTTATAAATACGGATAGAGATATTTTCAAACTAGGAGCAAACAAAAAAAAAAATTAGAATAATTTTGAGTATGCAGTGATGGCCCATTCAAATTAAAGTTGTAAGTGACTAAATGTAACCGTTGGTTTTTAGTTTTTATTTCGAAAGCTTCGATTTATGTTTCCATTCAATGCAAAAAAAAAGGTTTTAATCACTTTAAACTTCCATACTATTCAACTTTGTTTTTTTTTTCAAACTAATACACCCATTTGTTTAAATTTCAAATAGTAGTTAAGTCAAATGATCTCCATTCATCTTTTATGAAAAGTCGATTTCACAATCTTTCTTGTTTTAAAAATGTAGTTGAAAAGCATATATCAATTAAATCGATGTATATTATAGTATAATCAACAGGCTTTACGTAACGTTCTTAACTTTGACAGCAAAAGTTTTGTTCGAAAGAACGATTTAAAAAACAAAAATTGTATATATACTAATTATTTTTCTTCCCATTCTATCTTCTTTTTCTTCCCCATCACGTCTCCATGCCAACAAATCGCGTACTGCAGCTACGCTTAGAGTCCTCGAAAATTCTAATGCCGAATTTGCGTACAGCGCAACCGCCTTTGTTGGGAGCGCCACAAAGTCGTGAACATTTACATCGTGTCTTCCAGCTGTGCGCCTGTTCGAATGGCAAACTCTTTCTTGCAGCACCACATTCGATATGCGCCGGTGATGATAGTACAGTTTGCAGATGATTGCCAGAACGGAGACAATAAATCAATAGTCTCATCCTTGATTGGGATGATATGCTAGTAGAGAAAGATATTAATTCAATGTATGTATATACATATATACATATATAACATGTATGTATATTTGTACGTGTAAGCTCTAAGACTAAGCCTAAACACACGCAGGGGTTAAAGTAGAATTCATATCAATGTAAATGTTGCAAAAAAATGCGAATGTATGTATGTAAATGAGTAGAAGGATATAGTACAGTGATAACCAGCTAATTAGTACAACTCTTTGGCTCAAACACTAACACGCACAACGAGAAAATACTAGGGAGGAAACGATACGATTTAAAAAAATATTGGATTACTTTATGCAAATCAAGGGTGTTTTTTTAGTGATGTGGTTTTTAAGAAGAATTAAAACGCATATACTCGTAATTTAATGCTATGACCAAAAATTTAGCTTTATTATAAAAATAATAGTTTGCCATTATGTTTTAAAAATGATTTCGGGCAAGTAATCGCCGCTACTGGTTCGAATAAATTCCAATCGAGAAGCTTAATTTTCGCGCACAATATTCTCTTCCAAGGCGTCAATCGTCTCGGGCTTGTCTGCGTAGACAAGCGACTTCGCATAACCCCACAAAAAATAGTCCAGCGGTGTTAAATCGCACGATCTTGGAGGCCACGCCACTAGCCAACGACGGGAGATAATGCGCTCTCCAAAAGTTCCCTACAATAAATTGATTGTTTTGTTGTAAATCAAGTAACAGCTTTCAAAAAGACCAAATCGTCTAAAAGAAAACACCCTTTATTTATTTCCTTTAACATTGATTAACAGAATATTATAAAAGTCTTCTCATAATAATTTCAACGAATGACAAAGAACAAAAAAATTCCACAACATAATTCATGCAAAACAGCGATTTTAGTTTTTATTTCTGTGCAAATATATTAAAGCCAAAATTTATGTTTACTTTTTTAAGCTTGGAATTTATGAAAAAAAGTATTTTTTTAAATCTCCTGCTGTTTATTTTTTATTTGGTGCCTTTTTAACTTTGTCACAAAATAATTTTAGTGATGGACCCTAACTATAATTTTGATTTCCTTGAGTAATACTAAAACGTGCCGAAGAAAATCGATAACCGCAGATTTACTACATTTAGAGATCTTGTGTTGCATTCATAATTGTTGCGAGCAAATCGAAAACTTTACAGGCGAGTTTCATCAAGACCATTTCGAGATTTGTTTGGTACTTTATCGGTACTTTTTGCGATACCATTACGTTATAAGTTCGGTTCATTTTCGGTATTATTTTCACTTCTCCGTTTCTTTCAAAACTTGTTTGCGAATAATTCAGGACTTTTCAGAACCATTTTGAGACTAGAGTTCTGAATTGGTACTGAAAAAATCTATTAGTATTCCTCAATACTTTTAAGATAAGTCTATATTGGTCCTGAAGTTGTCCAAAATATTCAAGAACTCATCGCGGAAGAGTCTCTCAAATTATTTGCACTTGTCCCGAACAGTTTATGAAAACTTCGCGAACAAATCACCCCAATTAAGACTTATACATTTTTTTTTCTCATAATTATTTAGAAAAGTCTTGAAAAAGTTTGCATATAATAATCTTTAAATACTTATAAATACTTATTTCGCAGACTTTTATAATATATCTTAAAATAATAATTATGTTTATAAATATATATAAGGTATTCGGGCCTGTTCTGCATTTCGATTCCGACAAATTTTGTCGGAATAGGAATAAAAGACATTCCTATACAGCGAACGCGAGCATTTATTGATGTCGAAAATTTATTAATTTTATCACCAAAGCTCTTTGACACCCCAAAATCTGCTAATATTTATTCGTAAATCCTGCAGATTTAAAAAATTTTAAATGAAACATGAAAACAGTACAATGGACGGTATGTAGTCTGAGTCCTGTTTTCTGCACGCGTTGTTTCGTGTCTGATTCCAACAAAAAAAATTGTTTCTGATACTCCGAAAAGTAAAGAATAAGCTCTGAACCTCACAAAACTGAAGAAACTAACAACATACTGAAGAGAAAGGACAAAATTTGTCGGAATCGAAATGCAGCATACGCCCGATTATTATATATTGACTCTTTTCGCATATCATAGGCATATCCCTGCTTATACATTTATTTATTTTTAATTTAAATTTTCTCAATTTATCTGTAAATCAGAATTTATATTGATTTTCTGTAAATGTGATTTTCAGTAAATGTGTGATGGTTTGAGTACTTGAGGAAATGCTAATTCGCAAACATCATTAGCTAAACAATTGTAAAAATTAATATGCGCGTGTAAGTCAATAATCATAAAAGTAAGTAACGTCTGTTAGATGATAGCAATGTCGATTGTATAACTACATACTCGTACATACATACATAAATACATAAATAGGCTTTAATAAATATTAACTGTAGAGATATGTAATACATAATTGATACACACATATATATATGTATATGTAAGTAATGGTAGCACAAAAAAATGGTGAAAATTAATTGATTGGGTGAAAATCCACCGAATTAATTATGTTATTAGAAAATAAACATTTATTTAACCCTAACGCGTGCATCCATTATTCGTATAGGTACATATGTTTGTATATGTTTTGGCTACATATGTATGCGTATGTAGGAGTGTGTCTATTTGGTAAGTAAAGCAATACGAATTAGCATTTGTAAAAATATGAATATGAAAATACTGCTAATACTTACACATGTACATAAACAGCAGCTTCAATGAAAATGAGTGGCAGCTAGATTTTTGAAAAAGTGTTTAGTTAGTCTTTGCTCTCAGTTGCTATAATAAAAAACTATTGGTATATGCATAAAGTACATACGTAAACTTAACATACAAACATGCATAATTAGCACAAACAATTAAATCTGTATTCGCATCGAAGAGCAGCTTGTGTTGTATATAATAGTTTGGAGATTTGCGTTATTTTTGTTAAATTTGTATGGCAATTTTCTTTGTAAAGCATTTTACCTAAAAGCGATGTAAATAAAAATAAAGGTAGTAGGTGAAAAACCTTTGGAATTTGTCCTAAAATCTTTTTTGCTTAAGAACTTTTTTAGAACTTAACTTTGCATTTGCAGCTAGTTTAAATAATAAAAGGGAAAGTTTTTTTTTTTTTAAACAAACATAACTAATTTACAGATATCAACGATGAACGTGTTTAACACTAATTTCGATTTCAGTTTGATTTAAAGATCAGAGTTTATGCTATTTTTTTTGAAATACGTAAGCTTAACACTTGACAAAATATTCATTTTTAAAAGACAAAATAACATTTGCAAAATCACATTCCCATACAACATTTGTAGGAATAAAATATTTCAAAACTATTGTCACAAAATTGCAAATCAAGAATGACGGACTATATTAAAACAAAAAATTTTATATTTATATATTAACTCGACTTAAGCTACTCTTCCATGTGACCATGTACATACATATAAAATATAAGTTCTACACAGATATTTAGTTATACGTAGTATATATTATAAGTAGAAACAAAAAAAGAAAATGCTGTTAGTCTACTAAACAGAGGCCTATTAATTTTATATGTAAGCACAAAATATGTTGTTCATTAGCTTTATGAAACATTAGCTTAATTAAAAATTGTTTGCTGTTGTTTAAGGTTTAAACTTTAGGCGAAAAACGTAAATGTTAAAAAAAAATTCAAGTGTAAGTCTGAATTCAACTTTGGGTTAGACTTCGGGAACTTATCATGTGCATTCTGAACTATACAATACCCAACAATTGACATGTTTTGTCAATTTTTAATTTTTTGTAATTTTAACTTTTATTATTTTTTGAATTGAAAAGCAATATTCTCTTACATTAGAATTTCAACCTGTGTATAATATTGCATTGAAATTTCGAGAAACTGAAATGTTCACCAAACTTTACGTCTGCCATTCATTCTAAAAGAGCAGCGGCATTTGTGTTCACATTTAATGAATGTTGTTCGAGCAAGATTTCACGCGAACACTTTTAAGGCGATTTCGAAATAACAGAAGTTTCGTAGAAATAAAAGTCCTTTGTTAAAGGAAAATTTATTCAGTTCGAAGATAATATTTTTGAATCCATTTTTTTCAAAATATAATTGAAATTAAATATAAAAAATGTGTATTAATATTTAATAATTTTAACAAAATTAATTTTTCGGAAACTGTTAACAAATATACAAATTAAAATTGAGAAAGCAGTTGTTTTTGTTATAACAATAACTAATAAACCATTATATAATTTAAAATTCTTGGAAATAGAAGACAAGCTTATAAGTGAATATTTTTTACAAATTACGTTAAACAATTTAGAATGGTCATCGGATACCTACAATTTGTTAACTAAACTAACTTTGTTTTATTTGGATCATAAGTGTAGTAAAAAGTTGGGTATAAACAAAATATTTCGGCAAATAAAAAACATCTTTTTTCAAAGAGCAAAATTTAAATTTATTGTGGTTTTGTTTGAGAATGGCAGTTTAACCATAAAAAACTAAATCACTGCCAATGTCAGAAGTCAAAAATAATACGTATTAAAAGCATATAAAGCAAGCTCATTTAATCAGATCTTACTTAGATTATTTTTTAATTAATTACTCTAATTACTTATTTATAATTATAAAGCTTTTAAAAAATTTAAACAATTCTGCATTACCAAGCGAAGTAAACAAATTTATGGGCTCTGATATTATTTTGGTCAATCTAAGTACGAATGACTTAACTAAAATAAAGTAGTAAACAGAATATAAATAAAAAAAATTAATAATTTTTTAACAGATTTCTGTACATTTTGAGGCATTGAGACATGACTTACTATATGGGTAAGAATGCGCTGGGTTGTGAGAACAAAATTTTCAAGCAACAACTTACATACATGGCCTGTTCAGATTGTTAAAACATTATTTGTTTATAATGCATGCTTTTTTCTGTTTTTGTATGTTTGCTGCCGTACATATATTGAAACTTTAATTCACACTCTATTTTGTTAAATTTCGATTTTATATTTTTGTTGTATTATAAAGAAGCTAATATTTGCGACTCCAACGCCGGCTAGCAGATCCAGTTTTTATAAAATTATTTCTACTATCATGACATGTGATTTAAAAAAAATATTTTTTGAATATAATGCAACGCCATCTAGAGTGCCCATATCTCTAAGATCTACATTTCAAAACACAACTCTGAACTCTGAGCTCTGAACTCTAAACATACTTGTATTGACCACGTATGTAGATAGGGTGGTCAGCAATATGGATGAAATACTTCGAAAAATGAGAGTCTCGGCTCCATTTATACCAGTTGAAACCACCTATCACTCTGAAGTCGTATACAGTAAACTGAATTCAGTAACTTATAAGAAAATTGCTTTTAGTTTGGCGAGCAAAAATACTTGGATGTGCCCTTAAAAATTATCTTTCTGCCACTAATTGTGTTGTTATGTACAAACTACTAACGTGAAATACGCCCTATAAACTGTTTGAGCTGTTGATACTGGTGAGATCGGGGATATTCCTTACTCAAGTTGTGCCCTAATATAAATACTTAAGTTCCTGTAGGTTATTTTTTATTAACGCCGTTAGAGTCTGGAAACCCAACCCTGAGTCGGTAAAGTCTGGACTAGACTGTTTCAACTAAATGACATAGCTAAACAAATATTTTAAATTACTCTGATAATGTTATATCCAGGTATCGCACTTTTCTCTTCCTTTTTTTATTATTTGATCTTTAACTATCTTTTCTACTAATATAGTTTTAATTATTTATTGTGTATTCTTATATGAAATGAAGTACTTTTAAAAAGCTATATTCTTACTTGTGCTACAAGAATAAATAAATAACTCAACTCCGGTGAACATTTCTAATGTCTTCGAAATGGGTTCATAAATACAGCCGATCTCTTTTTAACCCGGTTCACTGGGACAGAAATTTGTTCGCGTAAAAAACTGCGTAAAAAAGCTGGGTAAAAATAATCACATTTTATTTCAAATTTGTTTATTCGTTACTACTTAATTTGCGAAAAATTCGGGGAACAAAAACAAATTTAACAAGTAAGAAAGGCTATGCCGAAGGCTTCATGTCTTTCATGAATGGGCGAATTGTATGGGAGCCGAATGTTATAAATATTCGATTTTAAAATTTTTTTACTGCTGTAATAGTCCCAATAATAATTAATATTTGTGGAAAATTTCGAGTCTTTAGCCGCTTTAAAGGAGGGGTCTTCGTACTAATTGCAATATCTGAACAATCGGTTGTATGGCAGCTATATCTTATATTTATCCGATTTTATTGATTTTCACTGCTAAAGTAGTTGTCCTAAATATTTGTCCTAATAGGTATTTTTGCAAAATTTCAAGACTTTAGCTGATGAAATGAAGGAGTTTTGGCCGAAAATGCAATATCTGAACAATCGGTTGTATGGCAGTTATATGTTATATTTATCTAATTTAAATGATTTTCTCTACAACATTAGTTCTCACTATTTATACTTATTCTTTGTGCTAAATTTTAAGACTTTACTGCTTAAATGGAGGGGTTTTCGTGCTAAATGAAATATCTGAACAGTCAGTTATATGGGAGCTATTTGTTATGTATCTTTGATCTATAAGATTTTCACTGGTCTTCGAGAGCTTAGTATGGCGGACCTTCTTGCAATAGCTTTTTAAATGAAGAAGTTATGAAGCGAAATATGATATCTGAACAATGTAAAAAGACATCTGACTGCCAAGTTTCATTAAAATAGCTCAAAAACTGAGGGACTAGTTTGCGTTCAAACAGACGGACAGACAGACGGACGGACAGACGACCAGACGGACAGACACACAGACAGACGGACATGGCTAAATCGATTCAGTTCGGTATACTTTTTGATCGGTCTAACTCTTCTCGTTCTGGTACTTACAAACATCGGACCAAAGTTAATATACCATTTCCATTAAAGGTATAATATTTAAGCGCTGAGGTTTCTCTTTCTGCATGTCGTTATATAAATTCCGGTAGCACTCCATATCATTTTTTAAATTTCGACGATATCTCGCTAAACGTTCACGCGTTAAAAATAAAACAAAAGGTCAAAATCAGAATGAATCGCGAACCGTGTTAGAAAAGTAAAACCGCGTTAAAAAAGCACCGGGGGATTGCGGAATAATCTGTGATCACGTAATCCGCGTTAAAAACCCAAAACCGTGTTAAACGAGACAATGGGGGATTGTAGAAAACTCCCTGTTAAAAAAATTGCGTTAAAAAGATTCGCGTTAAAAAAAATCGGCTGTACAGGTTTTTTGAACATTACGACTCAGGCGACACCTACCACATTATGTAATTTATTGCCTACCTATGTACTCGTATGTGTGTGCTATGCATCATCGACACCAATGTGTCATATACGTATTTTCATTAATTGCATGTTATTAGTTCATAATAATTTTGCTGAATAAAGTAGGAAACAATTACCAATAAAATTAGAATGAATGCAGTGAATAAAGGACCTTTAAGTTTTACAATAATTTTCTAGTAAAGAAATACACACATAATTTTAATTTTGATATATGATACAAGTTCAATGCAATACATTGAATAAAAAAATAAACAATATAAAAAAATATTATATACATATATTAAAAGCAAACAAAATTGTACTGAAATTAATATAAAATGTTAGAAATACAGTGTAGCAAAAGTTGTACGTTATTGCATAAATACCGAGATAAAAGAAAAAATATTGAAATATAGAAAAAATATATACATACACACACGTAAACAAAGATAAGTGTTTTAATTTATTGCGCAAATGTGTATGTGCTGCTTAACAGATGAGTAAATAATATATACTATATATTTAATAAACAGAGCGCGCTCGGGGAGGAGCAAATGATTTTGCGCAATTTTTGCGCAGCAATAAAGAAAAAAAGTCGAACACAAGGTTGACGCCTTCAATCGACGCACATGCACACACAGTCAAACAATAAAAACACACAAATATATACTAAGTTTAGTGCTTTATATATTAAACCCCATAGATTTTACATTGGCTTAGTGTGCGTGAATATAAACTCACACATACACATGTATGTATGTAGGTGCTACATACGCCCGTCATGTCTAAGGCATCGCCTCTCGCCAGCCAAACGTCCTGTGGTGCTACTGGTGCTGGTGCTGGTGCTGGTGGTGGGTGTTGACGAAAATCTTTCGAGTGGTTTGCCTGCCGATGACAAGTTACAATAACAACAACAAACACCAACTACATGTTCACACTTCAGAAGCGCATAAAGGCGCCCAATTCTTGTCAGTGGGATAACCTGTGTTGTCAACGTCTAGACCCGAAAGTCCACCACAACCAACAGATTTTCAAAACCACTCACTCGTGCAACTAACCTAGCATGAGTGTGTGTGCGTGAGTGTGTGTATAAGTGAATGGTGTGTAGGTAAGCAGAGTCTTACTTGACAGTCAGACACTTTGTGTAGCGAGTGAAATTTTGACCATAAATTGAGTTATTTTTGTTACGCCAGCCAGTTAATGCAACTTTGAGTGCTTCTTCGGCTGCCAGTTGGCTTGGCTGCTTGTCGGTGTTTTCAAAGTTAGTGGGCGTCTGTGTTGATGTAGGAGTTAGAAATGAGGTTGACTGAGCACATAAAGCTTTTTTACATTAAATACATAATGTGGTTGCAGGGCTGCTTAAATTTAATTTAATCTACGTTCAGTTGCATGGTATGCGTACACGATGCGGTTTAACAATTTCAATTTCTGCTTATTTTTAAAACGTTTAAAATTTAGTTTAAGTATTATAAATAAAATTTATTTTATCTCTGTTCTATTATTTTGAGGAATTTTGTTTTTGAATAACGCCGAGTCTGGTTATTTGATTTATTATTTATTTTAATCATTAATACTTATATAATAATGGTTTCTTTAAGGTTAATATTTTTTCATAAATATATTTCATGACTGAGAGTATAAGAAACAAAATTGAACGTTTTCATACGTTACAAAAATATTTACTCTTCATAAGTAATTAAATATAAAAATATAGGGAATTAAGATTTAATATTATTATAACCCAACGGAAACCCACTTTCCCGCCCAACCGGCACGAGGGGCTCAATCCGCATAACGTACGGATGTTTTTTAAATATACAAATCTTAGGTGCCGAGTCGTGACAGAAGAAAGTTTGTTAAGCGTCGAGATCCCAAGCTGCTCAGCTACAGAATAAGAATTCATCAGCCGAATACAAAGTTAGAGAAATGCAAAGTAAGAAAATTGGATCGTTAGCTGTTATTAAGAGAGGATAGAATTGTTCTTTTAATTATAAAAAGTGAGTCCGATACATCAAAGGTGCTGGAATGATTGTTAAAGTCTTGGCATAAACCCCGAAACGGTTCATTCAACTCAAAGTTAGTTCTGCATAGTTTCAAGAAAAGTGGTTTAAAGTTTCTCGTTGCACGGGAGGGTACATTAAAATTAATTTGCTCTAGAAGAAATGGACTTGAGATCCATCCATTGACTAATTTTACCAGAAATATTATACCTAACATTTCTCTGCGACTCGAAAGAGTAGGAAGATTAATAAGTTTTAAACGACTAGTGTAAGGGGGAAGATTGTATGGCGAATCCCATCGAAAATTTCTCAAAGCAAAAAGTAAGAATTGTTTTTGTATTGACTCTAGTTGGTCTGAGTGGACCTGATAACGAGGATTCCAAACTATGGAACCATACTCCAGTATTGGTCTTACTAATGAAGTAAAAAGTGTTTTAGTTATATACGGGTCGCGGAATTCCTTTGACCAACGCTTTACAAAAGCCAGTACACCCCTTGCTTTATTCACTGTGGAACTAATATGAAAATTAAAATTGAGTTTACAATCCATACCAACACCCAGGTCAACAAAACTGTTTACATGTTCTAGGACGTAGTTATTTATTTTGTAGGAGGCCGGCTGAATGGTTCGTCGAGAAAAGCACATGAATTTACATTTGTTAAGGTTAAGCGGCATATAATTAATGCTGCACCAATTGACTATGCTGTCCAAATCTTGCTGTAGCAAGGATCTTTCTTCAGCCGAGGCATAAGTCTTAAAAAGTTTAACATCATCCGCGTACATCAATATTTTAGAATACTTTACTACTGTAGAAATGTCGTTTATGAATAGCAGGAACAGAATCGGTCCGAGGTGGCTGCCCTGAGGAACTCCCGAGGAAACATCGATGATCCCAGAATGAAAATTTTTAAAAACTACCTTTTGCGTCCTACCGGAGAGATAAGAAGACATCCAACAGAGGATACCAGGTTGAAAACCAAGCAGATCTAGTTTACGGATGAGTAAAGAGTGACATACTTTGTCAAATGCTTTACTAAAATCGGTATATATAACATCAGTATCAATGCATTCCCTAAACCCATTTGAAACATGGGTGGTAAATTCAAGTAAATTTGTAATGGTTGATTTGCCCTTACAGAAGCCATGTTGGCAATTTGCTATTATTGAGGAAATCGGATAAGTCATTTGATTGGTAACGATAGCTTCAAACAACTTCGGGATAGAAGAGAGTTTAGCTATACCACGATAGTTTTCAATAAAAGACCTGCTTCCAGATTTATGAAGGGGGATTATGTAAGACTCTTTCCATATTGACGGAAAAACTCCTTGCTGGAGGGACAAATTAAACAAGTTCGATAATGGCAGGTACAGGTGCTTTGCACATTTTTTTAGGAAACATGTCGGGATCATATCAGGGCCGTACTTGAATGATTCTTTAAAAGATATTAAATAATGAAAAACATCATCTGATGATATGACTGGAATATTAATAGAGTTATTGGGGCTCAGCTTGTATGGATAGGAAATACAGTTATATTTAAATTGTGTGGTGTAGTTAGATTTAAAGAACTGGGCAAATAGATTGGCAATAATCTCGTTATCACATGACACAGTACTTTGATATTTCATTGCGGAAGGGAATGCATTTACTCTGCGCTTAGAATTAACGAAACCATAGAAAGCTTTCGGGTCGTGGATAATGTTTATTTTCATTTTATTCAAGTATTTTTCATAACAGTTTTTATTTAATTCTAGATATTTATGTCGCAAGACTAAATAATTAAGATAATCCACATGACGACCAGTACTTTTATATAATTTAAAAGAACGCGATTTTTTATTTTTTAAAGTTCTCAAGTCTTTAGTGAACCATAAAGGGGCTGATTCATCACGAATACAAGAACCTTTAGGTACATGTTTAAGAAATAAGTTGTATAAAGTATTGTTGAAGTCCAAAACATTACGCTCAATATCGCCATTGTAGTAAGGCCAAGTTATTTTAGATAAGTCACAGTTTAATTTTTTTAAATTAGCTTTTCTAAAATCGAAGCTGTCATTAGAATTAAAAGCTTTCGATCCAGAAACCCGCTCTCCGTCTATGATCTCGTATGACAATTCAATTGCAGGATGATATACATACATCCTCAGGCAAAACCAATGGATCACATCGATTTAAGGAGGCCCTGTACATGTTGTCAACAAAAACCAAATCCAAGACCCTCCCCAACTTGTTTTGTAGGGTATTAACCTGGTTCAGACAAAGTTCAGTCATCCCCTCCAGAAAGGCGTTGTTAATGGAAGGTACGATATGACCATCAATCATATTCCAAGAAATGTTTGGGAGATTAAAATCACCCAACACAATCAATGAGTCGGGAGGCCTAAGCATTGAGTCCACAATCCCAAGTAAAGAAATATGATCACTATATACCTACAAGTCAGACTGAGGAGGTATATAGCAGAGGGCTAAATAAATATAAGACTTGCTTAATTGCACTCGTATGCACTTAAATTCAGTAGACTCAATGATAGGGACGTTAACCACTTCAGATGGTAATGAAGAATGGACAGCAAAAAGAACACCTCCACCGATCCTGCACTCTCGATCATTTCTGTAAATATGATATTCACTGCAAAGAATCTCCGAATCAAAAACGTGAGGTTTAAGCCAAGTTTCAGTAAAAGCTATAATGTTAAAATTACAGTGATAACTCTTCAAAAGCAAGTCAGTTAGTTTTGTATTCAAGCCTCTAACATTTTGGTAATATATATCAAGTTTAGTTTTTATCAGTTTTTTGACTCCGGATTAGGATTAGAGATTTTTGCTAAGTTTTTATTATTTATGTTGGGTTTAAACTCGAATTCGCGAACAAAAGCCCCAGTCGGCCAAAAGGAGCTATTTAAAAGTATATTAAAGTTTTCGGAAGTTACATCGATTTTAAATGAAGAAATGTTTCTCTTGTAATTAAAGTTAAATTTCCTGATAGTTATGTCATCAGTCTTAACCTTAGATGAAATGTGAAACTTGATATCTTCAACTGTGGTATCACTGGAAAATCTTGATATAAAAATAGATTTTCTCTGAGGAACCACAACCAGCCCCCTAGCAGGCGCCACAGAAACCCCAGCAGAATTTTTGCTTTCGCTGCTTTCCTTTTGAACTGATCTCTGTGCAGCAGCTTTTGATGTTGAAGGTTCAACAGCCTGAGGACAAGGTGAGGAGAAACTAATCAACTCCCCTGAGGGAGAAGAAATAATTGTCGTCGGAATAGGATTTGGCTCAGCTTCGTCAGACGGACTCTCAATACGTTTCCGTTTACTATTACGGCTATTAGGAATACTCGTATTCTCTAAGCATTTAAAAGAATTAAATACGTTTTCGTAGTGTTTGAATTTTTCGGTAAGAACATTTAGCTCCTTACCAATCTCAGAGAAACCGTTCCTACACTGCCTAAAAAATTTAAAAAGATCAACTTCAGTTGACCTACATTTCAGACAAGACCAGCGGACACCCTTACCATCATCAATCAAATCTAACACTCTACCTGTCAATCCAGCACACTTCATGTGGGCAAGCCCATCGCAAAGCCAGCAAGACACAAAGCGTTCAGACCCACTCTTAACTTGGCAGTTAGGATAATTACAAGACATGGTATTATTATTTAGGAGAAAATTAATTAGAATTAAAATTACAATTTATAGGACTAGCAGAAGAAATGATCTAACAGTGGTCAGCAGTTTAGCAAAAAAAGCAGTTTAGCAAAAAAAGCAGTATAGAAGTCGGTAAGGCAGTTAGAACAGTTTGGGATACACAGTTTTATTGACACTTAACAAATCACGCAAACAGCTGTGAAAGCTAAAAGGAGTAACAAAGAAGAGTGCGCGCACAAACAGCAACAGCCGTAAATGCAAAAACAAAACAATTGGCAACAACAACTGTACTACAAGAAAAATTATGACTCGGCACACAACACAACAAAGATTTAAATGAGATTTTTAATAAGTTAAAGATTATTAAATGAATATTGCACCAAATCACTTTATACTTAGCTTGAAGTGCACAAAATTGATTTAATCGCAATTTAATGAAATTTCTTTTGATTAATTTGATATTTAAATTGTTTTATAACAATATTTGTAAGAGACCAAAGTAAACACAACCACACAGCTTGACGTTTGGCCTTTTACGGCATTTCAGCATTCTGTATTCCATTCAATATTCCATCTTATTAATGTGCATAGGCGGTCGTATCAACACATTTGATCAAACTCAAATATTAATAATATATTATTTTTATAGATGCGCTGGAGTCAAGTCTACTATGTAGTTGTTTACTACTTTATAACTAGCATGCATAGAAAGCCCAACTAGTCAGCCAACTATCTTTTTTCCATACAAGCAAATCGTGTTTTTAACATAGATTTGGACCAGATATGTACCTGTCTAATACCAGTACAAAATAGACAAAAAAAATATTAGTACAATTATAGACCAAACAAACTAGACTCCTACTAGTTCAAAACAGGCAAAGAATACTAGTCAAATATATAAATAAAATAATTTCATGAATAAAGTATTATTTAAAATGTTGAACATTTTTATTAGTTAAATTTTTTAAGTATTGACAATCCAATCTACTTACATATTTAATCAACCGCCTAAGCGATTTTGGCCGAGGTCAACAAAGCAAGCTAGATATCCCTATCTCTTGTTAACGGGCTGCAATTGGAAATCCCAAGTATAGCCAAGTCTTTTTCCACTTGGTCTTTCCAACGCGGGTACCACGCGAAAAGGGCTGGAGCTATTTCATCCATTCGAACGACGTGACCTAGCCAGCAAAGCCACTGGTTCTTAACCCGCTGCACAATATCTACGTCCTTGTACAGTTCGTACAGCTCATCGGTTCACCGTACGCGATATTCGAGGTAGCAAAGACACAAAAGTCCATAAATCTTTCGAAGAATCTTTCTCTCGAACACTCCCAGAGCCCTCTCATCTGATGTTGTCATCGTCCATGCTTCTGCGCGATACAATAGGACGGGCATGATGAGAGGCTTATAGAGTATGGTTTTGGTCCGTCGAGAGAGGACTTTACTGTGCAATTGCCTACTCAGTCCGAAGTAGCACTTGTTGGCAAGAGAGATCCTGCGTTGGATTTCAAGGCTGACACTATTATTGGTGTTAATGCTGGTTCTTAACACAGTACAACACATGATTTGTCAACTCCATTCTGAGAACTGTATGTGAAATTAGACCCAAAAAGAATAATTTCTGCATCATTCGTTTTGTCTTCTTACCTGCCAAAATATTTTTAATATCGATTTGAAGTTAGTACTATCGTATAGGGGAATTTATCACGTTTTAGGCCCTGTTGTTTGACATAGCTCGACAGCCAATAGCCCGATTTAGTTGAAATAAATTTTAAAAAATTTAGAATTACAATTCCCTTAATCTGTTCATATATTGTTTTCCTATACAAGCAACAGTTTCCAAGTTAAAAATAAGCGCATGAAGAAAACATTTTTTTTTTTTTTTTTTTTAAATTCATAAAAAATACAAAACGGAAATAAGTTTCAAGTCTAGTTACTTTTTCGCAAAGTCACATAACCTATGGGTCTAATTTCACATACAGTTCTCAGAATTGAGTTGGCAATCAATGAACTGAAAAATGTTGTACTGTGTAAGTAAACGAAGTTCTCTACTTTTTCAAAGTTATAACCGTCAACAGTGATGTTAGATTCCAGTCGTAAATGTGCCGACTGTCTATTTGATGACAGGAAATACTTCGTCTGGCCCACGTTCACCTCCAGGCCCATTCGCTTCGCTTCTCTATCAAGTTTGTAGAAGGCAGCACTAACTGCGCGGTTGTAAAGGCCGATGAATTCAATGTCATCGGCATACGGCTTTGAAGTCGACAAAAATATGGTGTGTGTCGATTCTTCTTTCTCGGGTCTTTTCCAAGATCTGGCGTATTGGGAATATCTGGTCGGTGGTAGATTTACCAGGTTTAAAGCCACACTGATAAGGTGCAATCAGTTCATTGACGGTGGGCTTAAGTCTTTCACACAATACACTCGACAGAACCTTATACGCTATGTTAAAAGACTAATCCCGCGATAATTGGCACAGACTGCAGGATCATCGTTTTTGTGGATTGGGCAGAGCATACTTAAGTTCCAATCAGTAGGCATTTGTTCTTCCGACCATATTCTAGAAATGAGCTCATGCATGCACTTAAGCAGCTCCTCTCCGCCGTACTAAAATAACTCAGCTGGTAACCCGTCGACCCTGGTGGCTGTGTTGTTCTTCAGCCATGCTATCGCTCTCCGAATTTCGTCATAGTCGATTGATGGTACATCGCGTCCATCATCATTGATTTGGTATTCGGGTTCAACATCTTCTCCAAGGTAGTAGCAGTTGCTTCTATTAAGCAGTGTGGCGAAGTGCTTCCTCCATAATTTAAGTACGCGGGGACATCAGTCACCAGGTCGCCGTTGTCATTCTTACAGGAATTTGTCCCGGTCTTGAAACCTGCTGTTAGCCTTCGAACTTTCCAGCTTCCAAGCTCTTCGCAATCACGCATTTCGGCTTCTCTCTTTTTCTCACGAAAAATGTGTCGTGCTTCTTTCTTCAACTCACGATAACGCTCCCGCATCGCAGTGTTGTCCTGTAGGCAGCGTATTTACATTCCGTAGCGGCGCAACATTCATCGTCATACAGGTTGTTCTATTGGGCTCGCTAAAATTCGATAGATTTCTACTACAAGTGGTTATATTTCATTCATTTTCTTTTCGTGTCATCAACTAACTTTTTTAACATAACTGCTTTGCTTTTTGCCTTGGTCTTTAAAAATCATTAAACTGGTATATGTATATGTTCTTTTATGTATTAAGTAAATATTTACCTTTGACCTCACTGAGCCCATGTTAACTTTTTTATTATTTTATTCTAATTTTTAATTAGCTTAAATCAATTTTAAATGAAATTTTTACAGCACCAAAGAAAACGTGAATACGGAAAAACGAGGCTTTCAATTAAAATCACGTTTGCCACTATAGATTTTTTAAAAAGGTACAAATACATACAATTTTTGCTTTTCCCCATGTTTAATCGTTTTATCTGCTAAAGCCAGCAACATTTTAGACATCTTTAAAATAAAATGTTAATTACAACTATGAAAAATCCATTAAATTCCAGTCATTGGCAGTTTCCGCTTTCATGATCTGCCGCAGAGCACTCTGCACCCAAGCAATTCCATATAAGGTCGACTCTCCATGCAGGGGATTTTTAAGACTAAGAGAATGACAGACTCATCAACTCAACTTTTATGGAAACAAGGATTGACAACGAATTTAACTTACATATTGACAAGTTTTTCTTACATTTGCATTTATTTTTTATTTAATTTCTAATATTTTTCAATTAAAATACAGTTCCATCCACGAGATGATTAAAATTTAACATTACGAATGCTGTGCAGCTGAGAAAATAATACTAACATGATTCCACCTCATGAACACCCATACAACTTTGGATCGTCGTGCTATCGTACAACGTGAGCAGCTTCACAGACCAACCGTGATCATCTACCACCAGATTTCGTTACTACATTCGCTGAGTTGACTAAAAGCCCAAGATTAGCCCATACATTGACAGAAGAATTCCAAACCCTTGTCAACATAATATCGCCACAATTCATAATTAATTTAATATCAAACAACAGTTTCTCACAAAAAACACCTACTCGAGCTATCTGGATTGGATGTGTGTGGTGAAGGATACGCACTGAGCGGTGACATGACCTAATGAACCAATATTTCTCATTATCGACATTTCTGGGAACAGAAGTGATATATATGTACATGAGCAGCCCAAACACTGATCCCGAATAAACTCCCGTCGTGACGAAATCTCCCGTCACGAATTCGGGAAAAATACTATCAGCAATTCCGACGTTTTCGTAGTTTGCGTTCGAATGAGTGTTCCCAACTCTTTACACGAAATTCAGCGGTTTTTTGTTTACTTTTTTGACAGCAGTTAAAAGAAAATGCATATATTTTCACAGGCAAAGTTTACAATAGTTATTTCAATACAAAACATAATGAAATTAGTTCCATTGTGGAAGCTGTTTTATTAAAAGAGCAAGCGCGAAGCCCGAAATATGTAGATGTTTCCAACCCGCAAATCCTGTCAACCGTTTCCTTTAAATTATTGAATGTGTTTATGTGGTTGCTTTCTTTTCTCGTTGCTCTGGGTTCAATTTTGTTTAGATATGGCTTTCGTTGTACATTGCTTTTCTGGTCTAACCAAAACTCTAAAATAAAGAGAATAACAAAACAATATATCGTTGTACTTTTTATAATATTTCGGAATCCGTGATGGCAATCTCCTGAATTTTGAAATTTCGTAAGAATTTCGTGCTCACGTCTAAATTGATGATAGCAAATTCCCGTCACGTCGGGAGCTCCGACGGAATTCATGATAGGTCTGGAAATCGTTGATTTACTTTAATTACAATTAACCAAAAAACCGACTCTTGTTTCTGTTCGTGCTACTTCGAATCGACTGGTGTATTGATATGTACCTGGTGCTCTTGCTTAAACTGATGTGATTGATGGGATTTGGCACATTAAATCCTCAACCCAAACTGATGTAGATGGGTTTTCCTCTATTATTTTAAAGAATTGTTCTGCATTTGCGTATCTAATTTTATTAATCTTCAATAAATCGCTTAAATCTGGTGTATTCATTGCTGATACGAAAGTTTATTCTATTTCACGTCTCTAATTATCGACCGATCTCTAACCTGTCGACGGTTTCAAAATTGTTTGAGTTTATTGTCAAGCAGAAGCAATATTTTGCGACTAAGCATGGCTTTATGTCAGGTAGGTCTACCGTAATAAATATCGCATCTTTCTCCGATTTTTGTCTGTCTGCTTTTCATATGCGAGTTCAAGTCGATGTTGTTTATATAGAATTTTCCAAAGCTTTAGTTCCAAATTAACAAGTCTGGGATTTCATTCAGTTTTTCTTTCTTGGATAAAAGCATACATATCTCTCGTCTCGCATTTGTACTGTCGCGGTAGATTATGTTTCCTCTCGTCCATTCATTGCATCTTCTGGCATTCAACAGGGGAGCATTTTAGGTCCCCTTCTATTAATTATCTTTATTAACGATATATTAGATTATTTTAAGCACTGTCAATTTCAATTTCAATGCTGATGATTTGAAAGTATTCACGACTATTTCAAATAAATTAGATTCGCATAAGATCCAGTTCGAACTCGATAATGTTGCTTTGTGGTGTTAGAAAAACCAACTACATTTAAATATAAAAAAACATTTTCATGTTTCATTCGCCAAAATCCGCCCACTTATCCCTACGCTATATTACATTAATGGCACTCAGTCAGGTGTAGTGGGCGAAATATGTGGTCTCGTTATGGTTTTTGACGGGAAATTCTTATTTCAAAGCCATTAAAATTCCACTATTGATAAGTAATAGTCTATGCTTGCTTTTATTAGCCGATTCAGTTCAGATTTTAGTGATCCTTACACCTTGAAACTGTTTTTTACCTCACGTGCACACCCTTAATTAAAATACGCTGTATTCATTTGGAGGTTATACTTTTAATGCCATATAATGAGATTCGAAAGTATTCAAAAAACGTTTTTCAGGTTTGCTCTACGCTCTTTGCAGTTTAGTAACCCTATTCCTTCTAATAGCGCTAGGTGACAGCTAATATACTTAAAATATCTAAACTCTAAAAGGACTATACTCTCTTCCACTTTTGTTTTTGATATAATACGAGGTGCGGTTGACTGTCTATTCTTATTAAAACGCATTCACTTTAATATCCCTTCAAGAAGCCTTCGTAATCACGAGACTTTTTTCATAGAACGAGCTAGAACACTGTGTGCTGCGAATTCTACTATTTCAAGGACTGAATATAATACAATTTTTAAATCCACTGCGCTTGATTTTTATTTACGTAAAACTAAATTTAAGGAATTATTAAATGTATTGGTGAAGTCATTTTTAATTGTATCTTACTTACATACAATAATCCGTAAGAAACTTTAATATTTTCTAGATTATCTATATTGAATAAATTAATAAATAAATTAATAAATTAATATAATGTTGGAGATGAGCTCGTTACCTAAATCAATGATGCTGAAGCATAAGCTGACATTAATATTTCATGAAATATTGCAATGTGAACATTTAGAGAATCCAATTCGTTGGGAAGCAAATCAAACTGATTGTAAACTAGTTCCAAACTAGTAATTGTACCTGCAAATAACTACCATATGAGTACATTAACTCCACTTCTTAAATACGTGGACAATATGAAACTGCAAATTGAAATCACATGCAAAAGCTGCTATCGTGTACCGCTCTTGCACTGATAGCCTTAACGAGAGGATACACAAGCATACATATTTGCATATGTTATTATAGCAAAACATGTCCATACAGTAGGAGAGTGTGTAAGTTGGCAAGTGAGTCAAGGATTTTGATGTTTCCCTTGTATCCTTCGTAGCAATTGCTCGTCCGTTTTTTTTTGTTTTAGTATGGAACCCTTTGTAATCACTATGAAGGAAATGTATGCGTTGAAGTACCTTCCTCTTTGCAAGCCTTTTTACTTTGCCTTCGGTATGTTTTGTTGTTGCTTGTGTTTTATTGTGCGGCCTTAAAATATGCAACATTCTATTAATATTCTAAAAGGACACTTTTATAGCTTATTTCGTATCATTGATGGTGCTGCTGTTGTTGTTGTTGTGCAGATCCTCGGCAATGTACTACATAGATACTCAACGGAAGTGTATAAATACATATTATACATATGCGCATTTTGAGATCCTTATATTTAAACACATATGGGATGTTTGAAGCTTGAATGTGTACTTTGTCTAACCACTTCCGCCATTGGGTGAGTTTGTATTTGTTTGTTGCTTTTATTAACAAGGAAATGTTCAGGCTGTCATAAAATTTTCTAATTATCCAACTTTCGTAAGGCAACTCGAGCGTTGGGATAAGCTTACTAAATGTCAAGTAGCTGTGAGTGAAAGTGTTCCAGGTGCCTTTGGGGCATCTAACAACAGCGACGGAACGGGTAGATCCTACACCGACCGCTGGTGTGTAAAGCGATTCGACTGAAGGATTTCACTTTTACTAGAAACTATTTTTTATGACGCTATGCATATAAATTTTTAGTAATTGCGGATAATGAAGTGAAATTGAGCCAAAGACAAAGACAAGTATACAAGTAATTGTTGGAATACTCGTAGTAGAATTTATATTACGTCACCGCTGACATACACATATGTATATAGGAGTATGCAGCTATTGTTCGCTTTTAGCTGATATTTACACATATGAAAGTATATTTTTTTGAGCAAAAGTGTGGGTTTGTATGTGTTGGTATTAAATTAAATGCAGTGTTGGTTTGTATGTGTTGGTATTAAATTAAGTGCCATAATCCTTCGAAATTAAGATTTGAATAATTAAATCGACTTGAATTTGTTTGGCAAAGCTACCAAGTGCAGATAAGTTTTATAAATACGTTGGCGACACTAGCACAGCGCAAGGGACGAAAAAGCTTTAGGGACATAAAGTACATGATATTTTCCGTAAAAACAAACAAGCTGAATTTTCCTCTTTGTTGAGGATCTTTTAGATTCTTTTTAAATTATAGAAATAATTTGTTTCAATCTGTGCGACAAATGAATGCTTCGTTTTAAATTAAAAGGTAAAATCTTACCGTCGACAAAAATTATTGATACAGTGTTGATGGTACAAAAAAAGCGCATTATTGTTTTACTTTCCAATTAAAAAATGATGAATTTATAGTAAGCAATTGCTGCTGAGTTGCGCTATTGCGAACCAGGAAAACTTATATTTTCAGAACGGAGAAAATATAAAAAACGTTGTACCCGTTGAAAGGTATATTTGGGCATCGCTTGTCAAGTTTGGTTTTAAGACAAACCTATTTTAGTGTTGTGCGAAATTCTGTATTGATTTTAATTCTGATAGCATAAAACATGTAAGAGCATGATTATGGTAAGTAAGCTGTAGAAACAAAAAGCGGGTGACCGCTATAAAAATATATGGCTTAAACCAATTCAATAGAGTTTAGTATTGTACTAGGGAGTAATACAAAAGAAAATGTATAGGCTTTTTATTTAAATATTAAAAAAAATAAAACTTGGCTTCAAGTAATATTTATGGGCTCAAAAATGTCTATGATAACATACATACATAGTTAGAAAATAGTTTGGAAACTTTTATAATGCAAATTGTGCTCTTTTAAGTGTTCCAATTTTTTAATTTACTATAAGGTAGATATGCCTAACAAAATGTTTTCAAATATACACTGCCGCAAGAATAATATAAGCGCGCCATTTTTACAACTATTCGCTGAGTCTATTTTCTTTATTTACGCCCCGCCCCCACTTTATAAAAATTAAAATAATTTCAAATTGCTTAGTAAGTGGAACATTTTAACTTTTCAAATTTGCACATAAATTTTGAAAATTTTTAAGATTTTCCCCACATTTCAAACACAAAAACAAATGCTTTACCTGTTCGGAGTATGCAGTTTCGTAGCCTTAACAAATTTAGTAGAAATAAGTGCAAGTCTTAGGTGTCTTCAAAATTACGAGCAAACCCTTTGTAAAAGAAGAGTCACTAAGCACAAAATTCAACTGCCTATTCATAAAAGTTGAAATAAAAAAATATTTTATATACAATTTCTCGAGAAAATTTTACTATTTTTCATAATTTTTGTAGAAAATTTTAATATTGATTTAAATACTTTTTATGCAATAACATAGTTTAAGTAAATAATATCAAAATAACCAAAGCTGGTTAAAATTAAGTTTCAGCTTTAAACACACAAATTTATTTGGCTATTTTCTTTTCTATTTAAACTAACAAATATAAAACCAAAAATATAATATCACTTTAGCAAATATCGCAGTGTTTTGTAATTTTATACTCTGCAGCGCTTGAATTGTGGTAGCAGTTTATCGCTTTTATTTTATATAGAAGGAATTGTTGAAGCGCTTAACTTGAAAAGACTGAAGAAAACCGCGGTTATCGTTAGCTAGTCAAAACTTGCATATTACTACAAGTTCGAAATTTTGGCAAACTATCATAAAATTTGCTTAAATTTTGTGTTGAAATATAATACTTTGCAAATACAAACCTGCTTATGTAAAAGATTGAAAATTAATATTGAGAACAAAAAAGTCGTAAAGGAATAACTTATATTATAATGAATGCATTTAATAATATTTGATTTAGAAATTGATAGATTTTTTCGAAAAATTTTTGATAATGAATTGTATTGACTGTCCTTTCATGTATAAATTTTTTTTGCGAAATTAACTTCTCAAATCAAAGTTACCGCTGTTTGGAACATTAAAAAAAAGTTGTTATACTAGAAAATCGAAATAGAAAAACAATAATTAAATAAATAATAAAGTCATAAAAATTATTGGTAATAAAATTATGTTTGTGTATTTCGATAATCGACCTTTGAATTTTAAATTTTAAAAATTTATTTTGACAAGCTCGAGACCCAATATTATACACAACTTCAATATTCGTTTTTGAAAATATGTATTTATTTGTCGATATTTCTAATTATTTTAAGAGGTAAATGAAAATTAAAATTTAATTTGTCAACATTCGATGTTAATGAGTCTTAACAAAAATAGTAAAAAAAAAACCAAAATAATGCACAGTTTTTTAAGCCTGCACCTTCTTTTTCAGTAATCTGACATATTTTCCATCAATTCTTTCACCGCTTATCCCAACATTATTCTCTTAACCTTGCAATGCAGAGTGACCATAAACTCTTTTGCAACTTCCTAAACACCCCGCTCTCTGAAGTTCATTCCAGTGAGGTGATTTTAAATTTTTTGCGCCTTTTCGGAAACCAAGCTGGGCAATGAAACTATTCGTATGTACATACGTATGCATTTTTTTTTGCGCTTTGCAAGTTGTTCTGCACTTTGCTATTGGAGTGCATAAATTGTTTTTGTCGAGTTGCTTCTCGCAGCTGTAGGATTTTGCACTTGCAGACAGTGCTGTAAAAAATCAAAAACCTTGTGAGTAGTACACATGCATATAAACGGACTTTCACTTGTACGTGCTCAATGGCGCAATGACTAACTGAACTGCAGCACCGCCTCTATGCGCACAAAGAAAAAACGATTTGACTCAACATATGCCGACTTGTACCGCCAAGAATGCAGGCAAATGCTTTGAAAGGCATGCCTGTGCTCTGCGTAGTGATCGGTATGTTGCACAGTGATGCAATATAATAAAAGCTGTCAGAAATATTTAGAGTGCTCCGATTTTGATATAGACGGATAAAGGCGGTTCCTTATAGACGCTTCCTTTATTTTAGAAAGTAGAAATCTGTGGATATGTGAAAATTTGGCAACAGCTACGCTGAAGTACGTAAGGAAAAAATTATTAAAGTTTAATATTTAGTTAAATGTTAGATATGTAAATTTGGTTAAATCATAATTCATACATATGAACCACATTCACACTATATGAAAATATTTGAGGCAAAAATTGTGCACGCGTTTTTGGAAGCAAATGTGGAACACACACAACAAAAAAATGTCAAAGGTTAATCTAATCGAATCTTACTGATTTTTCTTGCATTTGTTAACAACATTAAGTGCAATGATTCAACATGCAAAGGGTAATGGAAATTTTCATTCGTATTACAAAATAGGAAAATTGTCGTTTCCTAGCAAAGAATTAAATATTTTCTCAAATTTTCTTTTTATATGAACAAGCTTATCAATTATTAGAAGAAAGCCAATAAAATTCTTGATGGAATAGAGAAAATCCAGTACTGACATTTTTGCGAAGATAGTTCGGAAAGAAAAAAAACGTTTTTGAAAAGAGAACAAAAAACTAAGCAAACGTCATACAACAATTTAAAACGTTAACTACACAGTACAATACAAACACTATCAAGCTTATATCAGAAGCAATTTTACCGGATGACAATTTAATTTAGCAGCATTTTTTCATTTGTCCACTTACTGTGTAATAAGTTTATATTTTTAGTGATGCAACCAAAATAAACCTTTCTTCCAATATTTTTTGGCATTTTTTAGAAAAGGGATCTAAGCGACCAATATGTTGAGGAGATAGAGAAAAACAACTTGTTTCTCAAAAATGTAGGTACATTAAAATATGTTACTATGTTACATGGAACTCTAATTATTTTAAATTTTGTTGCTTAGTGTAATAAATAGTAACTGTATTGTGAATATTAAAACTAAAGGTTATTTCTTTCAGCATTTTCATTGGATATTGAATTGTTGCCAGTGTTGCAGAGGCCATCGAATTGTTAGCAAAATAACGACATAAATAGATATTATAAATACTTGGTTGAGAAATATCACAACATTTGCTAAATTTTTATAATTTTCGGCAGCAAAATAAATACAAAGAAATCATTAAAATAACAGAAATTGTATTTATATATTAAAAAAGTACATATGTATGTACAAATTATTTTAAAAATAAGAACTAACTTATATGTAACTTTTCTTAGCGATCACATTTCTTTCAAAATTCTAAGAGTTAAATAAAAAATATTAAATTTTATCGAATTTTGTGTCATCTGCAATCGTTACTCTGTGTGTTCTCTGTTCTTATGTATTCGATACACTGTTGCTGCTGTTCTTGCTTTGAATGGCACTGTATGCTTAATTGCCCACTTAAAAGTCAAGTTGGCTTAAATAACTCACTTTAAAATTATGCGCGCGCGTCGCATAAAGCCCCCCTCACACTCTCACACAAACATACTCGTAAATTTGTCGACGAACGTTTGATATGAGTATATGGGAGTACCTGGTAGTTGCCAGCTCCTCAGCCTTTGCACTCGACTGGCAATTTACGGATGTGTTACAAGTCCTTGAACGCTAACAAGGTTCTAAGTGTGGCAGTGGCACTTGCCACAGAACGCTTCTCGGTGTGAAATTGTGAAATGTGAGCACTCAGTTCTCGGCATTTACACTTTAGCAATGTTAGATTTTGTGTCATATTATCAACGTAACGGCCTGTCGGGAAGGTGAAGGTGAAGTGCGCGACAAACGTCGTTTATCGTCAACTGCATAAATAACATTCATTCATTTATATGTATGTATGCGTGCTTGCAATATTCTTACTTTGCACCAACTATGTATTAAGAGCGTGTAAACCGCTAAATGAGAAACACAAACATGATGTGTATATGAAAAACAATTTAAGCCCGTTTAATTGTGTATAAAATGTTAGAAAATGAAAATTGAAAAATGTATTTGGTGACTTTCTTGTTTGGTGTTATTTTGGGCATGCCTTTGAGTTCAAAGAGCCACAGAAGGTACTCGTATACCAATTATAAATTTCGAAACATAATGTTCGTGATTGAAACAAAAAAATCAAAACTGCTTAATTTAACTCAGAATTAGTATATAATCAAAATTCTATAAATATTTTCATTATTAACATAAAAATTGCTACTAAAAAACCTATAAATTCTTTTTGGTTGTTGTGGTTTCCGACAGGGTAATTATACGCTGTATTTTGGAACGAATTTCCGTCATCCCTTGTCAAGTTTGGTTTGGAGACAAACCGGTTTCGGCGTTGTGCCATCTTCAGTGTAATTTTTCGTTCTGATTATTTTCTGTACGTACGTTAGTCTTTATAGCATTGTCCTTGTCTGTTGCTTTTGGTTAGGTACTCCTTAGCGGCCCCTTTTTTGTGTTTGTATTGTAGCCTTAAGTTGCTGTTATACCTGCAGGTATATATAACTTAGTTGTTTACATTTTATTGATTATTATTGTCTGGATTCGAAGGTAGGTAAAAATCCGTTATTTTCTTTCGCTTGGGTTCAGTGGTTTGCATTTGCGTACCCTTTTGTGTGTTAGTTACGGGACTTCTGACCTGTTTTGGGTATAGTAGCCTAAGAGGCTCGAATGATACATCCGAGGCTGTGTTTATCTGTTCGTTTATTATTTTTCCCACGAAGATTTTTGTTTGTATATTTCCATGTTTTCAAGATAAAAACAAGATATCGTGAACATATTAGAGACTACAACAAGAAAAGGCTAAAACCATCCACTACGCCGGAGTCAAACTTCGCAAACCATATGGCAGAAAACAAATGTACACCATGCAAAATAGGGAAAGCAGCCAAAGTTCTCCACGTACAACATAAAGGACATCGTCTAAACGTTTTAGAAAACATGGAAATATACAGACAAAAAACCTTCGTGGGAAAAATAATAAACGAACAGATAAACACAGCCTCGGATGTATCATTCGAGCCTCTTAGGCTACTATACCCAAAACAGGTCAGAAGTCCCGTAACTAACACACAAAAGGGTACGCAAATGCAAACCACTGAACCCAAGCGAAAGAAAATAACGGATTTTTACCTACCTTCGAATCCAGACAATAATAATCAATAAAATGTAAACAACTAAGTTATATATACCTGCAGGTATAACAGCAACTTAAGGCTACAATACAAACACAAAAAAGGGGCCGCTAAGGAGTACCTAACCAAAAGCAACAGACAAGGACAATACTATAAAGACTAACGTACGTACAGAAAATAATCAGAACGAAAAATTACACTGAAGATGGCACAACGCCGAAACCGGTTTGTCTCCAAACCAAACTTGACAAGGGATGACGGAAATTCGTTCCAAAATACAAACCTATAAATATTAAAAGAGTTTTTATTTTTAACCCTCAGTTTTTGCGAGATGTGCAGAATTCAACACGGCGGCAGAAAATATATTAAAATGTACACCGTAAGACAACTATAAGTTCACGGATTTTAAAAACTTGATCATATCTTAATGTTGAATTGAGATTGTGCCAAAGATTCATTATTTTTCTAACTTTCTAATATGTATGTTATTTCTTTAAAAATTCGAGTAACCAGTTTTATAGCCCAGCCAATATTGGTACATTATGACCTGGCCGCTGTCGTCGAGGGGGTAGCAATGCCACTTAGTTCGAGATTCGAAAATCAGCCAGGGCAAGTAAAATCTAAATCATAGAAACATTTTTTTTTCCAATAGTGGTCACCCCTCGACAGGAAATGGCAAACTTCCGACGGTAATTCTGCGATGAAAAAGCTTCTGATAAAACACATCTGCTGTTCGAAGTCAGCATAAAGCTGTGGTACAAAATAAAAGACGCACACTACAAATGGTAATAGAATTATAATTATTATTATGAGAATTTAAAGTATGTTAAAATCATTGCTGATTTGTATGATTTCTTTGGCCAACAATGTTATGCATTTACTTTATATAAATAATGTTAAAAAAATATATAGAAAATAATAAAGCCACGGTTTTAAAAATTGGCTCAGGGGGTCAAAAGTTATGGGTTAACATAACTAAATATGATAACATAAATAATGATAATAATAATAATTTATTATTAAGTTCTACAGCCAGCGAAAGAAATATAGCACTTCCACATGTTGGCACATTTGAACCAGGTATTTTAAATTATTTTTCATTTACAATACAGTTGCTCTAACAAACCCCATTAAAAATTAGAAGAAATTCAAAATATCCATCAAAACCCAATTATTTAATATAAGACAAAACTAACAATAATTTAACAAAATTTCATTTAAATTTTTAAATTAAAAAAAAAAAATTATAAGAAGTTTTTTGAGTACGCAGTTTTGTAGCTTATTCAATTTTAGTCTGAAAAAATGCGACTTTCTAGGGGCTTTAAATTACCACTAATTTTTGATAATTTTGTCCAACATTTCGTTACTAAAAAATTTCCAAAAATTAACAGTAATTGGTAACCCTTTAAAACTTGCACAGTATTATACCAAAATTAAGTCGGTTACAAAACTGCGTATACGCAAATATCCACCAATAAATATTATTTAAAATATGTTTCAAATTTAGAAAACATTTAATTTAATTTACTATATATTTTTTTAAGTTTTGTACGATGTTTAAAACTTTAGTTTATAAGGTTATAATGCAATAATAAGCAATTACATTTTGTAATTCTTGATAAATGGGCACATTTATGCAATAACGTAAGTGTATCAAGAGCGAAGAATATTAAAATGTTCCATATATTTGATTATAAAATTCATCGCAGATGTTTTCAGTTTGGGCTACTTTGCTGCGCCCATTTTGTTTCTGACAAACATATTTAGTATTCAATAAGAAATATTGAACTTTTTTTCAACTAAATAATTGAATGTAATTTTTGTGTCATTCTCATATTCACTAATGTAATATGCGAAAATATATAAATGTATGTATTTTGTGTATATAAAGCCATCGCAACAATCACTTGCCATAACACAAACACAATCACCAATAAGCCTCGATAGATAGCTGACCCAGCAAGCTTCTGCAACGTAGCACAATTCAGCAAATATCGCTTACAGTGTGATTGCAGCCTTTTAGTAGAATTTTCGCCATGCTTTTGCTTTCTTTAGCTGTACCTACTACAAAAATTGGGGGAGCGGCTGTAAGAAGCAAACGAAAAAAAAAACAAATTTTTATTAGTTGATTGCGAATAGCAATATATCGAGCCAATAATGAGATTGAAAGATAGCCATCACCCACAAAATATGTTTCAGATAAGGAAGTTAGTATGTACATATGTATGTAGGTTTGTATGCACACGCATCCAGCAGTAAGACATGGCAAATTGTTTATGAAAGCTAATAAATGCGATCATTGTTGGCCAGCAAACAAGGGCCGGTTACTCAGCGATAGAGTGGGTGAAGCTTTATTTTTAGCACATAAGTAGGAGAACAAAATCATTTATTTTGTGGCAACAATGTAACGCATTAGCGCAGTTTACCGCATACCACAATACTAACTTTGGTGTGCTATCGAGCAAAAGTAATGCAACATTACCGAGACTGAAACTCAAATGATGATAACAAAAGCACGCTTTGGGCCGGAATGAGGAATAAATAGTAAACTGGTGGTCGGCCATCCAGAGGACGAACGAACCAGCTGAGCATTGCAGTGAAATTGTTTATTTTGCATTTAAGCTGATTAAATGTTGATGCCACACAAGCTATGTGTATGCGCTAGCACATAACTAGTTTCTTACTTACTTACTACTTAATGCTGCCAATAATTAACTGATACGTAGTAGCGGTGGCAGTGGTAGCAGTGGTGGTATCAGCCATGCTGTAGCGACGCAATGAGCTGCAAGCGCGTAAATTTTAATTAATGCCACCGAAAGTATATCAAATTACAAACAGGCAGCCAACACAAGCCAACGAAGCAGAAAAGGCTACGAACCGCAAGCTACCACGCCTTCAGAAATAACTAAAATCAAAATAAAAAAATTTAGAAATAAACAACCACAAAATCAACATGCAGTACCTTGGTCGAAATGAGCTCAGGGCCAACGATGGCAAAGAAGATATTTGTCGCTTATTACCGTCGAGTAAAAGTAGTTTGTGCAAATAACCACTATAAACAAGTATTAGTTGCGTTTATATTTGCACAGTTTGTTCTTTTTCGTCCCAAAACAATGTCGTTAATTAGCTGCAATCACTACTTGCAGCAAAACCACAAAATACTGCAAATGGCAGCACATAAAAAAGTGTTTACTATTAACAACTTTTTAGCTTTTTGTGTACGTATTGACTGTTTAAAAAAACTTTTCGGTTCATTTGTCGATTTAATTGTGGAATGTGCAATGGGCTCGAAAGATTTTATTTTATTTATAAGCACCACGGCGTATATGCAACAATTTCCATATTAATGCTCGAGCTGATTTGTGTTCACCTATCAAGCAAAAGGAATCGAGATGAAAACAGTCAGAAAAATGCCAAAATATTAAGATTAAAAAAATGAAGTAGATTCAGCACTGACTCCCCTCCCGCTGGTGCCCCCGATAAATTAAATTGAAAGGATATATTGTAATCGTAATTGGTGCATGGACGGGTCTAAACCTAAAAAATTTGACTTTCCCTATAACGGTATTGAAAAAAGGCAAAAAAAAACCCCCGCATGTGTTGGATGTAAATTTGTCAGTTCGCGTACGATATGTCGAAGAGTTTCAAAAAATCTCTAGAACGTTGCAGATGAAACTGCTACAATAAAGTGTTTTATGAAATTCATCAAATTGCCTGTGCTGTAATGGTAATATTAATCCTGATGAATATTGATTGCTCTGACATTTTCAAATAGTTCGAAAGTAACAATGTAATTGGAGCTAGCAGAAAACGGAAATCGTGTAGCCAATTAAGTTAATTTATTCACCCTCGTTTTCTGATACTTCATCAGAATAGCAATACCCCAATGACGGAGTATTCAGTGAAAGCATGGCACAGAAGTTTACAAATTATTATTGATATGTCTTATGTGTGAGGGTATAAATTAATAAGCTGTTTCAAATAAAAAGTGCATCATTGTAAAAAATAAAAAGAGTTTAGTTAGTTTTGAAGGGTTAATAAAATCTAAATCAGTCTACGAAAGGTGAAGAAAATATATACAAAATCTACTTAGTAAAAGAACAAACTTTACAAAAATTAAGATCTTTAAAAATGTATATACCTACATAACATACTCGTATGTTTAATTTGTTTTGTAAATCCGCACAATTGTTACTGTTAAAAAGTATTAATAATAATTTGTAAGTCAACTTTAAATTTGATACAAGCATAAATAGAAACGAAGCTCATAAAAAACATCGTTAAAGTTCAAGTTATGTAGCTTTGCATATTTCTACATTTTTCGACTATTTTCGAACTTGATTATACTTTTCGAATTTTTAATGTGTTCGGTAAAAGGAGGTTCTTAATATTTCATCGTTTTAAGTTTTGACATCATTTTTTCGATGTATCGTTCGGATTCCACATTTAAAAAAATTTTGTTTCTCAAATTATTAAAAACACAAAAAAATACAATACTTATTTATCTTGTCCCGTCTCTTTTTTGAGTAAATATTTGACACGCAGTAACCGAAATAAAATATTATTTCTTTCACAAGCGTTTCAGTCAAATTACCAAATCGAAAAATTTTTAACATCAGTTAGCATTACAATTGTTGGTCAAAATTTAATTTGTTCGATCAATACTCGGTTCAATTTTTTGGCTCTTTCCTTTGGACCGCATTCTATAATTATAATCGCACCAATTGTAATATTTTTTTTTTCATTTATTATATTTTTAATTATTTTATGGTTTCGTAAACAGTGGCCAAAACCACGTACTTTGTTTTCAATTTGAAAAAATCAGCAAACTTTCATCAAAATAATTTTAATAATATACAGCCACTTGAATCTTGCAATTTATTATATTAAAATGTATCCAAAAACTTCATATGCAATAAATATTAATAACTATGAAAAAAAATGTTACAATTTTTAAAAATAGTTTGACGCATTCCTTTAACTTTCTATAAGGCTTGATTCATTAGTTTATATGGTCTTTGTTAGAGAATGAACTTTATTTAGGTTCAACAAAAAAACTAAATTATTTAAGGAAAAATAATTTACCAAAATTTGGCAATAAAAGCAAGAAAGTCAACTTCAATTTATATAGGTTGCTCATCGGTATTTGAAACGACAATTTCCCAACACTGTGCCACACATAAAATATACCCATTCTCATCTTCCTACTCATTCTCTTCACGACACAACAGCACTTGCTGCTGCGGTTTGTCGCTGAAGTGAGCATTGTTTAAAGTTCAGCCTTTTACGATGCAGTTTCGAAACCAAACTAACAATGCACCTAGCACTGCCATACATGTATGTAAATGTCAGTATGTGACGCTGGCAGCAAAAGTTGTTCCTTGCAAAACCTTTAAAATAAAAACAAAGCGAAAATACACTCAATGGCAACCAAAAAAAATTTAGAACTATTGCGAACAAAAGGCACAACTTTCGCATAACCCCTTACTTGGTAGCACGCCGCTTGCAAATATTCTTTCATATCTACATATATATTAGGAATGTCAATCCCGGGATACCAATCATTTTTACCGGAATTGTTAAAAAGAATTAATTTAATGGAAATTTAAATTTTTATCATAGGCATCTTCCTTTCAAGGGCGAAACAAAGCATTACTTGTAACACTATTTGATAAAATAGCTCAATCCAGTCAAAGTTACTGTTGAAGCCTTATGTGCTCGCAACATGGACTTATTTAAATGTGGCATCGCTTTAAATATTATGTTGAGGAAATAAAAATTAAAAAATCTACTTTGCGTAATCAATTTTTTAATAAACAGGTTTTAAGAATCAAACAAAAGTGGACAATCCCGCAGATGTAAACACTTTTTACTTAATCCATAGAATGTATATAAACTTTAATATGAATTTCTGAAACTTCTACTTTTAGTGACATAAAAAGAGCTGGAGAATATTTCCCCTGTGTAGAAAATAAACCTTACTATGAAAGAGATGCTAAAAAGACGAACGAGGTGGATAAGGCAGTAATTCTCAAGATAATATTTTTAAGTTAAAACGAGTGGGCAACAATAGAATGGCATACAATTTGTCAGAAGGTTTGATAAAAAAAATTATTATGATGGGGACGATACAGGTTTTACATGCAACAAATTTAAGTCCAAGTAGGAAGATAACACACTTAGTGCTTTAATTTCTTTAACATCGATTTTTGATTTAAAAAAGTAATAATTCTGCCTCGCTCAAAATGCAAAGCATGGAGATGAATTTAGTTTTTAATTGATTTTTATATTATATATTTATATTTATTGTACGATTCAGTGTTCTTTTCAAAAGCTTATAATTTGTCAATAGCATTTTTTATATAAATAATTAAGCAAAGGAAAAACCCGTTTTAGTTTTTATTAGAATACATAAAACTTGGTAATTTTTCAATTTTGAAAATGTGTAAATAAATGATGATTTATCAAGAACCAAAATCGGGCTGTTAATATCTCAACCAGTCATTAAAAATAATTTTACTGTATATGCATTTGTAACTGTACCAAATATGTACTCGTATATTTGTAAATTTATTTGTATGTTGGTCAATTTTTGGAATTCCGGTATTGTTCCGGGATGTTGTTTTCAGATCTCGAAAATCCCGGGATCAATAAAATGCCAAAAATTGACATCCCTAATATGTAAGTACATATGTACATACTCGTACACACATCCATAAATACAAGTGCGGTTGCGCGTCTATCTGCAACGGACATTTGATGGCAAATAGCAAATGTTTTTACTGCTGCCACCAACACTAAATGCCTTAACTAATATTTGAAAATCGGCTGCCAAATCTAAGAGAGCTGTGATTCAATTTTTCTCATTAGAGTAATGTAGTATAAGGAATAATAAAGTGTAAATAATCTGTGTGGGTCACAAAAGAAAACAGTTGGATGTCGTTTGCAATGCTTCTTGTTCTAACTATTGTTCCACAAATGCCTTCAAATGACACAGATACAAATGTATTTATGTATAAATGTATGTACGAGTGCATATAAGAAAATTGTATGTTCATTTTATGAACATTCCTTTTTTGTTATGCAAAATGACTTCATTTGGCTTTGGTAATGATGTTGCTCCGTCGCGCCACACACTTTGTTAGTCATTCCGCACCATTTTTCCGAATTCACATATTTGTTTATCCCTTTCATTCAACAACAAAATTACTTGTTTTTTTTACATAGTTTTTGTCACAAATGTGCTTGCGTTTTGCTTTACCCAGATGTTCAATTGTTTTGCAACTTTTTGCGGCTTATTGAAAATAAACAAAAGAGTTTGTGTGTGTGTGTGCATGTGTGCGTGGATAGAGGGACCGCAAAGGATTTCATTTGTGTTAATCTGCAATTTGGTATTTCCTATTAATTTCGTCTCTAACATTTGTTGTGACAAAAGTTGAAAGTTAGACGGTTGTGTAAGATTAAAAGAGTGTTAGCAAAATTGTTACCATTAATGGTGATTAGAGTGAATGGCTGATTATGAAAGTTGCTCTTTAAAGTTCTTTCGGATCTTAAGAACTTTACACAGCCAGTGTTCAGCTCTCGAAGTTAAGTTAGGAATTCGAAATTAAATGAAAATGGATATTACAAATGATCGCGTTTGAATAAGTATTTTTTAACTATCATCTATATATAATAAAACTAATTCTTCTGAAGGAAGTCAATAAAAAAGCGCATACATGGGCGTTCACGCAAATGTAATGATTTATATAAATGGTATGTGTGTTAACTTCTTTTTTAAAACTCTTAATTAATGCTGAAACATACGTAAAAGTAGAAAGCTTTGCCAAAAATTCACAAAAATTTTTCAATTTTCAAAATTCATATGGTCATCCAAATATTAAATTTTTTTATAAAAATTTTAGAAAAGCCCTTTACATTTCAGTTTAATAAAATGCAAGTTTTTATTAAATGATTTTTAAAATATTTAAAAAACTAATAACAAACTAGATTTTCAGGTGTTGTGAAAACACACATCTCCCTACAAAATGTTAGATAATAATAAAATAGAAGTAATTTTTTTTTATCTGCATTAGTATATTAAATTATAAAATTCAAAAAAAAAATTATTTACAATTTAATTGAGCTTGATGCCAGCATGAAGAGTTTTGGCTCAGCGACCCCGCGGTTCTTGGTTCAAACCTGGCAAGCGGCGATGTAAAATAAGTAATAAATAAGTGTGATGAGGAGATGTGATCCCTTGTTTTTTTTTTTTTTTTTTTTCATATATGTTGCGCCGAGTCATGAAAGGCAGAGGTTTGCTAAATGTCGAGATCTAAAACTGTTCAGCTACAGAACAAATGCTCATCAGCTGATCGAATAGTAATATATTTGTATGTATGTATCAATTATTGAGAGTATTGAGTATAGTTTTCTTTATGTAAAAATGTGAGTCTGAAATATCAAGAGAACCGGAGTGAGTGTAAAAATCCAGTTAGTCAAGCTATATAAATCCGCTTGTAAATAGTAAGGACCTTTCCTCAACAGAATGATACGATCTAAAAAGTTTTACATCATCAGCATACAATAAAATTTTTGAATAATTCATTACAGAAGGTAAGTCATTTAAAAAGTAAAAACAGAATCCGACCAAGGTGACTTCCTTGCGGCACCCGTAAAGAAACATGAATAATGTTTGAGAAACTATTTTTAAAAAGATCTCGTTGTGTTCTGTTAATGAGGTAAGAAGACATCCAACGAAGGAGATTAGGTTGAAAACCAAGGAGATCTGGTTTATGGATCAGTAAAGAGTCACTTACTCTGTTGAATGCTTTACTAAAATCAGTGTATATAACATCAGTGTGCATAAATTCTCTGAATTCATTTGAAACATTTGTTGTGAACTCAAGCAAGTTTGTAACGGTAAATTTACCCTTAGAGAACCCGTGTTGTGTGCTAGAAATTGTAGAGGATATGGAATACGTTAAATGGTCAACAACAATAGCTTCGAATAATTTAGGAATAGCAGAAAGCTTAGCTATACCGCGATAATTTTCTATAGAGGACCTACTCCCGGTCTCATAAAGGGGTATAATGAATGATTATCTCCAAGCTGAAGGGAAAATCACAAGCTTAAGAGAAAGATTAAATAAATTAGTTAAGGGCACATAAATATGTTTTGCACAGTTTATGAGGAAACACGTCGGGATAGAATCGGGGCCAGCCTTAAATGATTCTTTTAAGTTACTCAAATAATAAAATACTTCCTCAGAAGATATCTGCGGAATAATAGCAGAGGTGAAGAAACAGAGTTTATATGGTTAGGTTTGCTCAGAGGCGAGTTAATGGAGTAATTTGACCTGAAGAATTGTGCAAACTTGTTGGAAATTGATTGGGAGTCACAAGAAACGGTATTTTGATATTTCATAGCAGACGGAAAACTAGTCACTCTGCACTTAGAGTTAACGAAATCATAAAATGATTCAGAGTTTTTTATTAAATTCCTTTTAACTTTGCACAAATAAGATCTGTAGCATTTTTTATTTAATTCAAAATAGGCGTGTCGGATAACTGAGTATTTAATATAGTTAGTGTGCAACCCAGTTTTTTTGTACAATTTAAAAGATCGCGACTTTTTTTTTTAATTTTTTAGTTCTCTAATGAACCAATGTTGTGATTGCTCCTTTTGTACGCACACCCGTTTTGGTACAAACTTTTGAAATAAGCTAAATATAGTGCTATTAAAATGCTGGACGCAACGTTCAACATCATCTTTATACGTCGGCTATGATAATTTTGATAATTCTCGATTTAATTTCTTGAAATTGGCTTTCGCGAAAATAAAACTAGCGTTTGAGCTACTTGATTTATCAACATTATTTCCAAAATCACCAATAACTTCGTAATTTACCTCAATCGCAGGGTGATAAGAGTCCTCTGGAATAATCAAGGGTTCGCACCTCTTCATAGATGACTTAGATACGTCATCAACAAAAACAAGATCCCTTTACGATATTGGAACGATAAAGTCGTCTATAAGAGTCCATGATATGCCTGGCATATTGAAGTCACCAAGTACAATCATCGAGTCATGTGCAGTAATAATTGAACTTAAGAATCTAAGTAACGCAATATGTTGAGAATATACCGATAAGCCAGAGTTAGGAAGGATGTAGCAAACAGCTAAATAAAATAAACCATTTCCTACCATAACTCGTATTGCTTTAAATTCCATTGACTCCATTGGGGGATGTTAACATCTTCGGATGGTATAGAAGAATGAACTGCAAAAAGAACACCCTCACCGATTCTGTCCTTACGGTCATTTCTATAAATTTGATATTGATTAGGAAGGATCTCTGAATTAAAAATATGTGGTTTAAGCTAGGTTTCAACAAAGCAAATTAAGTTTTAGTTACAGTCTAAGCCTTTTAAATATATATCGTTCAATTTAGCAGTGTTTATTTTTCAAGCAAAAATCTGTCATTAAAATTGTATAATAAATATAAACATAATAATACAATTAAAAGTAAATTATTTATATTTTTTATTATTTGAATCAAACATTTTGGTATGAGATGTGCGGTCGCACCACACCTGAAAATCTTTTTTTAACATAAGCCTTTGGAAAGATTTTTTAAAATATTTAATAAACATTTGCAATTTATTGACCTAAAATGTAGGGGGCTTTTCTAAAATGTTTATAAAAAAATTAACAATTTAAAATACCATTTAAAAAATAATAAACTAAATTATGTGCTTTCAAAAGTTCGCAACGTCTTAGTTATGCCTATTTTCTATAAATATTTTATGGTCCTGTTCAACACGGGACGATGGAATGCATTTTTTGTATGAGTTGATGAATTAAAAACTTAAGATTTGTACCAACAAGTGACATTTAAATTTTTAAACTGTTTTCTAGATAATATATTTAAAGGTCGTTTAATTAAAACGGACTAAATAACGGCCATATAACTACATATTTAAATTGTAATTGTTACTGAGTTGGAAGGCCTATTCGGTTTTTGGAAAAATATTTTAATTTATAATCGGCCTTAAAGCCCACAAACAATTACAGACAAAAGTGTTCGTAGAAAAATTTAAAAATAATAATGACAAAATCTATAACACAGTAACTCATTTATTTAGCAAAAAAAATTAAGGGTTTTGTCAAGGTAGATTTCAAATTAACATGTGTGTTTAGGAATTTTATTATTTCTCTTCAAATATCCTTTTTCATTTTACTAAGCTCTGTATGCATAGGATCTCACTAGCCACAAACCTCATCCTTACTTTGCTATTTTTTTCAATTTTAAACGTAATCGCATTAGATTGCCTGAAAGCGTTTTAACTGTTTACACTCTTAAATGTTCATATAAATTTGCATTGTATCACTTATCGATTGGTAGACAAGTACAGGGAAAATTATACATAACTTTCAATAAATTTTTTTTTATGGTTTTTCCGACCTTCGAAAAAATTTTAAGCTCTAGGAATGTGAATATCACTAAAAGTTGTATATCGCCTCTAAACTTTTACTCTGTTTTAAACTATTTAGTCCCATACGTTTTGGGCTCGGTAGGCAATTTAAAAGTTGATGCATTCTACGCAAGATATAAAGTGCTTTTTTCTATGGTCAAGCACGTAAAAATAAATCGTTTATGTGGAGGACGGTAGTCCGGTGAAAAGGTCGTTTTGCTTGGTGCCCTCACCCAAGGGCGGGCAACGAAGTTCAAAAACCAACTAGAGAAGTGCCTGTATTTTCTAGGTTTGAGTAACTGGAGTTACTTCGCAATGGGTAAAGGGAACTGGCGATGGTTTTCGGTATATATTAGCCCATATCGCTATACAGTTGTAGTGCCATAGAAGAACAAGAATTTGCGTTTTCATAAAGTTGCTAAAATGTGTGTATGATCAAAGATATTATCTATATGCCTCACACATTAACTGAAATTACCCAATATTTTATTCAATTACCGAACGAACAACTCACCATTCTACAAATCTTACTCTAATTAACCAATTCACAAGGCAATAATTCCATTCAATTCATTGAATTCATTGAATTTGCCTGAGCTCTTCTAAATGTGTGGCCATTTAAAGTGAATTTATACTTCCATTCCAGCTGCACCCACTTTGGCAATCGTTTTACGCTTATCTTCGTGCACTGATCTACCCTACCTAGAACAATGAGCGTTGGCAGTAAAGTAAAGCGCATAAATCTTCATTCGGCAGCAATTAAAAATTATCGCTAATTACCACATGCGCATTCACTTAGGTAACAAACTTTGATGGGGCACAGCGTTTTTGGGTGAAGGGGAGTTGTTAAATGCGGAGTCCACATTTTTTTCTTTGTTATGGAAGGTGGCAAATGTGGAAATAATTTGGCAAGCACACTTAACAGCGCGCTGTTACTAATGGTTGGTGGGAGAGGAGCGCGGAAGGAACAACCATAAAGTACACCTGCAATTGCAACAACTAGAATTTCCAATGATAACCAAAATTTGGTGGAAATGGCATAAAGTAACCGGTGAAGTCAACGGCGTTGAAAACTTTGCAACATGAAATTTCTCATGCTCAGCCAAAAAAAAAAAAGGTAAGCTGTACATACATACACTACCTCCCCAATTGTTTCCACACAAATTACAGAAGATAGGAATGAAAAAATGTAATTCGTATTTAATTGCTTGTTAACACGCACGCAAGCAGTGCAACACCAAACTGAAGTTGGCAGCAACAACAACAGCAACATAAAGAGTGGTAAAGTAAAAAATAAAGAAACAACAATAAATATCCGAAAAGGTGCCACAACGGCAGCTCACTAAGGAAGTGAGCAGCAATTGCAACATTTGAAAGTGAACAATGTTGGACTGTTGCACGTACATATGCTCACATACAAGCATACACACATACGTATACTCACCTGTCGGAAAAAAGCAGACAGTCTGAAAGATTAAACAATTTTAATGTATTTGGATATCAACTACTTTGAAACAAATGCAGCGTACGACTCTTTAGTTATTCATTTATTTAATTCATCGTAATAAAAACATTTTATTGCAGTTGGAAAACCAGTAGTTTCCTTCTGTTTTCAGTCAAATATATTTGAATGTAGTTGAAATCAAATGCAGAGTCGGACTATTGACTTGCTCCCAGGAAATCGCCATATTAATAAAGTGAGTTAATTACAAGAAAAAAGAAAGAATTGTGGTTTTCACTTGTAGTTGGAAGAAAAGAACTTTTTTAATTTCTTTTAAATTACATTCATTTCCAACAGGGTCGTCGCAAGCATTTGTGTATGTAAGATATATTGTTGTGGGGAAGGGCGGTCAAAACATATTCGGTGTGACTTAAGTGAATCAGTTAAGGAAGGACCGCAGTATTTGTTGGCTTTTGCACCTATGTAACTACCTAACTACTTTACCGATGTTCGTAACTTTGCCAGTGCTTAGCACTTTTTTGTTGAAAATGGTAATAGTGCATAACTTTAAACTTTGCGCCCTGACTTCAGCAGTCTGTGAAAATGATAAACGCGAAATTTACCTGTGAACGTGCACTAACTTAACTTTGCTGGTATGTTTTTTTTTTGTCGTGTTCTTATCGAAAATCAAACGAATTAGAAGTTTATTTTTTGCATGGCCTGAAGATACATATATTTGTGTGTCGTACAAAAACAATGCATTCATGTACAAACGATACTATTTCGGTTGTTAATCTGTTTTCGAAAGATATATTTTGGCGAAATTAATAAATATATATACAACTAACATATTTAAAGTTTCTCTAATTTATTAATTTTATTTTTTTCAAATTACTGTTATTGGTTAAGCATATTTTGTCAATTTATATATTTAAATACATACTCGTGCATACATAAGTGAATGACGCTTTGACATCGCAAAAGAAAATGATACTTAAGAAAGGCATACGTCAGATGATTCCTTGAAGAAAGGTTTCTGGTTAGATCATTTAATGCTTATATACGGAACCTTAAACGAAGTCAAGGGAGTTTATATTTTAATTTTAGTTTATGACACTCAAAAAAATTTTTTCAAATTGCAAAAAATGTTTCAAAAATTACCGGTTATACTTTCTGAAGCTAGTTTTAAAATATTGTATTGACAATTTTATTGACTTCGAGGTCAGTTTATTATTTGGCTCAATAAAATTGTCAATTATTAAACATTAAACTCTTAAAAGTCTGATAGAAAAATAACAAAATTTATTATTTAAAAAAAAGTAATTAAACAAAATTAGGTATGTACATTTGAAAATTATTATATTATAAGTTGATATGTGATTTAAAAAATGTTCACCAAAATTAAAATTTACATTAATAATATTTAACTATGCAGTTTTTATCCCATTAAGTTTCCCTTTATAAAATGGAAATTACAAATATCTCAGAATTATTGTTAATTTTAAAATTTGTTCTTCTCATAGAGCTTATCATTTTTGCTTTACAAAACGTGAATAGAAAAATAAATCAATGCAAATTCGTAGCCACATAACTTAATTTTATGATCATAAATTTAATGAGCTACCTGAGAAAATTGTGCAGAGATTATACAAAAAAATTATAAATTGTATTGTTACCCTGTCGGAAATCAAAGTACTTTGAAAGCAATTTAAAAAGTATTTTATTCCAACTAAACCACTTGTAGTTCCTATTTTTTTGTAATTAACTAACTTTATTAACATGGCAATGTCCTAGGAGCAAGTCAAGTATATTTGAGTGAAACAACATCATAATTACTTTTTTTCAAATGGAAAAAAAATTAATAAATTTTCTGTAATTTTTTACAATTTTTTATTTAATATTTTCTTTTTTACGGAAAGTTAAATAAAGGAAAATTAAAGATTTCCACTTTGCATTTATTTCAAAACAATTAACTTCCAGCTACTTTAAAATTGGTTAATTTTTCAGACTGTCTGCTTTTTTCCGAAAGGGTAATAACATTAAAATTTATTTGTAAGCAAAATTTTAAATATGCACTGATTTTTATTATCTTACATTCGTTGGCAAGATCATACCAAAAGAAAAGTTTAAAGTGGGACAAAATAGTTCGCTTCTTAATTTCATTGAATTTCATTTAAGAAAATGCATTTATAAACAATACATTCCAATTTTGAACCAAATAGTGTCAGTGTTGGTACAGGGTCCACCTAAACTGAACCTTCTTTGAGTACTACTTAGAGCGTCAAGTAATTTTCGGGAGATGATTGAGCATATGCTCAACATTTCTTGTATTTCCAATAAATTATGCTAAACGTTATATGAACTGTAAACCATTTCAGTTATAGAAATGCCTGCTGCTTCTTTATGTGGCTTCATTCTTCTCTTGTATCTACAACTTTTGCAAAGCTGCTCTGCATGGTTAATTTTCATTAATGATTTAGAAAAAAAAACCCAACTTTAAGAATGCTACGTTTTCACATTTTCTTTTGTTTAATTTGAGTCTTTGAAATTTGCTCTTAATTTACATATTTAACTAATAATCACGCATACCTTGGTCAAAATGCCTTGGTCGCAAATTCAATTTTCTTCTGAACTCGCATATAAAATTGTATAAAAGTAAAATTATGTTATATATACTCGTATGAAAACCTTAATTTAAAATTTTCATTTATAATATTTTAAATCAATATACCATAGATGTAGGTAGTCGTTCATTCTCAATTTTATGAGTTTCAAGTAAAGTTAAAAGAGCAAGCCATTAGAGGCCAGAAAAACTCGCTTTTTAGAATTTGTATTTTAAGAATAAGAAACACTGTAGACAATTCGATAAATGAGTATGATATCGAGAGTTGATACCGTCTATTGGCGTGCAAAGTAACGTCCGTAATTCTTAACAGTAAATATACAAATCTTGTTAATTCCTATAATATTTTGCTTTATGTGAAGCTCAAATAAAAGCTGAAAATTAATAATTTTTTCCTTTGTTTGAACTTTGAAATCGACTTTCAACGTTAAATTTGTCCATATTTTCACTAATGAAAATTACAAAAATCAATATAACTAATTATTCCTCTCTTTGGTTCAAATAGAAAATGCAACATCAAAAAATCACCGATATCCCATGTGATGATTCATATTAGGTATACTAAGTAAACAACAGAAAACAAATTCATATTGAATATCATGTCCCAAAACATATATAAAGGTAATCTTACTTTGAGTGTAGCTATAAAATTATATCATTGGTGTGTACAAAAGTAATCAAAACATTTAGATTATTCATAAATCTAGAAAATGCCGCGTGTTTGGATTAATTAGTATAGCTTATTTGGTTACCTTTGTCGTCAATTTGGTGTAGACGACTGTTACTTCTGTTTAACAACTGTGAAAGGTTTTTAAGAAAAATAAAAGCACTTGGTGAAGTATGCAACTGTGTCATCAATGTCAATGCCGCTCCCACATTTTCTCGACATTCCAGTACCGAAAAGATTTTGTACTTCGTCAAGTTTATCGAGTCCTACTGAGAAGAAGATGAACCAGGCCCTTCTGTAAGGTTTGGGTCGCTCTGGTTTCTCTACCTAAAACGCAATACGTCTCTAGTCCTATAGACGTGGTAGCGTGCAACTTATGTTTTAACAGCAAGCTGTCGATGCTGTATGTTTAGGCGACTCGAAAGTCAAGCCGGATTGTCGAGAAGTAAAACACATTCAGTTAGAGTGTAGTTCTAGTTCTGTTTTATTCGATAAAAAGCGTGAGTATTTATACAATTATCAATTACTTAGCGCTTCCATGACTCCGCCCCATTATTTCCAGTCAGAACTCGAAAAAGGTCGTTGACAGTTAAACAAAGTGATTGCTGACTTTGCAGAAGGCATTGCACGTTATGAAATGTATAAAAGAGTTTCGTTGGTTATATGAAACCCTTTTGTGTATGGTGCACATGAAGTGTGACTAATTCATAAATTTGCTTATTGCTATTTATGAGTGCTTGTAAGTGGCGTTGAGGTAGGTCCACTACACTTCTAATAGCGAAGTGGCATTTATAGATGAAAAAAATACAGAACCATATTTGATTAGTCAATGAGAAATAAATGACCTTTGTAGAGATTTAGATTTGACCAAAGAAAAATTTGAAATATTTGGCTCGAAATTAAAACAATGGAATCTATTGCAAACGGGAGTTAAAATTACAGCCTAACAAAAACGTCACATTACCTTAGCTACCTTTTATTTAAAAGAAGATGGATTAATGTCAGCATTAGATCACAAGCATATATCAAAACATGGGTTCAGTAAGTAATGAAAACGGTAAAAGATTCCATCAAGAAATTGCAGAGTACAAGAAACGTAGAAGGGAGCTAGCCATGCTTGCAGACTATTGTTGGAGCCTTCAGAGGGATACTGACACTACTGACTACAAGAGAAAAGCCAAACAGTTTTTTTAATGTAGAATAAAAATTTGTGTCACCGCTTTATATAATTTTAAGTAAAATCAATAATTGCATTTCACTACTAAACTTGGCGTGAAAGAAGAATTTTGTTTAATATTTCAAATAGTTTTAAGGTGGCGAATTATAATTACATACTGTGAAGCCAGTGAAAAAAAAATACTTTGTTGCATAGAGTAATGTCGAAGAAATAAGGATTTTACATACATCACTTGTCTATTATCTGAAATAACTTTTGAACCACTTCGAAATCAAAACTATTATTTTACACATATGTACATATGTATGTTTTTAAATAGTTTTGGAAGAGATTAAGTAAACAAAAATCGATTTTTTTTCGATTTAAATGAAGCGACCACTTAACTATATATACAAAGTGTGTTTCGGATTTTCTTAAACTTTTTTCCTTGATACTTAAAAGTATGGCGATTTTAAAAAATTTCAACAAAACAATGATAGTAACGCTTTCTTGAACTAAAGGAGAATTCCATTCAGAATTGCAGAAAATAACTTTAAGAAACATATTCCGAGTAAAACTATAAAAATACTAGCCATTTTTAGGAACCATTTATAAAACTGTCAAAACCTTAATTTACAGAATTTTTTACTTACTTGAAAAATGGTACGATTTTAACTTTTCTAGTGCAATTTCAAACAACAAAGATTCAGCTTTCTTTTTAAATGCATTTAAATGAATAATTTACAGCAAAATAAATTGTGTTTGCTAATTAAAATAATAATAATATTAAAATGTATTTATATAACGGAATTCGCCTATATCTAAAGGACTGTTTTACAATTTTATTTCAAATTCGTGTACATAAAAATAATTCACAAAGTCAAAACTTTTATTTGAACTTATAACATTGTTAAATGAATCGAATAAAAAAATAAAATTAAGGCCACAATAAAAAGCTTTGCGTATTTAGTTTTAGGGATGTAAATTTTTAGCATTTTATTGATACTCGGGATCATGGGATCGTCCCAAAGTTCAGGAAGATTTGATTCGTAATTTAACATATAATTTTGTCATAAAATACAACACGTCCGTAATCATCGTAGTATAGTAGTATTCTAATAATAAATAGAACAAGAAGAACAACTTGTTGTAAATCATGTATGTATGTATTTATTGGTGCCTTCAATTAACAAAAAAAATAACATGTAATTTAACAAACATAAAAAGTGAATTATAATTTAAGTACAAATATAAATATTTGGTCAAGCAGCAAATGCATATACATGCATTAAAATTATTTTTAATTACTGATTGAAAACAATATTAAATATTAATATATGTTACAGTGCATTTAGTAAAAAAAAGCAATACATCAAGTAAAACTTACGAGGCAAAATTATTTCTCCTTTTGATCAAAAAGCAGTTTTGAATTAAAATCATGTAAAAATTAAATACATCACCCATTCCATTTTGAGCGAGTCAAAATTATTCCTTTTTTTGAACAAAAAGCAATCTTAAAGAATTTAAAGCATTATTCTCCAGGCCTAGATCAAAATCTGTTGCATATAAAAACTGAAGTGAAAAAGCATCGCTCCGCCTCAATACTTCTATCTGGATTGTCGACAAAAAGTTAAATACTTTCTGTAGGTTACAAATAATGCTTTGTTGCCCTTGAAAGGGATATACTTGTGATAGTAAATTTAAAAATTTAAATGGATATTAAAATAGCAATCTCTGGATTTGAATAGATTAAACCCTGGATATTCGGGAGTTAAAAAATACCGGGATTCCGGTATATATGCCTAAAAAATACTTAGGGTAGCTATGCCCAACGTCAATATACTATGTAGATATGCACAAGTGTATATGCAAACAGTATTTTTATATAGTTTACAAAAAAAGCAAATTTCACCTTCATAGTTTTTAATGCAAATGAGATCAGAAACATAGTTATCGGCCATTCCATGTCGGTATTTACTTAATAATATTATCTTAGTAGAAAATGCTAACTCACGATTATACGATCGATAGTTCCGATGATTGAATATAATTTGTATATTTCATTAATGTCCAAAAAAAATTTTCATTCAAATTAAAATTGCTCTTTTTCGCCATTATGGAGATTAAAATATTATTTATGACAAGACCTGTACTGCCTTTCGACGTTATAAATATTTGTGGTTATAGTTAAAATTACGTTGATGTACCAAACATGTCTCCCTAACGTTGTTTTGCCCAAAAAAAAATAATTCATTTTCCCAATCCTTGTAAATATTTTTGTAGCGTACTCATACGAAGTCTGATCAACAACTGCTTTTCAGCATAGCACGATTTGTTCTATATGTGTAAAAGCAATAATGGTACTGTTACTTAAAATGTTTCTGATTTGACAGTTGTGTCACAGATAGTGACAGCGTTGCCACAGAGACTTTTATTTAATACCAGAAATCTAAAAAAAAATGTCCAAACCCAGAAAAATATTACCAAAAGTCGTTTAACTCGTCAAAACCTTAATTTTTTTTTCAATATGTATTTCCATTAAAGTTCAACCACATATGTATGTACATGTCGCTCATTTACTAAGGGCCAGTTTTTACAGTGCAAGTTTCCTCTGTTTGTCGTTTAAGCTTCGTATGCAGTTTTTAGGTCTACCTTAAACGGCCGATATTGCTGGGTTAAACTCATAAAATATAATATTATAATAATTGATTTAAGAATGCAGAAAAGAGGCCGTTACCTCTTCTTCTGTACAATATAAAAATTTCAACGTAGTAATAATAGTCAATAACTCACTACAACGAAAAAAATTCATTTTACTACTTTCCAGTAGTTTTTCTCGGTTGTTGGTTTTTTGAGTTATGACATTCTTTTAGATAATGAGCCATATGGTAATAAGCAAATTTCTTGTGCAATTATAAAAATGTTAAAAGTTTTACATATTTTTAAATTAAAAACTTAAAAGAAAATACTTTGAAAAAAATTTCCAAATTGAAAAAGAAATGTATCAAATCCTTTCTTACATAAAAAAATTTCTTGTATTTAGAAAAAATTACCAAATGGCAATGCTGTTCCTCGGTCGCTCTTTCGCTTTTACTCTTCTTTACCACCTCTTTCGATCACTCACTATGGTTACGTCACGCATTTTTGGAAGGTGCAATCTTCTTCTCTATCATTATTGGTGTAAAAGCATAGAAGCTACATACGTGTAATTGTAAAAGCACAAAAGCTGTTTTCGCTCGTTGGCTCAAGAGCAGAATATACCTTAAGGGTAAGCACCTTTTATTAAATTTTAACCAAACTGTTAAAAATTTGCCACCTCAATCAAAGTGACCGCGACTTCCTGTTTCTGGTGTTAGATTTATTAACTTATTAAACATTAAACGTGTCCCTAATTACGAAAAGCAGACCTGCTTGCTGAACTATACAAAACCCATACAAACCCTCAACATATTATTTATTTACAACACAAAAAATATATTTGCATACTTCCCCAAAGCTGTCCAACAGCGTGCGCTTATCGGTGGCAAGGATCGCATTTCAGTTTACCGCCGTAAATGTCGACAAAAAAGTAGTGGGTAATTTTTCGTAAAGCTGGAAATAGACAATAACAAGAAAGCGGAAGTGGCGCATTTGAGTTGCCAGCACAGTAAGCCATAGACGCATACTCGTACATTATACACGTATATGTACATATGACCCAATAGGTTCGCATAGTTATATGTACGAGTATGAGCATAAATAGCCGCAAAAACGTGAATAATCGAATAACAGGATAAAGGGCATTTGTGTTAGAAAAAAAAAAATCACTCTCATACTAAATTGGATGAAATTTCAGCTCGCTCGCTTGCTTGCAAGCGCGGCACACTGCACAGTAAATTTACTTCCACTGAACGGTGTTGTAATAAAATACGCCGGACATGCATGTTGAGCAAATTTATTACCCAACAAGCATATAAGCGTCACTTTCAATCGTACGTCAGTGAATACGTCTGCAGAAGTTAGTTCATGCAGTGCAAGCAAATATACAATTGCTTTTAAACTCCTTTTTTTCAAACTTCAACGAAAGTCTTGTTCGTTTACCTTTCTCTACAAGTGCAAAAGTTATGCTACAAGCGCGTTTTTTTTTTTACGGCTTATGTACCACATCATTTCCGCAGCAACAGCAGCATATCATCTATCGTCTAGTCGATCTATGCGAATTCTACCCGTCAGCACTTTTTCCAAAACACCAAAACATTGCAACGATGTTGTTGGCACGGAATTTTTTTGTTTTTCTTTTTTAACAAATTTACTATTTCTGTGCCTTCTATCTCGTTTTGTTACTAAGTTTTGAACCCTTGGGTCAACTAGCATTTGCTGGTGTTGTAAATATTGTTTCGAAGGTTTGTATGTACGTACATACAAACGCACATATTAATGTATACGAGGATATATTCGAAGTTATGCATATTAAAGCGTGTCAAGAAAAGTAAAAGAGGTGTGAAGTGAAACTTTGACTGTAGTTATATTTGTGAATTATTAAACTACATATTTGTAGAAAAAAAAATACCAGAATAGAGTCTTAAGGAATTGGTGTACATATAATAATAATGTTTAGTCAATATTAATAAATTATTGCAGTACACTGAATCTAGCTTCTTTTTCCAATATACATACATACATATAAAAATAGGAAACGAAAACACAGAACGAATCTGAGATGAAGAGATAACTTGCAGGGGGACCTTTCAAATTTAATTTCAATTGTTGCTGTTTCAATAATTTTAGGTCTACTATTTAGCATATTTGGTATTTTTTTTTTTATTTTTATTTATTTATTAAAATTAAGGTATTTATTTTTACAGACTACGGCTTATAATAATAGTTTATTACATGTATGTTTGTATAGGGCCGCGGAGAAGAAACCGGGGCCCCGCGAAGATATAAGATACGGGCCAACTGATCCATCAATTTATTGTTATTATATTTTGCTTATTTTGAGCACCGGCCCCATGACCCTCCTTTCGTCGGCCTGTGTATATATGTACAATGTACGAGTATGTAAATTATTTAGAAATTTCAAATTTCCGACTGTTAAAGCTTTCGGTCAAGTAATTACCGCCTTTAACAGTAAGTTGGCATACCATTAAGGGTAGCAATGTTGATGCCAGTAGGGACGTCAGTTAAACACCAGAAAGGGTATGGATAGTGTCGCCAGTAGGGGCGGCAACAGAGGTATCAATAGGGATCCCGCTGATGGTGGTGCCTGTACGGGCAATATAAGTCCAATTATACATAGTATTTATTTGTTGAAAGTTATGTGAACGGTAGTTATGATTGATGGTGACAAAATAAAGTTATAGTGAAAAAATGGGCGCCTAATATTTATATTACTGCTGAGTTAGAGAGAACCTCAGCCAGGGACAATCCTCCTCATAAATATGTACATCTGCCGTCCGGCACAAAACTGAAAGGCTCTCCATTTGTGGTATAATATAAAGAGAAGCTCGGCCAAACACTGTGCTATATAGTGTAAGCGCCAAATTATTATATTATCACTGTGACTGAAGGTTTGTTTCAATATATGCGAATATTACTTAGATCTTATAAATCATCTATTACTTCACGCCAGTTCCTGGAAGCATAGCGTACTTATTTTTAAGTTATATTATAAAAACGTAACTATTTAGTTTAGTTTTGGAAATACATATGTGCTTATATTTCAATATCATACCTTGAAAAAAAAATATTTCATTTCGCTATTTCTAAGTAATATTTTTTGCGACCCCTTGTTTGAATTAAATATGTCTTAAAAAATAATTTATAAAATTTTAATGTATATGGGTTAACAAATGAACATTTTTCAGATTATTTTAATTCGACAATACATTTTTGAAAGGAATGCTCACTTACTTTTAATGTTCAATATTAAAATAGTGCCTGCGAAAATATGTTAAATGAAATTTTTTCTTTTTAATTATTTTATTTTCTCTCTTTATTCACACTGTAACTATTCGTTTATGCATGCCCTCAATATTTAGAATGTGGAGCAAAAAGCGAAATCCTATAAAAGTGAGTAATATATGTACATAGATGTTTCCCTTATTACAAATATTTTAAGTAAACTTGTCCATGCTGTGATCTCTAGCGGAGGGATTTGAGCAAAATAAACAACAAATTAAAAAAAAAAATTTCGTAAGGAAAGACTACATTCATAGGCTTTTATTGGACAAGAAAATTATAGCACGGAGAAAAAATTCGTCTCGGAGAAATATGTATATCTTAGCACATTTATTAAAAGTTATGTTCAATTTTAAAAGTACGAGTTTTACTATTGGCGATCTCACATTTCTCCCTTCGTCGTGTCGGTTTAGTAATTTAAACTACGATGATTACGAAGAAGTGGCCTAATCTGCCACATATACCTTAAAAGTAGTTTCTAATGATATTGAAATTTTGTCCCTACTAACCTACAAACAACAAGTCTACGGTATGTAGATGGACAATATTTTATTACAAACTTTGAGGACATTGTTGGAGAGAATTTTATTGACAACAGAATCATTAATTTAGTAGTTTTTTGTGCAAAAAAAATTGTGTTTGCACGCATGATTTAACTTAATGATAATTTTGTTGAAGACAACATCTTCAGAATTTGAAGAAAACTGTTTTTTATGTTAACTGATTATATTTACAAATATAAAAAGGTGTTTATTTTAAATAAGTTTTTTTTAAACAGTAACCAACGAACTTAAAAATATTTATTTATACTATTGATGGCTAATGTGATTTGTTAAAAAAAAACTATTGAATTTATAACAAAAGATAGATTCGTTTATTTTCCTAATTTTCTGAAGAATAGAACTTAAAAGTTTAATATAAAAAAGAATTATGTTACTTTTGTAAGACGACGATATATGTAAAGTTAAAATACCATAGCACGGTTTTTAACGTTTTTATTGGATCAAATGAAAGATGTTTCATGAAAAAATTCGTTTTACAACCAAGAATGTAGTTATATTATTATTTTATTAATTCACTAAATATTCTAAGTATTTGTAACAGGAATTACGTATGAAAATATTTTTAAAAAATGTTCATGACATACGAGCAGACTAACAAGTGTTCGCTTAGTTGACCACAAAAAAAAAACCAAAAAATAATTTCTAATATATTCTTATTATTTGTCTTTGTTTAACTTCTCTACATAATCGGCATTCATTTCATAACATTTCTTAAGCCTATAGGTCCACTTCTCAAAACATTATTTGAAGTTTTGTTTTTTAATTTTATTTTATTTAATCAATTATCTGCGCATTGCTGTTAAAAACATTTTCCCTTAAATTTCTTTTAATTATTGGAAATAAGCAGAAATAACAAGGTGACAGATCCCGGGGATTTCGTGCTGGTAATTTAAGTGTGAGCAGACGCGTTGTAAAAAATAATGAATAATGCGTGAGACCCATTGAGCAGATTACTTCGTGTATCCCCGATGATTAGTTAAAATTCGTGATACCGTCATGGCATTCATGAGACTTTGAACTTCACCATAGCCACCGTGACGTCATCAGTGGAAAAATTTAGTCGACCTTCTCAGAGCTCGTCCGCTATAGAAAAATATACCGTCCGGAATCTTCGGAACCATTTGCCAATAGTCTGTTAAGACGGTAAAATCGATCCGAAGGCACATTGACAGTCATTAAATATTTAAAGTGGCTTTAGCTTACACCGAAAAGTAAAGAGAATCACAAAGCGAATTTATGTTTACGTTGGTGGTGGAACTGGGAGGAAAGAGTTGAGAGTTTCCAACTAAGCAAACTTTTGTTAGTCCCCTCGTAGACGTAGCAACCCACGTCTTTCTTGGGCAATAGAGGAAATCAAATTCACTACGGCGTAGAGAAAAGGTTTCTCAAAAGTTCCAAATTTATAGATAAATATTCAAACTTTTAATTCACCAAATGTTAGCTTAAAACAAGCTAAACTCAAGTTCTACAAAAAATGTTGATTAAAGTTTTTGTGAAAATAATTATTTTTATTATAACAGTAATTATTGAGAAAGATGCAACTATGTTATTGCATGTAATAGCAAGCCAATATTGCAACCACGCTATTTCCAGCATTTAAACCAGCATTGTAACTTTTATTTACTCTTAGTCATTTTACTTCTGTATATACATATGAATCCGTAACAACCTTTGATTGACATTTTTTTTAAATTTGTATACTTGAATTTCAATTTAATCTTCATAAAAATCGTACAGCTGTCTAACTGCCTTTCATTTTCGGTACAGCAATCATGTCGAAGCGAACCGGCTGTCATTAAAAATTGCTCGGAAACGATGATGACCGGGATTGGAAAAGAGCAGAGAGCAGAAAAGTCAACATCACTTTTCCTTACTTGGTTTTAACTTATCTGGCTTGAGCTGACTCAGTTTGATTTCATTTGCAGCTTTTGCTCTAATTTCTTTTTTAATTCGGATCTTCAACCCCTCGCCTGCTTGATTATTCTTTAATTACGCTTAGATTCAATGACACAGGACGATTAATTAAAAGCGTGATATGCGCCAATTCTTTTCACATACCAGAATAGACACAAAAAATGCCCGTACTCGCTTTTATTTTAAATACTTTTCCAAGTGCATATACACAGCGAAGGTATGTATTTTTAAAGAGCTCATTAAGAGAAAAAAAATAAAAATAAAGTCAGAAAAAAAAACAGAGGAATGTCGCTACCCTCTAAGCTATGTACGAGTATGTTTGTATGTTGGCATGGTATTCACTCAACTAGTGTTTGCAAAGCTATTAGTGCGCTAAGGATATAAGTAAGAATACCGCAGGGTTGATTGGGGGAGGAGAGTAGTATGGCCGCGCTGAAGTTGCATATTTTCCTTGGAATTTCATGGTAGTATATAAATTTCAATGTATTTCCACCACACCGTCACTCTCTTTGCCATTGCTTATTAACCATTAATAGTAGTGTTAATCCTTTTTTGCATTTTTTTTATTTCACTTTGCTTGGTTCTATTATTCCGCTTCGTTCCATTGCTTATTGCACTGCTTCACGCTAATGAAACGTATAATTTCGCATTATTAGAATTGACATGACACGACGCTGAAATTGCTGCAATGACAGCTGAGAAAGCTGCTGCTTCCTCAGCTTCCGCTTCTTCATCACACTTCACGTATACTGTTTCAAGCTTCTTACGTTGCCTAAGCGTCATTTAATTTGAGTTAAGTGGGCGGCCTGTTTGGCACGCGTGTTGTTGTTTGTCGCTATGTTGTAGCTTCGAAGTTGGTAGAAGGTGGCATATTATTGCCATTGCCATCATCACATCGAGTGCACAAACCCATTCCGCTTAATTCATAGCTCTCGATAGCAGAAAACGCTTGATTACCTTTAGTTGTTCCCGCTTCTTTGCTTGTGCACCCACCAGTTGGTTTTCTTGCCATCAGTCTTATCCATCTAACTACATTCTTCGCCTCATCAGTGTCTTTGCTGTCCTTGCTGTTGTCGTGGTTTTAATTACTTTGCTACTGATATCTAGCAATTCTACCACTTCTAGCTTTTGAAGCGTACGCGGGGGCGTAGACTGCAGCGAGTAATTTGGCTGTCATTTGGCACAACTTTGTTTGTTTAAGCTTTTTTAATTAAATTCTATTTGGTGAGTTATGCTTTTGCAACGCACACATTGATTGTCGTTGGCGTTTAATGTAATCAAGTTGTGACGAAATGATGTGGGAAGGCGTAAACAGCCAAACGACAAAACGTTTAGGTGTGTCGCAACAACTTCGTCAAATTAATTGCTATTCTTCGCGTAGAATAAAATTTGAAACCTAAAAAATTACCACCTGAAATTTGTGTTAATTTTATCGCAAGAAAATTTAGATATTAGAAATTAAAAATTAAAAATATTCGGTTTTTATATTAAATGCGCTCGAAAGGATCGCTGAATATTTTAAAGTTTATAATAACTAACAATGCTATTCTTGTTGGTAAATATTTCAAGACCTAAGAACAGTCTATCAGCACTGACTACTTAAAGCCAGCATGGCAATCAGTATTGGGATATGGATTTGGTTTCCGGTCAGAAAAGAAAGGGTGCTGGACTCCCTGTAACAACTTTCAAAAAATGGGTTAGGTCCTCTGAATTAGTGTCTACTATAAAGACATATAGTTCAATAGATCCTCTTAACTACCAAATGACTGCAATACATTCCAGGTAAAGATCTACGTTATTGGGAAGGTGGCTAACATCTTCCCAAAATCATATTCCGGACGCTACTACTATTTTCGATTGTCAAACACCTCTTAATAAAATCTAAACTATTGGTATCACGAATTATTAAAGCATTACCGCACTTTCTGTTCTCATTGAGACACATCGACGACACTGTCTTCTGGCCTCAGAGTCCTTACCGGACGAATACCACACAGAGGCATCCTGGGATTAGAAGAAATTGGCTTAAGAATTTTGTATCGCTATAGTCAAATAGTCCTGATAAGCAAAATGTGGAAATTTTGATAAATGCATCTGGCAACTCAAAAAATTAATATTTTAATTAACTTCTATTAACGACTCTTTATAGAACGACTATGAAATGTATTAAAAAAAATTTCACGCGCACCTGCGCACTTTCTTATTTAAATAATGCTAATAGAATAAATGCAAACTATATAATTTATTTTTTTATAAATTTATACCAGAAAAAGCTCTTTAATCGTCTGCCACCTAACATTTAGAAACTAATTGTAAACAAATAAATGTAAATCAAAACTAGATATAGAGTAATGAATACAAAAAACAAATAAATAAGTAACCTTAAGTAATCCAGCTAAATAGTATTGTAATATATTATAAATCTCTCATTAGAAGAACACTTGTTACCAAAAGCAGTAACGTTGCTCAAGTTTTCAACCAATTTTTTTATTTTAATAGTGACTTTATCTACTATGAAAATCAGCGGTTTTTTTATGAAATGAATAAATCTTAATAACTAAAAGGTTTAACCACTAAAGAGCATCAAATCGTATAATAGAAACCGTAATTAAAATAATTTTCCTGTTTCTGCCAACCGTAATAGCATATTCAAATTATAATTGAGCTTGGCATATTAATTCCATTAATAGAACTGTGCGAATTTCGACTGAAGCAAAGATTTTCATCTACTAAAACTATGAAAATAATAATTAACCCATTTTTCACACACCTGCGCACATGCGCAGCCTTAAGAAAATCCGCTAAGCTTTTTAATAATTCATTCACTCTGCTGCCTGCTGTGATGAATTTGGAACAGGAAAACACTTTGTAGATATGTCAGTTTAAATATTTTCAGTATTTTTGTCAAGGACACTGTCGACTTTCTTCGTATTAGACCAGCAGTTCACTGCCTGTCATCCATAATCCGCACTGCTGAGCTACATATTTCGCCAACCAACATCCCCCAACGCTCCTGCTTTTGCTGACTACAAGAATTTGTTGTACTCACAAGCGTACTGTAATTATTTTTATGATTATTGCGATAAGGTTTTTTTGTTTGTATTTGCGCTTTTACTTTTGCCACTCATTAATAAACCAAAATCCAATGCTCATTAACGCACGGTATGAGGAGCAGGTATTATGAAATTTCTTGATTGGTTGCTTGGTTGGACAGCGAAAGTTTGAAGGATGTACACCAGGCGCAAATTTACCTCTTATTGTAAGTGTGTGTCTGTGTTTGTATTGGTGATGCGCATTGTTGTATATAGAGAGCGCGTAAATGAAGCTAACACATAGGCACAGTGATTACTCTACAAACATAGTTACACTCGACGCTTCGTGTGCGCGTTGTGCTAATAAAAGTTTATTGTAAAACGCGTTACAGCGCTCGGCTTGCGGCGAGGCACAACAACAAACAGGATATCATTATAAAATACCCCATGGCTATTTTTGTTGACTTTACATTAAAACTACATGCATACATACATACATACATACACAGTTATGAAATGGCGACCGTTGTGCAGGCAGCAAAGCAAAAAACCAAAGGAGTTGCAATGCGCTGCACACACAACAACAATTCATTTCGTTTGTAATTGCAACTTACGGCAATGAAAGTGTCCCGGCTGAGGTTGGGCGGTATTGTCTTGACGTCGACTGTGTATTTCATACACACCTCAGCGACAGTAAAGTAAAGCCCTATCAACAGCTGCTGCCGTGCGCGCGCCAGTTCAGTGTCGGCTAAAGCTCATACGGTGGAAGCGGTTAGCAGTTGATGACAGATTTTTAAAATGTTGCATTCATTAAGGCAAATAGCAGGTGATGCCTAAGAGTGCACCCGTAATTTTAATTTGTATTTTTTGACATATATTTTACAAAACTCTTTAGCACACATGCTTTTGGCTGGAATTGCAACAATAATACAGATCACTGGAGACCAGGTATTTTTGGCGTAGCTAATTTTGAAAACTAAAAAAGGCGTATCCAATATGGAAGATGGATTTTGAAAAATTGTAAAATAATTGTTTGGTCTTCCAAAGGTTCTTAAGCTATTGGTTCAGATATGGAAATCACTTTTCCAATATAGAAATATGATTTTTATAAAATGTATTACTCATTCGTAATCTGCCACCCAAAGAGCCTCTCGATATCAAATTTTATGAAAATCTGGCAAATTTTTTGGATCCACCGTTTTTAATTAAAAAAAGTCAATTGAGATACATAATATCTATTAAATATGAAGTTAATAAAATGTAAAGTGTCACAAGGCAGTTTTTCTTTGACCAGTTAAGCGGAGATGTAATTTTCTTCATGGAACCCGCGAAGAATTATTTTTGAAAAGTGGGTACTTCTCATTTGTCACCGAAATTGCTTGACTGTATTCATTGTGCTTTACGGTGGTTTATACTTAAATATTTAATTCCTCTCCGTATAAGTTTCACTAAAAGAGTACCATTTACAAACTTATTTTTTTTTTGTGAAAACTGAGCCAGTCTTCTAAATATACATATATAACGATACATATATTAAGCCAGTATATTAAAATAAAAGGAATGCAAAAGAAACCATTCAGATTTTGTGACTACCTTGGCGCGCGAATAGTAGCCAACATTTGGCATTCATTTCTTTGCCACTGAACAGCTGTGCGCCCCAAATTTTATTTGCTTTATTCTTAATTTGTTTTCCGTTGTCGCAGCTCGAGCGAAAATATAAATGAAAATGAAAATGAAAAAGGGCATACAGCGCTACCGGAAAGGCGTTGAAATGTAAAAAAGGTACCATGCTGAGGGAGTAAAGAATGTAAGAATAAACAATGCAATGAATGAACTTCCTGAGCGTGAAGAACACCAGCCAGCAGCCAGCAAATCAACACTAGCAGTCAACAGTAACTTTAAGGCAGGTGCAACATACACACATATGTATATCCTTACATATGCACACATACACACATATATGTATATTGCAAAATATTCGCGAAGGCCTGCTGTAGTTGGCACAAGCGACCACGTGTGAAAGAAACTCACTGCGCTGTGTGATTTTGATTAAGCTCGCGCTCTTTTTGCTTTTTGCTTTTAGACTTTAACTAATACATACTATGTGCGCAACGCATAGTTGAAAAAAAAAATGATCAAAAGCAAAAGAAAGCAAACGAACGTTTAATCAAAAGCTAAAAGCTGCTTGTGCTCAACGCCTTAATGTATGCCTCCGCAGCAGAAGTTTGCGTTCAAGTTCATTTTTGATTAGAATGCTATTAATTTGGGTTGGGTTTTCATTGTACTTTAAAGAAATTTTTGTGCTACAGCCGTTAATATCTACATACACATAAATTATATCCGCGAGACTATTTTCCCCACATATTCGTACACTTGCCTTGTATTTGTTCTGGCTCAAAATGTATTATTGATAAATTAACAAATAATATACAGAGTCACATTAAAGATAACTCCAATTTATATCCTTATATTTTACCACAAATGGTGGGACCTACGATTTTGTGCCGACTCCGAACGGGAGATGTATTTTATGAGAAGCATTTTTATGGCAGAAGTACTCTCGGGGGTTTTGCCATTGCCTACCAGGGGGTGACTGCTACTAGAAAAATACTTTTTCTATGATTAAGATTTTTACATTAATAAACAAATTCAATTCAATTAGTTCAATAAAAGTGCTTTAGTTTAAAATTAAAGGTATGATAAATCAAAAAAAATGTGGGTTTGAGATATGTGTGTATTTTTTTAAATTATAAATTGTAGTAAAATTACCTAATGCCAGTCTTTCGGAGGGTGGAACTTACGAAATTCGACTATATTCCAGCTAATCTTTATTTTGTTTCTTATTGTGATTCGTTGTGATCGTAAATGTAGAAAATCAGCTCATACCTTTTGTATATTTCAATGATATTCAACTTTTTAGGAGCAATGTCGGCTACCATACGAAACCAATATGAAATATGGCACGATAAGTAAATGCCTTAGAAAATTTTTTAGAAAAGTGATCAGTTATATTTGTTTATGTTACCGATTAAGTAAATATAATAGGGACCAATGCCGAACTATAAGTATGAGATTAAAAACAGAAAATTAGTTGAAAAATGGAAACATAGCCATAGAATTCACCAAAAGTTTGTGGAAAAAATCAAAGAATAGTAGATAGACCTCTTTTGTTAATTGATTCGAAAAAATTGCTTTCCAAATAAATCAAAAAGCCAAAGTAATTTAAAAAAAAATAGTTTTGGGTAAAGACGTATTGCAAGATTAAAGCAACTCAGATTGTGTTTGAAAAATTAATAAAATTTAATATAAATAAGTTATAAAATATAAAAATATATATTTTTTTTTTTGTGTGTTAACTGTTACTATCAAGGCATTGTTGATTTAATATATTCTAATCTATAAAATAAAACTCATTTTGTAGACATAATAAATCATTAAAAATATACTACTTCAAATACTGTGAAAATTAAATTTAAAAATAACTAAATAATTTTTTGTTCTTTAAAAATTATCCAGAAACTTTACTTCGTATCCACATACAAAGAAAATTTTCGATGTATGAAAGAAACTACGCTAGAACGACACAAAACGTATATTGAGTTAGTTTTCAAACCTTTTAACAGAGTTTTTCTGCATTTCCCGACTGCTTCCCCATTGTGTAGTAAATTGTTTGGCGGAGCTAATTATTTTCATTGAGTTATTAAACGATTTTATTTGAACCAGATAGCGACATTCGTTGGTCTGTTATACATATATATTTATGTTACTCGGCTCTGGTACCATTTTATTTGTTTTTCGCAAACTTAAGCATGAAATAAAAATTTCGTTTCACAAAAACTATTTTTAATAAACTGACTACACCTAGTGAGTTTTCTAGTAGACACTAAATGTTAAAGCTCTACATACTATAAAAATCTTTAAATCTTTTTGCTCTCGAACTACATATATCCTTTTGACTTATGCTGGTTATATATCAGTACAATGACAAACGGGCTTTGTTCGGAATTCTTCGAATTCGCCATCAAAATTCGCTCGATTTCCACAAGAAAAGGTTTTTATTTTGTCTTAAAATACAATTTATTTTTTCGCATCTTCATCGAAATATTATATTTTAACTTTTTGAAAAGTCAAAAGATATACAATTTCATAACTAAATTTGTTGGCTACCCTAAAAATGTTTCCAGAGTAATATTGGGAATAAATAGTTTATTTGATATCATATAATTATAATTATTGAATATAACTTGTATGTAATTTGAAATAAATAGCTAGCATAAATATACAAATATTTTCTGTGTCAAGCTACTTAAAAAAATATTTCATATTTCATTGGTTTGACAACAATATCGAAGTGTCATATTCAGACTCAATAATATTATGTATGTTAGTATTGAATGAATAAGAAAAATTTAGTAAAAATTAAATGCCAACCCTATTCAAATATATTTTTTGGATAAAATCCCTATATTTTAATTTTTTTTTAGTCTGTCATCCTCTATTGACTGTTTTTGGAAATGTAAATCCTGTAATAAAATAATTGAAAGTGTTGCGTGTTTCTTATTTTCTAACTCCTCTCATATAAAAGGTTTTTCCAAGGCATTAAAAATAAGCGCTTATTTTAGTGACAAAACCGATCTAAAACCCTCTGTCTTTATTCGTCTTTGCTATGGTTTTATATGTCGAAGATTTGTCAATTAAATAAAATCATTTGTTAGTCGTTTAAACTTTTTTAAAGTATTCACATGGTCAAGCTTAAGAGCAGCTGCGAAAATAGCGACACCTGGCGTCTGGATAGCATTTTTTATTCAAATGTTCATCAAAAATATGATCTACTCGCTCAGTTGGGATTTCCAATACCATTCTATATACTTCAACAACAAACAAAAAATATTTTAGTCAACTTGAATAGCTTTTCCTGATACCATCAAACGGGAACTCAGTGGTAAAGCTGATTCTTAACCTTATGGAATTTATCAAAACTTTCCCTATCCTAATATTTTAAGAAATAATATCAACACAACACATTAATATCACCTTTTTTTTTACTTGAACTTCTCGAGGTTGACAGCTTTTAAGGGCTATCAGACACAAATTAAATGACACAACATGCTTATAATTTGCAATGATATATGTATAAGTATTAAGAAGTTTAAGAGGTAACGATATGTAGGTGCTTATAACAAAAAAACAACCAACCTTACCACAGAAAAACACGTTTTAATAAAAAAATCCTAAATGTCGTAAACTCCTTTTTCTTTTTGCTTTATGATAACTAAGGCAATTTTCTATGTCACTCTAAACAAAACAAAATATTATACTCATACAAATACTCCTACGCTCCCAATCGAAAATTTTAGGGCCCAACCAATGCTAGCCATCCGTTAGGTTAAAGAAAAGTCACATGTTAAATCAATTGACAGCCAATAAAAGTATTACTTCGAAATGGCGAAAAATACGCACATTTAACAAACTTAGGAAAAAAAATACAGCAATAATAACTTTATCATATTTAAACGCACTTCAGCAACCCAAATGCCCGCAGCGCTGACACCACCACAAAACACCAACACCATATTAGCACATACATTGTCAATAATCGTAAATGTCAACACACACACTTGCATATATGTTTTCAAATCAACAAACACGATCTAAAACACATAACAACCCAATGGATAGAAAAATATTGAAAATAAAATGGTTAAGAACAAAAAGTCCTTCAAAGCACACATCACTTCTACGAAGAAATAAATACATTCATGCGTACATACGAGTATATTTACGCGAAGGAAAATAAAAACGTATGAACACATTATCGGCGTGTTTACATCGACAATTTGATCCCCAAATGATTTGGTGTGTGTGTATGTGTGCGTTGAGGGTTTGCTTTCACAGCATAAGAACGCACAGACCTTTTTCTCTTCGCACCTTCCTTACATAAGATTGTGTGCTGCTGCTTGTCAAAAAAAAAAAAGAAGCAATAAAAATGTGGCAATCTTGAATTTTGTGTTTGCACTTCCCTGCTCCATACAGTTATATGTACCGAAATATTTAACAATAAGCAGTTGGCGATATTGTGTTTCTCAGTATGCTCTTTGTATGTATTTCATAAGATCAATTTCTTCAGCTATGTATTACTTTTGCCCTTTCGCCGTATTGAATCAAATTCTGTCAGTCTTAAAATATTAAAAACCCATTTGCCACACCACAAGCATTCGCTGCCACACTGATATGATTGCAATATTAGCTTTGCCTCATTGTTGCCACATTTTCGTGTGTGCTCGTTTTCTTCAGCTTGACTTCATCAACCGCTAGCAATACTAATAACAGAATAACTGAAGTGAATAACTGCTGAATGCGCTTTTCGCCGGGGCATTGATATGTTTTTTTTTTGTTTTTTTTTTTTTTGTTATGCGCTCGCCCACGCGCGCCTGCCAGACTTGGTATAAGCAACTCCGTTGATTTCTACACTGTAGACTTTCATGCATAGATACTTGCACACATAATACTCGTACATATGTTAGTATGCGTGCGTGTGTGTGTGTGTGTTGCATCTTTCGCCAGTCAATTTCCCGGGGGACCCGCACGCGCGTGCTTGCCCAAGCACTCATAAATGTCTTTCAATCAATGATGTTTCAATAAGTCAAAATCGATTACGAAGTTTATAAGAAATTTATGTGCACTGCCACAGCAGCAACACGTCTCATGAGCCTGTCAGCTGACGTTGTACTGGCTGTACAAATATGACATTGACTGCTTAACTGCTGTACACATGTATACCCCTTGCCTGCGGCGAGTCTTGAAAGTTTATTTATTTTCTGCGGATGTCCACACTTCTCGTTCTTTACTAAAATTATTCTGTTTATTTAGCCTACCGTGAGTTATTTGCCATTGGTGCGGTTATGAAGGCATTGGGAGCGAGGTTGCAATTCAAGGGTCAATAGTTATTTGTCAGGGTGTTGTGGCTACACATTTTTTACAAATATAAAATTTCTCATATAATTATGAAGAGAAATCTTTAGACAAATAACACAGTGCTACAAGAAAGAATGAAGTCGAAATACCTGGGAAGTGATGTTATTTACCTTGTAGGTCTTATAGAGTAGAACGGGAATCCAATTTTGGAATTTGTCAAACACCCCCAAAATCTCGACTTAACCTTAAAAAACCGATTTTTCGTGCTTTTGCGCACTTCTTAGCCCATATCTTAGCTAATAACCGATTTTCAAGGTTAAAGAAAGAAGAAACTCAGACCTTTTGAAAGATATATAGACGTCTTAATAAAGCTGAAGAAATGTACTTGTTTTTGCACAATAAACTTAAATTTTGCTACCCTTTTTCTTCTTTTTTTGAATTTGCTGTACTATAACTTGATATGCCGGTGAGTTCGAGGTTCGAATCTCAGTCAGGGCAAGCAAAATCTTTATAATAAAAAAATTTTTTTCTAACAGCGGTCACCCCTCGGCAGCCAATGGCAAACCTTCGAGGGTATTTCTGCCATGAAAAAACTTCTCATTAAATACATCTGCCGTTCGAAGTCGGCACAAAACTGTAGGTCCCTCCATTTGTGGTAGAATATATAAAGACGCACACTACAAATGGTAGGAGAAGCTCGGCCAAACACTGAGCTATATAGTGTACGCGCCAAAATTATATATACATATATATATTTTATAAAAACACAAAATGAGTTTTGATTAGATTCAAAGAGTACGTTTAATACCGATTTCAACGAATGTTTCTTTTAAAAAATCGGCCAAAAAGTGACTGAGTTATTTTACTTTTTATAAGAACTAAATTTTTGCAAAAATTTACAACGAACTTAATTTACTAATAAATATTATTAAATGAAAATGTATAGATTTAAAGTGCTTTTTTGACCGTATTTTCCTTAGGTCAGCATCGTCAGTTTCGCGTTGTACTGACCAGCAATATTCTGTCATCATATTAATTTTGTTTTTTCCTTCGAAACGTTTTTCGATCGTAGCCATTTCTTGGTGGAAGTGTTCGCCTTGTTAATCACTGAACTGGCCCAGATTATGTGGGAAGAAGTCCAAATGCGAATGCAAGAAATGAATTTTAAGGTTAAATCGAGATGTTGGTGATGTTTGACAAATTCCAAAATTGGATTCTCGTTCTACTCGATAAGACCTACAAGAAAAATAACATCACTTCCCAGGTATTTTTGAGTGTCACACTGTGTAATGTGACGAAAAGCGAATATATTTAAAAATTACATGATAATGTTTTAAACAAAAATGGTAACTGATTTTTACGAAACCATATCGGATAATTGTATAAAAAAAAATCAACAAAATTTAAATTGTTCCATGGAACAAAGCATAAAGAACTTTTTTTATGGAAATAAACCAAAACTATAAATATATTTAGGAAATTACACATATACTTTTAATCCTTTGTCGCTATTTTCTAAAAAACAAAATTTGGTAAAACTTTCTGAGTGTGGTCGACGGCCCATTGAAATTTGCACGAAAGGTGGCACTTTTGGCACGCGCACGGTTTTCGTTTTTCCGGAAAATAACTCACATTTTCAGAATGAATTTCATTTTTATTTTTAATTAATCGCAATTAAATTAATACAATATAGTCAAATGTTTGATACTTTTTTAAATTTATCTGTCACTAAAATAAGAATTTTTATTTGTTGGTAGTTGATATTAATTGTCTATTATGTTTATTTTTGTTATTGTTTTATACATTTTTTTTCTTTCTTAATAATTTTTCTTTTATTTTTTGTTTTTTTTTAAACGTTTTTTTTCATAGTTTTTGGTTTCCCTTTTATGCTGATCCTCTTTTATCAAATAATAAACAGCTAGCTTTTAATCGTTTTCAGCATTTGTGCAATATATCGACCAATTTGATTTATGAGTTCGTGGCATTTGTACAATAGTACATTTTTTTTAAAACAAAGTCGTTTATAAAAAAGTGAATAAAAATCGAATTTTTTAATTTTGTATATTCTTGGCCGATAGAACAAATAATAATTTGGCCGAGCTTTTCCTACCATTTTTAGTGTGTGTCTCTTATATTATACTTCAAATATTTCTGCTCTTAACCTTGCGTGCGTTGCGCCTTTTCTAACAAAAATTTGCAGAATGAGCACTAAAAAGCGAAGCGAATTTTTTATCGCTGCACAGTGCCTAGGAAAAACATTTCTCTGGCATTAAGTAAGAGTTTTTATATACATAATTTTATTGATCTTACAAATAAAATTTCACAATAGCAGGGTATACTTTGGATTTTCTAATTTTGATTCTTCAGAGATAAATAAATTATTTAAAATAATTGTATATCAAGATAACATCTTAAAAGTTTTTTTAATTAATAATTTTTTTGAAAGTTTCTTAATAAATATTCCAGTTAAAGTCTAATAAATATCCTTTAATAATTTTTGTTTTATTTTTGAGCTTTTGATCGAGGTTTTTCAATATTTAAGTAATTGACTTAATTAGTTGCTGTGCAAGAGCAACACTTTCTACACTGTTTCCCGACGTTGGACTAAGCATCGTCTGGGGAGACTCTTTATGAAACATCAACAAAAGCAAACAAAACAGTGCAAAGATAATATTTAAGTATGCACGTATGCATGTATGTTAAAAAAGTGAGTTGGACATAAGCAAATAACAAAAAATATTAAATAACTTACACCTAGATTTGGAAATAATTGATATACTTGATTTTTGTGGAGACAAATTAACTCACAAAACTCTCCATAAAAAAATGATAATTTCGTTGGTCCAAATTACGGAAAATGCGGTGTAGAATGTTGGGTGAAGTTAAATTGAGGGGGACTGAATCCTGAGAGTCTTTTGATTTCGCAAGATACTTTCAACATCTTTTAAGAACGCCAAAATATTCTTTATTGGATAAACATCTTAAGCTCAAGCAATCAATTATAAAAAAATTGAGGTACTTTAATTTACTAATTGACTAAGTTATTTGGCGCCTGTGCAAAACAAAGAGAATTTTTCCGGCTTAATAAAATACCTTAATTTCAATGTCACCTTATTAGCGATGCATCTTCCTGTATTTTCAGTTTGGAGATCTTAATAGAGACTTAGTACTTACTTTGATCTGATTCAAATAAATGGTTTGGATTTTATGAAGACTGTTGCCGACCCTTACCAAGTCAGACTGCTGGAAAAATATGTTATTTTCAACTTATGCATAACAAAGTTTTGAGTCTAGGATTAGAGATTGGACACATAAAAAAATAAAAGGATCGTATAATTGCAAAAAAAAGTTCCACGTACTACTCTTAGCACTAATATGTAGTTATATTTAGGTGTTTCATAATTTAAAAAGAAAAGATAACATATCATGCCGTAAAATGCAAAAAAGCATAATTAACAAAACCTCCAAAAATGTATTACGACGTATTACTATTTAAAAAAATCATTGTTATAAGTGATACTCATTAGGTTTTCCCTGTAAAATACTATAAAATTCAAAACATATTTAGTTTTTTTTTTTAAATTATTTTTTGTATTCAGGGTTTATAAGTTTAGGATTCGGTATACTTTCTTCCACTAGCTTTAAATTTATTATACTTTACTAAAATTTTTTTTCATTTCGTAAGCTATAGATATGCTCTTGAAAATTTATTTTTAATTAATTTATTCGAAGATTGAAAAGCTCCTATTGACAAAATACATACAAAATATTTCACCGTATGTAAGACGATGATACTTAAAAAAATTTAAATAACTTAGCCATCAACAGAAAGGGAACTGAAAGCGTCAGTTAGGACCATCTGTCAGATAAGTAAGCGCTGAAAAGGAAGTTGAGTTGTAGCTAACCTCTGATAATTTTAACCATAGATGCTGCAAGCTACCCTTGAAATGCAATAACATACACCTCAAAAGCAAAATTTATTCAACAATCCAACTCTTACAACCAGCTGTAGCTTTAGCAATTTAAATGGAACTAAAAGTTTTGTTTGCATTTTAAATTAAAAAATCTAAATAAATTTTACAATTGCTTACGTGAATCGAGTTTTAAGACATAGCTGGTTCATTTAGACTTTTTTTTTAATATTTTGCTTCTGACATTGCTTTGACAATACCCAAATATATGACTATCCTGATTATAAAAGCACAATTTTTAAAAGTGTCCCTATATAACTTCATGCTTCACATCCTTCTTTTAGTTAAGGAAGAGAAATCCTCTATTTTCGGTTGCCTTTTTGACATATTAAGAAGGTTTATAGACGAGCCAAATTAATTCTGCAGCTGTATGAACCCATTTAAGGAATAAAACAATTTAATGTACATATTTATAAAGTCATTAAATATTAGGTTTACCACTTACATTCACCAATATTTTGACACTTATTGTTTGGGTTTCAAATAAGTCAACTTCCTTTCTGTTTATTGATAAACAAAATACCCCAAAGGCGCTAAACTACACTTCATAACTTTGCTTGTCAAATATAAATACAGACATAAGTACACATACATATATATGTACGCATGGGAATATGAAAATGTATACTGCTGACATGTGAATGGATATTTGCCCTATACTAACAACATATAAGTATGTATATAAACAACAATAAGCATACAACGACAACAAATCAAACAATGCGGCTGCAAAACGAGCTCAAATCACACATTTGTCAAGTCAACAAATGACACAATGCCGAATGTCACAATGTCAAGTTGCACACATATTTATTTTAGTATAAGCACGTTTATATGTACTATGTATGTACATATGTACTTGCATACCCAGTAGAGAATCACTAGCAGCGTGCTGATTGGTTTCAAGTGAAATTTAAGTCAAGCTCAACAAAAAATTATTTGGCTTTTTATCGCGGTGAAAACTGTCGGTATTCTAAGGAAAGTCAGCTACTTTTCAAATACACATTTTGTAAAATAATTAAGGACAAGTTCTGTAATAAGATTCCATTGAAACGTAGGGCGTACGATAACCGCATTAGTTATGCCTGTGAAGGAACTTTATTTGCAAATTATTTTCCAGAGCCAGAAATATGTATTACAAAGTCAAATTTTCCGCATAAAGCACTGTCCACTCAAACTTGGACGGCGCAAATGAAGTTATATCTTTTTAAAAAATGAACCCTCGATAATGATTAATAGATTAAAGAAGAGAGCATTTATTCAAGTATTCAAATAATAGAATAAAAATATTACGCTTCGTTAGGATGAATAAAATTGCGGGCATTTTGTTTGATGCTACCCATTAATCGCTGTCCATCGGCTCTAGTGACCTGGGAAGCAAACTTATTCCACTTATGCAAGACTGAGTCAGTCGTTTTTACAGCTCCACCATTTCTCCTTAATTTATTTTTAACAATTGCCCAATATTTTTCGATTGGGCGTAAATTTGGGCAGCTTGGTGGATTGTAGTCTTTGGGCACTATATGTATCTATGTTATAGCCTCGATACCAATTCATTGTTGCTTGTGAGTAATGTATACTCGCCAATCTGCCCAAAACTTCACTGAAGATCGATGATGATTAATGAAAGGTAATAAACGCTTATGCAAGCACTATTGAAATAAATAAATAAATAAATAAATAAATTTCGGACTTCATAATCCATTATTAAATTTGGTCAAAATGTTATAGAACAACAAACGCGTGTTTCTTTTGGCTATTAAATTTTTTTATCAGATCGATAAGGATATTTAATGGCTCGATAGCATTTCAGTCCTGCTTTAACACGTATTCACCCAGCAGTAGAAAAACTAGTTCCGAATTTTTTTAGCGCGATCACTGTCGGACAGGCATGGATTTCTAAGAATTAAAGTCAGAACACCTATTTGCAGCTTTGAGGTACATGTTGGTTTTTGCTTTACGGTTTTTTTCTTTCTTTCGAAACTAAAGCTTTCTTTATACCGTTTAATAACTCTACAAACAGTAGTTTTTGGCAATTTTAGCACTTTAGCAATTTTTGATCCTGACATGTTGGATTTTCTATAAATTTGTTCACAATTATTTTGTGAGCACAAACTTCCATCGTGAACTTGACTTTCAAATAACGCGCCAGTTCTACCAACTTTAAACCATATAACGGTACATTTATTGAACAACGATTGGTACTTAACTTTTTTAGTACCCTTCACAAATGACCCGGTAGGAAATACTAAAGAGTGTACCAATTTTGAGTGAACAGTGCTTTATGTAGTGCGTCTATATTTATATCAAAATATCTAAGTTGGTAATATGTGCGTGTTTCTAAAATTCTTAAATTTCAGGGAGTGCTTTATAATCTTTGTTCCCTACAACAAATAAAAAAGGAAAAAATTAATATACAACAAAAAATATATGTATCTAAACATATTTTTCCAAATGGGGTACTGAGGTTTTTTTTTACTATAAGCAACAGTGGTAGATTGCCTATATGTTGGTTAAATTACCCACACATATGTACGTTCACTTACTTCATATACAAATATACAAACATATCTTAATCGTTATTTATTCATGTTTGTATGCACACTTTGATAAGCAAATTGTCACGTTTGATTGCTCAATTTGTTGAGGCCCCAAATGAAATGGAGTGTACAATATATATTTGTGTCAATAGTTTTTTGAAATGCATACATATGTAGATATCTTCGTATGTTTCGGTCGTGTTTGAAATTATGCAGTGAAAGTTTGACAAGATAAATCGGATTTTGAAAAAGTATGTTTAATTGATAAGTCGAGGAAAAGATATATATTTTCCAGTAATGTATTTTAAATCTACGGAATATAAGAAAGTTAATTTAACCTTTCTTCTTATCTACAAAATACATTGTTGGAATTTTTAAAATTTGTTTTTATAACGATCAAAACATTCCATTCACATATGTTATCTTCCGAAAAGTTAAGTGAATAAATTTGAACTAACCTCTACTTAGTTTATTTTCTTTTCTCATGAACTTAATTCTTTGAAAAAGCAAATCTTTTTTACTTATATCTTTCGAAAACTATATACTGAGATACTCTAGTTATCTTTGTTGACAGTTTTGGTAATGAAATTGTATACCTTTTTAAACACTGATTTTTGGAAATTTTGAACTGAATTTTTACTTTTCTATACACTCCTTGCTGGATACGTTTTACAGTTACAGTCGCAGAGTGTTTTGAAATGGGAAAATAAATATCTTATTTTTTATTTTAGGCTTTTTTGAACATCCGAATATTCGTTAGGATCATTCATAAATCAGAATGACGTTGGTTCGATTATCAAGGAATAGAATGCTCAAGAGATATGGTAATATTCGCAATAGCAACAACAAAGATAACTGCCCTATAATTAAAAAAAACAATTGTTTATGTTAAGAAAATAAAACTCAATCAAACATTCGACATAAAAAGTGAGAAGTACGAGCGCGATTTATTATGCTCATGCTAATTTAATGCAATTTTCACTACAGATTTGTAAGAAAGCGGTTTGCCTGTGCGTATGAGTAATATATTTGTTAGTAATAAACAAGAAATATGGCTCCCTTTCTGTAAATGCGAAAATAATGTAAACAAAATTAATGACGTACATAAGTCCAAAAATTGAATGAAAAAATTTCAATATAAATTTCAATATACATAAATATTTTCATGAAATCATTGTTGCATCTGCAATAAGCCTCAACTGACGGTTAACAGAATATTGGGTAAAAATATTTTGATTGAATCATTTCAACCGCCTAAACGATTTTGGCCGAGGTCAAAAAAGCACGCCAGCTGTCCCTATCTCGTGCTAACTGTCGCCAATTGGAAATCCCAAGCATAGCCAAGTCTTTTTACACTTGGTCTTTCCAACACAGAGGAGGTCTTCCTTTTCCTCTGCTAGCACCAGCGGGTATCGCGTCAAAAACCTACAGCGCTGGAGCTATTTCATCCATTTATACGACGTGACCTAGGCAGCTGAGCTGGTGGTTCTTAATCCGCTGCACTATATCTACGTCCTTGTACAGCTCGTACAACTCATCATTCCATCGTACGCGGTATTCGCCGTCGCAAAGACGCAAAGGTCAATAAATCTTTCGAATACCCTTTCTCCCGAAGACTCCAAGAGCTCTCTCATCTGATGATCCGTCAAGAGAGGAGTTCACTGTACAATTGCCTACTAAGTCCGAAGTAGCACTTGTTGTCAAGAGAGATTCTGCGTTGGATTTCAAGGCTGACGCTGGTATTGGTGTTAATGCTGGTTCCTAAGTAAACAAAGTCTTCAACTTTTTCAAAGTGTTGCAGACTGTGAACAGTGATCTTTGATCCCAGCCGTGAATATGCCGACTGTCTATTTGATGCCAGGAGATACATTCGCTTTGCTTCTCTATCCAGTTTGGAGAAGGCAGAATTAAGTTCGCGGTTGTTAAGACCGATGATGTCGTATGCCAGCAATTGCCCACTCTTATAAAAGAAGGTACCTGTCCGATTTAGTTCTGCGGCTCGAATTATATTCTCCAGCATCTGGTTAAAGAAATCACACGACAAAGAGTTACCCTGTCTGGAACCTCGTTTGCTATTAAACGGCTCGGAGAGGTTCTTCCCAATCCTGATCGAGCTGGTGGTGCTGCTCAACGTCATTTTACATAGCCGTATAAGTTTTGCGGGGATACCAAATGAAGACATTGCGCCATAAAGGCAACTTTTTTTGTGCTGTCGAAGGCGGCTTTGAAGTCGACAAAGATGCGTGTCGATTCTTCTTTCTTGGGTCTTTTCCAAGATCTGGCGCACTGTGAATATCTGGTCAGTAGTAGATTTACTAGGTCTAAAGCCACACTGATAAACACCAATCACTGGGTTTAAGTCTTTCACACAATACACTCGACAGAACCTTATAGGCGATGTTAAGAAGACTAATCCCGCGATAATTGGCGCAAACTGCAGGATCACCCTTTTGTGGATTGGGCAGAGCACACTTAAGTTCCAATCAGCAGGCATGCGTTCTTCCGACCATATTCTAGAAATGAGCTCGAACTTTCTGAAAAAAATTTCGGGCGCTTTTCCTGTCGACCAGAATCTAAAGCTCTTCGCTCTCACACATTTCGGCCTCTCTCTTTTTTTCACATATGGTACATACAGCCCGTGTCAAAAGTATAACACACACATATATTAACAAATTTGGGCAATATATTTTTTATTTTTATGTTAAATGTTTTCTATTAGAGTACAAAGTCTGCAGCTTTGTAACTTATTCAATTTAAGTGAATAAAGTGCAATTTTTGGATGCCCTTAACTCTAATTTTTAACAATTTTCTTTGTCGAGGTTGTTAAAATTTTCCCTAAATAAAAATATATTTCATGCAAATGTTATATGAAATTAAATACGACAGACATATCTTAAAAATTGAAGCTTGCACTTTATTTATTAATATTAAATCGGCTAAAAGAACTGCAGATATACTCAGAAATCTTTTTTAAAATTTTTTTTTAAATTTTTGAAACTTTGTTTTTAAAGTTTTTGAAAAAATATCTTTCCTTTAATGAGTATTAAATGATTTGTTTTTTGAGAATTAACTGCACTGAAATAAAAATATACGAGTGACATCGTCCGCATTTGTATTTTTGTAGTAAACTATGTGTTTATATATAAAAGCGTTCCTTCGAATATTACTTTGTACAGTCACGCATTAGTTTTGTGGCGCGCATTGTGATAAAATAGTTTTGCTGCGAATCAGTGTTTTATTGCGATAACATGCCGCTGTTGCAGCATAAATATTTGAACGAAACACAGCTGAATATGTAGGCAAACACTGCAACAACAACTACTAGTGCAGCTTGCACGCAATGCAAAAGTGACAACACGAAAGCTAAAATGGTAACAAAAATGTTTATTGAGTAGTGATATATTCGGTGAAATGGACGTGAGTGTCTGCAAAAGCCAAAAAGATCTATTGGACTCGAACTGACAGAATGATAGCGATTTTTATTTTCAGCACATGCTTTTTGTGTGTGTACGTATGTAGGTGTGTTTATTTGAATGTGTGCGCTTTGGCATGGAATTTAAATTAAATCAATTTGAATGCAACAAACGAACCAAAGCGCCAAATGGCCAACCAGCCGACTGACCAGCCATTTAGTGGAGCGCACCGACAGTGTACAAAACCGACCGCCAACCGCCGACGCGAGTACGCTGAGTGGTAGATAATCAAATGAATGGGCAGCAAAGTGTGAACGAACATACATATGTACATATGTAAATGTATATGTAAATATAAGAGCAGTTTGCGAAAAATCAACGCAATGCAATCCAATACAAAAGCAAAAGTAACAAATAATGGTTTATAGTTGCAAGTTGCAACAGTGGAAAAAATTTGATGTGCCCAATGCGTGTGGCATGTGGCACTATAAGTGGATGAGTGAGTGGGTGAGTGAGTATTGGAGTGCAAGTGGATTAAGTGATTGAAGCGTATGCCACATGCAACAACAATGCAACAGCAATGCAAGTGACGTGCCTATTCGACTTTGGCGTAGGATAAAAATGCCAAACAATGCGTTGATAAACCAGAAGAATTGTACTTTGTTGGCTGGCTTGTTTGAAGCACATTTTCGTGCTTACAATATACATCTGTACGAACGTATGTACATATGTACGAGTAGATATGCATACATAAATATATATATTTATTGATTTTGCTTCATTTGCTTATAGTGTTGCAAAAATATTTTATTCACTGAGGTATGACATCTGCTATGCGATTAACGCATGCGAACAGTTTTTGTGTACACTTTTCATTGTGTTTTTTCGTTTTTTTTTTTCTTTTTTGCAATAAGATTTTACATTTCATTCGCACTGCTCTGCACGCCTTTTATAGACCGTATCTGAATTCGTCGTAACATTTTAATTGATTTTTCATTTGACCTCGGGCTGTTTGACGTGTGCGTTTCACTATTTTTTTTTTTGATTTTTTTTTTTTGAACTTTTCACTCAACAATAAGTTTATCTCTGCACTTCACTTTTAGCTATCTCCCTTTCCTCTAGGATTTCAGTTCAGTGTTTAATACGTTGTTGCTTTAACAAAATCATGCTGTAGTTTCAATCGAAAAAATGCCTAAAATAGCTACATTCGTTTGCATTTTTGCTGCGCAATTTTGATCTCCAACTGTTGATTGCTACTGGACTTGCTTGTGTATATACATACATACATATGTAGATACGTGGCATTTCGACAAACTCATACATTCACACACACATACATGATTAATAAATTGTTTGCTGGTGTTGCTGTTACTGATATTTATTTATTTGTTGTTTAACCTTTTTCTCTTGCACATCGGTTTGCTTATTGTGGTTTTACAATTAAAGCCAACAATAGCTTTTTTTTTAATTAGCCTACAGTTATTGTAAAAACTTATCTAGCTGTTCAAATGAAAACATATTAAATTCTTGCAGTACTTAAATTTGTAATCGCTTTCGGTGGTTGAATACTTTTTCTTTGGCAATTTTTCGTTTATTTTTCTTTAAAAAAAATAAATTGATTAACTGCATTAATTTATGGCGTTTTATATTTACGTGACATCGACAAAAACTTAAAAAAAAATGTATGTATCTGAAACTTAATGCAGGGCTTAACTTCTTCGATATTTTCGTCTATAAACTCGTTAAGTGCCAAAAAATCAAGAACTTTGCTAGCCTTTTGAGTCAAAACTCGTCAAATGTGTCAAGAATTTTTCATGAAATCTCAAATATTTAAAATTAATACACAAATCTGAACCATATCGTAACAGAAGAAACCAATTTGAATATTTTTGCGAAATTGCTATTTTTGATTTGTCTATTGCAATGTACATTTTAAGGTCCGTTTTTTTTTTTCAAATTATACTCAGTTGTAGTAATGCTTTAATTTTAGGGGATGTGATTACAAAGTCTTTGGACTTTGTTATACAAATCGTATTGTTAAATAAAATGCATTTTCAAAATTTTTATTAAGCATCTGGTTAAACAATCGCGCTTTTAGGTGTGTTCTTCACAAGTGATTCGGACAAACTTGTAAGACTCATGTAGAGAAATCACTAAGCTAGAAGTCTACGAAAGAACATTTTTGTAAGGCAATGCAAAAAAAAAAATTATATCTGCACTTGAAACCAAATCAAACACTCGTTATGATGTTAATCACCAATATTGACAGGACTCCAAAAATAATAAAAGGTCTTCTTTTTTGGGAGGGAGCGCGGAGGGGGTTTTAGCTAAAGTCATCCGTAGTAACCAAGAATATCATTGTTTTATTAAGAGTATTCAGCATATTGTATTTTTAGCAATTCCGACATTTTGTTGAAATAAATTGAGTTTAAACTGAAAGCTCTTGCCAGCATTGCCAACATAGTTAATACTTAAGCGAGAATATGAATGAGTATGTGTTATCTGTCAAAAATTTAACACGCCTAAAATCAATATAGAAGACAAATAAGTTTTTTTTAACACTGACTTTATAATAACATACCTAAACATTGTAGTACGTTACATTTGAAATAACGTACAGCAAACGTTTTTAGAGTTAATACTGAGTAAACATTAACATCCGGATTACCATGAATATTCAGAAAAGCTAGCTCATTGAGACGATTTCTTTCGGAAAAGCTTCGGATATAGCTTCAAATAAATTTTGGACAATGCAAGCTGAGGAGGTAATATTTTATATATTTATTATTATTAAATGATGGACGCTTTTTAACACGCTTATATTAGCTTCACCTGTATGTATGTATGTATGTTTCCTTGTAACCGACTCTTTTGGACTCGATTTTGACCCACTTAAAAAGGAGCGATTTAATTTAAACTTTGCAGACTTATCATGAACTGGTGACAATATTATAATTCGATAAGTTCGTGTACGTTATGTTGAATTTTTGAGCAAAGGTGGCCGGCGGTAAATTAACTTGAATATCTCTTACAGGGCGTATGAGTAGCCTGATCGGATACAAAACGATGTAAGCGCTCATCTTACTGCTTTTATTGTGAGAGCTTCAGATATTAATAAACAATATCAAATTCGCTACAGTTGTTTGAGTCGAAAGCATAAAAAAACGAAAAATAATAAATATAGTTAAAAAAAAAATAACAAAAAAGCACGCCCATCCTAATAAAAGGCGAAAAATTATTTTAAATAATTATTTCTTTTATTGTCGCTAACAAAACGATAGCAAATTGTAATACATATTTTCATCCAACAGGGTGGTTAGAAATGCACGAAGCAAACTCCAAACGACAAAACACAAAGCTCATTGTAGTCATCGAGGGTAAGCTGCCATTACAGTTAATGACCAAAAACGTACGTTTGTTGGCTATTTTATGTCAAATATTTACTTATAAAACTTATTTACAAATTATAAAATTCAAGGATAAATCGAACCTCAAGCAATGTAACCCAGCAAAATCACATGAGGGCTCGATGAAAGGAAATTTGGCGCTTGAATGATGATTTACGTGTACATTTTCGCATTTTATGTCGAAAATGAAATGTGTCCAGCCTATGGATTGCGACTTTCGTCAGATAAAGCATTGCAGACAAACTATTGTCCGGTCATATTGGTTATAAGCCTATTAAATCCTACAAAAACTCTTAAAAACATAATGGAGCTTATATACTTGCTTTCAATGGAAAAAGTCCGAACTTTGTGCCCACCAAATAGACATGTAAACTTTTTTAACTCATTCAAATCATTGCAGAAAACAGTGAATTTAATAGGAATTTATTTTTCAAATTTTTAATTTAAATTTTTTCAAACAAAAATAAACCTCAAATGATTTAAAACAGAAAGGGCAGATCGAATGAAACACACAAATAACACACTAAACATACCTTTCAGAGTTTTACTGAAGTCGGTGCTTCTGTCACTGCAGATTTTAAATGCAACAAATTAGGTACAGTTTGCAGGATAACACACTTAAGCTTTTATTTCTTTAAGATTGCATTTTGATCTAAATAAGTAATAATTTTGCCTCGCTCAAAATAGAATGGGTGATGTATTTAATTTTTACTTTATGTATTTCTTTTTTTAATAATGGTAATTCATTAATATTTAATATTGGTCTTAAACTTGATTTAAAATAGTTTTACTTTATATATGTAGGTGCATTTGCTTCTTATAAATCATTTTGTGTGTGTCAAGTTTTACGTTTATTTATTTTAATTTTTGGGAAGACCATTAAATACATATGTACATAAATTACAACAAATCGTTATTTGTTCTATTAATATTATTTTGCATAATTCTATAATACAACTATTACAGACGTTTTACATTTTTTGACAAATTCAAATTTACGAACCCAAACTTTGTGAAGTTCTGGATCCCGACATTGTGCCGGTATTTTGTTTTCAGATCTCGAAAATCCCGGGATCAATAAAATACCCACAATTGGCATTGCTACCATCACCACAAAACAATCCAGAAATCGTCCTACCGCAAAAACTCGGCAGACCTGCAAATTGCCGTGCAAAAAGCGCGTTTCAACCGAAAAAAAATGTCCTAACATTTAAAATTGATTTCGTGACACACTCAACTTTGTCACCAAATAATAGAAGAACATTTGTCTCTGACTAACGTAAAATTTGGCCTATTGTGCTACAAGATTAACTAAATCAAAATTCATTTAATATAGATAAAGTGTAATCCCACCACCTGCGAAACCTACACAGATACATAAGTGCAATTAAGACAAATTCTTCATGACTTGAGGAAAGAGGCGCAATCTAATTTCAATTATTGAACAATCAAATCAAATAGCAGCAAAGTGTATCCACTCCACTCAACGCAATGCCCAACCAAACGCTCGTGCTCATCTCGCTTCCATCGCTCATTTGTGGGATTACAAACGGCAAAATAAAGTAAAAAACAAAATTTAAGATTTTCCTCCACAAAAAATGTCAGCAATGCGCAAATAGCACACACATACAACAAGTGGCAAAAGCAATACAGATGTGTCAGCAATAGTAAGCAAAGAAAGTAATATCATTAATAGGATTCATAAAAAGGATAACACGCCGTAAATAATGGCTACAGTTTCGACGCAGCACAACTGAGCAATATACCGCAACTGGCAACCTTCTCCCAACTGCCACCCAGTAATCGCGCCACATTTCGGTTACTTCGACATTTTCATTTTCATTCATTTCGTTTTCAGTTACTGCAATATTGCCATTGAAAATCCAGGCACGTACGTATTCAATTACTTGTTGAACTTGTTGCGGCCATATTGCGGTGTGTGTGGTGATAAGTATGAAAAAGAAGAAGTCAATGGATCGAACTGAAGTTGGCCAGCGTGGTATTACAGTCAGTTCGGCTTTTAAAAGTGGGAAATCATATTTTCTCTGATTGCGGCTGAATGGGATTAATAAATGGCAGCAATGGTGTGGAGGGTGGTATGAGTATTGGAATGCGGGTGAGATTGTCACACACAAACTCATACGAACGACATCTGCAGGGAAAGTCCGTTTGTGACATTGAGGCAGCAGGTAAAGAATAAAATAAACAGATACAAAGCGATAAATGTAGTAAACAGATGTGTGTCCCAAAGATAATGAAGTCAAGAGCTCCGTATGTCTGGCCGATAGGCTAGCCAGCAGACAGGCCAACAGGCAGACAAAAGAGATGCATTTAGGTATAAACCGCTTGCAAACAAATTGATGGTGTATCGAATTTGTAGTGTAGTAATTGCGATATACAAGTATGCTATGTAATCGATACTTCAGGCAAAGCCTGCATGCACTATATTTACTAATTATCGAACTTCGTCTATCCCACTTCTATAACGAAATGAGGGATTACTTCAGGGACTTGAAAAGTCGTAGTTTTCCAACCCAGCAATTTTTCTACACAAGTTTTAGTTGTTAACAAAACTCTATTGTGCACTTTGTGAGCATACACTTATTACGAACGTTAACATCCAGTCGCATGAAGGTTGAATATGTAGATCATTTGAGGTTAAGGTTCAGTGGTTCAGGGATGTCTTGACTGCCACACTTGTACGCGCAGATTCTCTCACTCGCCTCAAAAGATCGCAAAACGTCTTACGCGATATGCGCGTGCTACTACAAAAATCAATCTACGCTTTCTCTTCACCTGCTCTGGTCGCAATCGCTAACGTTTGGTGGATCCCTGTCTTCTTAAATTTCGCACCGCCATAATTAATTTATTTCCATAAGAACTTAATGATATTTCTAGTCTTATTACTCAATACGCATACTTAACTTTAGTCACTTAAGGGCTACCTGCTAAATAAAAAGCATGTAAACACGAATGCACTAGCCATAACGTAAACTTATAAATTTTGAGAACTGTTGATTCGTCCGTCCGTCTAACCGTGGTTACAATAACTTGAGTAAAAATTAAGATATATATTGAAATTTGGTACACAGATTGCTCTTTGGCCAGGGTAGGTTGGTATTGCAAATGGTCAAGATCGTTCAATAACCACGCCCACCTCCCATATAGCGAAAAATGCAAAAACTCCGTTTTTTCGGTATCTATTACAGCAAATTGTGTGAAATTTGGTATTTGTAGCGATTTTGAACTAAGAAATTAAGTATTTTTGAAATTTTGAAAAATGGGCGTTGCCAAGTTTCTATATCTCAATAACGGTGCAAGATATCATATATCATATAACGTAAATTTAGAAAAATGCAAAAATTTCGTTTTTTCTTTATCTATTGGAGCATATTAATTATAATTAGATATTTAGAGAGATAGTTAATTATGAAACTAAATTTTTATGAAATTTTGAAAAATTACCGTTATCACGCCTACTTATCAATAACGATGTAAGATATCGTCACAAAATTTGGTGTAAAATTAATTTTGTAGATAAAGGTATTTAATGTGCCATCTTGGGAAACCATTTGACGACATGTGAGAATATAAATTATTTTTAAATACAAAAATCAGCAATATCAGGAAATATTGATCAAGAATTACTCAGAAAAAAAACTTATTTTAATAATATATACTTTGAAGTAATCAAACGGATGACGAAGTCTTTATTACGCTTGCAAAAGTTCACAACGGGCTGTACGATATCTCCTCTACGAACTACAAACTATTTGACCAGAATCTGATAAAAATCGGGTTACTTAAGCTGATTTGACTGATTGAGTAAATAGCGTTAAGTTCTTACGAAAATAAAGTTAAGCATACGTCTAGCGTAATTACACTAATATTCAAGCAGTCAAATCAGCTTACGTCGAACCTCAAATATCAGCTGAGTGGGGTTCGTCCGGAAAGCATGTGTATGGTTGCAATTATGGGGTTTAAAAATAGTCTTAACTTATGTAGGCGAGTGCAACATTCTTTAGGAATTCTGGCAGCTTCTACAGTAATTCAATGTTAAGCCTGTCCTGCTTCTCCAAGAATTGGTTCCCCCGAAATCGAATACACATTTTTCCCAGCGCATTATATTCACAAGAAAAGCTTAAAAGCTTGTTATGGGGGTGTTCCAAAACTGCAGACCACGTTGCAAATAAACAATTGACCCATTAGTATTTATGTGCTAAATTTAATTATCGGTTTGTCAAAATTTCAGTGCATACGCTTATCGCAAAATGGCCAGAGTGAAAGCGATTTTAGATGGGTTATTAACCAGTTGTTAGCCACTAATCTCTCGTTAATGTAAATATGGCAGAAAATGAAATTCAAGAAGCACCGCGTATTTAAACACTGTTCATTTCTGATCCCTCTGGTAAGCAACATCTTCAACAGCTTTTAAATATGAATATGTACAAAATTGCATCCATTTGAAGTTAATTAATAGATATCAAAGTAAAAGAAAGTTCTTTGAGTCTTATTTTGTCTTTCCGTAGTAGTTATATAACAGTATGCATAGTGCTTCCAATATTTTCTCCTTTGAATTTGAATTAAATTGCTTCATAAAAAGTACGCCAAAAAATAGCAGTTCACCACTCTTTTATATATTTAAACAGGCAGATCAATATATATTCTGCACATTGCCACAAACGTCAGAAGAAGTAAGCTATAAACCAAAGCGATTTTATTATTTATTCATTTTCGTTACAATTCATAGGATTTCACCTGCCGACAGGTTTTAAGCCTCTTTAATGAAGTTTAAATGCAATTAAAGCCAAATATAAACAGAACTCATTCATTAAGCATTGATTGTATTTAACAAAAGTTTAAATATGTGATGGCAAACTATACTGACAGATGTGTAAGTTCAACTCTCAATAAAAATACATAAATTTGGAGTGAATATTTTATATTTTAAAGGTAATATAAAATTTTGGTTTTTTTTTTTGCGAACTATTATAATGTTTTTCTTATTTTTGCAAGTGTACGTGAAACAGTTTGGAATACTTTTTTAAAGAAATCGGTTAAAGTTACATTTATATTTAACATCAAAAGTGAATTGAAAAAATTACACAACCGAGACTACTTGCAATTTTGTGTTTATAGGAATTTCTTTCGCATATCCTCTAATTTTGAGTCAAAAGAGCTTTATATTGAGAATAGTAAATATATTGTTGTTTGGTATTTGCATCCACTAAAAAGTATGGACTATAAAAACTGCTGGTTCCAAAAACAGTTAGTGTGTCTAATTCGATTTTCTATAAATAGCTTAAAACTTTAGTTTAAAAATTATTATTTATAAGGTCGGTAAAAAATTAATATAAAAAAGATAGTTATTACTGGAATTTTGTCCTTTCGCTCTATTATAAAATTTTAATAAAAGGAGGAAGAAAATATTATTGCCGTAGTGATGATTTGTAGTTAAAAAAGAAATTTTGTCAGTCCAATTCATTGGGTAAAAGACAAAATATTTAAATAAAAATACAACACCGAAATGTTGAGAATATTTTTATACGCATTCTAAACACAAATTTTTTACAAAATAAGTCAATGTGTAGTTATGCGCGACGAAACCTCGAACTATCAAAATATGCCTCATCTGATAATTATAATCGTCTTTTTGACAAACAAAACAAAATTGTATTTATTAAATTTTTATTAATTTTTAATTGAACTTCCACTTTTGTACAAAATTAAAAATACACGACAAACTTTAATAAAATACACAAGAATTGTCTCAAAAATCATAAGAATGTATAGAGGAAAAATAAGCTTCAGTTATTTGGGAAATCCAATATGCTCAAGAACTTTTTCTATAAAAAAATGAAAGTGAAAAATGAAATATAATTTAAAGACAGTTGAAGTTTGCGCTTTGTTGAACTCTTGTTTATTTAACGAGAAATTTCTAAAAATCTACGCAAAAATTTTGAATATTTAGTTAATTTTTTCTTTTCTTTAAAGAATGCGCTTTATTTTAACTAAAAAAGAGTGAATATTAAAAAAGAAAAAATTTACTAGGTATATGCGGTGCGATTATATATTTTAAATGGGGCGTATATACATATGTAAATATGTACTTGTACGATAGATTGTTTCTGTCATTGGTTAAGTGGTTGGATGCAGCAGCACACAGACAAATTTATTTTTTTAAATGCATTCTGTAGTTTAAACTCTGTCCGTAAGTCGTGTGTAATGTTGGTCTATTAAATAAGTGATTAAAAAAATAAATAAAACGAGAAAAAAACGAATTGCAAAAATTAAATTAAATTGGTAAATCAACGCAGAAATCTGTAAAAAAAACGTCGCTAATGGGTCGCAAAAATCTGCAAGCCAACTTAACTCTTACCCAGCAGTGAGACGAAAGGCCATTTGCAATGACTGTCAGTATTTGCGTTTTGTTTTAATTTCCACTTAAAAGCTATGTAATAAACATTAAGTCATAGTATTATAATGCATTTAAATCAAATAAAATGGTTTCGCATTTGAATACTTGGTATGAACACAAGCGTTTAAAAATTGTGCAACTTTTATGTGATGATAAACTAAGATTTCAAATTTTTTTCTTTTATAACTTAAAAAGTTGTATGCAAGAAATATGGAAAAGAAGTTTTAATGCTTGCTAGCAATTATCAAATTAATTTTTATTTTCTACTATTTCTATTAACCTAGACATATTTTTTGCGAAATAAAAGCTTCGAATATTTTCTCTCTGTTTGCATAGAAATTTCAAAAAATGTGGATCTTTATTTTGCATTTAAATGACTTTCGTGAAGCTAGTTATTTGTTAAAAATTCTTATCCGATTGGATAGATTATAAAATACTAATACAGGTTTAAGCGAAACGTTTAGCTTGGTGAAATTCTTTTTTTTTTTTCAAAAGAGCATTTTGAAAATTTTACTCAAAACCCGTATATAAAATATTTAGAGAAATATCGCCCAAAACACATATTTTTTCGAAAAAATTGTTTTCTTTTTGGGCTGGTATATTCGATAAAAAATTTTTTTTTGTGCTATGTATTTACTGGAACAAGAGTTCAATCATTGTTAAAATTAAGCATTACGAGAAAAGCAACCACATTTCAGTGACACTGAAAAAATATACTTAGTGGAAATGAAAGTCGGTACTCGGGAGATCGAAAAAAGTGGAAGTGCAAGTTTAATAAGTTTCAATTGGTTTTAAATAAAACGAATAGCTATCAAACATCGGAATTTGAGTTAGCTTTTCGCGCATGCTTTTCAATTTCGGTTAGTCCCAAACAGCTTGAGAAATTTTTTAAAACAATATGCATAAATATTATAAAATTTTCCACTACACTACTAATAATAAGCCATTTGAAAAGTTGATTTTAATATATTAAAATTAAATGGGCTAAATATTTTGTTTAACATAATAAAGTGCAAGCTTTAAAATATAAAAAATTACATTGGTTTCTTTGCTTATTTTCATAGCGACGGCCGTCGCAACTATATCCAATAAAAGAGTTGTTGAGCGAGGAGAAATTGCAGAAAAGCGCCAGTGAAATAAAATTAACTATGTGCAAGCGATCATTATTAGTTGCAACTGATTTCTTTCTAATATAGAATGGCCTACAACCACGCACAGGTTTTGGCTGAAATGTGGCTTTTATTTTCCATGCTATTGTAAATGTTTTATTCTCGGAATATGGTTTTCTAAATGTTCATTTGCGCATTTGTTTGTAAATATATCTTGTTTTACGTTCAGCTTGCGAAGCGCATTAAATGTATTTTCTCACATAAACTCATGCAAATGAGAAAAAATGTGCTGAGCGCACACAAACGCGCATGCAAGTTAATTCAAAGAAGGTAGCAAATAACAAAAAAAAAAAAAAATGCACTGTAATAAAAAAAAACGCTACTCCGGTGGTTATACATATATTTTGGCCACTTAAAAATTTCATATGCTGCCCGCACAAAAACAAACAAGCCCATTTAAGCTCATGAGCCACATAGTAGCACTGCTGCTGCGGCATATTCACGCGCTTACATTAATCCCGCTAAATTAAATTTTCACTTAATTTGTAATAAAAATTAACATATTTTCAGCATTTGCGCAAAATACTGAGATTAGCATAATTTCTCGTTGCCCACATCCGCTCGTTGCCACAGATGATGAGAAGTTTTGTTGATGAAAATGCATCGAGTTTTTTTTTTATTTTGGACGTAGATTTTAATGGTTTTAAGCGATTATAAGAGGTTCTGATACGGTTATGTGTTTGCTGGTTAGTAGTGTTGGCTCCAGCAAATTTCATAATTTCTTTTATTCCACATTGCCATTGCTGGAGAACAAATTTCAAATGCCCAAGCACAAAACAAGCTTTTCAAAAAGTAAAATTGGAGAAGTAATTGTGTGATTAAGAGTTCAAGACTGTTTTTTAAAGTATACAAATTTCTGAATATATATTTATAATTTATCTAATTTCTTTTATTGGTTTTAATGTATTTTTTTGGAGTATTCAGTTTTGTAACCAAATTAATTTTGATATAATAAAGTGCTAGTATCACGTGTTTAAAAGGTCAGTGGAATTAATGCATTTTTATCTTAAAATGTATTTTTTTTTTGTTTCCACTATTTTAATCATGTCAAGGTTATAAATTTTTTGTTTTTAAAAATTTATTGCTTTATAAAGGGAATGATGACTTCAGAGTATTGAAAATTTATGTTACTGACATATTATAAATTAATTTTTTTTCTCAAGCCACGTTTAGTTTGTTTGCGATTATAGTTAAAAACGTAAATTATTTTCCACAACTGGCCGCACACTTAATTGAGTTCAGAACACTGGTCAAATCAGCTTTAAATTTTAGTAGATAGTAAAATTTCACTTCTATGCTCCATTTCTCACTCTTCAAGCAAACGAAAACCCAAATATAAATACATTCCTATCGGACGTACGAGATATTTAACAATCTCATTTTTATGATGTGTTGGTTGTATTATTTAGCACATTTTACACCTGATGTAATTTTTTTTTTTGTTTTAATTTATTCCATATAAAATGGTCATACAAAATTTATGCAGCTACATGGATTTAGCTTTAAGAAAATTTTGTATACATACATACATGCCAACATAACGAATACAAATTTTTATTTCGAAAACACGAAAAAAATAATGGAAATGAAAGATTTTATCAGATTGTATTCCTTCCACCACAAATGGAGAGAACTGCAGTTTTGTGCCGACTCCGAACGGTAGATGTATTTTATGAGAAACTTTTCATCATCAGAAAATAATTTTACTTAATAATTCATTATTTCAATTTATATTTTTATTTAAGTTTCAAACTTTTTTGTAAGAGTTTTTTGAAAGTTTTCGATCATGCAATTTGTTGTCCACAAAATTGTATGCAATAAAATAGAAGTTTCTTGTTTAACATAACAGTTGATTATAATTAAGTAAGTGGTAATTATTTTAAAAAAAATTTCCGAAGGTGTTAAACGTTTAGACCATATATGTATATATTATCTCATTTTCATATATGGAAGAAAGTGTGCAATAATAATAATAATAATTTGGCGCTTACACTATATAGCTCTGTATTTGGCCGAGCTTCTCCTACCATTTGTGGTGTGCGTCTTTAAATTATACCACAAATGGAGGGACCTCCAGTTTTGTGTGCCGACTCCGAACGGGAGATGGATTTTATGAAAAGATTTTTTATGGCAGAAATACCCTCGGAGGTTTGCCATTCAAGGGGTGACCGCTATTAGAAAAAAACTTTTCTATTATTTAGATTTTACTTGCCCTGACTGAGATTCGAACTTCGAACCCAACAGCATATCAAGTAATAGTACGGACCGCTACACACTCGATAACAGCGGCAACAGTGTGCAATATTCTTGAAAAAAAAAATTTTTAAATCAACGGTGATCATCAGCGACTTAAATTGAACGCGTTATTTTAATAAATTCCATAATCAAAAACTTTTAAACAATTCTAAAAAAATATATGTATAAACATTTATCGTACCATTAAAACATGTTTACTTAATTCGAAATTTTGACTTTTCGGACTTCTGTTGCGATATAAGCTACATATACTTTTATAAAAAATTACAAATTATATACTTGTACAAACTAATTAAAATTATTGAGTTGAAATTTTATTTAAAAAAATTTAATTATATTTTAGAGAACTTTAAATAAAATCTATGCCATACTCACTAAATATGCTTATTGGTAAATAATTTTACAAAAAGTGGAGACTGTAGATATTTTTTCATTTATATTGTAAATGAGCAAACTTTGTATAGAAGCTATGTATGGTAGTAAAGGGCCAACCTGTTTATATACTTCCAAGTTTATATCATTATATTAAAAATTGCTTTAATTGGCACTCAATATCTTAAATATTTAATGGCAAGAAAGTATAAGTGTGACTTCTTTACTTATACATACATTTACGCCAACGCAATGTATAAGGATGTGCCTCTAATTCAGATTTCTTGCAACATGCTTCAATCGCAAAATTCCCAAAGCGCTTTCTGCTTAACTTTATTTAAATTAACCAATTTAAGTAACTTAAAAAATAACTGTTAACTGAAGCAAAAATAAAATCAGGGAACCACAAATACGTAAATAAGCCAACCCAATATTTATTTATAATGAGTAAACAGTTGGCCGATAATGCCGAATAAAATGAAAAAAAAACCAATTCAACAGCAGCACTTTTTATTGATTTTCTCTTAAAAGAGAAATTGTCACATTCAGTAACAGAAACAAAATAATAACAAAACCAATGACCAATGCCGGTCGCGACTGGCACCTGCAGCAATGAGTGTTTGTTTTTAAATAACCAAAAGGCTGAAGAATTAAATATTCCACTTTTGTAATTGTACATACGGATAGTCAAACATGTATATGTATATAGGCATATGTTTATAGATTCTTACTTTATCCCTGTAGTAAAATGTACTAGTTATAAACTACTTCACAACTAGTATGCATCGTAAGCCCAACTTGTCAGCCAACTGCTTTTTTTCATGTAAGCAACTCGTATTTTTAACATGGGGATGTTTTACGAGTGGTAGCGGTGCGTGCTATAACTCGATATGCCGGTGAGTTCGAGGTTCGAATCTCAGTCAGGGCAAGCAAAGTTGTCACCATTTTTTCTAAAAGCGGTCACCCCTCCGAGGATAGTTCTGCGATGAAAACGCTCCTCATTAACATTACATCTGCCTTTCGTAGTCGGCACAAAACTGTGGTATAATATAAAGAGGCTCACCAGAAATGGTAGGAGATGCTCGGCCAAACACTGAGCTATATAGTGTAAGCGCCAAAATTATATTATGTTATGTTTTACGAGATGGCAATTGTTCTCTAGTTCTAGTACAAAATAAATTCATAAATTAAGTTTAATTTGAATTATTACACATTTTTATTTAGCAGTTTAAGATTTTTTAATAATTAGTTTTCAATTTTCTAAGTAATGATAAAAAGGAAAAGGAATTACATTAATACTTCAAACTTATTCTAAAGAATAAATAGAAGCAATTTTTATTATTTGTAATAAAATAACTTTAGTTAATTATTGCCTAAACTTAAATAAAAACAAGTAAGAAAAGCTAAATGCGGTCCAAACCGATTTTTATATACCCTCGATGATTTCATAAAATTTCCGTTTTTTTGTTTCAAATCGCAGCTAATATTCAACTTTAATCAATTTCTTCCAATAAATACTGAATACCGAAGTTTTTGCCTTTTCCGAAATTTCCGTTATATGGAAGTTAGGCGTGGTTATGGTCCGATTTCAAAAATTATTGACGGTAATGCTAGTGAACACATTGTCTCACCAAATTTTGTGACGATACCTTACATCGTTATTGAGATAAAAACATTTTTTCCTAAGTGGGCGTGGCAAAGCCCATTTTTCAATATTACATAAATACCTAATTTCTAAGTTCAAAATCGCTCCAAATACCGAATTGCACTGAATTTGTTTTAATAGATACCGAAAAATGAAGTTTTTGCATTTTAAAAAACTTCCTTTATATGGGAGGTGGGCGTGGTTATGGCCCGATTTCAAAAATTGTCTACGATTATAATAGCGATATCATGGAAAATATGTCCACCAAGGTTTGTGACGATACCTTTTGAAAAATGGGCGTTACCACGCCCACTTATAACAAAATTTCAGCAGGTACCTCAATAACGATGTAAGGAATGAGCAACAGTTTGTTGAACATATTGTCCTTGATATCACTAGCATCACCGTCAATAAATTTTGAAATCGGAAAATAACCACGACCGCCTCCCATATGACGGAAATTTGAAAAAAAAAATGCAAAAAATTTACTTTTTCAGTATTTATTGGAAGACATTGAGTAAAGTTTAATACTAGCTCCGATTTGAAAGAAAAAAACGGGGTTTTTATGAAATTATGGGCACCGCCCTTGCAAAAATACATCCCGAGGGTATATAAAAATCGGGTTCGCCCGAATTTAGCTGTTCTTACTTGTTTCTGACTAGTTTGGTGTTTCACTGCAGGGATAGAACATGACTGCATACACGCACAAATGTTTGAATGTAAGAATATGAACCCTGCAGAAATTGAGTGTTAAAAATAATGAAATAATGAAAAACTAGTTGAGTTTTTACCTTGAAATAAATATACCTATAGTATTTATATGTATATGCTTAATTTATGACAATTTTTTACTCCCAGCAAATTCTTTCATTTAAAAAAATTACACTTGCTCATTATTATATTTATTTTATTGCGCTTCAAAACTGCAAACTTAAAATTTCTCTGAAAAAAACCAAATTTTAAAGCTGTTTTAAATTTTTTTTTAGTTTTATTTAATGAACCAAAATCAAGGCCCTTCCATTTCATATAGACGACAGTGTGAACGCTGCAAACCATTATTTTCGGCTGTCGTTCTACCATAAAACCAATCGACCGGGCTGCTCAGAAGCCAGTCTGTTCTGAATGTCAAGAAAAGTGTTTTTTATTCTTACTGAAATGAATATAGTGAAACATTTTTGTTTTAATAAATAGTTTTTATTTTGATTCAAGGCAAGATGAAACAAATTCAACTACTGGGAGGCTTGGAAGATCTAATGACCTAGTGGCTCGAGTAGTGAAATATGCTCCACGTCCCAGGAAAGGTATTTTTCCATATACATACAAGTATACTCGTAGAAAAATTTTGCTTCAAAAGTAAAATTGACAAAATTCTTTAAATACAAAGAGAAGTCTCGCGAAGAAGTACCAAGCGTTAATAACACAAAGGACAGTAATTTTTACAGATTTTATAAAGACTCTAAAGACGTGGAGAATATGCTCAACAACCTTTCGACGAACGGTAGAACAATTAGCATTGGCGTTCAGACAATTGCAGTTTAGTTCGGGTTCAAGCCCCTCAATGAGTTTTTTTTGAAATTTTGGCTTTCGAGATTACCTACTAGTAAAAGGGTCCAGCTTTTTATTTTTTTTTTTTGAATATTTCTCATTTCGGCTTTTCTGTTTTCGTCCATTCTTTACATATTTATACTTCGCCCTATACAATGTCAAAGGCATGCTAGGAAAATCGCCCCATGTCGCACCTCAAAAAACGTGATTTGTGACTTTGTCGATTTAAGGTTACGTCTTAACTGCATTTTTAAGAGAAGATGGAGAGATGTAAGAGGGAGATGGACGTAAGCGAAGGCACCGAGAGAACTAAATGTTTCATGAATACCAAAACCACGAAAAGAATATCGCACGAAAATGGCGTTAACTGAATCATGGACAATTGCTCCACTAACTAATCATTTTAATTAAAATTGAGCTTAAGTCAAATCTTTTATAGAAGTAGAAGAAAAACGTATCTTAAAATTATTTATACTAAATTGAACATCGTCGAATAAATTAAGAACGAATTTTTTAACTCTCCTTAGTGGAAAAATTAAGTTTTTTAAATAGATATTAATTTTCCGACGGGGATTTTAAATAGCCTTGAGCGCGCGTTACTCATTACTTATGTTTCATCGCTTATATTCTTTAACGACTATGTAGCTACAGACACAGGCTGTCCACGTTCAGGAAAGGACATTAACCCATTGGCAAGTGTCCGAAACACCTGTTTGTACGTACGTTCACGTTTATATCGAGAAAATATACTAACGCTCCTAATAATAACATCTGTCGTAAAAAAAATGTTTAAAGAATATTTTTCTATAGTTATTTCAAACATGTAAGGAAAGCCGAATTCCAGGGAACTAGACTATTCTAACCCTCGTGATAAATTTTAGTTTTATAAGATTTTATAAAATGTGTGTATTATTAAACTATATTAAAGGACTTTTTGTCATTTCAAAAATAACTATGACTATGAAAACAAGTTTCTACATATTATTTAACCTTGGACATGCTGTTTTAGTCGAATGGACGCTCAAACCTTTCTGCGAACTTCAAGTAAGTTTTTTTTTTTCATTTATTGATAAATGCTTCAAGTAAGTTATTTGAGCAGGCTTGGTAGTCAAAACGATTAACAATGCATTTAGTGTGACTTTTTGATTTTGTTGAAAAAAATTTCAATAAAAAAAGATGACGAATTGACAGCCCTTGTCGAAAATATTTACGAAGAAAACAAAACAATTTACGTGAGAAGCTAAAATATATTAATAAAATTCTAAATTTCTACATATGTATCTAAAGCTTTTTTCCATATATTCCATAGCTTAATGGAATAAAGTGCCTAATGAAAGGAAAACCTAAAGATATGGTTTTCGCTCTTTTGTCCAATGACGTTGTAATGAATTTCAACCTTAAACTCACGGAAAAAAATATTAAAACCTTTTGCTAATTTGCTAATTTCTAGCCGCTTTAGAAAGGTAAGACGGCGGGCGAGCCCATAAAATGCGTGATTCTTAAAATATTTCAATTTTTTTTATAATTTTTAAGATACATAGATGCCTTTTGTATCGAAAATCATGACCTCGAGGAAGTTACCCACAAGGCCATTCAGGCGGTAAAAAAACAATGTTTTTACGAAGTATGTATGTAGAAGAAACTAAATCAAATTTTATTTAAAACGTGTAAGCCTACGTTAAAAATGAACTGAATTCCTGCTTAGTTTAAATAAAAATACATATGTAAATATATTTAATAAAAACTATACTAAAATGCGTTTTTTTTAAGTTAGAAAAGAGTAGGTATAAAATTAAGAAGTTTAAAAACAAATCGAGTTGTAAAAAAAGCAGTTTTAAAGTAGCTGGAAATAAATACATTTTATTGCAGTTGAAAAAAAAGTAATTTAAATGTTATTTCTTTCAAATATATTTGAAACTGGTTGAAATCAAGTGCAGAGTCGGATAATTGACTTGCTCCTAGGACATCGCCATGTTAAAAAAGTTAGTTGATGACAAGAAAATAGAATGAATTTAAACCACTTGTGGTTAGAAAAAAAGTACTTTTTAAATTTGATTTCCGACAGGGTCTCGATAATAAACAAATTGAACATTTTCTTCGAGCTTCAGACACTGATGCTGTAAAAACCTTTGTTTCTGGAACTGAAGCAGTTGACCTGAAATAATGAGGATGATCGGTATTTTTTTCGCGAAGTTATCGAATTTTCAAAAAAAAAACATGAATCAATAGAGCAAAATTGAGTTTTCAGACGAATTTTCAAAAATTCCCGCCACGAAAGAACTCAAAATCAAACAAAAAGAAAAATACGTGCCTCATGGATTTCGATGTCGAAACTATAAAAACAAATTTATTGAAAAAAAAGACCTAACTCTATCTGCCTGGACGATTTAAGATGAAATGACCGAATGTATTTTAACTGTTGTTTATTTCTTTTATAAATTCAAAGTTGGTATTAGTCGTTTGGATAACAAAGCCCGCAAACAGGGTCAAAAGAGCGAAGCACGTCCGGGGTTCAGGGTGTGAATTATATGTGTGCACGAAATTGGGTACAGATACTAACAAATGTAAAGTGTGACAAACACAGGGAATGCCACACCCATATTCAAAATTTTTATAAAGATCCCAAATTTTAGCGAAAACATTATTTTTCAAGAGTCGCTGAATTTCTACCTTTATTACTAATGAAATTTGACTTTAAATTGTTTTCCCGTTACTAAGTTATGCTTATTCACATTTATTTACAAAAAAATGTCACTTCTTTCACCGGAATTATAAAATCAAAAATATTTAAGTTTTCTTCTTACAAAAACGAATATATATTTTACGTGATTGAAAAATTGCATGACTATACATATAACTTTACGCAATTTTATGGCACACTTTGAATTAAGTAAAGCGTATACAATATTTCCTTTCAAATTGATTTTTATCGATATATTATTATTTATTGCCTTTACTGCCTTTACTGCTCATAAACTGTGCCGCATAATAAAGTTTTTTCTTCGCCCAGTTTGCATGCCGTTTCTAGTATATTAAAAATTACAAAAAGTTAGAAGGCAAAAAATAGTTACAACTCATGAGTGGAAGTTAATATGAAAATATGTTTATATTTATATATTTATGATAGAAAGTTGTCAGTATTTAAGAAAAAGGTTTTTGGAACTTCACTTGTCAGTGCAAAATTATATATATTTTTTTTCAATATGAATGTGAAGCCAATCCTTGTTCGGCTTTGTGACAGTAATAACTGTACACGGAATAAGTATTTAAGCAGCTTACAAGATAGTAAAATTTAAATATTCATAAAATATGGGTAGCCAGATCGCACACAGCAAAAAATACTGTCCCTCCCGTAACAGCTTTTTTTTTTCAACTTCGAAATTCGAAAATTCCATCAGGCAGGCGGGTGTTGCTCTACGTCACTCTTGCAAAACGTGCCTTTTTTTCTAAAAAAAAAAATATTCTCCGTTGATTTATACAATACGTATATTATTTTCATACTGTTCTGATATCTGATTTCGAGTTTAATTTGCTAAAATAATGGTAAAAAGAAACCTACTTAAAGTTTGTGTGAATCGCACTAAAATGTCCCAAACATCATTTTGAAATGCCTCATTAGGAATTATTATTTTTTAATGAAAAATCACTGTTGTTTTTGTGCAAGAACAAATTTATTTTTAGGATTTTAAATTGATCTTACATGTACAGAGTGCGTCCGTTAAATGAGGACATTATGATTTCAAAACTAACTAAAGCAACCCTTTACTAATTGTTATATTTGAATGCATTTTTTTTTTTGATAAAGTAATTAACTGCTAAACTAAAGATCTATTCAATAAAACCGTAATCTGCATCAATAACGGCTTCAGCTCTTTGCTAGAAACGACTGCATGCCCTAAGTAAGTGGTCTTTGTTGATGGTCTAATGGTTTAATGTTTATTTGTTTATTTGTTTATTTGTAAAAAAATAGTCTATGAATACATAATTTATTTTTACAGACTAACAACGAGTTGTACAAAGTTATTCAAAAATAGAATATAGCTTTTTCAAAAAGTCGTTTTTGCAGACTGAGAAATCTATATCTCTACTGCTTGCTATGCGATTATTGTGGTGAAGTTGTTTGTTAGTTTCCCTTTAAAAAATGCCCCAAACGTGATAATCCAAAGGATTCAGGTCAGGAGAGATAGGAGGCGAAATGTTTAGGGGGATGTGATCATACATATTTTCAAATAACCACTCTTACGTCGGCATGGCTTTATGAGAAGTAGCAGAACCCCGTTTCTAACACGTATAGCTTGCCATCACCCACGCTAAAATTTTAATGAAAACAGCTGCATTCAGTCCTTAAGGTAAGGAAGTGTGGAGCCATGCCATGTCTTTCACTGGTTAACACTACCAAAACCATGAAATTCCATACAACAGAACAACCTGTCGTTCATTCGGTTTATGTTTTTGATTCTGGTCACAATTTTTCAAATGATTGCGCACAGTACAAAAAATTGGCTATTTCTAGATCGTTGTGATTTGAGTGAATAGCGTCGATCACTGAATGCCGTTTCATTTTCTTGGCTAATTTATTCTTCCCCATTGCTTATCTTAAAAAAACAAAAAAAAACAAGTCAACACTTACTACGTATGGTCACATGTATGCATGTCCTCATTTAACTGGAACACCCTGTATATAAATAAAAAATGTTGCTCCCTACATGTAGTTTCTCAGATTTCGACTTAAATATAATTTGACCTAGTTGACTGTAGACCTAGTACAGATTTCATTCGAAGGGTTTTAAAGCTCTAAAGAAATTCCTTTACAATTTTGGAGTGGTTAATTTACCTACAATTTTGCGAAAAGTTTTTCTTACTTCAGCAAACATATTTTTTTTTTGTTTTTACACTAAATTTGTTGTTGTAACCATAGTAAAAGAAAATTTTACAAAGAAGAATCGAGAAAACGACTAAACGTAAATTTTTTATTTAATCCTTTCGACGTCTTCGGGCTTTCTATCCAACGGCGTGAACGTTCTGGGCATAAAGGTGGCTTCTTCCCATGGACGAGCTGATGGTGATTAACAAAATTTCCAAATAGTTATAGTGGTATATGCACGGTCGGGCCAGTCCGATGGCGCATTTTATGTAGAGACAGTGATTTCGCTTATATTTTGGAGACGTACGGTTCCGGACGTACAATGATTTCCAACTGCAATTCCGCAATTTTCTTTTCAAAAATAAAAAATCATTCCCGCGCATATGTGGATCTATTTTATTTTTAAGGTCTATTTTTATTGCGTGACTATCTCCGATTCGCATAAGCGACTTTCACTGCACGCTGCATTTCTACGATCTCATGCGTTTTCTACGTACGCCGAACATAGCCGAAAGGAAATAGGCAAAATTATTTGTGTCGATAGGCAAAATTATTTGTGTCGATAGGCAAAATTGTTTGTGTATGAGACAAACAAAAAAAAATCTACATTATGGGATAGACTTTTACTTTAAAGGAAAGTGCACTATTTGAAGATATATATTCATCATCCCGAATAAAAATCTAAATGTACATACTATAGTGGAATCGAACAAAACTTGAATGTGGTACATGATTAACAATTTTGAAATAGGTCTTTAAGATTGAATATGTAACAAAAAAAAGGTAATTTTCATTACTGCCCTAGCTATATGTTGTAGCTCACACCTCAGGTGATTTAAGATACGTCATAGATCACACCACTTACCACCCATACAACAGAAAAGGTATTTATTATTTCTGCTCTAGGCAACTTCTCACACTTCGCTAACAAGGCGCGAATAATTTGAGTATGACTTGAGTGAAATTCTTACTTGATATTTGAGTGTTATATCAGAGCAATATATTGGCATTAGGGTACTCCTCACACACCTATATGATATTAATGCATGTATTCCCTTTATCTCTTTTAATTACTACTTTCTCTTTATTTTCACCATTATAGATACATCTGACTGCCGAAAATCGGCACTCTTCGCAATAAAGCCGGCAAATCACTTCACAATACAAATTGGCGTCAGGCAGCACATTTTCAACACCATTATTGTGGCTTTCAGTCATCACCAGCACACATTTTTGGCAGCTCTCTAGCTTTTGATGTTGTTGTTTTTTTTTCTGACGATATCGTTTCGTGTCATTGGATTTGTTGTTGCTTTTACTACTGACATTGTCATTCATCAGAATGAAGCTTTAAATAATTAAAACAGTTTCTGATTACCTGCGTCATAAAATGACCAATGGTCCAGCAACTGGAGTGGTTCGAAAGTGTGAGCTTACGCGACAATAACAACAGCAAATTAAACAACACCTCAACAGCATTTCAATATGCGACACAGTTCGAGGGCAACACGATAGCCAAGCATGGCGAAGAAAAGTGCGATGAAGCACCTGATGGTATTACCCCAGCGCTGTTTTGATGTTTTTACGAACGAACGACGATTGCACGTAGTACTACAGCAAACTGGACGTGATGTGTGGTGGCATGTTACGGAGTGGCAACGTTAAGTAGACTTGTCTCTAATTAAACGACAAATAACAGTGCGAACAACAATGAGGAAGGTGGCGAGCAGCGAGCAGCGAGCACCGAACAGTAAACAGTGACAGTTGTTGTTTTCCCTTCTAAACAATTAGTAGGTAAAAAATAAAAAAGGAGTAAGAGTCAATCTCAGCTAACTGAGCATATGAGCGCTAATGGTATCATTTCAACTTGGGGGAGCTGCAAGGACCATTCACGGTAACTAAACGAAAGCATGGAAGTATACGGAATTACAGGATGTGACAGCATTGACCTTTTGTTGTGGCTGTTTTGACGGTGTAAGGATATTTTTTTCTTACTTTTTTTTATGATTCGTGTTTATAAAAATATCAGCAAAAAAGAGTATGGTAAGCTGGTAATTAGATAAATACAAATTATAATTATTTTAAAAATGTATACAGATGAAATGGTGAAAGTATATACTAAGAATATAATTCCAAATACAAATTTAATAATAATTACTAGATTCTAAGAGCAAATATTGGATGACATACTGTGCCAGGTTTGCTAAACTTTACCATTTGGAAGAATTGTATATATAAAGTCAAAAGAAGAAATAATCAACATAGTTAAGGTATAACATTTTTCTTTTTATACTTCGGTTATAAATAAAAAAACAAACACACAAAGAATAAGCAAATTCTTTACATTAGTTTTGAAACAGAGAACAAAAAAATTTCCTTAACAAATATAAATTTTTTATTATTTTTAGTAAGAAAAAAATATTTGCAAATAAATGTAAAATTCACTTTAAGCCTTCTTACCAAAAATGCAAAGGCCAAAGAAATTCAAAAACTTTCAACGCAAATTGCTTTGTTGCTAATTAATACAAATGGTTTGTTGCTTTACAATCGGCACTTTGAGCAACAAACTGCAAACGTTGAAAAGTTCGTAATAAGATGAAAAGAATTGCAAAAGTTTTCCCATTAGAAAGTTTTGCTTTCATATAGACACATGCTTTTTCGTAGTAAGTAGTTTTTCATACGCGAATTTTTGATGTTGTTTATTTCTTGTCTTTTTATATTTTTTTTTCTAAGTTGAATTCAACACATTTCATTTAACAATAAAATGTATCAAATGCAATTGTTTAAATTTTTCATACAAACCATTTTTTATTAAAAAAACAAAAAACATTTAGAAATTTTAAAGCTTACAAAATTCTTCGTACGTACTATTCTCTCTTGTTTGCTCTTCTCCAATTTTCTTGCCATTAAACAAAAGCTAACGCACCACTTCGTCTTTTGGTCACTTTGCTAAGCTATTTTTCAATTCCCATGAAAACAGTAAATGGAAAGTTTTCATTTGCACTTACGCGCTTGCAATGTATGCATGTAATTTGTTATTGTTTATGCTGTTATTATTGAAAATTATGTCGAAAGTTTACTCAATTTGCAGTTAACTTTCAGATTTTTCATAGTAAGTATATATTTTTGGAGGGTAATAATGTTTATATTCCAGTCTTATATTAAGTACAATAATGTTTGTTACTAATGGATAGTAAGAGCCGCGTGGTAGGAGGCGTATAAGTAACCAGAGGAATAAAATCAAAGAAATATATAAAATAAAGAGCATACATATAAAAACCGAAAATATTTGAAATTTAAAATTCATATAAATAAAATTTATAGAACCTAACAAACAGTAATTATAAAGCGGTCATCGGAACTTATAAAATAATGAAAAATATATTTTTTAACATAGAATAATAACTAATTAAATAATAATTAGGGAATTCACAAATGTCGTAAAGTTGTTCGGTCATAAACATTTTCGATAGTTCAAAATTTATTTAAATTTGTTTTTGTATTGAACAGTAAAAGGAACTTTTCAAGTTGTATGACTTTACAACACCTTGTGAATGCTTAATGTCTTTTTAATAAATTCCAAACAAATTTCTATAATTTCTTTATTAATGGTTTTTGAATGAGTCTGGCTGGTGGAAAACTAAATTTTAATTTTTCTATCTATGCGCATATAAAGACAAATATGAGCGGACCAAGTTTATTTTTAACCATTTTTTTTTGTAGTAAACATAAATTACATGCTTCGGTTTTCTTTAATATTATGCTGATATAAAACTTATAGAATAAAAAAAAAATTTCCGTTATGACTACTGGAACTTTTCTTTGCAATGGCCCTAAAGTTATAATTTATAAAATAGTAGTTTTCATTGGCAAATGTTTTAAATTGTTTTTATCAAATTATAAAAATATCGTAATTTACTGACAACTTACTACTGAAAAAGGTGCAATTAATGGATTTTTAATGAATAATATCGTTGTGTTCTTTAATATGGAATCTTCCAAAATATCAAACTTTTGCATTCTTGAAATTAATGCCAAACTGTATGTAAATATATGTATTTAAATAAATTAAAGCTATAGCAACTGTATTGTGGAACCCCATGACCTCGCATCAGTTATTTTTACTATAATATACATACATATCATATTCAACTGTAATATAGGGAAAGTAGTGAACAGAGAAAAATTCCGTGAACAGTTGTATTATAGACAAGGCAACTCTAGTATTTTCGTTAATATCCAGACTTCTTTAGAAATATAATCTTTGGTGACACTAAGCCATACGAGTATTATTAAATACATCTAACTCTCTGTCGGGTTTCCAGATATTGAATCGCGCTGACAAAACGCCAATGTACCTATGTGATTTTAATCTCCCAAACATTTCTTGGAATATGATTGATGGTCATATCGTACCTTCCATTAACAACGCCTTTCTGGAGGGGATGACTGAACTTTGTCTGAACCAGGTTAATACCCTACAAAACAAGTTGGGGATTTGGTTTTTGTTGACAACATGTACAGGGCCTCCTTAAATCGATGTGATCCATTGGTTTTACCTGAGGATGTATATCATCCTGCGATTGAATTGTCATACGAGATCATAAACGGAGAGCGGGTTTCTGGATCGAAAGCTTTTAATTCTAATGACAGCTTCGATTTTAGAAAAGCTAATTTTAAAAAACTAAACTGTGACTTATCTAAAATAACTTGGCCTTACTACAATGGCGATATTGAGCGTAATGTTTTGGACTTCAACAATACTTTATACAACTTATTTCTTAAACATGTACCTAAAGGTTCTTGTATTCGTGATGAATCAGCCCCTTTATGGTTCACTAAAGACCTGAGAACTTTAAAAAATAAAAAATCGCGTTCTTTTAAAATATATAAAAGCACTGGTCGTCATGTGGATTATCTTAATTATTCAGTCTTGCGACATAAATATCTAGAATTAAATAAAAACTGTTATGAAAAATACTTGAATAAAATGAAAATGAACATTATCCACGACCCGAAAGCTTTCTATGGTTTCGTTAATACTAAGCGCAGAGTAAATGCATTCCCTTCCGCAATGAAATATCAAAATACTGTGTCATGTGATAACGAGATTATTGCCAATCTATTTGCCCAGTTCTTTAAATCTAACTACACCCCTCAATTTAAATATAACTGTATTTCCTACCCATACAAGCTGAGCCCCAATAACTCTATTAATATTCCAGTCATATCATCAGATGATGTTTTTCATTATTTAATATCTTTAAAAGAATCATTCAAGTACGGCCCTGATATGATCCCGACATGTTTCCTAAAAAAATTTGCAAAGCACCTGTACCTGCCATTATCGAACTTGTGTAATTTGTCCCTCCAGCAAGGAGTTTTTCCGTCAATATGGAAACAGTCTTACATAATCCCCCTTCATAAATCTGGAAGCAGGTCTTCTATTGAAAACTATCGTGGTATAGCTAAACTCTCTTCTATCCCGAAGTTGTTTGAAGCTATTGTTACCAATCAAATGACTTATCCGATTTCCTCAATAATAGCAAATTGCCAACATGGCTTCTGTAAGGGCAAATCAACCATTACAAATTTACTTGAATTTACCACCCATGTTTCAAATGGGTTTAGGGAATGCATTGATACTGATGTTATATATACCGATTTTAGTAAAGCATTTGACAAAGTATGTCACTCTTTACTCATCCGTAAACTAGATCTGCTTGGTTTTCAACCTGGTATCCTCTGTTGGATGTCTTCTTATCTCTCCGGTAGGACGCAAAAGGTAGTTTTTAAAAATTTTCATTCTGGGATCATCGATGTTTCCTCGGGAGTTCCTCAGGGCAGCCACCTCGGACCGATTCTGTTCCTGCTATTCATAAACGACATTTCTACAGTAGTAAAGTATTCTAAAATATTGATGTACGCGGATGATGTTAAACTTTTTAAGACTTATGCCTCGGCTGAAGAAAGATCCTTGCTACAGCAAGATTTGGACAGCATAGTCAATTGGTGCAGCATTAATTATATGCCGCTGAACCTTAACAAATGTAAATTCATGTGCTTTTCTCGACGAACCATTCAGCCGGCCTCCTACAAAATAAATAACTACGTCCTAGAACATGTAAACAGTTTTGTTGACCTGGGTGTTGGTATGGATTGTAAACTCAATTTTAATTTTCATATTAGTTCCACAGTTAATAAAGCAAGGGGTGTACTGGCTTTTGTAAAGCGTTGGTCAAAGGAATTCCGCGACCCGTATATAACTAAAACACTTTTTACTTCATTAGTAAGACCAATACTGGAGTATGGTTCCATAGTTTGGAATCCTCGTTATCAGGTCCACTCAGACCAACTAGAGTCAATACAAAAACAATTCTTACTTTTTGCTTTGAGAAATCTTCGATGGGATTCGCCATACAATCTTCCCCCTTACACTAGTCGTTTAAAACTTATTAATCTTCCTACTCTTTCGAGTCGCAGAGAAATGTTAGGTATAATATTTCTGGTAAAATTAGTCAATGGATGGATCTCAAGTCCATTTCTTCTAGAGCAAATTAATTTTAATGTACCCTCCCGTGCAACGAGAAACTTTAAACCACTTTTCTTGAAACTATGCAGAACTAACTTTGAGTTGAATGAACCGTTTCGGGGTTTATGCCAAGACTTTAACAATCATTCCAGCACCTTTGATGTATCGGACTCACTTTTTATAATTAAAAGAACTATTCTATCCTCTCTTAATAACAGCTAACGATCCAATTTTCTTACTTTGCATTTCTCTAACTTTGTATTCGGCTGATGAATTCTTATTCTGTAGCTGAGCAGCTTGGGATCTCGACGCTTAACAAACTTTCTTCTGTCACGACTCGGCACCTAAGATTTGTATATTTAAAAAACATCCGTACGTTATGCGGATTTAGCCCCTCGTGCCGGTTGGGCGGGAAAGTGGGTTTCCGTTGGGTTAAAAAAAAAAAAAAAAAAACTAGATGCATAGCGAAACGGTAAGCAAAATAAATATCATTAAATCCGTCGTCAAGACACAAATGGAGAGACCTACAGTTTTGAGCGAACTGCGAATGGCGAATGTATTTTATGAGAAGCATAAATACCCCCGGAAGTTTGCCATTGCCAGCTGAGGTGTGACCTACTTAAAAAAAAACTCTTTCTATGATTAAGATTTTACTTGCCCTTGCTGTGATTCGAACCTCGAAACTCAGCGGCATATCGAGTTATAGCACGCACCGCTACCCACTTCACTACAGCGGACATATTGTAGTTAGGTTTTTAATAAATCATGATGATACTTTTTTAAAATTATGAACTTTTGATAAAAATAAATTCGAGTTTATCTGTAAATACCGTACCGTAAATATTACCAGTGATTTACATATATTTACAAAGTTTGACAAATAGTTAGTGCGTTTTCTATTTTGGATATTTTTCTTAATTAAAGTGCAGATAGTTCTTTAAGAAGAACCATGCACCTCAACCCAAGTTTTAAACTTTCTTTGATAAAAACGTACCAAACTTTCTAACGTTTCGATCATGAACGGAATATATTTTTAAATGGAATCAACTATAACGTGGTATATGTGATAACAAAATTTCAAGAAACTACTGATAATATTTTAGTGTGATTGACAGCCAAGCATCCAAACACACAAACCGTCAATATACTAAAGACATTAGGAGAAAACATCGAGAATCCAGAGAAAGCGTTAATTGAATGTCCGGCTTTAGGTCTTAAATTTACTATTTCCCATTATTTCTACAAGAAATATTCACCAAGAAATCTACTTAAATGAAGATGGTGTAACATATCAATATGTAAGCAGAATTCTTAAAGAGACTCTTCTAAAATATATGTACATATCTACACATTTTATTTTTTCCGTTTTTTTTCTGTTCTTATTGCATTCAAGGTGCCACTTTAAATACTTCTACGATCAATGAATGCTCATCGGCTGCTTTAAATAATTCAAATCTTCAACCAACAACCACAAACACCTCGCATTATACCAACTAAACCACCGACTAAAATTATCGACTCAACTTGCTTGAGCCGCTTAAGCGATACTTAAACACTCACCACCACCAACACTAATGCACACACACACACACACACAATATTGTAAAGCGATGAGGTTTTCACGGAACACACTTTAAAATAAATTTCTTTTGTGTGACTTTGTGCATCTTCAGTTGCCGCTTTTCTGCTTTTCTACTTTCGCCACTTCACCGATTTCTTGGCAACGCTCAAAAAAAGCGCCAAACCCATCGCTTCGTACTGCCTTCATAGCGGAAGGCTTTCCAAGCTCCTTTTGCGCTCCAGTTATTTTGCTGCTACAATTGCCGCGTATGTTTGCTTTATTGTTGTTGGTACACCGGCAACTTCGTCGTTTGCATAATGCGCAGGTGTCTACAGCTGCTTTGTGTGTGTGTGTGTGTGTGTGTGTGAGTGCATATTTTGTTTGCCGGTACTTGCGGTTATTTGTGTCTGTATTTACAGGTGTTTGTGTGCAGCTTTTGGCATAAAGCCACAGCAAATGCAACGCAGAAAAAAATCCTATGAAAATTCCAAGAGATTACACCTGCGAAAGGAGCATCTTCCGAAGTCATTGTTGTTATTTCCATTGCAGCCATACATACATACATACCTATTATTATTATTATTATTGCATGCTCTGCTTACACAAAAGTTTTTGTTGATTTTGGGTGATTTTATGGACCCAAAGCAAAGTGTTGACTGCCGCTTGTCTACCGTGGTTATGCATTACATAACCTCAATTTTTCGCATTCAACATCGAGTGGACCTGAACTCTTTCCTTTCTTAATCGGTGTTTTTTTTTCCTCCCCTTTTTGTAGTTAAATATTTTTATATATTTTTTGGCTCGGAAACGCAATGCCTTTGCCAAAAGGTAGCAAGCAGAGAAAATTTAATTTTTGTTCGGAGTCAGCATTTTAAAATTAATATTACTTGATCTTTTTTAGTTCCCGAATAAAAAAAAATTATTTTTAAATTTATGATTTCGTTTTTTTTTAAAACATGTTATTCAGCTGTTTTCTACATAATTTTCATTATATCGTTAATTTGAATAGTTGAGTTTAGGTTTAGTTCTACAATTTTACAATTTGTAAAAGGATTACTTTTATCAAAATGTTATTGCTTAACATACACCAAAACTGGACATTCAAAGGCGATTTTTCCAATGAAATTGTGATGATTCCATTTGGGCAGGTGGACTTAGGGTAAAAGAATTAATATACTACGATTCACTTGACTGAATAGAAGCACTGTTGTTGCAATCAATGAATGCTCTCAGCTTTCAAAATATTTTGAGGCCATGATTGTTTTGTGTATTTTTTGGAGATTTATCATTTAGTAACCCGTTAGAATCAGTATGTGCTTTTATCTTAATTCCATTAAAAAAATTCTAGTTATTTTCGTCATTTAAATAGGTGCAGTGATAGAAGCATCGCTGTGTGGACAAGTGCATTATTTTTATTTACAGGCAAGTGATCTAAATTACTACTTTTCATATTAAAAAGTTTTAAACCTTAGATTCAAAATGAAAGTGGGTCGAGGTTAAGCACTAACAGTTAAAGAGAACGCTTAAAAGTATGCCTATAAATTTAAAGAATTATAAAGATATGTCTAAAAGGAAAATAGCTAGCTAGTGACTTCTATGAAAATAAGTATATTATCCAGCTGGTAATCCATTGTAGAGGTCCAAATAATTTGGTGTTGCTCCAAAAGATGATAGGGCACTTTAGAACATAACAACACCCTTTCAGATATGATGACAGACGGAAAAACGTATAGCTCGCTTAAATTATTGGAAATTATTTAAACTTGGCTCTGTTATAGCCAGCAAGTAAGGTCAAAAGCGACAGACTATAAACAATTTTTGTTAGTTTCTTGGTAAAAAAATACAAATATTTTGCGGTATAATTCATTTTTTGCATGCTAAAAAAAATTTAATGGCGATACTTACTGTGTAATATTTTTTTTATCAATGAGTTCGAATGGCTAGGTCGTAGATTCAAAATTCGTACAGCGGTATCAGTGAACTTATTCGTGTCGCCATTTCGTAGACTTTTATATGAATTTGTTACGACATGTTTTGGTTTGTCGGAGAAGAGTATATAATTATAATTTATATATTAGAAAGGTGAGTATTAAAATTGATAAAACTGTTTTTTAAAGCAATTTACGTGAACTAAAAATTGCAACAGCTCGGTCGCTAAAATTGTTGCAGGAAAAGCTTGAATTTGGTGTGGGTTACGCCAAATCCCAAAAGGAGGAGGTGGACAACTTTTGGAAAACACAATAATAAACCCGGAAACCTAGATTTTGCATAGAAGTCCACTTTCGGATTTCGTTTTTCCTCGTCACTCATTGCCAAATTAATCCATAGATGGCATAGCCTTGACTGCAATATATTACAAACTTCTTTGAAAACTTGAAAAAAATGTTTATTGCGCATTTGAGTTTGGCAGCACTTTTTTCGAGTTCACACGGAATCAGCGATAGACATTTTTCGTATTCCTAGCAGAGGGTTGCATTCGTAACTTTCCTGCGATGGACTCAGCGATAGGCCTGTTTATATTATCTGATTCCTTTATGTGATATAACACAAGCTCTTTATTTTTAAATATGGAAAAATTCGGTTTGCTTTTGTTATTACAAAACTTTTATAAACAATAATATTAAAAATAAAAAATGATATTTAGAATATGAAAATAAAGGCATTCACTTATTAAAGTACAGCACGTATAGGAAGAAATTTGGTTGTTTTTTTTTTTGATAGGAAAAGATGCACTAGTACCGTGAGCTTCGTAAAACCATAAAAATAAAATTTAGAGTAAGAAGTTAAGCAAAAATATGCACACGAATATAGAAATTGTAGTTAAATGTTAATATTTTTAATCATAAAAAATATATTTTAGAAAATTAATAAGAAATTTGGAAATAACAAATCAGTTTTATAAGTCAAAAATCTTCGCAGGACTATATTTTCAGTAACACCGTCCTTCTTGTAAACATTCAAAACAAAATTTTATAACTAAAATATTAAAATATTTAAAAATCCGTGCAATCATTTTAACCTTAGAACCGTCCTTACCATTTTCAACGCATTGCCGTCTTTTAGGGAGTTGTACTCCCCAGTGTATTTGAATGCATGTTTGCACTGATATTATATATTTTAAATACATTTCTTTGCTAGTAATAGTTATATTATAAATACCATAACTTCACTTTATTCATGAAATTTAAATTACAGTACGTTAAACCCTTTCGATTCCGATAATCGGTGGGAACAATGATTTACTTTTATCAGTCACTAAAGTTCGGTTGAGGAGCCCAGCACCCCAAAGACGGATCTAAGGTTAAAAAAATATATTGAGATTTTATAAACCACTCGCACCGCCCGGTTTGTGCACTCAACAATATTCAATGTAGAACAAAAAAAGAATAAATTTAGTTAGCTCTCCACATTAAATCGTTATACATCTTTTAAGTTTCTGCCTACTCTTTCAATTTCACATTATTTCTCACAATATTTATTATTATGCTACGCCGTACTTCAACCGTCGACTGAATCGTAGATCATAGAAATTCAAATATATTCAAATCCTCGCAGTACGAGTAGTAATGCGCCTAAGGACTTACCAAATGCATCAAATGCGTTCACTTGAGCTATGCTCATATGTAAATATGTATGCATATACGTACAGGGTGGCGCAAGAATAGTGATACAAAAACAAAACGAAATAACTTTTTTTCTGTGTTAGTAATCGTCCCTACATTTTTATTTATTTGGCAGGTTATTTTTAAAATTTTTTAAAAATGAATGCTTGGGATACCGAAAAGAGGATTTGGATGGTGTAGCGGTACCATGCTTTGCAGTCCGTCATTTCCGTCCAAAGGGAATTCAGACGGGAGTTTGGCGGAACTCCCCTGAGCAGGCGGATCCATATGAACTTGGTAAACATGTTTGCCGAATCTGGAAGCATCACAAGAAGACCGTACCATCGAGATCTGTATGTTCGTGTTCAACCCACAATCGTCAATTCAGGCAAATCCAAGAGTTTCGACTCGAAACTTATCGGCGCAACTTGGTGTTAGCAGACGGTCATTACAACGGATAACTCACAATGACTCAAACCAGTTTCCGTACAAAGTTCCAATTACAAGCCAGTTAAACCCTCTAGATTTGTCTATTTGCCTGGAATTTTGCCAAAAACTTATTGATTGGCCGAAGAAAACAATAACTTGATAACTTGCCTGTTTATGTCTGATGAGGCCCATTTTGATCTAAACGGAATGTAAGCAAGCAAAATTGCCGTATATGGAGTGAATCAAATCCAGAAATAATCCATGTGATGGAACATCATCTAGAACGAGAAACTGTGTGGTGCGCAGTTTCATAAAGGTGCATTGTCGGTGTAACAGTAACTGTCAATGGCCACCGTCATATAAAGATGCTGAAGTAGTTTTTTACCAGAACTGCGCCGAAAACGTACTACTTTCAAAAGCATTTGGTTCCAGCAAGATGGAGCAACTCCACACATAGCCAGCCCGGTTATTGCGAAGCTTCAACGAAAATTTCAAAACAAATTAGTATTCACAAAATCCACTTTCCGCTGGCCCCCAAGGTCACCTAACCTGACTGCAATTGACTTTTTTAAGAGGTTATGTCAAGCAAGAGGTTTACAAAATAAAACCAAGAAATTTGACTGAATTGAAACAGTCCATTAATTCTATAATTGAGGCCTTCAGGCCGTAATGAATAATTTTCTAATTAGGTGTCGCGTATGCGCGAAGATGAGCATGGAGATCTTTTACTCTGTACCATCTTTAAAAATAATTAATTGTATAAATTCATTGATTAAAAAACAGTTATTTAAATTTCTTATTGTAGCACAATTGGTGCGCCACCCTGTAAATTATTGAAATTCAAATATATTCAAATCCTTGCAATAATAATGCGCCTAAGGACTTACCAAATGCATCAAATGCGTTCACATATATGTTATGTATATTCATACATGCACCCAGTACACAGTGCATAGTGTTGTATATACTCGACATATATTTATTTATGTGTGATCGTAGGAGTTGCGCCTTAAAGTAGACTTTCGATTTCGTGTAAATTTTCATAAGGCACTTTCCACACCCAAACATAGGATTGCAATACTGAGCAGCTACTATAAATCGCTTGCGACGTATTCCGGCGTTTGAGTGTCTTTCGTTGGATTACACTAAAATACAAACAAACACAGTCCACGTCCTTCTGCTCCACATTTTGACATACACTCTACGGATACTATCCCTTCTGTAATGTCTTCTTCGCGCAAATGCGATTGCTTGCAATAAGAACAACTGGCAAATCAGCTGCCACACATCCTTGCATGGAACGCGTACTTCCACGCCCACGCGCATATAAATTCGTCTGTGTGCGCCTCTCTTGAAAAGGAAAGATACTGCAAAGTAGCTTAATACTTTACGTTCGCAATGAAATCCTTTTTATGATGCCATTATCCTTGTTGTTATGCCTGTTCAACACAGGCTTTACGGTTGTATGGCATTTTGGTGGCTATGCACATTCATCTTGTAAATATATGTACGTTTGTGTGTACATATATGTAAAGTATGTGTATTAAATATTTGTATGCCTGCGATATTGCTTTTGAATAAACTTGGCAATAAACACATTTATGACACTCACTCGTATAACTCACACACACACACGCGCGCCTGCATAGACGAACGGAAATGATTGGCACACATAGCGTTAAAGCGTTTTGTTGATTCAATTAAACCGTTTATTGTCAATGAACTGAACGGCGATTTCTAGCGCTATGTTGCAAAGCAAATGTTAAATATTGAATTCATGGAATCGACAGCTTTTTGATAAAACTATTATTTGTCTTCATTATATGCATTTTTTTTATTGTTTTAATAATCATCATTATCAGCCGATGTGTCATATTCTTATAGATTTAAGGTTTCGGTTCTGATATATGTATAATAAAGTGAACAATGAAATCGTGGAATATTTTTGCAGCACTCGCAAAGATTTTTGTTAAAAAAAAAATTTTTCTTGTACATATGTATGTATATATGTATGTACGTCTTGCCATAAAAATTTTAGAGCCACAAATTAAAACATGTCTACTTTTTTTTTTGGTATTTCCATTCTAATATTTTTTAATTAATAATAGTTCATATTTGTTGGAACGATTTTCTGTCATCCCTTGTCAAGTTTGGTTAGGAGACGAACCGGCCATGTTCAGTGTCAATTTTCGTTCGTCAATTTTTCAAACGTTTTGAAATAAAATTGTTAAATTTTTTTACTATTTTTTTTTTAATCTAAAGCTTAATTTAAGTACAATAAAATCCAAACTCCAAGTAACTACAAATTACCATTGTTTTTTAACAATTTTATACGCAAGAAAGTATGGAAAAACTGTGTATTTACTACTGCTTCAAAATTGTCAAAAATCAACGGCATTATTTAGTCACATGAAATGTGTAAGTTGTTGTACTAACATTAAATGGGTTTGTAGAGTGTATACTTTGTTTTCACTTAAAAGAAATTAATAAAGGAAATAAAAGAAAAACAAGTTAGAAAAGCTAAATTCAAGAAAAACCGATTTTTATATACCCTCTCAATGTATTTTTGTTGGGCGGTGCCCCGTTTCTTTGTTTCAAATCGTAGCTAGTATTAAACTTTACTCAATTTCTTCCAATAAATACTGAAAAAGTAAATTTTTTGCATTTTTTTTTTAAATTTCCGTTATATGGGAGGTGGGCGTGGTTATGGTCCGATTTCAAAAATTATTGACTGGATGCTAGTGATATCAAGGACGATATGTTCACCAAATTTTGTGACGATACCTTACATCGTTATTGAGAAACCTACAGACATTTTTTTATAAGTCGGCGTGGTAACGCCCATTTTTAAAAATTTCATAAAAATCAAGTTTCTTAATTGACTATTTCTATAAATATCAAATTTTAATTAATATGTTCCAATAGATAAAGAAAAAATGAAATTTTTGCATTTTTCAAAATTCTCGTTATATGGGAGGTGGGCGAGGTTATGGTCCGATTTTTCAAAATTTTAACGATGATAACAGCGTTGTTGAGAAAAATTTGTTCACCAAATTTTGTTATTGAGATACAGATATTTTTTCTAAGTGGGCGTGGCAACGCCCATTTTTTTAAATTTCATAAATACAAAATTTCTTAGTTAAAAATCTCTTCAAATACCGAATTTCACTCAATTTGTTTCAATAGATACCGAAAAAATGAAGTTTTTGCATTTTCCAAAATTCCGTTACATAGAAGGTTGGCGTGGTTATTAACCGATCTTGACCATTTTCAATACCAACCTACCAATCTATCTCTATTATTTTTTGCTGTTACAAACAAGCGTTATGCGAACAAAGTTATAATACCCTTGTGTACAAGTACGTTCGGGAATAATAAATAGTTAAAACTTGTAGGTTTCGTATAGCTTATGGAATATATACTTTTCGCGCTTATTATATAATATAGTTATTTGCATTATTAAATACATATTCAAAACAAAGAACAATACGTGGAAATCTTAATAAGAATTTAGGTTGAAAATTTATACTGTTTAATATTTATTTATTTGAATTCGTGCAACACGTAATTTTTTCCTTAGACGCAACAATATGTGAGCCAACATAGATTTTCTAAGTTTAATCCACACACTTGAAGATAATTATTTGTTAATTGTCAAGAAAGGATTGCCTCGTTAATCGTCAACGCAAATGCTATTTCGCAATTTTCGACCACTTTTTGCAGAATTTAGGGTTCGTATGTCAGCAATAACGTGCCGAATGTGCTCTTCTAAGGCGTCAGTCGTCTCGGGATTTTCTACGTAGACAAGCGACTGCACATAAACCCACAAAAAACCCACGACGCGAGATAATGCGCTCTCCAAAAATTTCCTTCAATAAATTAATTGAAGCATGTTCGCGAATAACGTTGTAAGCGACAAATTGCAAAATGTTCAGGAAATGAAATAAACGTTTAAAGCTTAAAGTTTTATCTATTTTGGATTTTTTTTTTAATTTTCAATAGAAATCTGTCTATTTAGTATGAATAAATTGAAATAAATAATTAATAAAATAGGTACACGAATAAAATAAGCGAAATTAAACTTTTAAAATGGAAAAACGTTTTATATCCAAAATTAAATGGATGTTAAAACGTTATTCCACTAAGCATAGCATATAGTATAATGGCGTTTGAAACGTTTTTCCATCAACGTATTTGGAAAGTTAAGTTTTCAAAATCCAAACAATTTTATATCAGTAGTACAAACAAACAAAGAAGGTTATAAACAAAACGGAAAATCTTTAATTTCATATAAATTTAAACGATATTTACACAAAATGTAATTCACGACGGATATATAGTAAATAGTATATAGTATCAATATATGTACTTGTTTTAACTTTCATGGCAACTGTTTATAAAACTCTGCATAGTTTTCTGGTAAATACGACGCCATTGCCAGAAGATCCTTCTTATTACTTATTTTTATTGGATCATTCCTGAGCATTGGCAAAGTATAACTCGCATAATTTTTATTTTTTTTTGAGCGCAAATTGTAAGAAGTCCATGATTCTGCTATGTAATGCTGCTGACGGATTCTAAGTGTGTTTGGATCGTCTATAGAAATGTGTATCCACTTTGCAGTAGTTATTTTGCCCAAAGGACTTCTATATAAATTTTTGACTAGCATCTCGAAGTTTTTAAATTAAAGTGGAGCCGTTTGATGAACTTTGAATGGATTCGAAGGCCTTGCAAATTGAATCGTTTGACACACATCTGCTGGTGTATAAAGTTGAGCTCTTTTTATTTTTTTAGATAAGTGCAAAATCCCGGTCCCAAGGCAAAAAGCTGTGCCCGAAGTAAGAATTTTTTGATTCACTTCAGAAAAGTATTTATTCAGAAGGCTGTGGCACAAAGCAATCATAGTCCAATTGTTATTTTGTGCAACGCATCTATCGGACCATATAATCAAATTTCTAATTTGATCATTTTCCAGAATACTGAATTTTGATGCAATGTGTTTCCAAATACATGAAGCTATTTCAGCAGCTCCTCTTTTAGCAATCGTTTCGTGCCATGTATACATATCGACCGTATTTTTAACGATACTATGGACAGCAAAATTATAATTAGAATACTGCCGCTAATAAAATACATCAGAATGTGTGAGGTTCGGTGTGAAAATAACTTGCTGCATATCGACACATATGACAACTGTATTTGGTGAATTTTTACCAGCGTTGGAAATATCTCTAAGTTGCGCATATGCTTTATCTGCTTGCTCGTGATGAGCTGTTGCCAAGTTTTGAATATTTTCAAATCGTTCCGTATCAGCAGCGGCAATCATATATATATGTGTTGTACGAAATTTGGGTATCCGTATATTTAACTTTGTATAACTCGAACATTGTTTTAATATTTAAATTGGGGTTAAGACAAGTTTATTGAGATGTTGAACGACTATAGTGGCTTTCTTGGCTGGGAAAGCTTACTATGTGTTTATCAACGCTCAGTTTTTCCTGTTCTATGATTTTGTGGGGACGATTTTCATGTTTTCCGCGATGATCATCAATGTTTTTACCATGTTTAATTTTTTCAACCAAAATTTGTACTCTGCGCTGCGTTATCTATATTTTGAAGTAAAATGTAAACATCAACGAAAAACAACAATAAGACAATATTTACCTGAAATGTGTGACAAAACATTTTTTGCACACTCTCTCTCTTTTTCCGTTGAAAGCACCAAAATATAAGATACTGTTGTATTTCGTATAGAACTTCCCTCGTCAACTCTTCTCCTCTTAGGCTCGCTCAATAGAAGAAGAGAGGATAAAAGTAAACATTGCTCGTTGAAATTTTTGCTATAAAAGTTATCAAAAAGGTTCTTCATTTGTTCATCATCAAGTTTTTGACAATGAAAACTATAATGGCAATCAAAAACCTATAAAAAAATAGTTCAAAATGTATATGAAATAAAAATTATGTACTTAAAATGTTTTTCCACTATACCTGCTTTGGGACATTTTTTGCTGGTATAACTTGTTTTTTTTTCTATTAATATAAGATTTTCCACTAATCATTTATTATTGATATCTTTCCAGTTTTTTAAATTTATTTTTCTTTTCGAGCCTCTAACACACTTATCAAGCACACGAGAACACTCACTTTTTGCCATTGTACACACAATAAATAAGTCAGTTGAAACGTTATTCCACTGAGTGCTTGTATTAAAATACGATTTGAATAAGAACAAATGCAATAATTTGCCAAATTTTGATTTGAAATGATAAGAGAGACCCATTATAACGGTAATCTGCAAAAAAAAATTGTTTTGAAAAAATTGTCGCTTACAACGTTATTCGCGAACATGCTTCAATTGTTTCCTAAAAAACAAAAACTTTAATATCTTTTATTAAAACTTGCCTCAAGAGAAAGGTTTTCCCATCAATATACTTTTCAAGTTATCCGAATATACTATATTACATTTGCCAATTTCAATGTACCAAAATTCAACTGAAGCACTAATGGTTGGGTCATTTTTTTCTTAGACAATAAAGTAAATGTTGTAAATGAGTGCGAAGGCATTTTGAGAGAGCGCATAAAACATCAAAAAATTTGCTAATATGACTTTTTCCATTTAAAAATCGACCACCTAGCAGTTTCTAAGAATGAATGAATGCATACTGGAGTTCAGTTTTTGTATGAGTTTATTTTACGGTAAACAAATTTTAGTATAAATTTCAACACAAATATTATTTTCGCGATCTTTTTTGACAATGTATATATGCGTCGGCATACTGATGAAGATTGTCATAACCATAAACAAGCAAAGTTTCAGTTTTTTCCATCGTTACAAAATAAATCTTCAAAAAAAACAAACGAAGACATTCAGCAACAGCTCCTGATGTGTAGCCACAAACCGGATATGAGTGGTAATATTATTTGGTCGTCATATTTACGAGTGCATTTAATGGTATTTATCTTTGCTTTTCTCACACTCATGCAGCATTGTATATTTTTGTGACATTTTTCAGCACACACACGCCAACGGTAAAGCGATAATAAACATATTTGGTTGGAGTGCAAATAGTACATGTGAAATAGCATGAGAGGAAATTGAATTTCTCACATACTCAGTAAAAGAAAGGGTGAAGGGTTAGCAGAATGCTTGTTTATTTGCTAGGAAATTTGATTAAGTTTAAATAAGTAAATAGTATTATAAATAACTGAGTAAGTTGACAAGTGTGTACATATATACAAATAACTAATACCAAAAACGAGTGTAAACATTGGCCGAAAGCTCTGTACATTCGCAATACTACATTACTCATACGCCCCGGATGTCAGCAGACCGAAGTCATTGCTGCTTTAACGCTTTCTCCTACTTCTCTTTACCAGCTGGCACTGCAATCGCATTTGATGTTGTTCTTATTATTGCCTCACTGACCAATGTTGTTTTGGTTGTGGACAACTAGCAATTCTGTTTTCGCCTTTGTCTAAATTTGTGCGGGTGTGTGTGTTTGTTGGTCTGCGGTTTGTTAATGCCTGTCCTCGACGATTTTCGGTTACTTTGCGACAACAACCAAACTTAAATGACTGACGCTACTCGCACCAACTTTTAATGCATCTACAATATGTTTGATTTGTTGTTGCTGCATTTAGACTGAAACTCTATGTTAGAGTTACTTTATTCTAGCAACAGCAGCCGCAGCAGCAGCAGCAACAACAAATGTAAACGTTCGGTTTCGATTTCGATTTCGCATGCAATTTGCGGTTCATTGATTCGGAAGTTTTCCCATTTAACTTAAGCCTCTTTAACAAATAATTCTATGACCAAAATTATTGTACACTTTGTATGCATACACATTGCTGTATTTACTATGTGTTTGCGTGTGTGGAAGGAGGCAGAAATATGGCTATTGTTTCAACATCCATAAGTTTATAGTTATTAAGTTATATATTCCAATTCAGTGCTGCCATTTGCTTGGTTAGTTCACCTGGTTGATAACGCGGAGTCTATTAAATACTTATGCAGTTGCTGGGTAAAAGTGTTTGTCTACAATTACATACATACTCAATTGGTAGCGCTTCATTGTCCAAATGTTCAATTCAATGTGACTTTATAGTACTTTGTACATTTTGATTACTACGAATATAGTTTTGATTCATACGTGTTCGTTGTAATTATTATAACTCATTATAATTTTCCATCATCTTATAGCTGTGTTAATAATGTCTAAGTAATGAAAGCTATTCATATTACACTTTATTGTTTATCTGCTTGAAGAGTCACTAATCTATCTATCTTCTATACATATACTCTGAAAAGCGGCGCTTAGTTTGACTCAACTACAATAGCTACAGATATGTACATATCAAAGGAAAGGTCTTGTCAAGACCGTCTTAATGTGGACATATGCACAAAATTATATGTTAGTTCCAGATATATTTGCGTGAAAATATATTAAAATTTTCATATTGTTTTTTTATTTTAATTGATCTTAAACAAAAACGTAAAATCGTTGAGTCAAGCACAACCGATTATCGGGGGTTACATGCTAGCATATATCTTAATTCATCAAACAAATTTTAAATGATTATTAACATAAACACAATTTTTCAAAAGGTGCCTTCATTTCTGAAACATTTATTTAAAATTAATGCTTTCTTTACTTTTTTAAAGTCTTAAATACAACAGTAATTTATTTTAACAAGCCTGAGTTCCTGAAGACGATCTCAATTTAAAATCAATTATTGAAATTTTATTTAATAATACGGTCATTAACTGATTGTTTTTAATTACGATAACAAAAATAATAATAAATCACAATTTTGTATACTTAAACTAAAAGTCCATATTTGAGAATAGTATTAATTGATGTCTTTTGTTGATTATTCAGTTGATAGATTATTAAATATTTACAGAATCTCTGATTAGTGTTGGAAAAATGCCAAGTAATTTTCCAGCCAACGAAGTTAAAGAGCCAATTAGGGCTTTTAATATAAAGTAAAACGTGAAGAAAATATTCTAATTACCTCTAACTTGAAAGCTTAGACGATCATATTATTTAATTGGGTACTGGTTTTTTCAGCACACATCGAGTGCACTAAAGTTTTATGGATTAAAACATTTAAGAAAACCAAAGCCTCAAACAAAATATAAAATTTTCATGTAATGGAACAAATGAAAAAAATTCCATATTATTTTTAAAGAAGAGAATTTTAAATCACTTATATGCCTTTTTGCCTATTTCGCCTATTATCACCGTTTTCGCCAAATAATTAATTTCTTTTTGGATGGCCACTTGAAACTTGTATTTCACTATGCTAACATTACTAACTACGAGTATATATTCAAAACAATTCTTAGCTAGAAGGTAGAAATTTTGAGGATTTTTCTGAATTTATACTAAAAAATTTTGGCTCAAAAAGCTTCTTAAGCATTCCATAGAATTTTGTTTAATTTTTAAAAAAGTTTAAAGTTTGGCTTTTTGATTCTTCTTAAGGAAAAAAATAATAATTTAATCCAAAAAATATTAAAATAAGATATATTAAAATTAAACTGTCTATAAATCCGAGAGTATATGTAAATATGTGTTTGTTGTCTTCCGTTCTGCTTGGTTTCGATCAGGAGCCAAAAATTACAGTTATTGATTAAAAAGTCGTTCGAAATTTCCAAAAATTCATTTGAAGAAAAAGTTCGTGAATAAAATTAATTTATTTTTATTTAAAGAATAAAATTGACAGTTACTTTACAGTTTCCTGATTTTAAATGCCCCATGATTAAAGTTATCAAAAGGTTTATAAGTCAGCAAAAAAAGCAATTGATGACTTTTATTTAAGAAAATCATAAATCAAAATTATTTGGGGATTTGTATTTCATAACATTTATCTCTTGGAATCACACGTTCACTTAATAAGTAGCAAAGTAAGATACCAAATTTTGAAGAATGACTTATTTTTGCTGCTGACTTTTAAATTAAAAGTCTTCGATAACTGTCATGAGACAAATGAAATAAAGTCAAAAATTTATTATATACATATGTACATATGTGTGTACTTAAATAAAATATAAACGTTATTTAAATTTTTTGATTATTTCAAGAGAAATCATAAAAATTTATTTTTATATTGGTAAAGCAAAAACTGAAAAAACAAATATTTTTTTAATATATGTATTTAAAGTACAAATTGCAGAAAAATATGAAATATCGATTTCTAAAATAGAAATCGTAACTGTCACTACGCCTGATTCCAAAAAGTGAATGCATTTTTAAAAGAAGCCAGCACACTAAATTTACGTCAAATAAGTCAAAAATTTTAAAAACAAATTCAAAACTAGCTGGAATCTGCAATTTTAAACAGTATCTTTAATAAAAAATATTACTTTAAAAATAATGAAATATATAAGACGTTTTTCATAGCAGAAAACCATCGGAGATTTGCCATTGCCTGCCAAGCGGTGGCCGCTATTAGAAATAACTTTTTATATAATTTAGATTTTACTTGCCCTGGCTGAGATTCGATCACCGAACTCAGCGGCATATCGAGTTATAGCACACACTAGACCACATTTTTTTTAAATGTATGAATATATATTTTCCAATGACAGATTTTTTACCAAAAATTATTGACAACACCGGTTATAATACCTATATTTTTTGTTTATTTTTAAACTATTTGAATGACAAGTTTCCATCTGAATTGAAAAACAAATTCCATTGATTACAAATTTGGAGACCATTAAAACTATTAAACATTGTAATTGTCTAATGCGTCTATAATGACCATAATTAAAATGTATCTGCCCCGAAGAACTATGGATTTACTATACACACATTTTTGCAGCGAAGATTTTGTGTCATTTAATCTAAAAACACGCTTTTGAAACTGCAGGAATAATGCCAGTAATACCAGGTGTTCAAACTTAATCATAAAATTTACAGTAAAATACAAGATTGCACTTGCTCGTTAGGAATATTTTATTTTAAATCAGTAAAGACCAAGAACAGTTTAACTTAATTTCGTTTTATTGACAACGAAAAACCTTGTTATAATTTTCGCTTACTCGGCACAACGTGGCATCAACAGAAATTTTAAAGTGTGAAAAATTTTATTTTTTAATAATTGACAAATTTATTGAGCACGAGGCCAGTTTTTTGAAGATTTTATTTGGAAAAACTGTTGTTGCTCAAAAATTTTGTCAATTATTCAATATATATGTAAAGCCAATAAATACGAAAAATTTTCCTTTTTTAAATAAAACAATATTCTTTATTTTAAAATGTATATTCGTGCTGTGTAAAATCTTTGATTGTTTCCATTTAAAATATCCAGCTAAATACCTTTTCAAACTGTACTTACACACTTTTAAATTTGCCACCACTTCATAAAACCGCTTCAAAGTGGCGAATATGCTTTACGATAACTCAAATGGCTTTTCAATCATTGTTCATGGCTTTATATTCCATTTACAATTAAGTAGAAGTTGAAGTAAGTAAGAGCATATAAACAACGCATTACGCATCAAACTCCTACTTACACCCATCATCGTGCTGACCGATGCCAACGCCACCGCCAAATAATCTGCCTTTAATGCCACCTCATTACTGTTAATTGATTTCAATTAAATCAGACACACAACGAGTTTCAATGTAAACTGTGCGCCAAGCAGGCCAGCAATCAGATATACGTATGTAGTTATATATGTACGAGTATGTGTGTGGGTATGTGCTCTCATCAGAGCAGACGAACGATAACAGAGCAGACAGAAACCCGAAAATACAAAAACAACAACAAGTAATATTAAAAGCTACAATAACCATTAACAGGAACAACAAAAAATGAGCAAACAACCGCTTGAAAAACAACACGAACAGGAAGCCGGAAATGTTTATAAATAAAACAAACAAGCTGTGTTCGTGTGGCAAGTAGCATTGGTGGGGAGGATTCTTTAATGTGCTGGACAGTCAGCTACAGAATTGAAATAACTACAAGTAAACGCGTTTGGACTTACAGTAATAACAAAAATAAAGAGGGACATAGCAAGCGATGGCAGAAGAAAAATTCAAAGCAAACGCAATTGAAGTAACCATGTGGTAAAGAATTGAGTACTCTTCCTTAGAGCACTGCAGTTACTCGTATTCGGATACAAAAGAAGTCACTAGTTGCGTCAATAGTTCACTCGACAGACAGTAATAAATATAATTGTGTTAAGGTTGTATTGGAAATTTTTTTTAAATATGTTACATGATGCATTAATGTAAGGTGTTGTACGTTGGCAACTTCTCGCTCTTATTCGGCCAAATTTGACTCCCTTAGAAATAGTGTTCCTCTTTTGCTAAATTTCTCAATAGGCTTCGTAAAAAAACAGTAAAAAGTTTAGCTTTTCAGACAAAATAAAAAGTAGACATCAATGACTAATTTGGCATTTTGCGTTATTCTAATTTAATGAAAATGGTTTTTCTGATTACGAGAATTTGGAAAATACCGATAGAATTATTTGGCGGGTTATATTATGTGCAAACTGGGCCTGGCTGAACATGTTAGTCAGGATCGATCCTATATATGTATGGGTAGACGAAATCAAACCCTCACGCAATTTTCTCTCGATCATAGTGAATAGCACCTTTGTTCAAACGTGCTTAAGATTTTTGGACAGCTTGCTAAGCTTAAGCGTAGAGTATAGTCTCAGCACAGAAGTGAACAAGCTGTTTTTCAAAATCCGAAAGCATTTTCGTATAATAGAGCTAAATAAGAAGCTGAAGCGCTAGTGCCTCAGTGCGATAAGTATTTCATCGTCATTTTGTAGATGGACTCCTTTTGTTCTTTTAATGTATGTGCATAAATGCATACTTTAGTTTGTTTCAAAGATCTGTTTGAACGCTTTAAAAATATAAAAAGTTGTAGTGAATATTTTGCGGTTATCCATAGTTGAAAAGCTCTCAAATAAACTGTTGTTTTTTATACTGGTAATGACATCACGTTGATAAAGTATACAATTTCGGGGTATTTTTCCAATAAGGGGTATTATTTTCTTCCTATTTTTCGTTTGCTTCCAAGATACTACGTTGAGCTAAGCAGTTGTCATTTAGTAGTCAATTGCGTACAGAACCTGTAATAATTGAATCATGAATATGTTATGCAAGTATAGTATATTATTTTATAGTCATATATTATTTTTTGTGATGTTAGCCATGGCAAATTCAACAGGTAGCAGCATGGGAAAATCCTATATATTTTGTTGTTGCTTGAAACCTCTAAAGTGTCAACCTACAAATTTTAAAATTTGCGGCTTATAAAAACGGCAGCTTGTTTTGAAAATATTTATGTACACAAAGTAAAAGGCAAGGTAGTTTAGGGGTCTCATAAAATGTGCCTTGGTGCATAATTTAGTGAATTTATTTTGAGACATTTTTATGCCAACTGGTCTAAATATGTGACGTTCGTTTCAATTTAATTCTTAGCTTGCTTACTGAATTTCAAACTTTATGTGTTTAAAATTGTAGAGTAGAAGTTGGTAATGTGGTGCACTCTTTTTTGAATAGCTCGTATTTTTCAACTGAATACAACGAATATTCATCCATTTCTTGATTACATTTACGTAAAACAACAGTTTTGTGCAAGAAATCTTCTTGGTGTAAATTAAAAAAAATGCCCAACATATTACCCTCATTGAAATTTGTGGGGACATGTGGTGCATTATTTTTCGAGTGTAGTAAAGGTACCAGAATGTTATAATTATTGGTTTAACGTAATAAAGTAAACCATTATTATGTATCTATTTATTATTCTAAAGTTAATACAAGTAGAAAGTTGTATATATAAGTTATATCTATATAAATTAGTTTGAAGTTAAGAAACACAGTTTGAAATAAAAAAATTAAAAGAAGTAAAATTAGGCTATTTGCTAGATGAAATATAAAAAAAAGAGACTTGATAAATGCACAACAAATAATTTTCATGAAAAAAAAAATTTTTTTTTAAATCTCAATTTATTTTTAAAAAAATTTGAATACTGAAACATAAAATTCGTTCGAAAACGCTAAATATAACAGCACTTTGTATTAAAAAAATATAAATATATTCAATTTACTTCACTTTTTATAGTACACGACATTACAACACATCAAATGCACCACATTTCCCGGTCATTTTCAGGTTAACTTCAATAACTCGTTAAAAACACAATTCCTTCAAAAATAAACAAATTCTTTTTTTCACACGATTGCTAATATTGTATGCATAAGCTCCGTTGGTCACCGGGCACCTACCTTACCAACGGCTAGTTAATCATTTCATTTCTTTTGTCTAAAAAGCCAGTTCACCACATTACCCCAGGTACCACATTGCTCTACTTCACTCTACTCATCGCAAGTACGAAAATAATTTTTCGATCTAGTTAAAACAAATAAAACTTTTTTGTTAAATGAAATTTAAACCGCTTGAGGACGCATGCAAGCCAAATGGCCTGAGCCGGTATTGCCTTTAAAAATTAGTTTTTCAAATAACTCATCAATGTTGTAAAGGACCCTTTGAACTTGAATTTTCTTATAATATTTGGTTATTTCATTCGGATTAAGAAAAAAGAATTATCATTAAAGAAATTTTTATTTTGAAAATTTATTTTAGCCCGCTAAGGCCCCATATTTAAGAAAACTTCAATATTCGTTTTTGAAGACATTTGTTTTTCGATATGGCGAGCCCAATTTGAGATTGTCCTCAAGAACTCTTAATCAAATTAAACATTTAACTCTTTCGACAGCACTGGTTTGAAATTTGAACCACATATTTTTAAGGTAACTACTACATTTTTTAAGCCGCAAATATTGTTCTCCATTCTATTTATGTATAGCAAATGTTTACACTGTATACCAGCGAGAATAACGGAATAGTAGAAACATTATTTGCGCAGCTCAGTTATTTGTTTCTCATTTGTTTAAGTAAATATTTCTGATCAGCGGGAAAGACTTACCAAAATATTTATTTTTTTTAGTAATATTGAAACTCGGAAGTTTAAGTCTATAAATTTCTTTTAAAGGACATCTCATAAATTCACGAACTAAAAATTATTAAAATTAAAAAAATTAAAAATAGAGAGCACCAGTTTTATAAAAAAATTACATAACTTTTGTTCCATTATAAATAACCTTTAAATAAAAAAATAAAAAACAATGTGTATATAATTGAAAATGTTCCCTTATTGTTCTTAATATAAGTAGACTACAAAACTGCATATTCAAAAATATTTCTTCGAGGAATTTTTACTCGGTGTTTGTTGATTTTTTTTAATGTAATTGCATACAAATTTTAAAATTGACCTTCATGGTTTTTTGTAGAGTCAAAATGTTTTTTTAAAAATTGCTTGTAAAGTTTTGATTACATAAAATCGTATTCTGAGAACTTGTTGCTTAATGTACTTAGCTTGACAATGGATTTTAATTTTTCAGCAGAAAACTTGGAATGTTTCGATTCACTTCCAATGAACTGTTAAGGAAACCGAAAAACTTAAATAAAATAAAATACAGAATACCGAATACCGAAGGAACCAAATTTGTTATTATTGCGTGTCTAACAAGGACGATGGAAGCAGCGTGGTAGGTATATTAAAACCGCGTTTTCAAAAAAGTCGGCAAATATCGATTTTGTAAACAGAATTAGAAAGTATAAAAGCATAGTAAATAACTGATGAGAATGAAAGATTTGTACTCACTGGCCAATGTAAAAAAGATAAAAAGACGCATCACTTCATTTTTAATGAACTCCAAAATATTTTATGGGGACAATCAGGAGGGCCTAAGAACTTTTTATTGATTCCGGTCCTTAGACATTTATTCAAGAAATATCCTATTAGATACGCTTGTTTTAAAATCAAAATCAGTCATTTTCAGACCACTAAACCAAGTTTAAAGAGTTGTTCAAAGTGAAATATGACATTTAATATTTTTTGGTGTGTTAATACTTGAGGCAGAAGTAGTATATCTAAAGCTGCTACATAAACCAATTAAACTCACTTCGAACCTGGCATTTTTACTGCAGGGTAAGGCAGACTTCTGTAAAAGTGGACCATTTTGACGTCTTTACATGTTTGTAAGTATGAATGTTTGTATGAGGTTGTGGTCTCTTTATTTTGTTGTCTCTCTCTCAAATGGTGAGTATTAATGGCAACTGCTTTACTACAACACCGCAACTGTCATTATCCTACTTCGTGAAGTGTGCCAGCAACTTGTTTAATTTTCTATAATCATCTTCCAACTTCCCGCCCTCGTACCACCTCTTTTGTGTATGTTTTTCCTCGCCGTCACTCCGCCGCTTTCCTACAATTGCCGTTTTTGGTCGAGTACTTTCCGCGTGCCACGCTCATAAATTAGCACATCCTTGCCCGCAAAACAGATGAGTTCTTATTCCTTTGAGCTTCTTAACTTAATAAAAATATGCTCCATCGGTTTTTGTATTTTTATTTTGGCATTACTCTCAAACCACCACTCCTTTGGAGTCATTCAAGTTGGTTCTTGTGCACTTGTTCATGTTTCCTTTTCCGCATCCGTTGATTGTATAAGTTGAATTTTTGTATCGAATAGAGTTGGAGTTGCTGCTTAAGTCAAGGCGCTACAGCTGGTGTTTTCAACTTTTTCAACTTCAACTACAATTTAGCGGACTTTCTTGCAACTTGTCCTTACCTCATTGTACTTGTCTTTGTCTGCTAAGTGCTGCGGCAAGATTTTCCGGATAAAAGTTAATTACAACTCATTGGCTTAGTTTTTTGTGTAAGTTTTTTTTCTTACTACGTTGAGTCTGAATGGACTGAAATTACAAAAGTATATAGAGATGTGGTGAGCAAAATGAGCTTTGCTACAAAAATATAGTGGCGTGAATGAATTTCAAAACTGGCGTATGTAAGTGTAATTAGCTGGAGTGCAATCTACTCCGAAATCAGTTATGAACTGAATTTTGAAGACTGAACTCAATTTCTCAGAAAACGCTTTAATATATACCTATGTACCAAGGCGATTTTGGTAAGGTGACCTTAGTCAGCTGATTGATTTGTTTTTCTATCGCCGTGGTACAGCAAATGTTAAAATCATTTGTTTGTTGGTTGCTTTTGACATTCGCAAAAGAAGCACAACTTCTACTAGGGGTGGAGAATTTTAACACGTAGTTTTTATAATACTAATTATTTTAAAAAATATTTTATTTTTGAAGCAAGTTGTAGTGAATTTACTTCCGCCGAAAATCTTGTAGCAAGGGCAATTTCAGCAGCAAAGTACTCATCGAAATGAATTATATATCATCTGGGACTTCATATACACCATTAAAGGTAGGAGCGGTCAGTTATTTATCTCTTTAAAACGTTTCGTTTCATTAAAGAAAATGTTTAGTAGACCGATACGCATGGGGATCTTAGTTGCAGTAAGGTAGTAATCTGAGTCTACGCTTGCTCCTCGGATATAAATCATGCTATATCACAACGTGTTCTACAAATTTTGTTTTTCGTGCTTTGTTCTTACTTACTTACTTTATGGACTTGATAACCGCATATGCGATTTTGGCCGAGAATAATTCTCTCGATCAGATATCTTCAACGTCCATGCTTCTGCGCGATACAATAAGACGGGCATAATGAGAGACTTATTGTACGTCGAGAGAGGACTTTACTGCTCAGTTGCCTACTCAGACCGATGTAGCACTTGTTGGCAAGAGCAATCCTCCTTTGGATTTCGAGGCTGACATACCAGTTGTAGTGTTGGAAAATTACTATTGATAAACTACAAATATATGGAGAAGAATGGGTCGAAAAAAATTCTGAAAACCTGAGAATTGATAAAAAAAATCTATTTGGCGTGATACAGACATTTCCACGAATCTGCCTGCAAAAATTCAGCTCGATTGGATCACGGATAAAGGGTTAAAAATCTATCCAAAGTCTTTCACACAGGCGGACAGACGGATAATACGAGCTTTATATTGTATGTATGCATAAAAAAAAAATTCTGACGTGTACATGAAAATCGCCTAAACACGTGCATCTATTTTTATTTTTTCTCCCCTTTCCGAAAAAGTATATTTGGTTCATAGGACAGGACTTAACCCTTTTTTTTTGTAACGCAGTGTTATTATTAATGCTGGTTCCTAAGCATGATTCAATTATAAAAGGTTGGATACTTATTGGCGTTTAAGTTTTCCGACTGCCTTGTAAGGTTGCATTCAGGAAGGTCTGATAAAGGGGAAAATATTTTATCCCTTTTCGCGCAATGGTAGTAGAAAAGTAGGTAACTAGTAGCAAAATGTGGTTTGTAAAGAATGAAACATATTTAAAGAAATTTGATATTTCAATTTAATATAATATAACCGAATATTCAACCACACATGCATGTATATACATAGCACCTTAATACAACAAACTATATAAACAAAAAACGCAAGTTTGATTTAGAAGCAAATATCTTTTACACATTTTGTTAACAAAAACAATGTGATTTCAACCTTTTTCAAGATTTTACATGCAGAAAATAGAACTATCACATTTGGAAAAATTTTGATTATAAATTTTTCTTTAATTCAATATCAATTTTAGCAACCAAAATAAGAGGTATCTATTAAAAGCCCAGTAACCAGGATTGTATACATATTTCATTACAATTTCAACCTTTTTTAAAAATATAATTACCATTTTTGTAGATCATAAAATTGTAAGATTTAAGTCACTAAAAATGTAACATTAGTTGTTCGAAAAATTATTTTTGTATATGGAAAACACCACACAATACCTTCGTCAAAAAATTAACGGAACTTTTATTGATATACATCTGTTAGAAATCAAGTAAAGACGTTAGTCAAGACTGGTCAAAATACTAATAAATGTTCTTCCATTCGATATTTTAACTGTATAATTTTATGCTTGTTAACATTTATATATATTATTATTTTATTTTAATTTTATGTTATTTTATAGAAAATATATACGGTAAAAAATTTAAAAACAATAAATGCTTTCTTGGAAAAAAAATATCAAACAAAATGATCTGACCTGGCCGGGAATCGAACCAACGACCAACTATTTCATACATGCAAAGAAAAAAAATTTCAATTCCTGTTCGCTGCTAAATAAGCAAGGCTACTGGAAAACGTACGAGAATGCCGTCAATTCGATTATTTAATGTAGGGCATGCTGAAATAATGTAAAAACTATAAAAAGGCAACAGTGTTGCCTGCCAGGCCATTTCACAAGAAAAGTACTAATTTCCACGTGTTTGAAAACATTTTTTTCCCTTAAATTAAAAGAGAGCAACACAGGCTGCCTTAAGGCAGCGTGCAAGAGTGAGACAACTGCCTAGTTATCCAACCTTGTATAATTGAATCATGGTTCCTAAGTAAATGAAGTCATCCCATTATTCAAAGTTATAACTGTCAACAGTGATGATTGAACCCGTCGTGAATGTGCCGACTTTCTGTTTGATGACAGGAGATATTTTATCTTGCCTTGTTCACCTCCAAATCCTTTCGCTTCGCTTCTCTATCCAGTTTGGAGAAGGCAATGTCAATGTCATCGGCATATGCTAGCAGTTGTACACTCTTATAAAATATACTGCCTGAATAAGTTTTACGAGGATACCAAACTCAGACATTGTAGCACAAAGGCAACTTCTTTTAGTATTTTTGGTTTCGGTCCAAACGGCCAAGTCGTTGTGGAGTTACTAAGGAAGACGGTGAAAACAGAAGATCCCTTCTTAATAATAATAATAATAATAATGATTATGAGCAATACGTATGCATATATGTATGTATGTACATATGTACATACATACATATGTAAGTATTTAATATGCAAATACTTTTTTTGTAGTTTTTATGTTAATCATATTTTTCAATTATTAAAAAAAAAAAATTTTGTTATGTCGAAAAACAAAAAGTCCAATAAACTGTAAGCAATAAAATTTCTGAGAAATAAAAATAACAATAAGAATTCTATTAAAAGTTATAATAGCCGCACTCTACAGTGAAGAAAAAGTTGTCATACAAGAAATTTATAATCTCAAGCAGACAGCGGCATTGCAGAATGCGCAAAAAAAGATGAAAACGGGAATCCGGCGAGCAAGCTCCCCATGAGATTCAACAGATGCTCAGCACATTTCTATTAGTACTTGTTGTAGCTTGCTATTAAGTCGCTGATTGCTACAATCAAAGTTATAAAAAAAATAAGTGAGAAAAAGGCGCGAGTAGAATACATACATACATACAAACACGTAAACAGTTAAAATAGGAAAAAGTAAATACTTAAGCGTCGAATATTGAACCTTCTTCCAAAGCCTTTCACCCATTGATAGCTGGCTGGGCACTAACCGTCTGGCCATTGCTGTAAGTGCGAAGCTATTTGTATTAATTTGTTTTTGTTATTTGTGGCTATTGTGTCGGCATAAAGTCTTAAAAACTTGCAAAAACAGTAAATGGAAAGTACAGTAGAAAAAAAATATCTTCGCAGCGATGAAAAAATGTTGTGTCGAAAATCAAAACGAAGACAACAAAAAGAATCTCTTGGCTATCATCGCATGCAGCAGCTGCTAGACAAAGGATAAAAGCCGCTAGCAAAGCAAGCAAAAGCTATCGAGCGATTCGTGTGAATTCTTCAGCATCATTGGACACCTTAAATCGATGCGAATGGATGGTGGCGGCAAAATTGGCTTTCATGGCACTTGAATACATGCACATGCATAGAGATTTGATAGAAGAAATAAACGTAGGCAAGTATGCGATATGCAGTGCAGATAAAGAAAGTCGTAGCACTAGAAAAGTAGCAAGTAAACGGAGGAAGAATCATTTCGGTTTCTCTATATCTTTTTTTTTTTTAAGTTTCCACATATTTCCTTACAATCCTTGGCAGGTCACTTCCTCTGCTCTCACCTTTTTCTCTTTGTGTCTGCTGTGCATTGGAGCATTGGAGCATTAGAAGCTGCTAACAAAATTGGCACCATTTTTCTTAATTTTTTTTTAAGCCAAACCTCTCCTTTCTGTCATTTTGTTTGTTTTCTGCCGATAATCAGAAGTGTTGAGCCAGCTAATCTGGTAACATTGAAAAAGTTGTGAATTTTTTTTTTGAGCCCCAACGATTAACTCACAGAAAGGAATTGATAAAAGGCAGTGGCATACAAAATTGGATGGGCGGCTATTGCGGCTTCATTCGATGTTCTGTTATGTATGTGTTTTTGTTGTGGTTGCTTTTGCGCGCGCTCAATCAAAACCAAACGGAAAATGCCATTTAAAAAATGCAATTCAATCAATAATATTAAAAACATATGTACCCTCAAATGTTGCATGCAACAAGCCTTTAATTTTGACTAACCAACCAGACGAACGACCGACCAATCAACCAACTGAAAGCATTTTTTTTTGGTTTTTTTTTTTTGCCTTCAGCCTTTGTTAGTACGGCTGTTTCCATTTAATTTAAAAATATTTTGACGTTTCTGTAGCGGTTTACTTCATTTTGTCTTCTCGGTTTTTCGTTGCATTTTTGCTTTTTATTTGATTGATTACGCTTCGATCTGGTTTGCTGATCGCTTTTGGTGTTGATTCAACTTTGACCTCAGTTATTTTTGCAATTAAATACTATTGCCTTTGTGTGAGTACGCGTATGCTTTTGGTGCAGAAAAAAATGGAGTTTTTTTTTTCAAATTGCTCATATTAAATGTTTCGCATTTGCAATTCAAATTCCTTTGATATTATCTGATATTTTTTGTGAAGTAGAATTTATACATACACACATCAATCTGATTTTAATTTAAATATTTTTAACTATTTAGCAAAAAAATAATGGTCAAGCGAATGCTTGAAAATCGCGATAATTCTGAAACATAAGTTAGTGTCATTAATAGTTTCAGAGAGTTCAAATTTTTAAGTATTTCGAAATCTGTTGTAGAAATTTCTCCCAACGACATGTCTACATAAAAGAACGATGGCCGAAAGGAATGACTTTCGCCAATAAGTTAGCTTAGGTTGCTATTGAGCCACGTATTTTCGCTCACTAATGAGCGGCAAAAATTACTCATATAGAGCGACAGTTGCGGCTTCGTTAACCGAGAGTGGTCCGCATCGCGTGGAGAAATTCACACTCTCCTCATTTTCAGTGCGATAGTATCGAGGATACCTTTTCTTTATGCAGTTTTCAGGTACTCAAATCAGTTCTATGGAAAGTAATCTTACATACAATAACAATATTAAATTTTAGACATGGAAAACATTGTAAAGGACTTTATCCTTTTCCGAACAAATTTTGAAGTACTGAACAACAATTTTTTTTTTTTTTTCATTTTAACTCAGAGATTTTGATGTAAATAGAGATAAAAATCTAAAAAAATTGGAGAGGCTGTAAACCTTTGCGAAATTTGGTCAATATATTATCAAATTTGCATAAGATGCATTCCATGCTATGTATGTATGTATTTCAATGAAGCTTCTCTGGTTTTAGATTTTCATATAAATTGAGTTGTAGATAGTAGAAAGTCTTATTAAATATGACAGAACGGCCGGAAATAAATAAAAAATTTTAAAGTAATGCAAATTCAAAACTGTAAGGTGTCTCATCGCAAGCCAAACCATTAAGTACTTTTTTATAGACAGAGAGTCAGGATAGAAAAAATGTTAAGTACTTATTAATAGACAAAGAGTAAGAGATTAAAAATAAAAAATAAAAAATTTAAACTGACCAATTTTGAAAAAAGTATCTCCTTATAGAGCCTAAAATATTATTTTTTTTGTGAAGCAATGTCTGATACAATGGAAAAAAATACATACATACATTTAATATTTTGAAAAAAAAATGTTTGCTCTACGAGTATATTACGTTTACATACATTTTAGGACCTCCTCTGCAATATATCCAAATTTCACGCAAAAGTAGTTTTTGACCAATTGAATTGAAATTACCTTGAAATTCTGGCATTTTTTTTAGAAATTTTGTATACTATTTTCGAATACGACTTAAATAACTGGTACAAAATCAGTGAAAGTAAGTAAAATATGAATTAAATTCTTAAATAGTTTTTCAATTTTAATTGCAGTAAAAAAATTAACAAAATAAAAGATACCTGACTACCTATGTATATTAACATACCAGAAAGTAATATTTCTATTCTGTTCAACACAAAGAATATAATATCAAATTAGTTTATTTACCAGATTTTTATGAACTTTATTCCTAATATACCATAAATGCGTGCGTACCACCACGATTCTTGCATTTCATATTTATTTTTATTGTACGATGGTTCAAGGTTGTCGAATATTTGTCGAGGTTTTCCGCACTTCCTTGTTTCTCAATTTTTGGAGAACAATCCAAGGTGGTTTCTTACTGCCACTCGAAAATGTAGCTAATCTATTATGCATTTTTTCGGAATATTTGAATAACACAGTCTTCTCCATAAAGAAACTATGATTACATTTTAGTGGATCGAACAAGTCAACGCCACCCATAGATGCTTCATATCGTCGAACTATTTCTTATCTTTTTATTTCAAACATTTTCTTGGACTGCCTACAATATTTTTAACAATATCATATTAACCTATTCCAAGCAAATTTGAGGCACCGTGTATTGGTCTATTATCTTGACACTTTATAAAACATACACGTATTATACGATCGTTGATCACTAATAGCTATGACAGCTATAATAGTTCCAAATTTTTAGGCCGTCGTATCGCAGACTTTTTTTTTTGTACAATATATTGACCAAATGCAGGGCTATTTAGGGAGACCATTCTTACAGCACGTTTTCCAAATCGGTCACTTACCTGTGGTAGTTCCTTCAATTGTAAAGACCTCTATTATTGGTCTATTAGGCGGACGAGATATGTATTTCGCTGGAACGCATATCAGACCACCTTCTCTAGACTCCGAACAGGCAACCCAGTGCAGCAGCCTCGTATTCCTCCAACTAATCATATTTCTCATGGAGAGAGGTTTATTGATTCAGACACTGTGCACAGTTCAGTTTTGCAGCTCAGGACACTTTGCACTGTTTGGCTTTCAGAGTTTAATGTTGCATTTTTTACACCTCGATGTCTTTATCTAGAACCTTATTTGGTTCACAAACGCGCCTAACTTCCGTTTTGAAGATACTAGCATTATTCCTAAAACGTAGGTATAAGGAAGCGTCGCCTCCTCCTTATTCACCACTCGGCCCCTGTTCCATTCTCTTCTTGAAGGGAATCTGACTTGTACACGCGTTTCTATTGAACATGTACATCGTTTATAAACTTCAAATTATAATTGATTGATAATTTCAGTGATAATAAGGTTGCACATCTTAAAACTATTATCGAAATTACATAGAGAGTACAGTAATAACGCCAATTTAAAGATCGAGGTAAATTTCTAGGAACATTAATTATTCGTCATTTCTGAAAAAAAGACATTATTTTTTAATAAATTTTACTATTGCATTTCTGCAGGCTCAAAAGAACTTACTGAAAGTAATCGGTGATGAACAACCCCTAAAAAAATTTTAAAGCATATATATATTTTTCGTCAATAAGCAAGAACCGCTAAAAGCTCGGCTGTATTAAATTATGTTTGTAAGAATACTTAGCGATTAAAAATCTGTTGTGATTCTGAAGTGTCCCAAAAAGTGTCCTACGTTTAATTGATTTTTCAAAGAAATATAATATCATATTTATTTCAGTAGGCAATCCAAAAAGACCACGTGATATTGAAATTTAATGCTGTTTAATCTGTCCACAAAACAACAATATCTCCACACACAGGCACTTTGATAAAAAATAAATATTCATTAAACCCTTAAATATAATATGTTTGTTTCTATGTAAGTTTGAACGAAATGTCGAAACAAGGCAAACCAGTCTCTCCAAAAACACAGCAAACACAGCCGTACACAAATGATGTAACATAAATAGCTGAACTTGAAATATGTAAACTGGCAAGAGGTGGCTGGCTGCCAAATGAGGGTTGAGTTGTTGGTGTTTCATAAGCTGGCTGAGCGTTTATTATTTGAAATTTACACATGCATAATTAATTATGATCAAAAATTTAATACTTTCATGCATACATACCCTCGCTTGAACACTTCAAAATGAATAAACAAATATGTATACATATGTATGTATGGGTGTACGTGTGGTTGTTTAAGTGTTCGCATTTTAGGCAGATTTGTCAGTTGTTTTTGGTTAAATATTTACAATTCGTGCCAAATTTGTATGCAAATCGCTTTGGGCTGATACATTCATATCAAACAACAACAAGTAAATGAAAACAACTACACACACAAGCATTACGTTATACAAAGAACGTGCATACGACTACATGCCTTGCATATATGTATGTACGTACATACATATGTATGTATATTTGTAGGTATGCTAGTTAAACTAGGGTATGTATTGTTTGACTTTCAATTTCTTTAAATTCAATCTTTAATAAATTAAAATTAAAGCGAAATCTTTTATAAATTAAATTAAATTTATTTTTCTGAAAGCATTTCTATGCAGCATAAACCTTTTTTATTTTTAATAATTAGTTATAATAAAAGGAGATCAGGCTCTTGAACTTCGCTACGGACCTTAAACTTCTCTGGATTTATCTATTCACTGTGATGAGGTTTGATAATAATATGAGGTGATGTTTGGTGATGCGTGGTGAGATGAGGGAATGAGAGTTAAGTAAATTGGAGTAAGTTCAGAAGAGGACAAATGGTGAGCCGATGGGTATTGAGTGCAGGTAAGGTGAGTTTTGGTGTGGTGAGTTAAGATGTGGTGAGTTCAAGTATAATCAGTTTCGGTATAGTGTGCTTAGGTTGGATAATTTCAAAAATGATAACGTTAGGTGTGTTAGGCTTAGGTCTGGTAAGTTTAGGTGTCGTTAGTTCAGAAATGTTGAGCAAAATAACTTATTTCAAATTTTTACTAATTTTATATAAACTTTAAAGAAAAAATCAATTTTTTTAAGGAAAACTGATATATTCTTAAATCGTTTTTAAGTTGCTTCTTTTTTACAAACTTTCGCAAATTAGATGTGCCAACTTATCTTTATTTGTGTTTTTTTTTCTTTCAATTCATAAAAATCCTCAAAATAATATATTTTTCAAGTGTTTAATTTGCTGGTAGCAACAACTCTTAAATATGAATTTGAAACTGCGAACGAAATAATTTAATGTAGACACATAGTGGAGTGGAGAGCAAAGCAGAGAGTATTTATTTGAACGAATAAAGCTTATTTGAAAAGTAAATATGGAGTTCTAAATAAAACAGCATTTTTATGCTTCCGCTTTGCTCACTCAAGTTCTCTCCACTTAGCTCATTATGTGTTTACCGTTGTTCGCAATTTATTTACGTTTTTAATGTATTAGAATAGAATAAGAGATATTTTTTAGAGGATGTTTTAATTAAATATTTTAAGATTTTGTTAGAGTTAACATATAATTTTGTTTTGAAGCAGAATCCAAAAATATGAAGCATTAATCCACTTATTATATAAAAAGTAGACACCCTAGTATACAAGTATCAATCTTTATTTGGCAGAAGATGAAATCACATTGCTTGCCAACTCTGATTTCGCTTTTAAAACGCTTGCTACTTGTGGCTATGGCATATTTGGCTGTAAGATATGTCTCAGCAAAAAACCAGCAATAAAATATGAAGAGCAATATTTGAACAAATGAACTTCAAACGGCAATAAGCACTTAAATGGTAACAAAAGAACAATTACATTTAGCGAGTGCATAAAACGAAGACAATAAAATCAACAATTGAAGCAGCACAGACGTAAAATATTCAATTTCGTTAGGATTTGAATTATTGTTCTCAAACCTAAGATAAATTTATAGTTATCAAGTTGATATTCTCCCGCTAAGGACTACTTAAGCTCAAGTTTAGTTCTGAACTTAAGTTCAAGTTTAACTCAATCCTTAAAGATATTTGTTGGAATGATTTTCCGGCATCCCTTGTCAAGTTTGGTTTGGAGACAAATCGGTTTCGGCGTAATGCCATTTTCAGTGTCAATTTTCATGATGAGGAAAACAATACAATCATGTTTATTGGGTTAGAGCATATTTGAATTCTGTTTACGCAAAAAAAGTCATATTTCGCAGGCCTAATTTGTAATTTTAAAATAAAATATTTATGGCTTTGCTTCGAAATATTTAGATATGGTAAACAATGCTATTTCTAGTTAGTAGTGTTTTTGGTAGAATGTTAATTTAAGAACTCATAAAAATATGCCATAACTATTGAAGAGCTTTACTATTCAGTGATGATCGCTTTTAAAAAAACTTTGTTCTATCTTTTAGTGTAAGGTTTAGATTGTTATCCACTGAAAGATAGCAAGAAAGTACTGCTCTATTCACTTAGCATGATCTGTCTACAGATTTTTCATAGCTTTTTTCAAGCTATTCACCCGTTAATCATATAAGTATAATAAGATGTAAATTCATTTTCGTAATTCCTTTTAAACTTTGGTGAGTTGAAGGTCAATAATAATTTCATCCAATTCGATAGGAATAATAAAATGGTTTGCTAAATTAAAGCTTTGAGTGAATGGACTTCGAAATTTTCAGAAATTACCGTTATACGAAAGGAGGGCGTAGTTTAAATTCAATTTCGAAACATTCTTAGTAAGGCATATTGAGCAATGGTCGTGTCAAGTTTGTTAAACATTTCGTATGCGATTATTTAAATAGAGAAATCAAGCCACCACATTTTCCAAAGTTTCATAATAATCTTAATTAATGTCCAAATAATCCTCAGCTTAGCCTGCGTTAGGCGGAAACGAATCCATATGTATACGATGGCAAGGTCCTTCTAGCGTAGTGGTGGCTTGAGAACGGTCGAAACACACTTGCAAAGCAAAACCGTTTCAATATTTTTCAAATGCCTGAAAGATGACGAACTTCTAGAGAGAGAAAAAGGCCGAGTTACCTCGAGTTTTGCTCGAGTTATCGTGTACACGTTGCGTCTTCTTCTTTCATTGGCTCTATAACCGCCAATGCGATTTTGGCCGCGCTTGGCACAGCAAGCCAGTTATTTCTCTCTTTCGCCAACTGGCGCCAGTTGGAAATACCTAGAGTACCCAAGTCCTTTACCGCTTGGTATTTCCAACGCAGAGGAGGCCTCCCTTTTCCTCTGCTCCCACCGGCGGGTAACGCGTCGAATACTCTCAGAGTTGGAGCGCTTTCATCTATTAGAACGATATGACCAAGCCAGCGAAGCCGCTGGATATAATTCACTGCACTATATCTACATATGTCATTATAAAGCTCGTACAGCTCATCGTTATATCTTCTACGGTATTTGCCATCGCAAAGCCGTAAAGGCTCATAAATCTTTCGGATAATCTTTCTCTCTAACACTTCCAGAGCCTTCATCGTCCATGCTTCCGCGCCATACATTAGGACGGGCATAATGAGAGACTTATAGAGCGTGATTTTTGTCCGTCGAGAGAGGACAGTTCCCTACTCAGCCCGAAGTAGCACTTGTTGGCAAGAGTGATCCTCCTTTGGATTTCGAGACTGGCATTATTATTGATATTAATGCTGGTTCCTAAGTAAACGAAGTCTTCTACTTTTTCAAAGTTATAACTGTCAACAGTAATGTTTGATCCCAGTCGCGAATGTGCCGACCTTCTATTTGATGACAGGAGATACTTCGTCTTGCCCTCGTTCAACTCCAGACCTATTCGCTTCGCTTCTCTATCCAGTTTGGAGAAGGCAGAACTAACTGCGCGGTTGTTAAGGCCGATGATGTCAATGTCATCGGCGTACGCCAGCAGCTGCACACTCTTATAAAAGATGGTGCCTGACCGATTTAGTTCTGCGGCTCGAATTATCTTCTCCAGCATCTGGTTAAAAAAGTCACACGACAAAGAGTCACCCTGTCTGAAACCGCGTTTGGTATCAAACGGCTCGGAGAGGTTCTTCCCAATTCTGATGGAACTGGTGCTGTTGCTCAACGTCGTTTTACATAGCCGTATAAGTTTTGCGGGGATACCAAATTCAGACATTGCGGCATAAAGGCAACTTCTTTTTGTGCTGTCGAAAGCGGCTTTGAAGTCGACAAAAAGGTGGTGCGTGTCGATTCTTCTTTCTTGGGTCTTTTCCAAGATCTGGCGCACTGTGAATATCTGGTCGATAGTAGATTTACCAGATCTAAAGCTACACTGATAAACACCAATCAGTGGGCTTAAGTCTTTCACACAATACGCTCGACATAACCTTATATGCAATGTTAAGAAGGCTTATACCACGATAGTTGGCGCGAATTGCAGTATCTCCCTTCTTGTGGATTGGGCAAAGTACACTTAGATTCCAATCAGTAGGCATGGATTCGTCCGACCATACTCTACAGATAAGCTGGTGCATGCGCTTTACCAACTCTTCTCCACCGTATTTGAATAACTCGGCTGGCAGCCCGTCAGCTCCGGGCGCTTTGTTTTTCCTTAGCCGTGCTATTGCTATACGGATTTCATCGCAGTCGGGTAACGGAACATGAATTCCGTGTCATTGATTGGGGTTTCGGGATCATCATCTTCTCCAAGGTGGTATCTGTCACTACCACTAAGTAGTGTGGAGAAGTGCTCCCTCCATAAATTAAGTATATTCTGAACGTCAGTCACCAGGTCACCGTTGTCGTTCTTACAGGGTAGCGGTGCATGTTATAACCAAATATGTCGGTGAGTTCGAAGTGCGAATCTCAGCCAGGGCAAATGAAATCATAGAGAAGTTTTTTTCTAATAGCGGTCACCCCTCGTTAGACAATGGCAAACCTCCGAGTCGACTTAAACTGTAGGTCCTTTCATTTGTGGGTAGGAGAAGCTTTGCCAAATACTGAGCTATATAGTGTAAACGTCTAATTCTTATTATTATTATGTTTGTGTGTTTAAATATATATAAAATTTTTGAAATTCCAAGGCTGTTATAGCAGAGCTGCCAACAAAATCATAATAATATAAAGGTGCGTATACCCAAAAGCTTTAACATTTATTAAATATCTTTTATAAATGATAATTAAATCATAATCAATGTTATTACAAGATTTATGGCCTCGTTACATATCCGAAATTATTTCAATGAACAAATGGTATAAAATATTCACAAAACCACACTAAATTAGTATGTATTTTAAAGTGTATTCAGTCATGTAAGTATCGTGATTCATGGATAACTTGTATAGACTAATGGGCGCTAATAATCCCAGGCAAAATTGATACATAGGTAAATATTTAAGTGCGCTTATCACATCGCCTTGCACAACTTACGAATATACCCTATGGCGTATCCGTAACATTATTATTTAAGGCCAATGAATGTACATACATACATATGTATGTATGAACGAGTATTTCACAATCTGCTAAAGTAGTGCATGATATTGTAATATCGGACAGGAAGCCCTAAATCGCAATCGGATACCGAATTTTAATTGGTGGCGGCTATGACAACAAAAAAAATGTTCTAGTGCAAACACTTTTACTTTTTTGTCACTTCAACCTGCTTGGATTGTATTGCAGCAGTGTTGCATGTTGTTCTTGTTGTTGTTCCATTTAGTTCGGTTATCGCCATGGTTAGCGGCAAGCATTGCTGCTGTTTTGCGACTATCTGCCATTGTCACTATTGTTTTTGCGGTTTAGAAAACACGTATTTCCATATGAGAGTGAGTGTGTGTGTGTGAGTGTGTATAGGGGCAAAAAGGAAATATGTATGTGCATACATACATGTACATATATGTATATATATACACGACCTCACATACATGTGAATGTACTATCGCTACGCGTTAACGTATTAGTTTGTTTATATATTGACCACAACTTGCGGCTCCAATTACAACTACACCGTGATAAGCCAGCATTATTCTCTTTGTTGCTGCTTCAATTTTTTTCCTTTGGCTTTTTAAGCGTAGTGTTTCTATTTAACCAGCGAGTGGTTTTGCGAAATGTGATATCGCCGACAGCATTCACTTCACGAACACTTATCAGAAAAACAATTTCTCAGAATGCAAGACCTTTGAGCTTCTCTTCGTCCCAATTAGTTTTTTAAAGCTAATTGCTTTCTATTAAGTGATTTTAAAAAATAATTGTTAACATTTTTGTTTATTAACACCTCATTAGTATCCTTTTTATGAAGAATATGTCAAAGTTGCGCAAATAGATTATATTTTTGTGTTCATACATTTACATTTATTTTCAGCGAAGGCAATTAGTGTGTCACAGAAGCGACTGCCTGTAAAACAACAAACGTGCAAACATACATATGTATGTTTATGATAAGATATTTATAAGCAAAACAAACTTTCATTCGACTAAACTATATTAGAATTCAATACATCCTAACATATTAGCCAGAGTTTTATATAGGTCAAACACACTGGGCTGATTACGAATGCGGACTACGAAAGCACATTAAACAAGTAAAAAAAAGCTATCTTCGGCTATCCCGAAGGCTTCATACCTTTCATGAATGGAAGAAATATATGAGAGCTATATGTAATATTAATTCGATATTAGTGATTTTCACTGCAATAATAGTCCCAATAATATTTAATATTTTTGGAGTTTTGGTCCAAAATGCAATATCTGAACTATCGGTTGTATTCCGGCTATTATATTTACCCAATCTTAATGATTTTCATTGCTAAAATAGTTCTCATAATAGCTGAAGGAGTTATGAAGCAAAATATGATATCTGAACAATAGTCTCCAATATACGTTGTTGACCGATCTCGCCGGTTTCGCCAATGTCTTAAAAATTATACAAAGGCACCTGACTGCGAAGATTCATTCAAATAGCTTAAAAACGGAGGGACTACTTTGCGTTCAAACAGACGAACAGACGGACAGACAGACAGACGGACATTATCAAAACGACTCACCTCGTCACCCTGATCATATCGGTATACTTTTTGGGTTTAACTCTTATCGTTCTGGTACTTACAAACATCGAACAAAAGTTAATATACCATTTCAATGAAAGGTATGAAAATTGCTGTCACACTTAAGCATAGATAATATCCGAATTCAATAAGCAGCCTCAGTCTCGAATAGAGAAAGTGAAAAAAACAGATATGTGTGGGTTAGCTTTTCTAGAGCCATTTCCAATATTTTACGTTTATGTGAATATCTGATCAATGGTGGATTGGCAGGCCTGAAGCGACACTAGTAATATTCAAAATGTGGTTAATGAATAGCTTCATTCTATCGACGAGACGATAGGACCTCATATGCGACACTAGTAAAGTGAAAAAATCCCACTGGGTTTCTCAACGGTTTCTATAGGGTCTGCTGAATCCGAATCTGAAGTTAAATCTTTCGGGTCACCCTAGGTTGTTCTACAGTACGTGTTTTCCCAAAAGTGGTCTTTGTAAAAAATTCTGATTTTCTAAAATAAAATTAAATACAAAAATTCTGAAATCCTAACATTTTTTTAATCATTAATCATTTAAAGTCAAGGAGCCATAATAAAAATTTTTTTTTTAGATTTTAAATTAGTGTTTTAGTATACTTTTTACTAATTTATTTTGAAAAGCAGTTGGGAGTAGTTGGACATTAACCAAATCGGCTATCGATGGCTTGTCCAAGCTGTTATTGTTTGTTAATTAATATAGAAAGGCATATGTAAAAAATCTACTAAAATAACAATTGACCCCAAAAACCTGCATTGTTCACTTGTTCAATGATTAAAAAAAAAGTTTTGAAATTTTTTGGTTTCTGTAAAAAACTAGGGTTATTCGAAAATTCTGACTTTAGATTCGAATTCTACAAAAGCTTTAGAAATCTTTGAAAACCCCGGGGGTATTGTTAAAATCTTTAATTTTTTTTTGTACTATGTTATGCATAGTCCGCACAATTTCACATAATATTTGCGAACTTCACACAACCTTACGAACTTTACGCTGATTATTCTTCGCACAGAACCGAACTTATCAGCCAATTTACATGATGGGTGATTCGCGGCTTTTTATAAAGAATATACAACTCCATAAAATATTTCCTAAAATCCAACAGACATGTTTTTGCAAATACAAATAAGGAGTGATGATTTTGAATTAATTAAAGCTGTGGTACCAAAAATAAAATGTGGGTTAAATATCTACATTAAATTTAAACCCACTTTCAACTTTTTTTTTGAATTTTCGTAAACATAAGTTAAAATAACTTAGTAAATTTCTCTTCTACTCGTACAAACTAACAATTTTCAAAACAAGTTTCGTAATTTCAATGAAAATACAATAGTTCGAACCATGGTACAATTAACAGGTAGTATGTATAATGTTAGCAGCTAATTGGAGTTTTTTCTTATATGTTGTCTATAGCAAGTCAAACCTTTTTTAGAAAACCATTTCAAACGATTTTTCTCTCCGTGACATTTGTCCTTGGGAAAAGTCAAAAACAACTAAAAAAAATCTACTTAAATCGGGCAATCCATTCTCGAGTTATGACCGTTTTATATTTAAAGAGATTACTGATTTTCGGCATTAATGATATGGAGTCAATATATACAAATGTTTCTTTAGATTGCAAAAAAACCGTACAAAAATTTATAAAAACCCGTAGACAAACGGTTTGAAAAAACCAAGTCAACCTATTAATAACTTACTAAATCTTCTGCATATGTACACATTAAAATATTGGCGAAAATTTTACCTTTTGTTTTAACAATATTAAGAGTCTACATGAAAACTTCTCATCGAAGCTTGTCCATCGCATCTCCTTTGTTGCAGGGAGTTCAGCCTGGACTTTATGCAGACCCCGGCCCATAATCCGTTTGCGAGGGAAATTGAACGTTTATGAAAATAGATTATTGTAAATTTATTTATTGGTTAATTAAACCCTCAAAATTGCAAAAAAAATTTACAAAACAAAAATCATTAAGTCAGAAATAATTTAAAAAGTTTTTATCTTAAAACAGATCTTCTCAGCTTACGTTTTTCGTTCGATAAATAAAAAATATTATAAAAATGTATTCTATAAATATTTAGCTTGAGATGCTTTATTTTGTAGAGTCTTGCCTACACAGTTCAAGTCACAAATGTAATGATAATGCTGGCGAATGCTATAATTCTTAATTTCATAAATAATTTTCAAAGAATTTTCAAATGGTTATTAAGTATTCCGTTCATTAATTTCCATTAGACCTTTCACTATAAATATGCACATACAATTAATACCAAACAGAGCCAGCTTAGTGCTTCAAAAGTTGTTCCATCACTTGCAAAACTAATCCATTCGAGATGATGGTAGATACTGGTGAAAACCGTTGGCTTTCCTTTTTCACCGCAATGTGAACCCCATGAAATAATAGCAGTCAAATGTCCATCACAAATCAATGGACCACCCGAGTCACCGCGACAAGCGTCGATATCCCAAACACTCTCTCTGCCAGCACAAATCATGGATTCATGGAAGTTACGCGGAAATAATTTTCGACAATATTCATACGGAAATGTTGTGAAATTAGCATGTATGGCATTTGCTGCATACGGACCGCGCTTAATGTGCGAAAAGGATGGTGGTTATGTTACGAAAAACATAAATATACATATGTACATATAAGTATATTACAATATACTACGAGTATGTTTACTCACATAGAAAATCTGACCCCAACCCACAATTTGGCATACGCTATTGGGTGCCACGATCTCATTGCCTAAGGGAATTACTTTGATATTGTCATTATCATCCGGGAAGCGCATACTGAGCAATAATAGAGCAATATCATGTACACCCTTTCGTACAAATTGGTTATGCGGCAACACTTCTTGAACCTGGCGTTCGATAGTTGTATGAATTTTTTTCAAACGATTTGGTGCACCAGCAACTACGAGGAGACGATGCGGACGAGTCACAATCTTTCGACGACTGAAAAATTTAATATTAGCGATCGAAAAAAAATATTAACACAATGCCGAAAGACATAACTAACGTGTAAACAATTAATTGTATGTACATAGTTGCACTCACTCAACAACACAATGCGCCGCTGTGAGCACCAAACGCTCGGAAATTATTGCGCCTGCGCAGAAGTGATTATCGCCAAAGTAAGCGGTTGCCCTGGACGTGCGTATGGATACCACATACTTAGAAAGCATATCCTTTATAGGTCGATATCCACCAGATACTAGCATTACATCATCTGAATCGCCTGCCATAACTATAGGTAACACAAAGCCTTTGGGCAAATCAATATCATCGATATGATTGTGATATCTATCGAAGAAGGAATAGTTTGAACTGCCATTTGCACTTTTAAAAAATCCGTAAGCATTTTTAACGAGCAGCAATATTGTAGCGCAGCAGCAGAAGAAACGTATTAATTCAAATAAAACCGACATTGATAAATGCTATTTGATGTATTACTTATTTTATTTTACGAAATCGAAATAATTTTTTCTTTTTTTACGTCAAAAGCAAGGCAAAGGTCATAAGGCAATTTTATTTTTAGAAGTGTTGAATATCGCTGAATTTTAAGAATTATAAATTGAAGAGATTGCGGTACTCAAAAACCAAGTAAATGGGGGAAGAGATTTTTTAATTCCTTCTTTACATAACTAAAAATTGCATTTATTTTCAGTATTCCTTGTACAATTTTTATTCCGGTTTTTATTCCAAATTACGGCGAGAACTTTTTTTCCTTACTAGTACTTATTTGCTCCCTCTTTCTACTACTTTAAAAGCACCAAATTTACAGCCCTATTCTAATACCCTCACAAAACTCACCTTACTGACTGTTGTGAGGTTCCTGACTATTGTGAGGTTACCCTTCTGCTGGCGTAAATTAAAAAGCTCAAATGCTCATAACTGTCAGGAAAGTTGTGATGTGCGAACGATAGCCTCACAATTCGAAAGCAGCTGATTTTTATTTAGCAATTATTACAATATTTTGTTAATTTTCGTTCGTAATCAGCGTCGTGTATTGATTCATTTGAACCAGTAGTTCAGTTCAGTAGCTATAGCTTTTAGTTGAAATGTTTAGTCTTTCGTGAGAAATAATAACAATGAAACATTTTAATTTTGTTTGCTTTTTTATTAATATTCATATTTCATTCACTTTTTTATTACATTTTTAAGTAACGCCTTATGTCTAATTATGCTACATAAAGGTTACGAAAATGAACCAAACAAAAACAAACCCCATTTGCTCATTGACGATCAAATCACTTTTGGTTTGTACAAATAATAATAAGGCAGATTATTATAATTATTTATTTGCGCCTATGTCTATGCTATTGTCTTTGGCTTCTTTTTGACAGCAAAACGCTTTTCACCTCGTGTGGTGATTTTGTTGAGCTGTTTTCTTATGAGGTGTGCCCAAGAAAATCCTCACAAAATAGACCTCATAAGAAACCTCAAAAATTGTTGCTCACAACTTCGTTGTGAGGTTTTATTGGAATAGGCCTGTTAATTAGAATTTTACGATTTTTTTTTGTTCTCCTCTTTTTTTAATTTCGCTTCATTTCACAGCAAACATACATGAAGCCAAAAGCACTACATCACTAGCAATTGATATTGATATTGCGTGATCTGGTATAGTTGGTTCATGGTGTTTATAAGAATTTTTAAACTTTTGACATTTTCCCCTTTTGCATGCCACATTCCAATCAAATCGAATTTAGTAAGGTGACCTTAGTAAATAGCTGATTGATTTGTTTTTTCTATCGTCGTGGTAAAGCAAATGTCAAAGTCATTTGTTTGTTGGTTGGTTTTGACATTCGCTGTACCGAAAGCAACAAAAAAGTAAATGTACTTTTTTTTCTTAAACATTTGCTGCCACCTTTATGAATTTGCCTTGATTCCAATACAACAATTTTATCGAATAAAAATTGTCTATTATTGAACATATAACGTACATGAGAGGATCGTTCCTGCAATTTGTGGTATACAATGTGATTGGTACCAGAAATCATAACACTGCATTTTAATGCTAAGTTTGACTGCAGATAGTTTTCTTTAACAAAACAACCTTTTATTTATTTAGTGTAATTATATTATAATAAATTAAAAATATAATAAGTTATAATAAAACTAAGATTTTGATAAGCTTTGGCGCTTGTAGCCTTATGGTAGCTTCCGTATAAATTTGTATCATCTGAAACGCGTTTTCTATGTTTCCCACACTTTTAATGAATTTAAAATGTCTTATAACGTCAAACGAATTATATTAATTTTTTGAAGACTTGAAAGAATGGAATTATTTCGTTATCTAGAGTGGATCAAGTATCTTCCTCATGCTCACACCCGTACGCTATTTCAATCAACAAGATATGAAAATGGTGTACACGGCAAAATCTTATTACTAACAAGTAAGAAATGCTTAATTCGGGCGAAACCGATTTTTATATACCCTCGCGATGTATTTTTGTATGGGCGGTACCCATAATTTCATAAAAACCCCGTCTCTATGATTCAAATCGCAGCTAGTAATAAACTTTACTCAATTTCTTCCAATAAATACTGCGTGCTTATGGTCCGATTTCAAAAATTATTGACGGTGATGCCAGTGATGTCAAGGACAATATGTTCACCAAATTTTGTGACAATTTCATCGTTATTGAGATACCTACAAACGTGTTTTTAGAAGTGGGCGTGGTAACGCACATTTTTCAAAATTTCATAAGAATCAAGTTTTTTAATATACTGTCTCTCTAAATTTCAAATTTAAATTAATATGTTCCAACAGATAAAGATAACATTTGCTTATTCTTCACAAATCGTCTATAAATGTATGTATTTGTACTAATACGAATTTTGACCAAGTAATTGGAGTTAATTTTTTTTTTTTGTTATATGTTAAGTATAATGCATTATTTCCTACGAAATAAGTTGATTTTAACGGATTGTTTTAAGATACGTTTGAAAATATTATTGATGTTTGTTCTTATGAGAATGTGTACTAATACAAGTTTTGCTTACTGTACATATGTTATAAAACAAACAAAGCATTTAGAATTACTATTATCGAGGATAAAGATATATAAGCTAATGTCGTTTTACAATTTCTGTTGTGTTTTTCTGTTGTAAAATAAATCTCTATTGACCCTACATTTAGTAATGAAATTGTCCTTCAGTTTTAAAATAAAAAGAATGCATCTATTATTTGAGTTTTCTTCTAATTTCAAGAAATGTTTACCACTATTGCACACTACTATGTCGGTGCTCGCAGCTGTACATATATATTTTCAAATTAAACTTCAAACTTGATATTTCGAAGGTTGATACATTAGAGATTTCAGGCAACAGCAAAACACATGGAATTTTCCCATGCTGCTACCTGTTTAATATGCCTTGGTCAGGGCTTTGTAAAATCTCAAAATCAAAATTTATTCGAATAGTTGATTTGTGAGAGTACGCTGAAATCGTTTTTGATTTTTTGTTTTGTTTTAAGAGAAGTAAGCATCGAAAGTCTATACCCGTCAATGTGGGACTTTAAGCAGCACTAATTCTCCTACTATCCTGTACCGTTGGGAGGTGGTTTGAGCACTAGGCTCTATGAAACCATCCACCGATATTAAATTTTGCAAAATTCCCTAGTCAGAAACTTCGTCCTGAACGCCCATCATTATGCCGTTCGCCAATTGCAATAAAAGGTTTAAGGAATAGGAAAAAATTTCTTACTTTCATTTGTTCTTTATTATATTTTACCGCAGACTTCATGTAAAGTATTTAGTATAATAGAATATTTATTAGCCGCTGATTGAATAAGTGCAGACTGCAGTGGTGCTAAAGGAAGCCGTCGGAACGGACGAGGTTCCGGCAGCCTCCTTGATAGGCTTCGTAAAAGGATGAAGATCCAGTAGAACTAGTTTGACGACTACTGGGGTGCAGTTTTCTTAAAATTTTTTTAGAAACTTTTCGGTTGAATTAATATTTTGAATATTATGTATATCGCTTGAAGAAATGCACTTGTCTGGATCCCAAATCTATAAAATTATTTTACAGTAGGATACTCATATTTTTAAGAGCTGTCGGAACGGACCAAATTCCGAGCAACAGCTTCCCTGGTAGGTGAGCTAAGCATTTTGAGGAATTTTGGAACGCACAGAGTTCTGAGCATCACCTTCGCTGTGTTCTTGAGCTGTCGGAATGAACGAGATTCCCAGTAACCTGGTTTGGGTACGGGGTTTGTGGTAGCTCAATGTTTCGTTCGCGGCTGTCTTTACAGACCTCTGAGCTGTTTCAATATGGAGGCAATTACATCGCTGGTTGATGTCCATTCACTAAAACCCTTCATCATGTGACTGATAATGGTATCCGGTGCAATTGTAGTCCTCAGTACGTTCATTTGGCGACTAAAACGGGGGCACACAAAAAACACGTAGTAAACATCTTCTTCGTCGCCATGGCATATATCGCAGTATGGGTCGTTGTCGTGTTTTTACTTAAAAAGGTATGCCTTGAAGCGGCCGTGTCCGCTCAGAAATTGCGTTCAGTAGAAATCAACCTCGCCATGTGTTCTATTAACCCAAGTGACCAGATTTGGAATACACCGACGGGTCCAACGTCCTTTTGTGGTGCTATTTTACCTGGTTTGTCACTCCACGAGGCTAGTCTTCCGAGCACGATCTCGGTCCTGTTGTGTAACGTGGGGTGATGCCGTAGCCAGCGTATGCGCCTCTTTTGCTAGTATATCTATCGGAGTTATACTAGCGATTACAAAAGCTGCATCGTCAGATACTGTTCTGAATGCATTACAAACTTGCAGTGAGCACAGTCGGTATGTAGAATTGAAATCCTACATAATTTGATTTATATGTATGTACGAGTATGTATCAAGAAAGGATTACGAACCACAACTGTGCAATATTGATTGATATAAGATATTCTATAAGATAAGATTCTAAAAGCGATCAGATTAAACATCAGCCCTGATAAATTACTTCAAAAGAGCATTCAACTATATTTTCACTGGTACCAACTGACTTAAACTAATTTTGGTGAACTCTCAGTCAAAAAATTTAGATTTTACTTAAGGTAAGTTCAAACTTTCAGACACAATTTAATTGAGCTATATTTTTATTAGGGATACTTTTTACTTTAAAAATCAACTTAATTTTGACTCAAGCGATTTAATAAAATTAATTTAATAAAAATGATCTCAGCTTTCAATTCTCACTAACCTTTCTCGCAAATCGATCAGTAAGCGAGCTATAGCTTATTTTATTTTTTTTATTTTTTTATTTATTCAGTCTAAAAAGAACAAGCTTTTTTACAGACTAGTTAAAAATATAAAACAGTTCAAGCTTAAATTTATATAAACTTTTGTTAAAATTTAAAACGCTACAATATCGATTTGCTAGATGTATAAATTTAAACATTGGTTCGTTTAATGCATAATTTGGTTTATGAGTTTCTTTGACAAATAATCTATTATGCCGAAGATCTTGCGATGCAATGTAGGGAACGAATAAATTAGACAGCTCAGGGCATTAGATATAAGAATTAATTATGTTATAGGCAAACAATAGCGAGGAACAAGTTCTTCTCTCGTATAAAGCTTGGAGGCCAAGTAATTTACGCCTGCTTGTATACGATGGTAGGCCATCAGGCCAACGAAGTTTAGGCAATGCTATTTTGGTAAACATTTTTTGAACTCTCTCAATTTTGTATGAGTGCACTTCATAGAATGGATTCCATATTATTGAACAGTACTCAAGACGACTTCTTACCATAGAAATATATAGTGACTTCAACGTCATAGGATCTTTAAAGTCTCCAGAGTTACGCCTAATAAATCCAATCATTGCAAAAGATTTCGAAACAATAAAGTCAATATGACTAGAGAAAGAGAGTTTAGAGTCAAAGATTATACCCAAATCTTTAATCTCATAAGAACGGCATTTAATTGATAGTTGAAAAGAGTGGTAATTATCTTTTTCGAGTAAGAAACAACGCAACATTTGTTCGTATTTAAAAACAAGTTATTTTCAGTCCACCATTCGGCAAAACTATCGAGATCAGATTGTAGTTTTATACAGTCACAGATATCACGGACTCTTAAAAACAGTTTAACATCGTCTGCAAACATTAAGCATTTAGAGAATTTGAATTTTTGGGGCAAGTCATTAATAAATATAAGGAACAATAAAGGCCCACAGTGAGTACCTTGTGGAATTCCTGACCAAGCATCGATAAGCAAAGACAGATCAGAGCCAGTACACAAATAATTTCCTATTTATTAGAAAACTGGAGAAAAATTTCAACAGTTTTCCACTGATTCCATACATTTCTAACTTCCGTAACAGAATTGAATGATCAATTTTGTCGAACGCTTTTGAAAAGTCTGTGTAAATGACGTCGAGTTGTGAACGAGTTTCGAAAGCATTGACAATTAGATTAGTGACTAAGGCTAAATTGGTAGAAGTAAGTAGATCTCCCAGGAAAAAATCCATGCTGGCATTCAACAATTGCCTTGCTAACGTGATCAAATAATTTACGTTGAAGAATGTTATCGAATAGCTTTGCCAGGGTGGTCTGTTTAATTATAGGTCTGTAATTGCAAATATCATTTCGGCTACCGGACTTAAATATTGGATTTATTGTGCATAATTTCCAAGAATCTAAGAAAGTTCCACTGTTCAGACATTCTTGAAAGAGAAGAGCCAAGGGCTCTGCGACTGTATTGGAACATATTTTGAAGAATAACAGACAAAAGCCCTCACTATCAGGCTTTGCACTGCTTGTTAGCTTTGATATTGACAGAAGAACATCTTCGACGGTAATATCAAAGGAAGATATTGGTGGTAACGACGGAGGATGAGATACAAGAATTGGTGAAGAGGTATATTTTGCATAGACCTTCTGAAATAATTTAGCAAAAAGATTACCCGCATCCTGCGTGTTATTGGACACATCTCCATCATACTCCATGCTCGTCGGGAGGCCATTAGTCTTTCTCTAAGAAATTATGGCGGACCAGAAACTAGATGGGTTCGATTTCAACCTTGATTCCAATTTTCCTGTCTTATATAGTTAAGCCGATCAATTTCGGCATTACTCTTTCTATGTCTTTTAAAAGCTTTATTTTTGATATTGTGGCAACATCGTCTTTGCTAGCCAATTAAAAAAAATGCCTTGGAATAGTAAAAATGACAAAAGGCAGTGTCGCGGCAGACAAGAAACTTTTTACTTGACGGCACATTGAAAATGAAGAAGTATGCTTTCAAAATGCCCAGTGAACAAAACACTAACACGCTTGCGAAAGCAAGAAGCAGAAAGCTAGAAAAAGTAGGAAGAATAATGTATTAACATGGAATGTTGATATTTGTTGGAACGATTTTCCGTCATCCTTTGACACTAAAGATGGCACAACTCCGAAACCGGTTTGTCTCCAAACCAAGCTTGACAAGGGATGACGGAAAATCGTTCCAACAAATATCAACATTCCACCCTGTCGGACAAAAGAAAGAAGAAAATAATACAATAATGAATGTATTTATTATAAATCAAATTACTTTTCACTTTTCAATGTCTAACTCATCTTGTTCTTTACCTCGGATGTCAGTACAAATTGTAACTATAATTTTAAGAAAATTAACTTATATTTTAAGCAAATCTGTCAGTACTTAGTAGTTTTAAATACAACCCTGCCCTTTAAATCAACTCTGAAAATCAGGTGATCTCAGCTTTGAACTATTTCCGGGAAAACAGCTGATTGTTATCTTATTTATAAAACTGTACGATGGTAGCTCATTTACAGTTCAAATGAAAAGTTGTAGCATCAGTTTTTACTTTTTAGTTGAAGCGTGTAAATAATTTTTATTTAAGGGTTGCCATATTAAATTTACTCATTTAAGTTACAAATCTTTAGGAAATTTATAGGTGTTTGTATCTCTTAAAAAGTCTATCCAAAAATATTGATCCATAAATTAAGTAAGCACTCAACGAATTACGAATTTTCCAATATCCGAAAACTAAACCTTTTTTCGCCTCTGTGGCCGTTGTGGCCGCTGTGGTCGAGTTGGTAGCGGTGCGTGCTATAACTCGATATGCCGGTGAATTTGAGGTTCGAATCTCAGTCAGGGCAAACAAAATCTTAATCATAGAAAAAGTTTTTTCTAATATCGATCACCCCTCGGCAGGCAATGGCAAACCTCCGAGGGTATTTTTGCCATGAAAAAGCTTCTCATTAAATACATCTGCCGTTCGGAGTCGGCACAAAACTGTAGGTCCCTCCATTTGTGGTATAATATAAAGACGCACACCACAAATGGTAGTAGAAGTTCGGCCAAACACTGAGCTATATAGTGTACGCGCCAAAATTATTATTATTGTAAACCTTTTTTCGATTCAGCTAAAGTACTATATTTTTAACAGATTTTGTATAACTGTGGATTGGAAAAGAAATGTGGTAGAGTCTCTCTTATAAGGTTTTCTTTTCTCAAAATAATGTTGGCCCGTTTGTTTGTCTCAGCCTTCTCAAGACGTTGCCCATTTTCCACTTTATTGGACTCTGACCAATCAAAGTTGCAACAATTTCGATTCATATAGCTATTTTTCATTACATTATCGCCAGTGAAGAAAGTCAGCGGTTCCAAAAGACTAGCCTACCAAAGCCAAAAGTACGCAACCTATTCAAGTTCGACAAACTATACGAACTGTTTCAACGTATAAAATTACATTAGTTAGTAGATCATAAAGAATAAATAACAAACCTAACTTCAGTAATGAAAATGATTATAAACAATACCAGATTAAAAAATGTAACACTATAAAAACTATTCTTTCATTAACTATCCATAAACAATGTTCGCCCGACATCACCATTTCAATCCATTTCAAATTATAAAAGATGTCGGTATACAGACTTGGATATAAATTTTGACCACAACCAAGTGTCCATGACACTAGAGCCACCAGTTTATCATTGCAAATAAGTGGACCGCCTGCATCACCGCGACAAGGATCATGATCGAAATTTACATTATCGCCAGCGCACAAATCTCCTGCTGCGTAATATGGATGATGCTTTTTACATTTTTCTTCAGTGAAGAGTAACAGCTCCACGTGTGACACCATTGACGCATAGGGGCCCTTCTAAGGGAGCGTGAAAAAGGTAATATGAAAATACATATGTTAACAATAATAAAATCTCAATGAGTTAGAAACTCACATAGTAAAGCCTTCCCCAACCCAAAACTACGCACCGCGCTCCATATGGCGGTGGCGTTTTAGGCAGAGGCATAATTTGCGTTTGTTCATTTAACTCAATCTTCTCTTTTAGACGAAGCAGCGCTATGTCATTAGTGCTGTAGACCGTGAAATTCCGATTCGATATGATACGATCGACGGCTATTAATCTAGTGGTTGGACTCTTTTGTAAACGATTCTGTGTACCGGCTACTACAATAATTGAACGTGGACGTCGAGGAAGTTTCCTTTCACTAAAAAGAAGGATAATTCGTTTAGAAGATTTGCTTTAATCGACAGAAGTAAAATTACATACAAGACAACACATTGCGCCGATGTTAGGACCCATAATCTGCTGATAATGACGCCGGCACAGTAATGATTATCGCCGAAATACTGTGTGGCCGAGCGAGTGCGCAATGAAACCATAAAACGACTATAGTTTTGTATATCAGGCACATAATGACCACCCGTCACGAGAAATACGAAATCACCCGGGTGACCTGTAGGGCTGACATTTGTTGCGCCCTTTAATATAAATTGAAAGAACACAAATGTTAGAGAATATATCTTTAAAAAACACATAGCGATTTTAGTTGGAAAACAAATCTTAACGAAAACGTCATTGGTTAATTTCATGTTTTTATAAATTAATCATAAATAAATGACAGCCCAGGAAAAAGTGTTGCAAAATTTTCAATATTTCCAATTTACTATAAACATGTAATCCAAAGTTATAAATTTTTACAAAACCACTTAAATAAAAAAATGTATAATTTTTATACAAATTTCTAACTTTCAACTTTCAATTTGCATTTCGTTATATTACCAGAATGCTGTTTTATATTGGACATTTAAACGAAAAAAAAATTGCTTGCCAAAAAATAATTTTTTTAAAAGGCCGTTATTTTTGCATCAAGGCTTTGCCTTAGATCTTAGAAAATACAATCAAATTGTAGTTATTTTAGCCTAAGTAGGCATAAATTGGTTCACAAAAAACGTTCTATAACGAAATAAAATACAACAAAAAAAATTTTAACCAAACAATATTTATATGTCGGTCCAAGGCAGATCCTAAAGCTAACCGCAGTAGAGAAATTGCAACCCTGCCAGGTTTTTTTGTTGCTTGATATACCTTACTTGTCAAACAAGTACTATCAAATCACTCTAGTGTGTAAACAAAAGTTGACAAAACACAAATTCAAATCATCCAAAATAATTAAAAACAAAATGTACATATTTATTTCAGAACTTAATGTTCGTTCATCATGTTTATTAGGGACGTCAATTTTGGGCATTTCGTTGATCCCGGGATTGTCGAGATTTGAAAACGGGATCCCGGGGTTGTCCCGAAATTTTTATTCGTAATTTTTAATTTGCTAAAAAAATTAACACATCTGTAATCGTTGTATTATAGAAGTATACAAAATAACATTAATATTACAAAGAAGAACGATTTGTTGTAATTCTTGTATGTATTTTCTGGTATTTTCAAGAACAAAAAAAAATAAACGTAAAATTTGACACACATACAAAATAATTTATACTTTAAGTACCAATATACATATTTGGTACAGAAGAAGCACTGCTGCGCCTCAACACTTGCTGGTTGGATTGTCGACAATAAGTTAAATGCTCTCTGCTCGTTGAAACTTGATGCAATTTTTTTTTTTGATTCTTTCTGCATTATCCACTTCAGGCACCTCGTTTTTAGTTCTATTAACATCGCTTTAATAATGATGCTCATTTTCTACTCGAGTGGGATATTCTCCAGCTCATTTATAATGGCAAGAACAAACCAAAGCTTTAAGGGAGTTAACAAGCTGTGTTATTTGTCGATTGTGAACTCTCTAAAGGCTTTATTTTACTCTTGAAAGGGGAATATTTAAGAATGATACAAATTTTTAAAAATAAAGGGCTATTAAATTCTTTGTTTTCTTCAATTCCGAAATTTTAATAAGACTTATCCCGGGGTATTCGGGAGCTAAAAAAAGCCGTTAAAAAATATCAATATTTTGAAATCGGAAAATTTTGTTTCTTTTCAGAAGGCTTCATTTCCATTTATTTATTTTACAGTTTTTAAATATTAACTATTTGTGATATGACTCCCATAATGAAATAATGCATTTGAAAAGTATCAATATTGGGCTTACTCTTTTCTTTTTCCTCTGGTCTTAATAAATAATTTTATAAATATTTATTATTATTATTTCTACATTTCTAGTTTCATAGACGGTATATTTTAAACCCCTTTTTTTAAATATTTCAAACACCTAAGTTGCTTGTGAATATGCTTATACAATACTCGTACATATTCATGCATTCAATCGTTTAACAAAACGCTTCCGGAAAACTTAATAATCACTTTAACACTATGCTGCGCAACAAAGCTTGAAGTTGTCCTTGCAACATCAAGGCAAGCATCTGCATTTTATGAATGTGTGTTTGGGTGTTTGCTTTTACTGCTACGTTTGCAGAGAGTTTATGCAAAATTTTACCTCAAAATGGCAATTTGCAAATTTAATGGTGTAAACAAATTCAATCAATGCATGTAAACAATGACAGGCAACGAAATAACAACTGCCAGCAGAGTCGAGCAGAATCGAGCAGTGGCAGCAATAACGTCAACAATAAACAACAACTGACAGTGGTCGATAGATAATAATAGCAACAGCAGGAGAATAAAATACATGCATCGGTAAGGCAATAAAAGCAAACCGGAAACGGAAGTGCAAGTGCAAGGCAAGAAACCGCAACAATGCCAGTACGAGCAAACTCCACACACACACATACGACAGTGTCAATAGACTCACTGCATCATTGAAAGCATTTGCACTCCCATTTGCTACATACAAGCAAGTAAATTCTTATGTGCATATATACATACATACATATGTACATGCATAACTAAATATATGCAAGTGCATTTAAGTACACACTACAAAAGCATTACCCTTTGCTAACACCTCCTGTCTACTGGGTAGGCGGGCAACAATCAGTGTTGTGGCATCATCAGTCTGTATGGCTGTAGTTAAATGGTCGATCAATCGTTATTGTTATTCACCTTCTTTTCACCTCCCTATACTCCTCGTACTGCTTCTTGCATGTGAAAGTGTCCAGCTGTTGGGTATCGGGGCTTTAGTCGCCTTTTTGTTTTCTTGCTGTTTATTGTTTATCTGATTGGACCGTGACATACCGAGTTGTGAGTACTGGCGAGGAGCCAGTGGATGTAGTGTAGCAGTATGTTTCATTAAAGATTTGCATTTTGTATATGCGGAAAATACTTAACGTTCTGCAACATACGAGTGTAAGAAAATATTGCAAAATCACACGAATGCACACCGTACCAAAAACTCAAAAGAGTAAACGTCCTTGCACCTTTGAGGAACAAGAGTGCAAATTTAAGTTTTTAAATTTCGAGTTGCCTGCTTTTTGTAACAAATTCAATAAGTTGGCGTTTTTAGATTCTCCGTTAAGTTTTTTCCAGGCTATTGCCTGATCTGGTTACACATTTTCCCAAGTAAATTACCTAAGAGGCATTCCACATTATTTTAATTGGTCAAAAACGCGAATTTTGGATTTTTTTAAATTGTCGAATTGCTTTTTTTTATTAACAAAGTTCATACCTTTGTTTACTTTAAAAATAAACAAACAAAAAAAATTTTAATTTCTGACTGTTTTTCTATAAAAAAGTACTTAATAAATTTTTCGGTAAGGCTAATATTTTGCAAGCTATGAATTGTCAATAAGTGACTTATGCCGAGAAACCTAACATTTTTAAAGTTGCATAACTTTAGAAAACATTTTTGTTTAATTTTTAATATTCTGCGAGCTAAGATGCTGCAGAACTTTTGAGATATAAACAATTTTCAATTCCTATGGGTTTTTCTACAAGATACAACTCAATTTATATAAAAAGAGAAAACAATTTTTTTTATTGAAAAAGCATGGAATGGTTTTGATATTTTTGTTAATCTATAATGCGATGTGAATTTCTCCAAATCGATATTGAAACTTTCGAGGCAATGTAAAGGAAATTATTTAAATATGCAAAGTGAGGCTGTTTTTATCAATAAGTATTTAACTGAGTAGAACTTCTATAATTTCTGCCACGGTTTTGTCACTATGTCATATTAAATAGCATTTTACGAATGTCAAGGTATTATTATTTTTGAAAACTGATATTCGTGCTTTTTATTTACCATTTCTACGCACGGTGTAAAAATTAGTTAGTTTAATTGTCTTAATTATCTAAAGTAGTATTTGTTAAAAAATCGCCTCATATAAATATGCTTTCAAATTAAAGAAAAAATGAAGGTACTTTTCCTTTTTATTTGTAGTCATCCACATTTAGTTAGGTGACGACGTTAATATAACCCTTTTCTACATTTTTTATTGATTCATTATTATAAATTTAAATATTAAATTTTTTTTTTACTTAATGTCACCTTTTTAATATGGCTTAATCGATAAAATTGCATCGATATATTGATATTCATTATTTTTCACCTCCTTGTAATTTTTAAATTATTAATTTTGTCGAGATATGAAGAAGAAGAAAAATAAACTAAACAAAATGGAGAAAAATTTTGAAAGATATGGTGAGGATATGATTTTAAATAAGTAAGTATAAATCTTAAAATACCTATTTTATATAACCAAAAGTTAATTACTTGGCATATATCAAAAGATTTGACTACTTTCTCAAAAATATCAAAATCTGAATAGCAAAAAGGCAATTAGAATGTGATTTATGATAGATCTTTATTACAAAAAAAAATATTGTTTATTCATATTTTAATATTATTTAAAAAATAATAATTAAAGACTCAATCGAATTCTTCGAACTATTACATGATTTTAAAAATATAATAACCGTATAACCAAATACTTATTACTGTCACTAAGGGCAAGTTTTTCAGTGCTGGTTTAAACTCAGTTTAAACTAAGTTTAGTTGGACTCAGTTTAAATTTAAACTTAGTTTCCTTTCGCTCAAATAAATTAGTTGCAACCAAAACGAAGTAGTCAGCAAATAGCTGATAAGTTAAACTAAGTTTAACCGAGCACCATCGGCCTTTTAAACTTAGTTTATACTCCGTTTAAAGTTGACTGAAAAACTGCATACTGAGTTTAAACTTCGTTTAAATGACAAACAGAGTTCAACTTACACTGAAAATGTGGCCCTAAGAAGCTCATATATTTTTCTGTAATTGGAAAGCATTACAGCTCAGTATTCACGATTTTTGGATTTTGTATTTGATTTTTTATTTTTTATTTTTTTTTTGTTGCTTTGAATTTAAACTAGAAATCTTATTTACATCTCATACAAAATAACTCAATAAATTTTTTTTGTATATTTCGAATACCGCACAAACTGTTGTACATACGAATGTATAAATTGTTTGCTGATTAAATTAGTGGTTGTACTTATTTGTTTATGCCAAGTTAGCGTATCGTGAGCTTAATTATCATAAAAATTGTGTTCCGTTGTATGTAAAATGAACTAAATAGGTTAGCTGTATTTGGCTAACACTGTGCCAAATAAAATATTAATACACATAACTCTATTGCTGGCTACATACTCGTATATGCATTACACTACACGTATGACTTTATTCACCCCATTGGTAGTGTCAAAATAAAAAATTATATTAAATAAACTGAGCGTTAAAAAAACAAGAATGACATTCCTTTTACTCGCAAATCTAATAACGAATGTAGGAAATAATATGTAAAGAAAAATAAGTATATTTTACTGTGCACACGCTGTATTACTAACTGCTGCTTGCCCCATTTCTTCGTCTAAGATTTTGCGAAAATGCAAAAGGCAAAAAATTTTCTCCACAGCGTCTGCACTTGCAGTGATCAGAGATATGAAATGTGAAAAAGTTTAGGTCATAAATAATGTCAACGTCTGGAAGCGGGTCACACTCAACAAAGTCACCAGCACTTGTTTTGGAGCTTTGAACTGTCAGTTTTTTTTTTTTTGGTGTGCCTTTTCAAGTTGTCTTCAATTTGCTGCAATATGTACTCGTGTGTATGAATATGGTACACCGGAGCGAGCACATATTTAAATATATTCATATATTCTCGTACATATACTTGTTTATATGTTACATATGCAACTTTGGCAATACTTTTACTGTACACTGGAAAAATATAGCCAGACGATGTGTGAATCATTTATTCTCTACGCTCTAATTCCTCATCTGTAGCTTCGTAACCAATTAAAGATCTTCTTATCAAAAATATTATTGAATGAAAAGGATTTACTGCACTCTGAACACCTTTTTTAATACCTATTGTTAATATTAATACCCGATAACTAGTCATATATGTACTTATCTGGCAGTCAACCCCTTCAAGTTTAATGATCACAAAATGGTGGAAAGAGGTTGACAAATCTTTCTTTCATGCAGCTTATAATTTGAAGAAGCTCTTTTGAGGTTACTGTAAACTGGCACTGAAGATAAACGTATAAAGAGAGACAAACCCTTTTTCAAGTCAATTCTAGGATGCAGGCTTAACATCAGCACTTTTACTTAAGTAAACCTCTTTATTCTTATGAATACCATAATAATATTAATAATAATTTTTTTTTTTTCATATGCAGTGCCGAGTAATGAAAGGCAGCAGTTTGTATGGTGGCAAGAACTAAAATTGTTCAGCTACAGAAAAAAAAAGTTCATCAGCTGATTTTAAAGTTAAATTATTTTTATTATTTAAATTTTAAGTTCAAATTATGACTATGCCCATTTGAAATTTGATTTCAAGAGAATAAGCTTTGTAGTATAGTAACTAGTAGCAGGTATATACTTTCAGTACGAAAGACGTTCGAAGTTTAAAAGAGTAAACAAAACGAGACTATTATAAATTCTTGAAATCCAAGTTTTTCGAAAGTCACAGCATAGTTCCAAAATTACACGTATAGATGTAGAGATTTATCAAAAATTTAGGTTTCTTATTAAGAACCATATGAAATAAAATAAGAAATGTTACGTGGAATTACTAAAAACAAAAATTAAAGACAATTGTTTAAGTCAATACGAAATTGTATTTCATAGCCGTGAGTTGGAAAATTAGGTGCTGTTGCCAATAGGAAAACTAACGGAAGAGATTTGGGAAGCTCGAAATAAGGATTATAGGAGGTATCTGTTACAGAATACTAATATGTATTAGCGAGTAACTAGTTGCGAAAATATAATTTTAAAAACGAAGACAAGGCCATGAAGATTCATTTAGAAGGTGGGAAAAAGAAGATAAATATTAGCTTTTTGAATGCTGATAGTTAAAGCTTTAATTGTATTTAAATTTGTTAATTCTAATGAGTTGGATGTAATTTTCTTAAATTTTTTTAGAAAATACTACATTCATACAATTTGAAGAAATAAACAATTCAAAGCTTTGTTTCTGTTAATAAAATAGCAAATTTACAGATTTTTTATTCTTAATTTGAAATCCAGAATATGTGTTTGTCTAAAGACCTTGAGATATTATGGGATCAGGTATTCTCAATCCTAAAAAACATTGCATCTCTGCGCTTAAAACTTTATTTCCAACATATTAAAGCAAATTTTTAAGCGCTCTTAGTTTAGTATTTAACTCTGATTAATAATTTTTATCAAATGAAATCGAGCACTCCAATGGGATTTAAACCTATTTCTTTGCTGTGTAAAATGATTTTTTCAAAAGTATTTAAGTCAAAAACAAAATTTTTACATAACTAAAAATTTTCGGTCCAATTATAACAACTCATTTAAAGAAACTGGTTGGAATACTCGCTCATGTTTGGTTTCCAGTAGGTAGCAACAAAAAAAAATAGCAAAATTTAAGAGAGCTTTTGATATCAGTGCCTTGCAACATGTGTACAGTTAACAGCGGCTGGTGGCAAAAACATAGCAAGAAGCATTGGAATTAGTACAAATATTTTAGTGTACTTACTTGTGTGCATAAAAATTTGTAAGGTAAGTAAGTATAGTTCTATTTTCTTGTTATCACTAATTTTCAGGCTGAATGGTAGTTGCACTTGCAAAAATACATTTGTTAAGGCGTATGTATTTTGGCTCTGTTATTCTCTAAGAAATAAAATCATTGCCGCTGGCTACATGTATTCGAATAAGGAACATGAAACAAATCTTGTACGTTCAAAAATAATCGCAAACATTAAGAGTTTGCTTATTTTCATGGACAAAAGTAAAACGGGCTTTTTTATTGCTTGGCTGAGTTGAGTAGATATTTTGGTAAGAAAAATGTAATACAAGTAAAAATAGTATATTTTTTAAGTTCTTAAACACACAGATTTACCCTTCAGAAGCTTCAGAGTGGCGAAAGAGTGGTATCAATTGCATATGGTGACCATGTGGTGAGATATGCTGAAGTTCAGATAAATGATTTGCTCAGCCTCAGGCAACGCATCAAAGGTGAACTAAAGATTGCTGAAATGAAGCCTAAACGAAAGATTATTTTCTTTCTTTTAATTACCCTGAAACACCTTAAGTAGTCGAATAGTGTTTTGGTTTTATTTTAAATATTTGCAAAATCTCTTTATATTCAAAAAGTGTCAAGTTCATAGTTTAAAGATTGCTATTTTTTCGTGAATTTTCGTAAAAATACAAACTTTTTTTAGAACCGTAAAATTACAACTTCTCACTGACTTTGACGAAATTCAGAAAATGGAATATTTCATTTATATTTAATTTTCGTAAAAGGCAATTACTTAAAGTTTTAAAAATCAATAAAAATTGTATACAAAATGAATGCAAGATAAAGTTTTCAAAAAGTTTGTCAAAAATCAGTACAAAGTTTGGGCCACATGATATCTTATTGGTGATAATTGTATACTTAAATTTTTTTGAAGGTTTTTAAAATGTAAAAATTCAGAATTTAACCAAAATTCATTAACTTTTTACAAGGTAGGTTTGAAGTTTTAAACTCTAATCCATGTGATTTTCATTGAACTTTTATAAAAAATTAACGAAACCAAATTTTCAGTAAAAACATTTCCACTACGGTAATAACACTGTGGTTAGCTGTTCGCTAAGCGGCTAGACTTTTTGTGGCCGAACAAGTTTCAAACCCCAAGCTGATGCTGCTTTATCCGCCATTTGAAATGTTTTTTTTTTCGCAATATTTGAATGCCTTTAGAGGCGGGGCTCCTTTTATGATTCACACTTCCTACAGCATCCCATTCATATACTCGTACTACTTTGCAGTCAACCCACCGCATATTAATAGCTTAAACATGCATAAACTCTGTTTAAGCTCCATCGCACCGTTATGCCCTACACCAATAACAACAATGTGAAATTTTACCATTCTTTCACCATTTCTATACTTCATCCGCTTGTAACTGTTAAAAACTTTTGCATAAAAAAAACTGTACGCAAAGAAAATAAAAGCGAGTGTTGGGAATAAGCTCAGGAAAAATTGAAATTATTTGTCCTGTGGGATTTTCTGGTGGTGTTGACTTGCGTTCATACGTACATACATTCAACACATTCGCTCCGTGCAGAACCACTTGATGAATGTCGCATCAGCGCAGCGGCGGAGGGAGGGATATGTTGACTTTTTTAACGCCACTCATTCGCATTTACTGGTATTTATTTTATTTTATACATTTTTTTATTTTTTGCTTTGCTTGTATTTTTTTTTTTTTAAACCGCCATCAATTCGCTTGGTTGGCTGACTGTTTATTTGGCTGGCGGTTTGGTTGACTGCTTGTTGGTTTACCGGGTTATTTGTCGGTTTGTCAAGTCATTCGGGATTTCAGTAGAAGAAAAACTTGCGTACAAAAACACCAACAGAAATATTTTAAGTGAATTCCCAAAATATTAAAAAAAGAAGTACTTTTCATTTTTTTCGCTGGCTGTTGACAGTGTATATTAATTTAACTCTATTAAAATAATACATATTGTTTTTTACTTTTGCAGTTGAATTAATGTAGAGCATACGTATTTTACATACGCATATATAAGATATGTATGTATGTACGAGTATGTATGTATTCTGATGGGATTTTGGAAGTTGAGTGACTGCTATTTTTTTCTTCGCGCTAGCAAGAAAGTAGTGCTGAATCTTTTCATTATTTAGGCCGACAAATTGTTGCGAAAGACTCGAATTTCCTACAAAAGTTACACTCTGTTCACAAGTTATAGTACAAACATTAGGGTGGTCGTTAGAAATTAAATATTTTACGACGCCCCCTTACTTTTGGTGAGAAAACACTAGGCATTTTTTTTTTTATTGTATATACTCGTGTTTTTTTCTGAACATATCTTATTGAGTTATCAATTTCAGTGATGAATTTCAACTCAAACCTTCATGAAAAGCTTTAAATGCTTAGTCATTCAAGCAAGAGTACACAAGCAATTCCTCATTTAAACCTTAGAATTAAAAGCATTAAAAATACGAAACAAAGTTTACTTAAGCCTTGGAGTAAAGAAATTTAGATATTAAAATTACATGTGTACTAATTTGGTTTTAAAAAATTTTAATTTGAAAATCTTTCTTTATTTAATAGAACAAATCAACTCGGAAATGTTTTGAATTCAAATTTGTATCTATTGCCCATATAACCGAAACTTAACTTAGTTCGTCTCGACACACTCGTTGTTTTTAATTAAAAAGAAAAATTCCAGTGTTTTTCGTCAAAAGGAAGCTTTTTAAAGGCCGTCACAAAAAAAATTATTTTTAACGATCGCCCTAACAAACTCATATTGACACATTTGGACGATTTAGTTATCCTCCATTTATTGACAACTATTTTTATTAAAAACATCGATATTGCTCTAACAAAAACCATCAGAGCAATTTTTAAATTTTATAAAAAAATTATCAAAATTTAATAAAAATTTCAAACTTTAAAAAAAGAAAAAAATTTTGGGGTATTCATATAGTTATGTAGCTCATTCAATATTAGTACAACAAAGTGCAAGTTTGTTGTGGCTACGAATCCATATGAAAAATAATCGAGGTTTTGCGTTGCATAGGGGAAACCGCCAATAAAAAAAATTGTCAAAACTGCATACTCAAAAATATTGTTTTTTATAGTTCGAAATTTTAATGAAATTTTGTTAAATCGTTGTACATTTTTAAATAGTTTAAGACCTGGGTTTTTAGGATCTTTTTTAGAAAATTAACCATAGTTTAGTTGAAAAATAGTCTTAATCAATTAAAAGAAAAATAATGTGCCCAAACCTGTGCGGTTGTGCTATAATTTGTAGACAGAGTTTATATTTTTGAGTAACATTTAGTATCAAAAGATCGGTAAAAAGGCACGTATCGTTTAAATAGTACAAAAAGGCTTAGCTGATCATTCAATTATTTTTTAGCAATATGAATTAGATGATATACCATTTATACCAGGGTAGAAATAAAGAGATACATTTTTACAATCAAAGAAACTCCTTAAAAAATGTGAACTCTAACTTATTTTCTTAAAAAAATTTGCTGACTTCAGGTAGGCTAAACATTCAAAAGAGTAATTGGTGAAGAATTAGCTTCCCGCCCTGGCCAGATATGGATAGTGGCAATAACGATCTAAGGTTAAGTGATCACTAAATAAATGAATTAATATACATTTTTTAAACAATAAATATCATAACTGCATTTTAAAATCGACGTGTTTTTGGCGAAAAATTGGTAAACTATTCAAAATAAGTCGATTTCACGTAAAATTTTTCTTTGCGAATGCCACTTTCAATGCGCTGACTTTGTCCATAAATGAAATGCCATCGCTTACAACAGTGCAATATCGTATTTCGATTGTTAAAGTCACTTTGGGTGTGTGCTTTTTGAGACGCATATTTGAAGTGTACGAGTTTCATTTGATAGTATCAGTGTTGACCTTAACCACAAAACATATCTCAGATATCAGCTAGCTGATAATAAAAAGGTGAAAAAACGGATGTTCGCTTTCGCTTTACCGTACTTGCTATAGCATGAAGAGGCACTCTGTTTTTTTGGCAGCTGTTACGAAATTTATGATAAAAGTTTTTATGCGTGAAATGGTACTCGCAGATTTCAATTTCATCGTTCAATGTTGCGAACAATCGGCAAAAGTGAAGGTCAATGATAATTTATTTTTGCTGACCTCGCAGCAACCACTTGCTTCACTTGATATTTCAATACTACTACAAATTGCTGCCGCATATTTTCATTCAAGCTATGAAAACTGTTTTATTAAAAACGCAAGTGCATTTAAGTATTATTGTAAGAATTTAATAAAATATTTGCGAGAATATTTAAAATTATAGTATATTTATTGTCTAAATACTAACACGTAAATTTTAATTATAATAAATTAATGGTACTTTGCTCTAAAAAAATGTAATAAAAAACAAGCGGCTTAACATTTTGCGAGAACTTAAACTAAATCGTTGGTGTAATAAAGTATCCACACATTATTTCAGAAAATTTTCACGCGCTGTAGCGTGATATTTGATGCGAGGTCACGTTTCGGCAAAACAACAAAAATTATGGCCATTACGCATAAATGTGGAAATTTATGTACCACGGCGTAATAAATGTGTTTAGATTCCACTCATGCTTACTTGAAAATATACATAAGTACATATAGCTTTTTTCTTATAATACAATTTTTCCTTTATTTTTTTATATATTTTTATATGTACAAATCTCTTTATACATATATGTATACTCGTACAACTAAGTTGCGTACGTATGACCGCCCATACCTCGAGAACGGATTGTCCGACTTTAGGATTCGTTGTAAAATTTCTCATTTTTGCAATCGACTTTTTGTCTTCTTTATCGTTTTTCGCCGCTCTTTTAGGGCAGGTGCTCGTTTTTTTATTTTTAATCATCAAATTTTTATGTTTTTTTAAGTTTTTCGATGAAGTTTTTGTTTTTTTGAGCCTTGCTCAGCTTTTCCTTAGCATCAAAAAAATATCAACGAAAAAATACTGTTACGTTACAAATCACTATCTGCTCTAAACGGAGATATAATTAAAAACATACCTGGTTTTTAATTTCATTTCAAAAGTAGACTGAAAATGCTCGAAAAAAATTGAATATTTCCCAATTATTGACGTGCTAAATTTTGCGCGAAAAAAACTTTTAGGGATTTTCGACTGTTACGTTACATAAATAAAAGGGGTCGAATTCTTTATCATATAAAATACTCATAGTATCTACCAAATATTTCATGAATGCACTTTGAATAAATTCAAATCTATCTGAGAAAAGCGGAGAGCACGCAATGAAAGGCATTAATTAAATACTCGTACAATGTACCTTCTCGTTTCTTACTGCATGTTTAGTCATTTTTGTTCATCAATTAAACAATCATATATTATCGGAGCGAACAATAAACCAATAAATTTAACATTTGCGATGCGTGATGCTTTGTGATATGTACGAAATGGTCAAGAGCCCGCGTAATTTGAAATGAAAAATGTTTCGCTAGTCACAATAAATAATTACGTTGGAACTATACGGTAGCATCGTGCAGTTCAGGCACTCGCTGAACAAAGGCCAAGACAAAATGCGATACCTAAGCACAGTTTCGAGAACTTCTTTTCTGCTGAGGCCGATGTGAAAGAAGAACTCGATGCTTGGTGGCGTAATTTTGATTTATAATTTTTCGATTAGTGGCACAAAACAGCTACAAAAATTGTTTCTCTGGGGTTTCGTTTCTCGTGTTTCGGTCCATATGTACTAGTAAGTGAAATAAAAACGTCTCTGCGAAAAATATATCAGCTAGGTGGCGCTGGAGTCTAGTTATTTATAATGGTTGTCAAGATATACATGAAACTATAAGTTTTAACTAATAAGACGAAACATCTGCAGTAAGTATATAGAAAACTAGGAAGCTACGAAGGCGGAGTAAAAACGAATTTATTCGCGAGGAGGCGCAGAAGTCGAGTTATTACTAAAAACCGTATTTACGGTCAGACTTATATTGGTCTGATGGAATTCGAAAGTGCGATTTCAAAGAGCCAATCGTGTAAGAGCACTTGAACTCAACATATTCAGCTACAGCTAATCTAAGTATGATTTTTTTTAAGTGTTCAGTCTCAAGTTGAAACGTGTACAGTTTTCAGTTCGTCTAGCATTGGCCATGACAATAAATAAAGATCAGTTTTTAGGAGTATGTGAAATTAATATTAAATTCACATGTTTCTCACATAATTGTCCGTGTGGCATGTTCGCTTGTTGGAAAGCCGTCGGCTTTATTTATTGACACGCTAGACAACAAAATAAATAACGTAGTTTATCACAAGGTTAACATTGATCTGATACGATATTTCCTCAACCTATTTAGATTCCGCACAAATAAAAGATATTAAATACGAATACAGAGTTCAAAAAGTATTCGACGTGTCTGCTTTTATTATTAAAAATTTACTTCATATTTCAATAAATCTCACATGAATCAATGCTTTATTTAAGCTTTGTGAAAAAAGCATAATGATTCGTCAAAATTTGTATGAATAGTTCAACCCCTTTTAAAAGAATTGAAATATATGCTTAGTATCAACTTTGAGCATCATTTCCCTTTATGATAAAAGAGATGCTTGAGGTTGCTAAAAGCTCCCATTCAATTTTAAATTTATATTCTTATGCGATTTTTCGCCATTTACTTTATAAAAAATATTTTTGTGGAAACCCGCTGTACAATGTTTATACCATTTTTAGGGGAAACCGCCCGAATAGTTTTATCGGCGTATGCACATGCATGCGTGCAGTTCACTTGCACATGCATGTGTGTGTGTGAGTCTACAGTAAGACACTTTACGCATGCATGTGTATGTGAGTGCTACTTTACATTAGGGCGTTACACCCTCCTTTGAGAAAAGGATTTAGCTTAGAGGCCTAAACATAACGGCCCTTCCTATCAGCAACATCTGTATGCTGACTCAACCACCACACCATTTTACATGGAATGAATTTAATTGAACCATTTAAGATTTTTCATTTTTGGACAATTCGAAAAGAAAAACCTGTAAGGAAATTAGCCGCCGCAATCCTCCAGTCTCCCCTTAGGTGTACCTAGCTGTTAGGAAGAATATAATTGTTTGTTAGTAAGACACACGTGTCTTTAATTTTATTTGCACATTTTTATTAATAATTCATGATAATTCATTATATACGAATATATGTATATGTATATTTTTTTTTTTTTGTCTACTATTAGATGCGGGATGAGTCCGATAATATCCAGCCAAAGATTGTGCTCTGGGCGACGAGCGGGCGGAAGAAGCCAGGTAAGATGCCTGTCAGCGTGACATTTTGGTACCAATCGAACTGGGGCCGCGGTGTGAAAGTTCGGATCCACAAGCCGTATATGCGTATAATTTGTTGCGGTGGACGGGTCGATGCTGCTGGTGGGAGACATGAGCACACAGCGTTGCTTTACAACAGCATGAGTCGCTACTTGGGTATTTATCCCGTACTTTGCACGCTGACGCAGAATACACCCACGCTCATTCCCGACGGTCGCTTCCTCGAAATTAAAGTCTCGAGGCAAGTCAGCGAAGGCAGACGTCGATGGGCGCGCGTATGAGATGTAGTCCTCCTTACTTACTTAACTAATTGGCGCATAAACCGCCTAAGCGATTTTGGCCGAGGTCAATAAAGCACGCCAGCTATCCCTATCTCTTGCTAACTGGGGCCAATTGGAAATCCCTCTTATAGCCAAGCCTTTTTCCACTTGGTCTTTCCAACGCAGAGGAGATATTCCTTTTTCTCTGCTACCACCATCGGGTACCGCGTCAAAAACCTTCAGGGCTGGAGCTATTTCATACATTTGAACGACGTGACCTAGCCTCGTGCCTCGATCTTAACGACGGCGGTTGGGGCGATTTCTTATAACTTATAAACAAACAAACAAATTTTACTTTTTCAAAGAAATGTACTCGTATGTATGCTTATAGGGTAGGATAGTCAAAAAATGCGAGTATATGCGACCTCATCTTAGGGGTCCTCAAAGCGCTCACAATCTGAAATCAATATTTTTCAAACATTCGACTCAGCTTTTCTTCTGCAGTCAATAAAGAGTAGTATCTATCTTATTGTTTTTAAGCACAGTTTTTAATATAATTGGGTATTATTATTAGAGATATTTTGAATATTTGAATATATTTGAAGAAAAAAAGAATTAGTCAATTAAAAAATATGAAATATATATGTACATAGTGCTTTGAGCAATTTCTGAATATCTTTTAGTTAAATTAAAAATTGGTTTTCGATACTCCATATTACGATGGTCTGAAAAAAAGTTTATACGAAGTTTGTGCGATTACCCACTGTGATTGTTTATTTATCCTTCTTTTCCTGTTCTTACTCTGTACTCTACTTTTTGTATATTTTAAGAATAAATCTTTAACTGTCGTGACATTGACATCGTGTGTTTATTCATTTCTAAAGTCTTCCACTAACTAGTCACATAGTTTGGTGAATTAAATAGCCTCACATTGACGTTAAATATATAAATTACTCCTTATTGCAACTTTTCTTTGAAATGAAATGTCTAATAAAAAATTTAAAATAAGTCATATTGCATTCGCAACGATATGTCGTCCACAGATTTCTAATGTACAAACAATTCTCAAATGCAATTAAAATTGCAATCATTACAGAAAATACTCAAACAAAGCAGTGATACAAAAAAATGAAAACGTTCATACGCGAAATAATTTTTACCCGCAATTATTTTTCTTGTCCATCTAGTTATTACTTTCAGCTCAAAATTACCTTATTATATCCTTCAGTCTTGCGAAAATACTCATTGCATTTATCTACGTATGCCAAGCAGAAAAGTAATTTACTCTACGTCAGAATAAAGAAGACCTACAACAAAAAAGTAATGGAAAAAATTGTTATATTGCTACATATACGTACATGAATCTCTATAAAAATGAGTAAGTAAAGAAGTACAATTACGGATAAACAGTTTGCTTGGCTTTTCTATTTTAATATAATTATTTCGCCGCATTTGTTTCTTATTTGTATTATATATGTAGAAGAAAACCGCAACAGCCTCCAGAAAATCAACGGAAATCAATGGCAATTGTAAGCGACTTTGTTGGTCTAAATTTTAATGACATAAAAAATTGCAAACTCGAAATTTTTCTAAAAACTCACATTGAAATTCAGATAAAGCTTTGCAGACTTCTTTCATTTTTTTTTTGCTCAGCGTTTAAAAATTGGACATACTCAGATTTTTTTTTTAATAAAAAAAATTATAAGTATCCAATAAATTCCATTCAAGTATATTAATTGTTCCGACACTGTATGTACTCGTACAAACTCGTGTGTACATATCCATACAAGTACATACATTTTTATTTTGCTATGCCTTGAAATTTCTTGTCGACTAATGAGTACAACAGTTCTTCCGATTATTTTTTATATTTATTTTGAGCGGGTACAGCCTTGATCAGGCAGTGCGCTAAGTTGCTTGATTTCAAAACAAAAGCATAGCCCAAAGGACTTTATTTATATTTATCCCAGCTGGAAAATAGATAAAGGCCTTGCGTTGCAATGCAAGTTTTCTTTCAGTTAAAGATTTTAGTATCTACATACGAGTATATGTTACTACGTAGTACAGCAGAATATGAAAAGCTCCAATTACACTTTACTGAAAGAAGTTGTAAAATTATGAACGGCGGATGATTGAATGGGAACCCGAACTACTACATTTCGCTTACCTTATTTGGTTAGAGTGCTTGTAGGTGTGCTAGTAAGGCATTAATGTGCTTGTATCTCCTACTGGGAATATTGTGTATTACTTGTTTGTGTGTTGGTTAGCCAATTATCAAATTTGCAAGATCTCTTGGTTTGACAGTTTTATTAATCATCTTTCAAAATTGCTTATTAACAAAAGTATGAATGGGTTTTTATGTTGTTATTTCTGGTAGTAAAAATGATTTATATTAAAGATAAATTACAACTAATTGGTTTAAGATGTGCTGATTTGCTTGTCACCTAAGAGTATTCATGGTATATACTTACAGAAGTTAAAAACCAACTGGGAATTAAATTAAGTAAACGGGTGCTTGTGAATGGCCGCTGTGGACGAGTTGGTATCGGTGCGTGCTATAACTCGATATGCCGCTGAGTTCGAGGTTCAAAATCTCGGCCAAGGCAAGTAAAATCTAATTCATAGAAAAAGTTTTTTTTCTAATAGTATTTCTGCCATAAAAAAGCATCTAAAATACATCTGCCGTTCGTAGTCGGCACAAAATTGTAGGTCCCTCCATTTGTAGAAGAATTTAAAGACACACACCACAAATGGTAAGAGAAGCACGGCCACACAGTGAGCTATATAGTGTAAGCGACTTTTTCTTATAACAGAAATATTGGCTTACTTAACGATCATTTCGACTAAGCTCTACTTTCTTTTAATCGCGCATAATCCAATATTTATTTTTCAACTTTATTTAAAAACGGCGACAAGTTATACTCTGCATTGTTTAAGGGCGGAAATTTATCAAAGCGCTGTTCTTGGTTTCCTCCACATTTCACACTCTACTGATGATTACGTAGACAACGGTGATTGTTCAAAGACAACTAAAACAGGCCGATAAATATTCGCAATGATGACTAAATTAATTCAACTGCCATCAAAAAATAACCTATTTCGCGAACTTAAAAACGTACCTCGTAGCCACATAATCATAAGTATTTCATTTTGTTTTAAATCATTCATATTTGATGAAAGTTTTCTGAGAAGGTAAAAGTCCATATAATTTCTATAATTATATCTTTTTGATTTTTTTTAAATGTATTACCATTGTTATGTACTCATATAAATTAAATACAAGTGGCTACTGCGAAAGAATTGTTAAATTTTTTTTTTGTTTATAATTTTTTCATACGAACATGTTAGTAGTTTAAGTTTTATATGTGCCTTAATAAATAAAATATGTAAAAAACTCATTTGCACATTGTACATATTTCAATCATTAATCATATTGTCAACAAATGAATGATGTACTCCATATCGTTTATCCACAAATACTTCACATAAATTGGTAGTCAATTAAAAATCTGTTTATCAAATTAACTCCATAACATAACACAGAGCTTTTTATAATAACTCACTTGCTGCCTTTCTGAACTCTTCACAGTGATTGAGCTACATAATTGCTGACTGATCTGTTTATTTAATAATTTATTTCTTTTTTTTTAAGTTAATCGATATATCGTTAGCAAATTGCCAACAAATACTAGAGTGTTGCCATTTCAATAATATTTTATATAAATTTTGTGTCATTTTATGTAATTGAAGGCAAATTTTTTTTTTATTTGTTTGCACCATTTCAGTTGCTATCAAGTATATTAATATAGATAAATATAACGTTTGGTCAGTTAACAGAATGGCTTTTGAAATTACCTTGGTCATAAGTGAGTATTATTGAAATTAAATAATTAATAATTTTATTATTGTGTGGCATTCCTGACCGAAAGGAATTTTTGGCCTCTTTTTACATAACTCTTTTAAATTGTGCTTTTATCATCAAGAGTATTTCTTTTCTGGCAAAACCGAATGTTTGATTAATTAAAGTATGTTTTGTTTTAATTATTTTCAGAGCTTTACACACACATATGTATATAGTTTGAACACATATGAATATACTATTTCACCGAGTTAAATGGCTTGCGGCACACCTCCATATGAATGCCAATAAATAATAAATAATGGGAATTTTACAAATAAATACATACATACATGTGTGGCACAATTCTTCAGTGTTTTTGGTAATTTTTTGCGGCAAATTGATAAAAACAAAATCATGCAAAGTGACTGACATTAAATGTTGCGTGTAACCACGAATAGTCACTCTATCATGTGCAACAATTTGTGAAGAGAAATATTATCAGTTGTGCACTAAAATCGTTGATAAAATGTTTTAAAAATATTTATACAAAATTCAATAATTACTTGTGGATTTAATGTCATTTTTTTGTTTGATTTTAAAATTAACTCCGCAAAAATTTTCGCCTTATATTTATATTATCTGTCTGTTTCCTGCCAATAAAATTCGTTCAATTAAATTATTTATTTGTACATACAAATATACTCGTATACACATGAATAAAGTTAAAAATATATTAAAGAAGCACCCGCTTAAGTAAAAAATGTTTCTACTCATCGCCAACGGCAACCGGGACAACCTTTAAAAATTATAATATTTTTTATCAAAAAAGCTGCATTCATTTTTTTAATTCACCCAGATCGCTATGTTTTCATTGCAGTGTTGTCAACGAAAGCTCCATCGATTGATCAAAAACTTAATGCAGCATCTTATTTGCCGATGAGGGAAAAACCTTATTGATTTGACAAATATTTTAAGTCAGTTGAGCTTAACTCCGCATCTGTAGGCTCAGAAATAAATTTTCTTTAATTTATTATTTTTATGCAACAGGAAAATCTTAACATAAAGTCATTTAGCTGTTCTCGCCGTAACAGATAATTCCGAATGTTGCAATAATTTTTTTTCAAATTTCCTGCCACAAAGTACCAAAGAAATTTATGTTTACATTGCTTTTGAAAACTGTAAGAATTTATGACCACGGGGGCAACATAAATTTTTTTTTCAAAGCTTAACTTTGATGAAAACCCTTTCGATTTTGTGTTATTAAAAAGTGCTTAACAATATTTTTTTAAGGTGTTTTTTTGTATCATTTCTTATAGTATGTTTGTTTATGGTATTTAAGTGCAATGATTACAAAATTGAATTTTGTGAAATTAAAATAAATAATACTAATTTCATTCGAGTATATGAAATATAAGATCTTAAACCCATAAAAAAGATTAAATAAAGCAGAGTAGAAAACACAAAAATTGTATACAATAACAAAACAGCAAAAACAAGATATTGGCAAAAATTCGGTAACAGAAATTTAGGCAAAAGGGGCAGTTGTTTTGAAAATGTCTATTTAACAAATAAAGTTTTTAAACTAAATAGTTTCTTTGAGTTAAAACTTGTCTCTTTGACTGAACTTCGCTTTTAGTCCATTTTTGAACTCAAACGATGCTCCAAGAAAAGACTTAAATATGTTTAAAATGGAACCAACTTTTACTATATTAACAACCTTTTTATTATAAAATTTCTGTCGCAGAATATATGGTCATAAACAATATCTTACATTCGAAGTTGGTAAAAAAACTCAAGATCCCAGCATTTTTAAAACGAAGATTTCTAGCAGATCAAAAAGCTAGCAAGAAAATGTAGAAGCCAAATTATGTTAACTGTCGTCTGCCACTTTCCCATTAACTTTTAAAACTGTAAATCTCTTAAATTCGTTTTAAACAAAATTTAATTAAATACTTATCACATAAACTCAAAAGCAACTGGTCACATTGCCCAAAATCGTTGGGAAATGTGAAAACTTTTAATTTTAATTACACACACATTAAATTAGAACAATGGCCAGCAACAAAAACTGCTCAGCTAACATTCAACCAGCAACAGTAGCAAATTGATCAATAAAAATTTCGACACTCTTGAGTACGTCCAAAGCAGGTTTGTGTGTGTGTGTGTGTTATATAAGGCAAGTATTTTACAAGCATTTTATATGCACCTAACCATGCGACTACTATCCTAAATACTTCAAACCTCAAACATTGGCGTGAACATACTGTAAAGCACTTACACATCTACACAGTTTGTGAACGCATGTATAATTGCATCAAAAAATGACACTCATTAGAGTTGACCTTCTAAAAAGTAATTTAAAGTGACCCTCAAATGTCTTTAGAGCTATTTACATGTATGTATGTATGTTTGTATGTGTGCGGGTGTGTGAATGTTTGTGCTTTGTAGTAATTTCTCAATTTCTTAAATGCAGCTAAAGGCATGAGAATTGCTTATATGTATGTGTATATGAATGTATATATGATTGTGCAAACTAAATCACAAACTTGCTTGCCACAATAGTTGTGTGTTTGTATGTATGTATGTTGAGGGTGTAAAATGAACAAAGTCTGGTATTGGCTCGTAAATTTATACATCATTACGGCATTGTACATCAACATTTATGTAGCTACGTAAATATTTTCCTTTCGGTCATATAATTGCATACATATGTATGTATGTACCTTCGGTATTACTTTGCATTGCCTTTGCACCGATACTCATACGCCCTGCTGTGCCATAGTGACTTATGTTACCTACGGTCAACTAGTTAGACTTTTAATCTGTCCATTGGTATTTAAACTACGGCTAAGTCTCATCTAAACTGACATTTATGGTTTTCGGCCAAGTGTCAAAATGTTGTCAAAAGTTACCATGCGATAGTTGTTGCTATTATTGTTGCTTAACTTCATAGAATAGTGGAAAATCATTTGAGTGTACTACATACGAGTACATACCCACATACATATGGTACATGCACACATTTACTTACTTACTACTTATGCTGATGTTGTTGTTGGTACTTAAGCTTTCCATGCCAGCGCATAAGTGTTGGTAATTTATTTTCGCACCAGCAAACGGCGCGTTGTAGAAAGATGATCCTTGCTCGGACAAAAAGAGTAACTTCACCATTGTTGTATATGTATATGTATGCTCGTATATGTACGTACCTGACTACTTTTAGTCTGCGAAATGACCAAAGCAAACAAACCTTTTGCATGCACCAAACTCCCTCTAATTTGGTAGAGTCTTATTTAACCCTTTCGTATTCGCATCCATTCAACGACATGCCGGTGGAATCGTTACTGTGATACACAATTAGTTAGAAAATTATGCGTGTATGTATGCGATGGCCAGTTGCAACCCTTTGGGAAATGATAAGAGCCAGTAAGTGATGTCATGCGAGAATGAGCGCTATGTTGGGAAGCGAGCAAAATATTAAAAAAAAAAACTTAAAAAATAGCAAAAACTTACATATGGTATGTAATGAAATTTAGTGGATCTATGTATGTATTTCACAACACACAGCCGACATAGCCAACGTTTTTTTTTTCAATTAAACTAAGGAGGAGTTGTGTTTTTTAAACAACATTTTAAGATACGTCGTTTAATTAAAAAATTTAAAATTTTGTTTATTAATATTTTTTTTATTAACTAAAATTTGGAAAAAAGAGAAGGTTAGTACTTTAAAGTTATCTAATTAAATGTTTGTAATTTTTAATATTTATTAAAAGTAATTCAAGTTTAACGTAAAATTTTTATTCTGTACTTTTTTTGCATGTCTTAAACTTTATATAGGCATTTAAAAAAGTATTCGCACTCCTTCGCTGTGTAAAGAAATGCAAATTTGCAAAATTTGGCAACATTTTACAATTTCCCCCTGTATTAATGGTCAAAAAACTAATTTAACTTTATTTTCCTTTCACACCCATAGTAGAAAAAAACTTGATTGATAATTTTTCATGGACAATTCTTACGTGGTGAAGCGTCTACAAATTATGCAGCTATCTCAAAGAAGGCTATGCGAGTCAACAAAATGCGAATATTTGGGTTGATGAACAATCACATGAGGCTTGGAAATTATCCAGCCAAAACAATCCTTAGATGAGGCTTATGAGCCGGTGTGTGAACTTTGCTTTGGGACGACGTAAAGTTCAAAGTCTGCATCGAAAATCCAACCACGATTGAGACACTCATTAAACTCGAACAGGATCTTGAAACCTTAACATGAAAATTAACCATCTCAATGGTAGCAACGGTCAACATTTCAAAGAAATTTTCTTTAAAAAAGAAGTTGTCAAGAATTGTTTAAATCAAATCTGACCTTTTTTATACCTTTTTTTTTGTTTTTGAAAAAAGTATCTCTAATTTATCACCCCTTTTTTTATTGGTTGTATGCGAAACTTCAAATTTAGCAGTTTCACGAGAGGAACTCAAACTGTAAAGAATTCCTAATAACTATATATCACCATAGGTGTAGATCAAAAGCGATCACTAAAATGCGCAATGTAGAGCAAGGGATCACTCTCCCTGGTGAGTAACATTTAGTTTGTTCAAGTACTGATAATTATTATAATTGAGAGCACAAATTGACAGTTGAAATGAAAGCGAATTATTAATTTCTGCTGGAATAGTTATTGCCATCAGCAATTTGCCAGCAAGAAACCAGCTGATCAAATACATTTTTTTCTAAATTAGACAAATAAGAAATTTTCGTTTAAGAATTTAAAATTTTAAAATTATAAAATATGAGTTATTAGACATAAAGAAGTATGCAAGTGTTCGTTTCTAGAATATTACAAGGCAATTATAAGCATTTTACATATTTAGATGCGTACAAGACATCAATCAGCTGTTCGTTAAACTTGCTACTTTTTGCAAATTTTTCCGTTCGCTTACTTTTGTAGATATTTTTCTGTTTGAGAAAGTGCGTTACTCGCTTGCATATTTCTGCTGGATATTTTTCGCTGGATATCTTATCAAACAGACGAATTATTCCTGCGAGCCAAATGAGAAATTGTAAATAACCGCATGATAGTTAAATTACGGAGAAATCAATTGTCATAATTGTCACGAATATTATGGCCATTCCTTTACTTTTCCTGTAAGTTCCTAAAAAGTGTAAAAATGCAAGAGAGTAAGGTAAAAACGCTCTCTAATAGAGAATTACAGGAAAGAGTACGGGAATGTAAAAAACAATTTTTTTCGCCCAAGAAGCGAATGTCAAAATATTTATACAATAAATGTTAATAAAAACACTTAAACGCAAGCAAAATTATCACAAGAACTTACGATTTTATTTATTACTTTAGCACTTTCCATTTTTTACTGAAATGTTTAATTTTTACACAAATTTTGTAATTTTTTTTATTTTGTGCTTTCACAACAATATTGCTAACAGCTGATTTTGACACTTTTTGGATATTTACAGGCAAAAAAACTTCTGACTAAATCCTGTAACTTCGGACAAGAAGAGAGTCGCAGTTACTCTCTCAGGTGCGCTCTCAGTTACAGTTTTTTTGAGTACGGGAATGCTTTTTGGACTAAATCCTGTAAAAAACTGTAAAAAACTGTAGATAAGGAATGAACATACTTTATATGGAAGAAAATGTGCTATATCAATGGATATCTTAAATGCAACTGTGTCATTTCATTGCACCAAAATTGAAAAAAAAAAACGGTTACTCGATAATTGATAATTATTTCTTCATGAAAAATCCATAATTAACTCGAAAGATATTGAAATTCTGAGTTATGTAATTGAAAATGCCGCTGTTTTTTTATATTTGTGTATGTGTTTTTAGAATCAATGTTATAGAATAGCACAATTTGTAGCATCAGAGATTTCCAATCGATACTTTTTAGATACTTTTTTCTAGACCTTACTATTTAAAAAATAAAACAACACTCGATTGGTGTAAGCCCTCGTCAAACACATACTTTGAATTAGATTGCGGCAGTTCGAATATTTTGAATAAAAACCAATATATTTGTAATGTTTGTGTTGGAAAAAGAACCCCCCGAATAGTATACGAGCTTTGATGCATTTTATCAACTAATTGCTTCCAAGATTCACTGCATATTTAGGGTGATTGACTGGGTTTTTCAAATCGGTTTGTTTCGGTTTTTTCATAAATTATGGTCCGTTCTTTTTGAAATCTTAATTTTTGAATTTCCAAATAGTTTGCAGAAAAAATTCAGCAAATGTATTTTTAGAAGATTTTATATGTAAATTTAGACAAATGTCATAAGAGGACGGGAAACCCATGAAATATTGAATAACGCCTTACTAACAGTAAGTCATTCTAGCTCGCTCAATGTGCTCAATGGTTAATTCAGAAATTTGATATAATCTCAAGTTTTAAAATTTGAGACTATGTATGAGTTGAAGATTATTACCTCTCCCCGCTTTTACGTTTTTATTTTTTTTTTTTTGCTTAATTTTTGTGACCTGCTTATCACCAGATCACAATTGAGAGACTTTATTTTGAGAGTAGAGGACTTGAGACCAATTAATGCCAACTGGGCTAAAAATTTTGACTTTTGTCTATTAGAGACTAATACTGCTTACTGAATTAGGGCATTAAACTTTATTTTATTTTCAAAAGATTACTTTCATAGAAAAATTTGCATTTTTTTTTATACAAAACCTGAACTACTGCATTCAATAATTTCGAAGCTCATGTGTTATTACGATCGGTAATTTTGATTAACTTAAATTTTCGTAAACTTCAAGTTTTAGTGCGTTTTTATCCGACGTTGTATGCTAAAGATAATCTGTGGTAAACGAAAAATATGCTTGTATCAAAATGTTGTTTCTTAAAAATATATAGTCCTACTATGAATCTAAGCCCAAAATAAGTAGATCTTTAAGATTTGTACTTTTCAGTTATATACTTTGCTGTTAGAGCTTAATACGCTCTATTAATTGTCCTACTTTGTGATTGATGAATTGATATGAAACCCATGATTTTATAATTAGTCTTTGCGGCGCATATTTCAAGTTTTTCTCACAACACAGCTAATTTCTGTTAGTATCTAATTTACAACTTCCGCTTTCTCACTTGGTAAATTCATTCAACAAAACTGCATCTCATCCACGTACTCGCATCACTGCCAGCGGGTGGTACACTACACACGTACATACATACATACATACATATGTAGTAATGCTTGCGTGCATATGAAATTCCCCACGCCAAACGTCACAAAGTATGTATATACATATGTACATCAGCAGTCATCCCACAAAAATGTAGTTCCCTAATCATTTTCCTTTCGCCCAGTTCTCAAACCATTAAACTAACCAACCAGTTCAACAGACGAGAAAGGACCTTTTCAGCACAAACACACACACACATACGCCGTAAACAAACGCATATACGAATACAAAGCGTTAACTTTTGTATTCATGCCACTTTCTTTTCACACGACATTTAGTACGAGTATTTGGGGTGGAACACATGGCGTGTCCAAGCTACAATTTGCTGGTGTGTATGTAAATTTGACGCCTCTTTAATTTTTTTTCTTTACACTTTCCGCTTTGTGTCATTGCGTAAGGTTTAATTGACCCCAGATTCATAACTGCCTGTTCAACGAAGCTGAAAAACATCGTGCTGACCCTGATTTCATGAGTCAGCAGCAAATGACGCCGAAAGTCACAGCAAAACATCAGTCAGTTGGCAGCCGTCAAGAAGGCAAACTGTATGGCAAGCAGTTATATGCTCCGTTAACGCGACAAAGGCTTTGATGCATGTTAAACGCTTCCTTGTTTTGGTGGTGTTATTTTTTTACTTTTATCTTGAATTTCTTCTTCTTGTTTCACCCTTGCTGCTTAAAGTGCTGTCAACTGCCTTTGTTTGCTGCTGGCTCATGAAATGCTTAAGGTGCATACTTTTCACCTAGCCTATTTTTAAGCTCATAAAATGTTTAAACTCGGCACATTAACAGTAGTTGCTGATGACAATAATCTACATCCGCATCGCACCGCAGCGCTGCACAAGAAAACAATTATAAAATTCTTAAAGTTTTTGCTCTCTAAGACGAACGCTTTAATCCTTCCTTTTGCAACAAGGCATAAGTAGAGTTGAGAATGTAATAAAATTTTGCCTAAATTTATGCAACCACGCACACTAAATCTTGCTCAGTCAGTAGTTGGGCGTTTTGAGCCTACACCAGCTAAGCACGATTTTTAAGTATATTTGCTGAGTGCCAACTGCTTTAAAAATGCCTTATTTCTTCATGAAAACACTTACCTAGATACATGTGTTAAATACGAGTAGGGATATATGTATGTAAACTAAAGGTATGCCTTGCCACTTGCTATTTGAAGTTAACAGCGAAAGTCTGCATTTATGCGTCAATTACCTTCAAGCGTAAAAATTTAAATTTCACTGTTTTTTTATTTTATTCTCTCAGTTAGCCTTGCCGAAAGTTAAGATGCTTATATTCACAGCACCCAACAGATACTCTAATAAAATTACACCCAATTTACCAGCCACTGGTCGACAACAATTGAATACAAACGTGCACATATTTACTGCGATGGCTCCTCAGACTGGCAGTTATTTCTAAACGATAACGATCCATCTTCCGGCCACGAACTATTTAGCTTAGCCTTCGCTTATATTGCCCGCAGTACGACCGTCTAAGGTGTGCAGGAAAATTAAACATCACTAGCAGAAAATTTATGATGTCAGTCGACGGAAGGCGTTAGACGTTCCCGTTCAATTGTTCGTGCGAAAAGGAAGGCACAGCTGAGGCACAGGAAGCGTTTGTTTTGCGGCTCGATTCGTGAGCGAAAACTTTGATGGTGTTAGGTGAATGTTGTGAATTGTAAAGCATATGAAATGAAAAAGGCCCGCAGAGGCGAACAAAGCACCGTAGGCTTGAATTTACATCACGAAATGTTTGTGTTTTTATGTCGATGCAAAATAGTGCAAGTTGGACGAAGTCTTTATTTAGTTTAGGGTTTATAAACCTAACTTACTTTGGTTGCATTAGAATAGCAAAACTGTAAGTTCCTATGTAAATCACAGTCTTATGTATACGTCTAGAAAACAAAGCTCATCCCCATCCTGTTTTTAATAGTTTAGGCCGCTGCCTCATTTCCGTGTATGTCTCCGTGAGCAGGAATTCATATAAGGGTAATTTGGAGTTGATCATATATCGAGGTTAGCACTATCCAAAAGTTATTTAATAGTTGAGTTTGAATTGTCATTTGACAGCCGGAGAAAATATTCGTAATCTGGCGATTGCATTTTATTAAATGCACGTTTCTTTAAGTGCAAACGTTTCGACCTGAAAGACACCGGAATAGCTTTATATTATATTGGCAAAGCTTAAGATTGTTCGCACAACACCTTGTTTCGAATTTTTTCGTAAAGACGGCAAACCCTCCATAGGCACAGCCCTTCCCTTCGTAGGTGAAAGACTGCATATAATCAATAAGCAGCACTTTAGGTCAACGGCTGCACAACTTTGGATTTCACTTACTTTTTATCGACCAGGTAAGAGGATGTCCCATTACAATGAGCTCGACAAATACGCCTATTTTGGTAAATAAGTAAATAAATGAGTTGGTAGTTTGGTCCAAGGCACATTCAATAGGTAGCAGCAGTAGAAAAATTGAAAAAAAAAAATTTGAGCTCTGTATATTTTGTTTTTGCTTTTAAAAGCTAAACTTTCAAAAATATTTTATCAACTACCTTGAATTGTACTGAAAGCATTCTTATCACAACGAAATTCAAAATTTGACAATTCAAATTAAAATAAAATATGAAAAAAGTTCAAAAAAAAAAGTTTGCTGCGGCTACCTATTTGATGTGCCTTGGTTTGGTCTTCTTCTTGAACCAATCAAGTGCCTATTCTTGGATACAGAGCGAATTTTATATAAATAAGTGATCCTAAAAGTATGCTACTTGTACAGTTTTTTTGCTTTTTCTAAATTTTCATAGCTGCTTTTGCAGTTGTAAAGAAGCTGAGAATTTAAGTTAAGTATTTCATTTCGTGGCCGCTGTGGTCGAGTTGGTAACGGTGCGTGCTATAACTCGATATGCCGGTGAGTTCGAGATTCGAATCTCAGTCAGGGCAAGCAAAATTTTAATCATAGAAAAAGTGTTTTCTAATAGCGGTCACCCCTCGGCAGGCAATGGCAAACCTCTGAGGGTATTTCTGCCATGAAAAGCTTCTCATTAAATACATCTGCCGTTCGGAGTCGGCACAAAACTGTAGGTCCCTCCATTTGTGGTATAATATAAAGACGCACACCACAAATTGTAAGAGAAGCTCGGCCAAACAGCTATATAGTGTAAGCGCCAAAATTATATTATATTTACATATATTTCATTTTATTAAATTTAATGCAGTTTGAATTAAAATGTTTACCACTGTGCGTTTGTTTACGGTTATTATATCGCAAACAAACACCACCAAACAAATGAGACTTTTATGAAGACAGGTAAATTTGGTAAACAATGTTTGCCATAAGAATCATAGAATTAAATATATCTTAGCGATGCCAGGAAGTAACGTTAAGTCATAAATATAATGACAACAAAACCAAGAGCCTACCAAAAGTTTCTGCGTCTAGAGCATACTGAGAAAATCCTTAAGGAATTATGGCACGTGGGCGAGACACCCACATTTTAAATATTACATACATACATATAACCAACCGAAATAAGTTCAGAAGTGTATAGATATGTACGTATGTTTGTAAGCATGAGCAAACATTTGGGTGCATATGTACTTAGCGGCACTAAAATCGCTTCCTAGGACTACGTAATTGCAATTAGTTTACACGTACTTGTATGTAGAGTTAAAATTTTGAAAAACACAAACGCAAGCGAAGAAAGTTAAGAGCATAGAAGAAAATTTAAAGGAAAAAATTTCGTAGCACTAAAATTCCGACTTAAGGAAACTTTATGAACAGACTAAAAACTTGTCTCTAAAGTTACCAAAAATTTAAGTGAACAATCAAGTGAGACCACTTGTAAATGTAGCATGCATACATATGTACATATATGAAATGTTGGTAACGCAAGTCCGAAAAGTCAGTGGCCTGCTTAAAGCCAGCGACAAGGAAATCAAAGCAACGCTTTCGCCATACAATTGGAAAACCAGAAGAAGAGGAACTAGCGCATGCCAAACATTACGAGTAAAGTCGCGAAAGGGCTCGACTTATTAGCAGCGTGACAAATGAACTCTGCAACACTAAACTTGACACGATTCGTCCTTCGAGAGGCACAGCAGAAAAAAGAACTGTTATTTTAGTTCGAAAGCTAAAATGAAACCAAAACAAATATAACGGCGATAAGGCGCATTCAGTTGTCGCCGTATGAAAGTGGGTCCAGCAACTATGTATGCTTGTATGTACATATGTAATAGTTGAAAAACCCCAAAATATAAAATGGGCAAAACATAAACGAAAAAGACAAAAGACAAAAGAAGTTACGAGTTTCAATTTAGAGTTAAAATTTATTATATCCATTAAGCAAATGGGTTTTGGAAAACTTGTCGTCGACTCGGCCTAGCAGCGCGCATCTTCACAAACTGTCACCGCTCGTTACTCGTTAAACACTCAAAGCAATGAGTTTGTTTGTCGCAATTCGAATTCGCACATGTACTCGTACATACTCGTATACATTCATACAAAAGGCTTGTGGGAATGTTTGGTTGTGAGAAGACGAACAGTTTGCTTGTTTTCTAGCATGAACGACTGGTCTTTACTTGACTAGACCTGTGACTTCTCGGCACTTCACTGTGTGGGAGGAAGAGATTGCTGGTTCGCTTGTTTGCGGTTTGTGTCGAGTAAACATGCGTCAGCTTGTCTACAATTGCAATGTGGCAACAACGACAACAACAAGAAGGTGGACGATATGGTTAGAAGAACACACAAATGTTTTAAAGTTAAAGAAAAAAAGTAAGATAAAAAGGCTAAGGTCAGACAATTTAGAAGCCTTGTTAAAATGAAGTAGGACTGCCGAAGCGAGAAGAAGAAATGCCTACAGTGTAAAGTCTATGTACGTATGAACGTCTTCTAAATAGTTATGGAAATACATACATCCATAAGCAACTTAAAACTGATCTATTGAAATTATTAAACTTAAGACATACATAGCTTGATCTGGGCTTCGTTATAACCATTCTAAGACTACGTTAAATTTCTTAAAATACAGTGATATGACAAACTATTGGCCACATAGTATTTAAGAATTTTATTTTTTAATTTCTCTTTTAATTAATTTATTAATAAATAATAATATATTATTATTAATATTTTACACTATATAGCTCAGTATTTGGGCGAGCTTCTCCCACCATTTGCGGTGTGTGTCTTTAAATTCTTCTACAAATGTTGGGACCTACAATTTTGTGCCGACTCCGAACGGCAGATGTAGCTTTTTCATGACAGAAATACCCTCAGAGGTTTGCCATTGCTGCCGAAGGGTGACCACTGTTAGAAAAAAACTTTTTCTATGATTTCAGACTTTACTTGCACGGGCTGAGATTCGAACCTCGAATTCAGCGGCGTATCGAGTTATAGCACGCAACGCTACACACTCGACCACAGCGACCCCATTTAATTGTATTTAATTTATTATATTTTTCAATTAATATATATACAGTTCGTAACAAAAACTGTACAAACTCAAGTTTGAAACTTTATATAAAATGTATAATAACTCAACAATCTTTCATCAAAATTTCAACCTTAAGAAAACGTATTTTTTGAGATTGCAATTTTGCACTAATGCTCAGGTTGCACCGTTGAATTTAACAGAGCTGTTTGCCTAGAATGATGGGTTCTTGCTTCATAAAAGAATACATTTTCTTCGTGTGTTCTTATATGGAATTCTCAAAAATCAACGTTTTCCACTTGAAATTTACACTGTTATAATAATAATAATATTTTGGCGTTTACACATTATCTAAGTATTTGACCGAACTCAGTTTTAGGCCGACTGTAAACGACATATGTAAGTAATTTTTGAGAAGCTTTTTCAGTGCAGAAATACAGTCGGAGGTTTGCCATTGCTTGACGAAGGGCGACCGCAATAAGAAAAACTTTTTCTTTGATTTAAATTTTACATTATATGGCTAAGATTGGCTGTCACAATTGACACAATTGAATTTATTTACTATAAAGCTCCATGTTTTAAAAATTTGTAATTTTCGAAATTTTGAAGAAAAGTTATGAAAATTGGAGTCATTATGAAACTTGGATTTAAACACATGAAAGTAAATAAGAGAAAAATAAATTGCCGAAATATGTATGCATGTAGATGTGCTATAGTTTTGCAACGCGTTCTATAAGTTGTATTATCGCCAACTGATACAAAATTTCAAAAACGTTGACGTTGCAAAAACTAATTTTGTTAGCTAAAGTTTTAAATTGTAAATGAAAAAATCGTTTTAGAAAAAAAAAATATTTAATATAAGTATATTAATAACTTTTTTAATAAATAAAAATATATGTAAATAATTTTTTTATTTTCAATAATTTTTTTCAACTCTAAGAATCAGAGGCATATCTCTCCCCCCGTAGGGAAATATTTCTGAAGATTTGAAAATTATATTTTCTCAGGAAGTTCAGGATGGCTTCCAACTGAGTTCATTGCTCTCTAAGAATGTGAATAACATGACATCGAATGAAATTCCAGATCTAGTCGACTTAGATTTGGCAATCTTTTAAAGAACTCAAAGAAAATCCTGTATCTTAGATTCAAGGGAGAAATGACCCATTGGCAACTGCATTGGAAATGCAAGGCAACGCAGATTGCTCAGGCAAAATCTGCATTACCAGCTAGTGCATTGGAAACCTTTGTACAATTTGTGTCACAAATGCTAGCGCCGAGTGGTCTTTTTCAACACTGCGTTGTCTGAAAACGTGTCTCAGAAGGATCTTGCTACAAAAAAGACTAGTCGACCCATATTCATCATAATATTGTAGTGAAACCAGACGGTTTGCAAACATTGGATCACACCGAATGGTTTTGTAATTCGTGTTTCAGTCGTCAGATTTTTAGTTAATTAATAAGAATATTTTTTATAAGATGGTGAGGCTCTGTCATTGTATCTTATAACTTGAAAGATGATTTTAAAAAGTATAAAATACGTGTAAAAGATGTTTGAACTAAAATAAAATATGATAACTATCATATTTAGATCCGAAAATTTTTATACACAGAGTTCTTCCCACAAAATCAAGCTCACGATCGGCCCCTGTGTAGAGTAGCTTATTACGTACAGACTTTAAGTAAATGCATATAAATAATATTTATTTTTATAAACTTTTATTTTAGGTACATACACAGTTTCGTATGGCAATGGTAAGTAAACAAAATTTTTATCATACAAAATTTCTACATAGTTTTAAAGGGATTTTTATAGGAATCAAAGATTGTACAAATCGCATATTAAAGCGCTTTTCCATAGCTAATATTTGTCTTCTGATTTCCTTTCAATAAAAAAATATCCTATCCTATCGTAGATTTACCAAACGTCAAGATCACTTAAAGCCTTTTCCTAGCTTGTTATTTATTTAGTAGGATTTTGATGCATGAGAAGTAAGATCTAAGTTGAGGCCAAACACGATATTAGTTCGTGCATATATGTACATATGCCCATTTTTCAAAATTTCATAAAAATCAAGTTTCTTAATTAATAAATATCAAATTTTAATTAATATGTTCCAACAGATAAAGAAAAAACGAAATTTTTGCAATTTTTCAAAATTTCCGATATATGGGAGGTTAGCGAGGACCCATTTTTCAAAATTTTATAAGTACCTAATTTCCTAGTTCAAAATCGCTCCAAATACCAAATTTCACTCAATTTGCTTTAATGGATACCGAAAAACCGGGGTTTTTGCATTTTTCAAAAACTTCCGTTATATGAGAGGTGGGCGTAGTTATTGACCGATCTTAACCATTTTCAATACCAACCTACCCTGTCCAAAGAGCAATCTATGTTCCAAATTTTATTGGGAAATCTCAATTTTTACTCAAGTTGTTGTAACCACGGGCAGACGGACGGACAGAAAGTCAGGGCTAAATCGATTCCTCTTTTCACTGATCATTTTAGTATATATATGTCTATATCTATCTCGATTATTCTTTGCTGGTACAAACAACGTTATGCGAACCAAGTACCCTTGTGTACAAGTACGCTCGGGTATAAAAATGGCATTTTCTTGTCAAGGATAAAAAATTATGGTGTAAATTACAAAAAAATTGAAACTACTGCATGCGCGTATTGTACCGACCATCTGCATGTTATACCGACCATAATGTGTACGACTTCCGACCACCTCCCAGCAAAAGCATGCGCGTGTCCTGAACACATTCCGACCATGGTGTGTAATGGTTGTGGGCCTTCGTTTTAAAGATGATGACGAAGACATGCATAATAACATATACTATTTAACAATTAACAAATAAAAGAGCGAAACTTTCGATAATAATTTTCAGTTAACAATTTAGTTTATTGAATTTTAGATATTAAAATTGTTTCTTTTAATAAATATATTTTTTAAATATATATTAAATCTTTTAAATATGTTTATATTAATAATATTCTTTACTTTCTTTCAAATATATATATTTGAATATATTAATACAATCTTTTGCATAAATCTTAATTAATAAATCGTAATTTCAATTAGTGAACTAATAAGGGTAGCATATTTTGGACCAAATCAAAATATTTCGATGTTTCCCGAAAAATGTTGATTGCGAATGTTAACAATATGACAAATTCCTTACCGTTGAGGTTAACGATGACAGAAAATGCAAGTTTATCCGTTTAGACCAGGGCTGTCCAAACGTGGAAAGGTTGCGGGCCAAATTTCAAATAAAAAAAATTGGCGGACCAAGTTTTTTTAATAATTAAAAATAGTTTTTTTTATTGTATTTTTCTTTTACAATATTAATTATGTCAATTTCAATAGTTGTTGTTGCCAACCGCATAGCGTTGAGAAGAGAGCTGTCTGGAAATGAAGACCGATTAGCCATTAACACTGCACACTTTTTTATTAGAACTCCATCAGAAAATGGTTTTTTAGCTTTGGCCAATTCTAACGTAACATCATAGGAAGCAGCTAGAATAAGTTGTGGATCTGTGCTGATTTTGGAAAATACGTTAGTGTTTTGCAGTAATTTCTTTTTGTGCTCTGCTATTACAGCTGTTCTGGCTTCTCCCAAACATTTATAGAAATTTTTTTCGTGCAACTGCGTGTAGTTCCTTTTAATGTTATATTCTTTTGCAACAGATAACACTTGCTTACAAATCATGCATTGAATTTTATTATTATTGTTACAAAAAAAGTAATATTCCCACTTTTCATTAAAAGCTCTACACTCGTCAGAAATCTTTAGCTTTTTTGTAGCCATTATGCATAAGATCACGTTTAATAAAGTTTTTCTCAACTACCGTTATCTCTATTTTTGTTTCTTTCTTTTCATATTCGTCAGATGACTGCTTTGACTGATATGTAGGGTTGCTGCGATCAATTAATCATATTAGAGATAAATTTAGTCATGACAACAACCATTTTTATGGCAAAAAGTTTGCCTTTCTACTTGCTTCACTTGTTGTTCAGCAATTTTTAATTCTTTTTTTTTTGTGTAATTGCGGGCCGCTATTTGCCGCGCTACCACTAAATATTGAATAATTACTCTCTATTTGGCTGATGACGTGGTAGCGCGGCCGATCGTCTAAACCAGGGCTGTGTGGCTCTAATTTATCAAAACTGTTACTTTCACTTATTCCATTTTCTGTTTTTCTTTCACTGGATGGAATAAACAAAAAACTATACGTACTTATCGACGGTCGGAATGGACGTGCACTCTATGGTCGATATCCCATGCAGGGCCGGTTACCAGTGCGTTTACCTTATGTACCCTTTAATAAAACTTAAATCGTTTATCATAGCTTTTGTTGTTCTGAAGCTATCAAAGAGACTGACCCAAACGCTCTTGTATTAATTAAGCCTTACCAAAGCAAGCTTTCCCTTCACTCTTCCAGCAAAACAATAACTATTTGTAGCAGCTGCCGCGCAAATCAAATGCACAACATTACAGCGTTGCTCTGCGTTTCTCGTGGTTTTTTGATGGCAATAATACTGTCAGCCTGACATGCACGTGCTGCCAGCCAAAGCTCGAGATGCTCCAGGTTTATTTTTTACAATTACACTTAGATATTCTTGCAATCATATCTGTTAAATTGTCCTCCCATCTGCTAAGCAATTGTCATCAAGAAATGGTTTAATTTTCAATTTTTTAAAAAGCATTCTCTGCGGTTACATGTCCAGCTTTGTCACTGGCACTTTTGTAGTAGCAAAACATATTTTGACAGTTGTGCGGCAGGCGGCACACAAGCCATGTGTGGCACGACAACAAAACGAAATGCATTACGAATTTTATTATGAAGCAGTGTAATTGAAAATGTTGCATTTGATGTTGATGTTGCCATTGCGGTTGGCCTTTTGGTTGAAGTGGACAGCTGTCGCATGGAGAAATATATATGGCCACCAAATGGTAGCTATGTACATGAGAACACAATTTTGTTATGTAGACATGAACAAGCTGTTCGATAAAGTATTATGTATGTAGTTTAGGAATCTCTTGCATTTTTTGAAGAATGAAACTATAGCTGTAGTACTAATTTAGTAAGAACAAGATTAGTAAGAACAAGATAATGAAGAAATTGGTTATAAAAAATTTCGATTGTAGAAATAACGCTGGAAATGAGACAATCATCCATATATGACAGAAACCATTTGAAGATATATTCAGAGAGTTTTTCATCAATCCTTATATAGCAGAGATACCTATACAACATATGAAGTTTTTAGCACACCTTGTTATATATAGTGACTCCAGCATTCATCGAAATAATTTTTCATGACAACATAATTTGTTACACAAATATTTTAATATTAAGCACAAATTTCCGGAGTAAGAATTTAAACTTTTTAAAAAGATTTATAAATATTAGACATAATTACATTAAAATTAAAAAATATCGATTTTTTTTAATATTTTGTTTTCACTAAAAAATGATCAAAAATCAAATTTTAAATGGACTACATACTTATGTACATACTCGGAAGGTACATTAAACAGCATTAGGAAAATTGCAACGCTGGCGTGTGTTTCTTGTTGGTATTGGCCCATAAAACGTCAAAGCAGATATGTCTAACTTGGCAAGTTTGACAGTTCAAAAAGTAAACTGTATCCGAGTATATTTTATTTAAATACAGAAGATTTTTTGCAGGCACAAAAGGCGATAGTCGGCACTTCGTTCTTCAAATATGTTTGAAGCAAAGAGTCATGAAAGGGAAAAGTAATATTGCGATAAAAAAGCTTTCGCAGTTTAAGTCGAAAGATGAATTTTGATTTAGCAAAGATTTATAGGAGCATGCCTAAAATGTTGACATTAGACATTGGCGATAATCAAGTAATGTCACAAACGCTGGGTTGGCAGTGGCGTATCAACTTTGCTAAGTTCACACCAAATCATTGATAGATTACTACTCCGATAGTCTCAGCTCCGTACGATTGGCGCTGGTTTCTGCCAAAAGGGTCGGTAATTAAGGTGGTTATTTAAATAAATGTATTGCCAATTTATATGTATCTATGGTGGAGAGGGTAAAAATTATATAAAAAGATGTATATGTATTTACGCAAACGATATTTTTATATAAAAATCGGATACAAAGGTTTACTAATTGGTAAATGTGTAAGCAGATATTATGTATGTATGGACATATGTACATACATACATATGTATATTTTGAAATTATATTGTATTTATTTGTTTTCAGCAGTAAAAGCTGCAATAAACAAAACACGTTTGACAGTTTATGGTTTGTTTTGAAAATTAAAGATATAAGCATTATTTGACAAGTCATGGACCACTTCGAAGGAAATAAAATCCAGTTTAGCATTAAATATGACTTTTATACTCGTAAATATTTTAAATTCAAGTCATTTTGTTCATTTTTATTGGCCCGTTTTTTATTGAAAATGTATTCTCTAAAAAGTTGTTCCTCGAGGTAGTTTCTATGTTAACATGCTGCTCAAAGATAACTTTAGAATTTGAATATTTAAATTTTTCATTTAAGCAGCATCTATCAATTTTTATGAAAGAACTAAATCACAATTAAGCAAAGAAGAAGTCCATTTAGTCCCATTAAACATACCGTACGGAGTAGTAAATATCTATTCTGATAACTGATTTCGATTAATTGGTCTACATGCAGGATGCTTTTTGGCAATTGGTATTTTATACGACTCAGCAAATGCTGGACGGAAACTCCGACACACAAAGTCCTTTTGGTTTTGATAGTTCAGCGCGTACGGTATGTGAAGCTGCTTCAGCTTATTGCCTTATACATGAAAATGTCAGCAAAAAGAAGTTCGGAAATTTAATAAAATTACAGAAGATATTTTTCAAGTATTATGTTGTGACAGAGCCGGGCGCAATAGGAGGGTTTCGGGGTTTAAGCCCCCACGGTTGGAGGGAAATATGCATACAATTTGCCATCATTTAGTTTACGATAATGCGATATCTGTAAAACTTTTTTATTGAGTTAGCCTAATGGTGAAACATTGTTTTTAATTGGAATTAGGCAATCGAAGGGTATTGTGGATTTAACGAATTTAAAAAGTTGCTGTCGTCGAGCAGAGCCGATTTTAAAACGTCTACCCCTTAACCTGCATTTTCCGTCGCCACGCTCGTCGGCGCAGGCACAGTCGTGAGTCGCGGTAGAGAGTTTGCAGCCAGAACCTGCGGACAGTACTAGTCTTCTCCAGAAATGTCAACCGCGTCACCTCCAACCCTATAATATTCGATATCACAACCATTAGTCGCCATCAGCCCATTCGACATTAGCCTGTTTGTCAATAAATCTACATTTGAAGGCATTAAGTTGATAGCTGGACTGCAAGACAAGATTTGGAAACTCTCTTTAACCGTGAATTTCCTGACAACGTTTCCTAATAAACACTAAATTTTAATGAATTATCTTGTTACAAATTGTTTAAGAAATATAAATATATTTTACATGATTCGATGCCAGAAATAGGGACAAGTGAAGTTCAGTTTTAAAGAAAATGTATCGCTCATATAAATATTCAAAATTCATTTGAAGTTTTTAATATTTGTAAATCCAATGTTTTTCCAAATGTTTATCAAGTACTTAAAATCAGAACTGTTTTGTCTATTACCACTGCCACGAATGAAAGAACGTTTTCAATTTTGCGTCGCCTAAAAGTTTATTTGAGATCAACTATGAAAGAAGGCCGTTTCAAAGGGAAAGCTTCTCTCAACATTCATCGCAATCTGAATGGTAATTTTCACACAGTATTAAAAATATTTATTCTGAAAAGGAATGAAATTAAAAGTTAAAAAAGACCTTTAAAATCATTAACACACGAAATTTGATTGATTATGAAAAGGAGCCGAGTCTCATACAATTTATAGTTAAGCTATGAATAAAAAAATGTTTATACTCGTAGAAAGTTTTTTTCAAAACAAATTTTCTACTTATGCACTTAATCACCTTTAAAGTTTAAAGTTAAATGATATCCAAAATAAACTCAATGAAAATCTAGCTTACCTGCATGTCATGCTTATTCATTCCACCTTTCATTCATTCTGCACACACATCATATTTACCATATTGGTGTTAAAAGACAAGCATGATTTTGCACGAACGCCTTCGAACGCGATACGCCGCAACCCACGGAATACGCCAGAACTACATACTATGTACATATGTACATACATATGTACGTACACACACAAAAGAGCAATGATACCATTAAAGGCCAAAGACATACGAAAACTCATTGAAGCACATGAACTTTGAATGCAAAAGCAGTTGCCGGATCCTACGAATATGTCTTAAATGTTTGTGTATATTAAAGCGCAAATGTGTGCGTGCGACAAAGGTAAGAATAAGAGAAATTAAAAGTCGGTTGTGGTTGCGTGAGAATATTGATAGATGTGAGAGATACTTGAAAATTCAAATGAAAATTAAAAATCTTTAGAAAAACTCGTTTACATTAGAACTAAAAAGCATATACTTTATCGACTTTTCATCAGCAAGCTAAATGTTCATACCACAGCTTGCCATTCAGCTAAATTGTGGCTTCTTAAGTTAAGGATGAAAATGTGTGTATATGCAGAAGACAATATCGACAGTCTCTCACTTGCTGCACATAGTTATTCACCCAAACATAGAAATGTTAAAGTGGAAATTTCAAAGCTTTATGACAGACTCAGCAATGAGAGGAGATATTATGCCCAACTGTTTTTACATGTGTGTGTACATTAAATCTTACCTTACGTCTTAGGTAAAAATATAAAAGTTCGCCATAGCGGTTTAATCTAAAGTAATTGCAGAAGGCAGCTCCGAAGACAAATTTGGCCACCTAAGGGTTCGGTCGTCTTTTTATAATACTCGTTATACCCAAAGCATTTATGTATATGCGGGTCTTAAATTATAATGATACATGCATACATTTTCTTGCCTTAAAAAGACAATTCCAGCTATTATAAAAACTAAAAACGGGGTTTTTAACTTACGGCAATAAAAACCTTCTCTTGCTCTTCTAAATCTTAAGAAATGACCCGAGAGTGGGCAATTTTTTTTTTCGAAATCGACTTGCAAAAATACTTTTGATTGATCAAAATTATCAGTTGCCAGCAAATCAATATTAAAACCCAATAGGGATTTTAAATTTCGCTCATATATAAAAAAAAGTACATGCATTAAGCAAATTTTTTATAGAATTTTAGAAAAAATTAAAACTGTATAAAACTTTATCGCTAATTCGCGTAAGTTTACTTTCTTATTTATATTGAGAATATGGTGGTTACTTTTTGGTTTAAGTAAGAATTAAAACAAAAATGCATATACATTTTGTAAAGTCAACTTGTTAAATATTCACTGTGTTCACAAATTATAGCACAATCACATTTGACACATTTGAACATTTTATTTATCGTCCACTTATTTTTAATTATTTTTTAATTAGAACATCGTTAATTCTCTAACAAATACCATTAAAAACAATTTTTAAATTTTTTAAAAAATGTAGAAAACATTTATCAAAATTTCATCAAAATTTTCAGTTTAAAAAAATTTAAGATTTTTTTCGGGTATTCAGAGACGTAGCTCAATCGATTTTAGCTTTACAAAGTGCGAATTTTTATCGGTTACGAATTACCACTGATTTTTGAAAAAAAATTTACTGACGCTCTTTCACAATTCTTTCCCTACAAAAAATAATAACGGTTTTGCGTTGGATGGAGGAAACATCCAAAAAAAATTTAAAAAATCAGCGCTAACTTGATGTCCATAACCTCACCCACCTTCCATTTAGCAAAATTTTGAAAAATGCAAAAATTTCGTTTTTTCTTTATCTATTGGAACATATTAATTATAAAAAAAATTTGGTGAACATATTGTCATTGATATCACTAGCATCATCGTCAATAATTTTTGAAATCGGACCATAACCACGCCCAACTTCCATATAACGGAAATTTTGAAAAATGCAAAAAACTTCGTTTTTCAGTATTTATTAGAAGAAATTGAGTAAAGTTTAATATGTACTAGCAGCGATTTTAAACAAAGAAACGGGGTTTTTATGAAATTATGGGCACCGCCCATACAAAAATACATAATGTTTTACATTAAAATTCAATGAGTCAAAATACTGCATACTCAAAAAACTCTAAAACTTTTTTTGAATAGTTCGAAACGTTGATGAAATTTTGTTAAATCATTGTACATTTTGTAAATAGTGAAAAAAATGGGTCTTTATGGGTTTTCTTAGAGAATGAACCATTTTTTTACTTAAAAAAAATGTAATTAATTAGAAGAAAAATGATGTGCCAAAAGAGAATACTATATATAGATGTATATATTGCTATAAAAGTTCTTATAGAATCACAAGACGATTAAAAAACTTAGAGAATTAAGTATAAGAACAAGGTTACCTGTGCAATTTGTTACTGATTGTTACTTAATATAAAAAAAATCGAATTTGTAGAAAATGTACAAAAACACCAATACGTTGTACTATGGTAACGTACATAAGTATGTGATAAAATCTAAAAAAAAATATTTTACTAAAGCCGGTTTCTGGACAAACCACGTACTCTAAGAAAACCTAGAGTGACTCAAAAATTCTGACTTCAGATTAGAAACCGTTAAGAAACCCGGGGGGATATTTGAATTTTTTTATTTTATTGTGCTGTGTTATTTTCAAACCGTTTGATTTTTGTAACTTCTTAATAAATATTAATTTAAAGAAGTGTCAATCTGAATTACCAATAACTGAAATTAGAGCCAAAAATTCTGACCTTAAAACACATTAAATAATGAGATAACTAAAACAGTTGTGTGAACGTTAGCAAATATTTAATGCAGAATACATAAAAAAATACCTAGGAGTGGTATATGCATGTGTTTATACTCGTACGTACGTCATGTCGCCTTTGGCGGGAGCAACAACCGCAACGCTTATATCAGGCAACGTAGTATACTCGTATATGTATGTAGGTACATGAGAGCAACAATAATACTTAATGTTATAAATATAAAACCGAATTCAATGAATAAAAAATACGTACATATACGTGAACTGTTAATGAGAACCAGAAACAAAAATATGAAATCATAAAGCCACAGTAGTCAGATAAACTGCATTCACATCAATTGAAAAAGTCGTCAAATTATTTAACAGTAGATATGTACATACCATATGTATATATGTATGCAGGTAGGCATATGCACAATTTAAATAGTAACATTCAATGAATCATGTACACCCAGCAAACATTTCTGATCACTTTGAGGACCTAAATTTCTCCGGATTTGATCATTTTAATCGTATCCCAAGTTGCGAGTACTTATCTACAAGATCTTTTAAAATTTTTGCAAAATATTTAGCGCAATATGAAATTTAAGTCTCTTTTATTTCAAAAGGATTAAGTCTATCCAAAAAAAAATGTCTGCTTTTTGCTCGAAGGAATTTTCGCTGGAATTCTAAATATAACCTGCCACCATGCATTAGTCCCATATAACCCTTGCTAGTCGCAAAGAAATGTTCCCTCAAAGTTTCGAGGCATTTCCGTCCTCTAATTCTGAAATCAAGCAAAAAAAAACGTTGCACTCAATGAACCAATTCGTAGTTTTTGTCAACATTTCAACCCTCACTCTGGTGCTTTTGATAAATCAGACTCGTGAATAATTAACTATGCCACACTTTCTACATAATTCATTACAATATAATATCTCACTTAGTATTTTAATATTATGAACATATAACATCTCGTAGAATATAAATAGTTTTAAGATTTATAATGTAGGTTCATACTCGTTATCGCGATTATTTACATTATATTACAAAGAAAAATCTAGCCATTAAAAAAATGAATTTGAGCAAATGAGAAAGCATACCCCTGGAGATTCACTCGTTGCTAAAAATTCAATATCTTTCGAACAAATAATCAATACAAATTTCTGTAAACAGAACGTTTTCCGCGTAATTTTATGTAAGTTTTGTTATTTAACGTGATTGAGAACACTTAAAATATAGCAATTGCTGAAAAAAAAATGTTTGCGAATTTCATTTGTTTAAACAATTAAGACAGAGAAAAATTTTCTTATGGTAGTATAAACACTTTTTAATAAGTCCACAAAATTTCATTCATATCGCTCGAATGGTTTTCTAGATATTAATTTTTCAATTAAATCGTGATAAAAAGTTTGATTGTTAATAACATTAACGAATAACGCAATGGGGATGGGAACCTTTCACTAAATATTTATTGGTAAGTACACTTTGCAATAAACTACTCATTTCAGGCTTTCACAATATAGTGAAAAATTCGTGTCACACTTGACTCATAATCAAGTGATGAAATTTTGTTCTGAAGCTTAACAGTACCAGATCTCGACACCTGCTTTTCATGACTCGGCACAGCATATATAAAAAATAAAATTGTGAATTATTAAAAAAAAAAACTATATATACGATGATTGAGCGGGTTGGAAGTAAAACCGTTGGAATTATTATTATTATTTTGATCTACTACAAGAAAACTTAAATTTTCTTAAACCGGAATACACAGGATTGTTTATGGAAAACATTGTCTGCCAATTATTTTCCAAATATTTGCTGGGTATTCTTACATATGTACTGTGTATATACGAGTATGTAAACTTATGCATTTAAATAAATTGTTGTACAAAAAATAATTAAAAAGGTTAACTGCAAATCAACCAAATCACAGAAATTAATTTGTCAGAGACAGGAGAATTTTAATTGCAGCGAATGTATTGAAATGCAGAAAAGTGCAAGCATATTTAAAGATTTTAAAGTAGCGTCTAAATAAATACCCAATGAAGGTTATGGCAGCAATAATGCCAGAAATTACTATCACGTGTGATGAATGCGAAAGCATTGTCTAAATTATTTATTATGTCGTTATGATATATTTACATTATTATGATATTTATAATATTATCTAAAAACCAAGCAAAGTGTTAGAATACAATATATGTACTTCCAATTACTAAAGTTGTAAAAGTGCTAGAAATAAATATGTGCACAATTGGATTTTTTTCTATTTTTCAAGCGCAGAGAACTTTTGTCAATTTCAGAATAATTATTTTCAATATCAAAATACATAATTAGGTAAATTTTGTTGCGAGCGACCTAATAATAATGATAATAATTATTCACTTACATGTTTGGCCGAGCTTCTTCTACCATTTGAGGTGTGCGTCTTTATGTTGTACCGACCCCTCGACACCGAAAGTGAAATTTATTTTAAGAGAAGCTTTTTCTGAGCAGAAATACCCTCGGAGATTGGCCATTGCCTGCCAAGGAGTGATCGCTTGTAGAACAAAAACTTTATCCATTTATATTTCTTTATGCCAATGTTAATTTAAAACTACTATTTAGCCATTTTAAAATAAAAGTAAAAGAAATAAATTTTGAAATCACACGACCGTTGTCAAATTCAACATTAAAAAACTATTAAAGAGTTCGGATAGTAATTTCATTTGAAAATAGTAGTTAAAAGAAAAAATTTAAAATACCTCGCTTAAAACTATTCCAAAAAGTTTTTGGGAGATATTTACAAACAAATTTTTTTTTTAAGATTATTAAATAACAAGAACGTAACAAAATATTTCCTCGGAATCTTTTACATGTAATCTAGTTTTATTGAACCATATTAAATTAAGAGTATAATTTTTTGTCTTTTAAAAAAATTATTAAATTAAATTTATAAAATTTTACTTTAAATTGGTCAATTGCTTTCTTTATATTCGGATTTAGGAGAAAATTCTAAATGATAAATTACGGTCATACATACATACATAGGTACATATAGATATGTAGTATATATTATTAATAAAAAAAATATTTTCCATCTTCTTTTCTAGAGATAAGGAAACAATGAATAAGAAAAGTATTATTTAACTTTTCTGAAACAATAATGCTAAGTATATATATTAAGTTTCGGCGACTTAAATGCAAATAATAATGACATTTTTGCAATTGTCACAATGCACCAGCTATAAATGTATGGTTAAAATAATTATAACCTAACGGCCATTTAAGCATCGTTTGCACTGTAGCAATGGAAATTGTCATTTACCACACAATTATAGCAAATTGGCAATATTAAACGCAACAACGTGGACAGTGACCACAATCAAAACAACAACAACCACAATGCAGGCAAGCCAATAATAATAAATGTATGCGCTAACAATCCAAAAAAAATATACAGATTTTCCGCTTAAATTAGGTTTATTAACTGGCGCCTGCATGACTTTTGATTTTATGTTTGCACAAGTATGTAGTCGTACATATGTATGTATTCACGTACATACATACATACATGTTAATATAATTTTTTGTCAGCAAAAATAAAATATCGTTGTGGCGAAATGAATCAACATTCAATGTTTGCAACTCTGCGATTGTGACAGCGGTCAGTGGGTCGTGTGGTGAGCATTAAGTGGTGTACATACAAACAACATAACTACATATTAGTTTATAACACCAATTGTGGAATATTCGATATGAATACGACGTTAGTAGTTTCCAACAAAAAATTTTGTTTCAGAAGTGTTTTGTGCTGTTGAATTCTTCGTTTAAGTCTGTAGACCTAGAAAAAGCCCTTATTTATGGATTACGCTTTATTTTTCCGGATACTGCTGCGCCAAAAATTATTTAGTAGAATTGCATAAATGTCAACAGTGGATCAATTTGAAAATCTCAAAAAAAAATATTTAGTTATCGTTTAAGTATCGAAACAAGAGTTGCCTAACCAAAAATCGTAGTTTGAATATTGTAAAACCTGAGCAGAGGTCAATACAAAATAAAGTGCTTTTCACAAAGTTCATTTCGTGCAAAAACAACTATAAAAATGATATTTTTACAAAAATATTATTCAAGTACTTTGCAATTATTAAAGTGCATACATTCATTTCGAAGATTAAAACACCAAAAACAAATTAATTTCTGGTTAAAATGTAATTGAATTGTATTACCTGATTGAATACACAAATGAAAAAATAAGTGTGAATGAATTTCATCCAATGTGAGCAATTATAGTTAAGCACAGTTTTAAATTAATTATACATTTCTTGAACAATTTAAATCGAATTTCGAGTCATAGTTTCAGGCGCATTATTTAGTGTAAACAGTAGACAAGCGAGTAGTTTTTTCAGAAACAACACTACGTTGTAGGACTAAAACTGAGTTGAAATACAAATATCAACAAATTTTCGGGTTGCTGTAAAATACGCGTATATAAAAATAACTTTATAATGTGTTAAAATTAAGCACATGCTTTTATCGTTAATTTTTTTTGTTCTATATGTATGTATGTATGTACATATGTTTTAATAAGTAATTGATTTAATTTTTTTTTTTTTAATTTGTAAAATTTATTACCACACTTTACATACATGCAACCTTAATTTGTATTGAGAATGTTCATATTTTATAAGCTTTTCTTTGTTATTGTTTTATCACTCATTAAAAATGTATATCTACGCATGTACAACATCCTTGTTATTACAAGTAGCTATTTGTCAGCAATTGTTCACTTTCGTTAGTGGAGTTCATAAATTTTAAATTCCGCTAATTAAACACTTTCCATGTGTTGCAAATCGCTGCTGTCTGGCGATGATGTTCTCCATATAAATCAAGCCCATGCCAATACAGCCGCCACCTCACCTCCGTAGCAGCATGACCTCTGTGCGAGCGCGACAAGTGTGAACAAATTGACGCTGATAAGGCGCAATAGGCACGCACCAGCATGTGGCTGTAAAGGTCTACATACACATATAGTATGTGTTCTTGCCTTCTTACATATATATATATATATATACATACATAAAAATACATATATATTACCTAGCGCCACAAGAACGCAACAGCTCAAACATGTACATGCTGTGCATAAATATGCATACGTACTATGTTTGGTATATATGTACGAGTATATGCCTTTTATACACCTCATCTCATAATTATAACCGCACCATACATATATTGGGTATTTTTTGGCAATTTAATTTACATTTTTTAATACCCTTATTATGTATGGAGATTAGCAGAAGTCTAGTAGCCGGGGCAAACATACCAAAATTTTTATTACGCATCTATTAAAACTTCAAAATGTACTGGGATCAATCGGTATACATAATACGAAGAACGGTTTTAGTTGCCACTAGTATCCATACATAACAGCGGCATACATTTTCACATATGTACATATGTATGTAAATCAAAGTTTCTCAATTTGTAAGGAATTAAAAAAGAAATCAGAAAATGTTCACTATGATTTTTCACATTTATTTTTCTAGAGATGTTATGCATTTTTTTTCACATAAAAAGTCTCGGGCATGCGTTGCGAAAAAAATTATCGTAGACCAACAATAATTCCTAACCACATGAAAGTTTCACTTTATTGTACTAGAATAATCGAAAAAAAAATCTAAAAAAGCTTTGAAAATAACTTGTACCTCTTTTGAAACTTTGTTGCATTCTTTTTTTAATTATGTACAAAGTTTGAAGGTTATAATATATGTATGTACATATGTACATTTATATTGAACTCGAATGAGTCAAACCGATTGTATTGTAATATTCGCATTTCCCCTGATAGTTCATTTTAAACACCAGTTTTGTATTAACTATTTACATTCGTAAATAGTGAAAATATGGAATAAAAATTTTCGGAATTAACCGTCAACATTGCTCAATTTAATCGTCTGATTCAAATTCAAGTAGAGTTTGTAGGGTTTATAATATATGTATCTACTTTATTAATTTAAACTTGTTTTAATATTTTTATTTTCATATATAAATTTGTCTTTCAATATTTTTCAATTTGATTTTTTAATAATTAATTTTCTGGATGTATAAAATAAAAGTTATAAAAATAAAATATTTTAAATAGAATAAAAACATATTCTATATTGGCGATCCTGCATTTATAAGTACTCATTTTAAAAATTCATCAATAACCATCATTGAAACAATAATAACAATTGTGAACCCGTTCGTGTTTTCACTTTGGTCACTTACTCCCGTTTTTACATATAACGCTACAAACCGACGCACCATATCTTGCAGTAATATTTCACAAGAATTTTTAATAAAGGGAAATCATCGATTCAACGTGTTATTAATTGTTAGAATAGTTTATTTAATTTATCATAAATAGAAAAAAAACATATTCTATAGAGTTGAAGCTTCTTACACATTCCAGCAGTTATTACAAACAAAAAGAGCTTCGGATATGAGGTAAAAAAAATAAAATTTCTAATGGACCTGCAAACATTGCTTCAGCTGATAAAAGTTAAGTAGATACGTATTAAGGAATACTATGTATATGAGGTTTATTAAAAAAGTAAGGCGACTTTTGAAATTTTGCGGGCGAAATACATTCGATTATTAATTTTTTGTTGTTGTTGTGTTGGTACACATGTTGCAGTTTCAATTACATAGCATAAGTATTTAGTTTGTTTTTGACAGTTAACAAGGTTAGACGTGTTTTGTTGCTCAGCGATTTTATATTATTATACAAAATGGAGAAAAGAATATTTTGGGGAAAATTAAATCAAGTGCTCTAAAACACTTGAAATATTGACAGTGGCGTACGGTAAGTCTTCTCTAAGCAAAAAAATAAAATGTTTACAAGGGGTACAAACCAAAGAACATACATAAATATACAAGAAGGGACAAAACTTGATGATTAGTAGCAAGTAAATCTCCAGAGGTATGCTTTCTCAATCTAGTCAATCAAAAAATTTATTTGAGCAAAAGAGAAAGTACGCTCCTGGAGATATACTCGCTGCTAATCATTCTTGTATATTTATGTTCTTTGTACAAACTCTTCCAAAATGGCGAAGAAGATGCCGACGACGAATCTCGCTCTGGACGCCCCCGACCATTAACAACCGAAAATATCATCGAAGCAGTGAAAAAAATTGTTTTTGCAAATCGTCGAATTACCACAAGAGAAGTAACTGAGGATGTTGACATATATGTAAGTCGGCTCAAGAGCCGTGTGTCAGCGAAGTTTTTACCGAAACTTCTGAATTTTTATCAGAAGAACTGTCGCATGAGCATCGTTCAGGAGCTCTTGAATGACGTCAGTATTTACTCTGACTTGTTAAAAAGGGTCATAACTGGTGACGAATCATGTGTATATGGTTAAGACGTCTAAACCAAATCCCAATCGTCCCAATGGAAGCAACCAGGAGAGCCAAGACCGAAAAACGCACTGCATCGCTGGAGGAGCTCAAGGCTATACCAAAAAGTACTTATGAGAAGTGCTTTGGCAATTTAAAAAAAAAACAAGTGCATTGTATTTGAGGGGGATTACTTTGAAGGGGCGCACAGTGGCACCGCTCCATACATTTCTTGGAAAAAAATAGAAGGAGTGGTCGTACAGCAATGAAACTTTGCAGACACACTTCTCTGGACTAAATTAAGAAATTTTGAAAAAATCTTGGAAAACCGCCCACTGCCACACCCACCTCCCATATAACTGCAATTGCCAAAATTTTTATTTTTGGACCTAGGGACTTGAAATTCGGGACACTTCTTAATTGAGTTCTCCTGATGAAAAAAAAATTAAACTTAAACGCAAAGTGACGTTATTTATACCTTTCAGCTTGATAAAAATCCAATATAATATGCAATGTTTTAATTGAATATGTAACAGGCGAAAAATTGTGTTAGTTTTTATTTGTAATATTATGCAAGCACCATATCTTTAACAATGGGATCTAGTTCTAAGGAAATTTTGTTCGAATGACGCCTTAAGCTACTTATGTAAGAATCCGAAGTTATAAGAAGTCTGTTGAAGGCATCAGTATTTGTGGAAATTCGATCACACTTTCTCGAAAACATCAATCGATACTTCCTGTAGTCTTTGATTCTGGCTTCCTCGGCTTCCTCTGAAAGCATTCCTATTGGTAATACGGCAGCATCCATTATATCCGTACAATGCATTAGTACTTTGTGCACAGTAACAGGCATATAAAACCAACTATAATTTTGTACGAACAGTTTCGCAGTGTCCGACGTATATAATTTAAATTTGTCACTATCATTTTTTTCGCCACATGTGATTATTTGAAAAATTATCCTGAATCGATCGATAAGTTCTTCATTGACGCCAGTAATATCCGCAACCATTTGTGGGTTTAAAAAAAAAGCCTTGACGTGTTCCCGTCGTTAGAAGTTCCTGTACCTTGTTGAACAAAATCAACTCGCAACCGCATTTTATCTTTAAAGGCCGCTTGTATTTTTAATTTTTTTTGTTTTTTAATTTCTTTGTTTTGGAAGGTTGCAGCCCATTTCTGAAATGGTAAATTATAAGCTATATGGAGAATGCATTCCATAAACTTGATTCTAGCATGTAAGGATGAAATTCCCAATTCACATGCCTCAGGTTTAATTGTTTTCATTGAAACTAACTCTAAGTTGTTCATTTCAGTAGGTTTCGCTCCACAAATGTAGCATACTGCTGCTGCAGTAGTATGTGTCACTATCTGAGCGGTTTTACCATCCAGCATTGTAAAAAGGAGCTTGTGTAATACATTAATTTCCTTGCCCTTTACAACAACTTTTGTACTATTCAATGCAACAATATCTGACTTCATTTTTTCGTTAACTTCCATTACTTTCTCTTTTGTTTCCCTTGCAAATTCAAATGAAATTGGTCGACAAAATCTAGTTGAAGAAGGTCTGGAATTACGCCAATAGTCAATATTGTTATCTGATTGCAGCATTAATGGGACCATAGAGAGTAAATACATACTGCCATCATTCACATCTTTGGGTAAATTTTGTTTGTATTCTGCATGCCCAGAGGACCCATCGCAGCCCCACTTGCTTGTAAGAGTGTAGTTGCACGGCGACAGTGACTCCAATGTTTCTGTTGAAAAAGTTTCAAAAATTCGATTTGTTGTGTGGTCCAGCAAACTTTGAAGATTGACTGAAGCGCTTGTTTCCGTTACATTATTGTTTTCTGGATAGCACTTTCTTTTTCAGTCGATAGCTTGTTGTAAGGTGGAAGAATATTATACCCTTCAGATTGCAAAACATTTCTTATGGTATTGTATTGCATCTTTGTTAAATCAGCATCCATTATTAATGCTAATACAATTGAAGAATCAATATAGGCCTGTGGGTTTTTGTCCTTTCCAATCATTTCACTTGCCAGTGAAAGTTGTTGTTGTGGAAATTGTGACGCCAAGGCTGCAGCTTTATACCGTTTCGCGCGATCACTACATTCCTCAAAAGCTTTTGTTTTTCTCCCCCTCGCTCTACTTTCACATGAGGAGGTGAATGGCAATGCTACTTCAAATGCATCTTAAAAATAACAAAAACATAATAAGATAGTTTATTGCGCTAGTTACCCGAAAACTCACTTGTAAGCCAAACTGAATTGCTTGCAAAAAAACGAGCAATGTTTTGTGATGCGCCAAACCACCTTTTATTAAATAAAGGTAAAAACCGCTGCGATATATTTCTTTTCACATATGCAACATCTTCATCAGTTACACCTGAATTTCTCGATTTTATGCATTCAGTCAATGAATCAACATTGCGATCACTGTTAATAAGCTCCTCGCTTAATTCATTGTATAAAAACGAAAAAGTACTCATATTAATATGAACTATATAAGTATATGAATGAAATTTAATATATTTTAGCCGTGAAAACTATATGTTTTTATTTCGATTGAAATGTCATTCAATTTCGTAACGCCTACATATTCGTAAACAAAAATAATGTTTCACTTAACGAGAGCCTGAAAGTATACTACATTTTTTGTCTTATTGACCATTTGTATGAAATATTGGAAGTGACTTTTGAAATTAAAATCGATGTCACTAAAAGGGACGGTAATTGGCGGTTGTTTTTTTTTTTTTAATTGAAAGTACAGACTCGGAACTTTCATTTTTTTATAGTAAGAGGGCTAAGCAAGGCAAAGCACATAAAGTTTTTTTCCATCAAAAAATGAAAAGTTGATATTTTTTAGTATAATTTTTGAAAAATTATAAAAATTAGCTTACTTTGCCAATTTCAATAAATTTTTTTTTTTTATAAACAAGTAGGTGCTATATTTTCACTAAAAAATAAAAGAAAAGCCATAGCTATAAACTTACACACAAAAAAAATTCTTTATTTGGACAATAATTTTAATCTGACTTTATTGAATAACTTTCCGTCGACTTCTGTTAGTTTTTTTAACTATAAAATTTCACTTTTTATAAAAAACCTTGTTGAATTTTTCTTATCCAAATATTTCTTTACAAAACAAAATCATTAAAGTTTTGAAATTGGAAAGTGGAAAAATCCTATTTTTTCCGCCGAAATGCCACTGTGGGGCGCTGTGGTCGAGTGGGTAGCGTGCTATTATTCGATATGCCGCTGGGTTCGAGGTTCGAATGTCAGCCAGGGCAAGCAAAATCTAAATCATAAAATTTTTTTTAATAGCGGTCACCCCTCGGCATGCAATGGCAAACCTCCGAGGGTATTTCTGCCATGAAAAAGCTTCTCATAAAATACATCTGCGTTCGGAGTCGGAACAAAATTGTAGGTCCCTCCATTTGTGGTATAATATAAACACTGAGCTATATATGTATGTAGTGTACTTATTATTATTACTTTGAAGGGGACAAATAAATATTGATTAATAAATAAATATTTTTTCATAAAAATATACTTTACTCTTTGAACATACCACGTACTTTCGTTTATTTCCTCTTCTCACTCTTCATTTACTAAAGAAATTTAATTTGTAATTAAACAATACACATGCATATTTATCATGTTAAAAAATTAAAATTATAATACAAAACGTTTGAATTGTTTTTATTTTCTTATTAATTGTGTTGACGTTCAAGAATGCTTTCAGTACAACTCAAGGTAGTTGATAAAATATTTTTGAAATTTTAGCTTTTAAAAGCAAAAACAAAATATACAGAGCTCAAATTATTTTTTTTTTTTTAATTTTTCTACTGCTGCTACCTTTTGAATGTGCCTTGGCCTGGAAGTGAATAATTTTGGCATTGCAACTTTGTATGGAGAAATCCGTCATTTGGCTTCGCATTTGAGATTTTACTCGTTTGACGCTTTTGGACTCAATGTACCTGTATTATTAAATTGAATTATTTTATTCTTTCGCTTGTTCGACAGGGTGGAAGGTTGATATTTGTTGGAACGATTTTCCATCAGCCCTTGTCCAGTTGGTTTGGAGACACGTAAATTTTCGAGGTTCTTATGACTTAAGTTGGAGAATGCTCAAAAAGTAAATTCTTATGGTGCAGTCATAACTATGAGATAGGTTTTAAGTATTCCACAATTAAAGTTTGCATACCGAATTATACTCGTGTGTGAGCGTCACTGCGCACGCGGTTTTATGTACAGTTGTATGTATGTATGTACATATGTATTTATGCCTACAAATTTGGTGTGAATTTATTAATGTCCCTCACATTAAATTTAAGCGACTCTTGTAAATTTTAGCATAAATTTTTTTTTATTGCATGCTTTCGGAAGCGCTTTGTTTGAAATTTATGTATGAATTAACATACGTACATATGTACATTAAAACAAATGCATACTAATAAATACATACATATATGCAAAGTAACTCGCTCAGTTGGAAACGGTAGCTTCAAAACTAAAATGGTTTTCACTTTTTTCATATATTTTTTAGAAAACCTCCAATTTTCTTTGCTCACATGGCTAAACAATTATGTTGGAATCGAAAAACAGTGATTAAAGGGAATTTACATGACGTTTAATTCCCTGTATTAAGATATGTATATTCTATATTCTGATATTCGTTAAAATATGTCCAATTCGTTCTGTTGTGGTGAAATAATCCGGGAAATTTTTTTTAAGCAGAACGGAACGAGTCTTGCAACTTCCAACTCTGAGGTATTCATTTAGTTGTTTAGTTCGTTGTAAGAGCTTTACTGTAAACTGAAACTCTGTCAGGGGATTCAAGGGTTCACTTATCTAGTGCCATGTACATTCTATAGATACCAAAATTATATCAGCGAAATTTTAAATCCCTACTGGGAAATTTAAATATTTAAGAAGAAAAAAAATTCAAAAACCTACAAATATAAATGGACTTATTCATTTGTATACATATATGTAAATTTGCATTACATACACATACATAACATACATTTGTTTATATGCTTATTTATTTTTGCGTTTTTTTGCATTTCTACCCAATTATTGTCACAAATTAAAGCGTTAATTGTGTAAAGATCCTTTTGCAAACTGTTTGTGAGCGATAAAAGTCCAGACACAATATTCACAATACTTTTCATACAAAATTTTTTTTCATCTCACTTTTCAATTTGGTACAAAATTTATAAAAATTAAAAAAAAATTCATCAAATAGAGATTTATCAAGTGTGCAACTTTAAAGCTATTTCGTCTTTATTTAAAAAAAAAAATCGCGAATGCGTTGTAATGAATATATAACCTGTATTTAATAACAGTTTTTAAAATTATTGTTATACAAATTTAATTAATCTTGCGCTTTACCTATGCAAATCAAATATATATAATTCAAAAGTTTATTGCAAGGATTTTCTCAATTTTTTGTTTAAAAGATTTTGAAATTTAAATATATTTAATTCAAAAGTTTATTGCAAGGATTTTCTCAATTTTTTGTTTAAAAGATTTTGAAATTTAAAATTAAAAAATATAGAACATTTTTGAAGTTTTCTTAATTTTGTAAAAGAAAATATTTAGAAGCTTTTTATTAGTTTTCATACAAAATTCTGGTAAATTTCTGAAAGAAAAGTTTTTAAATTTACACATGAGGAAAATGTTAAAAAAAATTCAATTTAAAATTAGATATACAAAATTTTTTAAAATTTCTTAATTTTGTATGTATTTATAAACTTTGTATTATTGAATTAAATAAATTTTCATAAAAACTTAATTATTTTTAAAATCAACACAACACAAATAGCTTAGTTCCCATATTATGAATATTTAAAAAAAATTTAATACGTAGTATTCCGTCACACACTGTATGTGTGGTAGTAATTAGTTCCCGCTCACATTATTGCTTCATTTTTTTATTAATACGTATATAGTTTTAAACGTTTGCGTTGATTTACTTTATAAAGCATTTGTAATGCATACGAAATTATGTAATTATTAATACAACGTGGAAAAGGTTACATTTTGCAGGGCATTTTTTGTATTCCTTTTCATTATTATTATTGCCCTTGCCATACATAACTCATGTTAATTATCACATATTTGACTAATAATTTAGCCAAAGTGTACTGAACTGTTGAATAAACTGAATTTATTTTTCATTGTTAATGATATTATAGACCGTATGTACGCATGTTTGTAAAATTTATATAGAAAAAACGGCAAAAAAACATATATCATTCGGTTGGCTGCATAAGTAGAAAAAATTCGATACACCTTGAACTGCGAATAATATGTATATAAAATAGTTATTTATAATTACGGAGAAAATCGAAGGTTGTTATTACATATTTGTGATAAAAAGCAGTGAAATGCGATCGGAAAAGTGGTATAAAAATGCTCCATCTTTGGTAATAAATATTTAGGCTATTGCACAAATTCGATAAGAGAAAGTATACTTAAGAGGAGTCCGGTGTACAGCTATGTACATATATCAAAACCTAGAATCCCCATTTCAGGAAAAATATCAGAAGGGCCTGTTTATCTTAAGTTATTTTAAGTGCAGACTATCTTTTAAAAATGTTTTATAATATTTTATTTTTATTTATTTTTTATTTATTTGTTTATATTTATTTATGTATTTATTTTTTTAATAAATGCCCAAATTTGTTAACATTTATTTGAATTAAAACGATATGATCTGTTAGACCTTTAGGTCAGGAACTTTTGAATATTATTCTCATTCGGATTTAAATACATAGATAGAACTCGGAATATTTTTCTGTCCTACAAATGTTGGTAAAGTATACGCCATGTCAATCGGTTTCATCTGCTAATTAATATCATACATATTTGTGACATTAGTTAAAGTAGCCTGAGTGTTTTAAATTAAACAATTATTAGTTTCACGCGAAAATGTTATTCCTGTATTAAGTTCATATAAAAAGGTCGACTAATTCATTGGCAAAATATTGTTTGTTAACCCAATCAAATATTGCTAAAGAGAAAATTGCGTTATTTGCGGTAAGTTGTTTTAATAAAATGCTTAAGTTATTTACAATTAAAACTAACTTGTTTATTACTTAAAATAAAACTGACTGAGTTTATCATATTCATCATAAACTTTAAGACTGTTGAAATCGTAGTTGAGTAGAGAGGACAAAATTTGAGGAAAGCACGAAAAATTTGCTATAAATCATAAATAACCCAAAATAAAATCATACAAAATTCAAGTTATTTGGTCCATTGTTTATGATATTCGCCGTTGCAAAATTTAAAAGATCCATAAATAATTATCTGAATATTCCTCTCGATCGCTACAAAGTATACCATTATTATTATTATAATTGTTGTTAGGAGAGATATCACTACGACTTTAAGATCTATTGTGCCCCCTACTTGGATTAAAGAATTTCCTTTAGTCCAACTTCCGAGCTAAATCTTAGTATCGAGCCTAAGTCTCTGGAAGCTATCCCACCGTCCGTAATCTGATATTCGCCTAGAATTTTTTTGCGTTTGTGCAACAATGCGAGGCACTTCTCCAGGACGTGTTTGCAGTTTCTTTATCTTTCCTACATAATCTGCAACGTACTTGCGAATATATACCCAAATTATTCAGATGATAATTCAGCCTACAGTGTCCTGTAAGAATTCTTGTGGTCATTCTCAAGTTGTTCTTTGACAAGCGCATGCATTCCCTGGTTGTAACTACCTAGATTTGGAGTACTCCAGGCTTGGTAGATTGTCCCAGTATAAATTACTGTGGACATCCTTCTCTCTCCTTGTTAAAGCAGACAATGCCACTTTCCCTAACTCTAAGAAAGGTTCGAGGCCTATAAATGGAGTTGATGCTCCTTTTTTTGCGAGCATGTCCCCGATTTTGTTTCCAAAGGTTCTAGCATGGCCTGGCACCCAAAAAACCCAAAATCCGGTTCATCAGAACAAGTATGTTCAGCCTAACAAGATACTCCATCACTAGTTTTGAGGTTGCCTGAAAGGATTTGAGGGCCTTGATACCACCTTGGGAATCCGCTGGAAACGCAATGTTCCGTCCCCGGTAGTTAAGCTGGATGTTGAACTCCACACACCTTTCTATAGCATATATAGTCATATGTGTGCCCATTGGTTTCGAGTACTTAACCTTCGACCCATACACACCGACTCCGGTACCCCGTTCGGTTAGCAAGCCGTCCGCGTAACTGGTATTCATTTATTGGTTTATTTTGCAGATTTTTTTTTGCGAGAAAAGGTTTCACAATTCATCTGCTTACCTAATGAAAAGTCACATTTTAAAATGCATACAAATAGATTATTCATTGGTTTTAAATCGGACATGCAAATGATCAAACAATAAAGTTGCTTTCCTTGAGTACTGAGGGGCTGACTGAAGGGCGCATTGAATATTACAAAGCACGACTCCTTCTTTTAATTAATTTAAGCGTTTAAAGTTATATACGCGTACCTTTTCATCTATTTATTTTATATAAAGTAAATCAGAATGGCTATCGTACGTTTCAAATCTTACGCATTCTAAAAATAAAACATTTGCCATTTCAGTTAGTGCGCAAACTGACCTTACCCACGTGGCTGCGCCATTATAACTAAAAGAACTAAAACCAACTGCACATATCTGCAAAGTAATATTTCTACTACGAGTACATTAAAACTTACTCAAACATTTGGCTCAGAAATTGAGTAAAAGCTTCTTGCTGCTAACCCCCAAACCAACTTCCGGTTACGCTCAAGTGGATCCTGCGCAGTTCACAAGCACTCACAGTGCTGCTCAATCACTGGCAGATAGTATTTCTTGAAAAGTCATAAAACATTATACAAGCATACAAACATTAAGTGCAACCACGGGTGGCGTGCTACTCTAAACAAAAAGTTATCCGCACTACTCCCGCGGTGACCATCAACGCAGTGAGTAACTCAAATTTTGGGGGTGGCGCCAAATGGCGTATTTACAAATTCTTGTTTTGCTTATTGTAAAATTCGTATTGTTTTTTTTTCGTACAAGTGTTTGTTATTGGTGTAATTTGAGTTGTTCTTGTTTTGTTGTTGCACTTATTTGACTTCAATGGGCTAGTGGGGGGTCTGCGTTAACAATTTTTCTTCGGCTGCCTTCGGGTAGCGCCCTCTCTCATCTTCTTATTTCTTCTACCGGCCTTCTAATTTCTATACTTATTACATTATGTATTCGCCGCATTTTGAGCTACTATAATACGATTGGAATAAATTAAGCGCGTGCAAAGTGGCTGGCGGCAGCCGGCTAACGAATATGAGCAACGAACGGTTTTGTAGTAAATGGCCATTCACATTGGTGCTTAAAGAGTATATAGTGTGTACTAGAATGAATGTGGGTACATGGACATGAAGCTAAATGCATCTGAACACAGCAAATTGAACAGTGGATATTGTTAATTTATTTTATATTATTTTTTACCTTTTTCTCTAGCAGTTCTTATCGAGCATCTGTTGTGTTAGCTCTTTGCTTTTATGTAGATAGTAGCAAAAAAGTATCATAAAGTAGTTGTTCATTCTCGCTCTTGGTCATTCGTCCTATTGGTCGTCCTCTTGAGGTCATAACCAAGTGCAATGAACCTTAAGTTAACCATGAAAAATGGCACTTTTCAACGCCAATCTCGTCAGCTGATGGAGCCAATATTTACGCTTTCGCCCGCCAAGTGTGTGTGGTTGGTCGACTGGCTAGACTGTTAAAGATGTAAAATGGCTTCAGATACGAGTCAAATAGATAGACAAACAAAGCGCGGAGCTGCATGTTATGACCTTGAAGGACATATTTACCTAAAGTAATGAAAATTTCTGCAAGTTTACATACTTAGACAATATTATATATACATACATACATATATACATACATACATAGATGAATGTATACATATACCTAAACATAAATTAGCATATGTGTGCGTCCACGTGAAAAGGGCCCACTTCGGCGGTATTGGAGTTATGCATATAGGCGTCTTCCTGGTTGATTTCCGAACATTTTAAGACAAATTAGACCATCCTAACTGAAAAATTGAGGGAAATATACATAGAACTTTGAAAGTGAATATCCGAAAAATTACTAATTGAGAAAAATCAATTTGAAGTTGAAAGTTCGATTTTTTTCATTTCTACTCGGACGTTAAATGGGTGTTCGTTTGTATTGAACAGGAACATAGTCAGCATGAGAAAAAATACTGTTAGATCATTTTTCAATCATTATTATATGTGAAACAACTAATTAACATCAACTCGACAAAGTAATATTTGCTTTTTCAACTAATTCATCCGATGATCACAGAAAATTATGAATGCGTTAACGTTTGACCAATGAATCAGAAAGATGGGGAAGTAACAAAATTTAAATGGACTCAACAGTGAATATTTTATTATAATTAAAGATGAAACAAAGATAAAAAAATTAGTAGTAATTCATTCATTACAGTCATTGACAGTAATCAATCCACAGATTTTATCACATCTCATCGCGTTTGCGCTTTGGTGTATACCATTCCGTACTGAATTTCGGTGGCCTTCTTCATCACAGAATCCACAACGTGGTCGTTTTCTAGTTGACACTGGTAAAGATTGAGGCGGACAGAGGGAATTGGTAGCTCTTTTCGCAGATGTCTGACAGTTTCTCGTGGTCCGTGACTCAGTTGAATCTACTTAAAATGCATCAGAGAGCAGATCCAATTACGTGGGTGGCCATTGCGGCTTAACTTACATAAACAGTGATCCTGATGATCAATATCGATCATAATTATTACTGTTTTTAATTTCTGGTGGTGATTTTTTGAAGTAAGATTTTCTTTCCGGTCGCTATAGTAGGTTATTGCCTCGAAAATGCGGCTACAACTATTTCGCTGGCACTTATGAGTTAAAAGTCCAAAATGATCACCTTTTTTTTTCAAAAAAAAAGTCCATAGAACACGGAAATGCTTCTTATTTCTCCAATGCGACAAAGAGGGCCTATTCTTTTTTTTTTCAAAAAATAAAATTAATTACTTCTATTATACCTAGGAAGCTAAATTTGGTGTCATTCGACGCGTAAATGTATATAGTTTCATAATAAACCATAATAAAAAAATACAAAATTCGATCCATGTAATTAGATGCGACAAAGTGGTATTTTTTCAAGTGGACGCACACATATGTATATACATCTATGTCAACAGAGTGTTACGTATAGCTTCTTCGAAAGTTCATCATTCAAAAAGAAGTGACTTTTAACCGACATTAAAAACAAAGGAGGCTATTTTGTTATGCATATTTTTTTTTTTAATTGATGGTGACAGCGCAACAAAAAAATAATAGTAGGGTTCTCAATTATTCGCCTTTTTGTAAAACCAGTTTACGAATTATTCAAAAAATGGGAATTTGAAAAAAACCGGTTCCTAATTTTTAAATCAAGAAAAAACCGGGTAAACCGATTCTGGTTCTAAGTAAGAAAAAAATACATCATGCAACTAATTGCAATTATTTCTATGAAATAAATCTTTTGACTTTAATTGGCTTTAATTGGTCTCAAGTCCTCTATTTTCAAAGCAAAGTCTCTCAATTGTGATCAGGTGAGATAAGCAGGTCACAAAAATTAAGACAAACACAAAAACGATAAGCATTTCTGTGATTCCCGTTTCAATAATAATAAAATGCGATTTAAAAAAAAAACGATTTATTTGATATTCGAAAAAACCGTACAATAAATTATGGAAAAACAAGTTGTAAACTTTTTGCTATTGTTTCACATGTAAAATTTTCGTATTTCCATACAACTCTGAAAGGTAAATTTAGAGTGTTATTTGTGTATGTTATTCGATCTGCTCTTTCTGTTTATCATTATTTTCGGTTTTTTTTTGTTTGTTTAAAATATGTAAAATAAAGTTAAATGAACGAAATAGCACAGTGCGTTCACAAGTTCTTCTGTTATTTCAATAACACACTAAAGAAATACCACAAATAACACGACTTGTGAACTGCCTAATTATTTTAATAAACTATTTTCATTTTTCATTTATTTTAATCAAAATATTTCACCTCTTTAAAATAGCTTTATGAACTTATTTACAACGAACATTGCAATCAGCTGTTTTTCTTACTAGCAAATTCCTTTCGCTATCTTAATTTCCGCTACCTTGCAAGTTTTCTGCTAGTTTTTGAGTAAGAAATCGCCAAAACTTAAGAATTTGTAACAATTGTTACTAGACGCGTACGTGAAGAGAACTATTATTTTTATAAACGACTAGGTGAACTAAAACGCCAAGAAATTATTCAGCCTTATCGTGAATTTCATGTGAACAAATATTTAACAATTTTCCGCAATTTGGATGAACAATTCATACGTGTGTATAGATATGTTTAATTATTAAAAAATAGAGTGTACCTGGGCCACGTAATGAAAAAAAACTTCTCATAATTAATTTCTTAATTGCTTCAAAATACTGATACATAACTCGTAATTATGATGTTATGAACATACGAGTAATATACGTAAAAGAAGATAATATATAAAGGGTGTTTTTTTAGACGTGTGGTTATGAATGCAAGGCAATACTTTCTTCGGAGTTGGTCTTTTTGACTTATACTCTGTTTAGTTTGCCATTTTAAGACGCTTTTAAAGAGAATATTTGGCGCGTTATTGCAGCTTCAATTGTAATAAAAATTGGGACTCTCGGCGGAAATTTATTCGAGCCAGCCGCGGCGGTCACTTGGAAAAAAATTTGAGGGAGAGGACATACATTCGTTTTGAATAATAGATGTATTCAGTATGTATGTACATGCATAGGTACACTGTATAAAGCGTATGAAAAACATTTAATTCTTCCGGATGACAATTTAGATAAAAAAGTCACAATTGTCATTTGATTGGTGTCATATTGTGAGTAGAAATTTTTTATGAACAGTTTTTGCATTTTTATATAAAAAGGACAAAAACCCTATTATTTGAGAAACCATAGGGTTAAAATGTTTCAAAATAATTATCTCCGTCAAGTTTCATACAGAACTGTGGAATCCTTCGTATGTTGAAAATGTAAGAATAGCATGGTTTCTTTCTTCGACTATATGTACACATATATATCTAGCATACATGATTCATCTCCGTTTTCAATGCGACCTTGACTGTTTATTTGATTTCTTCACTTCCAGACCCAATTAGTTTGCTGCATCTAGCTCAGAAAAGACATATGTATGTTCCCAATAAACATTTAGGCTTGAGCTCAACTTGAGGTTAAGTTGAGAACTAAGGTATTTCTCAAACCTCCAACGTTGTTTCTCAAGTGCATCTCAAGTTGAGAATCATAGCGTTCTCAACAAAAAGGGCATTTTTTTTATGGCAATAATTATGATTCTCAAGTTGAGAAAAAGTTAGTTCTCAACTTGATCTCAAATGTGATTCTCCAATTGGTCTCAAACGTTTAGTAGCAGTACTGAAATAAAAATGGAATATATTTTCTTCCTTTTGAATTTAAAACACCGTGAATAAATTTATGTAAATTCATTATACTAGTACTTTATTGCTTTTGATAGTCATATGAAAATACCAAAAAAATTAGAAGAGTTGGAGAAATACGTTGGATATCAACTTGAGAACTATGAATTTCTCCAAGGTTTGAGAAATTTGGAGAAATACCGTGGATATCAACTTGAGAACTATGAACTTCTCCAAGGTTTGAGAAATATTTTTTTGATGTTTGTTGGGTTACTGACAGTTGCACCGATCTTATATAAAAACAAGTAAAGAGTGGCTAAGTTCGATCGAACTTTATATACCCGGCGCACGCTTTCAGCTAAATTTTTTAATTAACTAGGTAACTATAATCAAACATGTGTGCCAAGTTTAGACGAAATCGCTAAAGTAGTTCCAGACATATACATATGATCTCATGCAGTCGGATTTCTGGCTGCAATACAACACCACATCAAGATATGTTCCTTCAACATTTATTGAAATGTCCGATTTATAGTGTTTTCAAAAATTACCGTTATATGACAGGTGGGCTTGGTTATCGTCAGATTTTGATAAATATCGCTTAAATAGGCATAGTGTAATACATATACCAAATTTGAACCAAATCGGCTGGGTGGTTCCAGAGATATACATATGAACACATAAGTAGGCGGTGCCACGCCTCTGTAAAAAATTTTACTACAGTCGGATTTCCTGCCCGAATACAGCAGCATATACAAAATTTGAGCAAATTAGCTTCCATAGCTACTGAAATATAGCAATTTTAGCATTTTCGACAATTGCCGTTATATGGGAAGTGGGCGTGGTTACTGTCCGATTTTGCCCATTTTCAATGCTAACCTGCACTGGGTCAAAGACAATCTACCTACCAAGTTTCATTGAGATATCTCAATTTTTACTCAAGTTATCGTCTGCACGGACGGACGGACGGACAGAGAGACATCGCTAAATCGACTTATCTTTTCTTTCTGAGCATTTTGGTATGTATGTATATGTCTATATCTATCTTGATTCCGTTATGCTGTTACAAGCAACCGTTATGTGAACAAAGTTATAATAACCTTGTACACAAGTGCGCGGGTATAACAAGTAAGTAAAGCTAAATTCGGGCGAAACTGATTTTTATATACCCTCGCGATGTAGGGTTTTCGTTTCTTTGTTTCAAATCGGAGCTAGTATTAAACTTTACTCAATTTCTTCCAATAAATACTGAAAAACGAATTCTTTTGCATTTCTCAAAATTCCCGTTGTATTGGAGGTGGGCGAGGTTATGGTCCGATTTCAAAAAATTTTAACGATGATAGCAGCGATATTGAGGAAAATTTGTTCACCAAATTTTGTGAGGATACCTTACACCGTTATTGAGATACAGATATTTTTTCCTAAGTGGGCGTGGCTGCGCCCATTTTTCAAAAATTCATAAATACCTAATTTATTAGTTCAAAATCTCTTCAAATACCGAATATCACTTAATTTGTTTCAATAGATACCGAAAAAATGTAGCTTTTGCATTTTTCAAAATTTCCGTTATATGGGAGGTGGGCGTGGTTATGATCCGATTTAAAAAATTTTCTACAATAAAAATAATAGCGATATCAAGAAAAATATGTCCTCCAAATTTTGTGACGATAACTAATTTGAGATAACTGTTATTGAGGTACAGAAAATTTGTCCTAAAAGGGCGTGGCAACGCCCATTTTTTAAAATATCATAAATACCAAATTTCTTAGTTTAAAATCGCTCCAAATACCAAACTTTACTCAATTTAGTATATACATTTATGTATATATCTATCTCGATTATTTTTTGCTGTTACAAACAACCGTTACGCAAACAAAGTTATAATACCCTTGTGTACAAGTACGCTCGGGTATAAAATCCTTAAGTGCCGGGCTGATTAAGTTGCGCAGATCGCATTATGTTTTCTAACGTGAGATCTCTAAACAAATTTTCACTCTTTACGATAACTCGTTATATATTAATTGGCTCGGAGAGGTCTTCTCGAAGACTGATGGAGCTGGTGATATTGTTCAATTTACCATTTAAATAGCCATATCCGCAAAACTGGTGATAACATTTTAAGACTTTTGCTTTGAGTTATTGTGCAAATTGGTTCTAAAATTGAAAAAATAGATTACGCGTGTATTTTCTTTGTTCTGGGTAGTAGACAACAAAGATGAGTCTTTGGTTGCGCTTTAAATAACTAATCAGAACACGTTTCTTTCATATAAGCTTGAGCTTAAAAACGTGAAAGTGAAAGTGTTAAAAAGTTCGGAGGAAGATTTAAAAAATATTTAACGAAAACACGATGGCATATACTTATTTATGGTATATTTATTAGATCATTAAACGGCAAATCAAAAACACACGTATGGACCCACGTTGAACTGTTACTCGACTGTAAGAGAATGTGTTTCAGTTTGTAAAATGTAACATGTAATGATGTGACGAATTTTTCCCAAAATCTTCCATTTTCACTTTCATTTAAAGTGCCCATAACGAAAGGCAATTCTTGTTTCAGTTTTTGACATACATTTTTATATCTTCGATTCCTCTGAAAATTCGTATTGGTGGGCTTTTCAATGAGAGAAATCCGAATTTGGCATATTTTTGACATACCTACTTACTTAATTGGCGCATCAACCGCCTAAGCGATTTTGGCCGAGGCCAACAAAGCTCGCCAGCTGTCCTATCTTTTGCTAACTGGCTCCAATTGGAAATCCCAAGTATAGCCAAGTTTTTTTCCACTTGGTCTTTCCAACACAGAGGAGGTCTTCCTTTTCCTCTGCTACCACCAGCGGGTACCGCGTCAAAAACCCTCAAGGCTGGACCTATTTCATCCATTCGTACGACGTGACCTAGCCAGCGGAGCCGCTGGTTCTTAATCCGCTGCACTATGTCTACGTCATTGTTCAGCTCGTTCCATCGTACGCGGTATTCGCCGTCGCAAAGACTAAAAGGTCTATAAATCTTTCGAAGAATTTTTTTTTAAATAAAATGTAAAAATTCTAAGATTTTAGATTTTACATTGCCCAGATGAGATTCGCACTTGCGATCTCAATCGTAAGCCTAATTATAGCACGCATCACCTTTCACTCGTCCGAAGTGGCCCCCTTTTTCTTCATTTACGTCTGAGAAATATTGTGGATGTGTAGGTTTTAAGATATCGGTATGAAAAGTCGTTTACCGACATATTTTTTGCAATATTAGTAGGAATTTTTCCCATTTTTCGAAATTATTTTTCTTTTATTTTTTTTTTTTTTTTATTTAAAAAGAATAATTATTGAAAGATAGGAAATTTTATTGGATGCATTATTTGATACCTCTTTCAAAACCCGCTGTGTGGTAATAACTCAAAAAATAAACTTAGGTTGGAAAAGTTTTGCAGTTGCTCTCCACCATAATCACTGTTGACCGGGATAATATTCTCCGAGGTTGCGGCACTCTTGCTCCCTGATATTCTTGATAATAAGATTTTTTTTATATCTATCAATCTTGTGCAGCTTATTTGTTTTTTGCCGATTTTGGCAGAAGTAGATTAGTTCACATTGTAAACAAACCATTTCCTAGCAATTGGATTACATGGTGCGAATAACAGTAATTCGGAATTTTCGGCGTACTTACTTTAGTGTTCCTGAAATGAGTTTTAATGATATCAAAAAAAAAATATATATAAATACTAAGAGCAAACAAAGAATAACTAAAGGGCTTCACGAATGTGGAAGCCTTTTTCTTTAAATAGCCATTTAGTTAGCTACAAAACTGATAATTATTTCAATCGGAATGATACGGCCCAAGATTTATTGTTTCGGAGACCAAATCCAACAACCGAATATCTTCACAGGTGCAATCTCCAGCAGCGGGGCTGCTTCTTATCCTTGAAGGCATCAAGCCCCATTCTGGACACCCCCTACCCCACCCGATCATCTTCGCCAGGCAAAAGCGGAAAACTCCCGCATCAAGGAACTGTACGCGGAAATACGGAGCCGACGGAGGTCGACAAACACAAGCGGGACAAGTGGGAGGAACGCTTAAAGTTCTGTAACCTTTGAGCTGGAGTGGGCAAAATATAGTCAACGATGAGTGCCTGGTCGAACCCGATCACTGACCAGATATTTCTTTCGGGGATCATGCCTCGTCGGAGCCGAGGTTATTTTAGCCGGAAATTTACAGTACATCTTTCGGCAGTCGGGAGAAAACGTGCCTTGACCAGAAGGCTGCGTAACAAAAAACTAACGATGTAAAGGAGGCCATCGGTAAGGCAAAAGCCTTCGAAGTCATTGACCCGACGGGTTAAGCATACTGGAACTGAAAAATTTGGACCTGACCGGAGAAGCATACCTGATTGAGGTCCCCAATCTATCTTTAGTCACCCAGAAATCTGGAAGATTGGCAAGGGTATCTCACTTTTGAAACCAGAAAAACTGGCTGATCTCCTTGCTTTCACCAATGGTAAAGACACTTGAGGTACTTCTGCTCCCATACGAGTATTCGCACTCTTGGTTTGCTTGCAACGCTCGGAAATGCTAACTTTGTGAGTGCACAAAATGTCCTGGGTTAATGTTAAGCCAGCTTCTAACAATTAATAACACGTTGAATCGATGATTTCCCTTTATTACAAATTCTTGTGAAATATTACTGCAAGATATGGTGCGTCGGTTTGTAGCGTTATATGTAAAAACGGGAGTAAGTGACCAAAGTGAAAACACGAACGGGTTCACAATTGTTATTATTGTTTCAATGATGGTTATTGATGAATTTTTAAAATGAGTACTTATAAATGCAGGATCGCCAATATATAATATGTTTTTATTCTATTTAAAATATTTTATTTTTATAACTTTTCTTTTATACATTCAGAAAATTAATTATTCAAAAAATCAAATTGAAAAATATTGAAAGACAAATTTATATATGAAAATAAAAATATTAAAACAAGTTCAAATTAATAAAGTAGATACATATATTATAAACCCTACAACCACAACCACCATTTTGGCCCGACGAAGCACCAACGTGGCTTCCGGAACGTGTATAGCACCACAATGGCACTTAACGCCATAAACACTCAAGGGAATCGCGGCCTCAACTGCGACCGCCCTTTTAGAGACCGTCCTAGTGGCCCTAGACTTGTCGCGAGCCATCGACACAGTCCACCACACAATTCTTCTGAAGGACGTGGAGGTATCATCTCTGAGTGGCATTGAAGCGATGGAGCGCGAATTACCTGATTCGCCGTCAGGCGTCGGTATGCTGTCGGGACGTAACATCTAAACCGAGAAGAATTAAACAGGGTGACGTCCCTTTCTCGCTTCTGTTAAATTTCAACATCATGTAGAAGTTTAAACAAAGTTTAGTTGTAGCCAGTTGTAATTTTAAATTAGTTTGCTTGCGCTCATTTAAATTTGTTGCAACCAAAACAAAGTAGTCACTTAACAGCTGATAGGTTAGTTAAACCTATCAGACCGACCGTTTAAACTTGATTTAAACTACGTTAAGGACCGGTTGAACAATCCAATCTTAAGGGCCAGTTTAAATTTAAACTTAGTTTCCGTGCGCTCAATTAAATGTATTGCAACCAAAACAAAGTAGTCAGCAAACAGCTGATAAGTTAAACTAAATTTAACTGTGAGCTATTGGCCGTTTAAACTTAGTTTAAACTCCGTATAAAGTTGACTGAAAAACATCAACCGAGTTTAAACTTAGTTTAAACGACAAACATAGTTCAACTTGCACTGAAAAACTGGCCCGAATTGTGTTTAGGTCAAGCAATAATCAGCTGTTCGCAGAGATAAGATCAGTTCAAGACAAGAAATTTGGCGACTTAAGTTCAACTTAAGTCGAGCTTAAAGGCTCAGTTAGTCACGGATTACCTTAACTTAACTCTGGATTCTTAAGTTTCGGCCTTATGTAAATTGAGAGCGGTGAGAGGATCAGGCTTACCAGATCTTGATATTTACAGTTTTTTAAAATAAATTTATGCAAAAATTACATTTTAAACGAGTTTATTTGATATGGTAACATAGACGACAAACAGTCAAATAGCTCAGAAATAAATTATAGACAAACAGAAAATTAAAAAATTAAAATTCATGACGAAAAGTAGATCATATCCTCCAATAAAGAACTGTACGATAAATTCTGCCCTGGATGTAAATTGGCACAACAAAAAGTCTCTATTTATCGGGTGGACTTGCCACCACCTTTTCCTCTGACCAATTGGCTGCTTCTTGCATATTTTGTACATTTGTTCTAAACTTATAAACATTCGACACAATTTAATTTTCCTTGACATTTTTACAAGCAATATGCGATTCAAAAAATAATCACACAAGTGCTTTTATTTACTACTTAGTACTTTGTGCCAACGGATATATGTACATATTCAAAGAACAATATGCAACAAAAAATTAAGATGACATGTTGAGTAATCGTCTCCAATTCTTAAGTAAAGTTAAGTTAGGTTAAGTCTTAACTAACTGACCCTTAAGATTTGGTTGGTGAAACGAAAAATCTTAAACTAGACTTAAGTTCGGCTTAAAAATGCATTGGCTTACCGGCCCATAAGTTAAACTCAGTTTAAACGATTAACCGAGTTCAACTTTTTACAGAAATACGCCTAACTGTATCCGTCATTCAGCTGCCAGGCAACTCTTATTTTCGCAGTGTTGCATTATGTTATCAACTGGTTACTGTCATTTCAATAAACAGACAGGCCAAGCAACCCTAATGCGCTTTATTTCTGCTAAACGAAAAAAAATGACAATATAAACACAAATGTTACAATTGTTTACAAAAATTTATATTTCCTCATGAATATTATTCGATGAAGAAAATACGCCATAAGATAATTGTGAAAAAGTATTTAAAACTACATAACTGTTGAAGTATTCATTTAAAAGTTTAATCAACGTCGGAAAGATGTAAATTGGGGTGAAACCCAAAATTATGCAAGTTGCAAAAAGGACTGTACTACCACTAAAGCGGACGGCAGCGTGCTAGTGGAGTAAAACTCCTTAAAGACAAATTCAAAATAATTGTTATTTCGTTAAAAAAATAAAAAACAAAATGAGTGAATCACATGGTTTGTTTAGCCGTTAAATAGGTATCATAAACTTAAAACAAATATACTCACATTTGCAGGTGTGATGAACAAGAAGGTTACAGGAATGGAGTCACACAGCAACAACCAACATAATGCCTCACTTAAACATTCCGGCCCTTTTTATATCTCAACTTCACTTTTTGAAAACAAACGGCTGCGACAGAAACGACTTCGTTGGGCCAAAGCGTTGCTGGCTGCGGCAGGCTTTAAAAATCATCACCTTTTGCAACGCAAAAAGACTGAGCGCCGCAAACGTAATATATCTGCTTTACGACCAGATGTCACCATTGACTTACTGTCGGACGACGAGCAATTATCTTATAACACTATTAATAAAACAAGTATAAATGGAAAGTCACCATTAACACCAATTTTAGATGGACCACCCCCACTCGTTCCCATATCGAATTTGCAGTCGAACGCCAAACAGTTATCACAAGTCTATGTTTATCCCGGTAATCCAATAGAGATATCAAATGTTCCGAATATTACACTTATTCCTGTACAGAATCTCTTATCTGGGGCGCCTCCGATAGCCTCAGTAGCGCCAATGCCACGTCGAGTGAAACGAAAACGAAAATCAGAACAACCAAAACGCCATGAACAACCAACCATCGTGAATAATGAAAGTATAGTACTGAGCGATGAAAGCGATAACGAAACGTCTTTAGTAACATCGCCGCCAAAAACAACAAAAAATTCGTTAGGGGTAGACACTGGGGCGGAGCCATCTACTGCAACATTAATACCTGAAGACGAGTGCGAAATACCACAAGGTCAGTCAACAACTAAACCATCCTCATATCCAACGATGCTAACGCCTTACAGCGGACAAGTCGATGAAGAAGTGACCGTTTCAATAGTTCCCCGGTCTTCATCTGCAGGCACCTGCCCCAAGTCAAATGCCAGTGAATTATTTCCAATGCTTCCGGATGAAACTACTGTGCATACAGTTATAGCGAATCGTACCTATGAGCTATCACTGACAAAACTTCGTGAAGGCCTTGCCTCCTGTGGCATTGCAGAGTTTGCTGACGGGCAACAAAAAATTATACCAACTCGCCGTAAGGGACAATTAGTAGATACCCCACCTATGGTCTCCCCTACTCCGGCACCTATTTCGTTAAAGCTATCAAGCGACTTGAGCATTTCATTGATCTCAGATGACGACGATGACAGCCCAGAACAACAGCAACAACAACGTTTGGCAGCAGAGAGTTTGTTACAAAAACAACCGCAGCTAATGGTGCAACACTTGCAATTACCAGCAGCGGAAGTTCTGCCAGCTGGTGCTAATGTTGCGATAATTGGGCCACCAAGATTACCTCCTCGTCGTCGGAAATTGGGTTGAATACACTTATACAAGCTGACGAATGTGCGAATGTGCAACGGATGTGGAAGTGCTCATTATACATTCGAAAGTATGTACATAGTTACCATCTATAAAGAACTGAACCGGGCAAACCCATCTATCAACAACAACAACAACAACATCTATCAGATTAGTTATGTGCGATGTGTGGGGGGATCTTGGCACCAGAACATATTCATATACTTTCCAAGTTTACACTTAGTAACGTTGAGTTAATTTTTGAAACCTATATTCTGATTTCTGAAAATGAGTAAATAAGATAGTTTAATTCAATAGCTTAAGTTCATAAGTCAATGTTTCTATATTTTATTTTATTTTAGCCATTATATAAACACATTTAATTACTCTTTTAAGTAAAAACATTACCATAACATTTGAATTTGCTCTTTTATACCCCACATTGTATTTGCACTTAATGCAAAAGTAAATGAATATTCTATTACAGTATCTAAACACTCGATTTTCTCGCGCTACAAAAAATCTCAGCAGAATTTTTTTTTTAAATATGTATAGAACTAACGTACAAAGTATTTAGTAGACGTTTTTGTAAAGTGATACACGAGTGCTTACATACATCAATGCATAGTTACGATAAATTTAAGGAAAACATATGTACATACATACATACATATACTTTACGAATAAAAGCCCACATATTTAAGTGAAAAAATAATACAAATAAATGAGGTTTTTATTATTTCGTTTATTATAAATCAAGCTGTGACCAACACTACTTCCTTTTACCACTTCTGCGTTTGCATCCATAGTCGATGTCACTACAAAGTAGGGGATTATCTTTTTGACTTTCATAAGCCGCTTTGGCTGTAGAATGATAACCGCGTGGTTGTTTGCTTACGCGTAATGCAGTTGTTGCCATCCGTTTCAAAGCGTTAGGTACAATATATTCTGGAACGTGTGACAGATGTGGTTGCACTTTAACTGTCTTCAACGGCTTGTCATGGCGCAATACTTGAAGGTCACGTGTGTTTTCAGAGAAAAACCCCTTTAGCTTTTCACTGTTGAAAATTTCTATTCTGATCTCACGCATGCGCGCCTCATGGACTGCGATGCGTGTAATTGCGCGCCATGCATCCTGTGCTCGGTAACGAAAGGGTTCAACCTCTTCCAACTTAAATTGATAATTTCTGCAATCAAAGTAGTTAGATATGTTAAGTGTTTTAAATATTTGATATTGTTTCAATATTACTTAATCACTTGCTGGTCGCTCATATAGCCGGTGCGTAATTTCTCCTCTACCGACTCATTTACAGCTTGGTCCTTTAAACTAATTAATGAAAGAACGCTGCCTTTATTCGTTCCTCGTGCAGTCCGACCAGCGCGATGAATGTACGAGTTCACATCAGTGGGAAAATCGAAATTGATTACATTTGAAACGCAGTGGAAATCTATACCACGAGAAGCACCCGATTCGCGATCACCTTTACTACGGCCAGGATTTTCCAACATGCGCTCTTCAGAGGCAATTATAAGATCGTAGATACCCTGGTTGAATTGATTAATGGTATGTATGCGTATTTTAGACGGCAATTCTGAGTTCAACACGCATGATTTTATTTGAAATTGTTCAAGAAATAGCTTGAGCCTGTAGGTTATGTAGAGATTTATTTTTATCAATTAATAATATGTTTACTGCAGTATAAGTGCATTTTAGTTAAGGTTATGTCAGTGAGAAGATTAGACAAATAAGTCATGTGTGAGCCAACATCAAAATTGGTGATGCTCACTCATTTTTTAAAGAAGGAATCATCATTTATTAACTGTTGGATTTAAATTAAAATTGTACTTACTTATAGCAACGATCAACCGAATTTACGAATATTACATTTTTACCACGTATTAGACGCAATTTTAATAACGCATATAATATAGCCGGTTTGTCGTTCTCTTCAGCTGAAATGCGCTGATGCGATAGTTGACTTTCAGGCACCAGATCTGGCTCTTCCAGCTTTAATACAACTGGATTATGTAGCACAATGTTTTTCATGCTCATAACATCATCTGATATTGTAGCGGACACAAGTACTGCCTATATTGAAAAATACATCGTTGAATATAAACATTGCAATAATTTTCACAACTGATTTACCTGATAAATTGGTGGTAGATATTCTACAAGATTTTTAAAATCTTTTTCGAACCCAAATGAAAAAATTAAATCCGCTTCATCAACCACCAGAGACTCTATTTTCTTTAAATCCAATGATTCTGATTTAACATGGGTAAGAACTTTGGCCGGCGTGGAAATCACTATATCCGGACGTTCCGACAGCATGTGTCGCTGGGCCACAACATCACTAGACGAAAGGTCTACAACGCGAACAACTTTTCCGCATTTATCGGCCAATTGTTCCATTGTTGTTCGGGTTTGCTGGCATAATTCTTTACTTGGTGCAAGTATAAGAGCGCTGGTACATTGTTCCGAAGCATTCAGTTTTGAGTTCAGCAACTTCTGCAACAAAGGTAATGCAAATGCCGCTGTTTTCCCAGATCCTGTGCGTGCCCGTACAACAACATCCTTACCTTCCAAGAGTAAAGGTATAGCAGCTTCCTGTATAAGTGTGGGCTGCAGCCAACCCATTTTGGAAATGGCCTATGAAGTTTAAAAAGAAATAATTTAACTTGCGTTACAATTATTGCTGCAGTGCTTACTTTCATTAGTCGTTCGTCCAATTCCATTTCATGAAACTGAAGTATATGCTTAGCCCCGACCATTGTGGGATATCTTTGACGAAAATAACAAAATTTAGTAAGTGTATCTAAATTGCACGCATTTACAACCAAACACAATTTTACAGGCTATTACACGTTTTCGTCTAAGAGAAAGAATAACATAAGGAAATAGAGCTGCAAAACTATCGATGGTAAAATCGATAGTACCAAGCAGTAAACAATAAAAATCTTGTTCGAAACGTCAATTGTTATTTGAAATTAAAGATGCATAAACTTTTATTACTAGAAAGTCTACAGAAAAAAAAACAAAACCATTTTTGAATAAGAAATGTCACGTATGCAAAGATTATAATCCTTGACGTATGTATATATTGAATACCGACGTCGATGTTTCGTGAGTTTTGAAAAAGCCGATAATAAAATTTGATGATAAGACTTTCGATAGTTTTGTGGCTTTTTTAAGAAATTGAATTAGTGTGGCCAAGCATTTGGAATTTCCTTAGGTATTGGCATCCCAACAAACTATTTAAGTATGCGAATAGTAGGCAAACATGTGAGTTTTGGCAATCACGACAATGAAACGATGAAAAACAATCAATGTCACCGGCGTAATGGCCAGTGATCAAACTCTTAACAGCAAATCCTTGTGTTCTCAAATCTAATAAGTTAGTGCCGATTACATTTTATTAGCCAAAGGATTTATTGTTTTCGCACGTACGTTATAATGTAGGTAGTATGTTTACAAAACACGCATTTCATTTTAGTTACAGATCATTGAATATAAAATCAGCTGCAAATCAATTTAAAAATTCTGTCGATATTAAAAATTATGACTACGAAATAAAGTAATTAATAATATGTAAACGGAGAAAAAACATATGGCGAACTTCAAAACTACAACGTCACGCACTTTTTTCTTAAATGCAATTTCAAATGTCTGCTTGCTAACCGGTGTTATGGGATCGGGCGTGCATTGCAAACTGGAATAACATTACTGCGGTACACTCGAAATAGCTGGAACTATTCCTCAACCACGAGTGGTTTTTTGACTATAATAATCGAATTCAAGAAGCAGTTGTCTGTGTAAGTGGTTGATGTTTCTATGGTGTATTTTCTACGCATTTGGTTTAATTTTATTTAATACATCTTGCAAATACACTTATCACTCATTTTTTTTTAATTTTCGTTCAAAACTATTGTAATTTGAATAACCAAACAACCCCGCGATATTCGCTGAACGCTATATAAAGGTTACTTCTTCAACAAGTCTGCGAGAGTTCCACGCAGGTGTAGACGTTCGTTAAAACGATGTTACCCATAAACCAAGTTTTTTAGACACTGCCAGAAGCGTTTATTTACGGGCGGTCTTCACCTGCTTTCAATGCTAGGTTGCTTTCTGCTTCTTGTCGTCGCAAGCGAGTGAGAGATTTGTTCACTGGGCATTTTGAAAGCATACTTTTTCATCTGCAACATGTCGTAGAGCAAGAAGGTTCGTGCCCTGCGTGCTATTCAAACTCCAAACCCACTCATATTGTCGGTATAAATTAATTTATTTACAAAGATCAGTAACGCGACACTCGATTTTATCAATATATCTTATTAAAAGGCTTTTTTGTGCTCGAAGAGCCTATTATAAACGATGTTGCCACAATCAAAGATGCTACGAAATGCAAAAATGGCTGTCAAACTACAAAAATGACAGTTGAAAGCAAGCGAGCGCTCGCTTACCGATCGGTTTGCTAGACGAAGCGTACTTTCAACTTTTTGCGGTCTTCACGTGCGACATGTCGCATGCTTTCAGAAGTAAGCGAGCGTTGAAAGCAGGTGAAGACCGCAAGTTATGCCTGCCTTTGACAACTCAATTTAATTTATTTGCCGGCTCGAAAAAATACATTTATAATTATTTTGAAGGGAATTGTAAATTACTCCTTTAATAGTGACACCAAAATGGCATCTATTCGAGGTCTTTTGTCCGAGGGTGTCAGAGTTGGCTTTATTATGGGAGCCGGCGACGTTATTTGCCAAACGTGGGTAGAGAAACAAGAAATTCGTAACATAGACGTGAAACGTGTGTTGAGATTTACTTCAGTGGGCATTATCTTTGTCGGTCCTGTATTGAAAACATGGTATGGAGCTCTAGATAAAATAGTGGCAAAGGCGGATCCGCCATTTAAACGCGGATTGAAGAAAATGGCTCTGGATCAAGCGATTTTTGCACCAGGATTCTTAGCAAGTTTGATAAGCGTAATTGGTTTGGTAAATGGTGAAACACCAACAGCCATAAAGGAACGTCTTAAAAAGGATTACTTAACAATTTTATCCCGAAATTATTTGCTTTGGCCGCCTGCACAAATTATTAATTTTTCGGTAGTTCCTATTAACTATCAAGTAGTTTATGCTCAGTGTGTAGCTCTCATTTGGAATACGTACCTATCCATGGTGATGAACGACGAAAAGTAAATATATTTTAACACTTGCTGATTAAATAAGTTAATTTAATCATCCTATTATAATATTTAAAAGATTTAACGTGGTTGCATGAACAAATTTTGTACATACAAAAATTAATGTTAATAAGAAATTTAAATAGATTATTGTTAGGTAAACGAAATTCGACTAATTAAGTGTACTTTTTTTCCTTTTGTACCTTTAAAATTATTTAATAATGCGTTCATGCTGAACAATATATTTGCATTTCGCTGTAATTTACATTATATAGAAATATTGAAAGAGGTATTCACTGCGACCAATTCGTCTATTATGCCCTCGCAAGCTCGTCGCAACAATTCAACCAACCGAAGGACTTCCAAAAATCCCGAAATTGTCGCCAAGTTTAGGGAATGTATGTGTTGCTCTACCAGCCATGGCCATTCCGCGTTTGCGCACTGAGTCACAGAAGCGACAAAGATCGCCCGACCAGATTCCCGACTTATGCAGGTGCCAAGTCACAATACCTGTTATATTTCTCAGTATTCGTGGGAAGGTCCAACAGAAGCCTGTATCTTCAAATTATACCATCCAAGGAGACATTTGGACTTTCGAAGACCAGAGATATTATACCAGTAAAATCAGCTCGGGTCCAATAGATGTGAAGGCCGATGCTTTCCTGGTTTGCAAGTCGTCTGTGTAGTATCCGCCACCATATGACCTGTTACCCAAAGAAGTAGGATATAGGTTTTCTAAGATTTTTGTTCGTTTAAGGAGAGCGCCCCACGACTGTCCTCGAAATGAAAATACTTTCAGAATAGTATTTTCTGCGAAGGTATAACTCCGTATACAAACTAATCTGCTTGGAAGATGCTTGGGATGGCCCTTAGTAGCGGCTCGAGCTCTAGAATCACTTCTAGCTCAGCTGTGGGGAATGTTCATATCGCCCCGTAATCCGCACACGTGCCAAGCACTGAAGTCTGGAGTAAAGTACATTAATCCAGGCGGAATTATATACCTAAATATCGCATTAAAGATCTTAAAGCCAAAGCAATTCAGTAATGTTTTTCGAAGAAAAAGTACTTACGGATTACTAAAGATTAATACTAATAATCGCACTTGCATACTTTTAGGATCGAAGTGTCTTTTCTATTCATAACTTGTAACGAATCCTTGGGTAATTGAGCAAATATGATGGCACATACAGGAATGAAGCCAATTTTTAGATATTCTAAAAAACAGCAAACATTGCACATTTACTTTATGTGGAACCATGAACGTTTTTTTTTTTAAACTTCGGTCGAAAAGTCAGCTGTTTGACTGAGTCGTTACTCGACACATACCTTGAAAGCAAATATTAAATTTAATTAATTTTTAAGACCGATGAGTTTATTGGATATTAATAAGGCAACTAGAATGAAATGTAGGTAGTTTAATTAACGAATTATTAACGTCCTTATTGTGGCCGCCGTGGTCGAGTTGGTAGCGGTGCCTGCTATAACTTGATATGCCGGTGAGATCGAGGTTCGAATATCAGTCAGGGCAAGCAAAATCTTAATAATAGGAAAAGTTTTTTCTAATAGCGGTCCCCCCTCGGCAGGCATTGGCAAACCTCCGAGGGTATTTCTGCCATGAAAAAGCTTCTCATTAAATATGTACATCTGCCGTTCGGAGTCGGCACAAAACTATAGGTCCCTCCATTTGTGGTATAATATAAAGACGCACACCACAAATGGTAGGAGAAGCTCGGCCAACACTGAGCTACATATATAGTGTAAGCGCCAAAATTATATATATATAGCCGAAGCAACTCTGCTTAGGGCCAGTTTTTCAGTGCAAGTTGAACTCTGTTTGTCGTTTAAACTAAGTTTAAGCTCAGTATGCAGTTTTTCAGTCAACTTTAAACGGAGTTTAAACGGGCGATTGCGCACAGTTAAACTTAGTTTAACTTATCAGCTGCGTGCTGACTATTTCGTTTTGGTTACAACAAATTTAATTGAGCGCAAGAAAACTAAGTTTAAACTGAGTTTAATTTTAAACTTAGTTTCCTTGCGCCCAACTAAATTTGTTGCAACCAAAACGAAGTAGTTAGCAAACAGCTGATAAGTTAAACTAAGTTTAACCGAGCACAATCGGCCGTTTAAACTTAGTTTAAACTCCGTTTAAAGTTGACTGAAAAACTGCATTCTGAGTTTAAACTTAGTTTAAACGACAAACAGAGTTCAACTTGCACTGAAAAACTGGCCCTTAGTGGTTCGAATCGAACTGTACCTGTACGACTTGCATACTTTTAGGCTTAGTTTTTTCTTTATTCGCATGTTCAGCCGAAAAATCCCCGAGGAATCGTAATATATATGCTAGTATACTAAAGCCGCCAAATGAACACTTTGAAAAGTCTATATTCGAAAATGTTGAAAGAAAATTTTGTGTTGTATGAACACCGTACAACAAAGAAAACAAAATTTTTAATATTGTCGAAACATCCTGTACTAAAGGCTTTGCAACTTGGCAGCACCTAAACTCAGCTGATTTAACCGGCTGAATCGTTTCCTTGAGAAAAGAAACAAACAAAATTATGCTTGTGTAGAAGTATAAAATATTATTTAGTAGAAATATAAAATATTTGTATAATAGTGTATACATAGATTTGATAAGAAGTAAGACATTCTAATAAATATGGCGTCCTGTCGTGAAGTGGTAACCTTGCAGTTCGGCAATTATGCTAATTATATAGGAGCACATTGGTGGAATATTCAGGTTGGCCACCTAAATTTATTGCGATAGTACAAATTGTAAGTATTTTTGCTTTTTCCTCAGGAGTCCAGTTTCAACTACAATCCTGAAGAGGCACCTTCAGAAATCAACCACGATGTATTGTACAGGGAAGGCGTTAATTTAAACGTAAGCAGAAGTAAATTACTTATATTTTTTTAATATGTACATTACTAATTTTAGAGACAAGTAACGTATACTCCACGTCTGTTGCTGGTTGATTTAGATGGTTCACTGAAGCATTTACCACGAGAAGGTGAACTTTATGGTAATAGTATCAAACGGGCACCCGTCAACGATGGTAGTGAGGATGATGCCGTAAAAAAGCTTAAGGAGGACCTCCAAAGCATGTCTACTGATCTGCAAGTAGTACAGAAGGCACAACCTCAAAAAAATACATTTCAACAAGACCTAGACAATCCTGTAATCGATGTACAAGATAAGGAATATAATTTAACAAACGATGTTGATACTTGGACAGACTATCTTTATGCGCGTTATCATCCACGTACTGTAAATATAATCAATGAATTTAACCATGACCAAGAAAAGCAAACATTCGATACATTTGCTTGCGGTGTGCAACTCTGGAAATCCGAGCTATTTAAGGATGACTTTTGTGACAAAATACGTCAATATGTAGAGGAGTGCAACTATTTGCAAGGATTTCAGACATTGTTTGATTGTTTTAATGGTTACTCAGGTTTAGCTACGGAATGTTTGGAACATTTGAATGATGAGTATGGTAAAACAAATTTTGCGATACCAGTGTATTCACCACGAAACACCCGATTTGAAAGTGCAGGTAAGTTTTCTAATATACACAACTACGTATAGCAATAAAAAGCATGTGTTAATCGTTCGCTTATATTTTTCAATTTAGATGATTCTATGACGGAATCTATACGTGTAGTAAATAGCGCATTATCATTCCATAAGTTGAGTGAGCAAGCGTCATTATTTGTACCACTCGGCACTTCCGATCGGGTATGGCGACAATTGGGTGCAGCGCGCAAGTTGCACGCACTTAATTACCAAGCAGATAACTTGTATCAAACTTCCGCGGTGCTTGCCGGGTACCTAGACACAATCTCGCTACGTTATCGTCTACGCAATGCGCCCAGCGCGTATTCCCTCAGCGGCTTTTGTAGTGACATAAACAATTATGGACGCAAATTTGCAGCTGCCGCCTTTGCATTGCCATTCCCCATGCAGAATGACCAGGATCTCATTGATTGTTTGGATAAATTCGAAGGTCCGCTTTTCACAACACTTACACCAAATTGTAGTATTGGTACCGATTATATTATACAGTCACTTTGTGTTCGAGGCATACCCCACGAACGGCTCAAGCGGCCTGCCGAGAAGGCAAATAAACAAATGCGTATGGCTGCTTATAAGTGTGATAGCGTATCTGAAATGTTTCAACTTTACTTGCAGTGTGCAAATCATGCAAGTTTGGCGCACGTCGCGTCCGTGTCTATGGCCATGCCAACGCGTATACCATTTCCTAGTGAAATATTCTCTGAAGAAGTTACAAAATTGGGCTTTCTCTCAACGACAACAAGACGACTACCTGAACAAAAAGTGATCTCTGTGCCGACGATAGCAGCAGTACAGTCATCTAGTGAGTTGGGCGATACTTTAGAAACGCTGCATCGCGAAGCTAAACGAGTAAAAATAGCAAAACTGCATCGTTATAAACTAGCAGGCATGGAGGAAGATGATTATGTGGAGGCGCTCGAGCAGCTACTGCTTTTCAAGGACAACTATGAAGATAACTTTGAATTGTAGTAATACTTGCAGTAACATCCTTATTGATAATTTATGACCACTTCAATTTTGATATTAAAGCGGCGTTTGGTCTCAAAGTTAATGGAGGCAATTATTACACTTTTTACGTGGATTTCAAGCAGACAAGATTTACTAATGTTCTTAATTAAGCGATATCTAAACGGTCACTAATATAAAATAAGCTTAGTAGTTAAGCATAATTAATATTAAATAATCAATTATAAAAAATAAATAACAAATTTAAATAGCCGCTAATACAATATTATATGAAGTTTTTTAAATATGTATGTATATGTATGTACTAACATACATATGTGGAATATATTGAACCCTAACCGCAATTTTACTCTTTATTTTGAGTCTAATGGTTGTCAACTGGTCTAAAGTTGTGACTTTTCTCGCTATTAGAGCCTGCTTACTGAATTCGGGAGTTAATTGTGACCTCGTGATGAGCAGGTCACAAAAACTTCAAATAAAAACAAGAGAAAAAACCGTGGAAGCGAGGAAAAGCAATAATCTCTAGCTCATTTTGAGACTTGAGATAAGACTGACCCCCGAATTCGGCAAGCAGTCTCATGCCCGAATTCTGTAACTCAGTCTCATCTCAAAATGAGCTAGAGATTATTGCTTTTCCTCGCTTTCACGTTTTTTTCTTTTGTTTTTATTTTATTTTTTTGTGACCTGCTCATCGCCAGGACACAATTTAGAGACTTTATTTTGAGACTAGAGGCTTTACTTTGAAACTAATGAATGCCAACTGGTCTAAAATTGTGACTTTTGTCTCTATTAGAGATTGAGACTGCTAACTGAAGTCGCGCACTAGTCTCAAAATAACGTCTCCAACCAGTGACATGGTGGTGAGCAGGTCACAAAAAATTAGAATAAAAACAAAAGAAAAAAACGTGAAAGCGAGAATCTTTGTGCAATTATAAATGACAACTATTTTACCGGTCAGTAAAGATAAACATGAAAACTTCGTTGTTTCATTCCCGCATATATGAAACCATAGTAAGCGTAGCGAGTTGCGAGTGTCTCGTTTTGGCAAGCACCATGGCAGTCATTTTTCCGGTAAGCTGACAGTCAGTACTGATTTTATGAATGAGTGTGTATTGGTAATTCTGTCAGCATGTTCTTGTAGGTTAGTTATTAAATATGTACTACAAGGTGGCGCAAAAGTAAACTTCCGATGTTGGCTTGAGCGTATGTTAGACGCGATTGGCGGTCAGCAGCTAACAGCTGATGCACCGTCTGGACTTTGTACGGAAACATCTTCAAATCTTGTACCAAAATTCGCTATAAAGACCGTCGACTGATACCCATTTGCGTGGCACGTCGTCTGGTCGATGTCGACGGCGCTTCCATGACATCCTCGGCTACAGCAGCAATATTCTCTGCAGAACGGCTACTCCGGGGTCTGCCACGCCTGGCAGCATCTCGTGTTGTGCCAGTCTCTTCGAGGCGAGCGGCTAAACGTCGCAGTGTTTCACCAGTAAGCGTTGGACGGCCAGGAAATCTGCGACGAAATCACCGACCGATTATTGGTCAAATAAATAGTCAGCAATATTCCGCGTTCTGGAGCAGTGTAGCGTAACATTGTTTATTAACGTGTATTTCGCATGTGTATACTACACAAATGTCAAAACAGAACTGGCATTAGGGGCAAATCGCAAAATTTATAGCATTTTCTGATAGGAGGATTACTTTTGCGCAACCTTGTATATATGTACATTTGTATGTATTTCTAAGTTTTTATATATCTGCAACGTTCTTGTTTTAAACTTCCCCTAATCCTGCTATTCGATTAAATGTACAGCAGTATTTCTTTGCCAATTGCATATTGAGTTCTTCAAAACGGTACTTAAGATGCATGTAAGCTATGAGAACCAAGAGTGCTCTGGCTGATGGGCAGTCCGAAAATAATGTGTTTCAAGTGCAGCAGCAGCTGTCCATATAATTCCGCCCATCGCATGATTGTACATCACAAGCAATCAAATTGTTAAGCAGCATACAAGCATGTACGAGTATGTTATGTTTATATGTACATACATATGTGTAGATAGATGAATATACTCTTAATATACATACTTACATACATACTACATATTTAGATATAATAGCACGTCTTTATTTCCGTACCTCGATAAATTGCAATTTGGTTTTATCCTTAGTCGATGGCGTTTAAATTTGTGGTTTTCGCTGATGCGCTTTAATGCCATTACACGATTTTCAATGGCTTTTTGTTGCGCTTTCATCTTACATACGTCTATTTGTCTACTTGGTGAAATAAATTAATGATGAGACATGAACATGCAATACGGCCGAAATCGCATTGCCCAAAAAATGGTTGTACCTACTATAAGTTGGTGGCCAATTCGTTTTTACTAAAAGCTCGTAATGGCAGGAAATGGAAATCTATCTGAAATATAACACAGTTCGTTTTAAATTGCATTTAATACAAACATACATAAATACATATATCTGGATATTTATTTATGTCTTTAAATTCAAATCCTTACGGACTACGAACAAAGTGACTTAAAATATGTACATATTGCATACATACACAATAACTATAAGACAGAAACCTTTCGCAGACGAGTTGTTAAACCGTACGGTCGCAGTTTTTGTTGGTTCTTGCCATACTTTTGCAAACTAACTGTTCGCGGAATACAAACTAACCTCTCATTGGTGCGCATTAAGTTTTGCCACGTGTTCCTTTTTTATTTGTTAAACTCTAAACTCATTCGTATTCGGATAAAAGTAAAATAACGTTTAACTATGCCCCCCGGGGCCAATAATCTCGGCGCTAATAGGTACGCCCTACTAGCCCCACCAATCACTAAAAAAAGAATAAAACCGGAACAAACTACGCTTGATCCTTTTCCGGAATTACCTTTGACGAAAACAGATGACCCAAAATACCTCACTATTAAGTCGACGGACATCAACAAATCTATTGCCTCAGTATCCTGCTTTGCGGTTTATAAAGGGATCCAGTCAATCAGCAAAGACGTCAACAAGATTACTTCTCTTCGGGATGGGAGTCTCCTCCTCCTCGTAAAAAATCAGAAAGTGGCTGATAAGTTCCTGAATACAAAATCACTGCCGGGAGCAGGTACAGTAGAAATTTCTCTCCACAATTCGCTCAACTCTGTTAAGGGCACGATTTATGCCCCCTTCATTTGCCAACTTCCCGAAAGCGAAATTATTGATGGTCTCAAGGACCATCTATTGCTTACTTTCGATAAGTACACACTTCCTAGTAGAATTGAAGTCGCCTGGTGCACACTTGACGTCCGTCCCTTTTACCCTAACCCCATGCGCTGCAAATCCTGTCAACTTTTAGGACACACAATAAAACGTTGCAATAATACACCCTCTTGTGCGATTTGCAACCTTCCTCCCAACCACTCCTCCCCTACCGAATGTACAAGGGTATATTGCGCTAATTGCGCTGGAGATCATCCCTCCTTCTCTAACACCTGCCCCAAGTTTGCTCAGTCGAAAGAAATTCTCAAGATAAAAGTCATCCATAAATGCTCTATGCGAGAAGCTATTACTTTATACAAAAACCAGCTCCCCAGCTCACCTTCTTCCTTCTCTTTTGCCAGTGTGGTAAATTCCTCATCCAACATAGTCAATATCACAAATACAATAAAACCTAATCACAAAGAAAATTCATCTAGCAATCCAAACCTAAAAGACAACTCAGCATCAAATATCATTAACTATACAAGAAAACCTAATCACAATGAAAATTCTACTAACAATTCAAACCAAAAAGACATCTCAACTTCCAATATTATTAACAACTCCTCACCCACAAAGCATTCAATTCCTAAAGTACTTCCTGGAAACTCCAAGGAAACCCCATTTCCCTCCCCCGCTTCCTCTAACTCTTCCCCTTTCCCCTCTCCCACTTCCTCTTACTCTTCCCCCTCTCCATCCTTTTCTCCCTTTCAACCATCTCTCACTCACCCCCCATCTCTTCTCCACACGCATTATTCACCATTTCTCCCCTTTCGAAAAATCCCGATCCCCCCTCTTTAGCCTCTTCCTCGTCACAACCTCCATTAATGGAACATTAATTAATATATTATTGATCTATTCTCCTCATATTAAATTTTTTCTTTTTTCTATTACATATTATGTTATCCATCCTCCAATGGAATATTAACGGTTATCTAAATAATTATATTGAGCTTGAGCTATTAATAAAAACACTTAATCCCTCAGTAATACTATTAAATGAAACCCATATTCCCTACAATATCTCAGCTTACACTCCTAAATCTTATGTTGGTAATTTTTGCAACCTCTCTTGCAACTCCACCAGCAAACAAGGGGTTGCTATTCTTGTTAAAAGGAACCCCTTAGCCCTCTCCCTTCAAGTATCTCTTCCCTTTCCATTGAAATTTTGTCCCCCAATAAAATTATAATCACCTGTGCCTATTCCCCTCCCAATCAAAATTTTATTTCCTCTGACATCTTTAATCTTTTGCCCCTTAATTCCACCCCCTTCTTGCTAGCTGGTGATTTTAACGCTTGGAGCCCCCTTTGGGGTTCTCCCTCATCTAATCCTAAAGGTCGAATAACTGAAGATGTTACACTCAGCTCCAACTGCGTTGTCTTAAATAACGGCTCCCCCACCCACTTTTCCACCCATTCTTCCTTTACACATATTGACATTTCCCTTTGTTCTGCTTCTCTCTTCCCTATTACCGAATGGCACTGCTTGGATGACCTCCATGGTAGCGATCATTTTCCTGTCCTAATAAAAATTTCCTCCCATATACCCCCACCCGTCTTTAAGCGTAGAATATTTTTTAAAACTGACCTAGCTGATTGGGATAAATTCGCTAAATGCTGCCTCCGCCTCTCTGAAGACTTTCCGTTGTCGAAAAATATCAACCAGGAAACCTCCAGAATACAAAAAATCATCCGTTCTGCAGCCAACCAAACTATCCCCCAATCCTCTTCTAAACCAGCCAAATCAGCCCCCCTTTGGTGGAACAGTGAACTTTCAGCACTTAGACTGCATAAACAACATACATGAAGAGTGTTCGTTTTAAAAACCCAGTAAAAAGGCAGTACCAAATCGTGTTCGTTTCGCCAAAAAACTTGCAAAACTTGCAAGGAGAGAGCGCAATTTTGACATTTCTTTTGGAGGGGAAGTTGCTAATTCGTGCTGGGAAAATTTGTCCCAGCACAAATTAGCAAGCAAGAAAGAACAGCTGATTGTAGCATATGGTTGCATTTGAGTCAACAAAACAATTCAACATTTCAAATTATAAATTTGAAAAATCATAATTATGAGTGATTTATTAACAAAAGAAGTAAGTAAATACATATTACAAATAGTAAATACATTATGAAATTTGGTTTCTTAATTTTAATAACGCAATTAAAAAGTTGGCAGATAAAGGCAAATGTGTTCGTGATCAGAGGGCGGTAGAGTCATCGCCATCAGTATTAGATCCCACAGTCAGTAATGAGGAAACACAAATTGAGAGCATTGAAGGTATACGATTTTAATATACTGTTTGTAAAATTAAAACACATCTTCTTTTTGGATTCATTTATTTATTAGGGAGCGGTGACGACCATTGCAATATCTAGTTAATGAAAAATATAAATTAGCTATAAAATTATTACTTTTATTATAATACTTACCAAAAACTTGTAAGCAGAAAACAAAAAACCAACTGTATAAATAAAAGCAACTGTCGACACACACAGATTTAAATGCAACTGTGCAAGCATACAGCTGTTATTTCAACTTGCTTGCAAGTTTTTACTAAATCCTGTTCGCCAAGAACTCAGTAACTTTCTGCATTTGAGAGAGTAAGACGCCTTACTCTCTGAATTTTTTTACTGGCTAATTTTTACTGGGTTTTTAAAACGAACACTCTTATGGTATCAGTTCAAGCGAAATCGCTCACCTATAAACCTTGTAAATTTCAAAAAAGCAAACGCTATATTTAGACGCAAAGCTAAAATATCTAAAACTGACTGTTTTCAAAAATTCACGATTACCATCAACTCCTCTTCCGACCCCAAAAGAATTTGGAATAACTTAAAAAGGCTTTCTGGTTTACCCTCTTTCTCTCCCATTTCTTACCTTAATTCTCCTCAGGGCAATCTACTATATCCTCAGGACATAGCCTTAGAATTCGCCAACCATTTCTCCAAATCCTCTGCCGACACCAATTTCTCATCAGATTTCCTCTCCCTAAAACACTCCTTTACCTCCTATACCTACTCTCCCCCTAATCCTCTTTCCTTCTCGTCTTTGTGGCTAGATTCTGATCTTTCTTTACTTGAACTACAAACTGCTCTCTCTTCGGTAAAAGGTAAAACGCCTGGTACAGATAAAATATCCTACCCCATAATCAAACCGCTGCCCCTTCCCCTCCTCTCCCGTCTCACCCCCCACTATAACAATATCTTCTGTACTGGCTTCTTTCCACAACTTTGGAAAACCAGTGCCATTATTCCCATATTAAAACATGGAAAACCTGTCGGCGAAGTCTCCAGCTACCGTCCCATTTCCCTAATCCCTTGCTTGGGCAAATTAATGGAAAAAATCATGGCCACTAGGCTTTCCTGGTATCTTTGCCTTAATAAACTTACCCATTCAAACCAAGTTGCATTCAAAAAAGGGCAAGGCACCATTGATGCTCTCTTGTTTCTTGACCAATTTATATCTGACACATTATCCAATAAAAATCACGTTTCGCTTCTCTCACTTGACTTCGAAAAAGCCTTTGATCGCATTGGCATACATGTCGTTCTTAGACAATTCATCAAATGGAATGTTGGCCCTCGTATTTTTAACTTTGTTAAATCTTTCCTTTCCCATCGCAAAATCAAAGTACTCATCTCGAACTTCTCTTCTCCTACTCTCCCTCTTGACAATGGAACTCCTCAGGGTTCTCCCCTTTCGGTCATACTCTTCACCATAGCTTTTGACAAATAAGCTCCATCCTATCTAATTTCCCTAATATCCAACATCAACTCTATGCCGATGACATCCTCCTGTTTTCAAAATCTTCAGACCTCTCCTTAACCTCCTCTGCCTTTGAAGAAATCCTTTCCTCCCTATCCTCGTGGTCTTGTTCCTCAGGCGCTTCAATTTCATACACAAAATCTAAATTACTTCATATTTGTAAAAAGCATAATTAGTAGTGTTCTCGAAGTCAATAGTTTGTAACAATTGTTACAAACTATCACGTTTTGGCGTTCTTGTACGCAAAAACTTGCAAGAAACTTGCAAAGTAGGGGAAATCGAGAGAGCGAATTGACATTTCATTTTGAGGGGAAGTTGATAATTTTTACTGGACAAATTTTTGCCAGTAAAAACTTGCAAGTAGGAAAAACAGCTGATCACAAGCAGCTGATTGCAATTTGGATATATACGAAATTTTTGTTTAAGTGTTTTAAAGGCGAAAATTATAAAATGTGGGTATCAAACTTGCAAGAAGCAAGTACAAGTTCCTTTGGTTAAGCTTCGTTAGTGGAATGTTTCAGGAAAACACTAATACAACGTATTTCATTTTGTATATTTGTATGAGGACAAAAATTCAATCAGCTGTTCGTCAAACATGCAAGTTTTTACTGGTTTTCCGTTCTTGTACTTTTTGGTATATTTTTCACTCTGAGAGCGAACGTTGTCAAATTCTAAAATATTTCTTTGCTGGATAATTCTTACTGGAGAAGTACGAGTACGGACCTATTGTAATTTTCCTATACTAACTTTCAACAATGTAAATATTCCATGTTCACATAGTCTTAAGTTTCTCGGAATTGTATTAGATAGTAAGTACTCATTTAAACAACATTGTCAGTATATTAGAGGTAAACTGTTTGTTAATTTGAACATTATAAAATACTTGTCATGCAAGCGCTCGCTCATTGGCCCTGCTCTTCTGCTGAATGTGGTAAGAGCCCTTATCCTGTCAGTAATTAACTACGGCCTTGTTATCTACGGTCATCACGCTAAAAGTAATTTAAAAATCCTGTCTGCCCCATATCACACTGCGATACGAAAGGCTCTGCGTGCATTTCCTACTTCACCCATCAAAAACATATTGGCTGAATCCGGATTTCCGTTCCTCAACGACAACTTAGAGGATAGCATTTGCAAACTTTATCCTAAGCTCATTCTCGGACCCAACTCAACTCTGCTTAATGCTTTCTACTCAGCTTTAACACGTACATAAACGACCACCAAAAATTCAATCTGCTATATATAAATGCGCCATATTTGCCAAAGCAAATGACTTACCTCAAAAAGCGCTACAGCTTCGCAAGCCTCGTCACCCCCCGTGGTGTGTTTTAAAGTCATCATTTATAGATCGCTTAGCGCGCTTGCCTAAATCAAGTACCCCAAACGCTGTATACAACTCTGTCTTTCTCGAAACTTCATCTCAATTGAAACATGATAGCTGGCGGTTTGTCTTCACAGACGGTTCAAAAGCTGCACATTCGTCTTTTGCTGTCGTTTGTGAGAAAAACTATCCAATCTCATATGGACTTCTGTTTCCGTTTTGTTCCATATTCACTGCAGAAACCACGGCCATCTTTCATGCCGTTCAATATTCTATTAAAAATGCTGGAAAATACATTATTTGCACGGATAGTCTTTCATGTTTCCAAGCGATAGGTAATCGCAACAACACTAACAACATCATCAGCTGCATCAGAGACTACCTCATCTCCCAAACTCATCTCCTCATATCCAAATAAACTGAAGATAATGTGGGTACCTAGTCACACAGGCATTAACGGCAATACTTACGCAGACAAATTGGCCAAAGATACAACTGCCATACCTACTTTTACATCCTGCTTCTTCATTAAAAGTGACATATATCGCCTTATTAACCTTAATAGACGCAGCAAATTAGCTATTGATTGGCTGGAATATAACCACCATTACAACAGAATGAACTCATCTCGCACAAAACCGAACTATCTCTCATCCATACCTACAAACATGCTTACTCCGTTTATACGTCTTCGAATTGGGCACACCATTTCAACACATGCTCACCTCCTCGATAGGAGCCAAAGTAACATATGCCCCTTCTGCGACTCTCCATCAAACGTTCTACATATCATCTCATTTTGCCCTTATCTCTATACCATAAGACAAAGGAACTTCCATGACACCGATCCTACATCTCTTCTTATGGAACCATCCGAAGATAGCGTAAGGAAAATATATGGATTTCTAAAAGATGCTGACCTTCTCAGAAGGATTTAAAACTCGATATTACTTGCCGGACAGCCGATAGCCTCTGAAGCTAGCGCTGCATGACAATTTAGTTTGTACAATTGTTGTTAACCTTGTATAAGCTTAAAAAAATAAAAAAAATAAAAATAAATAAATAAATAAGACAGAAAATTTAAAAAATTCTAAAAAGCAGCCCATAAAAGGGAAAAATCAATATCAACATTATTATTAATGGAATTGAATTCACGTGTAGCGCGAGTAATGGGCGCATTACTGGCATACTTAGTTTTAAAATTGTTCCCATAAAACAGGTAGAAATTTCGAAGAGAATGCTGGGAAACAATGACTCCAGATATGATATTATGAGTAAAGGAAAGACAGTGAGACTTATAATCACGAGACGAGCAAGATATGATGGTATGGGATCACTAAAATGACTTAAAGAAAAAATGTTTGCACACGTTCAATTCTTATAACAGCAAGCTGACTACTTGGTTTTCAAATAAAAACAACATATTCTAGGTGAGACCTTACACATGAAACACAAGATTGATATACATAGAAGAGATTGCGCCGACAGCTAACAAAAATAGTTAACGATCTGCGCATATACGGCACACCATCAACAACGTATTCTTATTTTGATTGGATAATTGCTTTATAAGATAATATTCACTTCACTTGTGTTGCAATTTAAACAAACTTTTATGATGTGACGTCATCAGACAACCAATATCGTTAACAGAAAAGTAACGGTCGTGCGCAAGGCGCAATCTTTTATTTATCAATCTTATGCCCGAATTCAGTAATTTCGTATCCTCTCAAGTCTCAAAATGAGCTAGAGATTATTGCTTTTCCTCGCTTTCACGTTTATTTCTTTTGTTTTTGTTTCAATTTTTTGTGACTTGCTCATCACCAGCTCACTATTGAGAGACTTTATTTTGAGAGTAGAGGACTTGAGACCAATCAATGCCAACTAGTCTAAAATTGTGTCTTTTGACTGCTTACTGAATTCGCTTATTAAATGAAACATAGAGTAACTTGATAGTAAAGGGATCATACATTTAGACGCATTTCTTCTAACGAAACCCAACATAGAGAAAGCTTTTGAGGTGATAAAATTTATGTGGTTATTAAAAGTGAATTTACTATCGAAGACAACGTCAAGGTCCTTAATCTCACTAACACACTGAAGGACACAGATAGATAATCTACTTATAACTTATAATATTAGATAATTGAGTATGTAATTTGAAAGCATTTTGGCAAGTTCAGTGAGAGACATGATTTTTGACACCACAAGTAAAGTCTGTCGAAATAACGAACTAATTAATGCAAGGAGTGTTCGTTATATGCAAGTTGTTCGCTAAAACGAGACTGATATTTGTGAAAAAAAAGTTGTATACGTTTGTTAAGCACTTAAGCCAGTGACAGGTTTATTAAACTTAACAATTGTACTTCTACAACAATTGCATTAAGAAACATTAAAAAGTTAAAAAAATAATCAGTGATATTACTTTGTTTTTTGCTTTGAGTGGGTAATTCTTTTACTGCCTGATTACGAAAGCTTTTGCGAAAAATTACTGTTTTTTTTTAACCTAGTCGAAAGCTTTGTCGTGAGCTGAAATTGTCTTAGATGCTGTTACGGGGTTTTTTGTAAAACTTTCGAATTTTATATTTCTTTTGACACGTGACTCCAATTTTTAATATACACACACAGTATATTTGTGTTTACACTTAGTTTTCTTGGTATATTTCTATTTTTTCAATATTTTTTTAATTGTAACAATGGTTCGTTATATCCAAGTTTTCGGTGTTCGCAGGAAAGAAATAATTCTTCGATAGATATATCGAAGTGTTCGCGACATGGGGTGTACGTTACATTCAGATTCGACTCTATATACGTTAGACCATATCAGGACGTATGGAGAAATGTATTCCTCGGGTTTGAACACTGTCCTTGTGAGGAATGCAAGAGGAGCACTCTGAGGTGGTATACGGATAACGGAAGGACTACGGAGGGTATTGTAGCAGGCGTCCATGGTCACAGATCAAGTGTCTCTATTTCACTGTGGACCTTCCCAAGTATCTTCCGTGCGGAGGTAAACCTGCGAAAAAAAACTATCGCAGCGAAAGAATTATCATTTCGAGTAACAATTAGGCGGGAGGAGGGAGCTGCGAGCTCTGACAGGACTGATTACGAGGCACAATCAATGGGGGCAACACATGGTCACCATAGGTATCATCGACGATCCGCTATGCGCATTTTGCCGACGAGGATAGTACAGAGCATTTTCTCTGCAGCTGCCCGGCGTTCTCTAGACTCAGGTGGCGCATCTTTGGGTCGGATGTCCTGAGAATGGACTCTACTGGCTCGTTAAATAATTTGGGAAGTTTGCTGAGGAGTAGTAACCTCCTATGACTCCCCACCCATCCCTTCTCCCTCATCCTGTTTATGCTTTTTTACCTGCCTCAAGTACAATGGGCAACAATGTCTGAGTGCTTGGTAAACTCATACTTGGGTTTTTCGGCCTGCCCCAAATCCATCCATCCAACAGTTAGGCGGCGCTCTGGATGCCCTGGATGAGGGGAATCGTATACAGATTCTTTGCGCACCATAGGTGAATGGCAACGAATCAGCTAACTTGCTGGCCACTAAAGCATCGTCCTCCACCCCTATTGACCCCGAGCCGTTCTTGCGGTGGGGCCTACCGTCGTAAGAGAGGTGCTCATGAACGAGAGAATAAGACTCAGAATCCTACACTGGTATAATATCCCGGATCCTGGAGAGTATAATCTGAAAAGATACAGACTCCTAATGGACCTTCCCAGGGAGAGGCTCAGTGTTATTACAGGTTTTCTTACGGGCCACTGCGACGGCGATGGCTAGCAATTAATAGTAAAGGAATCTACAGTCAAGGATATGCAGATGAAATAGTGATAATTGCCAGGAGTGAGTTCTTGAGAAGCCTCTTTGACACTGTGTAAAAAGGGCTGAATTTGGTAAGTAGGTGGTGCTCCGAGGTGGACCTCAGCATCAAACCTTGCAAAATAGCTATCGTTCCTTTCACCGGGAAAAGTCATCTGCACGGTAGTGAACTATCTGGGACCCATCCTGGATTCTAAGCTTCTGGGGAAGGCTGTTGTCGAGGCGGAAACCTCTAGGGCTACAAGAGCAATGATGGGAAGTTTGGTGGTGCAGCCCACAGATCCTGCGGTGGATTTAAACTATGATAGTACTGCCAATGGACACCGTCGGGGCGGTTGTATGGAGATCCAGAGTCACCCTGGTTTCGGCAAAGCAGTCTCTTGTAAAACTCCAAGGTTTGGCGCGTATGTGTGTACTACGGAAGCGATGCTCACATATCTTACATCTGCGCTAGAAGTAATTCTGGAGCTTAAGCTGCTTCATATAATCATTGATCATAAAGCAAAGAGAACTCTGTTGAATGAATTTCCCAAAGCATGTATTTGTCAGAGGTAAGGTGTTGTCATTCAAGGCAAGGAAGATACTTATTTACCACAAACAAATTTCAAGATAAAACAAGGATAACAATTTAAAGTCCTTAAATTAAATGCTTATAATTCGAAAAAAAGGCAAACACCAGTCACAAGATACAATAAATGAAAGAAAACAAACGATTACATTGAATTTTCACAATGAATTCTTTTATAGCCTTCTCTAACAAATTTACCCTTACCATTGGCTTCTCCCCTTCAATCGAACACCTGAAATTTTTTACGCCGCACAGTGTTTTCGTCAGTTAACAAAGATGATAAATTTCATGTCAAAAAGCCCAACATTTCACATAAAAACCAAACATTTTTTTTTTGTATGCGAGTTGCCTTTTATGGAACACATTAGCATTTTGCTTAAAATTTTACGATTCAATACTTTGTCACAGCAAGGAAATAATGATATTTTGTAACTTAACAATTTATACGTCGTTTTAAAGTATAATCCGTATGCAAAAAATACTTTTTTTCTAAAAAGAAAAAATCTTTAACACATACTTCTTATAAGCAGTTATTCACAGTTCGACGTTTAAGATTTTTCCATCTTGCTTCACCTGCAATTTACCATTTTGATTATTTTTTTATGGTTAATAAAATAAGTTTTTTAATTATAATTATTTAATAAACATTTAAAATAGTTTTAAAAATTTGTTATTTTGTTATTTTTGTTTATCGGCGTTCTTTTTTTTAATATTAAAATACCAAGTTTCATACCATTCGGGCTACTCTATTTTTTTTTCAGATCATTTGCAATGAGACGAAGCACTGTGCACCACTTAGTTTTCAAGACACTTCCGCCGGCAATCAAACTCTTGACATGTTTACAATACTGAATTTAAATTTAAGAATCGGCTCCATGTATGTATGCAAATTTGTAGAGGACTTAGAGTAAGCAATTGAAAGTAAACTGGCGGTAAACGACGCAACAAAAACATTTAAATAAGCAAAGTTAAACTCTTTTTTCTTTTATAAGCACAAAAACAATCGATAAAACACAGTTACAATAGGAAGAGATTGTTTTTCAAAGCTGCGCAAACATTTTCGACTTTTAACCCCATCACGTTTTCATGCCTACATACTTCTACTCAAATCTTTTTTTTTTTTTAACTTGTTTACAAATTTTTTGGTTTGGTGAGACAGGAAGCAAGTAAGAGGAAAACTGCTTTGTAAAATGTTGTACGATAATTTTGTTTGTGTACTTTTTTCATTTTGATTATTTTTCTTCAGTAGGCAATCATTAAGTTGCCTTATTGAGCAATTTCTCCCACTCCATATTATGCTAACATCAAAGGGTTTACGGTCGTGTTATTTATTGCCGACGTTTGAATTGAATTGCTTTCATATTTTCTACATTGTTGTTAACGCTTTTTCAAAGTAATTTTAAAACTCGTATCATATTTTTTGGAATTCACTTTAGAGTTAGGCATCTCCTATTAGTTAAAGCTGCTATGTAAAGTGACGTTGAGCAAAACTTTTATCTCTGTCCAAATTGGGGAGGAGCTCTTCGAGCCGTTCGAGACCAAACGAGGTTGACACCTTGTCGTGCGACTTTTTTAATCTGCATTTTTCAGGCTAGAGAAGGAGGCAAAAGAGGTTAGTCGTGCAGTGAACGAGGACAAAAAAAGTACCAATGATCAAGCGAAGAACAACACAACAAAAATCGCGCTCTAGAGCGATCCCTAATCATGCCCGTCCTTATATGTTCTTCGCAAGATGTATGGCCCTGTTCACGTAAGCGACGGCTTCCGAAGAAGATGGAATGATGAACTGTACGAGCTGTTTAATGATATGGACATAGTCAAGAGCTTAAAAATTCAGCGACTACGATGGCTTAGGCATATCGTTCGCATGGATGACGGTGAAAAAATCCTTTGAATTGGCACCCATGGGTGGGCCACGATGGCAAGGGCGCAAAGGCGAGGTGTTTAGGTCACGGCCCAACCCAACAAACGGCAGTAGTGCCATAAAAGAAAGGAAGATTATATGTTAGCAAATCTTGACTTAAACATAAGATTTCTGGTACGATTTCCATACAGAAAAGATTATAGTAAATAGTATTTTGCTGCTTCTTTCCAAAATAGTCTTTTGCACCTGCAATGTACAATCGTTGAGAAAGTTGATTTAACTTTACAAAATAGTTAAGATGATGAGAATGATTTCTATGTTTTGCCTCTCAATATTAAAATAAAACTTTTAAACTCGTGCTATATTACTAAGCTGGGTTGAGAGCCATTGAGTTTGTTCGAGAAGTCCAAAATTTGGATTAAAGACCATTGAATAAGTAACATAACATAGTAGTTGGGATGCGAAAACGATTCAGTCCGAAAAAATTGCTTCAAAATTTAAATACATTATTACACACATCTATCAGTTCGATGACGAAAATCAAGAAATTGATATACGAGCAGCTTCCCCAAGTAACCGATATGCCAAGTCTAGCTCATTGAGGTTATTTTAGATTTCCAGTTGAGGAGATTGAGGGTGACTAAAATAAAGAAGCTATCACCAATGTTATTATTATTGTGATAATTAAGAAAATGAGAGCTCGGGTACTTCTGCGACCGCCCTTGTATTTACATATGTAATTGGAATACGACGAAATAAAATTCACTACAGTGCCTTTAATCCAAGGTATGGGTGTAAGTATTACATTTCTTTTGGCCGTAATACGAAAGTCACGCACAAATGCAATTCTTATTTTTTTAAATTTAAATATTTTTATTTGAAATCTACTTAAAACCGAAATTAAACAAATAATTTACGCTTCTAAAATGCCAATATTCCGCTTCTTCTCTTTACAATACTGTCGCGGTGTTAATTTCGTGACTTTGTCGCATACGAATTAAGTAACAAGACGTTGTAGAAATTTGCTGTACTGGGCGCCTAAAATTATGCAAATCATGTACACAGCTGCGTCCTTTTTTTTTAGCTGTGTTGCAGGTTATAGTATAAGAAAGAGAACTCTCAGCAGCCAGCTGCTCGGCGTCCTTCACATTTTGTTCATGTTTTTTTTTTGTTTATATTATTTTTTTTTTTATTCTGCCAGCCACGTTTGTAAATTCAATAAGCTGCTCATTATGCATCAAATGGCGTTGATTACATTACAAATTTGAGACGGAATACTTCGGCTTCAAAGGGGTTTCATCCAAACATTAAAATACTAACGAAACTGAAGTTGAATACACCAATGAAAATATTATAAAAATTAGTCCCTTCCGGTATAACTCTAAACCTATGCTTTGAAATATTTCACACCAAGTTTTTTTATATTTTTTATACGCTTAAGTTAATACAAAAATTATTAAGATGAGACTACCCTTTAGCTCTCATCTAACCAATAAACTAAAAATCACAAATGAAAAATTTTCCTACGAATTGATAATTTCCTAGCTTCTTTGAAGACGTTTAAAATGCAGTTCATTCCCTATCGAAAACTATATAAACTCAAGTCTAAAGCTTCCTGAAATTTTTAAAATAATTAAAAAGATTTTTATCTACATAAATTGCAAAACTGTATAATCCAAAAATTAAACTTAAATTTTTTTTTAATTTTGAACTTTCAATGAAATTTTGATTTGCAATTATAAATCAGGTGTAAAGTTTAAAACTTGGATTTACATATGTATATGCTTCACGTTAGCGTATGAACTGTTTTTTAATTAAATACATTTGGAAATGAAATTAAAAAATTATTAAATTAAAAACAAAGACCAAAAACTTTTCAATTTGTGGGTGTCGTATAATTGCGGTAATTAATTTACATTGGTCCATTACAAGCCAATTACACTTTCCATTTTTTTGCAAATAAAACGGGTTTTTTATTTTATTCGAAGTGAAACAAGTTCTCAATGCTAACCTTTCGAAAAAGCAGATTAAGAAATCATTCACTTACGTTCGTACGCGCACGCGAGCGAGAACGTCTAAACATTTTCTGTGTCGTTCACCTTCGCGAACGAGAAGAAGAAAACAAATTCATTTCGTTTTGTGTTCGCTTATGTTAGGAAGAAAAAGAACGTCTAAACGTTAAAGGGGGTCCTCTACTCTCGGTTTAAAAAAATCGTTTTTTTTTTTATTAAATTTTAATCTATGTATATGTATCCAAGAATGCGCCATAGAGAGGATGTCGTAGAATTCACATTCCTTTGTATGCTTCTGTAATTTATCTTTAAACGCGTTTTCCCGAAAGTAGTGTTTTTTAGCTGCCGAGTAAGACTTTTCATAAAAGCATTGGTCCGATTTCAAAAATTTTTTTTATTGAATTATGCAGTGAACATACCGCTATGTTTTTCCCAGTACGATTTGCAAAATTTTATTTTGTTAAATTTTTAGAGTCTCTAATATGTCAAAAAATTACGTGAAAAGTGAAAATTTTCACAGATCGTTGCATAAATTTTACAATTTGCACAATAAAAAAATTATGTCTCGAGAAAACATAGCCAACGTAACTGTGATTATAAAGAATATTTAATTTCTGATTACAAATTACCCAGTTGGCCAGAATTTTACTTAAGTGGACCCATGCAGTTCATGTTCAATACAAAATTTTTTAAGTAAAAAAATCGCTCGATTTCAGGCCTTGGGAGTAGAGGACCTCCTTAAGGTATTGCAATTTCTTTGCGACAAATAACACTGAAAATATGTAGAAACTACGTCGCTAAAACCCATGATTTAATTATAAAACGTTTGCTCAATAAGAAGCTAGCTCGCTAACTTATTGTCAAACCGCCCCATTAGAAAGGCACTGTGTTGTTAACTCTTCCAAGTTCAATGAAAATTGGAGGAAAAACAAAATTTGTAGAACAAAAATTTTTACTTCTCATTTGCAGAGTAATTAATGTTAGCGTTCTTGTAAGTTTTTTTATTTGGCTGTTCAAGTGCAGCACACTTTATTTGAGCGTTCTGCCCCAGAGCAGCAACTCTCGTTTGGAAGTGTGGACGGTACCAGCACACACACACACAAACACGTAAGTTGAATACAAACATGAAAAAGGGGCCAATAAGTGAATATTTAACAAGTGAATCTTTATGCTTACAGGTTTCTTTGAACATTTTTATATTGTGGCAGTTCAAGTGCATTCCAGTTCGTTCTATCTTTTGCAGCTTATATCCGCATCGGTATGTGCTTTTATGTTATGGTAAAAATAATTTTAGTAAATTAATTAATACATTGTAATTATCGCAAATATGAAAATAAATTAAAAACAAGTACAGATGCCCTTTTAAATTTAGTTAAACGTGCCAAGAAATGCTTCGCTTGGTGTGTGCCTTAAGTGCAATCTTTAAAGATGTTTACATATTTGGTAGGTAAAATAACTGATTTTATTTTTTACCAATTAAGTAAATCAAAAATGAAAATATCAAAATGTTCCATATTCTCCAAATGAAGTAAAAAGAAAAAAATGGTCTGAATCCGATTTGATATAAAGATAATTTTATTAAAAAATTTACGAATTACCAAAACTTTATTGTGTTTTCAGAGCACGTAGGTTTAGGTTTAGGTTAGGTGGTAGCCCAAAGATGGGTCTCACTTAGACTTGATTTAAAGTCCAGTGTGGTACCACTGATATATTTATACACTTTTTCCCTGAACAAAGACGATACCCACCGTAAGATATATTAGAAGAAGCGCCGGGAGCTCGTAATGAAAGTCCGCAACCGACCTATGTCTACCCCAGAGATCCTCTCCGAAGCATCGAAGAAATGCGAGCCAAGGTGTTTAAATCTGAGCCTTGCGAAATCAGGGCTGCTGAGAAGGTAGTGTTGAGAAGATTCCACCTCATCATCCTCCATACAACAACCGCAACTCGGGGTCGAGGCAATGCTCAGCCTGACAGCGTGGATCCCCATCGGGCAGTGCCCGGTCAGTACACCGATCAAAGCCAAGAGCAGTGTTCTGGTTGTACTGAGTAATTCCCCAGACCGCCTGCGGCCCAGCACCTGCCAAAAGGACATTGCAAATTTGCAAGTCGGTGCTTCCGCCCTGCGTTTGCTGAGCCGACCAAGGCCATTTTCCAGGAGCAGACCATATGTGGAAAGGGGAATCCCAATTCCCTTCCTCCCCAGAACGATATCCTCTGTTGTGCCTTGTCGGGCCAGCTCATCAGCATGGCAGTTTCCGGCGATGTCACTATGTCCTGGGACCCAGATTAGCGGCCGATATGGAGGTCAAGCATTCGTTGATCAATTTCGACCTCACCGTCAGCGATTCCAGGAATCTGAACAAATCGACTAGAACCAAAGGACGGTACCTTTTTATAGCATGATATTTTTTTTGTTAGATAACATGAAAACTTTGCTAGTACAATTTTGTGTTTTTTTTTGCTAACAATTTTACAACAGGGTTATATTTTTGGCCCTTTCCCATCCTTCTTTAATGCATGTCATTTGTGAGCGAACATTTAATAATTTAATCATGCATTGAATGTATGTACGTATGTATGCTAGAAAATAGTACATACAAAAAAAACAACGATTACCGAAAGCATTAATAAATTCGACCAATATCGGCCAAAAAAACAATTTTTATGACTACAAATCGTATGATCAACATATTTTTGTAGGTAAATAAATCAATTGGTGAAACGTATTTGTCAATGATTTAATTGTAATATTTTAAAAATTTCAGTTACCGTAATCATTTAAACTTGTGGCCCAACAGTTTCAATTGTTAATTACACGCTTAATGACACCTCACCATACTCCAACATACATTCATGTATACAAACGTATTCACATTCATAGTCACATCTACGCCAATTTGACACATTCAATTATACGTTCACCGGCAGCAAATTACACGTATTGAACAATAACAGCAACAGCAATTATAATAACCGACAAGTGTTACTAAAGTGCAGTTCAACTACCATCAACAGTGTTGACACCTCCTTTGCAGTTGATATACGACTATGTATGTAAGTATGTACAAACAATGTTTGTATGTACGAGTATGTACACTGCCGCTCAATTGGCGTTGCACACAAATCCCCACATTGATTAACAGCAAATTAGAAGCTTATTAGTGTTGCAAGTTGTGGGAGTTGGCAAACTCATTTCAACTAAGGCACACACGACTATCAAACATACAAATGTGCATACTTACATATGTTTGTATGAAAGGGAATGTATCAATACTTCCTCAGAATGATTAACACGCTCTCTAAGTATTTGCAAGTGTATGTAAGTAAGTACATACAGTTGTGTTCATAATGATAGCTTTGCCTACTAAAAAAATTATAAAAAACTAAATTTTTTCATAAATAACAGCTATTTTATTTTGATTTTTTCCGTTATGGGACTGCGACGAAAAGCTAGTACATAAAGAAATAATTTAATATTATTAGATTTATTTCAATAAACTTGAAAATATTTCCAAAGTATACAAAATTGTTTGTTCATAAGAAGAGCAGTAAAAGAACAAACGACACAGAATTTACTAGTAAAACAAAAAATGTTTATTATTTTTCTGTTGGCCTAATAAATGTTAATAATTGACAATTTTATTAAGCTCAAGGACAGTTTATGAAAGATTTTATGTGAAAAAACAACAATAGTTTTTAATGGTAGAAGTTATAGTACTATTTCGGAAATCACCACATTTCCTCATCATACTTCTTTTTATTAAATTATTTAAATTTATTCTTCATAACCACTTCTGCCAGGCTTTAAACCAAGGAGCTCGGAGTTGCAGAGCCAACACGCTACATGCTAAGCTACGCTAGCCGAGTGGACTGTTGAGTTTATTTATCTTCCTTAAACAAACTAACTACAAACAAGAGCAACGGTTGTTTTTTCACACAAAACTTTTATAAACTGGCCTTGAGCTCAATTAAATTGTCAATTAGTTAAACAAAAAATTCAATGGTTTGGAAAAATAAAACAATAATTCAACTAACATAATATTTAGTCGGATGGCCTTTGTTCCGGTTTACGGCAACACACCTACTCTACATAGAGTCCCCTAAACGCCTGCATCTATCAAAAATAATACTTTCCCATATGGAGAGCACTGCATTCCACAAGTGTTGCATATTATAGCAGTTTGGTGGCCTTCTTACATATTGCCTCCGACCTTTGGAGCCAAAAAGTACCACCTTACTTTCGTCCGTCCATAAAATATTTATATGATCCTTTGCAATCATCAATCTGCTTTTTCAGTAACGTTTAAAAGCTGTACTTTTCGTGAGGTGCTGGCTTTCAGATTGGCGTCAAATAAACGCTTCCTTACTGTTACTGCACTCACATAAAGATTTAAATAGTTTTTAATTTTTTGAGAGCTAATATTTGATTGCCTCCTGAAATATTCAACAACTTTACGGTCAGTTTTTTATCTGTTCACGTGTTTCTGGTTAATTTCTCCATTTTAGCGCATTTGACACCATTTTCACAGAACGCCCAATTATTTTTTGTATTACCTTGTATGTCGTATTTCCTTTCTTAACTTCTTAATCGAGTGTCTGCTTTCTTCAGAGCAGTGATTGGAATGACCCATTGTCTGTGACCACAGAGTCTCTTTATATTTTAAACTATTCTTATATAATTTCCGTACCAAAAATAATCGTTTTAAATCCGAATTTTATAATAATTTTCATACAAAAGAACAGTTAAAGAAAGCACTGCTATTAATATGATACACTCAAACTGAAAGGCCAAAGTAAAATATGCTCGTAAGTAAAGATTACGGTTCTTCTACCAATTCCAATTCCTACTCATTTAGTATACCGTTATGTTAAGCTAAAAACACTATTCTGGTTGAATTTGCTTTAGTAATGTATCAGTATTTGGGAATAAAGCATATCATAGCTCTCCATGCTATTATTATGAACACAACTCTATGTATGAAAGTTTATTAAGCTTTACGCTTAAAATTTTCGCCCAACGGCCACGATTTGTTGGCGTGAGGGGCATTCAATGTATTCTGGGTTTTAGTCTGAAGGACGGCAAATGCTATAAAATGCAATATGATGTGATGATTTTTTTTCAGAAAGGATAAAAATTACATTTTTGTGCAAAAAATAATGCTAATTCAAATAAAGAAATTTTCTTTCGATATTGTGAAAATATCTTTTTGAAAGGCAAAAATTATCTTTATAAGTCTACTGGGAAGTCTGTATTACTCTGAGAATTGTCCATTTCATGTTATTAATTATTAAAATAAATTATGCAATTTCCACGATGCAATCACTCTACAAATGTAAATAATAGATTATAAATTTTCTTCTCTTTAACATTCTTCTTTTTTATTTTTATTTTTGTGACTGATTATTATTTTTTGCTGAATTCTGTAAGCAGTCTCAAGGACATATTTTTCGATCAGTTGGTATTCAATAGTCTCACAATGAAGTCTCTAGTCTCAACACAAGGTATCAAAATTGTGATTAGGTGATTAGGTGAAGTAGGATAAACAAAATAATAGCAAAAATTAGAATTGAAATCGTGATTTCGAAATAAATAAATAATCTCTAACTTGTAATCTCATTAGAGATATCATTTTGAGACTATAAACTGTTTGAAAGATATTGTGTTTCGTAGTTTTGGTACAACAATTTCCTTAAAAAATATGAATAAAAGCAATAGGAATAGATATAGGCAAGATAAAGTCGACTCTTATACGGATATTGGGCCAGAAGTCATTTAAGTCTACTAGAATGAAAAGTGTAATTTTGGGGTCAATTCATATCCAAGTCTCTAAGTTGGCATTAGCCTTTGTCTGTAACATGTAACAATAAAAATAAAAAGAAAGAACGTGAACGAAGAAAGATAAAATCTCTAATTTATAGTCTCTTCTTGAAATAATTTACTACGAGATATTTGTCGATAACGTGGCTGCCAAATACATTTAAGTAAATCGCTAAGCACTCAAACACGGAAAACATACAAACATTTTTAACACCACTCATATATATACATAGGTGTGTAAGAATTGCTTCAGAGTATCGTGCATTGCAGACGAGATGGGTTAATGGCACACACGCGACCACTTCAACAGCTAACCGCAAGCATTAATGATGAATTTACACGATTTTATTCCAATGCACAACAATTTCGCACATACATACATACTAGGAAATGTCAATCCCGGGATTCCGGCCTTTTTTAACTCCCGAATACCCCGGATAACACACGTAAGCCTTTTATTTCTTTGAGATTGCATTTTGATCAAAATAAAGTCTAATTTTGCTTCGCTCAAATGGAATTTAATTTTTAATTGATGTATTTCTTTTTTTATTGAATGGTAATCTATTAATATGTAACAGGGCCGTGTGCAGTACTCAGCCCACGTGGGGTTCTGGATTGAAATTTCATTTACGAATAAAATTTGATGAATACGATTTACTCCTTTTCATATACGTTAATTTGCCCACGGGTCTGATATACTCGTATAATATTGGTCTCAAACAGTGAATAAAAATAATTTTTCTTTACATTTGCTTCCGTACCAAATAGTTATGTATATTTCTACTTGAAGTACATATAAATTAAATTTTACGTTCATTTCCTTTTTTCTTGAAAAGACCAATAAATACATACATGAATTACAACAAATCGTTCTTCTTTGTTATATTAATGTTATTTTGTATACTTCTATAATACAACGATTATATACATACGTGTTACATTGGCTAATTAAAAATCACGAATCGAAGCTTCATGAAATTCGGGATCCGTTTTTCGGATCTCGAAAATCCGGGATCAACAAAATTCCCAAAATTGACATCCCTAAAACATACATACATAAATGTGTATGTAAAAGTTAATTGATAACAATTGTTATCGAATATGAGGCATTCTACACTATTTAAATTGGTCAAAAACTGCTTTTGCGCAAATTTGGATATTTTGCAAAGGAGGTCCTAAAATGTCTGTATATGCAATATTGCTCTATGTTTCATTCAAAAGTTATGCAACTTTAAAACTGTAAGGTGTCTCGACGTAAGCCATTGTTTATCACTTCATAGCTCGCAAAATATTAATTCCATTAAACAAATATTAAGTACTTTTTTACAGACAAAGAGTCAGAGATTTATAAATAATTTTTTGTTTTTTTTAAGTAAAATTTTTCATACCTTTGTTAAAAAAATCAATTTACTGCAAAATCATTCTTTTGCAATTCCTTCCATATAAAAAATAATAGCGGTTTTTCGTTGTAGACACTTGAAATTTATACTTTCACACAGCAAAATTCAATAAACCAAAAAATTGCGTACTCAAAAAAGTTCTAAGAACATTTTCTTCAATTTCGAAATTTTACTGATATTTTGTTAAATTATTTTACATTTTGTAAATAGTTTAAAAAATGGGTGTTTATGGCTTTTCTTAGGGAATACACCATATTTTGCTTGAAAAATAATTTAGGTTTATTGGAAGCAAAATGTATTACTATTATTCTCAGTTTATTTAGTAAGTAAATTATTAAAATAAACTTAGAACTTGGTACTAGCAGTAGAAGTAATATAAAGTGCCCAAATCTATCAACTAATAAGATAATTTAATTGGTTTTCTTGAATCTGTTTTCTTTAGAAAAAGACGTTAACATTCAAAAGATATAGCATTTTTAAAAATGCTTTTATTATGAAACAAGATTATAATATATAAATAACTGCCACACCTAGATGTTGGTCAACTGCTTTTAGGTATATTTCAAGCTGAACTGAGCCACTCACAACGTAGTCTTTGAATCGTATGCTTTTTTTACTGTTAATTAAAAACAAATTATGATACAATTTATGTGATCGTTTGCAGACATTTCGATTCTACTACATTTGAAATAATAACATTTTATTTTACCAAAACACACAATCAATTTCAATCAATAAAACAAAATCCCTTCTAAGCGTTCGCATAATTGAAATTAATCCTTTTAGTATTAAATTGCCTAATAACAGATTACACAAAGAGTCATGTAAATACAAAAGGCTTAGGCACGTAAAAATTACCACCAACCAATTAACACCTACAGCTAATATAACTAAGCAAAAACCAAAGCCAACAAAAGTTGTTAAGGCAACACGTGTTATATAAACACACATACATACTTGCACTAACGCACACATGTCAGTATACACATACATACAAACATTTGAAAAGATATATGTACCTACAAAAGAATATGTACATAAGTTTGTCTTTGTGCTTTTCGAATATTTCATCGGCATTCAAGTAAGACAGCAGTTGAGCTACTAAGTCAGCCATACATCCTCCTCCACTCCAATGCTCACCCGCTCAACTTTCATATTTGGTTGTCTACTTTGCCAACATGAATTTTCCGCTTTTCCTCTGTTTTGCCGTCTTCTACTTTGCTCTGTGTTGTTTTGGTTTGTCACATTTTGTTCTAAGCACTTACTCTTCGGTTTTGATCTGCTCCATTGACACTAATCACATAAGCTTGTGGGTTCTACGACATCTAATACGTATAATCCGGGTATTATTTTTTTTACCACACCTCCTTCTCGTGACAATTTGTTCTGTTGCACACATTTGTTTTTCAAAAAAATATCACGTCACCGAAGTATATATAATTTTTTGGAACTTTTTTGCTTTGCAGGAATCTCTTATAATATCACTCTTGCCGTTGCTACTCGAGTAGTTTATTTGTTTTGATTACTTTAAGAGCAAATGAAACATTAAATTGCTGCATTATTAGTATACTAGCATACGTTAATACCTAGTTAGGGTATTCTCAAGGTGACGTAATGAAAAAACAATTAAGTTTTTAAAAATCTATCTTGAGTTATTTCCATTCATTTTTCTATGAAATGCAACAAAGCAAAAAAAAATGTTTAAGCTAGATGCTGAAAAGTTGTATGTTTTGGAGTTAAAATATTTTACTGCACTGTGTGCCTTTATTTAAAAAAAAGTTAGGCAAAATCAGCAAAATTGTTTTATTTATGGTTTGCTTAGGTATACCTAAGCGGGTATGTACATATGTATGTATGTATATATTTGTTAACGCACCTGCACAAATAATGGTATAAAATATTTTTTAAATGATTCGACCCTATTTTTTGTTTTTTGAATTCATATAATTATTTTTTACCAATATATAATTAAAGCTATATCTAAAAAAATTTAAATCAAAGTTTAAACAATGTTTTATTATGAATTATTATTATTTATAAATTATTAGTCCATTGGATATTAATTTAATAAAATGGAACTAAAAATACCTTTAATTTTTGTGATTTGTTTTGCTGATTGTGGCGTATTAAGCTTAAGCATATGAACATAATTTTTTTTTATTTGAAGAAACTGTGCGCAAAATTTGAAATTCATTTTCGTCAGTTGAAATTTGATCTTTATTGTACTAAAATCGAACGAAATATTTGCTTCTCGAAAGTTTTCTAAAAGTTATGATTAAAGAGTGTGAAATTCTGTGAACAAAATTTTTTAGGATAAAAAATTTGGGAAATTCTTTCCAAGATTTGTAAAAATATACGTATTAACCATTTCACAGAAAAATTCTCTATTTTCTGGTATTAAGAAAAACAAAGTCAACAGAAACAAAATTGGAATGTGTTAAAATCTTCATTTATATACAATAGGGCGATTCAAAAGTCGGTTTCCTCAAAGGATATACTACATACAAATCGTCGTCCTGATAAATAAATGTCATATGTGAAAATCGGGCCAAATTTTGTTAATTATGCAAATATACTAAAATAATTAGTTTTTTTTAAATAACGTTATGCGTTGTTAGAATTATCTTTTAGTTTCCGATATATAGAGTAAAATTTTAACTCATGTGCAACATCGAAACGATTACGTCCATTTTTTTTACATTTTTTACATACGACAATTCTTCAAATAAATTCTGTGCTTGAAAAATATTGTCAAATACTCAAATTACTTTGGAAAAAATTTTAAAATTTTGTCGTAAAATCTGTTAAATTGTTTCTTATTGTCGCATGGATAATAAAATGTTGTATGTGAAAATATTGCAAATAAAGTTATGATCTTTTATTGTTGTTGCTTCCGACAGGGTGTGAAATTATTGATTTTGAAACGAATTTTCGTCATCCCTTGTAAAGTTTGATATGAAGAGAAACCTTTAATAATGGAGTTATTCTGCATCTATCAAGCCATTTCAAATTGGATTATTTGTTTTTTGATTTCATATTTAGTTTTCGATATATTGAGTATAATTTGTATCATATTTTGTCGTATGTATTACACATTTTTGCAAAAATGTTGCTAAATGTAATTAAGAATAAACAATAAAAATAAAACAATTTAAGATTTCCGAGAAGTAGTAATATTCTTCGAGCCTTTGCACAAAATCGATCGTCACCATTTTGAGAAACTGTATTCAAAATTTCCATGCGATTTTCCAAAAGGCATTTAGCGCCTATCAAAAAATCTCTTCATGTTAATGTTATTTTAAGAATCAAAAAATCTTATTAGAACTTATAGTAGAGTATTAAATACAAGCTGACTACCGTTAGCTAGGTTTAAAGAATAGGCCATAAATTGTAAATTTACATTCATCAATAAAATTCTACTGCATGGGTAAAAAAAAAAATCATCCCATAAAGAAATATATCTACATACATATATACAATTTACACGATTTGAGTTTGAAATACAATAAAATTAAAATAAAGTCTTAAATTTCTATTTCAAAGTGGGGGCAATATTAGGCCGTCGAACACTGTTTCCGTCAAAAAATTAAAATTGGAACTACCTCTAAAAATAATTGTGCCATGATAAAAATCATATTCAAAAAAATATTTTTGTAGAAAAATCATGATTGATGAACTGTTAAGTAAAAGAAAATATAGTAAAAATTCTTAAAAATTGTTCTGCGTGTGGGGTTCTGATATTTCGGGAGCGTTCGGGACCACGAAAACCCTCTGTGTCCGCGTCAGATAAAAAAATGTATTAATCCGGGATATTGAGTAGAAGCAAATGAAAACATTAATTTTCATTGCATTTTCGTTGCTCTTGAATATTTATGCAAATGTCGTGACCATTATTTCCAATTTTTCAAATAATATTTACTCACTTCATGTAATTTAACATTTTCTTTTATCGCAATCTATTTACTAACAATTTACTTTCACTTGCCTTTAACTTTGTCAAATATATAAACATACAAATGTATGTATTTATTACTATGATTCATGTGTCAAAAATACTACGTTATTGTAGTTATGATATTGAATTTAATCTTAAACACTTAAATTGTTGCAATTCTGTTAACCAAGTGCAGAGCAAATAGTGTAGCATACAATTAGGATTATAACCTTAGATTGGCTCTGAAGCTCGTAGACTTTTCGGACAACACTCAATGTATAATTTAATTACAACAACACTTGAGGGAATTGGTTGACAAGCTGTATGTTCGACTATATATGTATGTATGTACATACATACATACGCACATGCAAAAATTGCTTACATATTTGTAAATATGTATGTGTAGTTATCGAGTTTTGTATTTTCACAAGTTTTTGCCTTGTTGCCATGTAGCAAGTAGCTAGTAGTCTTCCCTCTGCTAATTCACTCCTTGTCCTGAATTGGTAATTAGGTTTGTGGTTTACGCAGAAAATTAAAAGCAAGTGGGGCAACAACGTGCATTGACTACAATTCACTGTTGTTGAATTCGTCTTATACTCGCATATGTACGTAAGTACCCTGATGGAAGTTTGGGGTGAACCTCCTTCGACTATTTTGTTTGACATTGTCAATGAAGCGTACACACTTTTTACTGCGTCTTTCCTGTGTAGAGATATTTTAGACAGCTGAAAAACTCCTTTTTTTATTGTTTCAGTTTGTGCTGTTGAAAATACACGTGGACATTTTTTAAGTAAAGAAAAGTGAGTTTAAGAAATAAATAAACATTTATTTTGAACACAATTTCTCATGAGCAAAAGAAATTACAAACGACTAGTGAAAAAGCAACACATTTTGTATAAGAAACAATACCGAAAAGTAGGCAACCATTTGTAGTGAAAGTTCTAACTTAAGAGTATTTGTGGAACCTATTGAAGATTTTGTGGGGCCTTTACAGTCTTTTGAAGTTTTGTCTACTCCAAAATAATGCAGCACTGTTGGGCATAAGGCATATAGTTTGAAACAAAAGGGTTTTCTCAGAAAGTTATTGCAATACATGAATTAAAACTCAGCTGAAAAAGGTTGGAAATATTTTGGGAAACTATAACTAAATTGAACTAACTTGAGTTAATTTAAATTTTATTTGATTTGTATAAAGGAACAATTGGAAACTTTTCAGTTGTTATCTAATAAGTTGTGTTGATTAGGTGTACCTAAAAGATAACAAAAATAAGATGCACAAACAATATGTTTTTTTACTTTTAGGAAAATAATATTTCTTTTTTGTTTAACACTCGTTAAATATATAATTTTAATAAAATTAAAGTGTTAACAACAATTTTTAAAACGTACTACTGAATCTCTGTTTCCAATGTCTCCATGTGGTTTAATGGGAACCACTTATTCAATAGTCCAAAGGGCACTAGTTGATTCTATATGACAAGCGCATGTTAAATTTCTACAGCAGAAAGCGTGGCCTGGGGTCAGTAGTGCTGGTGGCAAAGTCAACAGTGAATCAGTATAGTTTTACTATTGACATTTCCTGCAGCGTATGCATGTAAGAGTATACATACACATATGTACATAAATATATGTACATACATAAATACTGATATGAAGCTTAAGACCGGAGTGCAAGTGTGCCCCCTGAAGAGCTATACATGATTTATGTTCGATACCTATTAAAGTCAAGTCTGTCAATAATCGTAACGTACGCACGTGCAGTTTGAGTTCCAGCGAGACAAATGTGAAATGCATGACAAAAATGTTTGAGAAATTTACTCTCTTAAAAAAACAAAAACAATAATTCTGGTGGAGTTTTGAAAACAATTTAGTATGTAGACGATAATCACGATAATCTCGCTTGACATCTGTGGCGACGTCTGGAGGCTGTGGCTTGCGATCCTAAAGACAATGCTGCAAGGCTGCTTTGTGTCATAAAGGTAGTTTCGAACAAAAAACTATTAAATTTAAAATTATACTAGTACAATTAAAATTTATAAAAATTTAATGAAGAAATTCAAAACTTTCTAGCACTAAAAAATTGTTCTGCCTACGCGCATTGTACCTGAGAGAGAAAGAGTGTTCTGGCGACAAATTTGAGTAAGAAAATTGTTGGATATTATTCAGCATTGACTGTTCTTCAATGTTTAAGAATAAAATTATACTGGCCCAGTTTACAGATAAAAATATATCCAGAAACACCCCAAATATTTTTTTTTTGGGCATTGCTTGATCTCGGTCTAATTATGTGTAATGAAAATACTGCAAACACGTTTTTTAACACGCACATATTAGCTTCACCAGCATGTATGTATGTATGTATGTTTGTTTGTAAACTTATCAAGAATCGGTGACAATAAAAAAATTCGATAAGTTTATGTTATGGAGGTTATATTGAATTTATCAGCACAGGCAGCAGGCTGTAAATTAACTCGAATTTGTCGTACAGGGCGTATGAGTAACCTGATCGGATACAAAACGATTTAAGCGCTCATACTCCTGCTCTTAGTGTCCTACATTATTTAATAATATCAAATTTGCTACAACTAATTGCAACGAAAACATAAAAAGAAAGCAAAATTAATAAATATAGTTTAAAACAAAATGGCCATACATTATATTATTTTCAGTTTATACTCGTATTAAGAATTTTTTTTTTCATGATTACTTTGATGTGCTTTAAAAGCGTGTTTTCTAGTATTTTCAAACAATATTTATTTATAGCTGACCTTTACCATTGTAGAAAGCTGCTTCAAGGAAGGCTTTCCAAATATTTTGTTTTGGGTTAGAACACACTTAAAATAGTAAAAAAATATCATACGAAATATTTTTATGTTTTTACAAACTTAATTTCTTTTGATTGTTCAACTATTTGTTGGAATTTGGATCAGAAAATATTGTTTACTTTAACGAACGTCAAATTTTCCAAAGTCACAGTTTGAACAAAAAATAAAAACGCCAGCTGATAGTCGTTTTCAAACACTTTTCGTATTATCCTCATATACTCGTACTTATTATATTTAATAGTTATTCATAGGAATGTATGTCTAACATCTCTTACATTCTTATATATAATCGCATATACATACATCTGTATTTCCATAAAAATATCATAAAAACATTGGCTCAAATATGTACGAGTATCACAATGTCATCTCAAACATACTCCTAGCGTATAAAATGTCGACCCTGAAAAAAGGTTAAGCAATAAAATGTACTATAATATTAAATATTTATTATGGAGAAAATAAGAGCCAATGTATTGACATGCATTTCAAAATATTCCTGCTGTGTAACGAAATGTTGATTATGACTGTGGATATTCAGTTTATCTCACAGGAAGTGCAGAGCTTAAAGAGAATAACTCGGTTAACACTGAGCGCACACACGGAATTTTATAGCAAAGCAAATAAGCATAAAACGTCTATGTATGTATGTCGGAAAAGCGATAGGAGCACGATGGAACATTTAGGCTGGAGGTTGAAAAGCCCGCTGTGACATCGCTGGCGTAAGCCACGCATTCCTTCCTATTCCATAAAATAATTTAACCATCCTTTACGTTTCATGTAGAGTAGAAAGTTAGGAATGCTTGCCGAGTTCAAGTCGGCTAAGCAATCCAAAAAGTAATTTTGAAGAATTCGGTGCGCGTCTTGGCTAGGCTGGGGGCAGTAGCAGAAATAATGCTCCTGAAAAGCGATACTTCGTTATCTATGACGATAACTACATAGTTGATACCTTTGTGTATTTGTTCACTAAATTATATTATTAAAAATGTAAGTATTTTTATTCGTCTACATATCATTTAGCATTGTTCAACTATCTACTAACTATTTTTAATACCATCAAAGCTTGGATATTCGTAGGCCTGAATGTTAACAAAAAATATTTTTGATATATGTACATGTGTATTTTGAATTTTTGTAAACACTGTGGATGTCTCTTTAAAAGTAATAACAAACTACGCCTTTTACAGTAGACGAGTGAAAAATACTAAAATGCATGTTTTTACTTACATTCAGTTTGCTTTTCGACTTGCATTGTTTTGCAATCGACAACTCAAGAGGATAATCGAAAATTCTGTTTTTCCAAGATAAATTAAAACATGTAATTTTTCACCATTAATAAAATATATGTACATTCATACATATGTGCATACGAGTATATGTGTGCGTCCACGTGAAAAGGGCCCACTTCGGCGGTATTGGAGTTATGCATAAAGGCGTCTTCCTGGTTGCTTTCCGAACATTTTGAGACCATCCTAACTTAAGAATTGAGGGAAATATAGAACTTTGAAGGTGAATATCAGAAAAATGAGTAATTGAGAAAAATCAATTTGAAGTTGAAAGTTCGATTTTTTTCATTTCTACTCGAACGTAAAATGGGTATTCGTTTGAATCGAACAGGAAAATAGTCAGCATGAGAAAAAATACTATAAGATCATTTTTCAATCATTATTATATGTGAAACAACTAGTTAACATCAACTCGACAAAGTAATATTTGCTTTTTCAACTAATTCAACCGTTGATCACAGAAAATTATGAATGCGTTAACGTTTGACCAATGAATCAGAAAGATGGGGAAGTAAAAAAATTGAAATGGACTCAACAGTGAATATTTTATTATAATTACAGATGAAACCAAGACAACAAATTAGCAGTAATTCATTCATTACAGTCATCGACGGTAATCAATCTACAGATTTTATCACATCTCATCGCGTTTGCGCTTTGGTGGTATACCATTCCGTACTAAATTTCGGTGGCCTTCTTCATCACAGAATCCACAACCTGGTCTTTTTATTTCTTTTCTTTTCTTTCAAACAAAGTCCATAGAACACAGAAATGCTTCATATTTCTCCAATGCGACAAAGTGGACCCTTTTTTTTTAAATAAAATTAATTACTTCTATTATACCTAGGAAGCTAAATTTGGTGTCATTCGACGCGTAAATGTATATAGTTTCATAATAAACCATAATAAAAAATTACGAAATTCGATCCATGTATCGAAAAATCTATATATCTCGGAAATTAGATGCGACAAAGGGGGCCCTTTTCACGTGGACGCACACATATAGTGTTAAAAAGCCCTAAGTATTTCATGAATATATTGTTTCGTGATTTGCTTTCTGAGTTGAATATTTAACAACATTTTTCCTGTTCTAAATCTACTTGTAAAGTGTCAATATTCATTTTAATTCACTATTTTTTCAACAGAATTAAAAATGTATATTACGAAAACCCTGCTTAAGCTTTAGAGAGTAAAATTTAAGTATACGTATCATAGTTTCCTAAAAATAGTGAAACTTATTTGCGACTTAAAATATATTAGTTCTCTGGCGGCTTAACATAAAATTTTTTTAACTCTCCAGTATGTTATTTTTTTGTTGGGTTCTTATGTGCACAGGGGAGGATTCGAGGGGGGACGGTTGATTATTTTTAGTATAAATAATGAATAGTGCATACTTTTTTTTGTTCCTCCCGAGGCATAAATGGTACATTATTGAACGAATTCTTCACAGGTTTTAAGCCAAGTACGTGTTTGCAGGAGAAAGCAAATCCGAGACCTGCAATTTAATTAGGCCGTTAATGTGAGTTCAAAGTCGCCAAATTGGATAAAGTAACATAAAACGTCTCCCGCATGTCACAGAACTCGTAGGACCTTTTCACGTTCATGTTTTTCCTTTGTTACGTAAGTGAACCATTCTCTCAGAGTGTTTAGCAGTTAAACTTGCAAAGAGCTTGCTGTAGAAACCTTAACCTCGATTTCAAAGTCCAAGCAGCTGCAACGAAAAGCTATATCAGCTATACATGTCAAATATACATAAATTTTTATGGAGATACTGCACACCCAAACCAATTACAGTAGAACGAAATTTTAAAAATACGAAAATTTTCATATGATTATAAGAAAAGGTAGCTGCCACAACAAACTTCATTTGTCTCACCAAAAGCGTCTATATCATTTTCATTCGCCCCCCCTTAAACACGGTTTGGATCCGCCCTGTATGTGCATACATATGTATGTATGTATGTATGTACCAGTATGTACAAAAGTAAAAGTATGTTTATAACAGCCTTTGAAATTCGTTTGACTGTTGTGAATAGAGTTTTAAGAAAAGTGCTTACGCTTATTAAATTTTATGATATGTATTTCCTTTAAATTTGTTTAGTTCATTTAGTCGAATGAGCTTTTTAGAGACATTAATCTTTTAGCTTTATTATTTCGTTCAATTATGCTGAGTTTAACTAAGTAGTTAAATGATTTGTGAATACCTCATCATTGGTTTGTTACGTAAAAGTAGTTATAGTCAAGATAATGTCGACATTTAAATTAGAAGCAATTTTTTTGAGAGATATAATCAAATATATTATTTTGAATATAACAAAGCACCTATGACATTTAAAAGCAATTTTAATTCGTTTTATGGTATGTTTTCAAAGTCTAAACTACTGCTAAATGGAAAGCATATACCATTATGATGCCCTGGAGGGATAGAAAAAAATCATTAGGCACACTGCCCAAAGGTCAGAAAATCCAATGCATATATTCGTACATTTAACATCGTATTACTACTTATGAAAAAGCATTTTACACGTTTCATTCAAATTTTTTTCAATAAGCGATGGTCAAAGATGAAAAAATCGGATATTGTTGAGGATTTAAGCTCTCTCTCGGAGGTTTGCCGTTGCCTGCCGAGGTGTGACCGCTATTGGAAAAAAACTTTTAGTATGATTAAGATTTTACTTGCCCTGGCTGAGATTCGAACCCCGAACTGAGCGGCATGACGAGTTATAGCACGCACCGCTACCCAGTCGACCACAGCAGGGGGTTTGATTACAATCCTGCATTTATTAATCAAGGAAAAATGCATAACATCTAAAAAATATAATGTGTACAAAAAAAGCTTTTGCAAATTTAGAAAGTGATGATGCATTTAACCTTACCTTGTTGAATCCACTGAAATATGGTAAGGTAGAGCAAGGCAGTTTATACGTATTCAAGTCAATTGAGAGAGATCAGCTTAAGTTCGAATTTGTTTAGTTCAGTTTAAAAATTTAAAACTTCATATTTAAAAGAATATAGAAATGATTCCGAAGATGAAGCTGACGAATAAGAGAAAGTTGCCGATACAAATTCAAAAAAATATCAATTCAATTGCGTGAACAACTATTGTTGTAATTACTATTATTATTATTATCATTATTATCCACATTAAAATTATTATTATTATTTTTATCATTATCCATTACTGAACTTCTATTTGCTTATGAATAAAAAAAAAGTTACCAATCACAATTTTAACAATTTTGATATTATCATTAACATTTTATAATAATAATTATTTATTTAAAGATCTATTTTCCACACCCATTACTATAACACAGTAAGTAACGTTTCTTTTATTGTTCATTTACATGCAAATATTGTATGATACTTTAAAAAGTAAGGTGATTACAACACGTATACTTTCATATACTAGAATTGAGGGTGAGTTTTTTACGTCTGCCGGGATGTTGCTACCGACGAAAAAGTCTGGCGTTTGAAATGTAATCTTTTAATTATATTACAAAAACATAAACAAAATTCAGATTTGTTAAAATAGTTTTAAATTTTTTTTTTTGAATTTTCAAAAACTTCTGCGGCGAAATTACAACCAATCGTTTGCGATTGGATTCTTCAATGCAATTATTTTATTCGATAATATATTCCAACGGTAGATTTAAAAAAAAACTTTTCAACTTGATTTGATTTTTATATCAAACTTACTTGAGTGACCTCCGCTGAGCTTAGTGACTCTCCATCTTATGTATGGACAGTAAAAGAAAGACACAGAAGGATTTTTCATCTTTGGTAAAATACATACAGTTTGCCGGCCACTGGCTCTTAGACTAATATGCATGCATGTATATACAGTTGTATTTTTAATAATCATATATGCCTGTACATATGTATGTATGTAAATGATACCCCATGTTGAGTTCACCTCAGCGTATCTTCCTTTAGTGCAGGTATTTGTGTTCAATAAATCTAATACACATTGATAAGCATTATTATACCATGAATTATAATATTATTAGTTATATTTAATCCAAATAAATTCTGTTTCAATCACAATTAAAATCCATAGGATATACCATCTATTACATATGTATGTATGTAAATATGCATAATCGTTTGCATGCAGATAATCTTACAAGCCGACCTATACATCACATCCAATATTTTAATAAATAATCTGTAAATGTGAAAACTAATAAATGCAATTAATTGAGACATGAATCGCATAATACGTTAAATCAATTCCAAACACAAATAAAATCTAATACATAAAGTGAATTATCTAAAAAATTTATGATGTCCAAAAGTAAACAAAAAAAAAAAATTGGTGATAATCAATTTTAAACAAACAAAATTGCAATCAAGAACGACTTAAAAAAAATTACGCTTTATATATACATATATACATTCGATGATATTATAAAGGAGGCAGAGAAAACACAATAACGTTTCGTCGTATTTGCCTTCAGTGTTGCCCCTGCGTTGTTTAGACCTTATAGTATCCGTCAAAAACTTAAAAATGCATCCAAATGTATCCATCTCAGAAAAAAGAGTATCTCGCCATTTAAAACTTTTTGAACAAGTTTCTACAGTATACATAACAATTTTGCATAACAATTTACTGAAATTATATTTTAAAGACAGTTTTTGTTCAATGTATCAATAATTTTCATTTAAACTTTCCGCTCAAAAAAGTGGCTGTATACGGAAATTCGACTGTAGTTATTTAATAAACTTAACATTTCCACAAGTAAAATAAAAACAATTCTGAAAGAATATATTAAAATTTGTTTTATTATCAAATAAATATTGCACTTAAATATAGGGTATTTTTTTAGACATGTGGTTTTTAAGAAGAAATATAAATGTGATTGTTGGCAACCCTGAGGCAAAGGATGGTGTACAGAGACAGTGTAAAACGAGAGGAGTGAGCGAACAGCCGTGAAGTGAAAAGTCGACAGATTGCTAAGTTTAATTTTCCTTTTTTACCTATGTTTAAATTACATAAAAACTGAAATCTATTCATCTATTTATCATTAAATGTTAATAAACTATTAAATATACTTAAATAAAACACTTAAACTAATGTTAAACGTAATTAACATTTTCACATAAATAGCATATAATTTAATGCTATGACCAAGAATTTAGCTTTATTATAAAGATAGGGGTTTGCCATAATGTTTTAAAAATGATTTCGGCTCGGCTCGAATAAAATCTAGCCGAGAGGCCCAATTTGTGACCATGCGCCGAATATTCTCTTCCAAGGCGTCTTGGAATGGCAAACCAAACTGAGTATAAGTCAAGTAACAAATGTCAAAAAGACCAACTCCGAAAAAAGTATTACCTCATTGAAAACCACACGTCAAATAAAAGCAATAAAAAATATTATAAGTATTTCAGTAAGTATTTTTGGTTATTTAAATAAACCTGAAAAATACCGTAGTTATACTTAGAATACTTGCCCGACATTTTTTCATTCGCCCGGCTACAATTTGCTATTCCGCCTGTTGGGAAGCGTGACTGCGATTTTTCGCTGAAGATGGATACTAAAAAGGTGTAGGTAACAGTTTTGAAGTTAGGCTAGCGCAATCGTCTTTTTGTCAGATTATGCTGGAAGACATAGCACTTGTTTTCATTGCAGGCCCCAAACTATGCAGCTTCATCCTTATCTGTTTTCATAACTCAGCTACATTTTTCTTGTTTTCTTTGACAAATCCTCTTGCAATATTCGGCTTTTCCTGCTTTCTACCTAATATTTTACCTCTTTGCACTTTGTTTACTGTTTTGTTCCTGGAATAGGCGATATTATGTAACAATTTTTAATTAAATTACTTACATTTTGAATCCGCGAAGTTTTCCACCTCTCAAAAAATAGTGAACAATTTCAACTAATCCGCCAACTATTTCCGCCCGAAATAAGTGTTGCCGATAAGGAGAAATACTGTTCGAAAGCGGAAAATTTCCGACCGAAATTTATGATAAGCGAACAGTGAAAAGTGAACTATTTCGGGCGAAAACGAAAATCACGGCATTTTCGGGTGACAAGATATCATCTATTTTTGAAATAAGTTAATAATAATTATAAATAATAACTAATTATATTTAAATAAATGTTATAGGAATATTGATTTTAATTTATATACAAATGTATCCAAATTTGTACTAAGCCAAAATAAGAAGTATCCCGTAATATTTAATGCTAAGATGGATACATTTGTATTCAAACGGCAACACTGTTTGCCTAGTTTAACACCTGGTGACGCCAGCATCAGAAAGTAACCAACGTGCGTGGCATTGTTGGTTCGACTCCCGCGGAAGTCTAGAACAAATTTCTCCTGCTTTAAGTATTGTTGTTTTTCCTTATAATTTTTCCCAAAAACCAATCGGCCTTAAAGCTCATAAACAATTGAAAAGTAAACAAACCTTTATTTACAAATTCTAGAAATGATATGAACCTCGCATAAAAATAAATAAAATATAGTACAGGTGAAGTATGGAGTTTTCAGTTTCATTAAAAATTCAGAGAATCAGCCGTTTCAGTAATAAGTACCAGATATCGCCAGAACCTTGAGGCGAGTCTTAACTCTTGGCTTTGTAATATTTCTTGATAATTATTCTAACTAAAATGCCATACTTTTGTTAAAAATGTATTAGTTTTTGTTTTAAATATGCGTGATTCTTCCCGAAAAGTAACCGATTCAGGATTTGCGTTGTGGTTTTTCTTTTGATTGAAAGTTTTTAAAATTACGTCTTATTAAAAAAAATTTGCAGTTAAACTGGACAGAAGGGTTAAAGATAACCTAAGACCACTCTTGAAGAAAACAATTATTTTGAAATAGTTTATATAATAACAAATTGAGGCATCTTCAAATGTGTTAAATGTCGTTAAGTGTTGTATATATGTAGAAGCAGTGCTTCGTAATAGTCTATAATTATGTTTAATTTCTACAACTTTTTCAATGGAAAATAATGGAGACTTGTACACGTTTTATCATTTAACATATATTTTGGTATAGTAATAAATATGCCTAAAGTCTTGTTATTGCTTCTTACATAAAGAAATTGTATGACCTAAACAATTTACGATGTTTAACAAATTTAGCGAAAACACTAAATACATATGAATGGTTAAATTGTTAGAATTATTAACACATTTACAGCTCTCTTAAACTTATTGTAAATATTCAAATTGCTTATAAAAAAAAATGTTTTCTTCTTATAAAATTAACTTTTCCTACAGTAAAACACACTGCCCATTGTTCCAATTTTGTTAGATGGAATAAATTGAAAAAGAAAATACGAAAAGCACAAACCTAAAATCGAATATAACGAATCAAGTCAATATAAAAAATTACTTAAACATACATGAAATTAATTTACATGCTGGAAAAATATATTTACATGTGTCTATTTGATATAGAGCAAACATTTTGATTTACAAGAGCAAATTAATTCAGCACACAGAAAGTAAAAGTTGACCAAAAAACCGAGTCTCTGAGTCTTTGTATGTTCGCACGCACACGAACATGAATATAGTAGCGTACATGAAGATAAGAACAACAAGACATTTATTTACATTTACATTCGCTAAAACATTTATTCAGTTTTTCGTTTCCGTTACATGCAACGTGACAAGGTTCAATTCCAATACGATTTAACTTTTGTATTTTTTTTATCTGAATTTATTAAAAATCAATCATCAGCACAGTTTATTCTAACACAGCTGAAATACAAACTTATGTCGGCTACTCTATATGCTCAAATATGTGCTTTTCTGAATTGTGATTTGCCTGAAATATGCGTAAATTGAATTTATGTAAATGAAAATATTCTGCTATTGTGGGTGACCATTGTACGAGTACATACATTTACAGGCAAAATCCATACAATCAATGTGTAAACAATCTATGGAACACATGTGCGTTTTGTGCGTAATTAATAAGAAATGTAAATTCACCAACTAATTGTCTCTCAAATAAATGCGAATTTGCGTGAGTCAGCACGTAGAAGAAAAATCATTGTTCTTCGCCTTACCTTAGTTAATAAAAATTGTCAATATAAACTTGCGAGAGAAGTATAAAAATCTCCATCGTTTGAAAACGTGTAATGCAAAAGTACTCGTACAAGTATAACTATGGATTTATAAAATCAATTATATGAATGAACATGCATAGGTTTAAACGATTGTGAATAATACAAAACATACGCAACTATTACAAAAACTGGCTACTTTTATTTTTATTTGGAATAAAGTCGCAACACACTTGACGAAAAAAATTCCAACAAATCAACGGTAATTTCGCCACTTTACACTTTCACATTGTTAGACTAAACTAAGTTTATGTACGTTATATTGAATTTATCAGGACAAGCAGCCGACAGTAAATTAACTAGGACATTTGAGTAACCTGATCAATGCGAAACAATTCAAGCGCTCATGCTTTTACGCCAGAATTCATTTGTATCATCCTAAGTCTCAAAATGAGCTAGAGATTATTGCTTTTCCTTGCTTTCAAGTTTTGTTCTTTTGTTTTTATTTCAATTATTTTTTGTGACCTGCTCATCACCAGGTCACAATTTTGAGACTTTCAGCCGTGCTCCCAGTTTCACATTCCAATTCCACAATTTAATTTTAAAAAGTTCCTGTGAAAGTGAATTCGTGTGCTCCTAATTTTACAAATTTCTTCGCATATCAGGTCATCCCTGTCACGCATATTGGTTATTGTTGTGGCAATTCAAAAACAGCTGTTGTTGAAATTTCGGATTCACTATGAATGCTTTTTTGAGGAGTCATCAGCAAAACTCTTAAAAATACGCATATTTCAATGAATAACTAATACAGAAATGTCATAAATGGCTTCTACAAATATCAAAGAATATTTTAAAAATTATTCCAATCGAAAATAATTAAACATTCACACACTTTTTGTCATTAACTTTTCATTTCACATACAACCAAGCATTCGGATTCAATCCACAAAAATGTATGTGAATGTGAAATTGGGAGCACCAAACATCTAATTTCAATCCACAGAGAAATTTGTGAATGTGAAACTGGGAATAATGAAAAATAATTCTTAATATAAGCTGAAATTAATATAATGAACGAAAAATACTAATTTTTATTTATTATTGTTTGGCCATATAACTATTTATTTTAAATATTTTTAAGCTTTAAGGCCGATCGGTTTATTGGAAAATGATTAGGAAAAAAACAACAATGCTTAAAGCGTTTTCTCGTGTACAAAATTTCATTAAGAAATCTAATTTTTGCTCAAGTTATCGTGTCCACGGACTGATGAACAGTCAGGGCTAAACCGATTCCTCTCTTCATTCTGATCAATTTGGTATGTGAATGCCTATATTTATCTCGATTATTTTTGGCTGTTACAAACAACAATCAAGTATAAAAGAAAATATATCGAAATTCTTTTAAAATTACTTTTTACAACAATACAAAAATAAATAAATACGATTATAAGTACGTAAATCCCGTTTATTTAATTTTATACAAAATGTAACTATGTATTTAAAATTTCTGGGAAAACAATAATTTGTGTATTAATTTTTTTATTGTTTGCTAAGTTACCTTGTCTACTATGTTAAGAAATGTAAAATCTCAAATCAATTGGCCACGAGTAAATATTGTCTGCCTTCATAAAACTCAAAATTTATTGAAAGTTTGCGCCTATGACTTATGAATGAATAACTGAGTTTAATTCTTTGAAAATCAAATGATAAAGCAGCTCCTAAATATGTTAAGTTATCTTCGAAATCATGTTTATACCCTTTTAAATAGCGACCATTTGTTTTTACTGTTTCTTGTATTTCCCTGATCGCCATGTTAACATTATGAATAAACAAAATGCAACCTTCACAAATAAACTTTGACATCTTATATCTTATGCGTGCCCAGAATATTACTGGAATATTGGTACAAACGAAAACATTTTGTTAACAAGTGGTAAACCTTTCCACACACCTCCGCAACTGATTCACTAACTCACAACACTCAGCCATTTTCGGCGCATTAAGCATACAAATTTTATTATTCGTCTATTTCGCCGTTCTTGTGTTAAACCATGGTGTTTATACGATATTTAGTTTCTAATCATACGGTTAATGTAAAGCTTCAATTTCGCAATTTTATTTTATTGTTATTATTTTAACATTTAAACTATTTGTAACGCCATGTATTTTCTTCAGCTTCTTGCTACAAAAGTGAATTCACTGCCCCTATTACATTCAACTAGGTTTGATTTTAATATAAATTACAAAAGTAACTCAGATTCTTGTTGGGTCTACTACCGATCCTGCAAACTATCCAGCGCTCAATCCCTGAATGTGAAACAGGGAGCACGACTGTCAACCTAATAATTGTCAAAAAAGTCAAATCGAAATGCCACGCAACCCAAGTCTTGAAATTTGGGTTAGCTTTTTACCCACGGTGTTCAGTTTAGGTTGGTCCCATACAAATTAAATGTGCATGAGAGATGTTTGCTAGTAGATTTGTGGCGTGAGCGAATATTAGGTTTGCCTTTAGTAAGAACCCAGCTGTTAGACCATGTAGGGGAATTGCCTGTTTCTAAGGTTTTGTAAATCTTTGTTAATTAGTTTAGATAGCTCATTTTGATTAAAAAAAAAAAATAAAATATTGAGGTTAATTTTTCAATAATTTTATTAATATTTTGTTTAAGTTTTTAAGTTTTTTATTAAGAATTCATTTTAATTTTTTTTGTTTTGCCATTTGCACTTTCTTGTGTGCCTTTTTGCATAATTTGTCCTTTATATGTAACTTAAATATGTTTTCACTCTCTTCTTACGTGCTTGTTATAGCCCAATTTGCATTAGCCTACAATATTTACATTGTATGCAGGTATGTAAAGTTAATGTATATAAACACATATTTAAAACAAACAAACAAATTATCGACATATTCGTACTATATATGCCGATATTCATTAGATCAGGTGCAATGCGTATTCTGTTAAACTTCGCTCAGTCCTGTTAACTACGCGCGCTCAATTTTTTCATCTGTTTAGTCGCTACTCCCCATTGTATAATTTCAATCTATAAGAAGTAAAGAAGGCGCACGCTTTTAGCTAAATTTTTAAATCAACTTTGTACAATCTAACATGTGTGCCAAGTTTAGACGAGATCGATAAAGTAGTTCCATACATATACATACGATCTCATATAGTCGGATTTCTGGCTGATATATTACAACACCTCATACTTAACTCAGGATATTTCCCTTCAACATTTATTGAAATGTCCGATTTATAGCGTTTTCAAAAATTACCGTTATATGACAGGTGGGCGTGGTTATCGTCAGATTTTGATAAATATCGCTTAAGTAGGCATAGTGTAATACATATACCAAATTTGAACCAAATCGGCTGGCTGATTCCAGAGATATACATATGAACTCATAAGTGGGCGGGGCCATGCCCCTGTAAAAAAATTTTGATTCAGTCGGATTTACTGCTGGAATACAACAGCATATACAAAATTTAAGCAAATTAGCTTTAACAGCTACTGAAATATAGCAATTTTTGCATTTTCGACAATTGGCTTTATATGGGATGTGGGCGTGGTTACTGTTCGATTTTGCCCATTTTCAATACCAACCTGCTCTGGGTCAAAGACAATCTACCTACCAAGTTTCATTGAGATATCTCAATTTTTTACTCAAGTTATCGTCTGCTCGGACGGACGGACGGACAGACAGATATCGCTAAATCGACTTCTCTTTTCATTCTGAGCATTTTGGTATATATGTTACAAGCAACCGTTATGTGAACAAAGTTATAATACCCTTGTACCCAAGTGCGCGGGTATAAAAATATGCCTAAATATAATCAGGTCGACTCAATTTTTTTAGCGTTTTAAAAAATGCCTCTCTTTTTCTCCTATCTATATTGCAAATAGGGGCAAAAATGTACCACAATTTTTATGTATCATTATATATTGATCACTTTACTGGATAAATGAAAACAGACAGTATAGAAATCTAGGAATATAAAATTAATCGGGCCTATTCTCTCTTTAGACCGCGAAATATTTAAAACTAAAGTGTCTTAATCGAAATTTCATTAAAATTTAGTTTTAGAAGACGATAAAAGGGTAAAAGTGTAATTTTTCTCTATCATTAACTTAATCATTTACATGTAGGAGATCTCTTTGAAATTAAGTACAAATGCTAGAACATTGGATATTTTTGATCGATACATTTTGACCATCCCACCTCCAAGAAGAATATTGAATATTTATTTAATAGTTATTGGCTCCACGTAGTTACATTTCTTCCTCTATTTTCTTGATAAACAATTTATGTATATTTCGAAACTGCATTGCAATAACCAATTCAATACGAATACGGTATGTCTCTTTGCACATACAATAGTTGCAACGACATACTCAAAAGTTTATTTTGCTATGTGCAACAATTGCATCTGAAATGTGGCGGCCAAATAGTTTTTAAGTGATTTCTAGCAAAAGATTTCCTCGCAAGAAACTCAAAATATTCAAAACAAAAAATACACGTAACTACAGAGAACAATAAACATACATATATCTATGTTCAATTGCAATACACGAATATTTGTTTGCCAACGAGCTGAAAACGAGAGAAAGTAATGTCGGCAGCAGCACTTGACAGCAATGCAAAACTTAGAGCTCCAGCTAAAGTTTGACTGTCATGAGGAGAGTGAGATTTAAAATCAGCAACCGTTAAAGGGTACGACAAAACTGTGCAATAAATTATATTTGAGAACAACTACTCGTAACTAAGGAACCATCATATTGATATTTTTGACTTTACCTCAACTAAACGTTAAAAATAAGCCAAATATGACATGTATAGTTTTTTTTATAGGGTTTTAACACCAAACCTAGTCTAATCTGCGTGGGATATTTATGCACAATTCAGAACGCTGTAGCATCAACCCTGAATAAACTTATTTTTTGGCTGCAGTATATTAAGATTTTTGGAAAAGGATTTCAAACTTGCATTAAAATATTATCTCTAAAAATATATGTTTATTTTGATAATAAGGCTTTGAAATTTATATTTTGAAAATTTATTTTAACAAGCTATTGAAGTTTCGTTAAATATTGGGCCTTGGAGCTTTTTAAAATAAATTTTCAAAATATAAAAATATATAATTTGAATAAATGGTTATCAAAATGAAAATGCCGCCAGAATATATATACTAGGTACATAAAGATACTTTTCACAAACATTTTCCTAAAAAATGTGGGAATTTTCTTTTGAAAGCTGTTGAAGGACAATAACATCAAAAAAGTTATTTACATTTGATTTCAATGAAAAAAGTAATATTGTATATACACTTTTCTTTAGAAAAGCTTGCAAATATAAAAATTTTTAAAATATGCATTTCTAGAAGAAAATTTGCAATAAAACTTCGTCCTTATAGTTAAAAAAGATTTAAATATTTTCTATTCTCAAGAATGTTTTCTTTCATTGCTTTATATTTTAATTACCGAAGTACTATTTCTTGCAAAAACCAAGCCATACCTTTAGAAACTAGACGGTTAGTTTCGCAATTGAATGCTTTCTTACAGGAAAGTAGGCTAACCTAAAAAAAAGCAACTCTATTGTTTTTCTTGCTTTGGCGACTTTTGCCCTGGTTCAAAAAGAAGCTGGTACTCCGCATAATAAAGGTTGCCAGTAAAAGTTCTTGTTTAAAATAAATAAAGAAATCCATAATAGATCAAGTGATTGAAATACCGGCTGTAGGCATATTTTTTGATGAGAAGATTATTCAGCTTTAGAGTTTTATAAAAGTATACACGTGTGGACATATCGAAATATGTAAATACAGATGTATGTATATAAAATTCAAGTGCGCAGGAAAAAAAGATGATATTTTAGTTGGCGTCTTTGATCGAGTGAGTTCCAACCAGGTTGTACCATTTAAAATTAAAGTTATATTTTTCCAATAGCATGAACGTAACTTTTTTTTTAAATTTTATTTACATTTTATATTTTTATAAATGGAAAGTGACACTTGAAAAACTGCAGTGGATATTAAAAAGACATAAGCAAGTGTGAATGGAAATGTGTGCTACTCTAGACATGTTTAGCTGCAGCAACTTTTTAAGTAACTTTTTTATTAGTTGCCATTTCAATTTAAGTACATGTTTCCACATATGTTCATATGTAAGAGTACGTATAAAAAAAGCATACTAAAGGAGCAAGTTTTTCGCTTTTAAGAATATAGCAAGGCAAGTTTATTTAAAGTTTAAGGATGGAAAAACCTGTAGAAAGGGGAAAAAAATTTGTTTAAACATAAAATTGTTTAAATATATAAACTACGCCGGAACTTAATGGAATCCGTCTGAACACAAAGAGGGAGGCCAAGTTCCTTGGCGTAACATTGGACATGAAGCTTAGCTGGAGGAATAATATGATCCAGCGATACCAGAAGGCTTCTGTGGCCCTATACTCTTGTAAAAGGGCCATTGGGAAGAGATGGGGTCTGAATCCAAGCGTTTGCCGCTGGATTTACACAGCAGTGGTTAGGCCGATTCTCCTCTACGGAGCAATCGTTTGGTGGCCTGCACTAAGCAGAGCTGCTAATCTCAATTTACTTAGCAAGGTGCAGAGAGCGGTTATGATCTGCATTAGTGGAGCGTTGCGAACAACACCAAGCGCCGCCTTGAATGTCTTTCTCGACCTTTTACCCTTAGACTTAGTGGGTCAGCAAATGGCGGCTCTTGCCGCGCTTCGGTTAAGGGAGACAGGTCAATGGGAGTCTAGCTTGCGTGGGCACTCAAGCATACTGAACAAATATAGAATGCTTCCGGGATAAACAGACCGTTGTGTTGATACTGCGGTCCCGGACAGGAATTTCGCGATGGTAATCCCAGATAGGGATGCGTGGTCGAGAGATTTCTACACTCCACCTGAAGTCTCACGATCTTCACAGATGGTTCGAAATTGAATGGCAGAGTGGGAGGAGGGGTCTACTCGCAGGACCTATCTCTGAACTGTTCTTTTCGGCTGCCGGATCACTGTAGTGTTTTTCAGGCTGAGATTCTAGCCATAAAGGAGGCTATAGACCTGTTACAGACCGCTTTGAAAGGCAATGATATCTTTATATTTAGTGATAGCCAAGCGGCAATCAGAGCTGTGAGCGCAGCTATAATTAGATCAAAAAGTGTACTGGATTGCAGCCGATCTCTGCAGGAGATGGCCAAGCAGAACAGACTCAAACTCATTTGGGTTCCTGGCCACAGGGACATCGAGGGTAACTGCATTGCGGATGAACTTGTGAGGGAAGGAACAACCAAGCAGATTCTTCCCAGTAAAGAACGCATTGGTATGCCCTTTGGCACTTGCAAGCTGCTCTTAAAAGAATCTACTTATGCTCGTGCGAGCGACAAATGGACACATATCACAACCTGTAGGATCTCAAGGCTGACTTGGCCTAGATGGGACCGAAAGCGGTCGCGTAGTCTTTATACCTTAAAACGGGACGATATTTCCCAAGTAATTGGCGCTTTATCAGGGCACTGCCTCATAGGCAACCATGCTGGTCGTCTTGGAGTACCCTTCTTTAGATGCTGTAGAAGCTGCAAAAATTATGAGGAGGAAGAAACGGTCCTGCATCTTCTCTGTATCTGTCCAGCTCTAGCCAGAAGCAGGCTACGGTTTCTAGGGGCACCTGTTTTTAGGAACCTTGGAGAATTAGGTGAAATAGACCCAAGATGCTTGACGAGCTTCGTCAAGAATTCTAAATGGTTCAGCAAGAGGGAGTGAGCGTTAAGCTTGTGGTATCACAACGGGCCTCTACTAATGGCCTAAGTGAGTCGCTGGATTAGCGGTGACAGCCACTTATACCTACCTACCTAATACTACCAGTACAGGAAAAAGTATTAGCCGGAAAGACAATGAGAAAAGCGCCTTTAATACTGCTTGCTATTAAATGCAACAGAAAGTTAGGTTCAATAAAAATACATATATCGAAAATGCTTTACAGTTGTCTAAAATATCGATTAAAAACGTAAGCGCAGGTGTCTCACAAGGTTCCTTGTTCAGACCTATGTTGTACAACATCTTCCTAACATATTTTCCAGATCCACCTACGCACACTAATCCAACTTCTTGTGTAATAACAATAATATTTTGGCGCTTACACTATATAACTCAGTATTTGGCCGAGCTTCATTTTCCATATGGGGTGTGCGTCTTTATTTTATACCACAAATGGAGGGACCTACAGTTTTGTGCCGATTCCGAACGGCAGATGTATTTAATGAGAAGCTTTTTCATGGCAGAAATACCCTCGGAGGTTTGCCATTGCCTGTCCGCTATTAGAAAAAACTTTTTCTATGATTCAGATTTTGTTCGCATTGACTGAGATTCGAACCTCGGACTCAGCGGCATATCGAGTTAAAGCACGCACCGCTACCAACTCGACCACAGCGGCCACTTCTTGTGATATACAGGTTCTTATATTTATATGCAAATTATATTTTAGGTAAAAAGAATGTTAATACATATCTAAATTACTGAAATTAATACCTTCATACACGGAAATTAAAAGTAAAGACCTGTAAATGCGAATGCCCTTTTATTAAATAAGTTTGGGAAAATCGTTTTCCAAATGCTCGAAAATTTTTCCCTGCAATTAAAATAAATGGAGAAATTAAAAATGCTATAGATCACCTGAAATATTTGGGAGTAGTTTTGCATGATAGATTTTCTTTCAAAAAAGCATTTTTACTATGGCCTAGTAAAAGCAAGAAAAAGTTATTTGGCTATGTAAACTAAAAACGCTAAAACGCTCATTAGATTTGGTTCAACATCTTCTCAAGCCAAATGGAAAGCTAAGCATATTCCTGAGGCATTAATCGAAAGCTGCATTACGGAGATAGTTTCATAAAAATTTTTTCGAATCAATATTTTTTACAAGAATACAAAATCTCACGGACTTACTCTTTCCTAATCAACACATTTGAACGCTTCAGTTATACATAGAATGGCTAACGAGCTAATAAAAACTTGCTTAACGAAAAAAAAAAAAATAATACTACCACTCACAGAAAAGTATTATACACCTTTGTTTATATATCACAACAACAATTAGTCTACTACCATAGGCGCAATAAAATCTTGTATACAATACTGAAAAATTTGCAGCCAACACATTTTTAGTGGATAAAAAATTACTTATGTACATACATTTATTTTTAAGGCCAGTTCAAAATTTTTATTTTTTAGCAATTTTTTGTAAAACATTAATTTTAAATTTTGCACAAAAATTAGTCTCCTAATGTTATGTTATTGTATGTTCACAAATATAACAGATACAAATTTTAAACTGCTCGCTAAATACTAAAGTATGTTAGTATAATATAATTAACTCTCATTTTAATAAAGCTTTGAAAAACTTATGAGATTTTTGGAAAATAAAGTAACTTAAATAACTGAAAATAACATTTACATTTACTTACTTATGTACTTTATGTTTTTATATTCATACAAAAGTTTTTTGAAAGAACTAAGAATTTAACCCTAAACAACCCAGTATGCCTTTGTAACGTAACTGACCAGTAGTGTCCAGCGGACACACTATTTAATTCTAAGGCATTTGAAAGAATACAAAGACATTTTGAATGCAAAAAACTTATTAAACAGTAAAATGCACTTAACTTTATTAACTTTTATGTTGTTATATTTTATTCCATTACATATTAATTTCTTTACATATATTACAAAGAATTGTTTTTATAGAATGTTCAGAACAGACGTTCAGATTACATTTATCACAGCACTGTTTAGAAGTTCTGGATATTTTCGAAGGGCAAATGTGACAACGCTTCTTTCTTTTTGCGACAGGTTCAAATGATTGCTTAGATGATGATCCTTGATCTGCTCGTACCACGTCTTTAATGGCTGCTAAATGATAACTTGACAATCCTTTCTTGTGCCGTCTCCGTATCTGAGAGGTCACTAATTCAGTTACGATTTCTCGTAAAAAAAGTTTCCTTTGTATATTCTTTTTCTGCTCGTTCCAATTAGGCTATAAATTTTTCCATATAATAAGCGATGCGATGCCAACAACGTCTATAACATTTTGAAAAAAGGCAACCGGCCATCTGTTTGTTTTACGTCGAACTGTATATTCATGAACCATCTGGTTAAGTGTATCAACACCTCCCTTGGTGGAATTGTAGTACAAATTTATTTCAGATTTGTTTTTATTACGCGAATCTATTTGTTTACTATGATGCATCGTAGACAAGAGAATAACAGCACGGTTCTTTTTCGGTACGTAAGATACCAATGTCATATTTTTAGAGAAACCAAACAGATTAGATTCGACGTCACGGCTTCTATTGGGTTGAAAAGCTGGAGGTATACAACGCTTATTTTTTCTTATTGTTCCAACTACTGTGAGACCATTTTGACCCAAGGATGTTGCAGCATTCAGGCTTGTAAAATAATTATCAAAAGTAACGTTTCTGTTAGTTCGGAAGTATGGTTCACATAGCTGATTGACTACGTTGAACGCCAAATTGTCCGCCCTATTTTGTCCTTCCTTTCCCAGGTATGGTATGCCAAATAGAGGGTAACTAGTTTTACTGTCGCAAATCCACCAAATTTTCATTCCATATTTGTCAGGTTTACTGGGCAGATATTGTTTGAATGAAACTCGTCCTCGAAAAGGTACGAGCTGCTCATCAATTGTAAGATTTTCTCCTGGTAAATACATTTTTTTTAAGTTTTGATTCACACACTCCCATAATTCTCTAATTGGAGCGAGTTTATCTCTTGACTTTCGGAGAGACCTAGTATTTTTATCATCAAACCTTAGGAATCGGAGCAAAGAAGCAAATCTGTTTTTTCCCATTGTAGCACGAAATATGGGACTTCCAAATATAGGGTCCCAGTTTTCTCTAAAATCCACACCACCCTGTTTATTAACACCTATAGTCAATAGTAGTCCTATAAATGCTTGCATTTCAATTTTGTCAGTTCTTTTCCATTGTTTTTGTGAAACTCTGTCCGCCTCAGCATTGGTGTGTTTCACTATAATTTCTAATACAGTATCGTTGAAAAAGAGATTAAAGCTGTCTTTTGGATCTATTATATTGCGCCCGGGAGGAAGAATCACCTGATGAAGAGCACCTGCAATTATGTTGTGCCGGGGAGTGCGACTTTGTTTTTCAGGTTCAGATTTCCAAATAGTTCCATCTTTGCCTTGATAAGTAGAAACTGCGACGAACTCCTGCAGTGGTATATCATCACTCTCACTCCATAATTGTTCATCTTCACATTCAGATGCTGACTCTGTTGCATTACTTTCACTTTCAGAACAACTGTCAGCTGCAAAATTCTCATCTTCGCTGTCGAATTCCTCACCGAACAAATTTTCATCGTCACTTTCTTCAAGAGCAAGTTGAATTTCGCCCGATGTAAGTTTCTTAGCCATTACTTAGACAAGAACGTATCAAATCAACGCACGAAACCAACTAGTAATAAAATGCACTGCAGTTAGCGCTCACAAATTAAAACCTTCAGTTATTTAAATTTCCAGAATTTAGAACCAAAGTTTGCAATACATTTTTTTTGTTGCTATCGATAATTGACCTATTATTTTGTTTGTGAAAAATAAATCTAAAAAGGGGAATCCCCATTTCTTTTATCTTATTCGCTATTCGTTGGTTTTCCGTCGGTTTCCTTTGGTTTTATTATTGCTCCGATTATCTTTCGAATTCAAATCAGAGTTGTATTTGCCTCCAAGCTGCCATATGGTGCAAAATAGATATGCATGAAGAACCCTCCTTCATTCTCAAATCATTCGAAATCTTACTGTGTCCATTAGACACATGTGGGTTGATCTGCTACAATTTTGGTATACTGTTTATCAATTTTAAACTATTCATGTGAAACCTGTTTTCATTAGACGTTTCGGTTCTTAAAACCTTGCGGATAAAATAGATAAAATTACTTTTGGCCGAAAATAAATACTTTAGCTTTTATATGAAAATAAAGTTAAAAGTGTGTCCGCCAGACACTTGTGGGTTGTTAAGGGTTAAGATATTTAAAATAAATTTGATTTGATTAGGAATGCCGGCAAATTTTTAATGTAAATTCCTTATGTCTCTAAAATTCGTCAACTGAACAAAAACAAATAAAATATCAAATGAAAGGGCGTTATTAACTAATTTCAAATAAAAAATACATGTTTACGAGATAAATCCAAAATTTTACCAAATAAAAATATTTTTTTTGGCAAGAACGGAGAAAATTTCCGTTTTCTATTGTAAAATTTATATCAGAATCGATATAAATGAAAAGTAAATATTTTTTTTATGATAATATAATTATTCGTTTTTATGAAGTGCATATAATACGTGCTTATGTGGACAAGAACTTTGTTTTCGTTACTTCTGTGAATGCGCTATAGAGAAACAATACTTTCCACAGTAGTCCGCCATCAATTCAGTATGCAGGGTAGCCCCAGCCTCAGGCACGTTACGTTCAATTATGCTGATTCTAGACATGAATGTGAAATTTTAAGATAAACATAAGTTTTTTATTGTAATTAAAAGATGATTACTGAAAACATGTACAGAAATAAAAGCTTTTATTATAACCAAGAACTAATTCAATAATTTTACAATGAATTATGTTTTTTATTATATTATATTAAAAATTGTCGTTTCCGAGAAATTTTCCTAGGGGAGGCTCACATTTTTTCAGGGGAGGCTCTGCCTCTTCTCGTCTCATTGACGCTACGGGCCTGTATGGCGACCTCATCGTCCCTTTAACTCTCTTCCATTGTAATAGGGTCTTGGGGAAACTGCTCTCTCCAAGTTTATCGGGGAATTGGTCAAGTTGATACGGAGAAAGTGTAATTCGATGAACGTATTTATTAAACCTAAATCGTTAAATCGTATATCGTTAACGATTTCGAAATATTTAAATTATATTTTTTTTACATTGTTAACTAACCTTTTGAGATGATTTTTGAGAACTTAGTTTATTTTTAACATTTTTTTTAAACGCAGTTCATTTAATGTGATGAGAAAAACTGTAATGTTGCCAGTGACAATCATACGTAAGACATTATTTGCAAAAGACAAGTTCTCCTATTTTACAAGTTCGTTACATACATATAATCATACATATAGTCACGCTTGCAATCAGTTGGAATAAATAAAATTTTATGGAAAATAACAGTGTAAGGTAGAGTAATTATTAAATAAAGGAGGCGACAACAATGTTTCAAAAAAATACTTGCACTGTGTTTTTCCTTAATACAAAAAATTCACAATGACTTATCAGTTACCACAAACGAAATAAAAAACGGAAGAACGGGAAAGTGATACATGCAACTGCCGGATGATTCGTTTCACCATTTAAGAGCAGCGCGTATTATGTTTTCACAGTCAGCAGGCTAACAAAAGAATTGACCCGACGGTTAAGTTTACGCGTCATATTCATAAGTTTTTAATATAAAGTAAGTATACCGCAATTATGAAGTGTATATACCGGGATTTTCAGTGAAAGTTGCGCAATTTGTACTTAAATTATTTTTCTAGAATTTCGTAGTCATCAATAAAATTAAAAAAATTCCGATTATGCTATTTTATACTCTGTTTAAACTTTAGTGGCAAAGTGTAAAAATAAAGAAGGATAAAATATCAAATAGTTTCACGTTTTTTTGCGGTTTAAAAGCTATTAATGTGTTATAAAAGTTTTCAAAAAAAAGTGATAAAAAATTTAAAAATTTTTGTGAGATGTTGCAAGACATCTCAATTTAATTACATTTTTTAGTAAATATTTTATAAGTTTTTGTTTTAGTATAAAATATGTACATATGTATATACATTTTCACAAAAAATTATTTCATAAAAAAGATGGTGAGACATTTACGTTGACAGTTAGTGTATGTATGCACACTTACTCGTATGTATGTACATATGTATGTACTAGGAATGTAAATTTTGGGCATTATGTTGATCCCAGGATTATCAAGATCTGAATACGAAATCAAGAGACAATCCCGGGATCCCGAGTTTCAAGAATTTTTGATTCGTAATTTTTAATTTTCCAAAAAATTTATAGAAGTATACAAAATAAAATGAATATAACAAATAATAACGATTTGTTGTATATAATGTATGCTATTATTCGTCTTTTCACTTAAACAGGAAATCAACTTAAAATTTGACACACGTACAAAATAATTTTTACTTCAAGCACAAATATACATATTTGGCAAATGCACCTACATAAAGTAAAATTATTTTAAATCTCCGTTTGAGACCAATATTATATATTAATATATAACCATTCAATAAAAAAAAGAAATTCATCAAGTAAAAATTAAATACATAACCCATTTCATTTGGACGAGGCAGAATTATTCCATATTTTGACCATAATTCCATCTTAAATTAAAGCCTTAGTTATGTTATCCTTCAACCTGGACCTAAATTTGTTGAATTTAAAATCAGAAGTGGATAAGCACTGCTGAGCCTGATCACTTGTTGGTTGGATTGTCGACAATAAGATTAATGCCTTTTTATCGCCTCATCACAAAAACTATCAATTTCCTTTATCAAGCCTTCTGATACATTTTATGCCTTTCGATTGTTGGACAATTCCGAGCTGCTCGTTATTGCTATTTATCTTCCAAGATTTTTGCCTTATCCATTTCAAGCACCTCGGCGTTAGTTTTATTAACATCGCTTTCATAGTGAGGTTCATTTTCTAATTGAGTGGGATATTCTCCAGCTTATTTATAAAGGCAAGAACAAAACAAAACCTTAAGGGAGTTAACAAGCTGCGTTATTTGTCGATTGTGAACTCTATAAAAGCTTTGTTTTACCCTTGAAAGGGGAATTTTTAAGAATGATACAAAATTTACAAAATAAATGGCTATTAAATTGACTGTTTTTTACAATTCCGGGAATAAACTTATCCCGGAATATTCGTGAGTTAAAAAAGGCCGGGATCCCGGGATTGACATGCCTAATATGTACATACGTGTATTTGTGTTGATATCTGTGATGTTCCTGAGAGTGAATATCCATATTAATATGTCTGCAGTAAAATTACTATAGGTCGTTTCACACCATTATTGTAATTTAAAATTGTTATTGTTAAGTTTACAGTTGGTTTAATTTGTGAAAAATTAGCCCTTTTGTTGTATGGTAGACTCTTGCGAGAAGAGTGAAGTGAAGACGAAAAACAGACAAAGAGAAAATACATAAAACTCAGAGTATGGCTTTAAATCGGACACACATACATATGCATTTATTAAATCTGCAATTTCATGTCTTTTTTAAATGCGTATGAGGGCATAAAAAATTGATAATTATTAAAAGGCAAGTGAGCTCTCGCTATTATTATTGCTACTTGCTTCAGTTTTTCAATGTTGCTCTTTTACATAAAACGGAGTATTTGAAACTTATAACTTGTCATTTTATTAAAATACAAGGCATGACCAAAATATTTTTAATCATAAAAATTAGTTGTACAGTCAAAAATAAAAGATTGGTCCGGATTGAGTGAAGTGTGGTAACAAAATAATTAAAAAGTAAGATAAAATATATACATACAGGATAATTGAATTAAATAATTAACAATTAATAATTAATAAAGTTTTTGAACGAAATAAAATTTAAAAGAGCAGCGGCTCCTTTTTTTAAACTCTAGTCGTCAAAAATACACGATATTTGTTTGTATACTTACTTTTTGAGAACTTTTGGGTAACTATATATATTTTAATGTCGTCCAAAAACGTTAAAAACTCGGCTGTTTAGGGACAAATTTGGTGTTAAACAGTGTATACAATTTTTATTAATTTATTAAATATTTATATTTATATATTTTATATAGATTAATCCATAAAACAGAAATAAATTTGTTGAGCTAATAAATTTTTCTTTAATCGTTCTCAGCAGAAATACTATCATGCATTTCGATACCGAAAAATTTAGACGGGATCGGAATGTATAAATCCTTTCTCCTCAATCTGTTGTTATTTTCTTTAGTTCTGTTATTTTTGGAGAATCAGAAACAGTACTTTAAAACCAGAAATAAATGCTCATTCCGATACCGACCAAATTTGTCGGAATTGATATGCAGATCAGGCCTCTATAACAAAAAGTTTCTTGGAGCATGGAGTTAAAATCAACTTTGAAAATCTGCAGATTTAAAATTTTACTCCGATAGTTTGTATATTAACATTTACCAATGTCTCAAATGTAAATTTTTAAATAAAAGTATATTTAGTTTTTATTTCTAAAATTTCTTTTTAATTTAAAGAATAACAATATGACGCTACGGAATAAATTAGGAGTGTATTCAAGAAAAGTGACGATGTGTAATTTCTATATTTAAATAATTTCAAAACTTGCTAGAAAACCAAAAAAAAACAAGCTTGCTTCATACTATTTACTTTGTTCTGGTAATTTTAAATTTTTTAATAAAATACCAAAAACATAACATAAGAAACAAAATAAAATTTATTAAAATATTTTTGAATTATGTAATTTTTTTATTGTTATTGGCAAATATATTATATATTCCTTTAAAAAAAATAAACCATTCATCATTTTTTTTTATGATTTCATCATGTGGGGTTTAAGGGGGAAGTGAGCTAGTGAAATGCGCATACAAAAGTTTTTTTATTTCATTAGATTTTATTCTCGGAGGCAAATATGCAATATCTACAGTTTGTAGCTCAATAGAGTACTGACATTGAACGGTGAAGAAAAGAGTTTAAAAGTAGGACTTTACAAAATAAATTTTTACTGCTCGAAATACTATGAAAATTCTAAAACAAAATACGAACAACGCGGCGTATACGTAACGCAATTACTTCTTTGGCTAGCATTTAAAATTAACTATTTTAATAAACCATATTTAAAAATCTACCTATTTCGGATATATATTTGATCCTAAATCAATATACTTGTACATAAAATTTTCTGAATATCCAAAAGCGTAGTTTAAAGCTTCACCACCAGCTGTTCAGATATTGAAGATTCTTAAGGAACCTACAGATTTTTACAACTTTTAATTTGCTAGTTAATCCCGTGTTGATCCAGATATATATATATAACTTAAGTGTTTTCCAAGTTGGACTTTTGTTGTGTATTATGTGTTATATATAAGTCGCATAACATTGGATGAGCTTTCAATTATGCTCCAAGAATACCCGAAAGAAAACGAAAGATTATTTAACTTTAAAATTAAAATTCAACGCTTAATTCCTCATTCTTCAGCATTATAGTGGTCGTTTAAAATTAAATTTTTTTCGTTTAAAATTAAATTTGTTTTCTTAATTAAAAACAACAAGTGCTTCGAGGCGATTTAACTAATGGAAGAGTACAGTGGTTTGGTCATAAAAGTTGTAGAACAGAAACAATTCCTCATTCAAATCTTAGATGATTATAGATTGATGAAATTTAGATATTAAAATTACATTTTTACTAATTTTGTTTTAAATTAAAAATACCAATTTGAAAATATTTCATTCCTTTATTTAATAGAAAAAAACATTTCGGAAAATTTTTGAATTTCAATTTTTATTTGTTGTTATTCTGATCAACTATTGTTTTTTTTTTATTAATAATTTGGATTCTATAATTATTTATATAATATTTGAAATAAAATTGTATTTCTTATCAAAAATTCCCAAAAACAAGAATATATCCTAAACTTATTTTAGATAGTCTCGACCCATGTGTAGTTTTCAATTAAAAAAAGATGTCTCAGTGTTTTTTCATCAAACGGAAGCTTTTTAGGGGCGTCGCAAAAATTTAATTTTTAACGACCACCCTAAACACCATCTGTACTTGCACGTTTTCATTTCACTCAAGCTAATGTAAGTAGTGCTTAATTAACGTCTTATCAACTTAAATCTTTTAATGGTGCGCTTGTGAATGCAAATTCCGCCTTTATCCTTTAATTCATGATTTTTGTTTGCCGGTTACTGTTGAATTTTCTTCAAATGAAAGCACTGCAGTCTGCGGATTTGCATGCATTGCATTTTACTTCGAATCAGGTGTGCATTAGCATTTTTTATGAGAAATCTATAAAGCTTAAGTTACGCCGCCTATAAATATGCAATATGCAAATGCTTATGTTTTGCAAGTTTCAAACTAAGCACGGATTTTACGTAGATGCGTGTACAACAATTAAAAAACAAGAACATACATTAAAAAATACGTTTGTAGCTTTTAAATAAATGATCTATTCTTATTTCTAGCACTCTATTTTAAAATAAAAATCATACAGTTGAATAATTAAGTAAATTAATTAACTCACAATCCTGCTAAAAAGGTTGCACCGAAGCAGAAAAAGAAACTCAAAAGACAACTGCTAATATTAATATTTGCGCTTTTTCCGGCACCTTCATGCTTTAGCAATCAAATTAGAAACGAAATTAATTTAATATATGTACTACTCAAATATGAGAGGTATGAAAATTTTTTGTTATTCGAACGAAGGCATTTTACTTCCTGGCCTTCATCAACTTCCAGCTCTTGCATTGCAAGCTTAGTGTACCCGCAGATAGAAAAACCTTGTGTTTCAGGTACAGTTTTAGTCCGTAGTTACAGAAAAAGCATTTGTGATGATTTTCATCTACATGTAGTAGAACGAGTTTCATTTAACTTTGGTCTAAAACTAGTAAATCTTACTGCATCTGGAACCGAGCTACTGCATGAATTGTGACTGGTGTGGAATACCATATGGTAATGAGCTCACCTATAAAACTACAAGAATTACAAAAATCTATTGAAAGAGCAGCAGTGCATAGAAAAATTAGCATCGCAGCTATCCACAAAATTACGCTTTAATGCGCCCCCTTTGTAAGTAAACTAGCGATTTTAAATTGATAATAGGAATAGCGCCACCAATAAGGTCTAAGCAGAACATACTTTTCGCACCAAAACTGATACCACATGCCTTGGTCTACTCGCTCCTTCTCGAGACTCCTGTGGAAACTTAAAAAATATATCTTTTCCTTTTGCCGCCTCTTATGGAAAAAACACATCTTCCCATTTTGGATTATAAAAATAGTTCATTAACATTAAAAAAAAAACACAAAATACAAAACTCACAACTTGATTGTTTATAAGCACGACAGTTTATTTTGATAATATCTAAACAAAGTAAAAGATAAACAAATTTTGACAATTTAGGGATCTCACAAAATTTGGCAAATCAAAAATGGGGTGTTAAGTCAAAGGTTCAGGGATTTAATCATTACACAGCATTGCTACGGATTTTTTATTCTTAGAAAAGAAAGACAAAAGCGTTGTTTACAATGTCTACATTCGAAACTTCAATTGTTGAAGTAAGGCAATAAGCAAATTAAAAGCTAGATTTTTTCAGCACTGTGCGTATGTGTGCGACTTTAATTTTTTAGTTAACCTTATTTTGAAATTAATAATAAAGATATGAAACTCCTCGGCAGACAATGGTAAACTTCAAATGGATAAAGCTTTTCATAAATTACATTTGTCGTTCGGAGTCGTCATAATATTGTAACAACGTAAACAAACATTATATAATTAAGCAATACCTATTTAATAAAAAATGTGTTGCATATAAATGAATACTTAAAAGTAGCTAAGGCAAGTTAATCTTTTTTTATATAAAATTTTCTTCTAACGTTTTCTTCTTTACAACTTCTGAATCTGATCGATTTTGAAAACCGTTTTTACATACAAACAAATACCATATATCCATTGAAAACTGTGAAAACAAAAATGATTGATAATTGCTTAATTAAATATATTTTAAAATTACCTTTATCCCTACTGACAGTTTTATGTTACTTAAAGCTAATATTTGCACAACTTTCTGCAATTCCACCAAAAGACCTTGTGTCTTTACAAAAAGCCACTGCACACTTTAATCCTTAAATACAGCCTATTTTCTATGCAAATAAGCTTGTTTATACAAAATTAAGTGTGCAAATAAAAATTCGTTTATTTGATCTATGTCAACAATCAACATCCATAATCATGCAGAATAACAAGTGTCTGGCGGTGTAAAATAAATAAGATATTGAAAAATGCATACGCTTTGTCAAACAAATAAAAAGAAACGCTGCCTTTGTGTTTAAAGCAATACACTAATACATACGTATGTATGTATATATTTACGCACTTATGGCTATAAAATATGACTGTGTTGCAAATAAAACGTGTCGGTGCATATACGTTTTGTCGTTGTCTGCTTGTAAACACTAAATCTGTTCGTTGAGCCGCATTCCAATATACACAAATTATAAATAAACATTGTTCACATGACAATACCAAAAAAAAGAAGTTTACACAAAACCGGACGGACGAGGTGAACTGCTGAAAGGGAAATATTGACCATTTCATTTTTTTACAACTAGCGCTAGGTCCCCATAAATTTGTTATTTTTTCCCACACAGTATTATAGGTATTAAATATTTTTCGACTATGTCACAGCACACTTGGTTATGAAAAAAAAAAATATTGGAAATATTTTAAGAAGACACAATTTTTTATGCTATATATAAATATTAGGCTGTTCGATTATTCGACTCTTTTGTAAAACCGGTTTTCGAATTATTCGAGCAATGGCAATTTAGAAAAAAACCGGTTCTTAATTTTTAAATCAAGAAAAAACCGAGTAAACCTGTTTTTGTTCCCAGTAAGCATACTAACTGCTATTATTTCGATGAATTAAATCTTTGGAAAATTAGATGTAGTCACAATTTCAGACCAATTGGCATAAATTGGTTTCAAAATAAATCCCATAGTCTCATAATAAAGTCTCTCAATTATGACCAGGTGATAAGCAGGTTACAAACATGAAGACAAAACATAAAGATAAAAATGTAAAAGCGAGAAGAAGCAATAATCTGCAACTCATACTAACATGGCAATTCTGGCAAAAAAAAATAATCGAAAGACGGGTGGCAAGTCGGTTTGAAAGTTTTTGGCTATTCTAGCGCCGTAAAAAATACGAAAAAATCTCTCTCGTTCACCACATGTGGTGAAAAGCTATTTTGACACTAGATTTTAAATAGCTATCAAAATTCAAAATAAAATGGAAACGACTAAACAAAGGTAATTATATGTATGTTCATATTCTTTGCATTTGTAGGTATCCATAGATAATACAAACATTACATACGAAATCCTATACTTGGTGTATGCATCCATACCTACATATATACAACTGCATATGCATCCTTGTTATTATTGTTAAAACGCTACATGCACTTCGTATTTTTTATGTTGAACTAACAATTTCGATATTGCATAAATAGGTCGCGAAATCATTGGCTGGCTCATTGCAGTACCAAATACGTTTCCAACATATTGTTGGTCAGAGCCAGAGAACGGCATTGAGTGCGCTCGAGTGTGCATATTCATCATCCCTAAAATTTGATACAAGCAAGCACAGCCGTCTGCTGCTGTGCGCTTATTCATGCTCACTCATAAACATAAGGCTGACATGTGCGGGATATATCATTACATTTTCGAGTGTGGTAGTTCACATGATTGGCCGTGCAAGTGAAGGCGCAAACTTGCGCCCGTACACACTCGAGTGCACTCGGGCATCTACTAACGGCGATTTCGTTTCTACAAAAAATGTTGCACTTCATTGCCCCGCTCTTGTGTGTACGTGCGCAGAGGGCAATGTTACGGCAACATTTTCTGTAGAAAAGAAAACGCCATAAGTATTTCTCCTATTATTTACAGATAAAAGAAACGACTTAGTTAATTTTAATTAATATGTATTGTATACATTTATTTAACAAAAACATTTCATGAGATGCAACATGTAGGGTTAGTATTTAAAAATTTTTTAAATAGTAGGAGTTAAATTTAAAATAAACATTTCATAAGACTTAATTTAATTTCAAAGTTCTTAATCTGCTAGATAGAAAATTAAAGTTATAGGAACAAAAATCACATTTCAAAAACTCTCTTACACTATGTATCTGCCATCTCACGTAAAAAAAAACAATACAAAAAATATGATAGAAAACACACTTAAGATCGCTAATCAACTACTGCTTGCAAAGAAAAATATTGTTACGGGTAACCCGAGTGGCTCGCAAACAACACTCGAGTGTCGCGAGCGTTTGTCGCCGGCGAGTGTGTTACATGCAACTTTGTATGCTGACGCAAATTTGTCCGACGGATAATGTAGCGAGCATGTATGCATCGTCATGATCGTATTGATCTATGAGCAAACAGACAAGCGACGGTTTGTACACGAAAACAACAAAGCATGCAAAATACGGCTACATGCGCGAGTATACACACAATTTCTGCACTCGTTGCAGTTCTCTGGTCAGAGCCATGGCCAAAAACGTAAAGCGCTGCCAGAAAACGAACTTTAAAGTGGATATACGATTCATGTGTATCGAACGCTTCCAATTCCGCGATAAGTGTATTGCACAAATTTTTGGGCAACCTGTAGTTTTTTTTTGGAATACATCTTCCGTTGCAGCAAAAGGATCGTGCTTGGAGCGAGCGTCTTCTACACAACATACGCCATTTTCTGGCCCGACGCATTATAGTGTTGTGTAAAAATAATTGCTCAATTATTAAAGTATTTTTATTCTTTCAAATAATTTCCCTTTTTATGTTATTTCACTTAAATATTATTTCTTATTCAATATACTTGCGTGTAAACAATGCACAGCTGACAGCGCCAAGACCAGCTCGTTACCAGATCATTCAATTTGTCTTTCGAAAATAAGAAAAGGGCTTTCAAGATAGTTGCCAGAATAGACATCGGTTACACGAAAGATTTGTGTACTTTAAAAGACTGTTGGGAATTGAAAGACTGTTGCTAGAATTGCCCTGTTAGTCTCAAATTTTAAAACTTGAGATTATACCAAAATGCTTAATTTTTCGATTTATATAAAATCTTCTCAAATATATTTGCTGCGTTCTTTCTACAAATTATTTGAATTTCGAATAAGTCTTATCTAATTGATAAGCACTCTGTGGTTGCCGTTTTAATGAAAATATATCGGATATAAAGTAAGTTGATTTGTTGCCATATTTCTATCAAAGGCTATATCTTCACGACTACAAAAAACCGGTTTTGGAGATTAGAAAAACCTATATTTTCGATATTCGAAGAATTCAGATTTAAAAAAAAACCGCACAATAATATATGAAATACCGGAGAAAACCGGTTTGAAAAAAACGAATCAAACCCTCTAATAAATATACATGCATACATATCGACTATGGCCCGATCAAGTATATAGATTGAGTTTAAATCAGTGACTATAGTAAAATAAGTACAAAAATTCCAGGTATAGAGCGCTGTATTCAAAGAAGCCAAAGCGAAAGTAGATTTATACACTACCCTTATATCTAAGCGGTCATGTATGCTTTAATTCGTATCTGTACAGACTCAAGCACGAGGTCGACCCCTGCCGCGATTTCTGTAGTAATGGAGTAATAGACGATGCGGAACATATTTTCTTGATGTGCCCACTCTTTAACTGCAAGCAGCAATTCGTGAAAACCTTTCCCCAGAAGCAATCGTAAATTACATGTTAGTAGGTAAAGATGAATGGAACCTAGGCAATGGCATTATTTCAACGATAAAGACTCTAAGAAGAAAGAGAGACGAAGACGCAGAAGCGACAGACCATATGATGCGTAGTTAGTGGTAGATTGGAATTTTACCTACTATCTTTCTTCAACAGGGCACACAAAAATAGTAGCCTAACATAGTGACACAGCAGATTAGAACCTAGGCCGTTCTTAGATCGCTCGCTTGCTTAATACTTTACAGCGGTGCCGAAACACACACACTCAGGTGTCGACGCGGATTGGAATCTAGGACGTTCCAACCGCCAAAATACGCAAAGAGAAAACATAATTTAAAAGATTAATGTTTTTCAGACATAGGTGCAGCAAAGGAATCAAGATTCTAAGGCGTCGGGGCGGATAGGAACCTAGGCCGTTCCAACCGGTAAGAGCTACACATATAAAACTGGTCTAGTTTTCTCTGTGGCAGCGTTCTTATTTACAATGTATATTTATATGGATATATTCGTCGCAAGCATTACTTACATATGATTGATGTCTTTGTTTAAAAAAAATATTATAAAGGGGACGAGGCTGGTGCCCACGACTGATTACATTAGACCTAAAACATACGATCGAGCTTAGTGCTCAAACCACCTCCCGGCGGAATACCTGACGGTGGTACCGGGCGGAATCGGTACATGACAGTAGGAGGTTTAGTGCAGGTTAAAGTCCCACACCGACGGGGTATAGTCTTTCGATGCTTCCTCCTCGTAAACAAAACAAAAACGAATGGTACTTAGTTTTGATGTGTTTCGTCCGTCACAATTAATGTTCGATATTTCAAATTTAATAATGGCATCAGAGCAATAAATTTAGCCTTAGGTGTGAAAGAATATTTATAATTTTTTTCTAATATTAGGAAGCGAATACATCAAATCAGGAAGGCGGGTGGTATAGTTTCCCCACCCATCACTTTTGAAAAATATCTCCTTTTTCTACAAATAATATTACGAAGTTTTACACTTTAATAATTTCATACTTCACTGTTGTCCGACCTCATCCGTTAACAATTAATAACTTGTGAAATTTATTGTTAAAGAGAAATTACTTAAACTTTAAGCATTTTGGAATGCCTCATGTGTATGCATTTATGTGCAATTTACTAAGAACGTAACTTGCCTTCGTATGCATTCTTTTAAGAATGTGTAAATTTATCTGAATAAACGTACATGTGTGAATACATTTATATTTGTAATATGTAAGTTCATATATTCCCTGCAGTAAAAAAGGGGGACAGTTAGAAAAAGCGCTAGTTCCGCACTATAGGCTTCGTGACTATCTCATAACCCGTGCAAAACGAGTGCAGAGTGAGGCGGTTGATATTAATATAATATACATATATGTATTTGTTTGGCAAAACAAGTATGGTTGAAATTCGTTTCGTTGTATGTGATGCACCAGCCAAAGCTTCCGGGCCACACATCGGCTTTTGGTTGCACAAAATGTACACAAGTCGGAAAAAAAAACCAGATAATATATTAGTATATAGTTAGTGTAGAATGTGGCAACCTAATTTCGGATAATGATTTTCGTAATAGCCATTATTTTCCAAAGTTTAGAAATAAAGAGACACCCCTAGAAAAATTAGGAGTGAAAATGATCAGCCAGATAATAGATAGTATGCACCTAATTGATTTAGGTGTCATGCGAAAGTTTCTTCTACGAATTCTACAAGATGAAATAAAGATTGTATTTGTAATAGTTTGAAATAGTTAAATCCGTACATAACTGAAGAATTTGTCAGAAAACCAAGAGGATTTAAAGAAACTTACCATTGGAAAGCAGCAAAATTTCGCTTATTTCTTTTATATACAGGCCTTTCTGCTTTAAAAAATAGAATTTCTGACGATATCTATTATGAATTCCTGCTTTTGCCTTGTAATTTTAGACTTCTGTTGTGCCCTTAAAAATATATTTCCAACACGGATATTGTTCAAAATATGTTATCTTTATTTGTACACAATCTTTCAGTTCTCTTTAGAGAAAGCACTGTTACTTATAATGTGCATCACCTACTTCTTACTTACTTAATTGGCGCATCAACCGCCTAAGCGATTTTGGCCGAGGTCAACAAAGCACGCCAGCTGTTCTATCTTTTGCTAAGTGGCGCCAATTGGAAATCCCAAGTGTTGCCAAGTCTTTTTCCACTTGGTTTTTCCAACGCAGAGGAGGTCTTCCTGTTCCTCTGCTACTACCTTCAGGGCTGGAGCATTTTCATCCATCCGAACGACGTGACCTAGCTAGCGGAGCCGTTGCACTATGTCTATGTCGTTATAAAGCTCGTACAGCTCATCGTTCCATCGTACGCAGTATTCGCCGTCGCAAAGACGCAAAGGTCCATAAATCTTTCAAATAATCTTTCTCTCAAACACTCCAAGAGCCCTCTCATCTGATGTTGTCATTGTCTATGCTTCTGAGCAAGCGGGTCGCTATATAAACGAAGAACAAAATTTTCACCCCCAGCAATAGATTGTGCGCTGAGCTTGGAACCCGCCACTTTGAAAAACAACTTCCAATGAAAAGGAACACAAAGCTTCACCTACTTCACTCAACAGATAATTCTAAAGCAATATATTGTATATCAGGGTCGTCTGCATATGATTTCGAAAATTATTTACAAACATAAATTTTAAAATTAAATTAAATTTATGTTCAAACTTCTATTATAAGTATTAAGGATATATGTACGTACATATGTACATATGTTAAAAACAAAACATTATCTTTGAAATATTAAATCGCGTTCTTATCTTTACTAGTGCTGTATATTTTAAATTTCCTTATATTTAAAACGGTTCATAACTATTCCACTTGGATCTAGAAGATAGTGTCACTTTCGCTCAAGCCCAGAAGTATTTACTTTTTTAGCCATCTTGAAACTATCCTAAATGGATCCAGTTAATAATGGGTTCTAAGGTTCTGCACAGAAGGATAATTGCCATTTCCTATGACATCAGACAGTTGGAAGCATTGCGTTGGGATAGATCGAGTACCACCTATAATGAGATAGTTCGGCGCTAGTTTTGAACTAGCCCAATTCACTGCAGGGTTGCTGCTTATATATACGCTCATGTGATACGAAATATATAAAGATATCTAAATAAAAAAAGAATTTGATAATAATTTCATTGTACACACGAAAGAATTTACTATTAACAATGATATACATAAACACTTTTCCCCAATTTGTTTTTGTGTTGCCTATAAATTGATGGTAATGAATTGAAAAGGCTGATTATTTACACATTTTCCACGCAATTAAAGCAATAAATCAAAAAAAAAAAAATTTCATTAATTGGATTATTATTTTATTCTATGTATGTACTTTCTATGAAAGTCAGAATCAATACGTTTTTTGTAACTTGTTTTGTTATTATTACCCATTCACAAATTCTAACTTGGGCGATTAGATTTAAAATGTAAAACTTTTACTAATTATTCTTATTCACGGGCATGCACCCGTTAAAAATTTGTGTGGACACAACAAAAAATAATGTAAAAAAAAGAAAAATACAAAGGGCTCATTAAAAATGTTTACGAACATAATGTGGAATGGCTACTTCTTCTGAATTTGATGACAAATAACCTAAAAACTGAAAATTGAAGTTTCCAAACAAGTATATTTCGTTTTATGAGAACATACTTGGTTGATTGACTCAGTTTTTTCGGTTTTTTCACAAATTATTGTACGGTTTTTTTGAAATCTTGTTTTTGCGAATATCGAATAAATCGAGTTTTTATTCGCTAATACCGATTTTTTACCAGTTTTAAATTTAAAGGCTTTGATAAATAATGGAAATACGGCAGCACGTCGACATTTTTATATCAATTATATTTTTATTGAAACGGCAGCCACAGTGCTTATCAATTAGTTAACCCCATTATATATATTCGAAATCCAAATAATTTGCAGAAAAAACACGTTTTAGACGAGTTTATATGATTAGACAAGTATCATAAGTCTTTAAGTTTTTAAAGACTGTAATAATGCGCCTTATATTAAAAATGGTAAACACACAATTTTAAGGTCTTAATACCCGAAATTTGTTCAAGCCATTTTTTTTGTTAATTTGGGGCTTACTCTAGGTTAGGTTGGGTTAGGTGACAACCCGTGGGGGCTCACTTAAGTTTAAAGTCCATTGTGGTACCACTAATACATTTTTTCTTTCCTGAACAGAGAAACGATACCCACAGTTAGGTACTACATGTGTTAGGAGAAGCGCCTAGTGCTCGTAATGAAGGTCCGTAGCCAAACCAAGGTGTTTGAATCTGAGCTTTTGCGCAAGCAGTACAGCTGAGAAGGTAGTGCTGAGAGATTCCACCTCATGCTCTCTCTTAAAATAGCTCAGTGTTTGGCTGAGTTTCTCCTACCATATGTGGTGTGCGACTTTTAGGGCAGATGCATTTTATGAAAAGCTTTTTCATGGTAGAAATACTCTCGAAGGTTTGGCATTGCCTGCCGAGAGAAGACCACTAATAGAAAAAAAAACTTATTCTATGATTTAGATTTTTTCCTGCGCTAACTGAAATTCGAACCGTCTGAAGACTTTTTGTTTAAGTTCTGAGGTAAAATAATAATACTGTTCTAGTTTTTACTTTTAGCGACTAAAAAATTGTAATCAATAAAATAATAAAAGAGGCCAACATTATGACATTTGTATTTAGGTTAATAAAAATATGAATGAAATGTCACCAAGACTCATTCACGGACCTATATTGAATTGGTAAGGAAAATTGCCATATTTGAGCTGAAGATGACAAACAATTCATTTCACGCTGCGGCCACGAATGGGGCATTGGAGGCCAGCTCTCCTCGAAAATGTATCTTTGAAAAGTAAATGTCAAGAATTGTGTTATTGTATGATAGCAAATATAATATAATAAAATTTATATAAATTTAATGTTTAAAACAAATTATTTCATAAGAAATCAATTGATATATATATACAGCTTTAAAACTATTCAATCCATTTACTTCCTACATATAAAATTAAATTTCTAAAAATAATTTAAATAAAAATCGTGAATATAAAACCAAATAAAATTATGGTAATGACTATGTGATTTTAAAAACTTCTTCTTAGAGAAAGTTGAGACAATTTTAAAAAAGATCAAGTTTTGCGTTGATATTTGAGACTTATTGACGATGTTGGTGGTAAAGGAATGCAATTTCTTGGCTAACGAAAGTATTAGATCTATTGCTATTTATTCCACACTTCTTTTCGAGAAATGAAATTAGTATCTTAGAAACTCTTAAAAAAATGTCCAACTAAGTTTACATATGCACATACAAACCTACATATACAAATTATCCGTCAATGTATTTATAAATGAGCGTTTATGCTATATCTAAATTTTATGCTGCACGAAGCATGACGACAGCGGAAATCGGAAATGCAACATTCAGCATACTGATTGTTAAGGATATGCAAACTTTGCACGTTTGCTAATTTGCATTTGTGCTTAGAAGCGCCCACGTAGTACAATTTCAAAACTGTCTGCAAACCTATGTACATATGTTTAAGTACACATATACATACCTTCCAATGTGTGAAATTTTGTAAGCAAATGTGCGTGCTGTCTCATTTAACCGGCGTAATATAGATAATGATAGTAATAATATGTTAATTGTTGAAATGCAAATGAATTTTGCAGTAATAAATTGCTGAGTATGTAATACACGAGCATGTGCGTGTGCGTGTGTGTGTGTATGCTATTTGATCGCCTGGCATGCATGCTTACTTTGCTTAACAAATTCAATCAGACAATTGATTTAAATACCCTGTAGTCAAATGTACTAGTTGTAAACTACTTTATAACTAGTAAGCATCGCAAGCCGAACTAGTCAGCCAACTGTCTTTTTTTCCACACAAGTAACTGATATTATAAACATGGTTATCTCCTACGAGATAGCATTTGTCAGATTTGGATCAGAAATTGACAAAAAATACTAGTGTAATTATGGACCAAACATATCAGTTTCCTACTAGTCCAAAGCAGGGAAAAAAATACTAGTCCATACAATTTATGTATACAAGTCAATATTGTCAAATAAAATAGTACATGAATAAATCATTTTGTGTTTGGTAAAACTCTGTTCTATTTCGGACTAGTTGGATTTCAGTAAAGCAATTTTTTCTGACTAGCTTGGTGATTGAATGCAGGGTATATATATATTGGGATGTCAATTTTGGGCATTTTCTTGATCCTAGGATTTTCGAGATTTGAAAAAGAAATCCCGTTACAATCACGGGATCCCGAATTTGAAGAAATTTTTATTCGTAATTTTTAATTTTCCAAAAAAAATTTAACATGTCTGTAATCGTTGTATGTATTATAGAAGTATACAAAATAACATTAATATAACAAAGATCGATTTGTGGTAAATCATGTATGTAATTATTGGTCTTTTCATGAAAAAAAGGAAATAACTTAAAATTTGACACACCTAGAAAATAATTTATACTTCAAGCCCAAATATGCATATTTGGTAAAAAAGAAGAAGCGTCTCAACACTTGTAGGTTGGAGTGTCATTAATAAATGAAATGCTCTCTGTAGGACATAGCTTTTATCGCCCCACTAAAAAACTCATTTTATACTCGGGTAGGATATTCTCCAGCTCAGAAGGATTTAATGTCAAGAACAAAACAAAGCCTTAAAGGAGTTAACAAGCTGTGTTATTTGTCGATTGTGAAATCACATAAAGGCTTTGTTTTAGCCATAAAAGGGGAATTTTTAAGAATGATACAAAAATTTGAAAAAGAAATGGCTATTAAATTCTTTGTTTTCTACAATTTCGGGATTTGAATAGACTTATCTCGGAATATTCGGGAGCTTAAAAAGGCCGGGTTCGTGGGATTGACATGCCTAATACATATATAATGTATTTTCTTAATAGGTATGTATTAATATGTTTGTATGTGTGGCGTGTGCGGCGGTAGATGTGATCAAATACGACAAGCGGTTGACTCGGTTGACTACCATTTTTGCTTTTCTTTAACTCTCGTATATATGTATATTTGAGAATCTACAGGGGCGGTTAAAATAATAGTAATGCTTTATATTTACAAAGTTTCATAATAATCACTCTTTAATGTTTAGGATCAATAAGATACAAGTTATAAACATATTTTTATAAAGAGATTTTTTATAAATAAAATTTGGCCGTTAGAAATTTTTGCTCTATAATTATTTTACAACTAAGTTGTCTATAAAATTGCATTCTTAAGCATTTTGAAAATTTAACATTAATTTCTTTAATTTTTGTTCTAGGTATTTACAAACTTTGAATTTTGCTTTTATGCATACAGAGTTTTTTTTTAGAGAAGATGCTATGTACATATATATTCATTGAAAAAAAAAATACAAAAAATTCAAAGTAAGTAATGAAATAATTTTTACACAAAATTAGCTATTGTTTTAAACGGAGCTATTGTGTATAGAAATATGTTTCTTGAATCTCATAAGGAGCAAGTTTTGTGGCACCCGCTGTCGACGGTTTGTGGTTGTTGTGGTGTGATAATTTCACAAAATCAGCAGATTTTCCAACCTTACGGTGAATGCGAATTACAATAGTTAAGCAAACTATGCTGGCTTACAGATTTTAAATATATCGCGGATGTGTTTACAAAATGACAATATAATAGTCATTAAAATTGCAGAGCTTTGCTAACGCTCTATTCTACTTTTATATACACACGTATGCATACATACGAGTACATACTTTAACTGATTGCCTGTAATTTGGCGTAAAAATATACCAAAAACAAAACAGCTTAAGTATTTATGTATGCACACATATTTTAAAATTCATGCCACGCTTTTGAACACTTTAGTTTGCTGGATTTTTATTGTCGCATATTATCATAATGAAATATAGCTCGTCATTTCCTTCCGCGCACAGTTTTCTTTTTTTATAAATAAACAGAAGTGTGTCACAAAGAAAAAAAAAAATTGCCAAGAAAAAAACCAAAAAAAACATTGTAATTTTCTACCTCCACAGCTGCTTGACAGCTTACCCATAACGAGCATTACGAACAATAGTGTAAGTTACTTATACGCCACCAGCTCACTCGATATAAGTAAATACGTTATGTATCCGTCGCTTGCTTTTACGCACATAAAAGCATCATAAAAGTGTCATATTTATATTCATTGTTTTTTCTGTTTAAGTTTGTAGTTTTCGGTATGTCTTTTTGTATCTCCTACTTCGTTCTCACTGTACTGAATTTGACATGCTTTCAGGCATCGCTGAAGTGTGAACGCGTGTTACAGCCGGCACTGTGGCATACAAATTTTAAACTGTGGCATGTGAGTTACCGCAATGCATCGCATAGACATCCCCACACGGTTTGTAGAGCCATTATTGTAATCCTTTTTTCTTATTTAAGTGAGTAAGTGGCCTATTAATACAAATCAAAGTTTTAATATTCAGTGTGAAATAAAATTGCTTTATTAAATTGCGACCATGGCCATGACCGATTTCAAATCCGTGCAATATTCAATAACATAATAAAATACCGTTTACTGATAGTGTGCAATAAAAACCTTTTTTTCTATTTTTCTTCAATAATATAATATACAATTTTTTTTAGCGTCATGTTTTTATGCTACCCAAATTTTAACACTTTTACAAGTAGGACAGTTAGGCTTTAACTTTGCTATAACGAAAAATTTCACGAACGAAAATTATGTGTATCTTCCAAAGTATTCCAAAAAATGTCAAACAGGTCGGCTATCCGATTTGGAGTGAAGAAAGATAACTTATGATTTTTTTTAAGTTATCAATATAAAAACTTAAATTTATAAATTAAATTATCGGCGTTTATTTTAAAGCCATTCTTACAAAAGTTATTATTATTTTTTATAGAAGCAAATTTTTGGAAAATATTAATAATTTTTATAATTAATCAGCTTCACCATAAACTATGTTAGCATTAATGGAAACAATTTAAGTAAATAAATGTTTTATACTGCTAATTTCTATGATTAATTATGGGTTATATAAAATAAAGTTTACAGTGACTGAGCAAGATGCGCTTAAAGCATTTTTTTCAAAATTGCTCAAGTATTTTTTAGGTGAAAAGAAATAAAAATCGAACACGTCGTGAATTTGTTTGTGAAATGTTAAATTCAATATTTAATTTCATTACTATTTAAATGAATACAAAATATTACGTTGGGTGGAGCATACGTGTGCAAAAGTCAACAGGAAGATCCCTGCAGTGAAACACCAGACTAGTTCGAAAAAATACTAGTTTACAACTAGAATTTTCTGATTGAAATCGAACTAAACAGGAAAAGAGCACAATTTTACCAAAACCAAAACGATTTATTAATGCCATATTTTTTTTGACAATATTGACTTGTATACGTAAACTATTAGGAGACTGGTATGTTTGGCCCATAATTGGACTAGCAATGTTTTGTCTATTCTTAACTAGTATGAGACTGGTGCATTTCTGATCCAAATCTAACAATTGCCATCTCGCAGGATATCTCCATGGTGAAAACTCCAGTTTCATGTATGGAAAAAAACACAGTTGGCAGACTGCACCTATTCCAACAGTATTTCAGAAAAACACAAATGTATTTTAGAATAGACCAAATGCATTTCATAAAATCACAAATGTATTTCAGAATAATGCAAATGTATTTCAGAAAAACAAAAATGTATTTCAGAAAAACTGTTGAAAAAGGTGTATTTGGGCCTTTCAAGCATACTAGTTACAAAGAAGCTTACTACTAGTATATTTGACTACATGAAGATACTTTAGATACTTTACGCATGTATGTGTGTGTGAGTGACATTTTACATTAGGGTGGCACACCTTCTCTTGTAGAACGGATTTAGCATGTAGGCCTAAATAGTGAATAATATTATAAGAAATATTAAAAAGAAATCAAAAATATAGTAATATAGAAAAAAATGAAGCTGGTATAATAAAATATAATTGAAAAATATTGGGTTTTTTTTCTAAATGCGCATAAAAATTATAAAAAAAATATATTTCACTTGGTTGACATCAAAAATTGATATTTAAGCTTCTTTATATCAACTCTATTTCGTAAATGGTATTCTTGATTTTAAATCACTTGTATTTATGCAGCAATATTAAATATTCATAACGTACGCATACATACACATACGCACACGCACACGCACATGAACGTATTGTCCGCGTACAATTGGCTCACATCATTGCTGGTCCCCCAAGGGTAAAATTCAAAAACTTAAAGCAAAAAGCTCCCGCCACATGTCGCCCATCGCTGCGCAGCGGCTGTGCCCGCATATGAATACGAATACACATGTATGTACATACATATCTACGAGCATATTGCAAACACATTCATACAAACTCGTGTGCACATATTTGACTCGTAAAACAATAAAATGAAATCATGTGTGGAAATTTTTATAAACTGCCAGTGTTTTAAACAGTTTATTCCTTAGAAACGGTCCTTCGCACTTGACGGTACGTGATTTTGTACAGCTGAAATGAGAGCGTATAATCCGCACGCTAGCTTTCATCACCTTCCATCTGCCTTGGGATTGTTTTGCTCATATTTGGTCTTCACACTTCGTTCGTATTGCCCTGTTCCTTTGCTTTTCCTTTGTGGATACTTTAAAATGCAAAAATATATGCCTTCATGCCATGGCCTTTAGCTTCTGCGTTTACAACTTTCGTCATAAAGTCGTTGAGATTTAGTATGTTTGATATTTAAGTTCATAACCCTTCACTTTTCACTTTTCAACTGTTTGAGTCGTTGATGGCATTTAAGTTCGCAAAAGTTCACGTTATAAAATTTATCTTCAGTAGCTGTGCGTGTATTAGCCTTTTTTTTTTTGTTATAACCACCTTTCACTCTTTCATACAGGATGGTTTTGTACCAAAACCTGATAATTTATTATCTACGCAAACAATGAAGCTCGATAATCAAATGACATTTTTATTATCCCTTTTAATGCACATCCTTTTACCATTATTATTATTTACTTTTTCGTCAACTCTCCATTCCCTTGGTTAAGAATAAGGCTTGTGTGTTTTGTGCACGTTCAATCAAAAGCCCATAAATTTGAAAAGTATGTTTGCTTTCTTGTACGAAATTTTTTTACACTTTTTAAGTAAATTTATGTATGGAGCATACATATATGCGTTTTGTTAGGAGGTAGCGGTCATTTTGGGGAGTTAGAAATTAAGGTTCTCTCAAAAAATACACTTTTTTTATTATTAAAGTGGCTTTATATTTTATAAGGGAGCTTTTACACCGAAAAATTTGTGTGCAACAAAAAAAAAGTACACAAAAAAATATTATCTTAGATGCCTAGTAGAAGAATTACTAAGGAGCTGGCCCTTACTGCAATTAACTATAATTGATATCTTTTATTTTGTTTTATTAAAAAGAAAGTATAATAATAAGTATAATTAAACAAGATAAAAGCTATATAAATTTAATTTCCTTCATCAAAATTAATAAATAAAAAAACCAAAAGATATTAGAAAAATACTTTTAATCCAGCTAATAACAGCGATGTCACTTTTCATGGAAGGAGCACGTCAAAAAGAAAAAGGATATGATTGGTTTTGGAACGAATTTTCGTCATGCCCTTATCAAGTTTGGTTTTAAGTTCCCGTTTGTTAAGCCGTTATGTTGTGGTTTGTACCAACAGGTAGTTAAAATCGGTAATTTTCCCTTTTTTGGATTTTGTGTCTTCGATATTTGTTGTGTATTGCTTGTTTGTTGTTTCGACGGTTATTTCCTGGCTATTGTTTTTTCGTCCGTATAGTAATTTCAACGGTTCGAATTTTACGTCTGATCCGGTGTTTATTTGCTCGTTTATTATTTTGCCATTGAAGTTTTATTTTTTTATTTATTTATTTATTTATTTATTTAGATATTCGGATGTATAAGTAAGACTCTAGGTCTTTTAGTATACCTCTGCAGGATGGCAGTAACAAAATTATAAAACTTAATTCTAGAACAGCGCAATATTAGCTTAAAAGTAATTGTCAAATCACTTAAGACGCAAATATTAATATATATACTTATAATTAAATTTAAGACAAGAAGACTAGTACGAAGAATAGTTAAGAACGTGAAGATGAACACGAAAACGTAAAAGAAGAAAGATATCAAGTAAAAAAAAAAACATTCAAATCGCAATCATATTTAATTTAGAGAGTTAAAATAACTGTGGATCAACTTTCTATAGTTACCCCTTTTTAAAGCAGCCTTGACTGATTCTGGAACGGAATTCCAGAGCCTCACAGCATTGATGAAAAACAGCCTTGATGAGGACAAGTATTTATACCTAGGGATTATTAGACATTGATGCCTACTAGATCTTGCAAATTTTAACTTCTCATAAAGATATTTAGGAGTTTTAGATTCAATGAGATTAAATATGAAAATACAATTTCTTGCCGCAAGATAATCAAAAATGCTGCATCCTAGAATTTTATTTTTCCACAAAGAAATGTGGTCATATTTTTTAAGGCCAAACACGTAACGTGTAACGTTGTTAAATAGTAGATCTATTTTTTGAGACGAAACAGAATCAAGTTTGCTGTATACAAGCTCGGAGTACGTTATGTGGGGGACAATAAGTTGAACAGCTAACTTCCTCCTTGTCTCTAAAGGTGTAAATGAAGCTGACATTCTTAATCTACGCAAAACAGCATATACATTGCCAACAATTTTATTTATGTGGTCAGAACAACTCAACATAGAGTTCACAACAAAACCTAAATTTCTTATCTTGTCAGTAAACTTTTAGTCACTATCACCAATTGACAGTTTTGGAATATCGTCCACATATACAACACCGTTACTTATGGGCAACACATATGACTTGGATACATTTAGGCAAAGACAGTTATTACGTGCCCAAAACAAAACTGCAGACAGATCACTATTTATTTTAAAACATAAATCTTCAACAAGACCAACACGACTTGACAAATACAACTGAATGTCGTCAGCATAGGCATGAACATTGACATGCTGACACACAGAAAACACATCATTGACAAATAGACTAAACAAAAGGGGACCAAGTACAGATCCTTGTGGCACCCCCGAGGCAACAATACAAGACTTAGAGGAGCCATTTAGGCATGTTACTTTCTGAGATCTTCCTCCAAGGTAGCTGGTCATGAGCTTCACAGAGTTATCCGAAAACCCAAAAAAATATTTTAGTTTTTTGCAAAGAAGTTCATGATTTACTAAGTCAAATGCCTTTGAAAAATCTAGAAGACAAAGAAGAGTGAGATTGTCGTTGTCAAACTGTATCCTAATGTCATCAATTATTTTTAACATAGCTGTAGAGCAGCTGTGTTTTGGCCTAAACCCTGACTGCAAAGGGGATAGTAGATTGTTTTGTTTAACAAAATATGAAATTTGTGTTGCCATCAGAGACTCACACACTTTGGAGAAGGCCGGAAGGATGCTTATCGGTCTATAATCACTGGGACTGGTGGCAATGTTATTTTTGGCAACTGGTATAATGACAGCCTTTTTCCACTCTGTTGGAAAATATGCAGTTGTGAAACAGTGATTAATGATGTGTGTAAGAGTACTCAAAATAAATGGAAGCACAAGTTTTACAAACCTCAAGGAAATTCCATCTTCACCAATAGCATTGGACCTAATAGTCATAACAGACTTTAGAACTTCAGTCTCAGTTACTCCATAAAATTGGAATTTTTCTTTTGAAAGGAAATGGTCAACAAAATTCATAGTTAGAGGGCTACTAGTGCTCTTACTGGCGCTAGTAAAATAATCATTAAGGTCGTTATGGTTAATTTTACACTCTGTCTTTAGTTTTCCATGTACATTAAGATTTTTCAAGTTGCGCCATAGTATTTTTGATGGAAGTGACGGGTCTAATTTTGAATTACAGTACAATCGCTTCGCATGCTTTATAGTGGCAGTAACTTTATTTCGGGCAATCTTGTACTGTGTCCAATCGTTGTCAGCACTAGTCCTTTTCCATTTTGCATATAGCTTATAGCGAGTTTTTATAGCGGATCTGATTTTGTTATTATACCAAGGGCAAGAGCTTTTGATGGCCCGAAAAGTACGTAGAGGCACATGTTCATTAAACAATTTTGTCAAATTTTTGTTTAGGAAGTCAACTTTCGCATCTACAGTCTCAATAAACCAGCAGTCGTCCCAATTAACATGTGACAGACAAGCATACAGATCATCAATGTTTACAGACTTTAAATCACGATACATAAAAGTAACACTAATAGCTGGACAATTAAACGCCACATCTACTGTACAAAACACTAGGTCATGGTCTGATATAAAAGAAAGTTGGTCAAATTTGAGAATATGGTCGGGGCTTGATGTAATAACGAGGTCTAAGAGACTAGGGCATGAATTGGTCGCATATCTTGTAGGTACGATTTTGTTAACTATAGTAAGGCCTGCATTAAACACATGGTCAAGTAGTTTGTTAGTATATGAGTCATTCAATAAAAGGTTAACATTAAAATCACCACATATAACATAACACTCATAATCAATCAAAAACATAGATAACTCAACAAAAAACGAGTCTAGCATGCAACATCTATGAGGATTGTAAACACAGGACACTAGTATTTTAGTTACATTGTCTGAAACTTCCGCAATAATAAATTCTGTCTCAGAGTTATTAGATACGGCTAATAGTCCAATCTTCAGGGCAGACCTGCAATAAATTGCAACACCTCCCCCTTTTTTGGTAACTCTGTCGTGACGTATCATATTGAAGCCTGGGATTCCATAATAATAATCAGAAATATTAGGGTTAAACCATGTTTCTGAGACACAGATGACATCAATACCCGTTTCTACAAAAGTATCCCTAACATAGTCCAATTTATCACTATTAAGACTTCGCGCATTAAAGTGAACAACATTAAGTCCATTGGATTGTTGGCATAGAATATTTATCAAGGTCTTGTGGCTTTCACCAATGCTGAACGCAGATGTCCTATTGGGATTGAAGTCCAAAACTATAAACTGATAAAGGGGCAAGTAAAATTTGTAAGGCAAAAAATAAACAAAAATGACTGCAAATTAAATAAAGTGAGAGTGAATAGAAAAAACACGAATCAAATAGCATAAGACATATAAACAGAGAAGCTAGAAAACAATGAAAAGAGAAAAATAACATAAAAGAAGAAGAGCAAAGACATACTACTAGCTTAGTTTCTAAGTTTGTATAAATTAAACCTAGCATACAGCATAGTATAAAAATATCCATATCAAGATAAATTGTAATTTTTTATTTTTTGGTGCTTATAAGAGAATTGATTTCACCTCTAGAATTAACGAGTTGCGACTCTTCACCTGGTTTCAGCCGCACAAAAATTTTCCCACGGACGGAAAATGCGGACACCAAAATCTTCTTTCGTCTGAGTTCTGATGCATACGTCATAACTTCACGCTGGGTTGGTGGCAAACTCTCATGCAAGTAAATTGAGCCGTAACCGGGCAACTCAATATCAGAGAGCGCCAACGATCTCTTCTTTGCCTTGCAAAATAAAGCGATGGATTTTAAGAGCTGATTACGATCATTTGCAGAGAACAGCTTAACAACAATTGGACAAACACTCTTATCTTTTTGCCCATTGCCTTTGGCACTTCGCAGCCGAAAAACATCACGCAAAGGTGGTGGTTTGTGTTCAGCTGCACTGCAGACCTTACCAAAGATTTCGGGTAAACACTCACCAGTCACTTGCGGTATCCCGTTGATAATCAAGTCAGTGGAGACTGCGCTGCTTTCAAGAGCACTAAGCTGAGCTTTGGTGGTAATCAGTTCGCTGCGAAGAGAGAGAACATCAGCACACGCATTCTCCACCGCAGTTACTCTCTTCTCAATTCCTGCTATGGAGAGTTTCAGGTTTGCTGTTTCAGCAGCCAGCTCACCAATTTTTTGCATCACTCTCTCCTCCGATTTTCTCATTACTGCAGTTAACTGCTCTATTATAGAGTCTCTCTGCTGCTCAAGTTTCCTCTCCATCCTCTCAAATACAGTTGATGCTATGGTGAGGGGAGTCTGTGGAGGGGATGCAGGTTTTCGCGCTGGATTTTTCCGCGTTGATGACATTTTGGTTGCTTTTGCTTGGAGCAGCGTTAAAATGGGTCAGGTGAAACAGTATGCGGGAAACAGCAAAACAAACAGTTTACAGCACTCGCGAACACAGCTAGCTTGGCTTTTTTAGGTAAATTTCGAAGTTTTTACGAGGAAAAATACAAATACTTAAGAGCACCACGAAAACACGTCCTACTCGAATGACAACATTGTAGAATATTTTTTGTTTGTATATTTCCATGTTTTCCAGTATATTGAGACGACGCCCTTAGACGTTTTGTAAATTTGTGTCGGTGTACATTTTTGGTTAAACATGTGGCTTGCGAAGTTTGACCCTTGTAAAGGATATGCTTGAGATAAAGTTACGAAGTATGAACTGGCTAATTGGCAGGCATTCAGTATTATTCACTCACAATAAATTAATGTTATATAAACAAGTCCTGAGCCCAGCATGGACGTATGGAGCACAACTTTGGGGTTGCGCCAGCAAAAATAATGTAAACACAATCCAGCAATTCGAAAACAAAATATTAAGGTGTGCGGTTAATGCCCCATGTTATATGCGCGAAGACTAAAGCGGACAACAGCTCGAGATTTACTAGGTTGATATAAAACGAAAATGGAGTTTATTACTTCATCGTTTTGTAAATTTATTATTTTTGTTAAAAACAAAATGTTTGTTAGCTATTAATGAAGTTGCTAGGTACATTGTCATCACATGTGTAATGAACTCTAATATTGTATAATATTTTACAAATACTTTCATATCTTGAATAAAAAAAAAAAAAACTTTTCACAATACTTGTAATTTTAATTTTAGTTTAAAGATGACTAATTTTGAAGTTTTCAAATATTCTGTTGATTTATGATTTTTATAAATAATAGATTTTATATTAATTTGTGTCGCTTTTTATGTCGTTCTTTTGAATATGGCAATACGCTTATTCGTGAGCTACACAAGCACGCGAGTGAAATGTTTAGAGTAAAGTCTAGATAAGAAGAAGACATATCGAGTACAAGGAAAGTTCAGATCATTTGCTCAGCATTTGACCGTTGTTCTCCACACAAAGATGGCATAAAAACTAATTAAGAAAAACTTGTTCGAAATATTTAAATTTTTATGATAAAATAATTTTACTAGAGTTACCCGGGCCATGCTTTCCTGTTACTCAGTCTAATAAATTGTAATGAAAATTATAAAATAAGATACAATTAATTTCATATACAATGTTAAGTTCCGATCAAGGACTTTCTATCTATCTTTCTATCTTTTTATCTACTAAAATTTTTTCATATATTTTTCGTTTGGTACATACATAACTCCTTATATTTAAATACATATTAAATTTTTAGTCTTAACATTAAAGATAATTGAAATGCTCTTGAAAAAAGTTTATGAGTAAAAGATTTCTTAAATAATAATTTGACGCTATTACCATTTGTGGTGGACGTCTTTATATTAATCACAAATGAAGAGTCTTACAGTTTTAGTGTATGTGGACTCCGAACGGCAGACATATTTTTATGAGAAGCTTTTCTATGGCAGTAATACCCTCAGAGGTTTGCCATTGCCTGCCGTGGGGTGACCGCTATTAGAAAAAAAAAACTTTTATATGATTTAGATTTTGCTTGCCCTTGCTGAGATTCGAACCTTGAACTCAGCGACATATCGAGTTATGGCACCCACCGCTACCGACTCGACCACAATGGCCACTTAAATACTGATCGAATTATCAATCTTTTGAAATTAAAAAGTTCAATTAAATTGCAACCCTCTTTAAAAATTTTAACTAAAGGACCATACTTCAACATTTCATTTAACTTACCAAGATAAATTTGGGAGATCAATTTAAAATACAAATTTCTGAATATGTGGCGACACTACTAAAAATTATTTTTCATAATAAACTTTCTTAAGCCTCCTTATTTTAATACCCAAATTTGAAAATTTCATCAATTTTATTCATTTATTTTTTTGAAATTTTACATAGCATAACAAAATGACGCTTTTGTTTGTATTTCGTATGTTTTTTTATATACTGCATACGAGTACAGCTTGTTAGTTTTAAAATTAAGTTAAAATATAAGATTATATAAGTGCAGCTAAATTATTTTAAGTGTAATCCACTACCTTGTTAAATCCAGCTAACTGCACTCAATTGCCAATCTAATGTGTCTTCCATTCATAATAGTACATTTTTCGCAATGTTTTTACTTCGTTGTATCAAATTGACCATTACGTATTCACTAACTGGCCTTGTCCAATCCTCCATCTTCCAACTGAAACGAAGTTCATTTAATGCCTCTTCGACAATATACTTTGGCCCATAAAATTGTGAATGCTGTAATAAACTAAACACATTATCATCTAACGTTGTGACGGCGCACATTCGATTCACTTACGAGTGGCTGCATTGTATATTCTTTTATACGACAAAAAAAAAGACACTCTCATATCCCCACATTCACATCTACATATGTACATGAGGACCGATTTATTCTCAATTGAAAATGAGCTGTGAATACAGGACACTTGTTTTGGTTATTTAAGATTTACTTTATCTAAATATTATTGAGTCATGCATAACAATGTAGAAACGCCCAACAAAAAAATAAAATAAAAACAGAATACGGCGAAGAAGGTGTTGCCAAAAGGTGTGTGCTAATGATACGAAGGGTCGGTTGAAATCGAAAAATATTTACATTTGTATGTACATATACGAGTGTATATATGGGAAAGCTATCTTGCGAAATTCCTAGAGAATGACGAAGAAACAAGACTGGCATAAAGAGTTTTCGTTGTAAGGACTAAGAATATTTAGTTGATGAGTTGGAATGGATAACTGAATGACCGAACAGGTTAGTGAGCAAAGTGGTTGAAGAATTGGATTTAAGTGTCTGACCAAGTGTACCGTTATATGCGTGCATAAGATGTATGTATTTCACCTAACATTTGTAAATGGATTACCTAGTATCTTTTGTGGCATTTTGCTATGAAAAGCGTACGTTGAAAAGCGTGAGCGTGTCTAATGCAATTTACTAGCGAATACTCGTAAACAAAATAAAGTGATTTTGTACAAAGGCAACATACTTGTGTTGCATTTTATATTAAATAAATTACGGTGTCTTGTTATAGCTAAATTGCTGAATGAACTGGTGAATTTGCAAGTTGAAAACAAACCATTTTTTAACCCACCGTTTGTACGTTTGGCGTATCTAATTGTGCACTAAGTTTATTGTTCCATTTCGCTTACTATTCTTTTTTCAAAACTCGAGCTACAGAATGCATATTAAATATATATCACATACACACATATTTATTTCATTCTTCTTTGCATGCTACATTTGTACGAGTATTTGCAACGTGTCTAACTCCTCTTTCATATATTTCGTTTACGCACTTACCTTGCCTTAGTTGGCCCAGTTAAGCCTAATGAAATTGCCGCAAATTAGGTTTGTGCAAAAATAAGTTTTGTGTCCTAGAAAAAGCTAAACTTTGGCGTTCAAGTGTTGTCCGTGACTTTTAGGTGTTGTTTTTTTTTTTTTTGGCTTCTGGAATCAGGCATACATTTATCAACGTGTAGCTGAAGCGGTAAAAAAGTAAAAAATAGGCTACTGTGTCGCATAGTTTGTGCTGCATGTAGCACGTGTGTTGCATGTTGAAGTTTAAGTGTCACAAAATACTTTTAGTAGCAATTTAAAAGCGTTTTACTACTCTGTACGTGCTTAACTCAAGTAGTTTTTTTCATTGCCTTTACCGTTAGCGCGTTATGGGCTTGGCTAGTTAAGTTATACAATTCAAGGTCAAAAATGGCAAGGAATCGTAAGATTTTGACCAATGTATTTCTATAAATTACTGGGATCTGGTATAGTCCAAATATTTGTAAGTAATAAACAACATAGCACGCCAACTTTCCAAAAATATCAATGTCTAAAACTGAAGAATAAGAATTAAACTGTGAAGGCGCTCTTCGCAAAGGGGCATTCATTGCATAAAAAATACTAAATAATAATCAGCTGTTCAGTAAAAAATACAAACAAACAAGAAATGCCACAACAACTTCAAATAACAAACAAGAGTAGTGCCAGTTTTTGGCATATTAAAATAAATGTGATTTATAAACCAACTCATGTTGAAGGATTTTTAAATATATTAGTTTCTTCTTTCTCTCGTCCGACAGGCATAAATATCAACGATTTTTAAATAAGTAAAATTTAAAAATTTAACTAAAATGACATTTAACATTCCGACCTGAGTTTTGCTTTTAGTATAAACCCGCGGCCCTACATTGTAATCGAGTGCATTTGTGGTCAAAATGCTTGAGGTCGAAATGCATTCAACTGTCTCCACTTTCATTGTGTGGCATATGTAAACATATGTATGTAAGCATAATGAAACATTTACACCTGCATATAAGTAGATACATACATTAACAGAATTGCGTTCATATAATTAATACCGTTTTAAAGTATCGATGTTCCCGGCGAAGAATCAGTAAATTGTTTGATATTAACTCATATACCCGTTGCCTTCGTATTAAGAACGAGATGAGAAATTTTGGTACTTGTTAAATTGTATACTCAAAATGTTATTCACTGAGTTTTTGGATAAACAAATATTTTATTTTACAACATAGTCTTCTTTGAGTTCTATACACTTTGTTCAACGTTTCTTAAATTTTTTTAACCCTTAAAAAAATATGATTTGTCAAGGGCATCAAAATAGACAATTGTTTGTGAGATGATTTCATCGTTGGAGTCAAATCTCTTTGCGCCGAGCCATTTCTTCAGATTTGGAAATAAGAAATATTTACTGGGGCTAAATCCGCAGAATAGGGCAGATGAGGGAGTAATTCGTATCACAATTCATGAATTTTTGCCATGGAAACTACTCATGTGGTCGATTGTCAGCAAACGCTTACCTATCTTGCGGAATGCTTTCTCATACCCAAATGATCATTTAAAATTGAAACCACTGAACCACTTTCAATATCCGATCGGCCAACACCATAAGGTGAATTTTTCGAACTGTTTCGGGTGTTGAAACTTCAATTGAGCGTCCACAACGAAATTCATTAAACCACTTTTTTACCTTTGAAATTGATGTTGAAGAGTCCCCATAGTATTTATGACGATTGAGATTTAGACAGGAGTCAACTGAAACTCACGGACTTATTAACACGCCCTCGTAGTACAAAAAAGTTACAGAAAAATTTGCGCAAAATGCTTGGAGATGATAACTAGTCATATGCGTTTTTTAAATTTTAACTTTTTCGCTCTTTATAAACATAAAATTCTACTGCTAATTGCTATCAGAAATCGATAACGAACTTAGCTATCATTGCCGATCATCAGAAAAAAAGTACCTAGATTCTGATTTAAGTCAAATTAAAGTTAAGCTGCACAAGCTTTGCTTTCATTTTGGTAAGAAGGCAAGAAAATAAATAGTAACTTATTTGTCCCCGATTATTTGAACACAACTGTGCACATTTATTTGCATTGCATAATGTGTGTTTATCAGCTAGTTTGTAAGCTTGTTGCTAATAGTATATATTAATCTACTAAGTTCGCCACATTATTGTTGCTATTACCACATAATTGCAAAGCTCTTGAAATTGTGTTGCAAATTGCAAATACAATTTTACAAACAAAGTGCATAATGGGTTAGCAATATTAAGCGAAACGACAATAACAGAAGCAAATAACTTTCACAGTCACACAGTCAATTTGCCAAACCAATCACATACAAAATAAAAGAAAGAATTTAAGAATTTTAACTATCAAAGCATAAGGGATAAACGACTTCTATACATATATATAATTGCATGTGGGTATGTCTGCCTTAGTGTAAGGTCAGTGTTTTCAAAAGCATTTAAATTTTTAGCACTTGTAATATAGAATGGTAACTGCACCACTGCGTAAGAAATTAGGCAAATAAATAGCCAATCAGTTGTCATTTCAACTTAACAAAGTCAGTCGGTTTTAGACAACCAGCTAACCAGTCGGTAAGCCAAGCAGTCAGCTATTTGTTTTATCATAGATATTGGTTAGCCAAAAGACCAAATCTGTTGTTACTGTTGTTGTTGTTGCTTTGTTTTTGCTTGGCCGAAACTCAAAATACTTCAACCGCAAATAGTGTTGATGGCTGCTAAAGCTAACTAGTGCACTAGTGTAACTTCTTGCAGACAGTATTGCCAACGAAACATAGTTTTTTTTCACAACACAGTAAATTGAAAAGAACATATGATATATCTAGTAACAATATTCATATCCCGTTTTAAGTAAATACGACAAATTTTTTGATTTTCAAACTAATTTTCACTTCAATCCATTGGTAGGAAATGGGGATTGTCCCCAAAAGTTACTCAATTGATATACACAACGATGGTTAAGACAATCTTGTTATATGGGGATTTGGGGCGCTCTCAGACTGCGTGTGCTGCCAGGCTGGAAGGCTAGCAAGAAAGGACATGCAGCAATCACAAACAAGCTAGAATAATGTCGTATCCCGTTGGTATAACCATATAAGTAGAAATGAAAAATCAGCTAATGATTTCTTAAAATTCAAGCCAAGCGAACTCTCTAGAAAGGAGCAAACTAAGATGGTAAGGCTGCGGCTGGGTCACACTAGGCTCACACATCAGCATTTAATCGACAAACACGTTTCTAACCACTGCAAGTATTGTAATAACCCTCAACCAACAGTCCTCCACATCCTAGACATATGCCCACATTTTGCAACTCATCGTCAATCTCTTCACGACACTAATCCTACAGAACTCCTCAGTAACCCCACAATACACAACTTAAAAGCTTTAATAAATTATCTTAAGTTCTGCAACATATACAATGAAATTAAAAAAAAAACAATAGCCTTAAAAGCCTACCACTACCGTAAACCCAAACATACATACACACAAAAACTTTAGGCATAAAATACGAGCAATAATATTAAGACTAGTAATTAGCTGAAGGCCGATGTAGCCATAGCTTTATTTGTTGTACTATAATTAAGTTATAGTTTCAATTATTAAAAAAAAAAAAAAAAAAAAGAAAAAAGCTAGATTCTTAAGATACTGGCTACTGTATGCCAACCATAAACTTCACAAAAAAGTTTAATATGTATCTTGATCCCCGGCAGAGACTGGTACTCTGATGGAATCACTGCGGCGAAGGGGTCACATCACTTCTACTCTGATGGCTCAAAACTCGAGAACAGAGTGGGAGGATGGGGTGTTCTCAGCGCAAATAGGATTGGAAAAATCTTTCCGCCTCCCTGATCACTGCAGCGTTTTTCAGGCTGAGGTCGCTGCAATACAGGAGACGGAAGAGTATTTAAGAAAAAGAGAGATACAATGCGAAGAAGTCTTTATATTTTCCGACAGCAAGCTGCATTTAAAGCACTGGACTCTGTCAACAGCAACTCTTAAACAGTGGCAGCCTGCCGCAAATCTCTTAACGAGATGGCTGAGCAGTATGTCTATCTCCTCGTATGGGTGCCTGGGCACAGCAACATACCAGGTAATGAAACGGCGGACGAGCTTGCAAGAGAGGGTACATCCATCCCGCTTTCGTCACGTTGGAAAGATTTAAGTATGCCGCTCGCAACCTGCAAGCTCCTTCTAAGAGATTCATCTCTTAAAGAAGCAGTGGGCCGATAGGAAAATTGGGCTGCAGAAATGAAAGTCTTAGGATCTGCGTTATTAAACGACCTGAGCGACTTGGACAGTGTAGAGGCTCGCAGGATTTTAAAATATGTAGAAGATTCACGATGGTTCGAGTAAGGGATGATTGAATAGTATATTTCTAGTTTTAAATTTTCTAACAAATTTTCTAACAAATTAGCAACACTGGTTATTTGTATACAGTTTTACAATGCAATCAATATAAAGGGTGTCTGAAGTTAATAAAGTTGATTTAGCGTAAATTATTTAATAACTAATTTTTCTCTATGCAGTTATAATGAAATTTTTTGATATGAAAATTATCAATAAAAATTTCATGCGATTAAACTAAACCTTTTAGTATCTGAACCTCAACAAAATTGTGAAGTTTATTTTCTAATATTTAACTTCACATTTCTCTAGCAAGTTAAGTTTCTCACTCCCTCGAAATAACGATTTTTTATAATAAAAATATTTTTATAATACACTTGGTAGTAAACACGCGCGGTTGTCACACTTGGAAACACCCTTTATAGTATGTTAGTTTTTGTTATCACAAAGCCATGTCCCTAGTACAATGCGCCTTTGTGCGTGTGTGTGTGTGGCTTTGTGGTTAAGCATTGACATGTGAAGTCTATTCAGGCTTGCTTCCTTACTGCAACAATGTGTTAAACGTTGTTAAAGGATTTAATGCAATTGAATTTCACTAAATACAGATTTCTTGGCCATTTAAATGAACATTTTAATTAAAGTTTCCCCTGCCGGGATTACCTTTTCTATTGTTCCGAAGTGTTTGGCAAAGGAAAAAAAAAACGATTTTATATATTTATAAACTCTTCATTAAATATATATATACTAGTATATTTATTTCTTTTGGCTGCTCGAGTGTGTAGCGGTGCGTGCTATAACTCGACATGCCGCTGAGTTCAAGGTTCGAGTCTCAGCTAGGGCAAATAAAAATTCATCATAGAACAAGTTTTCTTCTAAAAGCGGCCACCCCTCGGCAGGAAATGGTAACTTCCGATGGTATTTCTGCCATGGAGAGGCTTCTAATAAAATACATCTGCCATTCGGAGTCGACAAAAACTGTAGATGCCTCCATTTGTGGTAGAATATAAAGACGCACACCACAAATGTTAGGAGAAGTTCGGCCAAACACTGAGCTATTAGCGCGAAATTATTATTATTATTCTATTTTTTAAGGCAGTTTTATTTAAACTTAAATATTACACAGTGACTTACCATAGTTTTATTTGAAAAATCCATTTGTCCCAGAGTGGAATAGCAGCAGCGGTTGTAGAATCGCAAGGACGCGACGCTGCTGCAGTCACTCATGAGCAGTGTGATAATTCGTTTCTTTCTTTTAATTTTTCCCCTTTAAAACTTTGACGATAGTTGTCACTATTCACAAATGATTTATCATAAAATTTTCGAAATCGCCATATACAAGAACCAGGAATTTGTTTAACTTGTTTGATGTTACCTGCAGGGTTGGTATGATAATTTCCAAGTATGCGTGTAAATACTACTCATATCTCTGTATGCACGTACATATGTTAATCCTTTAAACAATTTATTTAAATCGATTTATGCTACTTTGTAGTACATCGCAAGGGCATTTAAAAATAATGCAAATATAATTATTTTTGTACAGTGTAAATTTTTGATTTATCTATGTTGAAGATATTTTAAAGATTTAATGAATTAAGTAATTTAACCAAGAATGGTGAATAGTATTTAAAATAATTAAGGGAGCCAAATATTAGATCATACCTTGCTCATATTCCATATTTAATAAACGCAACTTGAGGTGCGTTTTACTGTCAAGCGCCAAATAAATCACTTCAAGTCCTATAATAGCAAAGCGTAATTAAGTAAGTAAGTTAATTTTTTTTTTTTTTTTTTTAATTTGATGTCAAGCACTTTTGATCGAAGAAATTTTGATCTAACAAAATTTTAGTATTTCCATTATGTGAAAATGCTTGCAGAGTCTTAAAATATTTAATCGCAAGTGCGCATTTTTATCCTTTGTTAAAAATATATGTTGAAATAGAGCCGCGAAGCTCTAAATAACATTATAATAGTGACGGGTTAGTAAGAATTTCATGCGAACATACACACACATGTACATATGTATATGGCTCTTTATTCCACATTTAGAAAATGTAATAAAATTTATTTTAATTTTATTTATTTGAATGTTTTACAAATAAAAAAATTTTAACAAAATTATTTTATAGTGCCAGTCAAGATAAAAAAAAAAAATAACAAAATCTTAGAGAATGCTAACACATGTATATAACTAGATCTATGAACTAAAAATAGAATTTTCGTAATACTAAATTATGCAAAATTTGGGGAAATTGATAAATTAGTTTTGAACGATAACAAAAAAAGAAAAAGGAAACAGAAAGAAGAAGAGAACACACATATTCACCCCTATGCTGTAATCCGAATGTTCGTAGTTACGAATTCGTAGCTCCGTTCCGAAAGTCCGAAATTTGGTATGCTGAAATCCGATCGTAACTATCAACCGCGTTGCCAACCAAAAACAGGAATTTCGAAGTTCGTATTGGCAGAAATATACATGTACCGATATTATTGCAAGTAAAGAATGAAGTTTAATATCAACATTTATAAGCCATTTGATAAGAAGTTTTCGTTAATTAAAGGCAGAATTACATAAATATGCATCGAATGTATGTACATTATTAAGAGATGATCTAAATACAAATTTCTTAAATTATGAAGGGTGTAATATTGTCGAATTCAATGTTCAGATAAATTAATGTTTAATGGTTTAAAGATTTGTGACAATTTTCGCCTCAACAAAGAAGCATTCATACAAGAAACATACTGCGTACGATTTGTTTGTGATCTTCGCCAATATATAAACACGTAATAATTCTAGTTTTTCTTGCATAGTTTATATTACATATGTACATAAATACAAATGTACACATGTATATACATACATACATGTATATTGTCTTCTTTTTGGGTTTATAAAAGTTTATTTTTCTAAAATTTATTTCGCTCCGACACCAGTGGCTGTTCGTACAAAAATTCCGCAATTGACAGCTCCGACGGATTTTGGCATACCAATATTACGAATTGCGAAAACAGTCTACGAATTTCGAATTTACGATTACGAAAAGCGGATTTGAGCATACCGATTTTTCGATTCGTAGCGTAATCGAACGTACGACGGATTCCAGCATAGGGGTGATTACCTCATACAATCTCATTAGTGAGAATATTAATTTGAATAAATTTATAAAATATTATAGTAACATAGTAATACTTTTTAAAATGTAGTGGATTGCTTATTAGCCATCGTCTAGTCGGGAGTGAGTTCCAAAGACGTATAGAGATAATGAAAAATCGACATTGAGATGTTAGAACTCGATATTTGGTATGCCTTTGATTAAGATAAAGAGGTTCTTTTGTATTTATTATTTTATGTCGGGTCGATAGCGTACTGAACTTTAACAAATCATCAAAGAACACGTTAAGCAACCTCTCGGCATATGCTCATACTTGGTCAAGTTTCCCCAGCCCATATAAATATCCAGCAATGTCGTTGTATACAGAATTTAGTTTCTTTTTACACGCATTTTACACAATTTGCATAAATCCCACAGCCGTAAAGCAGCGTATTTATTAAGTACGCTTTCGCTAAAATTATTTTTCTGTCTAACGGAGTGAAGTACTGTGATAACGAGAGTGTTATCTGAAAAAAAACTGTTTAATCTCTCGACCAAGGATGCCTGTTATGACGTTGACGTCTGCGGAGAATCGAAATCATTAGAAGCGTCAGTGTAAGATTATGTCTCACCGTCATGGCCAATGGATCAGTATTCAGGAAACTATCACCGTTTTTTAACAAGAAAGAAGAGCTAACGTGGTTTCGAGATTCATTCTGACTAACTACTAATTCGACCGCAACATCACCAAACTTGGTGCCAAAGAAAGCGTACACGAAGGGACTTGGCTGTCCTTTAGTTAGAAGAAATGCCCTTAGCTGTGGTCAAATAGAAAACTGATGAACGATTATATGTGGGCGCTATAAAATGAAGAACACCCGGAAAGAGAATTCCAGCTTAGAACGACAAAAGTTGACCACCAATAGTGCTGCTACAAGAAATTGTATTAGACACATGGACAACCAACAACGATGCCGACTCACGCCAAAATTTACCCAGTTACGGTCACACCAATATACGCCTGTCGACGCTACAAACGTTGCGAGAGTCTATTTAATATTGAAAAAAGAAGCTGACATATAAAAAAAAATTACTTAAGCAGGAATAAATTGCTTATACAAAATGCTTACAGTATTGATATTCATTTACTAAATTATGGCAAAATATCTCACTGTTTTCGCTAAATATTTCAAAAAATAATTGTTAAATTGTGTATAAATGTTTTTGAGCAAATATTTACCTTTGGGTGTGCAATTGTGCCGCTGAATGGTGCTTTCCAATACTGACTGTCAATTAGGCATTTTCAGTATTTTATTCAAATGTGCACGCTATCAATCGCCACATTAGATGCAACATAATTAATGCTTCTGACATACCAACCCAACACTCTAGACACACTCAGTTAGATTTGAAGGACATGCTCACGCCCATGTGTGCGTGAGTGGTTGCGTAAGTGAGTGTAACATACCAACTACTCTAACCACAATGCATGCAGGATCGATTGCAAGTAGCCATCGCAACAATTTAGGCTGAATGATTGACATTTATGCTTACGCTGAACATAATGTCTAACGAGTAGTTGTCTATTTGCCTGTTGCGCCGCCTGTCTACTATGTTTTCATGTACGTAGTGTATAAATGTAAGTAGTTCCTGACCTCGCTACTTCAATTTTTGCATGCGTTCAAAATTCAAAATCATTCATTCAATGGATTGTCTAAACGTCAATACTCCTATATCATTGATAGTGATTATGATAGCAATTGTAATCGTTAACAACGTTCACACATACATACATTCGTACATTTGCAAGTGCATTAAGCTGGTTCATACTCAATTTAGCAAAAAAAAGATACGAGCATAATGCATTTGCACGGAATTTCATCCGATTTTTTTTTATAATATCGTCGAAAAGTCATTGCATTCAACTTTGAAGCCAAATCAAACCTATTTCAGGTGTTATACTCCACATATATTTAAGTAAAAAAAAAATGTTTATGCTGCGGTGAAAATAAACGAATAGATTTATAGTAAAAATAAACTGTTTAAGCATGCAGTCTAATACTAGGCTAAGCAAGGTACCGATAGATGTCGCTGTTGACCACTGGCTGACAGAACTCGTTACTTCTATTCCTTTGTGCACGAGTCCTGTTAGCTGATACCGGTGCCAGATTCCACCTTCTGTGGAGGCTATAAATGCGTCGAGTGCGGGAAAAACGGGCTCTTCTTTCTCCAGTTCGAGCTTCGGTGAACAGCGACATCAGCGGTGAGTAATACATATTTCAACAATAAAAATGAATTTTTGCATATACATATATTTAAACAAAAGCGAATTGTTTCTTTCAACAAATATTTGTTAAGTGGAAGTTTCGTGAGAGGTAATAGGAGAGTTTCGGCGTCTCAAGGATCGGCTCCCCGTGATCCCCGTTGTCTAAATTCAAGAGGAATTTTGATTCTTTTCATTCCCCCGCTCGAACATAAACAATATAATTTCTTTAGTCTTACACAAGGAATTTCCCATCACGAACGTAAATATATGTAAATTAAAATGTAAGCAAGGAGTTGAATAAGCAATTAGCTGATGGGAATTCGTATTTCCAAAAAAAATTACGTAAAAATGGTAGAGAATGAAGCTTTTCAAATTATACTGAACATTTCACCGGAAAATTAAAAATATTAATTAGCGACATGTTGAAGTTAAGAACATGTTTAATTAAAAGTGCGGAGCATTTTGCATGTTTGAAGAAACATATTTTATAGTATGTGAATTTTCTTCGTTTTCTACAATTTTAACGTTGAGAAAAAATATATAATGGCCGATCTCGACCATTTTCAATACCAACCTACTACTTTGGCCAAAGAGCAATCTATGTACCAAGTTTCATTAAGAAATCTCAATTTTTACTCAAGTTATTGTAACCATGGACAGACGGACGGACAGGCAATCAGTCAGACCTAAATCGATTCCTCTTTTCATTCTGACCATTTATGTGTATATTTTAGGCTGTTTCAAACAATAACGGCGAACAAAGTTAAAGTGCGCTCTGGTATAAAAAATTAGCTAAGGACTCGCTTTCATAGCGCATCAAACTAAAAAGTGAAAAATAATTTTTAATAAAAGCTGAAAATAACATAATAAACAAAAAATTCTTGTATTTTTGTGAGAAAAGCGTGGCGCTTATATTAAGAGTTATTTTTTACTTTTCAGTTTGATGTGCTATAAAATTGTGGGTTTTAGTTTTTTTTTAAATATTTATTATTAAGAAATACTTTAATAATTGGCAATTTTATTGAGCTCATGGCCAGTTTATGAAAGATGTTTTTGTAAAAACACAACAACAGTTTGTGATGGTAGAAGTTATAGTACTATTTCGGAAATCACCACATTTCCTCATCAGACTTCTTTTTTATTAAATTAATTAAAATTATTCTTCATAACCACTTCTCCCAGACTTTGAACACAGGCGGTCAGAGTTGCAGAGCCAACACGCTACATGCTGTGCTACGCTAGCCGAGTCGACTGTTGTGTTTATTCATCTTCCTTAAACAAACCAAATTCTGTTTATTTAGTTATTTAGAATGCATTTTTAAGGCGTGCTCATCGTTGTATATATACTTGTTTGTTATTTTTCTTTTAACCTAATAAATGTTAATAATTTATTTTTTTATTGAGCTCAAGGAGAAAGGTTTAGAAAAGATAATTTGACATTGTTTTATTTGGCGAATGAGACACCTTAATACAATCATATTTAGGTATATGTTGATATGTACATATGTATATGCTATTCCCATATACAAACCGAGCTGCTCCGCTTTCAAATAAGCCCGACTGTAATATCCTGCTTACTTGCATCGAACTGCCTGTCAGTATAGCTGAAATGCCGCAGTTGATTTCTGTAAATTCAGAATGCTCTACATATATTTATTACGCCTGGTGTTGGATATCTTACTATATACCTTTGCCTAGGTCATTTTATATCATGAAAATGACCTGTGGTCTTCATATTTATAAGTACTGATATTAATGCAGTGTTAATTTCATTTTATGTAATTTCATTTTGAAATTAAATGCAATTATTCAAATTTAGACGCACGTGCCCATATGTAAGCATATACACCCACATATTTTTTTCTCTTAATTACATCAAATCATTCGCATGCTTGCACATATGCACATACATACATACTGATATGTTGATATACACGGTGTTTAAAAAATAAAAGCATACACTGTTTTAAAGCATTATAAAAAAGTTTTAAGGGGCTAAATATAAACGTTGAAATTTGAGATTTTTGTTGCTTCATTAACTGCCATATAATACCAGAAAAAAATTTATTTATGCAAGGAAGAATAACCCAATACCTTCGAAAATAGTTGCCAAAAGTGAATGGTAACTATAAGCCACTTAAGATTTGTTTTTTATTACGCATAAAAAGAAGTTTGTAAATTTTTTTTAAATGAGAAATTGTAATGCAAATTTCTTAAATTATTCAAGTTTGGTTTAAAGTTAGGGAGTTGGATTAAAGTAAATGGCTCTTCTTAGAAACCAAACTGTATATTAATTGAAAAATAATAGAAATTAATTTTAAATATTTTTGAGCTTTAAGGTTTATTTGGAAAATTATTAGGAAAAAACAACAATAATCAAAGCGATGGAAGTTATAGTACTATTTCGGCTTCTGCGGGAGTCGAACCCGCAACAACATGCGCAATACTTAAGCCGGCAACTAAACGCATTCAGCTAAGCTTACGCTGCGTGAGCTGTTGTAATTTTTCCTGCTTTCCCTTCACAACTTAAATTTAAAACAAGTAAAAAACAGGTGTCTTCAGCTATATGAGATACATATGTAATATTAATTCGATATTCATGATTGTGACTGATATAATAGTTCCAATAACGATTAATATTTTTGAACAACTTCAAGTTTTTAGCTTACTTAATGAGGAAGGTTTGCCCAATAATAATAACTATTCCCTGTGCAAAAGTTAAAGACTTTAGCTGCTTAAATGGACGGGTTTTCGTGCCTATTGCAATATCTGAACAAGCAGTTGTATGGTAGCTTTATGTTATATATCTTTGATCTGTACGATTTTTACTGCTTCCATAAAGCTTAGAATAGCGGAAGTTCTTGCAAAATTTCAAACCTCTGGTCGCTTAAATGCAGGAGTTCTGAAGCAAAATATGACATCTGAACAATCGGATCCTATATACGTTAAAGTTGTCCGATCTGGCCGCCACCTGACTGCTAAGTTTCATTCAAATAGCTCAAACTAGTATGCGTTCAAACAGACGGACATGGCCAAATCGACTCACCTCGTCACTCTGATCATATCGGCATCCTTTTTGATGGTGGGGCTAACTCCTTTCGTTCTGGTACTTACAAACATCGGAACATTTCCATGAAAGGTATGAAACTAAATTCCAAAAATGAATCAATATTCTATAATTTGGAAACGCCCTGTACAATGCAGTGGCGTTAAAATGTTTACTGAATTTTTTGCGTCATCATTTTTTAATCATATGCATATTTATTTCATTAAAAGTTTGTGTCGATTTGGTTTTTAATTAAGCTCCAGCGATGTTACTGCACAAACAAATTAATTCCAATTATTTAAATTAAACTTTTGACATTTTCTAGTTTTTTAAATACTCTAATTGTAAAAAATTTATTTAGGTTTATAATAACAAACACCATACATATATTTATTCCATCAAAGCGACTTTAGAATTTGTAAATTTAATTTTAATACTATTCAATTATTTAGTTTCAAAAAAGATATATTAACTTGTTAAATTTGGTGCTTTATATAAATATTAATTTCACTGAAAATATGTGTTAAGGGCTTGAATACAGCTCTCAAGAAAAGTCACACACAAAAATTTTAATTGTTTTTTGTTGCTTTAAAAAGTACTCGTACTTTGCCGTTGCTGAAAATGTTCGAATATACGAACATATTTTTTTTAGGAGCTTTAGAGTGATTTAAGAAATTTGTATAGACGAAAATTTCTTTTTTATTTCTTGAGTGTCAATTTATATGAATTTTTCGATTTTCTTGATAGCTGTGTACTAAGCTTAAATAGGTAACAAATAGTGTTTTTCATTGTTGAGGCTTGGCTTTCTAAAGCGGCTAGTGATGAAATGAAATGTTAAACATTAGGTTTCTTGTGTAGCGGTAATTATCTACTACGAGTATATGCAAGTTCTAATAGGGTTTTTTGGAATCACTGTAATTTAGAAAAGAACAACGTATTTTATTTTGATGTTAAAATAAATTTTTAATGTTTAGGAAACTAAAGGTAATTTTTGAAAACTAATAATTTATTATAGCTTAATTCAAAGATCTTCCTTTTGGGATTTTGTGCTCATTGCAGATCTCATATGACTGTTGAGTTACAAAAAATGGCCGATGCATGCATTTGTTTTTAAACAATAAAAACCAAATAAATTATCAGAGCATTCTTATTTCGTTGAAGTTAGTAAGTGTTAACGAAAGCAACCCTGGAGAAATTGCCTTTCTGATACTGATTTCCTGTTTTATGTGTGCATGCAATATAAATATATAAATTTTAGTTTATTTCTTATATGCAAAACTGACGTCTGTAATTGCATTTTTTATTCTCTTATGTATTGTAGTTATTATATTAATAAATCAATTTATTATATTAAAATTCAATTCAAAGCCGTGCTCTTGTATGCGCCAACGTCGCGCTTGCTATTTATTGCAATTTTCCCGAAATAACCCATCGCTTTGTTGCTGTGGTTGCATATGCAAACAAATTGATTATAAATAAACGAGAATGAGAATCCAATTTCTTTCACCACGCTTTGTGCAAACATTTGCATCAGATAAATGTTGTAGAGCGCGTATTAAGCTGCTTCAGGTAGCGTTTAAAAAAAAAAAGAGGAATAACACGTTTTATTTGCATTTCTGATTTGCAAAATCGAGTTTTATTTGAGAAAATGTTTGTTGATTAATTTTCTGTGAAACAACCTAACAATACCGAATTGTCGAAAATATTTTTTATGAAAATGCAGACTACTTACTGTAACTGCATTTCTAGTCATGATTACTTTTATGACTGTCAACTCCAAAACATGTTTTCTTTTCTAACTACATTTTATCACGTTTTAAATTTATAACTAAAAATTTTAGTGAAAAAGCTAATAAATAAAGTTACAAAAAAGTTTTAAAGTTTGTTGGCAGCTGTTGAACCACGGTGGTGAAGATTTATGAATAAAAATATTTCATTAAAAAAATGTACTCTTAACTTATCATGCAACGTCAGTCTCGCTAGCGATTAATCTCAGCAAGTCAATATTTGTTTTTATATGGACAATTTATCTGGCAATTTCTTTCTCAAAACGCAGACTAATGTACGAACACACATCTATTCATACATATGTATGTCCACTAAAGCCCGTATCTGTTTCTTAGAAAACACAAAGCAGTACAGAAATTGAATACAGTTTCTAAAAAGCCAAAAGGTTTGCAATTTGATAAAAGAAGTGTATGCATATTTTTGCTTTTAATGGGCATATCGATTGTTTAACTACTGCAATGCTTCGTTTTAAGAAATTCATCTTACTACGAGTACAGCACTGGCTGAATCTTTGCAAATTGCGGATGCTGTGGTAAGTTATTTTTGCTGTAGGGGTTCATTTTCAAAAGTTCTCTAGAGTGTCTTGCACATACCTTTTAAGTTAGATCGAAATATCCTGAATGTAAACTTAAAACTTCAGATAATATATAAGGTACGAATTTTACGTTATTCTGGCATTGCAATTATAATATTACTTCATCATCATCGTTTTTCCTTTTTTGTCTTTATGCAATTGATTATTCAAGTATTAAAAATAAAGGCCTATATTTGAAATGGTATTAAATATTATTCTGATTAATTTACCTTAAACATTTTTAAATAGCTAAGATTTATAGTCGCAGCAGTACAATTATCAGTGAAGGTCGAGCGCACTTTTTAAAATTAATGGTCCTTATATCTGGTAGTAGAAATTAAATGGGCACAGTGAATTTTTGGGTTTTCTTGTCAACTAGACAATTCTAAAATAAATGCATTTCTATCGATTTTTAAAAGCCTTTTCTGCCTTTTTAGTCACTTAGTCGTGTCTTTTTTTATAGCATTTTAGGTTCTTCAAATCCATTCCCTATTAATATTCGTCAGCAAACAACATTTACCTTTTAAAAGCGTTTACTTCAAACAAAAAAAATATAATAAAATACATATATCAACAATTATTCTCCAAAATGATATACGAGTATGTAAATAATAATAATTTTGTAAATATATTCATTTAACAAATCGCTATTTATTTCATTTAACAAATCGCGATTTTTAATTACAAATTTTCAATATATCACGAAATATTTATTTTTGAAAAATGCCACAGGCCTTAATTGTGGTATATACACTTTCGAAACGTATCTCAGAACTCCTTTCCGCGACTTTTAGCTTACTGGGTTATATCAATTTCCGTTTTGTTTTGTTTTTCGCTCGTTGTTTTCAGTAGTTTGACAGATACATTTGGCAAGAGTTTTAGTCTTTTGTGCGGGTCTTAAAAATGCAACTTTTTATTTAATAAATGCAAAGTATTTTAATAGTTTTATTTTCTAAAAACAGTAAAAACTGTGTTAGTAATATGTGTGTGCCAAAATGAATGCATTAGTGGCTCGATATTAAGTGCGGTGAATAAAATACAAAAAATAAAGCATTTTTAAAGTAAAATTCTGTTAAAATTTGTGGACGGATTTTTGCAAAACGATAGTTAAACAAAAGTTTTTTTTGTTGTTCATCTATGTGCATTTGAATTTTTCAATTTGGTTTACGCGTTTAGCCACAGTAAACCAAACTTATGCGGCGCTATATCGAATTCCACCCAATGTTTCTTCTTAGCGAAAATATTAAAACAAAAATCAAATGGTTTGAAACTATTTTTTTAATATTGCAAATGCATTTTCCCTTCAAAAGAGTTTTGCTTTATTTCTTTAAGTCTTATATTGTGCCTCAGTGCTTAAGGCTAAGGAGTTGTGTTTGAAAAAATCCAGCTAACTCGATAGCTTATACGGTGATTACATCGATAGGAACGTGTTTGCTACTCCACAATGCTTTGCTTTGCTCTTGTTTGGCGTTGTATTTTTTTTTTTCGTGCGCCGTTTGTGCAACAAAGAGTTCAAACTCGTTTTACTACGTGCCGCTGTTGCATTTTGCAAGTTGAGCAGGCAGCTCGAATGCTGATACTTATTTCAATATACTTGTTTACGAAAAGCTCTTTGCTTTTGCGTTTTTGCGTGTACAAGGGATGTCAATTTTGGGCATTTTATTGATCCCGGGATTTTCGAGATCTGGAAACAAAATTTTGATTCGTAAATATTAATTTGTTAAAAATTTAACACGTCTGCCATCGTTGTATTATAGAATTATGCAAAATAACATTAGTAGAACAAAGAGCGATTTGTTATAATTTATGTATTTATTTATTGGTGTTTTCAAGAATAAAAAAGAAATAAACTTAAATTTTTACACACACACAAAATAAATTATACTTCAAATACAAATATAAATATTTGGTACATAAAGTAAAATTATTTTTAATTACAGTTTGAGATCAATATTAATTATAAATGTATTACCATTTTGAGCGAGGCAGAATTATTCTTTATTTTGATCAAAATGCAATCTTAAAGAAATAAAAGCCTTAAGTGTGTTATCCTCCAACCTGGACAAATTTAAGTCTAGGTTGCAGTTAAAATCTGAAGTGGAGAAGCATCGCTCCGACTCAACACTTGTTGGTTGCATTGTCGACAAAAAGTTAAATGCTCTCTGTAGGAATTAGCCTTTATCGCCCCCATTACAAAATATATTAATTTTTTTTGACCAAATTGGACACTTTAGAGCTGCTCGTTAAACCTTGATGCAATTTATATTTGAGACTTTCTGTATTATCCACTTTAAGCAACTCATCGTTAGTTCTATTAACATCGCTTTCATAGTAAGGCTAATTTTCTATGAGAGGAGAATATTTTCCAGCTCATTTATAATGACAAGAACCAGACAAAGCCTAATACAACAGTTGAAAACTTGTTATTTTTGTTTCTCATGTTAAATTTTATTATTTCAATACAAATCTGTAAGGTATGTTTGTGTATTATTTGTGTGTTTTAATCGATCGGTACTTTTTGTTCTAAATCATTTGAGGTTTATTTTTGTTTAAAAAAATGTAAATTACAAATTAAAAAAAAAAAACTATTAAATTCACTGTTTTCTGCAATTCCGGGATTTAAATATACTGATCCTTGAATTGACATGCCTAGTGTGTACACATGCACCATATATACTCATAAAATCGTATATGTTTGCTTACGGATGTGTTTTGTGCTGCTGCCACTTGTGCTGCCGCTGCGTAGTTATTTCATTTTATTGCCATTTTTCGCTGTAAAGACATTACCAAAATAGTTACTCATACGCCACCGCATCCACAGCCGCTTTGTGTACTTCCCTTGCTTTGTTTTTTTTTTTTGGTTTTTTGTATATGTTGTATTATTTTATATATTTTTGTTTTTCGCTGGCGATGCTGCTCAATCATTTTTGCAAAATATGCAGCAAACACGTAGTGTATGGCACAGCATGCAGCAGATGATCAACATTCAACAACGAATTGTATTAAAATTACGTCCACACATATATATTTAAACACATTTACATAGATATGTATGTTTGTGTATGCATGATTGCATGCGAATGCTTTGCGCTATCTTCCGAAATGCATGCAAGTTTCTATTACCGCGCTTGTGAGTTAGCGAATGTGTAAAGCAAGCTGTTGTTGTTAGTAGTAGGAAGCTAGTGAGCTCAATTGCACTAAATAAAATGACTGCAACTGTAGTATGTTAAATATATATGTGGGATTTATTTAATTAAAGAAGTTTATTTAACATTAATTTAAATAATTCACATTTAGGTTTATTGAAATTAGATTAAAGTGTTTTAATATTACATTTAGGTTTCCTTAAAATTACAATATATTTAATCGTTCGGTTGTGCGCGTACGTCTTGCTTTGACGAGAAATCTTCTGTACTCTGCTTTTTAAAAGCTGTTAATGTCCGTTGCGTTCGTTAAGATGGTCGGTTGTGCGTTCGTTAAATCAGGGATGTTGCACAGAGGTGCATTTTATCCCACAATCGGCGATCCTGACAGTCATTCGTCCCGAATGATAGGTCCCCAGGGCTTCATAAACTCCGCCACAGACGTTGTTTTATTAGGCCCTTCGTGTTCTCCTACTTTTTCTAAGTTGTATCGATTATGATTAAGTAAATTTGTCACTTTATACGGTCCAAGAAAACGAGCTCTAAGTTTCATGTTTACCCCGAACTGTGTTCTTTTTATACCCACTAGATCACCAACCTTATATTGCGTTGCTCTTTTGCGATTTTTATTAAAAGATCTACGGTTTTCCTCTTGAATTTTTTGAATATTGATCTTAGCTTCGGAACGGATGTCTTGTCTTTGCTGATCTAATTCATCTAGTACTGAACTCTCTAACAACTTTCGTAAATCTGGATTTTCAGCGTTTCTCATGTCTAGCCCAGTTAAAATTTTAAACGGCGTTACTTTTGTGCTACGAGGAGGAGTATTATTTATTACACGTTGAACCTCATCCATACGACGATACCATTGAGTGGGATTACTTTGACACAGCTTGCTTACCATTGGAACGACAATATTGTGCATGCGTTCTACTTGCCCGTTGCCGCGAGGAACGCCAGTTGCTATTAGAAGATGTTGTATGTTCTCATCTGTACAGTAATTCTTAAATTGATGACTAGTAAATGCTGCCCCTCTATCTGTAACAATCCGTTTCGGATTCCCAAATGTCGCAGCTTGTTTGCGCAAGCGTTCAACTACTTCCTCGGCACCGGTCGACTTTGTAGGGTACAACCACACGAATTTTGAAAATCCATCAACTACGACGAGAATATAGTTGTATTGTTTTTTTGTCTCTGATAAGGGACCAACATGGTCTAAGTGATAAGTTCCTAGCGGTTCAAGAGCTTTGTCAATTGGTGTTAAATACCCTTCTTTTTTCCCAGCCTTTGCATCAGTCACTAAACACTCTATACAACTTTTTACTACTCTGTTAACTTTATCACCAATCTTTGGAATGAAATATCGATTTTGTAATAGCTCTTGCGTTTTTTTAATACCTACATGGCCTTCTCTATGTGCTATTTTAATTATTTCATCTTCCATTGCTGATGGCACTACCAAAAGCTCTTTATTCTGATCCTTATACAGCAATTCATTTTTTATGTAAAAATCTTCATAAGAACTGTGTTCAAGTACTTTCATTACAGCGCGAATCCACTCGTCCCTACACTGAGCTTCTTTAAGTCTATATTTTAACGAATCTTCGACTAACAAAAGGCAGTATACGCGACTTAGTGCATCTACGTGTTTCATACGAGTTCCGCTTCTATGCTCAATCGTATAATCGAATTGTTGCAAATACATTGACCACCTCGTTACTCGATCCGGCATGTCAACTTTTTTCATTGTGAGAGCAAACGCATTGCAATCAGTTACGATTTTAAAACGAATATCCTTGAGGTATACTCGCCATTTTTTTAATGCCTGAATTATAGCTAAAACTTCGAGTTCGTATGAACAATACTTTTCTTCGCAAAGCGTTGTTTTTCGACTGAGGTATTCGATCGGATGAAAACTTCGATCTTCAGAGTTCTTTTGTAGCAGTACGGCGCCATATCCGAATTTGGATGCGTCTGCGTGTACTTCGGTAATTGCATTTGGGTTATATAACCTTAGGGTAGGAGCTACTGCCATCGCTTGCTTTAACTCTTTCACGGCTATAACCTGATCCTCACTCATCGCGAATTTAGTGTCTTTTCGAAGCAAATCTGACAGAGGTTTAGCTATCTCTGCGTATTTGTAAATAAATCGTCTAAAGTAGGATGTAAGGCCCAAAAATCGTTGCAATTCTTTTTTATTTTTCGGTATAGGAAAATCCCTTATAGCAATTGTTTTACGCTCTGATGGCAAAATCTTACCATCCTCAATAATGTATCCTAAGAACTGGATTTGTGTTTCTAAGAACTGACACTTTGGCCACTTTATTTTCAGACCGCTTTTTCTAGCAACTTCTAACACTTTGTTGAGCTTGTCTAAACCTTCGTTAACATCCCTAGCTGGAATGACAATGTCATCCATGTAAATTACCACAGTTCCTTCTTTGAGTAAATCTCGAAAAATTGCCTGAATGTACCTTCCGAAAACTGCAGGGGAGTTAGAGATACCAAACGGCGCATAACAAAATTCGAACTGTCCACAATGGGTAACAAAAGCCGTATACTTGCGTGAGTTAGGTTCTATGGGCACATGAAAAAAACCGTTTGCTAAATCCAAAGTGGTAAACACCTTCGCACCTTGCAACTTTTCGAGTACTTCATCAATGAGAGCCATTGGGAAATTATCTCGGACAATTTTTTCATTTATTTTTCTGTAATCGCAACAAAGACGTTTGGTGCCATCTTTTTTGTTAACTAAAACTACCGGTGCTGCATACTCAGACGTGCTTGGTACAATTATTCCTTCTCTAAGCCATAATTCCACTTGTTCGTCGATGAACTTTCTGTCACTTAAAGACATTCTACGTGGCGTTTGATAAACGGGGATATCATCTTTGACAATAATTTTCATTTCGATTGGTGACTTAACTTCGCTAGAAGGCTTGAAACTGTTGATCGAATTTTCTATAGCAGTGGCAATTGGCTTTGAAAGGTGAGGCAAATTAACTGAAATGTTGTTTAGTTCGAACTCAACAGGAGCACAGCAAAGAGCCGAAAACTCTTTGAACAAATCATTGCTTTCATTTGATTCATCTAAATTATCGCGACACTTCACGCCTTTCATTGCCTCTACAAATCCCCTCTTTTTAAACGTTACGCCTGCTTGTCCAATGACCATGTCAACCTTTTTGAAAAGACTACTACCTAAAATTGCCGAAAACACAGTATCCTTCTCTCTAACGACATGAAAAGTTACTTTTACTGAAATATCGTCGAGTTTAATATATGTATCGAAACAACCAAGTGTGGTTAATTTTCCGTCCCCAATGCCATTTAAGTGAATAATCTCGTTTTCTAACTCCACATCTCCAATCGTTATTAACGTATCGTACCTGATGATACAAAGTTCACTACCAGTATCGACTAACGCGCTAAATGTTTTTTCTCCAATTGATATGTTAGTAAAAATCATGCTACTTTTCGGATCTTCCTTTGCTAAGGATTTCCCAATCGTATTAACTTGTTCACTTTTCACTACCTTTTTTAACTGTACATCTTTACAATCTTTTGCGAAGTGTCCCTTTTGCTTACATTTGAAGCAAACTATTCCCTGCTCACTGCATCCTCTTGCTAAATGAGTATTAGAACCACATTTAAAACAAGCTTTCTTTCCCTCTTTTGGTTTTTCATCGTTACTTTTCGATGTACTCGTTATACTTGTCTTGTTTGCTGACAAAAATGTACCGCGAATTTTTTCGTATATCTGAATTTTTTCTTTTAAACCCTTTAAAGTTTTGGCATCGTATAATACGACTTTATTTAGTCGAGAATCAGGTATGCCATCTATAAAATACTCAATTACACTAACCTCATCCAATTGAATTGGATTACCTATCTCAATCAGTGCATAGAGATATTCGTTGAGACTTTCTCTTGGGCGTTTTTGCCTTTGCCGCATCATACGGTGTATTTCTACCACGCTAACCTGCTTACCAAATTCATCTATCAATTTCGATTTCAATGTAACCCAGCCCCTGACTCCACTTAACCCTCTCACAAATAACTTAGCGGCTCCCCGCAGCAACTGCTTTGCATACACAAACTTTTGAAGATCGTTCCAACCAACTGTGTCAGCAACATCTTCAAACTCCCGAACCCAATGTGCTACATCATAAGTATCGTCGCCAGAAAATGGAGTTACACTATCCTGGATGTCTCGTAAAGTAAAGCTTACCTTCTGAAAATTACCGTCCGAATTCCCCACAGCAAGTGCTTCAGTGTAGTCAGAAATTGTCGATTCGTCCTCACTACCATTAAGCCCAAAATGATTCATCAATCTGTCGCGAAGGATTTGCTTTCGTCCTGATGTATCTAAATTAAGTTCCCTCAACTTTTCTTTAAGTTCAGGCACAGTCAACGAACGTATTGTTTCTGTGTCCATTTTGTCAATACAATATACAAAATTAAATTTAATATTATTATTTGAAAATAAATCGATAAGTGAAATAGAAATTAAATTTCCAATAATATTAACATAAAACGATGAATGCAAATTTCAAATATTAGTACAACGAAACGATACTAAAATACTTATACATCAATAAATAATATCAGTTAGTCAATATAGTTTATAAATATCTGGATAAACTGCTACGCCTTTACTGCTGCTTCTTTGCTGTTGATTGCTGCTCACTGACATCCAATTTGATTTCCCTGTAGTTATGATGATTCGTTTATTTTGTTTTGACACTTTTGTTCTTTTTCGTGCTCTTTTGATTAATCGTTACTGGTTAATAAGTTTATTCATTCAGTCTTTCGCTATTATTATGCATTCGCGCTTGCTTGCATCTTAATCGACACACTAGTCACTTCGCGCTTTAGTTATAAGTTTTCGTTTTAGCCTTGTCGCACGGCAAATTCTTATTTTGTTGTCTCACAAATTTGTAAGAATATATGCGTTACTTTACTTTTGCGCACAGCTGCTGCGCATGCTTAATCTTCTAACGCGAAACACAATTATCTCACTGTTTCAATTGTTTTTTTGTTTGATTTGCTTTTGCAATGTTTTTCTGCTTACTTCGTTACTCGACAAACTCAATAAGTCATTGCAAAAAAAAAAAAAAAAATCTAAGAATGTGTCTCACTCTTTGTTCACTTTCTATTTCGATTTACATTACGCGCACATCTGCTGCGCCGCTCACTCTCTTTATTTAGAACTGAGCATCAAACACAACTACTGTTGGTGTTTCAGTTATCTGTTTTTACATCGCAATCGTATTAACACTCTCGTTAAAATTTCATTGCCTCTTTCTTTCGCGCTTGGCCTAAGCAAAATTTTTAGGATTCTGCTTACATACTCTTACTGAGTACACTATATCATTGCGTGCAACAACGCAAACTTGTGCAACACGATTGTTACCACGAACTGCAATATCGCATGTCTTTCGCACTTTTGAAATGACGCTGCCTGCCTACTTTTTTATAACGGTGCTTAAGGCTTGCTTTTTTGGTACACTTGAGCTTCCCAGCGGAGCACCACTTCCAAATTGAGGTTATGTCTCAAAATTTTGAATCATTAGATTCTCTTTCGAATTTCACGCACAATACAACACACTACAGCTTTTCTCGCAAACTTAGTTCCGCAAATTTAGTTTTTATGCATTTAACTATGCATTTAACTCTGCAATATTTCTACAACTCCGGTTCTTCTTAAATTTTGGCTCGTTAGAACATCGCGGACGAGTCCCCAATTATGTGGGATTTATTTAATTAAAGAAGTTTATTTAACATTAATTTAAATAATTCACATTTAGGTTTATTGAAATTAGATTAAAGTGTTTTAATATTACATTTAGGTTTCCTTAAAATTACAATATATTTAATCGTTCGGTTGTGCGCGTACGTCTTGCTTTGACGAGAAATCTTCTGTACTCTGCTTTTTAAAAGCTGTTAATGTCCGTTGCGTTCGTTAAGATGGTCGGTTGTGCGTTCGTTAAATCAGGGATGTTGCACAGAGGTGCATTTTATCCCACATATATATTTACTTTTAAGTATAAATACAGACACTTATGTAGATGTGCATTTGAGACACGCTGTGTGTATCGGAAACTTGATTAGCTGTGATATAATAGGTATCTGATGCATTTTGATAGGCAATTATGGAAGAAAGCGGCGTAAAAAGGATACAAATAAGTGGCTTTGAATGAAATATTTTGAATGTAAGAACTTTTCGTACAAAATTGCATAGTTTCACAATTAGTAAAAAAATGTTGATGTTCTAATTTTAATATAAACTTAAGATTGAAATTTAAGTAGCACCGCTGAAAAACTTATTCCAAAATAAATTATTCCTAAGTATTTTTTCTTAAATTTGCTTTGAACAGGCAATTAATTTTTAAAGTCAAAATCGCTATAAAAATTTAAAATAAATTAGCAAAATAGCGAGAAAACACACTAAAAATCATTAAAAAGTGCAAAAAATTACGAAAGTTAAGCAAAAAAAGGTGTTTTATTAAGGGTTGCCAATTTTACAAAACAAAAAAAAAAACAAAATAAGTTCAATGTTCTTATTAAACTTGCATTAAGTTCAAAAATAATTAACGCTATTAACTAGTTTAATTTCATGCATTTTTTTTTTAATTTGACGGAGGTTTTATTTTTTCTGAAAAGCCCTTCTCTATATGGTTGTATAAACATTGTACCACAAAATGCACAGTGATATATTCTGGCTTTAAATTTTTAATCAAGAGGGCTCATTGTCACTAGCTTTGACTAATTCCAACACAAGTTTGGATATCTATAAACTTTTGTAAGTCTCTTCGGAACATATTTAGCTGTTTCCGATATGATTCTTGAATCATTATTTTTAATTTGATTTTTGTTTTTTTTTAAACTAAAGTAAATATAATTTCAAATATATCAAATTGTTATTTGTTTTCACCAACAACTATAACTGCTGTGTTATAAAAATTGCTTTATAACACTTACGTAAATTAAATTTATTTTTTTGATAACTTTGAATATTAAATTATTTCATGTTTACATTTAAAAAAATCAATTATTATATTATATTTTAATAATATCAGCAATGAATATTTGATTTAAAAAAGTTTAAATATTTTGAAGAAAAAATTAGGTTGGAAGAAAAAATTTTTTTTTTTATTAATCAAGCTTAAAATAGTATATTTAATAATTTATATTTTGTTTAATTAAAAAAAAATCACATGAAATATATATATTTTGCATAAAAGTAATTAAATTTAATTCTCGTTGGAAAAGTAAATCAATTAATATTTAACTTGGTTGCTATAAATTAACTTCACAGAAAACTTTCTCATACCCAATTTTTATTTTTAGGGCTTTTATATATAAATTTAAATTTAATTTGTTCCCCAATAGCTGTTTTGGGTAGTTACTGGCCCTAAAATTTATCATAATTACTTTAGATGTTACTCTGATTTCGTTTCAATTGCCGCAAATATGCAGACGCTTTCCTATAGTCGAATGTACTAGTAGTAAACTATTTCATAACTAGTATGTATAGCAAGCCTCACAAGCAACTGGTGTCTTTAAGAAGGGATGTCCTACTAGATGACAATTATTAGATTTGGATCAGAAATACACCAGCTTCATACTAGTACAAAATGCATAATACAATACTTGTCCCAATTATGAACCAAATATACCAGTCAACTACTAGTTCAAAACAGATAAAGATACACTAGCCCAATTATGGAAAAAACATACTAGTCTCATATTAGTTTATGTATACAAGTCAATGTTGTCATATAAAATAAGGCATTAATAAATCGTTTTGTATTTAATAATAATAATAATCCCAACGGTTTTATCCCTCCATACCCGCCCGACCGACGCGAGGGGCGCATCCGCATGACGCACGGATATATAAAAAAAAAATTTTGTTTTTTTTCATATATGTTGCGCCGAGTCATGAAAGGCAGAGGTTTGTTAAGTGTCGAGATCTAAAACTGTTCAGCTACAGAACAAATGCTCATCAGCTGATCGAATAGTAATATATGTATATGTATGTATGTATGTATTAATTATTGAGAGGATTGAGTATAGTTTTCTTTATGTAAAAAAGTGAGTCTGAAATATCAAAAGAACCGGAGTGAGTGTTAAAAGTTCTTTCGGACTAGTTCGCTTTTAATTAGGAAATTTTATTTATAAACTAGTATTTTTGTGTGAATAGTTTGTTGTTTCACTGCAGGGTACTTACACGCACACACGAACATACATATGTTCTTGTACATACATATGTATGTCCATATATCAGTAATGAAAATTATGAATGACTACATACATACATATCCGAGTATGCAAAAAGTATAAGTAGTCTGCGTCTATCGTCGTGTGTGCTTAGCATACACTTAACAAATTTGCAGTAAATTTAAAAGGCAAATATTGTATTTGCAGCAAAATTAGATTTTCGCTTCTTTACTTCAAATGTTCAAATAACACAATGTCTTTATGATACTTGTAAGTGTAGTAGTATTTGTGTTTGGCGTAGTGTACTGTATCTGCAATGCAAACACTGAAACCGAATGCAAATGCTACTCATATTCATTTCAAGACGAAGACTTAAACTTTAACGTACATACGTATATAAATATGTACACATGCTCTGTAAGTAATTGGTGCTATTGCGTCTTGTTTGTCATCTATTGTTCTTCTTTCCTTTATTTTGCGGCTTTCTCTTTTCGCTACCCTTCGTTGCCATCATTGTTTGCCGCATTTTTAGTCTCATTTTCAGCTTGCTCTCGTTTTGATAGCGAGCACAAGCTGTTCTTTTCACCTCTATGTTCCTCGTTTTCAAGTGCTTGATTTAATTTACGTTTATATGTTTGTATTTTTGTGTAATTTGGTAGTTCGCGGTTAATTTTTTGTTTCGACTAATTTTCTTTTTATTAGCTCAAGTTTTTATTGTTCTTATGATTGCTCAAATGCGCCTTGCTGTTCTAAACTCAACTGTATGATTTTTGTTTTCACTGTCTCCCTAAGCCAATTCAAAGTTGTTTGCGTTTTTTTTTCTTACTTCTTAATGTTTTTTCTTGTCTGCTATTGCGCTGCAGTGTCTCTCCTTTCGCTTTTGAATGTACAAAAAGTTGAACTTTTGCTTAGGTTGCCCTTAAAACCCGTGACCAGCACCAAGTGTATTAAGTTTCCCTTTTGCCTCGTTATACGCTTAATTTTCGCTTTTCATTTTCAATTGCCATAATTTACTTTTACTTTTTTCAATTTTGCGCTGTGAAATTCTTAACTTTTTGCATAATTTTAAATTAGGTATAGAGTTTTTAGTCCGTACATTGAACCGGTTATAAATTCTTAATGTAAATTGACTTGTAGGTGCAAATTAAAATGTTTTTTGCGATTGTTGACGTAAAGAACCTTAGCTGATTATCAATGCTTTTTTGAAAATGAACGAAATATCTTGAAATTTATTTGGATTTATTAACCCATATAATGATTTATTAAAGCGATTAACACGGTGTCTTAAGTCTGGTAAAATAAAAAAAAAGAAGGAGGCTGTGTCAGAGACACGGCCATTAAGTTTAACGTAGAATACGCCATCCGATAAGACAGAAAACATATGTATAATGATAATTTATAATGATAAATAATGCAAGCAAATGAATTTCTTTATTTGATAGTTACTTTTGATGATATACACAAGCTTATGATAGGAAAATAGGATAAAAATGTTTTTAAATTATCAATTAAATTTCTCGCAAAAACGAAGTCAATGGTAGTTATCAATAGTAAAGATAAATGATAAATAACAGACCCAAATCTATTTGATTATTTGAAAGTTACTTAGAATATAGGCTTATGATGGGAAAAATAGGATAAATATGTTTTTAAATTAACATTTAAATTTCTCGCAAAAACTAAGTCAATGGTTGTGTTATCAATAGTTGTGGGAGCATCATTTCGAATATAATCCAAATTAAACGTATCATTCATAAATTTCGCCAATCTAGTATGTGAAGTGATTTCTGTGTTAAAATCACCACCAATAAGCAGTAGTTGGCAGCGCTTTCTCTGCCTTTACTCTACTTTAACTTGCCCGCCTAAAATTATGCAATACAAAGAAAGGGCTGCACGAGTACATTTAAATCGCCCAACAGCAAACACTCAACCAAACACCACACACATATTTGTGTGCATGTGTTTATACAATTTTCATTTGAGAAATTTAAATATTAGGAAGATATCAACCAACATGAAATGTATGTCAAACGAAAGCTAACATCTTCATTTGACTACAAAAAAAAAAAAAAAAAATTAACCGAGCCGTTTCCTTATAATTAAAGAAATAGAGATTACAACAATAAAAACCTGACATGGGTGCCCTTACGGTATGGGCACCCATGGGTAAGACGTATTCTACGCCAAAAAATATTAATCTTTTCAGTAGCTTAAAACTTTATTTTATTATTTTTATAACATCATAAAGAAAAAGAAATTTAAATAATATACATCAAACTGTTGACCCAACACCCAATGAACACCCCAATTGTTTGCAAAAACTTATTGTAAGAAATAAATTCTTTTTGGTCGAGTAAGTATGTCTTATTTATCTCTCCACAATTAATATGTTTGATTTTGTAGAAAACCTTTTTATACCTGAGCGTACTTGTACACAAGGGTATTATAACTTTGTTCGCATAACGGTTGTTTATAACAGCATAAAATAAGCTAGTATATACAATATACTAAAATGATCAGAATAAAAAAAAAGAGGAATCGATTTAGCCCTGACTGTCTGTCCGCCCGTGGTTACAATAACTTAAGTAAAAATTAATATTTTACAATTTAGTTGAGCTCAAGGCCAGTTTATGGAAGATTTTTTTGTAAAAATTGAGATATCTCAATGAAATTTGGTACATAGATTGCTCTTAGGACAAGGTATGTTGGTATTGAAGATGGTCAAGATCGGTCAACAACCACGCCCACCTCCCATATAACGGAAATTATTAAAAAATGCAAAAACTCCGTTTTTTCGGTATCTATTACAATAAATTGAGTGAAATTTGGTAAATGGACCGATTTTGAACTAAGAAATTAGGTATTTATGACATTTTGAAAAATGGGGGTTGCCACGCCTACTTAGGAAAACATTTATGTATCTCAATAACAGTATTAATTATCGTCATAAAATTTGGTGGACATATTTTACTTGATATCGCTATTATCGAAGAAAATTTTTGAAATCGGATCATAACCACGCCCACCTCCCATATAACGGAAGTTTTGGCAAATGCAAAAACTTATTTTTTTTGGTATCTACTAAAACAAATTGAGTGAAATTCGGTAGTTTGAGCGAACTAAGAAATTAGATATTTATGTAATTTTAAAAGATTAGCGTTGCCACGCCCACTTAGGAAAAAATGTCTGTATCTCAATAACGGCGTAAGGTATCGTCACAAAATTTGGTGAACAAATTTGAAATCGAACCATAACCACGCACACCTCCCATATAACGGAAGTTTTGGAAAATGCAAATATTTCGTTTCTTCTTTATCTATTGGAACATACAAATTAAAATTTGATACTTAGAGAGATAGTTAATTAAGAAAGTTGATTTTTATGAAATTTTGGAAAATGGGCATTACCACGCCCACTTATAAAAAAACGTCTGTAGGAATCTCAATAACGATGTAAGGTATCGTCACAAAATTTGGAGAACATATTGTCTCTGATATCACTAGCATCACCGTCAATACTTTTTGAAATCGGACCGTAAGCAACTTCCATATAACGGAAATTATTTATTGGAACAAATTGAGTAAAGTTTAATACTAGCAGCGATTTGAAACAAAAAAACGGTGTTTTTTTGAAATTATGGGCACCGCCCAAACAAAACTACATCGCGAAGGTATATAAAAATCGGTTTCGCCCGAATTTAGCTTTTCTTATTTGTTTTTAATTAATATTGTCTTGGCCGCCGGTACTGTACTATTTAAGGCAATGTTATTGCAATGTTCTCCCTTTGTGATTTCATTTTCCAATGTCTTTAACAATAAATTAAACATTATCATTATCATTACAATCAATAATGTCACCTCTCTACTTTAAAAAGTTGTTGAAGGATTCCCACTAAATATTTATCGATAGCAGAAATAATCAATTTTCAATCGACAAAAAAATCGTTTTAAACAAGTAAGAATAAACTGATTTAAATCAAAACTCGAAAATAATAGTTTTATCGAAATTTCAAATCAAAAAGTCAGGTAGGATCAATACAGATTTAACTGGTAATTTCAGTAGAGTTAATAATTTTTTTTATTTTTTATTTGTTTTAATTGTCAAACCTTGTTTTCATTCGATAAAAACAAAAAAAAATTGTTTACAGCTGTTCGTGATTTGTGTGAAAAAATATATGTATTGTGCATTTTGCTCATGAAATGCATGAATATGTGTAGTTTGTGCCCAACTTGTATAGAGTTAGAAAAGTTCGTTCTCAGCAAGAAACAGCTAGTAAAAGGCGGAGTTTCTTTATAAAAAGTGCCACAAGAGCCACGCCTAAGAATTGTTAGGCAGAGATCATAGATCATTTCGCCAGCTTTGAATTGGTTGCTGGATCATACTTGATGCCCAACTCTGTCCCAAGGCTCAAGCATTAAGTTCTCAAATACATTTTGAATTTATTTATTTTTGGTAAATTGAATTTGAACTTTTGTTTTCATTACACTGATTTGATAGTTCTTATTGACAATACAGATATATCAAAAAATCTGGAAGGATTGCAATTTCTCTAATGCGGTTGCTGTTAAATCCGCCCTGGGTAGGATACATTTCTTTTGTGATATTTGAAATAGCAGAATTTAAAAAAAAAACGTAAACAAAAATTCGATATTAATTTACCGCTACTTTTCTTTCCAAGACTTTTCAATTCCGAATGCATTTTTCAATGACTTATTTAATTTTTCATCCCTTTAAAAATTTCAAATTTCAAATTTTTTTATATTGTTTAAATAAGAATGACCTCCATACAATTAAAAGTAGATAATTAAAAAAAATATTTTTAAAACCTTAGTTTAAACTAAAAATCGATTAAAAATTTTTTACTCAATTATATGTCTTAGAACAATTGAATGCCATGTTTTGACAATTCTTTTTTTCCAAAACAATATTTAAAAGACAAAATCACAAAAATCACAACCAAAAACCATGATGGAAAAAGTGTATGTATGTATGTACTCGTATGTAGGTGAAAGTTTATTTTTTGTTGTGAATGAAAATATAAAATTCAAATATTACAAAGCAGCTTGTTCATAAATACTATTTCTTTACGGAATAATTAGTAGGCGAGTTGCTGTAAAAATGTCTGCTCCAGAAATATATGAGCGTAAATAAAAAGGATATCGGTTATCATTCGAAGTGATTCTTTTGGAAATATAGTTGGCATATTTTCAAGGGCTCACATCATTGTTGTCAATTTGAAAATTAGAGGAAATAGTATCCAAAGGAACCAACACCGTGAGTAATGCCAGCAGAAAATTAGAGGAAGTAGTCTCCAAAGGAACCAACACCGTGAGTAATGGCAGCTTAAAGAGGCTTCGGATTGAGTGGATAATTTTACTACCCATGTTTTCGTGAAAAAAAAACTCTACACGAGATTTATAACAACGAATTATATAAACTTTTGCATAAAAGCGCATATAAACCACTAAAATAAGTAACCGGTTTTCTTTTAAAATTATTTTTCAAACCTCCACAACACTAATTCCAAAGTCGAGTGTTCTGCATGGAAGGCGGAATTATTTTCATCTTGCAGCTGTATTTCACACTGCTGCTGCTGTGGCAAATGTTGATAAAAAAATGCAATAATCGCGTTAAGGTAACACCATTACCAACCAGGAGCAACAACAAAAAAAAACAACAACAAATATTTCACGTATCATAAGAAAAACATCACGGCATGGTAATACGAGTACTTACCTCGTATTGGATTATTATGCTGTGGAGAACAGCAATAAAATGTAGCTTTTACAAATGAAAACATACGTAACGGTGTACATTTCATTAAAGTATAATCGCATATATACATACTTATATATTATATAGCATGTGTGTATGTGAGTGTACACCTACGCACTTAAAACTGTTTTAATCAGTATGCAACAAAAGGTGTGGTAAACAGGTGAAAAGTTCAAAGTTAAAAATAATCTCATCACGTTGTACTTTTGCACATAACAAAAAGTTATGGTTTGCTTAAAAATTTTTAGTTTAGAAAGTGCAAACAAAGATGACTAAATAGTAATGTACTATTGTGTATGTTTGTGTGTATGGAATTTGAACACTCAGAAAATGTGTTAGCATTTTACGATTTTGATAATAAGTTAATAAATATACACATAACTTAATTACGATTTTATCTCAAGTAATTTAAACCAGCTCTCTGAGGCTTTGTAAATTTTTTGGAAATCATTTTTTAAGCTTATTGAGAGAATTCATGAATATTCTTTATGTAATTTTTTTTTGAATGTCCTTACTTTACCCAGCAGTTTTAGGTATGCTAAATAGATGAATACCGTTTCACGCCTGAACTTAAGTAACAATATGGAGGCGCTAACGTTTCCTTACTAAAGCTTTGCAGTTAAAGATAGACCAGCAAAAAAATTCAAGTTAATTAATTTGAAAGTTATCGCATTAACTCTGACCACCGCTAGATAAGCAAAGAAACATTTTAATTGGAAATAATGTTTAGAACTATTTTGAGGCTTCAATTAAAATTTTTTTTTACAGTTTATTGAATTTTCAACAATTGTTAACTTAACAATCTGTGCTTAAATTAAAAAAAAAAATGAGGAAGTTACAATTTTTCCGTAAACAAATAAATAGTTTTCTTGGGTTTCTAAAGGCAAATATGTTGAAATAAAACTATGCAAAAATTAACGTTATTCAAAGTTTAGTACTTTGACTTATTTGGCCTATAAACAATAGTTACACAAAAAAAAAGTAAAAACTTTATGAAAATATTCTAAACTTGTTGAAATATCGTTACTCTATAAATTTGTCGGGCACTGCGCTTATTAGCAGCAATTAAATTTAAATAGGTCACAATTGGCGACTTTGTACACATCCACGCTCACCAGTCGAATCAAATTTAAACGAAAGCTTAACCTTTATGTATGTGTGTTGTATTTGTGGGTGTTTAACAATTGAATATTTACAAACGAATTAGTAATAAATTCTAATAAATATTTAATTACATTTGAGTGTAAATAAATTGAATAAATGTGTAAATAGAAACGTTAAAACAAGAAAATTAAATTGATGCTAATAGTCGCGTACCATGAGTTAACCTACAAAAAAAAATTAAAAACATGTTCAATTTAATGTTTGAAAGCAATATAATACAAATTTTAAATATTTAGAGCCAGCTTTTAGTTGCAAAGTGGGAAATTATTCACTAAATGCAGTCGAATTTGCTTAGATATATATATCTTTTTTTTATATTTTCTATGTGTTGTTTATTTGATCCAAGTTTAGCTATAAACTATATGTATTTGTGTTTATGCTTTAGTCGGAATTTAAAAAAAATAAACTACTAAATATTTTTAATACGGTAGTCATTATTAATTTAAAAATCTTTCACAGAAAAATTACTAATTGAAATAAATAAATTTTTTTTTATTTTTGGATAAAATTGATTACAGTCAATTCGTAGTTAAAAAAACTAAAAAACTTGTTAATAAAAGGAATATTCTCTTGTGAGCACACAGTTTTCTAAATAAAAATAAATTTTATGCTGTTAAGCGACACGTCGGCTGAATTAAAATACTTAAAGAAATTTTTAATTATGAAACTTTGTAGCCCAATTAATTCGTCATTGACTTTTGATAATTTTAGTCCTCTATAAAATTTTACATAAACTGAAATAAAATTATTAAAAATCGTAGTTATATAAATTTAAAATGTAAATTTTAATGAAGAATTGTTGGTTTTGAGGCTTGAATTTTATTAAAGAATGGCCTATATTAGAAAAAATATTAAAAATATTTATATAAGGAAGATTTAATTTTTAAAACTAGAACTGTAAGTGTATGATATTTTTATAGGAGAATTTTTAATCGCTTTAATGCCAAAAAGATTAATACCAATTTATACGAAACATTGATTAACAAAAATTAAATATATGCTGCATCGAGTTGCCTTTTAAAGGTTTAAGCTGTAGTGAATTTTTTTTAAATATCACCAAATTTTCCATGTAAAAGTCTTTTTTTTTCTAAATAAATTTTCATGTTAATAAAAGTTATAAAATTACAAATTTTATATTACATTTCGAACCATTTAATTACAAGCTTTTTAATTTTGTTTTAATAAAGGCAAGTTTTAAGTGGCTAGAAATTACCGTTGATTTAAATTTATATTTTAGAATTCTGGTCTTTCCCGCTGTTTTTTTTATATTAGAATAATAATAATAATATTGGCGCGTACACTATATAGCTCAGTGTTTGGCCGAGCTTCTCCTACCATTTGTGGTGTGCGTCTTAATATTATATCACAAATGGAGGGACCTACATTTTTTGTGCCGACTCCGAACGGCAGATGTATTTAATGAGAAGCTTTTTAATGGCAGAAATACCCTCGGAGGTTTGCCATTGCCTGCCGAGGGGGGCCGTTGTTAGAAAAAACTTTTTTCTATAATTAAGATTTTGTTTGCCCTGGCTGAGATTCGAACCTCGAACTCACCGGTGTATCGAGTTATAGCACGCACCGCTATCAACTCGACCACAGCGGCCATTTTTTTATATAACGCAAAACAATTATGTTTATATGTAAGACAAACGCAAGACCCTTGTGAAAAAAAGTTTGAAATTTGAATGAAATTTTTTGATTATTTTAAGTCCCTAGATAGTTTCAGACATGACCTCTATTGAATTTTGTTATAGCAGAAAATATAATTATTACAAACAAAGATATGAATATCACCACAGCGCATATTTTTACATACAGACATGCAGATGTTTCATATTCTTAAATAAGGCAGCTAATATTTCTCCGTTCGCATTAGCAAAATAAAGAAAGCATAGTGAGAGTACAACCAAGCCAAACAATTAGATATTTAATGCTAACAGCCAGACAAAATATGAGGCGACATATTGAATTCGCAACGATGTTCTTGTCTTTCAATATAAACTAATTTCCTGGGAGTCTCATACAAAATCCCAGCAGGTCAGGTGGACCAACTTTTTTACGATATTATAGCAAAAATATGGGTATACATATTTACATATATACAATCTTATAATATGGTTTAAAAAAAAATCCTTATACTCGTAGTTTCATTCCACTAGTGCATACTCCTACGATATTTTAATTAATTTCGTAACTTTTTTTATTTTACTTATTTATTTATTAAATCTATGTATTAAATTCTTTTTTTAAATGGTGATTCTCCAATAATATTCTCAAGAGCATATTATTTCCATCTCTAAATAAAATTCGGCTTAAAATGCATTTCTAGTATTTAAATGTTACGTATACGCAGAGTGGCCACAAAAGAGCTTTTAAAGTTTACTGATTTATTTTAAGTAAGTTCACTTAGTATTTTAGTTATACTGCCTTTATCACAAACAGCGTATGTTTTTCAGTTGTGTACGTTGGAAATATTTTTTTGCACCATCGGCGTGCTATTTTGCTTATACAATATTTTTTCGCTGCTTTGCCAAATTACTAGTACAAAGTGAAAACGGAAATACCAGCAAATGTTGTATCATTTTGCCACACGCCATTTCATGCTCTACCAGCTAGATTGCCTTTGGAGTAAGGAAATGTGCTTGAAGCGGAAGTCGAAAGAGTTGGTAATTCGTGCACATTACTCAAAGGCGTTGAGTAGTTCCCATGCAAGTACAACACTGCACAAATCTACACACTTGCATACATTTATAATAACAACGGTGATGCCCACAAACATCAACGAACTACTGAAGTGCACCAGACAAACACTTGGAAATATTTTGAAATTTTTTAGTGTTTTTCGGCCATAGTTCTGAGGATTTTTGTTGTTTCTGGGGGTGGTCTTACACCGTCTGTCTTTGCATTTGTAGCAATTTTCTTTTCTTTTTTGTATGTGTTGTTCTATATGTTTTTACACATGTTTGTATGTATATATAGCGCAAATGGGCATGCAAGCGCATTAAGATTAATAGCTGCCCATACAGATATGCTTATTTAGTACGATACAATACATATATACATAAAAATGGACTTGCACTTCCATAAGGGCAAATGAGTATACATTTCGTTTTGTGTATGAAATTTAAGTAGCTACGAGGTGTTCGAAATGGCGTATGGCGAGTTGGCAGACGGTAACGGACGCGTAAAAAGCGCATCAGTGGCTAAACAGCAAAAAAATTGAATTTTTTTTTGCGAGATAACAATATGCATAGTAGCTTAAATCTGAGTATTTGCTGGGCGGCACGAACCACAACATGCCAAAACATGTGAGTATAGAGTAAAGTAAGCATTTATTTATTGCATATTTATTATAATGAAGTTGAAGTTAACAAAACTAAGTTAAAGAAGATGAAGTATTTGAAGTATGTACATAAGTAGTCAGCGAGCTTGATTATACTTATGCATACGCAAGTTAATTGAGTTGAACTTTTTGTTCTGTAGTTCTTTTAAATAAATATAATTTTCAATAAGTACATATGTATGTAAGTGTAATACATATCTTTTTATTTATTTTTTCATGTATTATGACTTCGGTCTTTTAGAATTACTTGATTTAAAATTCTTGCATTTCCACGTAATTAAATTCTAATATATAATACAATAATATAATTATTCCAATTGTAGAGATAGTAAAAAAATTATTAGGAAGGATTTTAGGAAAGAGGAGGGAAGCGAAACTAAAATTTTTTTAAATTTACTTTCTGTACTTAAATCTGTCTAGCTTAGCCTCTGCATATTTAATTTAGTAGAGCAGTAAAAGTTGCTTTCGATCAGTGACTTAATGTTACATAATAACGTGCATTCGAATCGCGATTTAAAAAGAAGAAGCCTGATGAGAAGATGCAGTAGGTATCTCCGAAATAGCTGGTGATTTTTTACAAAATACCTATTTAAACTATGCAGTTTAAATTTAACCCTTATACACACATATGCATTTATATTTCGTTATTTTGTTATTTTAAGATTTGCGAAATGTATTATATTGAGGTTTCAGTGTAGTTAAAGATTATATTTAGGTAGTTCGAAACTACTCACAAAGTGTTCTTAATATAGTCCGAAGCGGTTCCCTATCGAGGCTTACATAGATTTTAACAAATATAATTTCATTAGTACCAGGTATTCAAACATTTTTTTCGTAAAATACAAAAAATCCTCTAAACAAAACCCATTTAAGCTTAAGACTACAAAAATTAATTTAAAATTAAAAAAAATGTTTATCAAAATTCCAAAATAAAAAAAAATTGTATTTAGAAAATTTTCGAATTTAAATATGAATAGAAGTAAAGAAACAGAATACTCTAAAAAGCTTCGACGAATCATCCCTTTCATAGAAATGGTATGTGAAGTTTGGTCCAAAGTTTGTAAGTACCAGGTGAATAAGAGTTAGACACATCGAAAAGAGTACCGACATGATTAGGATGAAGAAATGAGAAAATCATAAAGATCAATAAAATATAACAAATAGCTCCCATATAGTTATTTGCTGGTGTGATGTATTTGAGTGGAGAGGAATGGCTTTAAGGTATAAGGCAACGGATGTGCCTTCAAATATTTTAGTCTATGAGCTACTATATATAATTGTCCTTCCTTGGTTACGTTTTTATTTTTTGGGTTTGGCTTAATTTCTTGTGACCTGCTTATTATCGGGTCACAATTTTAAACTTTTTTTGAGACTTATTTTGTCTTTTTATCTTTAATTGAGCATAAGTATGTATGTATGTGTGTATGCTTTTACAGCTTGAAGCGATACAACCAAATGGAATTGTCGAGTTTTTGAAAGTAGCTTTCAAATTTGTAAATATCTCTTCCTGTTATGTCTGGCGAGTGTATGTAAGTAGCTTGTTAGTATGCACACGCAATCTTTTAATTTATTCTATCTGCTATCTGCATAAGTACATAGTAGACTTGAATACGTCGCAGAAACTACATTAAATCATTAACAGAGCATAAAGCGTAACGATTTCGCTCTGATTGCACGGCCAGTACAATAGAAGCAACACTGGGATGCAGGACATTTAAGTAGCTTCCTGCCGGTTTGGAATCAACAGACTGGCATGAAACTTCATCTGCACATCTGACTACTTTCTCTGTCATACTGTATTCGTGTGTGTCTTAGTTTGACTGCGTTATATTGAAGTTTTGTACGTAGACACGAGTTTGTTGTGTAAACCGTCTGCACAATTGTCTATTTGCCTACTTAACAATTTGTGTTTTCTGATTTGTTTTTTGTAATTTTAAGTATTTTCAATGCACACACAGGTTTTTTTTTGTTAAAAAAAACAAAAACTAAAATTGAGCATATACATCGCTCTCTATTCACGTACCTTTACTTAGGTATTTATTTGGTACGTATACACAGAGATACCTCTGTATATCCAAATTTACTTTCTCCGATTGTCGCTACGCTTGCATTGTTTTGTCGGCGCAGTGAACCTCCAGTTGTTCGTGCCACTTGTGGCATTATTGCCATTCTCTTGGAAGTTATTTTTATGCAGCAATTGCCACATGCAAATTTGGCATTTTCTTGTAACTGCTTTCGCAGCTACTTGCAACTGTCACAAACTTATGTTGGTTAAAACGTATATATGTTTATGTTGTTAGTCTGTAGTATTGTTTCTGCATTGGTTTTTGTTTAAGCCACACAATATTGGCATGTGGCTTGGTTATGTGCACCTCTACCTACGGACACAGTTCCTACTTATTATATATTTTTTCTGCACAATTTGTACACCTAAAAATGTCGTATTTACATACGTACAACTCCACTTTAAACTTTTCCATGACTTTGAGCTTTCGGTAATAAATTGTTTAGAAATTACATTGTTTCACATAAAATAAGATATGTTAATTAAATTCAACTGGAAAGAACTTATAAATTTGTATATTTAGGTATATGTTTGTACTTTTAAATATACATACATACGGCAGATATATAGAATGTGTGTGCGTGTTCAAAAAAAAAAAAATAAAAAAAATAAAAAAAAATAAAAATAAAGAAATTTTGTACCCGAAAAACTGTGATTACAAACAAAAACTGTAATTTTTATAAACAGTCTGAAACAAATATTTTCTAACCAAAAAGCCAGCTTAAAATAATTTTGAAATTCTTGACGAACTTTATAATTTAAGTAATACAATTTTTTTTTTATACATAAATCACCAACAGGGCAATTCTTTCAAAGATGGGCTATTGAAAGCTAATTGCACGATAGTAAGATGTTTTTAAATTTTGTTTAAAAGAGACATAAAAACCAATAAGGAAAGCGGGAGGGAAGATAAGAAATGGCCTGGGCAGTCTTAATGATACGTCTAAATGGTACGAATAAAGATGACCAACTGGAAAAGCGATTTGACAATAAAACAACTATAAATACTTAGAACGAAAACAAAACTATTCAGAACGAAAAACTACACTGAAGATGGCACAACGCCGAAACGGGTTTGTCGAATAATGGGTTGACGGAAAATCGTTTCACAATTCAATAGATTCCTACCCTGCCGGAAACTTTAACAACAGCAAAAATTAAAACTTTTTAAGATACTGGTCAGAATAGATACCGATGTGGTGACTTAAAATGCAGCTTGCAAAATTGTCTCATAAATTAATCATTGTCTTTTTAGAGTTGGCAATCCCACTCAATAAAAAATAATACCCAATTTCAAGCTCAATTTTTACCTTTTAACTTTTTTCGAAGGCGTTTTCGCTTTATCATATTAAAATAATTTATTGATTTAAATTTAGGTTACAATCGCTTCGTCCCACAATTTAAATGTACTTTTTTTCGTTCATAACTTTATTTTGAAACATAATTCGAGCGAAAGAATTAAGACAAACATTTTTATGTGAATCTTTTGAACTGCCTAGAAAAAGGACAACCAAAAATACATGATGAGGGCTGAAGTGAATTAAATTGCTGTCTAAAATGTTAGGCTCGCATGCTTCAAAAGGTGGAAATTTCCTCCCCGTTAGAATAAAATTTAGACGTAACTTTAAAAAACCCCGATACACATACATATGTACATATATTTTTCTTGGGTTTTCTTCCAGAATCCCTGGCCGGACCCAATTATTTTGGAGAAAGTTTATTTCAGTTTTATTTTGGAAAAGTCGTATTCAGTCTAGACGTATACTGAATTTTATTTTCGTAAGATATTTACTCAAGCAGTAAAATCAGCTTGCGTATATACATAGTTTCTCTTGTGGTCAGCTAGTTTGTACCTCGCAGTTTACATATCGTACAGCTCGTTGTGAGCTTCAAGTGTAATTACTTTTGCATATTTCTTTATATTGTTGATATTGTTGTATTTAAATATAATTTATATTTTCACCTGTTGTCAAATGCTTTTCGACGATGCCACATCAAATACGCTTATTCATAAAATTAATTTTACATACATACATATTTTGGAATAATTTTGATATTCAGTTTCCGTAATTTACGTAACATTAGCATCAAAAATCAGCGTAGGCAAAGTAATTGCTATAAAAATGTTAAAATTTATGTTGCGATAAATAAAAGAGCTTATGTATATAACTATGTACATTTATACTCCATCTCAGTGCTAAATATGACAAGTGACATTTCATTAAATGTCACAACATTTTAATTAAAATACAGTGCATTCTCTAAAAAAAGACATAAGAGCACAGCTTCTAACTTTGTTCACAGTTACCAAAAAAATTGTTTTTTGCAAGAAATTGTTTGGCATTTTTCGTGTAAAGAGTGTTGCAGCCCATTCAAATTTTGTATAGGTACAAGTTTAATCAAATAATTAAACAAATTTCCAAAAATTAACGGTTAACTGTAGACACTTGAAACTTGGCACCCTAAAACTTCTAAGAATAAATTTGAAATATTTATGAAAGGTTTATGACTTTTTTTTAATTTTCTAAAAGTGTCATAACTATAAATCGTAGCTTGTAGTGGTATTTGTTAGACAATGAGGAGTATATTAATTTAAATATGTATAATGAAAATTGCAAAGGGGGTATGCTACTCGTACAAAATTACCAACATGTAGTGGAGTTAAAAAAGCTGCGATGGTGTGTTTATTTCAGTTAACAATGAGCAAAATATTGATTTGCAACCCTCTAAAATATCAAAAAACGGATTCATTTTGTATATTAATTTTTATAATTATTTCAAAATTACTTACCTTAAATATGCGTTGTTCAATAATGAAAGCACCAAACATTTTTCATAATATTTTTAATTAATTTATTTTTTCTCATTTGATAATTCATTTTATGCATATTTCTTATCGTTATTATTATACGTTATTTGTTTAGTTTATCAATTGTTTTATATTAGTAATACCTTTTCATTTTTTTACAAGTACAAATATTATTTACAACAACTAAAACTAGGCATAATTAATTTCTGTATATAACGAACATATCATTTTTTGCTTACGTGAACAAATTTTTCATGTAATATTATCTGCATATTTTATAATTCGAATTTTTTTGCACACTTGCATTTGGAATGAACACGAGCGAAATGTTCAATTAATGCAACCAAATACTTATGGTTTAATATATCTGTGTACATACCTAGGTTAATATATATGCTGTGATAGATGAAGGAGCTGAATTATTTACATATATGTAAATGTCATGTTTTATATTACATACATATCTAGCGTAGGCGGCCGTGTACTTGTTTACTGTCAATAGCTTTATCCCTGCAGAAAAAATCGAGAGCAGCGTCAAAACTCCAGCAGTATAAGCGCTTTTTATTTTTGAAAATATTTGTTGCAGTGTCAGTTGTAGACTCGTTAACACCTCCAAATGAACAAGTTTGGATTTTAGGCTTAAAACTGTTGGATTTACTGCAGGGAAGCAATATGCTCTCGTACATACATACTCGTATATATTGTTTATGCACTGCATGTATGGGTTTTTATGCCAAATTTTATATATTTCTTGCTTTGCTTTTGCATCATGAAAATGAAATGTATTTCACTTGCGATGGTTTTTAGTCAGCAGCAAAATTTCCATGAATATTTTATGCACAATATTTTGAGCACTATGCATATTTTTCGTTTTTTTTCATGCCTTTTGTTTTATTATAGACACTTATTAGTATATTAGACTTTTAATGACAGCTTGCTTATGTTCTTTTATTGTTGCATGCAATAAACATGCCTCTGACAATATTATCTCATAACTACCGATAGGTTTTTAAATAAAATTTTAAATTTAATTAATTTATCATTACTAACATTTTAATTACTAAATATACGTATGTACATTTTTGACTTGTCTAACATTGATAACATGAATTAGTTTTGCCTGATTTTAAATTCACCCTGTCATTAGCACATTTGTGTGTGCGCTTGTGTGCCGCTTTTGAATTGAAATTAACATCGTATTTTTATAACGAATTTGCACACATTTTTAACATTTGCATTTTGATTTAAATTTTTGCATGTTTTCATTGGCTCTGGTTTAAGCGTGAATGTTCTCAGTGTGCTTGTATTTGTTAAACAGAAAAGCATGAATGACTAAACGTAATGAAAATATTAAACTGCATTTGAAAGAGCTTTAAGAATTTGACAGATATCAATTGGAATAACAATAACATATTTACAAACATACTTGCATATTTTAAAGCATTATTGTTTTGCATTTTGTTTATACATAATAAAGCTTATTTGAGAAAAAGAAATTAAAATGTTTTGCGGTTTTCATCACTTCCTCAATATTACACATATTTCGATCATCGATAAATGCATATTCATGCATACTTCCTTTTAAGGCTCTATTCTGAGTTTCGATTAAAACATTCGCTTCGCAACTCATTATACCACCCTAAGATATTTGACAGCTTTAATTTTAAGAAATTTATTTTTTACTTAAGCACTTTTAAGTTTCTATTGTATATAATCTTTTTTTTCAAATTTAATGGCTATCAGAAAAAGGTTCTAGCCGATTAAGTAGCCTTGGAGAAGGTTAAAGGCCGCTATGTTCAACTGGTTAAAGTCCTTCACCAAGTTAATATTTTACTCTGAGGGTGGTCACCCCATTGTTTGTGTCCTTATGTGGACTAACTGCGGGCAGAGAAAGTTCTAAATCAGAATGAATTAATAATAAAACCTCTTGCTATTAACGTGAAGGAAAATCCTTGGGGTAATGTAATTGCGGCAGTTGAAATTTTAACATTCGCTGACCTCACATATCTAAAAATGAAGAAAACGTAGGAATGTGGAAACACAAAACCGTTGACAGTTCGTTTTGTGCGTTAAAATTAAATTTTTGAATAAATAGTATTTGTAAATTTGTGAAGGTATTTGTGAAAATAAATTATTTGAAATGATAGAGAGTGGCTATTCGTGTGCGATAGGGAACATTTTATTTAAATCTAATTTGCGTTTTTCTGAATATACTACGCTATTTTTCTTTAATGGTTTAACAAATTAACAAACTTTTGTTTACATAACTTAATGATAGAGGAACTCTCAAATATTTACTTAACACTGTGAGTAAACTAAAAAAATTGCCAAAAATCAACCGTATTTTGTCAGCACATGAAATTTGCACTTTTGTATATTAAAATTTCATAGGTTTTAATAATGTCATAGGCTTTTTATTTTGTACAAAGTTTTTGGACTAATAAGATTTTTGCTAAACAACAAGCTACATTTGTAATAAAAGCTATAATATTTCAAATTAAATTTTAAAAATAAATAAATGGAACAGTAGCAGAATCTCTTATTATTTTATCACCGGGAGAATAACGTTAAGTAACCATAGCGGGGGTTTAAAAAAAGTTAACTAAGAGAAAATCGTGTACGAGTATTACACATATGTATGTATATATTTTGCTTCTAAACTCTGTTACTACTAAATTGCTTCAAAAATAAATTTTTTTGCCCGATTCTGTGTTCTTGATAAATTACCAAACATTAGGTCTGTACTCGTTCTTTTCCAGTAAGAATTTTCAAGTCAATAAATTTCTTAGACTTTGACAACCTTTGCTCTCAGAGCGAAAAATATCCCAAAAAGAACGAAAAAGATTTTACCAACCATTGTTTTCCTGGATCATTGCGAAAGGTTCAAACATTACATTATAAACATTGCATACAAATTGCTAACATAGCAAGATTAAAACGATCAGTTAAATCTTTGTGACAGCAAGCCTCATGCCGAGTAAACCACAGCAAAACCAGCAAATGCACCCTTTCTGAAATTCGTTTGTCCACTCTTATATTGCAGTAGTATTCCTAAAGCATGAAACGCTGACTTAGGCTTACAAACAAACTTCTAGAAATTCGGAAATGTGTTCGAAACTCTTGCTCGGTGTACGTCGGCACTATTATACGTAATTCTTATAATAATTCCACTTGACACCTAATATAATTACTTACATTTATTCTTTGTATACTACTGTATTTTATAATTTCACTAAATAAATTTAATTTTTTCGTTGTCTCGTTTGATTGAGATTAGCAGTTGTCCCTACTTGCAAGTTTTTGCAAGAATTATCAACTTCCCCTCAAAATTAAATGTCAATTCGCTCACTCGATTTCCTCAACTTTGCAAGTTTCTTGCAAGTTTTTGCGTACAAGAACGCCAAAACGTGATAGTTTGTAACAATTGTTACAAACTATAGACTTCGCCAATAAAATTTTTCTTTATTATAATTAAGTAAAGAAAAAAGCCTTAACTTTTTTATTAAAACACATAAAGATTTTGAAATTTTCAATATCAAATATTTGTAAATGTTTGATTTTTTATAAAGAACACAGAATAGGGCAGTTTATTTATTATTATAATTCGATAGTACTACCGATTGTAATAGAGATGTTTTTTGAAAGCATCGAATACTATTTATCGAAAGTTCGAATATCAAATGTTTGCCAGCTCTATCTATAATTTTTAACTTTATTTCACTTCAATTATCATTGTTCGCTTCACATCATATGAATATGAAACGCCACGCAAACATTTTTCTCTCTCGTTGGCGCAATCTCTACAATCTACATATAATTCTTGGTACTTAGAGTCAAGCAAAAATTATCTCAATCCATGTTAGAAAATAGTTTTATAGTTGTTTATAAGATGGGTAAAAATTACAGCTATATTTCGAAAGCAAACACACTTGTCAAGCTTAGCTACTCTTTTCTTTTTATTTATATTTTAGAAAGAAGGAGAATTGTGTCAATATTTTGTCTTGAAAAATTAAATGCGTGTATTTGTTTTGAAATTATTCTTATGTTTAGGTATTAGTTTTCATTTGGCACACTTTGTATCATTTTGTTGGTTTATTTATATTCTATATGAACGGCGCGTATAATACATATACATATGTACATACATAAACATATGCTCTTTTATAGAGTTGTATGCATACATACGTACTTGCATTCATACTTACATACATATGTACTTATGTTTGTATATTTAAGTGACAATTGTTTGCTGCTGACTTTTGATTTACGATTTGTGAGCAAACAAATTTTAGAACTTAATTGAACAACATTAAGAGTATTGAATTTAAAATTAAAATAATAATAATTCAGCTCCACGACATCTGCATGCATTAGAGCTGTTAATACATAAAAGGCTTACGGAGTGGGGCGCGCAGTCTGTCTAGTGCAAATGTTATAAGCTTAACACAATCCACATAGCAAGCCAAGGCTGTCGTGCATTCGCATGCCGAACCATTTATATTTTCTAATTTGAATATCTTGATGACAGAACTTTCATTTTATTTCAAAAATGTAAAATACTAAATATTTTTTTTATTTCAATTGATAATTAATTTATTTAGCAAGGATACCAAGAAAAAAATGTACGTCTTGCTGTACGAAATAAAAAATTAAGAAACTCAGCACGAATTAAATATGGAGCGTACTAGCGAGTTAACGTAAGCACAATTGCCCTTTTTATGTCTTTACAAGCTAAAAGTTGCTAACCAGTGTTTTGTTTAATCCTGAAGTGTATTCAATATTTTTGGGAACATGTGCACTCTGTTTACCAATTATACCAATTAATTTATTAAAAAAAAAATTTTTAAATTGCTTCTCAATTACAACTTCGTTAATTCTTTAACAAACACCATTAAAAACAAATTTTTAAATGTTATAAAAAAAGTTGAAAACTTTTATCAAAGTTTCATCAATATTTCGAAATTAAAAAAAAATTTTAGAATTTTTTCGGGTTTGCAGGTACAGAGCTGGTTCGAATAAAGTGCAAGCTTCCATTGTCTAAGAACTAGTACTCATTTTTGATACTTTTTTTACTGACGCTCTTTCGCAATCAAAAATCAGTGATAACTTGCAGACTCTTTAAACTTGCACATTCTCAGACTAAACTCGAAGTTTTGTTAAATGATTGTGCACTTTGTAAATATTTAGAAAAATGTTTGTTTATGGGTTTTCTTAAAAAATTAAAAAATATTTACTAGAAAAATAGCTTTAATTAATTAAAAGAAAAATAAAGTGCCAAAATTTGTCAATTAGTGGTTGTGCAATAATTTGTGAACAGAGTGTAATTAAATTACAGTTAGTACAAAACCATATGAACTCAAGTTTAAGATTTAGTAAAAAAGAAGAAAAAACAAAAATTATAAAATGCATGCTTCTTACTCTGCACACAATATAAAAAAAATCACAATCTTTCAAAAAAAAAAAAAATATTAGAAATTTTTCAGCACGCAGTTATTTAGCACATTAAACGTAAATTGCAAGTTTAAAGTATCTTCTTATTCTTAACCTCGGTAAATTGAATGAGTAAAAAACTGAATGAAATTTTTTCTATGGATTGTGCGCATAGTTTCGAAATTATTTGTTTAGAGAACGCATTCGATTTGAGTTCAAACCTAATAACAATTTAATTGACTAAAAGTTAATTGCTCTCTTTGCCGTGGCTATATTTCTGAGATCGGGTATACTCGTATATATCCAAACGGTTAAATAAAAAGATGAGATCAACAAAAAAAAAATTACATGGAAAAACAAAAGAACTATAGCGCAATTAAGTTCAAATCCACCTTTTAATGATATATTTCGAAGTTTTTAAGAATTTTTATTATTGTTAGTGTGAGAAAGAATGGGCATTATTGTCTAAATTGCAGGATATCTGTTCCAATATTGCTAAACAGCAGACCTGAGCAATGACGAAACCTTGCAAGAAAACTACCATTTAGAACTAGAAAACTAGGAAGAAATTTTAGGCAAGAAAGCCAATTTATATATTTTAATAATTTTAAATTTAATTTTTTCAATTTTATAACGATAAATTTGCAATGAATTGGACTGAAGCTCTAAACCTAACGTGTATATGTATGCATAAACACACATATACTTACTAAGCATAACTGTGCAAACATATTTACAGTGTGTCATATCTAGACCTAAAGTATTTACAAAATGTTTAAGGTAGAGTCGCGGGTACTACATTTGAAGCATTTCTTATAGTTATGTAAATCAAATAAATTTTTTTAAACATTTTTTAATCGCTCATAATACTGCATTTGGCGCAATGCTATTTCGATCATAGCATATATTTATTTATATGTTACATAAGCATTTCATACTTTCGCGTTTAAATTTATCTACATACATATACATTCATAACGGCGACTAACACAAAGTATTTATGTAAAGCATTTACATAGGTATCTCTTTTTATTTAATTCTATTTTATTGCAAACTATAGTTCATTGTAAATTTTTGCTGGTTGCCTTAACATCAAAGGCCGCCAAGCAACTCTTAGCTACATACATACATATGTTAGCTGCTAAAAAATTACAGTCAACAGTCATTGTCATAGAAACACATTTCGCTAAAGAGGTAACATTTAACTCAGTTATTTTTTTGGTAAATATTTGCATTTCGCTAATATCATTATGATATCCCAATATCTTTTTGCGTACGTAATTATGTTTTATTATGTATTACATTTATTTATTGAGTCGCACTGTTTAACCTACCATATTTGTTTATCTTAATTAATTTTTTTTTTTTATTTATACTTCGCCTTTAATTTGGTTTTGTCAGTACCATGTAGCTTTTGAATGCGAAAGCTATAAATTTGGTAAACTATGTCGTCTTACCATTGTAAAGGCTGTAGTTTTGGTTGTTATTGTTGCTGCTCCTGAACTCGTTGCCAGCGTCACTAGCAGCGCCAGCACTAACACATTTATTGCATTCCATCGTCTACTAAGCGATTGACTACCGCTTTGTAGTTCCGCGTCGTTTCCACGCTCCTTGTAGAGGCGGCCATTTTGATTGCGCGAACCATCCTCGTGGCGATTATCCCTGAGGGTGGCATCATTTTTCTGTTGAAAATAAAAGAAAACCTATTTTATGAACACGGGGGAGCAAGTGCGATATCTAAAAATTTTTAAAATATTAAAAAATTGTACCCAATCGGTCTTGAGCGAAATATAAAAATCCTTTCCTTAGTTTCTTCTTTTCATTTCGGGTAATCAGAGATAATTCTTGGAAATTAAAAAAAAAATACTCGCTTTCGATGTATAGCAATAATTTTCATTCCAATGCCGACCAAACTTGTCGAAATCGAATAGCAGAACAAGCCTTTACATTTTATGTAAAAAAGACTCCAGAAATTGTCAGTAAAAAAAAATATTCGAAAAACGAAGGAACCGACATGATTTTACTTCAAACGTTCACTAGAACTGCAATATTTGCATAACACAAAATTTTAAAAAAATTCTTTTTTAAAAATTTCAAAATAAAAGATTTTAGCAAAATCTATGAGTTTCTAAACTCTGCACAAAATTTGAAAGTTGAATATGAATAAGTTTAGTTAAATATTGAACTGTATTTAAATAAAAAAATATTGCAATATGTTAATCCTTAAATTGTAAAATATATTGTGTAATAAAAAATAGTTTGGTTTTACATTTCAGGCGCAAACTGATCCCTTTTCAAGTTTGAGTACCAAAGAAAAAATTTCCAAATGATTGACTTTTGCATGTAATATTTCAGAGCTAACAGCCCTGTTCTAATAAAACCTCACAACTGAGTTGTGAGCAAAAATTTGTGAGGTTTCTTATGAGGTCTATTTTGTGAGGTTATTCTGGTCACACCTCATAAGAAAAAAGCTCAACAAAATCACGACACAAGGTGAAAAGTGTTTTGCTGTCAAAAAGACAATAGCATAAGCATAGGCGCAAACAAAGTGATTTGATTGTCCTTGAGCAAATGGAGTTTGTTTTTGTTTGGTTCATTTTCGTAACCTCTATGTAGCATAATTAGACATAAGGCGGTACTTAAAAATGTAATACAAAGGTGAATGAAATATGAATATTAATAAAAAAAAAATAATAAAACATTTAAAGTTTTCATCACTATTGTTTCTCATGAAAGGCTTAACATTTTAACTAAAAGCTATAGCTACTTAACCAGCGGTTCGGTTTGGTTCAAATGGTTCAAAATTTTTTAACTATCTACATACATTGGAAGCATCAAATCCATATAAAAATATGCGTCATATACGATTATTATTTAAGGAATAAAAGGATTTTTTTTTATTAAAATACTTTAATACAAATGTTTGTACATATTTCTGTTAGCCTAGTAAATGTTAATATTTTACAATTTAATTGAGCTCAAGGCCAGTGTATGGAAGATTGAAAAAAATCTTCCATAAACTGGCCTTGAGCTCAATTAAATTGTAAAATATTAAAATACTTTAATTGTAATGAAATTAAAAATACAATATTTTTTAGTATTTAAAAGCTGTAGATTCTACAGGGGCGTTATATAACGACCCCTATTTCTTACACCCTATCTTGCATTCTCTTCACTACCTCCTCTTGCTCCTTCAATACTGCTGCACAAACTAGCAATAACTCCACCATTCTTGAATATTTTTTTATTTCAAAAAAATCAACACACGACACTGATTGCGAACGAAAATTAACAAAATATTGTAATATTTGCTCAATAAAAATCAGCTGCTTTCGTATTGTGAGGCTGTCGTTCGCACAATACAACTTTCCTGACAGTTATGAGCATTTGAATTTACGCCAGCATAAGGGTAACCTCACAATAGTCAGGAACCTCACAACAGTCAGGTAGGTGAGTTTTGTGAGGTTATTAGGATAGGGCTGTAAGAATTATTTAAAAGAGTGAAGTCAGTCAGTATTAAAAAAAATTAAATATTTCTAAATTACTTTAATTGCTTTGAGTGTAGGGAAGAGAGACGTATTATTAAAAGTATAAAACGATAATCAAAAAGTTTTAATGTGCATTAAAATATTGCATAGTATTTATTAAGAATCGTTTTATCAGTAGTTTGTTAATATTTACCGAGACTTCGTTATCGTCCTCCCGTTGACTTTTCTTCCCTGGTCGCTCCATTTCTGTAAAAAAAAAATTCACTTTGAATTAGACATTTTATTAAAACAAATAACATAAAATAAAATTATGACTAAATAAGTGCAGGGATGTTAATATAAAAGCTAACAAAATTTTACTTCACCGAAGATATTCACAAATGTGCTAGACAAAAGCGCTTCAGTTCAAAAATAAAATAATTAAATTAATAAAAATATAAAGAGGTTAATCCATATATTTATGTAAGTGCATATGCAAATGTATGTATGCATGTTAGGGTGTTCGATTATTCGACTTTGGAAATATGGCAATTTTGAAAAAAACCCCTTCCTAATTTTTAAATCAAGAAAAATCCGGGTAAACCGGTTCCTCAATGCAATTATTTCTATGAAAAAAATCTTTTGAAAAAAAATGCAGTTTAATGCCCGAGTTCAGTAAACGCAATTTGGTAAAATCTCAAGCCTAAAAATTTGATACTATTGGAATTCAGTAAGCAGTCTCAGTCTCTAATAGAGAGAAAAGTCACAAATTAAGACCAGTCGGCATTTATTCGTTTCAAAATAAAGCCTCTAGTCTCAAAATAAAGTCTGTAAATAGAGATTAGCAGGTCACGAAAAACTCAAATAAAAACAAAAGAAAAGAACGTGATAGCAAAGAAAATCAATAATCTCTTGCTAATTTTGAGACTTGAGGCAAGTTACTAAATTCAGGTATTAATTTAAATTTTTTATGACCTGCTCATCACCTGGTCACTACTTAGAAACTAAATTTCGAGATTAGAGGCTTTACTTGGGACTAATGAATGCCAACTGGTCTAAAATTGGGCATTATTGTCAGTAAGCCGTTATAAAATTTGTTTAAGGTTTTCCCTTCCTCTAAAGACATATGTTTAAATATATAAAATCTTCTAAGTCAAATGCTTTTGTTGCGTTTTTTGTAATTTTTTTTTTTGGATTTCGAATATCTTATCTACATGCGGAGACTTCGGAACATATATTTACTTTGTGAATGCCCAAGAATAAGCGGACTCAGGCTTATACACGTGTGGGAGCGATTATTATCAGTAAGGAATCGATGTGTTTCAGTATTTCTTTTATAACTCAAAGGCTACAACTACAACTATGTAAAAAAAAGGGTTTTGGAGATTAAAACAAAACCTTCAAAAAATGTATGTAAAAACCGGTTTGACATGTACGTATGTATGTACATTTATTATCTTCATGATGCTAGAAAACATGGTTATATCTATAAAAAAACTAAAATTATAATTGCTTATCTTAATGACTGCTGCAACTATTCACTTTTTAATTTCCACACAATTGCCATACATTGTTTTTCTAACAAACGTGAGATTCAACAGTATGAACATTGCTTGAATAAAGATTCAACATTTTTTTGTACTCCTACCATATAAACGTATCGTTCCCTCGGTGTCGCCAATACTATTCTTAGAGATGCATTTGTAGCCACCAAAATCACTGGTTTGTAATCGTCTTATATGCAAAATCATCTCTATTGCATACATATTGTTTTCCTTTTCAGTGAGTACATATCGATCGCCGGCTATAATCATTTCACCTAAGAAAAATAAAGAAGAAAAAAAAAACAATTTAAAACGTGATAAGCATTTTCTAATAAATCTGGTTACGAGAAAAACAAACTTCATCTAAGAAAGACTTTAGCTGTAGATAAGAAAAAGTTAAATAAAAGCCAGTTGGATACATTCGAGTAGAAGAAAACAAAAACCAAAAAACAAAAATACCCAACGAGTTTGCTGTTTGTCACTTGAATGAGTTAGACTTCGACTTTGGGTTCATTTTAGTGTACCTCGACGAGCTGTCACGTAGAAAATAACATGACACTTAGCAGCAGGGAGCGGCTGTGTGGCAAAGTGAAGAGATGGTCAACTCATGAAAGCATGAAAGCCGTCACTCATTCACTCTTCAAATGCTGGCGTGCCAAAAATTGCACGTTGCAACTTCATTTATTCGATGGCACGAAGTCAATAAGCTGCAAATTGTTTCTAGCGTCAAGTTGGCAGATTGCAAGCTGCACTTTTTCTGCACATTCAAACTTATTTTGGGATTGTGATTTTTTTGTATCTGTTTTTGCTTGTTAGAAAAATGCTTTGCTTCGGTTTTTTGCTGTAAGTATATTTCTTCTGTTTTCTTTATGTTTTTGCTTGCATTGCTTGCTTACCATTTTCTCGTTGCCAATAGTTGATGGCTTTCGGTGATGCTTCTACATTACAGACCAATGTGACATCGGTTAAAACTGGTGCACCGACCAATTGATTTGGAACTTGTACCAACGGGTGAACTAAAAAAGAAAACAGGAATGTAAATTTAACACAATTTTAAAAGTGACATTAAAATTTATAGTTATACTCGTAAGAATACATATGACTACATTTTTATTCTTTTTCAAAACGTTTTAAAAACTTTTCAGGTATGTAGTTTAGTAGCTTAGTGAATTTTGAATGCTGCTATTTCAAGTAGCTACAGTTTTTGATAATATACTTACATAATATACTTTCACTCACTACGCGAGATCGTCAGTGAAAAGCTTGTAAAAATCGAAAATCTATGGTCGCTTTAAATTTGCACTTTATGACTTTTCAATTGAATGGTATACCAAAATGCGTACCCAAAAAATTCAAGAATTCTTTTTTAAGTCGAGATTTTGTTGAATTATTATACATTTTTAAAGTTGAGTTTATAACTTTTTTTTTAGAGAACACATTTAAATGGGATAGATTTTATTATATCCTAAGCTTTAATTCGAACGGTGAAAAATGGTGATATTTTAATAATAATTATTTTCTATACACACAATTGCTATAAAACATGATTTTGTTGAATTTAGAATAAAAACTAATCTATTATAAAGCAAATTTTTTGTTTTGACGTTTTTTTGCCATTAATTTCGCTTTATTTAAGTTTTGCCGTACAAGGTTAGGATCGGTGGCAGCCTGCAAGATGTTCGTTTAGATAAATGTAGATAGTCCATTATGGTAATAATTTTCTTCTCTGAAAAACAATAGCCACCGGTGAGCATCTGAGTTAGAAAAAGCGGCGAATGCTTGATTTGAATCTTCCCAAATGGCAAATGTGCACACCAGATAACATCTCGAAAGTTTGATGTGTATTGGAACGGTTTCCAGGTATCAGATTCAGTATCGCGAAATATTTGTAAGCTTGACGTTTTATGCTTTGGTATGTCACAAAAACAAATTTGATAAGGGATGACATAAAATCGTTCCAATATACATCAAATTTTCACAATGTCGGAAAATCAGATGAAAATCAAGATACATCTCGGGAGTGTTTATGAAATTGGGCTTAGCGAAAACAGGACAACTGAGAAAGAAGTATTGAGATAATTTCACCTCATCAACCTTTCATGTAGCACTCACACATCTGTTTTAAGACGATGTTCAGCCAAACAACGAGGATCCTCATCAGGCAGTACCCAATTAAATAGACACTAATCAAGGCTGAGTGGTGGACCTAAGAAATTCTCCAAACTGTCGCGGTCAACAACCGGGCGAAAGTACTTTGCAACTTTGCATGTCCACACGTCGACACGGAAATCCCAGTGCCCCTTGTTGTACTATATTTTGTTTAAGGCACGCAAACAAAATAATTCGAAGGTTAAACTGTGCTCCAATACAGTTTCTTATTGTATTTTATTAGAGCGTGTAAAGATCAATTGGTTTGCTATGTCGATTTACAGGGAAAATTAACAAAAAGGGATAATTTGACCAATGCTTTATTGAAATTCACACCTGTATTCTCAAATAAATACAAGTAAATATGTATTATAGTCCACCCCATAAGAATCCGTGGTTGAAATATTGTTATTTTAGAAAAATATTGATATCGTTGTACCGTAGGATACAGTACATACATACATACATCAATTGCGAAGTAAAGAGTTGAATTATACACGTCGGCAAGACAAGGTCGATATATAATTGTACGAAATGTCGAAAATGCACCTAAACATTGAGATGGTGTTTCTAGATAATTTTAGTACAATACTTGATGATGTTCTATTAAAAATGCAGTGTATCAACCGATTGCCAATTACATGCTACGCTGAAGTCATCATTGGGCCACTCCACCAGAAACAGCTGAAAAATGTGGAAAGACAGCGGCCTTGGATGTAGTTAAGCCATACATACATGTATTTGAAAATTTAAATTTCGATTTATTTTATATGATAAAAAAATTGTAAATGCGGCGGAATTCACAGATCATCATCCAAAGCTCTTGCCAACAGTAACTAAGCAATGAACATACGACACATATGTATATAATGATGTACATACAGAAGTTCATGCGCTGATCAAAAACTTTTACCGAAATAGCAGTTAAACGTCCATAAGTGGAAATTGTTGCCAAAATATAAGAAGAGAAATGACTAGTGATAGACAATAACTGACGGAAAATTTTCGCTATTGTACTGAATATAAAACAAAAACATCCATTAGTTGCCAACGTATGAACATACATATGTACATTGTACATAATATGTTTGTAAGTATCAGCCGGATAACATTTCCTCATCATCTTTTTCGCCGAAAAGCTTTACCACCAAAAAACCGTTCGCAACAGGCAACATATGGCCAATCAAGCTGATCAAGTGTTCAAATATGTATGTATGTTTATACATTTTCATTCCGAAATTCTTATATACATACAACAATACATTCCCTATAGTGAATTGACAAGTCATTATTTGTAGTTCATGAACTGGTCTTCGATGGAAAGAGTCGCACTAGTTTCTAAAAGGCTAGCGTTTTATCACTTGTGAAGTCTGTAGTTACTTCGCTGCTCGTACTGTAATATAAATATTTTAGAAATATTTAAAAAAACTTATACACGAATTTAATAATGGTTTACTTCTTCAAACTGTTATTTGAAAGACTAATCAGCAATGGAACTAACCATTTTATTTTCAGTTCGTTTCATATAAATTTACAATAAGGTAAATGAATTTAAATTGCTGTTAATGTGAGAAATACTAAAAATTATATTAAAAAAAAACTCCATTAAACATCGATATTTACTGTTTTGTCATAATTATATGTCATCCAGTACTGACACGTTTTGTCTATTTAGTTTTATATAATAATTTTTATTCCTTTCTAATTTTAAAATAAAACAAAGTTCATGTTCAAATTGTATACTACATTTTTTTAACAGAAAGATCCACCAAAATTAATTAAAAGAAATTCTCAATTTAAGAAAAATATAATCATATCTGATCTAACCACCAAATTATTATTATCGTTATAAAAACTTAGTTGGTCTCCAAGGCAATCTGGTGATATGCTACTGTTGAACTACCAAGTTTGTTTGCAGGGTACGAAGTAGACACTATCAAGCACAAAGGAAATTTTCGGAATTCCTCATACGTATGTATATAGGCATGTTTGTACATGTGTAGAGGAACTATGTATATGTTACTGCTAATTCTACTGTGCAGTTTGGTCAGCCATAGCCACAGATCATTGTTGCCTGCCATTCTTGTTGCTTCAACCACTTTTGTTGCTATTGTTAGCAATTTGACTTATTGACTTTTCGTTCAGTTGGCTGCTTGTATGATGTTAAATTTTTTATATGTTTGTTGCTCTTTCTCAGTGTGCTGTTCAGTTTAGTTTTATCAAAATGTTATCCAGAGATTATTGGCGGTATGCAGCAGTGGCTCTACTGGCACATGGACGTAGGGTATTTCGATGAAAGTGCAGATATACATACATACATACATATGTATATACAGTTAAACATACATTATATGTATACAAGTAAGTACAAAAGCTCACATGATTCAATGTGCTTGTTTGTAAACAAACTATTACATATGTTTTTTTAATGATTCTAACCAGTTCCCTTTCGTTTGTGTATTTGTGCTTTTGCTGAAGTTTGTTCACTGATGATTTTGTGTATATGAAGATAATGACAACAGCTGTTGATTATTTATGGTTGACAAACACAAATGCACATCTGCTTATATACATACATATATGTATACATATTACGTTAGAAGAGGACATTTTTATGAAATTGGTTAAGGGGATGTCGGTTATACGGCACAACATAAATGCGAGAGTGAAACTTTGAAGGTAAAACACAGATGCTGATAGTTTCGTTTGACGATTATAATAGTACAATTTTCTGTTTAGTCTTATATGGAAGAAATTGTCAAAATCAACGGTAAATTGAAATCATTCGAATTTATTATAAGTACTAAAATATAATGAGCTACAAAACTTCAAACCAAAATATATTCTAAACCTTTTATTGCACACTGCAATGAGTTTTTATAGTTTTTGTTTGTAATTTAATTAAATAAAATTCAAGAATTTTAAATAGAATAAAAATAAATTGTTAAAATTTGTCAATATGTAGTTGAGATATACATATGTAATTGGAAAAGGCAGTTTGTATACGGCAGAAAACTTAACTCGAATTTGTTGTACAGGGCTTATGAGTAACCGTACTGGATACGAAAAGATAAAGGTACCATAAGCGCTAATCTTACTGTTTTTAGTGTCCTGCACTATTTATTGTTTGCTACAGTTGGTTGCGTCGAAAGCAATAACAGAAAACAAAAATAATAAATGAAGTTTAAAAGAAGTAAGGACAGCAAAATTCGGGCGAAACTAAATTTTATATTGCGATGTATTTTTGTATGAGCGGTGCCGCGTTCATTTTTATACCCGAGCGTACTTGAACTCAAGGTTAATATAACTTTGTTCGCATAACGGTTGTTATATACTAAAATGATCACAATGAAAAGAGGAACAAAATTTATTAATTAAATATAAAAATTATATAATTACTAATAAATTTTATTTATGTTTAATTGTATTTTTATATTTTGTTATTTAATAATTATTATTAAAATTAAATTTTATATTTAAATTAAATTAAATTTTAATTTTTTTGTTTAAATATTAAAGTTTTATTTTGGCTTATAATTTTGTTATTGATTTATTTTATATGTAAGTTATTGCATGACTGTCTGTCCATCCGTCTGTCCGTTGTTACAATAACTTGAGTCAAAATTTAGATATCTTAATGAAATTTGGTACATATATTGCTCTTTGGACAGGGTAGGTTGGTATTGAAAATGGCCAAGATCGTCAATAAGCACGCCCACCTCCCATATAACGGAAGTTTTTGAAAAATGCAAAAACTCCGTTTTTTCGCTATCCATTAAAGCAAATTGAGTGAAGTTTGGTATTTGAAGCGATTTTGAACTAAAAACTTAATTATTTATGAAATTTTGAAAAAAGTGCGTTGCCACGCACACTTAGGAAAACATTTCTGTATCTCAATAGCAGTATTAGTTATCGTCACAAAATTTGGTGAACATATTGTCCTTGATATCACTATCATCACCGTCAATAATTTTTGAAATCGGACTATAACCACGCCCAACTTCTAAATAACGGAAATTTTGAAATATGCAAAAAATTCGTTTTCAGTATTTATTGGAAGAAATTGAGTAAAGTTTAATACTAGCAGCGATTTGAAATAAAGAAACGGGAATTTTATGAAATCATGGACACCGACCATACAAAAATATATCGAGAGGGTATAGAAAAATCGATTTCGTCTGTATTTAGCTTTTCTTACTTATTCAAAATTTCTTTGTGTCAAATCGCTGCTAGTAACGGGTGTTTTTTTTAGGGGTATAGAACTTTGAATTGAAATAAAACACAAGAAAATCGCTTTAAGGTCCATCAATTTGGCTTTATTGGAAGGATAATTTTATGCCATTAATGTTTAAATATGATTTCGGGCATGTGGCCGCCGCGGCTGGCTCGAATAAAGCCAATTCTACAGGTCCAATTTTCAACCACTTTTTCGAGCATATGGGGCCGTATGTCGGCAATAACGCCACGAATGTTGGCTTCCAATTCCCCTAACGTTTCTGGTTTGTTGGTGTAGACGAGCGACTTCACATATCCCCAAAGAATATAATCCAATGGTGTCAAATCACACGATCTTGGTGGCCAATTGACAGGTCCATTCCGCGAAATTATGCGCTCAGCGAATGTTTCCTTCAATAAATCGATTGTGACGTGCGCTGTGTGGCATGTAGCGCCGTCTTGTTGGAACCACAACTCATCCACATTCATGCCATCCAATTCGGGAACAAAATAGTCGGTTATCATGGCTCTATACCGGTCTCCATTAACGGTAACTGCCTCTCCAGCATTATTGCGGAAGAAGTATGGCCCAATGACTCCACCAGCCCATAGAGCACACCAAACAGTCAGTTTTTGTGGATGTAATGGCGTTTCAAGGGTCTCATGTGGATTCTCTTCACTCCAAATGCGGCAATTTTGCTTGTTGACGTAGCCATTCAACCAAAAATGAGCCTCATCACTGAACAAAATTTTGCGATGAAAATCAGCATCGAGATCAATCTCATTTTCGGCCCATACACCAAAATCACGACGCATTGCATGGTCTCGCGCTTTAATTCTTGCACAAGCTGGATCTTGTAAGGTCGCAAGCCAAGATCTTTGCGCAAAATCTTCCATAAAGTTGATGGACAATGCTCCAATTGCTGTGCACGGTGGCGAATCGATTCATTCGGGTCCTCTTCAACACTTTGCTCTACAGCGGCAATTGTTTCTTCGGTGCGCACTGTTCGACGTCTCTGCGGATGCGTATTATCACATAGAGTAAACGTAGTGCGAAAACGATCCATGGTTAACCGAATTAATTGCTCTGATGGACGATTATGTCGACCATAAAATAGACGGAGCTCACGGTAAACTTCGCGAACTGAACCATTATTTTCGAAATAAATTTGCACGATTTGCAAGCGTTGTTCTTTTGTCAACCTGTTCATGATGAAATGGCAAACCAAATTGAACATAAATGACATTAGAGTTGCCAGATTTGACCATAAAATGCCAGTTTTATCTCTATTCGAAAAACAAACCTGTAAAAAAAACACCAATAGATACTCAAAAAACGAAGTTTTTTGAATGTTTCCAAATTTCCGTTATATGGAAGTTGGCAGTGGTTATGATCCAATTAAAAAAAATTTTAACGATGATGACAGCGGTATAGAGGAAAATATGTTGACCAAATTTTGTGACGATACGTAACACTGTTATTGAGGTACGTAAGGTTTTTCATAAGTTGGCGTGACAACGCCTATTTTTCAAAATATCAAAATCAGCTCAATTTGCTCTAATAAATACGAGGGCGGGCCATTAAGTCCGTGTCCTTTTGAATTTCTTGCCTCTTTACTGAGATGGCAACACTGTTTCTATCAACAGGCATCTGTCAGTTGACTCCTGTCAAAATTTGAACAAGCTGCGGCATTTAGTTTGTGTTTGACAGCCGCGAGATTTGAGGAGAAAATGGAAAAAAAAAGAATTTCGTGTGCTCATTAAGCATTATTTTTTGCGGAAAAAGACCATCTCTCAAACCAAAGCTAAGCGTGATAAATACTATGGGGACTCTTTACCATCAATTTCAATGGTAAAATAGTTCTTTAATGAACTTCGTGGCGTTATATAGGAGGAGGGCGTGGTTACTGACTGGTAAGGACTCGCTTTCATAGCGCATCAAACTAAAAAGTGAAAAATAATTTTTAATAAAATTTAAAAATAACATAATGAACAAAAAATACTTGTATTATTGTGAGAAAAGGGTGGGGCTTATATTAAGAATTATTTTTTACTTTTCAGCTTGATGTGCTTTAAAAGTGTGGGATTTAGTTTTTTTTTTAAACAATATTTATTATTAAGAAATACTTTAATAATTGACAATTTTATTGAACTCGGGGCCTGTTTATGGAAGAGTTTGTGTGAAAAAAACAACAACAGTTTTTATTGGTATAAATTATAGGACTTTTACCGAAATCACCACATTTCCTCATCAGACTACTTTTTATTAAATTTATTATATTTTTTTTTAAATGAGCTAAAGACCAATTTTTGTTGTAGAAAATTAGAGCAAAAACAACAACACCAAAGCGGTAGAAGTTTTAGTACTTTTCGAAAATCACCACATTTCCTCATCAGACTTCTTTCTTCACGGCTTCCCTTAGATCATTTAATAAAAAAAGCAACAAAAATTAATTATATTAATTCTTCATAACCATTTCAATAAAATTGTCAATTATTAAAACATTTATTAGGCCAAAAGCAAAATAACAAACATTTATTAAGAAATACTATTAAAACCCAAACGGCTGACACACAAATTGACGTAGCCTTTCGAAGCATTACATATTTCTTGCCATTTTCCATTTATTTTATTTCCAATTCACTAGCAAAATGCTCTTACTGAACTCACAATTTTTAGCACAGATCACTGAGCCCTTAGCTCTTATTGAGTGTGTGTTAAATTCTTGGAATGTTTAAATATTTGCGGCTTAAAATGTTATGGGTGGGTAAAGTGTGCGTTTTTTTTTACTTTTAATGAGCTTAATATTTAAATGGGGGTGGTATTTAGCAAATACTTAAGTTTTAATCATTGAACTCCATAGGAAATTCATTGTGCGTTAACTTACAATGCACTTGCAGCTTCATGCGTTTGCTCACCGATGGCGGCACACCATTCGAGGCGATGCACATGTACGCGCCCATTTCACTGCGTGTCACCTTGCTCAGTGTTAACATCTCGCCCTCAACTGCCAATGCTGGATAAAAGAGAAGAAATGGAAAATGGAAAAATTTAGTTTTTGAATATTAAATATTTGAAACGAATTGATATGTGTACACATATTTATAAAAAGATAATGTAACCAAACAATGTTTCTAATAATATTTTTGCCTCAGCTAACCTTTAGTTTTTTGATGAGCACCATTTCGCGCAATTATTTCACGTCCGTCCTCCCGTCGCCAGGTGATTTTTGGTTTCGGATGCCCCCGCGCTCGACACACTAATTTTGCCGAGCCGCCTTCTGGCACCATCATGTCGCCTGACGTTTCCTCGTTGACTATATCTGGCGGTATCACTACTTCCAGTGTGGCAGTCTGTAGTTGTTGGTATGAATTGAAGTAAATATTACTTAGGGGTTTTCCTTCAATATACGAGTATATGGTATGTAAGTTAATCGGGGCCAATGATGGTATGAGAAATTATTCGAAATCAGAACTAACGATGAATCTGAACAATCTTTGTCAAACTATGAGAAATGCAAATATGTGATTTTATCTTTATTCGTTTCATATCAATTGCACTGGGTTATGAATACACTTAAATGCAAATCCGAGTATGCAGCTAAATTTAGTCCAAATACTGTTTTTTCAAAGAATATTTGTCAAAGCTTCATATTTCGCTTGAAATTTATAATGCACTAATTGATATTAATCGTTCGAAAATTTCAGTTTTATATGAGTCTGCAATTTCCCTACTGTTTACCTAAATATGTAGGTCCAACGACTTTTTTAATTTTTTAATTCCAAACAGTTTTTACTTTAGTTCATATGGTTTTGTGACATTTGAATTTTTGTTGTTTTGTATTTAAATTGAAAAGTAATTTAACTATAAAATGTATATAACTGAAAAAAATTTAAAAAATAAGCTGTCTTCGGCAGTGCCGAAAGCTTCATACCTTTTATGAATGGAAAAAATTTACAAGAGCCATATATAATTTTAATTCGATATTAATGATTTTGGCTGCTATAAAAGTCCCAATAAGAAATAATAATTGTGGAAAATTTCAAATTTTTAGCTGATTAAATGAAGGAGTTTTGGCCAAAACTGCAATATCTGAACCATCGGTTGTATGACAGCTATACGTTATATTTATCTGATTTTAACGATTTTCACTGCTAATTGTTCTCGTAATAGCTATTATTCGTGCAAAATTTCAAGCTTTAGCTACTTAAATTAAGGGCCTTCGTGCTTATTGCAATATCTAAACAATCGGTTGTATGTTATATATCTGTCATCTTTATGATTTTCACTGCTTCAATAAAGCTTAGCAAGTCGCTGGCTACTTAAATGTCGGAGTTATGAAGCAAAATATTATATCTGAACAATCGGTTCCTATACACGTTATAATTGTCCGATCGGGCTGCTTCCGACAAATGTCTAATGCATTGTAAAAGGGCGTCTGACTACCAAGTTTTATTCAAATAGCTCAACTGAGGGATTAGTTCGCGTTCAAACAGACGAACAGATGGACAGACACATAGACAGACGGACATGGCTAAATCGACTAAGCTCGTCACCCTGATCATATCTCTAATGGTTCTGCTACTTACAAATATCGGACTAAAGTTAATATACCATTTCCATGAAGCGTATAATTAAAAAAAATCGTCATTCAAGTGAATGGAAGTCTTTGTTATTTAAATCTTTGTTGACCAACTGAAACTATTTTTATAGGATTTCTGCTTCTACAAAAGAACCCTCTTTGATTTTTGTGAATACATCTTCTGAAATATGAACATACTTACATACATATGTATTCGAACATTTTTATATATAATAAATAGATTAAGGGTATTCATAATTAATTCAAAAAGTTATGTTACCTGGAGGTAAAAAAAAGTTTCAGAAAAACGTTGACTAAGAATTACCGAAATCTTTCACATGTATAGGTATGGTTTTCTATATTGTTATGTTTTTAGAATTCTTGAAATTCTCTAGTTAGAGTTGATAAATATTTTTGCAGAAAAGTTTGGATGACCGCTAAATCAGCGTCTCAACTGGTATGCCAATTGCGAAAACTGTCGAATATTCAGAAGATAATATCAGTTAAATAAGCAAAAACCTTAATTAAATTTTATAAAATAAGCTTAATATGGTTTCACAGTCACAGGCAGGCAACTGCAGCTCATGTAAATGTTTCCTAGAACATTCCACGTCCAGCCGAGGCTGCTTTCATCTCTTCACATAATCGACATTCATGGCCTTACATTCAGGTTGGGTTTGCAATCACGCCAAAGTACACCTGAATCTGCCACATATGTACCTCCTAGCTGTATTGGTTGGGTCTCGTGCACAACTCAAATTACGCAGTAAAAAAATTTAAGTGCACACAAATGGCACCCCTTTACTACTCCCTCGGTGCAAAAAATGTAGTGAGGACAGTTGGATTGCTTGAATTGCCACACACACAGCTGTTTGTCCTTAGCAACCTCTGAGCCAGTCACCACTTGTCATTTCCGCACTTAAACTCTTTTGCTTCAACTACTTAAATGTGCAGTATTTATTGGCTTAACACTCGAGGCAATGCGTTGGTTTCACTTGTCCCCAACTGTATTCTTCACAGGCTGTGCAAATAATATTTATGCCGACATACATACATACATACATATTACTGCTATACGGAAAAAATGAATGTATCTTTATGTATATTGTTTATTTATATTATTTACGATTTTATTGTTTTATGTCCTTGACGTTGTCGGTTTCTGTTTTCACATACGAGTACAGCTATCATACTCTTTTTTTACATTTAAGTGTTTTTGATATCGTTCTTTTGTCTTTACGCTTTGAGTGTTTCTGTGTTTGAGCGTTTAGTGATTGCAGCAATTGTTTGAATTGACAAAAATAGACTTGGGGTCGATACTCGCCAATCGTTTCTTTTTTTTGTAAAAGCAGTTTCTTTATGGGAACATGAATTATTTGCTACCAGTGTCCGAGAAAAATTGTATGAAACAAAAAAAGACAAGCTAGTTGCTCATAATGACATTGCAAATGATTTCATCTATCAAACTTTTGCTTCTACTAACTTTTCAAGAACTTCAAGTTATACAAAAAATGGAATGCACATTTTCAAGCAAGGCACAAGGGCAGGGAAATTTCGTAATAAGTTTCTGAAAAATTCCCACGCTTGCCTTTGTCAGGCAAAAATGGCCTTCTGAAGCCTTCTGAAATACTGATATGTATCTTCGTTGGAAGTGGTGTAATAAACATACACAACATATTCATTTATTCATTCTCAAGAAAATTGAGAAATTCATATAAAATGACACACAAGAAAAAAAAATAAATTTTCTTCTATAAAAATTTCTAACATCAGTCTAATGCTCTCAGTAAAAAAATGCTCGTATCAAGGCACATTAAAGAGGTAGTTTTAGCAAATCAGGCTGATTTCATTTTGTTTTTATTTTATGAGACTCCTAAACTGCCAAACTGTTTACCTTTTAACTACGGCCTTGCCCCCATACATATGTACAATTCTTATATATTGGCAGTAACCTTCTTGTATCTGCGCAATGTGTAAAAATTCAATTTTTACAATTTTTTATTTAAGAATATTCAACTCATGTGCATATAAATTCAGTTTTAACTTAGTAAAAATGTACTCATTGATTATTCAACTAAAGAGACAAAAAACTATAGTGGAAAAAATTGTACAGTAACCCTTTACAATATTCGCAATGTTATTGATTTGAAATTTTTTGAATACAAGTCTCCGTAAAACCACTTACATTAACTAATTTTAAGGCTAAGCCACTAAATTTTGTGAATTTTTTTTAATGTAAACCTTCTGTTCGGTAGATTTTTCGCTATCAAGAAACAAACAAATATCGAGATAATGCACTGCAACGGAACACTTACGAATGCAAAGCAATATTTTTTGCGTTGTCTCTTGTTTTTTTTTTTTTAATAAAAAGCATCTGTGCGCCATTTTTGTAAATTCTTGTATGCGTATTCAAAAATTTCCAAAAATAAGGGAAAATTCAAAAACTTTCTAAGCGTACAGCCACTGGATTTTCTTTTAAATTTAAGTGTCATTTTTGACTTTGTGCAGCAGAGATACAAAAATATGGCCATGCTACCAAATACTAGATACCTGTGCTAAATTTTAGTATAAATACTAACAATAATAAAAAACAAATTCTGTTATAAAGTAAAACTCTTTTGATTCTACATTTATTAATGAAATTGTCCTCGAGGTTTGCAATAAAAAGAATGTTTCTATTATTTTAGTTTTCTTGTAATTTCAAGAAATGTTTACCACAAGTGCACACTACTATTTCAGTGCTCGCAGCTGTACATACATATGTATTTTCAAATGAAACTTCAAACTTGATATTTCGTAGGTTGACGCATTAAAGGTTTCAGGCAACAACAAAATACATGGGATTTTCCATGCTCCTACCTGTTCACATACATATGTCTTGGCTGGTACATTTATTTCCTCAAGACAATTTTCAGCAAATGCAAAATCTTTTTCAAGCAACAGATATTATGAAAATTATTCCTGTGATTTTTCATGAGAACTATATTCAAGCCTACACATATGCTGGAATACTTTGTTTTCATTTTCATTCAACTTACCGATGATAAGTTTACAAGTTCAAATTTTTACTGTGCTATTAACTGAAGAAAAAAATTCTCAAAGAAGTTTTTTAGAAAGGTAAACTTGTTTTAATCGTTTTAGTATTCTTAAAGAAATTTAAAAAAAAAACACAATGCCATTATTTACATTTGGAAAGTAACAATATAAAAACGCTTACAATGAACGAATAATGAAACCAAAGATATTCATATATGTAAGTACATAAAAAAATTAAAGTGAAACTACCTTTTTTATCATGTTCTTTTCAATGTCATTTTAATTAATAATTTTCATAATTTTCAGCAAATTAAACCGAATTTTAAATATTTTTTAGAACTAAGAGTTTAACTTTTTTTAAGGAAGTTTAATAGTGCGTACTATAACCATTATACATAATAATACAATAAAAGAAAATTATCTATAGTTCAGTTTTGATAATTTATTGACTGCCGATCTTTCGCAAATATCTTCGATATAAAACATTATCCATTATCCGTTACTGTAACAATTGCAAAAAATCAATTTTTTCAAAAAAGTCATCGATACAAGTTTGGTCAGAAAATGACAGTTAAAATTGACATTTTTTTATGAAAACATTAAAATATGAATTTTTTGTATGGATAAAGACACAAACCTGCCAACGAATTGTTAACGCCAACTGTTTTTATAAGTTCAAGCTGTGAATTAATTTACTGAAGCTCTTATATTTTTCCATCATTAACTTTACTATAACCTTGGTCTCATTAAATTCAGATAAAAAGTGTCATAACGAATGATGTTCACTTTCAAACGTTTAGTGTTTACCTATCAGTGGCTCAGTTTATGGTCGAATGTCACGTATCCGCCATGCGTGCCCGAATGCTTTCGAAGCACACTAATTGGCTTAGTCGTCTCTTTTGAAAGTCTGTTCATACTGCCCAGCTTTGCTCTGTTTATTTTTTTTTCTTGTTTGTTTGTGGCACAAGGTGAGACATACAATTAAGATAGCAAATTGTAGATAAGCGTGTTCTTAATTTGCGCAACAATGCCAGCGATAGCGTACTCGTACACACATTTATATGTATGCAAATATGTATGTATGTACATTAAGGTGTCATTTCATTTTTTTTTAGTTAGCAAAATTCACATAAGTTCACCACATAAATTTTAAGGAATATTTAAATCAGGTTTTCTACGAGAGCTAGTTAGCTAAAAAAATTCCTTTCAGTCATTATAACACGCTAAATATTGTTGTAAAAGCAAATTTTTAAAATGCTAAAATAATCTATCTTTACATTTGATAATATCTTATTTCAAAATAAAAATTTTAAAATCAGTTAAATACAAAAAAGCTCTTATTTGTATGTAGTCAAAAGGACTTTTCAACATGAAAGTTCCGTAGTAAAGTTTTTCAAACTGTCTATCTACGGATTTCACCGCAAAACAGCATTGTGAAGTAGTGATGAAAATGTTATGCGAATATTAAAAATGTTCTAATATAATTTTTTCATTGTGGAAATTATCGCTTAAGCGCAAATGCTTCGAGTAGAACAAATATGCTTTTTAATCACACTTTCTAATATCATAGAGTAAACCAAACGGTACGGATATTTCTAGTAATTAGGTGCGGAAGGTGTTTCTTTCTTTCGGCTGCACTCTATAATCTAACCGAAATTTTTTGTAAAAATTCATAATTTTGTGAGAATGAAAACCTTTTATGCACACGACTACTCAAAAGCAAAATATTTGACTGTTTGAACGATCAGCAATTGTGTTGGCCCTTGATTTACTAAATAGTATGCTATGGTTTAATATGGTGATGTGATTTTGAAATTGATTAAAGTGAATTGATTTAAGTAGTTTGCATAATTTAACATCCACTTACCATACCCCATTTCCTCTGAATTAACCTAACCTTTGCTTACAACCGCTAAATCCTCCACGCCTGAACCCACCATACCTAAATTCACCACACTTAAACTCAAAGCGAACTCCTAAAAGCGAAAACTAAACTCACCACACCTAAACTCACCACACCTTAACTCACAAGAACTGAGCTCACCTTGCTCAAACTAAATTCAACATCGAAAACTCACCTCACCCGAACTTAATTCTCGACCTATTTCTCCTCTTCTTACCGTACCGACCTTAAATTTAGTTCACCTTACCTCATCTCTGCTCTTATCTCGCCTTATAACAATGAGACAAATTAAATCATAAATGAAATTGATTTCATTCATTGTGCTTTAATAAACTAAGTAAATAAATTAAAGAAATAAATCAACAGAAGTTTCACCATATCACGGCTCAGAGTCTATGTCTTTTTTATTTTAGTTTTCTGACATTACATTTTTCTTCATATATTCGGTATTTATATTGAAATTAAAAAAAAAAAGTTTAACTATAAGTTATTTCTGAGAAGAGGCTCTCCGAAAAGAGAAAAAAATAAGCCCCTATAGTTATTTTATAGCGGAAACTAGGTTACGCAGTTTTATGTTTTTTGTAAAGGCTGTAGAAAATATTTTCGAAAACATAAATTTAGTAAGATAAGACTTTAACTGCCTACGTTAAAGCGGGAAACGCGACCCTTAAGGTGGCCAACATTATTTTTTTCAAAATCCTTTTCCAAAAATACTGCAAATTGTCGCATATGAATCGCCTTTTTTGCCTATGAGCTGGCACGGCCTAATGTGCAGTCAAATTATTGAATAGAAATTATGGGATTTGTGTAAAGAAGAGATTTTCATTGTATTCACCAGTTGGTGATTGGCGCTTATACATACATAGTAGGCGATTAATCATATCACAGCCGTTGAATTGTGAACAACTATGAAGCTAGCGCACGCAAACACATACCCTTGTAGAAATACGAAATGCGCTTACACCTCTTACACAAGTAGATGGATAACGCATGCGTATTTTTTTATCGTCATTCGGTACTTACTTGCATTTTCATAGGATCCGTATTCACTTGACACATGTACTTGCCGGCATCCTCCATTTTCACATTCCGTATGACCAACGTCCACGTATTGAAGTCATTATGTGTGACTGACAATCGATCATTGTTTGTTATCACATGTTCGTGTATGGCCAGAATCGCCTTCGCATCGGCCTTAATCCAAGCAACCTGTGTTGGTGTCATATGAAGTGGTGCAGTGTGGTGTGGTGTGGTGTTAACGCAAATGGAATAGCGAGAGATTGAAGATTCAAGTTCGTTCGCAGCCAATTGCAAGGATGAGCGAGTGAGTGTGGCAGCGAAAACAAAGCCATTCAAGTGGGCGTTGAAGCGTAGATCATTTATTGATATGCATATGCCCACATATTCGTGCCGTTTGGAACAGCGTGTGTATGTGTGTGTCAAAGTATACGGTCATGTTGCGGTGGTTCACAGTTCATTTTTTGTTTTTTTTTTTTTTGAGTGAGTGTATCAGTTTGGATGTGTGTGTGGTAATGTTTTTATTCAAGTTTTTTTGTTATTGTGATTTTAGAGACAGTGCAGCAGTTGCGTTCAAATTGCATTTTGATATACGTCAATGTTTGCGTAAATGTTTTTGTGTGTGGTTGTGCATTTTTTTCCATTGATTTTCATTTCATTTGTGCATACCGTATTCAAATTGGTTTAGTTGTGTTTTGATTATAATTTTTTTTTGTGTTGTTGTTATCAATATCGGTCGTTATGCGATGTTCCATTAGTTTTGTTGTATGTATAGTGGATTATGTTAGTCAAGCGAATTATAAAACACCAACAAATAAGACAAAAGTAAACAGCATGAGTTCGTTCATACCAGCAAAGCCGTATTAGGTTAGAAGAGCGGAAGAGGTCAGTGGTCAAAAATCAACAGCAGCCGTATGGTTATTGAAGTTTTTATCATGCAAAAACAACAGAGTTGGTAGCGCATTGTCATCATCATCATCATCAGCGTTTATTCAACAATTTCCGGAATTTTCGTGGAACACATTAATTTTATTTGTATTTTTTAATTTGATTTGGTTTTTATTTCAAGAGCATTGTCGGAGCATTAACGATTTTGCGTTTATTCCCAGTTGAAATTAAACACATTATATTGGAGTTCAATACATTTTTTTTTTAAGTTTTATAAAAGTCAAAAAAAAGTTACGTATAATATTGAAATTAATTTTAAAAAAAGTGTAAGAGTAAATAAATGAAATGACATTTTTTTCGTAATTTTTGTGAAAATTCAACAAGTTTTAAATAACGCATTGCACGTATTTTTTTTTTTTTTTAATTTTCGTTATTGCAGAAAATCGATTGTCATGTAGAAATGCGAGACGAGTTCGCAGTTCAGTTAGAATGTAGTTGAGCCAAGCAATTCCAATTATACCAACGAGTCAGTTAGCCGTGGTGTAGAGCAAAGTTACAGCAGTAGATGTGAACAGTTTGTTGTTGCCAATGTCATTGTTGTTGTTTTTAGTTTGGTTGTCATCATTGTTGGCGGTGGTGAAGCCATGGTGTTGGCGCATTGTTGGCATTGTTGCCAGATGCCAGCACAATTTGATGGCGTTTTCGATTTAGCGATTTTTTTCGGAGCAAATATTTTTTGTTTGTACACAGATCAGAAGTTTGTTGTTGAGTTTTTTTTTTTTATTGAATTTTTTGTCGAAGCGGATCATTGTTTTTGCAAGTTTTTATGTGGCATGAAGAAGGGTTATTTCGAGTGCAATTAGTGGATAGTAGATTATAGTTGTTGTTTAATTATTTTGTGCGGTATCGTATATATTATGATTTAATTTTTTAAAGTTTTGTTTTGTACGATGTTTTTTTCGTTGTGAATATTGTTGTTTAAGAATAGAAACGTTGATTATTATCGATGATATTAACAATTAATAAAAGGAAAGTTTCAATTCATTTGTTTATTTCAAAGATAATAAAAATTTTTTTTTTTTTAATTCGGTTCACGCATTTAAAGTTATAAATTAATATTACTTATTTAGTTTTATATTTAGTGTTAAATTGCAAATTGTATTTATATTAACGCCATTAGTTTTGATTGTATTTTTTTTTTGTTGAATTTGCCATTATTACATATTTGAGTTTTGGAGAAAAATAAAGGTTTAAAGTATTTATTTAGTTTAATTGGTTAGAAAAGATTTTATGTTCACAACGATTTACAGTATTCAAAGTTTTTAATAAAAAAATGAATTAACAAAAAACTCATATGGTGCAATTTGTGCATGAAAAAATATAAAATTTATTCGTAAGCATTCACGTTAAAAATTTAGACATTCAATAATTAATATGTTGAAATAGTATTATATGAATATGTTAGTATGCACACATATGTTGGTCCTTTGATATTAAATATATTTTATGTATGTGAGTATTTGCTATGTGACGGCGATGCGAAAAATTTGCTCAAATAGACTAAAATTTGCATGCAGCAAAAAAATAAAATAAATGCAAGTTTACAAATATATATCGATTCAAATGAAACTAATATATTGAGTGAAATTGTCCGTGCAGGTGAATTCTTATATTAATTATTAATTTGCTGCGATCGAATCGATGAGTATTATCATTAAAATATTAATAAATTTGGGCGGATAGCACTCTTTCTTAATATAAGTTTGAACAATGAATTATTTTTTTTAGAATAAATAATATTTGAATGTACAATCGTAAGTAAGTTCGTCTTCTTCTAATAAATCGGTAAGTTAGAATCTAAATAAAATTAAAAAATTTGCACGATACCTCTCGGCACAAGTTACATTAGTAAAGAGAGAATTTCAATTTTTCTTAGTAAAAGGAGCTGGCTACAAATCAATCAAGGTTTTTGTAAATATTATGTTTGTAAACAAACAAATATGCCGAACTGCTATAGTTGAAACTTTGGCAATTTTCTCATAAGTCAGCATAATGGCAAAATGAAAATGAAGCCGGAAGGTATCTTTATAGCAAAGTTTATATTTTTATATTTTTAGAATTTTGTTTAAAAATATATACTTTTGCATAATTAAATTAGTACAAATTATCAGCAATTACAATTACCGAACTAAGGAAATACGTCGAAAAAAGTCGTTTGCCAATATTCTAAAGTAACAAAATTTTCCCTAATACAGCCCAATATCATGTACAGTTAGAGGCCTTATTGGGCAACTAAGTTTCAGCAATTTAACTCTTAATTGTCCGCAATTTACAATACAACATAGCCACAAACTAATTAACTCAACTAATGATTAATTGACAATAAATTGCATCAAAAGTACATATGCAACCCTGTTAAGTATGTTCAGTAATAGGAGAAAAGCATGTGTATAATAAGAAAACAAATTTCGGATATATCAAATGCAGAAAAATTCGAAACAAAAATGTTTGGCAAAATCGAAACTGATTAAATTTATTGAAATTTTACATGAAATCCGAAAATCCGAAAATGGGATTTAAAACACTGGTATTTATTGCAGGTGCATTGGCCTTACAGAAACAAGATAGCCGATTCAACAATAAAATAATACTATTGATTACAGGAACATAATATAAAGATGCCCACCACAAATGGTAGGAGAAGTTCGTCCAAACACAAAGCTATAAAGTGTAAGCGCCAAATTATTATTATTATTAAATAAACATATCTATATTTCTCTTACAATTTTCCACAAAGATCATTAAGGTGCGTTTATGTGTAATGCTTCAAGGAGCAATAACTGCTGTCTTGTTAAGTTTTGCCATTAAAACTGAATGGAGTTGACCGGCAAAGTTCAATATTTATGTTAAGAACTAATAAAATGAACTTCGAAGTTAAGTTCTTATTTTTTTCACTCAGAAGTTTTCACAAACAATACCAAAATACTTATTAGCAGAATTGAGTATGTTTAAACAGCAAACACAGTGATTAAATTTAAATCTCAATTGCCTCAGCTAATTGACCTGTTTGAACATAGCATTATACCGTAGATGTAATGTATAGGAGCAAAAAATTACAGGCTATTTTGCTGCTAATATTTAATGGTATCGCTTTTTTTAGACAAATCGTCTAACAGTTACTGTTTGAATTTTATGTTATTACCTTTTAAATAAAAATTATTGAATTAAACATCAAAAATATGAATTATTTGTTTTGATTTCACTTCATAAGCCGAAAGTAACTTGCATTTTTGCTATGAAAATTTATATTTTTTGTGAAGGCTGTTTCCGGTTTTATGTAATTTATGAATTTTTTAAATAAAATGTTACCCTTAACAAATAAATATAAATACAAAATTAACAAATTAATATAAATACGAGTTATTATGAATAAAAAAAATTATTTGTACACTTAAAGTAAATTTTTTAGCAAATTTTAATATAGTCCAAAAAGAAATCGAGTGGAATTGTTCAATGATTGTTTCATTAAGAAAGTATTGCAGGTCTTAAATATTTAACTGATTGATGAATACACACCCTATGCAATGGTTAAATAATTGTATCTCTCCTTAAATACCTAAACTTTATTAAATATTTTGCGCTCTGTATAAAGATTTCGTAGGTTTTCATATTTAAACAAAATATAAAAGTTAAAAAAAAATTCGAAAAGAAGGTTACTTAAGCAAGAAAAACATTATACTCCTCTACAATCAATCTCTCTTCCATTAATGTATAAACATTCAAAATATAACAAAACTTTTAAATGGATCGACCAAGGTGAATTCAAATAAGGTGGTGTTAATCGATCAGTTGACTTGTGATTTATGTCAAAATAAATATATTTTGTTAGAAGCTAATAATTATGCTGTTGTACTACAAGAAAATAAAAATGTGGTTCAAAAAAACTGTTTACGGTGATTCTTCTATACCAATGCGTTGCATTTGTAGAACTGCAACCACCTTACATGAATTCGTCTTGGGATGGACTGTTTAGAAGTAATCATAAATTTAAATGACAAAAACTTTGAGAAGTCAGCAGTCGCAATCCAAATTAATGAGATAGTTTTTTTCGGTGTATAGAATAAAGAATAGAAATGTTTACACTCATAGTCAAGTTTTTACATATTTCAAACATGATGGACATTTAAATAAAAGTTGCAGCAATCGATTTTTTACATTCAAAGCAAAAATATTAATACATGCTAGCTTATATAAGACAATATTTATTTAATTTTTTTTTCTAACTTATTCCGGACCCGACTCATTTATTAGAAGACACAGAGGAGTAAAATTTTGTTTTAAGTATTTTAAAGGAAAGAGTTGTAGGCCTTTATTAAGTAGTAATTCTTACAATAAGGCGTGTCTTTATATAAAATCAAAAGCATAAGCAAATATGACTACACAAATAGTGTGCATACATTTATAGTATAAATAAAACTAGCTATATGTACATATATATATTAATTTTCAAAACACTATAATACAATTATTAAATATGTGCATACATGAACATAATAAATTGTCTGCAATAATTAAATTAAATATTAAATGGTGCAAAGTCTGTTTCGGTTTTAAATTGGTGCGCTTTAAATTCTATTATAAAAATTACAAAAAGATAACTTTAAATAAATAAATAAAAAATATATTTATAAATATATATGATGTCCCCTACATCATGAATTGTTTAAATATTTAAACGCCAGTATATTAAATGTCGTTTGCTATTGAGAGTAAAAACAAATGACAGATACTCGTACCAGTGGAAAGGGGGAGTAATAAACAAAAATGAAAGGCATTACTGTTGACGAATGGCAAACTGAATGACAGATGCGTGTTAAAATAAGTTACTTTTTTTTGCAGTTTTGTATGCTAACAGTGCCAGTGAAAGTGATTAATATATTTATACTATTAATATTTATGTACATATATTTTTTGTGAACATGATAAAGTTGAACGTTGGGCAAAAACAAAACATATCTTAAATTTATTTTGCATGAACGAGAGTGAGTGTTTCAAAGCAATTAAATTAATTGATGTTTAATATTTTAGTAAACGGCAATAAACGCTTTAATTACTGAAAGTTAATTTCACGTACATTGCAAAAAAATATTAAATGCATTAGGAATAGGTTTCGTTTTATCGTATTTATTACATAAAATATGCAAATGTATATTTATAAAATTATGAGTTAAAATTTTATTTTTTCTATCAGTTTCTGTGTGTTTTTGGTTTATTCAAATTATATAACATATATCTATACAGATTTATTAGGAAACCACGAGACTTATTGTCCCGTGTTATCTGTGCCAAAAAAAAATTTTATTTCATTATTAAATATTTTCGATTTTTACGTTTTAAGCTTGCAATAAACAAGTATAACATATCTTTGTCGATTTTAAAGCCGCGTTTGACAGCACGAATAGAAGCTGCCCGTACGACGCCATGTCTAAATTTGGTATCTCCGCTAAAATAATAGAATACCACCAATGATGTCAGACTCAAAAGCAAGCGAAGAATAACACTTGCCATCAGGTGCTACTTTGGGCTCGGTAGGCAGTTGAAAAGCAGAGCCCTTTCTCGACGAATTAAAATCTCGCTCTACAAATCCCTCATCATGCTCGTCCTTTTATATGGCGCAGAAATATGATGGACGATGATGATAAGCGAAGAGCAGACTTTGGAGGCTTTCCAGATAAATGTTCTTCGAAAGATGTATGAATGGAATGATGAACTGTACGAGCTGCTTTAAAATTCAACGACTACGATGACTTTGGCATATCGTTCGTATCGATGATGAAGCTTCGGTGAAAAAATCCTACGAATCGGCACCCATGGGTGGGCAACGAAGGCAAGGGCGCCTACGAACACACTGGAAGGACCAAGTGCAGAAGCACCTTGTGTGAATAATTGGCGAACCCTAGCAAAGGAGAGAGGGCACTGACGAAGTTTTTTGTTCTCGGCCCAAACTAACAAACAATTATTGTGCCATAAAAAAATAAGAGAAGAAAGAAAAAATGATGCCAATCCTTTTCCTTAAAACAATATGCAATATAATTGCTTTAAACAATGAATTCTTTTTGAAGCTTAGATATTTTCTTTAAAAAGCAACTAATTTAAGAAATTGTCTTTCTTAAATATAAGCACATTGCTATAATTTACTTACTATCAATGTGATTTTCATCATCAAAAATTCACACCTCGTTTCTCATTTACTGATAATATGCTTTGAACTAGATAACGTAGACTCCCTTATGATATAACTATATTTCGGACAAAAAAACAAAAAAATCCGGCATTGATACCAACCTACCTATATATGTATATATGACATTTGTATATTAGCAGCCGGTATTCTAAGCTTTCCATTCACGAGCTCGCATCCGCCAGCTACATATTCAGTTTAATAGATATTCTAGTGGAATGCATGAGCTGGAAGTTGTTAGTATTCTGTGGCATTTAATCACGTAGCATGCATTTTTTGCACTACCTATTCATTTTGCGCCCCAAAATGTTCGAACTGCACTTGATGTTCTGCCTATTAATATATCTCAGTGTGGAGACGAGTATACCATATGTCGATATGCAATTTAAAAAGGCGATTGAAATAACTCTTTGAGTTTTTATTTTACAGATCACCTTAAACTTATTACTAATTTGAGAAATTAAAAAAAAAAATATTTTGAAATTTAATTTCCATTTATTTGAATTATTTATGATACGAATAATCGAACTCTTGAGGGTGATTGATTGTTTTTATTTCTAAAGTTTTATTGCTGAATTTAAACATGTTCTGTTCTGCTTTTGGTAATTTGTTTCGTTACTTGAAACTTTTGTTAACTTAAATGCTAAATTTTTTTTTGTTTCTTTTGAAATAATAATTTGAATATCTTATGTCTCTGATAGCCATTTGGCTGTGGGAACAGTTGACTATGACTACCAATTTACAATACAAAGATTTTTGAAACAGTGAGCCATATGCACGACATGGTTATTGAGATAGAGAGATCTATAATCAAGGGCACGTTTTATTTTTACGAGAAGTAACTTTGGATTGAATTTCTCAAGTCGTTGAAAACCTGCCTTGTATTGACCATAGACACATTTAAAATAACCCTGCCGATTTGTTAAAAAGTTAAAGTCTCTACTGACCACACAAAAATATGGAGAACAAGTAAGAATAGCTAAATTCGGGGGAAACCGATTTTTATATACCCTAGCGATGTATTTTTGTATGGGCGGTGCCCATCATTTCATAAAAACCCCTTTTTTTGATTCAAATCGCTGCTAGTATTAAACATTACTCAATTTCTTCCAATTAAACTATCGAAAAACGAAGTTTTTTGCATTTTTCAAAATTTCCGTTATATGGAAGTTGGGCGTGGTTATGGTCCAATTTCAAAAAATTATTGACGGTAATGCTAGTGATATTAAGGACAATATGTTCACCAAATACATCATTATTGAGATACCTACAGACGTGTTTTTATTAAGTGGGCGTGATAACGCCCATTTTTTAAAGTTCATAAACATCAACTTTCTTAATTAACTATCTCTCTAAATATCAAAATTGAATTAATATGTTCTAATAGATAAAGAAAAAACAAAATTTTTGCATTTTTCAAAATTTCCGTTATATGGAAGTTGGGCGAAGTTATGGTCCGATGATAACAGCGATATTGAGGAAAATTTGGTCACCAAATTTTGTGACGATACCTTACACCGTTATTAAGATAGAGAAAATTTTTCCATAAGGGGCGTGGCAAAGCCCATTTTTTAAAATTACATAAATACCTAATTTCTTAGTTCAAACTCTCTTCAAATACCAAATTTCACTCAATTTGCTTTAAGGGATACCGAAGAAACGGAGTTTTTACATTTTTTAAAAACTTCCGTTATATGGGAGGTGGGCGTGGTTATTGACCAATCTTGACCAACTTGAATACCAGCCTACCCTGTCCAAAGACGGACGGACAGACAGTCAGGGCTAAATCGATTCCTCTTTTTATTCTGATCATTTTAGTATATATATGTCTATATCTATCTCGATTATTTTTTGCTGTTACAAACAACCGTTATGCGAACAAAGTTATAATATCCTCGAGTACAAGTACGCTCGGGTATAAAAATACAATGTAAATAAACTACATTTTTTTAAATATATGAAGCAATTTAAAAGGGTATTAATTGCAATGAATGGGTTAAATTATGCATTTAAATTATTTATTTTGACCAATTTCTCTTCACAGTTTCATTCCATGATACTAAACGGAAGTTCTGTTTGCAGAAAACATGCAAATACGCATAAAAATAAACTGCAAGTTCAACAAAATAAAGTTCTGAAAATACTCAATTTGCTATGACCTTCATCTTAATAGCATAGCAGAATATCAAAAAAGATACATGTCTTACTTAAGAATCCAATTAAACTATCGCTGTGGATATCCGGAGAGTATTTTTTTAAATTCGTTATTTTCTAGAGCAATTTTTTAATTGGATTTACTATCGTGTTTCTTTATAAAGCACACTGAGGGTAATAAATATGCATAAAGGTATTTTATAAAATAATTTTCCTTTGCATCAGCAAATACAAAGTGAGTCGCCAGTGTACAATTGCTGATTTCCACTTTACTATAACTACGCGTCGGAGGCTATTAAAATTAATTTATTATCCCTCTTTGAAACAATGCAAATGGTAATTTTGATTGTTTCCTAGAAATGTACACCATTGCTTTTTGCTTTCCTTAAAAAAAAACCCTTCAAATAAAATTAATACCAGTTCTAGTACTCTCTGCGAAAAGTATTGCAGTAAATGGATAACTTGTATGTGCATTTATGTTTATTAATAAATTAAAAAAAAAATAACGAAATATTTTAAAATTAAAATTTTTCCCAAATACCTTTCTCTATTTATATTTACTAAATATGGAAGATTGGCTGTAAATTATATTTATAAATTTGTTAAATTTAATACGATAATAAATACTTTTTGTGCGTTGGGGCGATTTTATGATTTGTGATTAATAATAAATCTGAAAAGTGCATAACACTTCAATTCACTCAATCAATTTTGTGCGCTGTTACTGTAATGAGGTGCATTAATTTTTTATATATTTTTTTAGTGCTTTGTACGATATTCAAAAATTATTTTTATTAACTACATACTTGATAACAAAATGGTATGTAACTGTATATACGTTTGCTTTTTGCTGTTTGCTTTGCAAGTGCGCTGGTGCATTGAAATTTTTTAACTTGTAGAGTGCGACTTTAATAAAATGATAATTGCAAATTTTTTTTTTTTTTTGTAATCTAAAAAAAACTTAAAAACGCAAAAAGTGCTTTGTAACCAAATAAAAGTGGAAAAAACAAGAAAATCTAAAATGAAAAATAAAATATGTAATAAAGTTCTTGAACGCCGCTTCAAAACCGATACATACCCTGGCCGTTGAGGAGTCGCCACTCACCCTATGCCCGCCGAGATTATTGACCACACACGTGAAGGTCGCATCGCGTCCCTGCGCAACGGTGACATTTTCCAGCGGAAAGACGAAGTCCGGCTCGAATGCGCCCACTGTCGAAATTTGGTTGGAAATGGAAATATCTACATCTCAGTTGTTTTGATTTTCAGTTAATTTGCAATTGTAGCGTAAATTTGTTATTAATTTCGGTTTTTAAAATGATTGCATTTGATGAATTTTGTTGTGATAATGGTTTGTGGAAGGAAAGAGGTGGGCGGTGGTGATGGGTGCATTGTTTTTGTGATTTCGTTACATTGTTTTTTTTTTTTTTTTTTAATTTCATTTGTTTGTTATTTTTCATTCGATTTGTGAATATAAATGGAGCAAATCAATTAAGCAGCATTGAAAAAATCGCGTAAAAAAGGAAAAAAGAACAAATGGAACAAAACGCATAATTAAGAAAAATGCATATTTGAAAATATTTCTGGTTTTTTTTAATATTATACATAATTGATCATACAGATACATATATGTATATATATATGATAAGTATAAATAAGAATACATAATGAATAAAGTGAGTGCATAATTGAAATTGCTTTTGCAAATCAACTGGAGCAACTTAAGAGAGACGCAAATGTTGTCAATCATCTGTTAGGCAACACAGGCACACACACACACATACAAACGTCATAAACTCCACGCGCTACAGTTTGAAAGTTTGAACGCTTTACACCTGGTAAATCTACCATCGACCAGATATTCACAGTGCGTCAGATCTTGGAAAAGACACGGGAAAGAAGATTCGACACGCACCATCTTTTTGTCGAACATGAAGAAGTTGCCTATATGCCGCAATGTCTGAAAGTGGTATCACCGCAAAACTAATACGGCTTTGTAAAATGACATTGAACAACACCACCAGCTCCGTCAGAATTGGGAATCAGCTCTCCGAATCTTTTAATATCAAACGAGGTTTCAGGCAGGTTGACTCTTTGCCGTGCTACTCTTTCAACCTGATGCTGTGGAAGATAACTCGAGTCGCAGAACTAAATCGATTAAGCACCATCTTTTATAAGAGCGTCCAATTGCTCGCGTACGCCGACGAAAATGACATCATCGGTTTAAACAAGCGCAGTTAGTTCTGCTTTCTCCAAACTGGATAGAGAAGTGAATTCAAATAGATAATTTTTCTTGTGAATAAGTGCTACTTCGGATTGAGTAGGCAATTGAGCAGTAGAGTCCTCATTCGATGGAAAAAAACTACACTCTATAAGTCTCTCAATATGCCAATCCTATTGTACGGCGCAGAAGCATGGCCGTTGACAACATCAGATGAGAGGGCTGTTGGAGTGTTCGAGAGGAAGATTCTTTGACAGATATATGGTGATTTAAGTAAGTAAGTAATTCCTTTTTTTATAATTATAAATCCTGTCGAAATTTCAGATCGCAGTTAGCGACTTTGTTATATGCTAATCATACTGAATTTTGTTCAGCACGCAAAGGGTAAAATATCACTGGACTCACCATTAAGCAACGATTCTCCACCAACACAATTATTGATAGGAAGACAGAAGTAGAATAATTGTACGTAGCCCGTTGAAAAATCGGATTCAATAAGTAGTTGGCGAAGATAATTTTACAGCAATTTTTAAAAGATTGTGCTCAGCTGCAATTTTGCAAAATTTATTAAAAGAGGCATTTCTGTGGCGTGTCATTATCAACAGTAAATTATGTAATGTAATATGAATTTAGATACAGATATAATATTCTTCCAATTAAAGTTAAAGGAATATTTGTGGTAAAAGTTTGGGCCAAAATATAAATTAATTAGTTTAGTAATTAGTTTGATTCTCTTCCTGTAGGACTACTACCCGCAAACACACAAACAGCCACATATCTACTAAGTATGTATGTATGTAACATTACGAAACTACTAACAACCTACTCACCAATGCAGCTGCAGATAAGGAATACAACCAACAGTTGCCATCGTACTGCGGCACATTGCTGCAGTGTTGTTGCTGTAATAACCAGATGTGCATTAAGTAGTTGCCGCATTCGTCGCCCTGTGCTAGGCACTGTTACGGGATATGTTCGCTTTGTTGTTTTTGTTGATAGTGTGGTTCTTAAACACGAGCTCTGCAGTTGTCGTAGTGTTGCAGTTAAAGACAGTGTTTTTGATGTAGCCGCCGGTGGGTTCACTCGGTTTGCTTTCAATGGCTGTGCTATCAATTCGAGCGTTGTAGGCGCCATCTGGCGAGTGACAAATGTGGTTTCAATTGCGGTTGCCATCAGGTTGAGTCGTTTGACACTGATTTCATTGCTTGGTCGATCCATTTTGATTGTGGCAACCAAATGTTACGAAGGGTTATTGAGTCTAATTTTTACTGCAATGATTTGAAAACAAGGGACATTGTGCAATCGAACAATATTCTTGAAGATGCTTGAAAAGTGATAAATAATTAATTCATATAATAATAAACTGCGTTGGAGAAGTTATGAAAGTGTATGATAAACCTTTAATAAAAAGTGATTTAGATTGTGCAAATACCGACTAATAAAGAAAATTGCCATTTGGTTAAGATCAAAATCAACATTTTCGATGTGATACAAATTCTTCAGTGGCTTAATGGACCATGGTTGATAAATTTGTTGAGCATTTTATTCAAGATCAAATGATGTTTACAATACAGAGCGTATTGTGTCTGCCTCAGAGCAACAAAAAACTGCATCGAATTCGAAAAAAAATTAAGAAGTTCAACAAATCGTAGTTTTCTTTAAGTTTTTTAATAAATAAAGCATTTGATATACATATATATTTTAATTCAGAATTAAATATGTACATACATATAATTATTTATTCATAAATATGTGTAAGTTGAATTTTCTTCTTCAATAATATATTGGTTAGGTTAAACAAATTTTTATCTAAATCAAATTTGGGAAAGTATAATGAAAAACGTGTCATACATATTTCAACAATTATTTTTCCAGGCTTTGGTGGCTTGCGTTAAAAATCCTTCTAAACGAGCATTCCGTGGAAAATGGTAAATATCGACTAACTGACTTATTTCTTTTTGGGATAACATTTAATGAAGAAGTTTTTACATCAAAAATAGCGATTAAATACTTTTTTTTATTTTGCAACAAGAAATGCTGAATCTGATTGACTAAAATCAACGATAATTGTTAGCTACTTGAAAATCTTGCTTTATTATATAAAAATATTTTAAAAAAATTTGTAGTTTTAATAAAATTTCCTTGCAGCTTTCAAATGAAGTACAAAGTTTAAAGGCTGCTTTCTTTTGTCTTGAGTAATTTAATTGTTAATTAATAAAAGAAATGTACAATTTTTTAATGGCGACTTTATAGTTAAGAAGCAGATTATATCAATTGTTTTCTTACTTATCGACGTTATGTCGTTTTAATTTGCTGAATGGAGAGTGAGTTATGCATCTTTAAGAATAATTGTATACTAATTGTGGCCGCTGTGATCGAGTCGGTAGCGGTGCGTGCTATAACTCGCTATGCAGGTGAGTTCGAGGTTCGAATCACAGTCAGGGCAAGCAAAATCTTAATCGGCAGGCAATGACAGACCTCCGGGGGTATTTCTACCATGAAAAAGCTTCTCATTAAAAACTCGTACACCTGCCGTTCGATGTGCGCACAACATTGTAGGTCCCTCCATTTACTAAGTATCATTTTATTCTACCGGTTGATAACCTAATTAAGTAACTGACTGAAATTTTCACTTAATTAGCAATCCATTGCCATTATTTAAATACTTATTTTAACTAGATATTTTATATGCAATTTATGCACTTCATTTTCCGGGAAAAAGTACAAAAATACCCAATTATCGTGTAGCTCGGGTATTAAATTGTTTCACGAAAGTGTTCTCTTACAATACTACACACAACTGCTGAATAGATATTATTACTAAATAGTAATGAGTGAATGGTTTATTTTAAGAACATAGTGCAAATAGAGCGGACATTTTGGCATACTTAAAATTTTTCGACTACTAGTTTGCCTTTAAAATTTAAATTGTTTTACGTATCCAAAATATTCCATTAAAGAATTATATAGCCACTAAATATTACACTTAACTGTTAATTTGATAAAGTTTTATCAATTTTTTATTTAAGTACTCTTATACAATCAAGTTTAAAACTTGATCAAATATATTTAATAATTACTGAAACTTTTATTAAAAGTATACATACATAGATATTTTTTAAAAAAGATTAATAATTTTTTTTTTTTGTTTTCGACCTTATTAATTTTAATAACTGACAATTTCATTGAGCTCGAGGCCAGTTTGCAGAAGATTTTTATTTGGAAAAACAACAACAGTTTTTAAATGATAGAAGATATAGTACTATTTTGGAAATCACCACATTTCCTCATCTGACTTCTTTATTAAATTAGCTATATTTTATTCTTCATAACGACTTCTCCAAGGCTATGAACCAAGGAGCTCGGAGTTGCAAAGCCAACACGCTAAATGCTGTGCTACGCTAGCAGAGTGGACTGCTGCGTTTTTCTATCTTCCTTAAACGAACCAACTACAAACAAGACCAACTGATCTGTTGCTATATGAACTTGTTTGTGTGGTTGTTGTTTGTGTGTTTGCAATTCTGTATGAAAATTTCATTGATTTTTACCAATTCTTTGTAATTCCTAGAATGCATTTCAGGTGTGCTCATCCTTGCTTATATGGCCTTGAGCTCAATAAAATTGTTTATTATTAAAAGGTTAATAATTTTTCCAAGTTCGCAGTTTTAAACTTCAAGCAATTTTGGTAAAATAAAATGAAATTTGAATGAAGCTTTAAAATAAAAAAACTTTTTTTATTGAAGCTATCTCAAAACTTTTTCATATTCTTACGCCATACATTTGTATTATATCTGTATATATGTACATATGTAGTTATATGAAATTGTCGAGCACCATCAGTAAAAAAAGTGTAAAAAATCAAGAGTAATTTGTGTTCACTTAAACTTGCAATATTTTTAAACAATTTTTTTATTTTTTATTTTAATTTGAATTTGTCAAATTTTGTATTTCGATTTGATAGGAATGCTTTCAGTACAATTTAAGGTAGTTGATAAAGAAATTTTGAAAATTAAGCTTTTAAAGAAAAAAACACAAATACATAGAGCTCATACATTTTATTAAAGTTTTTTTACTGCGCCTAACGATTCAGTTTGCCTAGGTTGTAGCCCATGATTCAATAATAAAAGGTTCTGTAATAAAGCAGCTTACTCTTTCCCGCATGACAAATCGGCTTCTTAACTTATGTAGAATGTTACATTTCTACAGTTTTCACTTTTAATCGTAGTATATTGAAAACTTATTCATACTAAAATAAACATTATTGACTCGATTATGTAATTTATATTTTTTTCATTCATTGACATTTGATTTTATGTTTGAGTGAATTTGGGTAAGTTTTACAAAAAATTATTGTAATTTCATAATAATATAACAATTTTTCATTTGAAACATATAAAATATCTTATTTGCATAAGTACGCATTTAGGCAACGAATTTTCAAGCGTTTCGTTGGCATGGAAGGAGAGCTTTCGCTTAGCAACGCTCGAGCAGGCGGTTGGATTCTGACTCGAATCTATGATTTTTATTTTTGTTTTTATAAATAGAATGCTATTCATTTATAGCCATTCGGTATATAATTAGTCTCTTCATAGGACATGCTCGAAGAAAAGGGAACAGTTCATGTCAGCTAAAGAGATCAGAAGTTGTATTAGTCGCATCTCCCTATGTGACTATTCCCGGACTTATCCTAGACTAATCGCAATTTTTGCAGGGATAAGCGATATGAAGCTTGAAGAGGTAATAGTTTTAGCGAGTAGCGATGCTGTAGGAGAGCTAAAGCAGCAAAGCAAAGTGAGTGTGACGAATATAAAAAGTGAATTTAATACGATATATTTAGAACTGCGCCAATATCCGGACAAATATTATAAAACGCAAGAATGTCAATATCGAAACTCGACTATATACTTAATAAAAATTGAATTTTTTTTTTAAATTATGATATTACACCATGTGAGAAATTAATAATAACTTTAAGGTGAACAATTTATTTATTTGACAAAATAAAAGAAATTAAAAATGCAAATGATATAGTAACAAAATTCCACTGACAATAAAATTTTGATGTATAGCAATGCAATTCATTTCATTTACGACCAAATTTTTTTAAATCGAAAAATATGTATGAACATATATACATATGTACATACATATAAAAGCAATATAAAAATTATAAGCCTAAAAATGTAAAATGTTTGGATCCTTGTTACTGACACACAAAAAGGGCTCAGCGAATAAAATTGAGTAAGGAAGACAGCTTATTACTTTTATTAAATGATTGGAATTTTTTTTATAAAATATAAGTGGGAATGGCATTTCCCATGCTTGCGATGAACTGGTGAGAAAGAGCGGGCGTACCATCTATGAATTTTCGATACTCTATTTCTTGAAAAATATGTTCGATGGAATATTGAAATAACGTTTTACACACAAGCGCGCACCACATTTGATGATTGTTTTTTAAATGAAATTCAATATACATATTTTATGTGTATAAAATAGCGAGGTAAAATCCCGCCGATATAAGCTAGTTAATATATAAATTAAATATTTACTTTAAAACACTACTGTTTAAATACATATTTTACTTTTCTAATACTGTTTTAAAAAAAAAATAACGTTCTTCCTTCTATCTGCATACTTCTAAAATAAAACTATAGATTAAGGAGTGTCAGAACTCAGCTGTCCCTAAGTACAGAACCTTTTATAATTGAACCATGGGTGTTTTAAAATAAATGAGTGTATTTTTTATGAAAGCTTGTTCAGGTGTTTTAAATCGTGTTTAAAGTGTGAACCCTGAATAAACACTAAATTGTTTATATGCCAAGACAGAATGTATGCAATAAATTTGCAAATACATTTATTTTGTTGGTTATTGTTCGGCCCTATAACTATTTATTTTAAATATTTTTGAGCTTCAAGGCCGATTGGTTTAATGGAAAATTATTTTGTTTTTTTTAACTTTACTTTCACTTGCAATTAAAAAATAAAGACATGTTTAGTCATACATAATTTTTTGGAATTTTGAAAAAATATATCAAAAACTTCTAAATTGAACTGGATTTATTCGAGCATGTATGTACATGTATGTATACCTACAAATACACATATTTTGTACTTAAATGCAAGTAACGCATTCTTACTTTACATCCCTTTTTTGATGTAGTCTAAGATCTAAGTCCTTTTAGCATAGCAATGCGCAAATACATTCAGAAACATTTTAGTGTTTTATACTCGTATGGATGTGAGACTGGTCGCCTTGTGCAACGCTCCAGTAATGCCGCGAATTTGATAAAAGCGAGGTGCAAACTTTTGATCCCTGCAACACTTTTTTATAAGCTCTTTTATGTGCTGCAGCAGCATTTTGCGCAAAAGGGAGCATCCCATACATAAAAACAAGTACATACAAGGGTATGAAATGCATTCATGAATGTATCTAAATACATATGTATATACATACATACATATGTAGTTACACGCATGTGTAGAGCAATATAAATTTCCACGAACGTATTAAAGCTACATACATATGTATGTACTCTAACATACTTACATACATACGTGTTGCAATGTGGCTGCAGTCGCAGCTTGTACTCGTACAACAACATTTGTGTATAGGAATTCTTTACTCTTTGTCCATACCCTGTCGGAAAAAAGCAGACAGTCTGAAAAATAAACCAATTTTAAAGTAGTTGGAAATCAACTGCTTTGAAACAAATGCAGCGTGCGAGTCTTTAATTCTTCGTACTCGTATATTTATATGAGCGTAATACAAAATAATTTAAAAACTTTTGTAGGGAAGAGAAACATATGTGTATAGTATATACATATGTATGTACATACACTGTACTCATAAAAACTCTCATCCGACAGCTGAAGGCTGTGGTGTCATTCACTTACAATTTCGAATAAAAACAGATGACGAATTGACAGCCCTTGTCGAAAATATTTACGAAGAAAACAAAACAATTTACGTGAGAAGCTAATATATTCATAAAATTTTATATTTTTATCTAAAGCTTTTTCCCATATATTCCATAGCTTAATGTAATGAAGTGCCTAATGAAAGAAAAATCTAAAGAGATGGTTTTCGCTCTTTTGTCCAATGACGTTGTGATGAATTTCAACCTTAAACTCACGGAAAAAAATATTAAAAGCTTTTGTTAATTTGCTAATTTCTAGCCGCTTTTGAAAGGTAAGACATACCCATAAAATGGGTGATTCTTCAAATATTTCAGTTTTTTCTTTATCATTTTTAAGATACATAGATGTCTTTGGTATCGAAAATCGTGACCCCGAGGAAGTTACTCGCACGGCCATTCAGGCGGTAAAAAAATAATGTTTTTACGAAGTATGTATGCAGAAGAAACTAAATTAAATTTTATTTAAAACGTGTAAACTTACGTTAAAAATGAACTGAATTCCTTACTTAGTTTAAACAAAAATACACATGTAAATATATTTTATATAAACTAAACTAAAATGAGTTTTTAAAAAGTTAGAAAAGAGTAGGTATAAAATAAAGAAGTTTAAAAACAAATCGAGTTTAAAATAGTTGTAAAAAAAAAGCAGTTTTAAAGTAGCTGGAAATAAATACATAAATTTTATTGCAGTTGCAAAAGAAGTAATTTTAATCTGCTTTCTTTCAAATACATTTGAAAGTGGTTGAAATCAAATGCAGAGTCGGATAATTGACTTGCTCCTAGGACATCGCCATGTTAAAAAAGTTAGTTGATGACAAGAAAATATAATGAATTTAAAACACTTGTGGTTAGAAAAAAAGTACTTTTTAAATTGCTTTTAAAGTACTTTGATTTCCGACAGGGTATGTACTCGTATGTATGAGTACATCGTCTCACATGTACTCCTACACACCTGTCATCCAGCTTGAATGTGGCGCACGTGCCTTACAGCCATCCACCACCACCCCCTCCATTGACTGCCACAGGCGCCAGCAACTTTACTGGCTGGTTGTTAGTTGTTGTAGCGTGCACCTGTCGCATCATTTGCTGCACTTCATTGCCGGCAACGAGCCAAGCTATTTTTGTGGCTGTTTCTGTGTGTGTGAGAGTGTGGTGCAGAGTAGAAGCCGACATGTGCCTTTGTGCTATCATTTTTTTTTTTTTGCACATCTCTTGGCTTTTGGACTTGGCAACGCGGTTTGGCTTCTAAAATGTTGCACTTCCACAAATGTTCAACCCTGCCAACTCACTCTCACTAATACATCAAGGTAGTGCGGGAATTTAATTATTAAATTGCGAAATATGCTTTCACGTTTGGCGGAGCACATCGGCATTTAATAAAGTGAAAGCTTGCTATGCTGATGTCAGATATTTCGATTTTATTTGATGCGTCAAAGTTGAATGACACTCCTATTTTGGGGCACTGTATGAAATATCACTTTTTTGAGTTTTTACAATGTTACTAAATTTTACGAAAATTCTAAAAATATGCGCAAATGAACTTCAATAATGTAAGATGATGTACAATAAAATATTTATATACTAACGTGATTTACTTTAATAAACCGCTATCAATGTGACTACTGCAGTTCACGAGATAATACAGCGTCCACAGTTTTTTTTAATCTCGTTGCAACAAATACGAGTCGAATCTTAAAGCATTTTATTAAAAAAATAATGAATCAGACTTACAACATTTCATAGTTCGAATGATTCCAGGGTATGTAAAATCGAAATCATATAGAAAGCCCTCCGTTTATCAGAAAATTACATCGAAAGCATTACCCACTATTTCAATTTGTCAAAAACTACTTTAGAGCGAATTCGGGACTATGTTGCAGAAGAGGTTATGTTTGTTAAAGTAAAATAAAGCAAAAAATAATTTTTGTTTTGCGACTTTAAAAATGTAAGATGTCTCAGCGTAAGCGATTGCTTAGCACTCCATAGCTTGCAAAACATAAGTTTTATAAAAAAAAGTATTGAGTACTTTTTTATAGACAATAAGTCAGAGTTTTATAAAAAAGTTATTTTATTTAATCATATGTTTCTTAATAAAAAAAAAGTGATAAAAATCAAGTTTGCACAATTTTTAAAAATTAAAAAAGAGTATATGTGGTAGAACGTTTATCAAAGAAATATATTTTTAGAAGATGTCTGCTTATGGGGCCTGAGTTATTAATTTTTCAAGTGTTTCGCTGAGCACATGCATGTATTATGCCATAAGTTGTAACAAGCAACGAGAAATCTAGCTTAATGAATGCATGCGCCAGCGAAACACTTGATTTTTTTTAGATAATGCTTCACGAAAAAAATAATATCTCAGGTCTCATAAGAAGATACCCTCAAAAAGTTTGTTAGTTTATTCTTTGACATACATATGTTTTATCACATTTTTTTTTTTTTTTATTTAAAATCGTGCAAACATTAATTATTATCAAATTGAGTTTTTTTTATTAACAAAGGTATGAATATGAAAAAACTCAATTATTGAAAAAAAAAATTGAAAAAATATGGAATGCCACATATATTTTTTTTTAAAACTCTGCAAACAATGAGAGAAATTTGCTTTGAAAGGTTTTACAACTAACATTCGCAAACTGAAAGACAAAAACTTTAGAAAAGTGAACTTTTTAAATTCATCTCTGTATCTCTTCCCACAGGTCTGTGTGATATACACTTACTAACTTTTAATGCCGGGCCCTAACTGAAACTAACCGATTCTTTACATTCATGATTAGAAACATTATTTCAATGTTATGGTCTCACTTCTTATAAGAGATTTAAAATTGACTGCCGCTTTTCAAAAAACAAAGTTTTGTATAATTTATTGTTTTTTCACCAGCTGGTTGGGTATTCAGCGACATTCCATGTTACAGCAATACCCATCAGTCCCAAGTGCAATAGCATGTAAGTTCTGGAATCACATTTATAAATGCAGAATAAATGTCAATACATGTAAAACACAAGTTGTTTTTATTACCGAAAGTAACTACAACACAAATTTCTAAGACCCGACTATAAATATCCAAATTATGGCGAAAATTGACGCAAGGCGCAAGACGCAAGGTGGTATTTTTACAAAATCGTTGACGAAAATACTTCAGATTGGGGTGTGACGAACTTGTTTCTTTTCTATAACTGGATAATTAATCACAAACAAAGTGAATTTTAGACAAATATGTAACTAAACAAACACTGCTTTCTGGTCTTGTGTTATTCTAAAACTAAATAGCAATATGGAGTGCAAAAACAATAATTTTTTTGGTTTTGAAACGAATTTTCGTCATCCCTTGTCAAGTTTGGTTTTAAGACAAACCAATCACTTCACACCCTGTCGGAAGCAACAACAACAAAAGATCAGAATACATTTTTTTTTCAAACATTATTTCGTTATAAGCCAAAATGGCTGTGTTTATTTCGGTTTGGTCTTGAATCCAATAAAAACGCGTGTTTGTTAGTTTTTGCAACTACATACAGCAGCTTAATTGCCAATGCTGCGTAATACCGTTAAAAGGTTTCATCCTTTTTTAATTATACAAAATTAATGCACAAACTATAATCCTTAAGCAGATTTATTTTATGAGAAGCTTTTTCATGGCAGAAATACCCTCGGAGGTTTGGCATTGCCTGCCGTGGGGCGCCGGCTATTAGAAAAAACTTTTTCTATTATTAAGATTTTGCTTGTCCTGACTGAGATTCGAACCTCAAACTCAGCGGCATATAGAGTTATAGTACGCCCCGCTACCAACTTGACCGGATCTATATATGCATTGATTTCATTTCTTGTCTGAACGACGATAATGAAGAGCAAAAGTAAAAGCGATTATTTTAGTCGAGTTGCATTATAAGTAGCACGTGATGAAAGAGGAGCAAAATAACAGAAAAGGCAGTGTATTCGCTACAATCGTTGTCAACCAGCAACGTAAACAAATTTCATATACTATTTAACGCGTTGACAAACTTACACTCTTCGACATGTACATAATAGGCATATCAATCCCGGATTCCCGGCCTTTTTCAACTCCCGATTATCCCGGGATCAGTCTTTTTAATTCTCGGAATTGCAGAAAACATCAATTTAATAGCCTTTTTTAAATTTTTAATTTACATTAAAAAACAAACCTCAAATGAGTTAAAAAAAGCCGATCGAATAAAACAAATAACACACTAAACATACCTTTCAGAGTTGTTTTGAAATAAAAAAAATTAACATGAGAAACAAAAACAACAAGTTTCACGATAACACATTACGACAAATAACACGGCTTGTGAGCAGAAAATTAACCTTACTATGAAAGCGATGTTAATAGAACTAACAACGAGGTGCCTGAAGTGGATAAGGTAGAAAGTCTTAAAGATAAATTGTATCAAGTTTTAACAAGCAGCTCGCAGTTGTCCAACAATCGAAAGGCATAAAATTTATCAGAAGGCTTGGTAAAAGACATTTTTGTAATGGGGGCGATAAACGCTAATTCCTACAAAGAGCATTTAACTTTTTGTCGGCAATCCAAACTATAAGTGTTGAGTCAATGCTTTTCCACTGCAGATTTAAATTGCAACAAATTTAGGTCCAGGTTGGAGGATAACACACTCAAGCTTTTATTTCTTTAAGATTGCAATTTGATCAAAATAAGGAATAATTCTGCCTCGCTCGAAATGTAATGGGTGATGTATTTAATTTTTACTGGATGTATTACTTTTTTTACTGAATACATTAATATTTAATATTGGTCTCAAACAGTAATTAAAAATAATTTTACTTTATGTAGGTACAATTGCTTCTGTACTAAATATTTATATTTGTACTTGAAGTATAAATTATTTTGTGTGTGTGCCAAATTTTAAGTATATTTTTCTTTTTTAAACTTGAAAACACCAATAAATACATACATAAATTATAACAAATCGCTCTTTGTTCTATTAATGTTATTTTGCATAATTCTATAATACAACGATTATATACAAACGAAACAAAATTTCGTGAAATTCGGGATCCTGGGCTTGTCCCGGGATTTTGTTTTCAGATCTCGAAAATCCCGGGATCAATAAAATGGCCAAAATTGAAATCCCAAGTACATACATACATATATATAAACTTGTATGAACAAATGTGGGTATGCACATACATACATATATTTGCAAGCGTGTAAATATAAACAGCATTAAAAACTATCGTTACTCTACGCAAAAGCCGTGGTAAGAACGAAATAATACAGAGGTGTCTTGCCTGTAAATAAACTCAATGCTATTTGCGCAAGACGGAGGACTTTGTCTGGGCATTGCCAACACTTCAAGAATGAAAATAAAACTAACTAACAAAAACAAAATAAGGATGATAACAAATATGCAAGTAAATAACGTGATAACTTGAAATGAGGCAATACTACAATGACCAGGACCAGAGTAAGACGATCGTGGGCTGGGTAACAAATTAAGTGAAACTCAACAATGTATCGTTTCAAGCAAGTGCTTTTAGAATATTATTGTTTTGCTAAAATTTGCAAATACACATTGAGTTTTAACGGTCAACATAGCGTGAGCTTTGCTTTCATCATAAAAATGTTTACATGTCGGAATGTTTCGAAGTCAATAATTCTAATCTGAATCTGAGCTGTAGTAACAAAATTATGAATTTTATAATTATTTGCTATTTACACTATATAGTTCAGTGTTTCGGCTGAGTTTCTTCTATAATTTGCGGTGAGCTACCACCAAGTAAATATTCGCTTAGTCAAGTTTTCTTCTAAACGAATACTTCAAGCGAAGATCGAAGCTACCTTTTATAATTTACACTTTGGGTTTGGATCACGTATTAATGCATCTAATCATGAAACTTGCACGTTTTTGTTAATTTTGTGTTTGTGTACTTTCAGGGATATTTAACTTTTTGAGAGCAAATAGCTTCTTTTTCCCCGGAAATTTGCTGATGAATAGTTATTACTTAATAAAAAGAGCGCGAATGCAACTCAAATAAAATTTATGAGGAGCACAAAATTGTGATTTTGATTTACAAAAGTTTTTTATTACATTTCTTAAAAAAAGTCACATTGTTTTATATGTATGTAAAGGCAAGAAAAAGTTGATTTTTTTGTTTATAATTTATCTCACCCAGATTCTTAAATCTTTCATATTTATGTTCTATTAAGTTTGATCCGATCTTTGTTAGTACCAAATGCAAAAGATGAGGATGAAGTGCTGAGACGTTTAAGCCATGTCTCTACAAATTAGTCAAAATCAACGAACATTTTTTTACAACAAACATACATACATTTTTTTTTATAAAATTTGTTTCTGTTAATAAAAGTTTGCTTATTTCAATTTTCAAATTGCTTAAATTATGTTAAGAAACTTATAATTTTTATTTTATTTATTATTCTGTCTCTGAAGGCAGATTATGATAGCGATGTCTTTCGGTTACTTTTATCATGATTTCGAAGACAATTTTACCAAGATTTTGCACTTCTTTTTTGTTTTGGCTAAAGATGTTTTGAATTGTTCGCTACTTTGTCGAATTGAATGCTGAAAATATTTAGTTTCCGTGTTATTAAGCATCAAAAAGGTATCTCTTGAGGTTCTGTGTCCATTATTAGATCAACAACCATTACAGTACCGATTATGTAGCGCTGCAAATTGATCAAAATGAAGTTAAAAAGAGCAGATAATATCGCTATAGGCAGCCACATTCTCCATGTTTGAAGTTTTTGAGAGTGCATTCCATTGAGATTACAATACTGGAATACTATATTCTTCATTCACCGTACTCCGCGCTTTTCACCAATAATTTCGATTGTTGTTGTTTGTCGTTGTTCGGTTTTGCTGATGCTGCCTGTATTGCTCTTACACCCAGTCACATGCCACGTTTTTGTGCTCTACTTTTCGGTGTAAACTTTCTTTATATTTTCTATACGAGTATGTTAGTAGAATGTACTCTTTTTTTTGTATTTACTATTGTTGTTGTTTTTACATACATACATATATTGTGTACTCGGTTATTGTTGACGCTGTTGTTATGTTAGCGTTATTGTCCGCTTGACAGCTGCACATTTGTCTTCGATGCAGAACGTGCCGCTATTTACATTTGCACGTTATAAATTCCACAACACATCCCGCTGCTGTCGCCGTAGTGGCCTCGAGCCACCGCACTGTTGCCCCAACACCAAAGTGAAGTCAAGCAGCCAACAATTGGCGGTAGTGACCAACAAACATCCTGACTACCAGGAAGGTGAAGTCCACGCTCTCTTACTTCTATCCTGTTGGTTTTTTCTTCTTCTTTTTTTCACCCGGCAAGTGAACGAGCAGCCAGTAGTGTGTGACTCTGTACTATCTTTCATTTGTTGGCGCCAAATGGAGTTGCCACAAGCACCAACCTAGCGTGCTTCAAAGGCATGTGTGTGTGTGTGTGTGTGTGTGTGAACCTGAGCACGAATTTCGTAGCTATATGTAGTTCTTTTCATGCGTCTGTTTTGTATATTCTGGCAGTTGCAGTGACCCACTATTTTCCCAACGGCGGTTGGTTACAAACATAATGTGTCCTTGTCGCTTTGCTCTTATCTGATCCGCACAACGTGTTGCATTTTATTTATTTTATTGCCACGATGTCGCTCGTGCTCACATTTCTGTGTGCCCATTTTCTATTATATTTCTGTTTGTTTTAGCATTTACTCAAAGGAGCGGACACTGTGGCAAGTGTATTTAGGGTAGTCGCCTTGAAACCTTTCTGCCATATATTTTTCTACACTTTACGATTTCTTCCTCATCCTATGCTTTGTTTTTCTATTTTTCACTCGTCTAACTTGCTTGTGATTCCTTATAGTTTAGTATTTTTTGTTTGTGCGCTGAAATTGATTCTCCAGCACGTAAAGTCGTTAGATATCAGCGAAGCGATAAGTTCGAAAATGAAATTGAGGTATTTATTTGCTCACTTATTGGCTGCGCACGCAGTTGCAAAGCAGAAATGTGTGACTTCGTCAGCACGCGAGCAAACTTGGCTGTGCAACTTCTCTATCTGTATGTTTGTCTTTTTTTTTTTTTTTGATTGCTGCTTCTACTTCCAAGTAATTACGTTGTTGTGCACGAAAATCACTGTCTTCGATGACTGCTTTTGTCGGTCAACGGCATTAAGAGTGCAGCTGAAAGTGGAAAACTAATTTAGGAAAAACCATTTGCGAATAAGCATTGGCATTGAAAGCTCTGTGAACGTGCACTTAAAGGAGATAAGCTTTTAAGCTGCACGGTCAACTCTTTAACAAGTGTTAAATAAAGTTTAGTTTGGTTAAAAAAAAAAGTGAAAATTTTGAAAAACTGAAATCGTTATCTTTTCTATTTTAATTTTTTATGACTTCAGCGGAGACTTTCACTCAATTCCTTCCAAAATTTCGAACTTAAGAAAAGTTAAATATTTCCTGCAATTGTTACCATAAAACACACTTACGAGATTCGTTTTATATAAAACAGCGCTAGTGGCTTGGCACTTTCATTTTATTGTACGTAAATTTACGTAATTTAATTGTTTGCATTTTTTTTTTAAATTTTTCCAATCACTTTGAGATTTTGATATTATTTTTCTGGTTAATTATGAACAAAAACGAAAAGAAAATACCTTTTTTCCGTATAAAGTTTGCTTCTAGATGGCAAGGAGAACGTTTTCATCAGGACATTTTGAGCTTCGAACAACGTTATCAAGGCCAATACAATAAAAACATGATAAATACAAAAGCAAACTTTTTCATGCTATATATTTTCTTTCGCCTAATTACGAACTAAAGAATCGAAATTTAATACTTGTGAGTCTAGGTAAAATTTCGTGTTGACCCGTGTTATTAACGATTTCTGCACGATAAATAACACAGGCCTGCAACAAAAATGCTGTCGGGATATTTCCAACTGATTTCTATTTATTTCGGTGTTCTGAATAACGTAAGGTTATTTTACAAAACGCAAAACTCCTATGGTATGGGCTACGTAAATGATTTGGTAAGATACTTAAATCTTCCCAAAAACGCTGCTGAGTTGCTTTGATCAAGGCTCAAAAGCAGGAACTTACTTTTGCCGGGAGTGTCTTCCTCCTGGTTTAGATATCGAGAGATGCAGTTTACTTCCTACCTTGCCCAAGAGGACGAGTTGGTTTATTGTACCAATATTGAAAGTTTGATGGATACATTTAAGATCGCATACGACCCAGCAAAGTGGCGTATTTTCATAGATTCTTCAAAAAGAAGTCTTAAAGCAGTTCTGCTTCACAACGGCGGTTTATATACTTCCATTCCTGTCGGTCATTCCTACAAGAACTTGGAATTGATTCTTTGCAAATTAAAATATAAAGACCACGGTTGGCTCGGACAACAATCTGGGTTTACCAAATTCCCTTGATTTTTGTGTCTATGGGATAGTAGAGACCGAACAAATCACTTGACCAAAAAGTGTTGGCCTCCGAGGGAGCTTAAAGTTGGCAAAAATAATGTCCTGCATGAAATTTTGGTGTCTCGTCACAAAATTCTTCTCCCACCGCTTCACATAAAGTTGGGATTGATGAAGCAATTTGTAAAGTCACTTACAAGAGATGGAAATTGCTTCAAATACTTAATATCACAGTTTCCAGGCCTCTCGGGGCAATGTTGAAGGAAAGTGTGATGGCTGATCCACTATTCACCACAACCATGACGGATCCTCAAAGAGAAGGGTGGATTGCCTTTAAAGAGGTCATAAAGAATGCTTCCCACAAGCGAAAATGTACCAAAAGGAGGCTCACTGACATAAAGAAATATGTTTAGTGCTTACTAATTAATGTATTTTTCATAAATAAATTAGTTTGCAATTATAAATTTAAAAATTTTTTTAATCTTTTATATTTTATTTTAAGATGATAACTTGTTTAACATAGATACCTATGTACATTATCAGAAAACGTGACGTTCTATGACAAAATTTAAGTTATTTTTGGAACCAGCATACACAAAAACATAAGAATTCCACAAAAAACCAAAACATTTTTTTTAATTACACAAATCAAATTGACATTTGAGAGTTGAGAGTTGAGATACATAAGTTATGTTTTGTAAACATAAAATATAAATTTATTATTTAAGCTCACCTTCAATATTGTTTTGATATTAGAAGGTATAGCCATTTTGGAAGTTCAGGGTTAGGTACGTACTAAAGGTATACGAAATACACTCCAGGTTGCAAAGTGCCTTCTTTACGATTTATTAATCTAATATTTATTTGGGCAAAAGAGAAGAGTAATAGAAACTGTAAGTCAACATTCTGTTAACACAATGTTCAGCTTTTTTCATGAAGGTTTCCAAGTAAAGCCACAATCTTATACTATGTTAAAGCAGTAATAATTTCACGAACACAAAATAAAATCCACAATTAAACCCACTGTCAAATGTTTGAGGAATAAATTAAAAAACAAAGCTACCGAGGGTGGCAAAGATAATTTGCGACAACTGTATTGCTAATTATTTCTAATTAATACGTAACTGGATATTAATAATTTAAAATTTATCTAATGATGTCATAAATCGCTAAATATTTAAATCATTTGAAAAAAGCAACAAATTAGTTAAGAAATGATGTTTCTTTGAAAATTCGTAAGTATACATTCTGTTAACAAATTAAAACACAAACACATATTGACACATTTGGACAATTTATTTATCCTCCAATTACTTAAATTATTTTTCAATTAAAATATCGATAGTTTTATGACAAATCCAATTAAAATCAACATTTGAATTTTTATAAAAAATGTAGAAGACATTTATCAAAATTTCATCACAGTATCGAACTTTTGAATTTTCGTTGAACAAAGTGCAAGTTTGTAGAGGCTACGAATTACCACTGATTTTTGAAAATTTTTTTACTGGCGCACTTTCACAATTTCTTCCATATAAAAAATAAAAGCGGCAAAAATCAGCGATAACTTGTAGTCCAAGTATCTTGCACTTTATTAAACTTCATACTTCAAAGAGTTTGATGAAATTTTGTACATTTTTTAAATAGTTTAAAAAAATGAGTGATTACGGCTTTCGTTAGAGAATGAACCATATTTTACATGAATAATAATTTTAATTAATTAGAAGAAAGTGCCCAAATCTGTCAGTATCTCGTTGTGCTATAATTTGTGAATTTAGTATATTAACACCGGAAAATCATTGCATTTCATTATTCTGCTTTTTTTCAGAATAAATGTATGGATATAATGAAAATCAAATTCAAAAATTTTTTACATGGAAAATATAAAAAACTTTATTTCAGCCCTACTGCTCGATAGAAAAGCAAGTGTTTATGTGCACACGCTTTAATTAAAAACTTGAGGCTCAACCACAGCTCAGTATTTATGAACAATGCCGGCCAATTGTAAAAAGTTATTTATTGGCGGCGACAAATACCAAATGAAATCTTACTACATAAAAATGTGAAAACAATCAGCTTACAAAATAAAATTTATATTAGTCAACCTGTACAATGTATTTATATATTCGCACGAATTGTGGAGAGATTTTCAGTAGAAAGCTATTATTTATTTTTGAGCATTTCCCTAACTCTCTAAATTCTACTCGTATGTACTTATGTATGTTTAAATGAACGCTTTCAGAAATATCTCAACATTGCACTTCATAAAATTAAACTTTTGCAGTTGAAGAGCTTAAAATTATACACATGCAAACGTAGAGAATAAACCCTGTTTCATAATCATAACCCCACCAAGTATAAGAATTAATGCTTTTTTTTATTAACATTATTTTTTTAACTAACTTATAGTGAATTCTCTAATTAACGTCAAGATAATGTAAGCTTCAAAGTCTATGTACATTTTATAAAAATTCTACTAACTTTGAAAACAGCATTTACCATCTTTTTAAATTTTTTTTATAACATGGTTGAAGTTTAAAGGAGCCACTGTTCATTGTGTGTTTTTGAAAATTTTTTTGCAGCGAGATTATTATTTTATATAAAAGAAACTGCCCGACGTTGCTCGTAAAAATATTTTCAAATAGCAGCAGTAATTATTTGCCACTTGATAGTTGCAGTTCACTTCATCAAAATTAAATAAGCAGCACAACTGCATGCTCAGAAAGATTTTAAAAATTCCAAGAAAAAATATTGATAAAAGCCAGACTTTTTTTTTATTTTTTATATGTACAAAGTTTGAAACATCGGTTTATATAGTTTTTATTGCTAGTTTGAGCTGTAATTCAATTGAAAAAAAAATTACAATAAGGAAAAAAAAATATGCAAATGCTAAAATATATTACAAATTTTGTTTGACAATAAGTATGCTGCGGTTATAATTTTGAGATTAGGTGTATACATCACATTTAGTTATACACAGCTCCATACATATATACTCGTGCGTATGTACGTAAACACCAGCAAGTGAATATCTCAACAATACGAACTAAAATGAGAAATATATTTTTGTGTAGAATTAGTTGACAGCAAAAAACAAAATCCCAACAAAACCGAAACACAGCCAACCCTTTTCTTGCAAAACTCAAAAATTGAAATTTCGTAGTAAGTCTGTGCGCAACATGCTTTGCCTTCATTGCTGCAAGTATTTACAACTTGTATGTATTAGTTGTATGTAGCTGCTGGTCGGGCTGTTGATCTTTTATCCTCTGACCTGCAAAAAGCAGCAGCAGCATACAAGCGGCAAGCGAGGTTATACACACATACATACAAATATATATGAATTTAATATGTAAGGGTTACATTTACATTTAAAATCTATCTACATCTTCTCTACTCTCACAATTTAATGCACTCAACAAACGAAATTGAACAATTCCTCCATTTGCTTTATTCATGCAAAATGGAATGTGTGGAAAATGTTGCAGTAGCTGATGAATAGATATAACATACATACGTACATATGTACATACATTCATTTGTGGATTTAGTTATGCATATAAATATGTACAAATAGATATATGTTATGTCATTGCACACTGGCTTTAACTCGTTAACAGACAAACAAACTTATAAAACGAGAGCGAATAAATGTGTACGGGAAGTAAGAGCGTAGGAATAGGAATACATTTCGATATTTAGTATTCGAACATGTAAAGCTGTTGCAGTAATTGCTAACATTGTTTAAATCAAATATTTAATATTCGTACATTTAAGATTCGTAAATGGAAAAAATGTGAAACTACATAGTTCAACAGCTAAAAAAGATAAAATTGCCGAAAAAATAAAAAATGTTGTAGAATAATAATAGCTCACTGATTTTGCAACATAAACATTTCTTTATTCAAGTGGCTTATGTTTGTAAAGTTTTGCAAAATTTGCAATTATATTTTGATATCAACATTGAGGATTTTTAAAATTTTGTTAAACCCTTGTATGTATTATTGGAAATTTTCAATTTATTTTCAATAAATTATGCATTCACAGCTTAAGTGCCTATACCAAGTGCCATTATTTCCACGTTAAAAAAAACACCTCTAGGTTAAACATTAAAAATTTATTCTACCCAGAAAACTATATTAAAAGCAATGCTAAATTCGGGCGAAACCGATTTTTATATACCCTCGCGAAGTATTTTGTATGGGCGGTGCCCATTTTTCAAAATTTCCGTTACATGGAAGTTGGGCGTGGTTATGGTCCGATTATTATTGACGGCGATCTTAGTGATATCAAGGACAATATGTACACCAAATTTTGTGGCAATACCTTATTTTTTATAAGTGGGCGTGGTAAAAAAAAAATCAAGATTCTTAATTAACTATCTCTCTAAATAACAAATTGTAGTTAATATGTTCCAACAGAAAAAGAAAAAACGAAAATTTTGCATTTTTAGAAATCTCCGTTATATAGGTGGTGGGCGAGGTTATACACCGATTTCAAAAATTTTTACCGATCATAATAGCGATATTGAGGAAAATTTGTTCACCAAATTTTGTGACGATACCTTACACCGTTATTGAGATACAGACATTTTTTCCTAGGTGGGCGTGGCAACGGCCATTTTTCAAAATTACCTAATTTCTTAGTTGAAACTCGCTCCAAATACCGAAAAAATGAAGTTTTAGCTCGTAAAATTTCAGATTGATATTGCAATTAATGACTATTAAGGACATTTATCATTCTTTTTTTGTATTTACTGCACAGCACAAATACAAAAGCCATCAGCACAACGCCCACAAAATTATGTAAATTGCATCGCTGCTGGAAAAAATCGAAATTTATTCATTGATGTAGTCAACAGCTAGTATACAAAAGAAAAAAAATTAAACAAATTTAAGTGATATTACTATAGCACAGAAAAATACGTTTGCATTACAATTAAAACGTGATGTTAAAAAATTATAGAAGTATGCAAACAAAAGTACTTGGCTCGCCAAAGAATCGCTAAAAAATAAACGGAATGGATGAGAATATGGAAAAAGGAGCAACTTATCATGGATGAGCAAGAGGAAATATGCTGAACGCTATTGTCAAACAACTGGGGATTACAAGTTGCCTTTTCCACTAAGCGTCGCTGGTTTGTGTGCAAACTTTGTCGGCACTTTTGTTATCGCTCGCTTAGCAGGTGAGCAAACATGCGGCTAGGCAAATTACCGCAACACGGCATGAGGCAAAGTCCCTGCCACACCATTTGGATTGCTGTTTAGAGTTTAGCGCTTCTGAGAATCGAGTGTAGGCTAGTAAGGGTTAATCGAGAGGATGCCACCAAGTGGGTACATCTGTACTTATGTATATATTTATTGCCTTGAATTTAAATGATTATGAAGTTTTGAACATAGAGGAAGTAAAATTATTTAAAAAATACAATGGCAGTCAAATGCTTTTCATGAAGAAGTTTTTTTTTTTCAATTGTACTCGTAACATCCTACAAAAGTTAAGTTCAACAATTTAAATTTCAAGTCAATATGTAATACTTTTATTAGCTCATTTGGTTACGACGTTTTGTAACTTCAATTGTAATTTTAGTTATTTAGTTTATTTTAATAATAATAACAAACCCAATCGTTTTTACAACACATTCCCGCCAACCGTCGCGAGAGGCGTATCCTCATGACTCACGGTTTTTCATATGCAGCGCCGAGAGACGGAAGGCAGGGATTTGTTAGGTGTCGAGATCTAAAACTGTTCAGCTACAGAAAAAAATGCATAGCTGATTTTAAATTAAAATAGCTTTGGATAGTAAAAATTTTATTAAAGTGAAATTGTGTATGTAAACAATCATTTATTAAGAACTCGAATGAACTCAAGTGAGTGTTAAAATCCTGGCATAAGCTACGAAGTGTCTCGTTTAATTCAAAATTATTTTAGCAATGCTTCAGAAACTCGGAAGGAATCGTTCCATTTCATGGTGGACCAGAAGTCAGTAATTTGACCATAAATATTATGCCGCACATTTCTCTGCGACTAGCAAGCGTAGATTTTAAATGACTAATGTATAACGGATTATACTGATAATCGCAGCGATACTCCTTTAAAGCAAAAAGCAGAAATTGTTTTTGAATACACTCAATCTTGTCTGAGTAAAGTTGATAGCGCGGGTTCCAAAGGTTGAAGATTAAAGTTGAGTTTTAGGTCCATTGTGATTCCTGACCATAGTAACATATGTACATATATCAAAAGAACCATCTTTCGATAAAAGCACATTATTTTACATTTTTTAAGGTTTAGTGGCATTTCGTTTACTTCGCACCAATAATACATGCTATTTAAGTCAGCTTGTAGTAAAAACCTTTCATCAACAGTGTTAAATAATCAAAACAGTTTTACATCATCCAAGTACAATAACATTTTTTAAATATTTTACCACAGAAGAACTGTCATTTATAAAAAAGCAAATATTTTTAAAAAGGACTCGTTGTTTCTGTCGTTCTGTTAAGTAGAAAACTAACGATGAAGATTAGGTTAAAAACCAATTAGATCGAGTTTATGGATATGTAAAGGAGTGTTTTAACCTGTCGCGTCTTTACAATAATCGGTGTATATAACTTTGGTATGCAACATTTCTCTAAATCCGTTTGATACATGATTTGTAAACTCAAGTAAGTTTGTAATAGTCGATTTCCCTTTAGAGAACACAAGTTGCATGTTAAAAATAGTAGAAAATATGGAATATGTTAAACGGTTAACAACAATAGCTTCAAATAGTTTTGGAATAGCAGAAAGCTTTGTTATGCCCCGACAATTTTTTAAAGGGGACCTTTTCTTCAATTTTGTGTAGGGGTTTAATGAAAGATTCTTGGGAAAACTCCAAGTTTAAGAGATAAATTAAATAAGTTCGTTCAGGGTTCATATAGGTATTCAGCACCATATTAAAGGAAGCAAGTCAGTATCAAATCGAGATCTGATTTATATTATTTTGTATGCATCATTTTCACTTTGCTTTAGTTTTTTATAAAATATTGTACAAGTATAACATTTAATGTACTAAAAAAAGCATATATTTTAGAAAATTAATTATAATTATAGTAGTAATAAAATCAATAATAATAATTATAATTTCAATAATAACATTAATAAATTATTCCTTAAAATTTTTCCGTTGCTCAACAGAAGACCGAAAATTGGCGTAAAAATAACGCATTCTCTTTTAGCCAGCTTAATAAATTCATTCTGAGGAACTGAAGTATTTTTTTTTTAATTGCGAAAAAATTCACAAGAGTCATCTTCAACTATTCTTGGGTTGATAAAAAATTAAAACTTGAGAGTCTTGTGTAATCCGTCATATACCAAGTGACACTAAAATGTAATCCGATATTTTCCTCACGAGAGCGACAAAAATATGTTACTGTACATATGTATTTAAATGAAACACCCACGCTGTTAGGTTTGTTCAAAGCAAGTATAAAATAAAAAGAACAAAATTATTTTCCAGTAGTCGAATTCCAAAGGTACTTAACACTTTCATTGGTAATTGGTGATATTAAAAATTGAAAGACTAATAAACTTTAGTTTTTAATCGATTACCTATGTTACATAGCGTGTTTATAATATATATGTATGTGATCACCGTTACCGCGTTCTTTCAAATATAGCAGCAGTTCGTATTCAATCAAGTCTTTATTAACAATTCATGTCAGCGCCAATCACTCAATAAGTCGGCTTTAAACTAAATCAAACTATTAATGAAAATACGAAACGCATAAAAACTTTCGTTTTGAAATTTAAACACATTATTGACAGAATTGCCTGCAAAATTAATGATGGCTTGACAAATTACTGTAATTGAAGCGTGGAAATTAAAATAAGCTACACACAAATATATAAAAATCAAAACCAGAAGCATTTACTTTACTTTGTGGCAATGTCAAATACAGAGAACAATAAATAATTTAACTTGTTGCGACATTTACAACGAACGACCCTTCATCTAATACAACAGAGTACAATTACATTATGTGGGTACTGTATGTATAAAGTATTCATAGATAATTTCGTTATAATTTGAAGGTTTCTGACAAGTAAGCGAAGGCGAAGGAGCATTTTGAAGTTTTTATCAGACTTTCTCCAAGTGTACGTATTAGTTTTCAATCATTTGCAGCTTTGCGAGCCTTTTAAATTCAAATGATTGATTGATTGATATGATAGTAATTTATATTAGAACTAACAACATTTATATAAATACATACAAATGTAGATATTTTGAATAACTCTTTTGTGATGGAAAATTCCAAATGAAACTCCCAGATTGAAGGCGTTGGTCAAATGGACCACAGGATCACATATACATACATATGTATATTTTTAAATACAAACGGGCCTAAGAAGAAGGTAATTATAAGTGCGAGGGTTTACGTACGAAATTTTCGGGGGATTTGTTTTCAAAATATCAAAAATAATAGCGATATCATGGAAAATATGTTCACCAAATTTTGTGACGATACCTTACACCGTTTTTGAGATACAAAGAATTTTTCATAAGTGGTTTATGCATTTTTCAAAAACTTCCGTTATATGGGACGTGGGCGTGGTTATTTACTGATTTTGTCCATTTTCAATACCAACCTACCCTGTCCAAAGAGCAATCTATGTACCAAATTTCATTGGGATATCTCCATTTATTCAAGTTATTGTAACCACGGACAGACGAACGTACGGACGGACAGACAGACATCGTTAAATCGACTTCGACTTTGCTGTTACAAGCAACCGTTATGTGAACAAAGTTATAATACCCTTGTGTACAAGTACGCTTGGGTATAAAACACACTCCAATTTTAGTGCATTCTTCTTGATGTAACGTCATCGTTCTTCACTGTACATACCTAAAAGCCAGCATATATTTTGCTCTTTTTCTTCCATACTTTAGCATTTTGTTTTTCTGCCTACACTTTTACTAGTCCTTAGCACCTCACTTACCGGCACGAAGCTGCTTTAGTGAATTTAAAGGAAAATTGCACTTGATTCGTATAAAACAAGTTTATTACCAGTCGCACTTCACTTTCCACGCCGACAAAGTCACTCTTGCGGTGGGGGAAGGGGGGAGATGATAAAAGGCATAGAGCGATAGCGTTTGTTTTGACTCTTACAAAGGATTACAAAAGGCTACTTCGTTTGCTTTTCCAGACCATTCGGCTGTCTGACAGACACGAAACTGGTGAATTAAAGGTTGATCTGCGGAAATTTAACGCTTTACGTGTATAAATGTTGGTTGATACAAACAAACGAAACATAAAATATGTCGAGGCTCGGTACGCTGTAAGAAATGCACCGTTTATGCGAGTGATAATCGCATCGTTTAAATATTTTGTATTGAATATGAAGGTTCTTAAACTAACTTAAAACAGGCTGCCCTAAAAAGAAAGCCAACATAATAGAGCATAGTAGGAAAGTAGAATACGAAGCTAATGAGGGCATTTCCAAATTAAATATTTTAACACGTTATGCGATTGGGAACTTATTTAGGAATTGGCATATATCGTGAGATGTATATTTAATATTATATATATTTCAATTGAAATTTTTGAAACATAGAACTTCCATCAAAAACTTTGCGTTTGCACCTAAATAACAAAACGATTGGGATTAATATAAAAAGTCGAATTTTTAAAATACACAAAAATTATTCTTCAGCTTTTTTTAAAAATAATTAAAAATAAAGGAAAACAGAACCCGTTAAAAAGTTTACGACCTTAAAATTGATAATGCTATACTTGGGTTTTTTAAGAAAAGTATGCAACTTAAAAAAATAAATAAATATAAGAAACCCTTTTATATTAAAATATTTATTGTGTCCCAGTGCATATATATACTTCAAAAATCAAAGTAGCTTATGTGAAGCCTCAAAATTGACCACAATCATGCCAACATATCTCTTTGTTTCTAAGAAATTAAACAATATTCTACATTTACAATGAACTTCAATTATGCTACTGGATGGTAATAATGGCGGCAAAATAAATTCTCTGAAACTATAAAAGCAAACAATTGAATCTTTATGGGCGTTTGTGTGCTTCAGAAAATTTATAAACTATTTGTACATACATACATTTCGATACCAGTTATGTTCACCCTATCGCTCACATACTGTACACACCCTGTCGGAAAAATTAAACAATTTGAAAGAAATTGTATATGAACTGCTTTGTAAGCCTGCGAATCTTTAATTATGCATTTATTGAACTCATCGTTATATAGAAATAATTTAAAAAAATGTAGTGGAGAGAAACTACGAAGTTAATTAATTTATTTTCATAAGAATCCTTTTCAAATGTTTAAAACCGAATATTGCTTACTGCACTCCTTTCGATGAGTATATTAAATCCACGATAGTAATAATAAACTTCAACCTCGATGGGACTAACGGCAAAAAAAAGTTTGGGGTTTTTGGCAATTTTTATCCGCTTTTGAAAAGGAAGACAGTGAGCGAGCATTCTAAAATGCGTGATAAACAAATTTTTTTAATTCTTTCTTTATCAATAATATACTCGTATATTGGTTGTATTGAAATCCAAGCTCCTGATGAAATTTTATAAAAGGCGATTCTGGCTGTAAAAAAACAATATTTTAACGATGAGTGTATGAAGAAAAATTTGCAAATGAATTCATACAAAAATACTTAAAACAAAAAAGACATAAATAAATTTTGTTATAACTATAAATAATAAATATATCTTTTTTTAAAATGCGACCACTGTGGTCAAATGTGTAGCGGGGGTTCGAATCTTAACCAGAACAAGTAAAATATTAATAATGCTATTATTCGATATGCCGCTGGGTTCGAGGTTCGAATCCAGCCAGGGAAGGCAAAATCTAAATCATAGAAAAGTTTTTTTCTAAGAGCGGTCACCCCTCGGAAGGCTTTGGCAAACCTCCGAGTGTATTTCTGCCATGAAAAAGCTTCTCATAAAATGCATCTGCCGTTCGGAATCGGCATAAAATTGTAGGTCTCTCCATTTATGGTAGAATATAAAGACGCACACCACAATATATAATGTAAGTGTCACGTTATTATTATTATTAGTTGGAATAAAAGGGCTTATTAAATTGCTTTTAAAGTACTTTGATTTCCTTCAGGGCGTCTACTGGCTTTTAAAACACAGTAAATGAAGTTTAAAAAAGCCACAAAACTGTAGTTCCAAAGTCGTATGCGCTTCATATAAGCAAAAAAACATGCACATACTCTTATCGATTCTACATACATTTGTTTGTGATAATCCCTTGCGATACTCGCGCCTTGTTACGTATACGCCGCGTACTGTCGAAGATGAGAGAGCTCCATTTATAGTTGCTCTGGCACTTTTACGAGTTGCTTTGTTGTACACTACATAGTTCACATGGTGACATGATTTCCGCTTGTTTTTTGTACTTGCGCCATCTCTATTTTGAGGAAGCTTAATTTCCTGTTTTTATTGTATCTCTTATTTCTATAATTTTCATTTACAATAAAAGCAGAAAAAAACTTGATGCTGATGCGTTTTTAATTGTATTTATTGTGCATTTTAGTTTTGCACACCTCAATACGCTCCTTGTGTACACTGGCATGGAAAAAAGTTGGAATTTATATGCTACAAAAGTTGGATAAACTGCTTTGGCATGGTTTTTGTTCGCTACTACTAGAATTATTTCTTTGTTTGCCTGCACCGCCAACTAATGACAAATTTTGCAAAATTCCTTTCCGGTGTCATCGTTATTGTTTTGAAATGAAAGTTTTTGTTTGTTCAAACATAGATTGCAGTGTACATGTGAGCTAATGCGTTTATTGCAGTTTCTTTTTCGGTGATAAATAACTATTTTTTAACTTATTTATCTTGGGTTAATGATTGTCTCGCACTATCCTTTAGGGTTAAACGATGTGGAAAAACTGTTGTGTCACATTTAGTCAGTAAAAAGAGAAAACAGGCGGGAGGAAAAGCTCAATAAATTATTATAACTTATGAGTATGCTAAGTCATTGTTTAATGATCAAGTATCATAAATTATGTACATATAATGTCGGTATAACAAAAAATTGGTAAATTATGAGAGTTCAATTTGAAATAAGTTGGAGACAAAAACTTGTTATAAAGTAGTTTATGCATTTGCAGTGTGCGTCTTTATATTCTACCACAATTGGAAGGACCTACAGATTTGTGCCGACTCCGAAAGCCAGGTGTATTTTATGAAAAGCTTTTTCAGGGCAGAAACACCCTCGGAGGGTTGCCATTGCCAGCCGAGAGGGACCGCTAATAGAAAAATAATTTTCTATGATTAAGATTTTACTTGCCATGGCTGAGATTCGAACATCGAACTCAGCCGCATATCGAGTAATAGCACGCACCGCTACCCACTCGACCACAGCGGCCATGCCATAAAATTTTTGTAAATCTTCAACCAATTCTTATAAATGGACGATTCAGCAGAACACCAATCATTGCAAAACCAATAAATATTCAAAGCAATATTCAAACTATCGATTGCAGAAAAATTAGTCTATTTTGAAAAGTGTATTTTCCGAAATGGCCGGAGAAATACAAGTACATGTGAAAAAAATTATTTAAAAGTAACAAATTCTTTATATTCGTATTTTGGGGAAATTGAAGGTATTGTTTAATTTGCCTTCGCTTTTAATTTATGCCACCGCGCTTCCTGCATAAGCGGATTTAAATGCAATTTATAGCAAACGATTGATGAATAAACCAATTTCTTTGCAATTGATCTAATTGTTTTTTCAAACTTACGCAAGTTTAGTATTTAGGTTGGATATTTTAATACAAATAATCAGGGACCGAATATAATCGTTATTTTAATTTTTTTAGATAAAAAAACGATTAAGAAAATTTCGTTCTAAACAAAATTCGAATATACCAATGTAATGGGTTTAGTACATAACGTGGAAATCTGGCCTAATTTTTATTCAGAAGATTTTTTGTTATAAATTATTGCATAACCATTACTTTTGGAATTTTTATTTTTTCGATCACATTTAATCGTTATTTTGTGATTTCTATATTTCCAATGAAACTTGATTGCTCTTTTTACATTTTACTTTTTTTTTATCAAATTTGATCGATATTTTACGATATGCATTTTTTGGTCAAAAATAAACTATATTTTTGGTTTTAAATTATTCCGATCACATTTGACTCATATTTTGTGGTTCTTAATTTTTCTATCAGAATAAATGCAGGAACTGGTTTTTATACCCTGCTTATAAATATTAATATTTTATAAATATTAATTACATAATATTAGTTTATCACTACGAGTGGCAAGGCCGTTTAATTAAATAATAATAATAATAATAATCCCAACGGTTGTATCCCTCCATACCCGCCCGACCGACGCGAGGGGCGCATCCGCATGACGCACGGATATATAAAAAAAAATTAAATTTGTTTTTTCATATATATTGCGCCGAGTCATGAAAGGCAGAGGTTTGTTAAGTATCGAGATCTAAAACTGTTCAGCTACAGAACAAATGCTCATCAGCTGATCGAATAGTAATATATGTATATGTATGTATGTATTAATTATTGAGAGGATTGAGTATAGTTTTCTTTATGTAAAAAAGTGAGTCTGAAATATCAAAAGAACCGGAGTGAGTGTTAAAATCCTGACACAAACTATGGAGTGGCTCATTTAACTCAAAATTACTTTTACATGGCTTCAGAAAGAGAGGCCGGAAATGTCTTGAAATTCTGGAGGGAACGTTTAGTTTTATTTCGCTAAGAAGAGATGGGCTAGAGATCAAGCCTGTCAGTAACTTGACCAAAAATACAATGCCTAGCATTTCTCTGCGACTAGCAAGTGTAGGAAGATTAATGAGTTTTAAACGACTTATATATGGCGGCAGGTTGTACTGAGAATCCCAACGAAAATTCCTTAAAGCAAAAAGCAGAAATTGTTTTTGAATTGACTCTATTCGGTCGGAATGAACTTGATAGCGCGGGTTCCAAACAACAGATCCATATTCCAGTATGGGCCTCACTAACGTTGTATACAGAGCCTTCGTGATGTAAGGGTCATTGAATTCTTTTGACCACCATTTTACAAATGCAAAAACACCCTTGGCTTTGTTAACTGTAACATTGATGTGAAGATTAAAATTAAATTTCGGATCCATTGTAATTCCAAGATCAACAAAGTTAAACACTTGTTCGAGGTTATGGTTACCTATTTCATAAGATGTTGGTTGAACTGCTCTGCGAGAAAAGCACATTACTTTACATTTTTTAAGGTTTAGTGGCATGTAATTTATTTCACACCAGTTAGTCATGCTATTTAAATCCGCTTGTAGTAAGGACCTTTCCTCAACAGAATGATACGATCTAAAAAGCTTTACATCATCAGCATACAATAAAATTTTTGAATAATTTATTACAGAAGGTAAGTCATTTATAAAAAGTAAAAACAGAATCGGACCAAGGTGACTTCCTTGCGGGACCCCTGAAGAAACATGAATAATGTTTGAGGAACTATTTTTAAAAAGAACTCGTTGTGTTCTGTCAATGAGGTAAGAAGCCATCCAACGAAGGAGATTAGGTTGAAAACCAAGGAGATCGAGTTTATGGATCAGTAAAGAGTGACTTACTCTGTCGAATGCTTTACTAAAATCAGTGTATATAACATCAGTGTGCATAAATTCTCTGAATCCATTTGAAACATGAGTTGTGAACTCAAGCAAGTTTGTAACGGTAGATTTACCCTTAGAGAACCCGTGTTGTGTGCTAGAAATTGTAGAGGATATGGAATACGTTAAATGGTCAACAACAATAGCTTCGAATAATTTAGGAATAGCAGAAAGCTTAGCTATACCGCGGTTATTTTCTATAGAGGACCTACTCCCGGTCTTATAAAGTGGTATAATGAATGATTCTTTCCAAGCTGAAGGGAAAATCCCAAGCTTAAGAGAAAGATTAAATAAATTAGTTAAGGGCACATAAATATGTTTTGCACAGTTTATGAGGAAACACGTCGGGATAGAATCGGGGCCAGCCTTAAATGATTCTTTTAAGTTACTCAAATAATAAAGTACTTCCTCGGAAGATATCTGCGGAATAATAGCAGAGGTGAGGGAACAGAGTTTATATGGATAAGGTTTGCTCAGAGGAGAGTTAATGGAGTAATTTGACCTGAAGAATTGGGCAAACATGTTGGAAATTGATTGGGAGTCACAAGAAACGGTATTTTGATATTTCATAGCAGACGGAAAACTAGTCACTCTGCGCCTAGAGTTAACGAAGTCATAAAATGATTCAGGGTTTTTTATTAGATTCCTTTTAACTTTGCACAAATAAGATCTGTAGCATTTTTTATTTAATTCAAAATAAGCGTGTCGGATAACTGAGTATTTAATATAGTTAGTGTGCAAACCAGTTTTTTTGTACAATTTAAACGATCGCGACTTCTTATTTTTTAAATTTTTTAGTTCTTTAATAAACCAAGGTTGTGATTGCTCCTTTTGAACGCAAACCCGTTTTGGTACAAACTTTTGAAATAAGCTAAATATAGTGTCATTAAAATGCTGGACGCAACGTTCAACATCATCTTTATACGTCGGCCATGATAATTTTGATAATTCTCGATCTAATTTTTTGAAATTGGCTTTCGCGAAAATAAAACGAGCGTTTGAGCTACTTGATTTATTAACATTATTTCCAAAATCACCAATAACCTCGTAATTTACCTCAATCGCAGGGTGATAAGAGTCCTCTGGAATAACCAAGGGTTCGCACATCTTCATAAATGTAAGGTAATGTGCTTTTCTCGAAGGGCACTTCAACCGGCTTCTTATGAAATAGGTAACCATAACCTCGAACAAGTGTTTAACTTTGTTGATCTTGGAATTACAATGGATCCGAAACTTAATTTTAATCTTCACATTAATGTTACTGTTAACAAAGCCAAGGGTGTTTTTGCATTTGTAAAACGATGGTCAAAAGAATTCAATGACCCATACATTACGAAGGCTCTATTCACAACGTTAGTGAGACCAATACTGGAATATGGATCTGTTGTTTGGCACCCGCGCTATCAAGTTCATTCCGACCGAATAGAGTCAATTCAAAAACAATTTCTGCTTTTTGCTTTAAGAAATTTTCGTTGGGATTCTCAGTACAACCTGCCCCCATATATAAGTCGTTTAAAACTCATTAATCTTCCTACACTTGCTAGTCGTAGAGAAATGCTAGGCGTAGTATTTTTAGTGAAGTTACTGACAGGCTTGATCTATAGCCCATCTCTTCTTGGTGAAATAAAACTAAACGTTCCCTCCCGAATTTCAAGACATTTCCGGCCTCTTTTTCTGAAGCCATGTAAAAGTAATTTTGAGTTAAATGAGCCACTCCGTAGTTTGTGCCAGGATTTTAACACTCATTCCGGTTCTTTTGATACTTCAGACTCACTTTTTTACGTAAAGAAAACTATACTTAATGCTCTCAATAATTGATACAAACATACTTATATATTACTACTCGATCAGCTGATGAGCATTTGTTCTGTAGCTGAACAGTTTTAGATCTCGACACTTAACAAACTTCTGCCTTTCATGACTCGGCGCAGCATATGTATATGAAAAGAAAAAAAAAAAATTTTTTTTTTTTTATATATCCGTGCGTCATACGGATGCGCCCCTCGCGTCGGTCGGGCGGGTATGGAGGGAAAAAAACCGTTGGGATTATTATTATTATGACTTAGATACGTCATCAACAAAAACTAGATCCAGAATGGTGCCAAAATTGTTTGGAGTTAAATTGATCTGATTTAGACAGAGCTCAGCCATATCTTCTAAAAACACATTGTATCTATCCTTTGATGATATTGGAACGATAACGTCCTCTATAAGAGTCCATGATATGCCTGGCATATTGAAGTCACCAAGTACAATCATCGAGTCATGTGCAGTAATCATTGAACTTAAAGATCTAAGTAACGCAATATGTTGAGAATAAACCGATAAGTCAGAGTTAGGAGGGATGTAGCAAGCAGCTAAATAAAAGAAACCATTTCCTACCATAACTCGTATGGCTTTAAATTCGATTGACTCGATGAGGGGGATATTAACATCTTCGGATGGTATTGAAGAATGAACTGCAAAAAGAACACCCCCACCGATTCTGTCCTTACGGTCATTTCTATAAATTTGATATTGATTAGGAAGGATCTCTGAATTAAAAATATGTGGTTTAAGCCAAGTTTCAGTAAAGCAAATTACGTTATAGTCACAGTCTAAGCATTTTAAATATAAATCGTTCAATTTAGTATTTAAACCTCTAACGTTTTGGTAGAAAATACTTAAAGTAGAATTTAAAATTAGTTTTTTGGCTCAGTGTCACGATTAGGAATTGAAGCTAAGTTATTTATTTTATTTTTATTTTTATGTGGCTTGTATTCAAATTCGCGAACAAATGCCCCGGTTGGCCAAAAAGAATTGTTAAGCAAAGTATCAAAAACTTCAGGTGCCACATCAGTTTTAAAAGATGATACGTTACGTTCGTATTTAAAGTTAAATTTTCGGATTGCTAAGTTACAAGTCTTAATTTTTGATGAAATGTAAAACTCTATATCATCAGAAGAAGTGTCCCTAGCAAATCTAGAAACAAAAATTGATTTTCTCAAAGGAACCACAACCAGCTTCTTTGCAGAGCAGTCAGCCTCATCCAATGGTGCTACAGTTTTTGCAACAATAGGAGCAGATTGGGATGGTGGAAGCGATTGAGGCGGTGATGGACCCACCTCTGATGAAGATGCCTGTAATTTCTCATGATCAGAATTGCTTTTATTAGAGGAAGAAGCGCGAGTGCAGATAGCTCTTGATGAAGTTGAAGAAGACGGGCCCTGAGGCGGAGGGACAGGAGACAAAAGATTAATTAGCTCAATTTGTTGGGGTTGAGGCAAAATATTTTTTTGATGTAATGTAAGAGGAGCCACAATACTTTCCTTGGGTGGACTGTGTGTTCGTTTGCGTTTGCTCTCTCTTACAGGTTGCGAAGTTTGTTTATCTAGGCACTTAAATGATTTAAACACGTTTTCATAACGTTTAAATTTATCATTAAGTGCCCGAAGGTCTTTGCCCATTTCGAAAAATCCATTTCTGGTTTCTCTAAAAAATTGGAAAAGTTCAACCTCAGTTGATCTGCATTTTAAACAAGACCAACGAATACCTCTTCCTTCATTTACTAAGTCTAGGACTCTACCAGTCAATCCGGCACATTTTATATGAGCAATGCCATCGCACAACCAGCATGCAACAGAGCGTTGCTCATTATCGCTTTTATTTTTTCAGTTGTCAAAAATGCAAGACATAATTGAAACAGTAAAATTCAATATGAGTAAAAACTAAAATTGTATTAATAAATCAAAGAAGAAAGCAGTTTGCAAGGTAGGGCAAGTTTTATAATTATTTAACGTTTGAGAGCTATTTATGCAACGAACAGTTTTAGATGCACAGTAATAGACACCTAAAAAAAATATCACTAAAAGCATGCCCCAATTGTAACCAGGGCAACACAGGCAACACAGGTCCCTTTTGGGGACATCCCCACAGTGATTTTGGTTTTCTAACAGCAACACTATCTATATCTATGTACCTTCTGTTTTTTTTTTGTCTTTACTTTATGCTCTGAATGGAGATCATAATATTGTTCAATTAAATATATGTCGACTAAGATTAATCGTCGAAATAGCATAAAAGTTCCTAAATATTAAAGTATTCGCGTATACAAAAGTTTCGCTTGCGACCCAGTTTTTAAGCTTCAAACTCAGAACTATTGACCACGTTTGACGCGTAGTTGATGACTTGCTAGGATTGTCATCACCGAGCGTTTATTATGATCGAATAAAAAAAATTCAAAATATAGTTCAAATGTGATCGAAAAAATTAAAATCTAAAAATTAAGATTATTTTTGATCAAAAAAAAATAATATCATTAAATATCGATGAGACTTTATCGGAAAAAATTAAAAGGTCAAAATAATAATCGAGTTTGATCGGAAAAATGGAAATTACAAAATATTGATAAAATATGATCGAAAAAATAAAAAACATAAAATAACGATGAAATTTAATCGAAAAAATTTTAATCGAATTATAACGATCAACTCAAGATTTTTTTAATAAAAATTATAACCGTTGCGGTCACTGTTATTTATATATTTTTTCCAGAAACGACGCCTGCATATTTTTGTCCTCTCACATATGGATTCTGATACCCTGTCCCAGCACTCAAAGTTTCTAACAAATTAAACTAATCGTTGCAGTTATTGGGCATTCAATATACTTATTTATGCCAAAATAAAAATTCAATCAGTTGGAAATTAATAATTTCACGCTCATTTGAAGAATAGTTACCCCGACCACAACGAAAATTTCCTCTTCAATTTATTTATATTTATAATTTGACAATCACTGTAAAATTTTCAATTAGGCTATTAAAGCCAGTTATTATTAAACTTAGCTACAAACATTTTGCAATATTAAAAAAAAAGGTTTACTGTGTATACAATTTCGTAGTCCATGCTGTTTCAGCATGAGTTTGAGTAGTTAAAAATTTCAAGAATCGAGCGTAATTTATAGTTGCTTCAGACTAATTGAATGACAAAACTTCATACACAAAAATTATTTTAAGTAAAAAATTTGTATGAAACTTCTATTGTTTGTTTTTAACGGAAACATCAATTTATAACTGATCATAAGCAAAAGCATTATATCAATAATTTACAATTAACATTCAATTATTAAAATATTATGATTTTATTATTCTAATATAATATAAGAAAATATCATTTTTATTAACATATGTACACTCTGTTCTCAAATTATAGCACACACACGCATTGACACATTTGAACAATTTATTAATCCCCCAAATAATTAAAACAACTTTCGTCGTTAATTCTCTAACAAAGACCATTTAAAATGTTTTTAAATATTATATAAAAATTAAGAAAATATATACCAAAATTTCATCAAAATATGGAAGTTTTTAAAATAAAAACTAAGAATTTTTGGGGTAAGCAGATATATAACACATATAGTTTTAGTATTGGGGCATTTAATGTCAAGCGGACAGGACAAAAAGGTAATGCTTTGGAATTCGTTCATATTGTGGGTAATTGTACTTGTACTAGGTATGAAAGTGTACACACAATTTTTATTTTTTATATGATGGTTATTTGTCGAGTTATGGGCTTCTAAAGAATAGTAAACATGAAAATTATGTTTTTTTAAATATTTTTTTCGTACTGAATTTTTTTTTTTTAATATCAAACTTCGCGATTTATATAGAAAACTGTCGCGTTTTTAAAAAATGAAAACAATTTAGAAAAAAAAAATTTTTCCATACTGGAAATAAGAATTAAAGAGGCAAAAATTAGTTTTACTACCAAAAAGGACCACAGCGACCTAAAAATCAACGTAATTTTTTTTGCAACTAGTTGCTAACTACTTACATTCTACCTGTAATATACATCAGTACTCTAGGTTAACTACTAATAAGGACCGCAGCGATCTAAATCATCGAAAATTAAAAAATTTAAGAAAATTGTTTGCATTATTAGCGCACAAGGGGGGGGCATCCAGCAAATTCTTATGTGAGCGCATCCTGCAGGAAACGATTTTTAAATGAAATACCAGCTAATGAAGAAGCATTGGTTCCTGCAATTGATTCAGCAATAGAAAATACAGAAATTTTGAAGCAGCTAAAGAAGAAATTTAGGGATCCGTCTACTTCTGCTTCTATGAAAACCACGATACTGACTATAGCAACTAAGTCATGAGTAAATGTTTGCAGATACCACCAAAATGTAAAGGTAATGTAGGATGGTGGAGAGATTGCTAATCTTACAGCTGGAACAAACATGGAACTTTCGTCTTATAAGGATTGCCTAAGCAAGACGATGTGTCTAAATTCAACACAAACGTGCCATTTAATGACTGAAAAAATACCACCAAATGAGTGTTGTAAATCTTGCCTGGCTTAAATTCGTCATCATTTGAAAGTCATTTTCGATAAGAACCAAGTAACAGACGTGCTGTTTCAAAAGTGGTTTGGCACAGACCGCTTCACAATCTCTACTCAAATACTTCCCAGTGATGATTTTGTAGACAGCTTGTGTGATGCCATTGAAACTCTGAAACCACATGCTTATATTGCAGAAACACAGGCACTTTATTTTAAAAATCTAAAAGAAAATTTGGACGAAGGAGAAGTCATCTTACAGTGTGACTTTGCAGAAAATTATAGCTTTGTTGTCCAAGATGCCGCCCAATCTTTCCATTGGAACAACGAACAAGCAACACTTTTCACATCGGATTTTTTTATAGAGACGGAATTGGAACATTTCATTTTTTAAAAACGCAGGAAATTTGCTATACAAGTCGCGAACTTTAATATTTAAAAAAAAATTTTCATTTTTACTATTCTTTAGAAGGCAATAACTTGAAAAATAACCATCATATAAAAAAAAAATTGTGTACACTTTCATACCTAGTACAAGTAAAATTACCCAAAATATGAACGAGTTCCAAAGCATCACCCTTTTATTTCCTGTCCGCTTGACATTAAATGCCCCATTACTAAGTGCAAGTTTCTAGTAGCTACTTATGACTACTGGTTTTGACAACATTTTACTGACGCTCTTCGCAATTTCTTCCATATAGAGGAAACTGCCAATAAAAGAATTGTCAAAAATCAGTGATATCTTGTAGACATTTGAAACTTGCACTTTCTCAGTCACAAATTGAATGAGCCAAAAAACTCCATACTCCAAAAAATGCTAAAATCTTTTTTTTTAAAGTTCGTAATTTTTATGAAATTTCATTGCATATTAGGAAATAGCTATACAAAAATGTGGGTTTATGGTTTTTCTTAGAGAGTGAATCATAATTTACTTGAAAAACAATTTTAATTAATTAGAAGAAACATAAAGTGCCCAAATCTGCAAATATGTGGTTATGCTAAAATTTATGAACAGAAGATTTCACTGTTGAAATTTTTTATTAAATATATACGACTATATACTTCGAATTAGAGAAATATCCAATTTCAAAAAAATTTGAAATTCAAGTGAGTTTTTCATAGTTTGATATCGGTACTGAAGGGAACCGCAGCACAAATTTTTAAAACTTCAAGATGAGCGGGTACGATACAAAAAAAAATTAATCTCAAGAAGGCGCTATCGGTATTGTATATTTAGTCCCGCGCCTAACTCTAGTAGAGACAGGCTTCGATGATCGTTAGCTAAATAAACAGTAAAGCAAAATTTTTGATTTTTCAGCTATACATACATATGTTATACTGATAAGATCAAAATATTTTTAAATTCTTAGTTGGAAAGAAGATATTTTAGATCTAAATGCATGATGCCAGACTTTGGTTACTTTGAAGAACTTATTTTTGTTTTACTCATTTTCTTTTTTATTCTTTAAATCATAGTTCACTTTAGGCATTCATACTTAACAAATTTTTAATAATCTTAAAATAATTTAATAATTGACAATTTTATTGAGCTCGAGGCCAGTTTATGGTTAGCGAAGCACAGCATTTAGCGTGTTGGAGAAGTGGTTATGAAGAATTAATATAATTAATTAAATAAAATGGTGATGAGGAAATACGGTGATTTCCGAAATAGTACTATAACTTCTACCGTTAAAAAACTGTTGTTGTTTTTCACACAAAATCAATTATTAAAACATTTATTAGACCAACAGAAAAATGACAAACATTTATCTTAAAATAATTTTAAAAAATTTTCTTTTAAATTTCAAACTCTTAAAAATAAAAATAAAATGTGAAAAAGCGCAGGAAAATTTTTTTCAAAACCCAAAGTAAATAGCACTTCACTGTCATAAGCAAACAATTCTTTTACATTTTTTTTAAATGTTATGAAACCATTTTTTTAATTGTTTATAATTGGAAACTTGGGTTCTTATGACTTTAGGAAGAGAGTTATTAAATTAAAAACTAATATAACAATTGTCAAAATTTGTCCTTATAGTTTAGAGATCGAGTACAAGTACCATAGTAAATAGTTAAAACAAAGTATAAAATATTTAGAAAATATTATTTTATGAAGCTAGTCGAACATATTTAAAACATTACACTTAGCAAGCATTTATTTATATTATAACTCACCTCTACAATAAATACAAATGCTTAAATCTCTCTTTTTTCTCAGCAGTTAAATTTTCACAACAGATTCAAAAGTCAGCCGTACGGTGAACAACAAATTCTTGCTGTCGACTGAACCTTACTCCTCCATAAGCTGATTGCACGCCAAATGGACGCTTCCGGCTCCGCTATTGTCCCTCTAAAATTTGTTTAGCTTCATGCTAGTGAAGCTGATGCTTGCGTGAACTCTATTGAATGCGCAGGGTACAGTCGGGCTTAGTATGGATGTACTCGCATGTGTGTACTACGAGAAGCCGCTTGGATTTTGGTAAAGTCCTTTGTTGTGATTTTAGTTTGTGCAAGGGTATTCGTAATAACGACAACCGAATTTACTGCACAAGATGGCTTATTGCATAATTAAATACCTTCCAGTGCAACGCTAAAAGGACTACAGGTATGGTTGAAAAGAACTTATTAGAGGATGCCGTGGGAGTGATAGAACACCAAAGAATAGCGAACACAAAGTGTAGAAGGGTGTGCACTAAAAAAACAATTTCGGTTTTTCGTGCGGCGTTGAATCGACGAAAAGGCAGAGAAATTGGCGCAAAAAAAAAGCAGGTGAGATAAAATTTAATCAAAACGCGAATATAAATTAAGTTACTTATATAGGTACATAGATTGTCTTGACCACCAAAAAGTGTCAATGTGCTCGAGCGTAGTTTCTTTTTTATTTATAACAGAAGCTTTTCAATCAATTTAAATGCTTGCTTTATAATATTTTGTTAATTTTGCCGCAGCTATACATAGCGTTCAAAGTGTCGTTTAATGTTTTTTTTTCTTTCTTTTTTACTTACTAAAGGACGGAAAATATTTACATACAAAATATGCTTTTATTCATAATATTAAATACAAATTATGCATGGACGAAAAAGTGTTAATAATAAAAATAATAAAAATAAAAACGATTGTGAAAAGGTAATCTGCGTTCATCTGCACGAACTGACAGCAACAGGAAGGCTAGCAGAGCAGCTCGGAAATTGTTGCGAAATGGCAATGTGTAGCATGTTGCGTTTATTTATAAGCACATAAATATGCGCACACACATATGTGTGTATGTATATAAGTATGAATATGGCTAAGTATGAATATAAAATCGTATGCATTGATGTAATCATATATGTATATATTTACACATACATATGAAGCATACGTATGCAGGATGCAGCCAAGCAAAAAAGTGACTGCACGCCGGAAGGATACTAAAAAACCTAGTTACTACGTAAGCTTGTGTGTTTGAAATGAACGTGTGTACGAGAGCGCGGTTTACATGTCTGCAAATAAGCGCATAAAAATAAACTCGCTTGGCGCGGCCTGTATGTACAAACATATGTACATACATATATACGTGAGTGCTTTGTTGCGCTTTTTATAGGATTTGTTGATATCAAGCTTTTGTTGTACACAGTTCTCTTGGTGTTGTGATAACAACACCAGCGGAAATTGTGTTAAAATTCAATACTTTACAATGATAACATACTTAGTTTGCATTGTATTTAAAAAATGTTGCCTTCTTCCCTACGTGCTCCACACTTGCTCATGCAGTCATTCAATGTGTCTACCTTAAATCATTTTTTTAGATACTTCTCTTGTATGGTGAATTATTGCATTCAATTATATATACTTTCGATGTCACAATTCATGTGCATATGTAATTTCTGTTATTATAATTATTTAACATCACGCACTGTAAATTTTTTTTTTATTACTTACAACAATGCCATGCCACATATTTCTTATGTAAATTTATTTCTTTTGCGATTTCACTTGCCGTAGTAATTATATGCAGGCTTCATTCTTATTACTTATCTTTCAACAATTTTCAGATTGATACACACTGTTGCATTGAGTTTTGTTTACATTCCGGCATTGCCTCAATTAAATTTACTTTTTTTTTGTTAATTACTGATAAGCATACAGCATTTACTTTTTTCACTTATTACTATCACTCAAACAATTATTAATTTTATAAATTTTGTTTAGTTATAGTTTTATAGTTTTATATTGTTACGCGCTGTAACGCGATATAATGCCGTTACGTTAAATGGTTGCACGAAGACTAAATTGTATCATCCACCAAGCAACGCTCAGTAGCGACGCCAGCAATCAGCATGCTGCTTGTGTCAGGCAAACAGCCAACGACATCCTGCGCTGCTGCCACACATCCTTCGGTTAATTTCTGGTATAAATACGAGCAATGCATTTCACATCGGCATCGTTTCGTTGTTGGCAGTCGTTATTAGTGGCCTAGTTTTAGTTGAAACGGTGGATTTTAAAGTTAACAGTTTACTGCTAAATCGCTGTTGTGGCGTTAACATACGCCAATGTTGCTGACAAAATGTTGCTTGCAGTTTTTTTTCCTCTTTTTTTTTGTTGTTTACAGTAATAATTCGATAGTTTGCCAAAAAAAAAATAAAAAATTGCTTAAGAAGAACCTTTAAAAAAAATATGGGCCGTTAAAAATAGAGATTATTATATGCAGAACTTATTATGCTAATGTTGAGGACAATCGTTTAGGTGCGTTTCTATTATATTTTATTTATTAATGGTAGCCTTATTTTCTTTAATTAACTATCTTTTTAATCAGCAGTTAAGAATCCATTAAAGGTTTTTTTCCTGCAAAAGTTTGGCGAATTTTAACTATCACCTCATAAAATACAACCAGTAGCATAAAACTGCAACTCCCTCAATTATAAAAATGTATAACATAATATTAAAAAATTTTACAAAAATTAACCTACATAATTATTGTGTGATCCGCGTGCGATCCGAAGTGAAAAAATAGGCTTAAGAATTTATATCAAAGCGTAATATCTGTAGTAAAGGACAAACTGGTGTTATATACATACATATGTACGTTAATAACTTCTGAAAGTACAAGAGCGTAGGCATGGGAGATCCCATTTCAAATAGTTTGGTTGTCCTTAAGCATAACATAATTTGAAATATTGTTTTTTTATTCAAACATTTGTATTCTATAGTGAACACTAATTTGCTAAAATCATACGAAGAATTGTACAAAAAAAAATCTTTTATGAGTGAGAGAGTTTAATATTTTCTCCAAAACTAATAATAGTGAAATTTTGCTGTTTTTCTTCCTTCAAAAAATTTGTCCTGGAAATATTAAAAAGAACCACTGACAGGTTCTACGTCGTCCTGAGCTTGAATAGTTCCGCCCATAAATAGGATGTTGCACTCTGTTACACTTTTCAATCTTTGTATCAGGTCGATAGGCCTAGTAACAAGTTACCTTATCAAATGTAATGAATTTATTTATAATTATATTTCATTAAAATAAATACATATATAAATAAAATATAAATTTTTTATTTATAAGCTGTTTCCTAGTTTGCAAGAAATTAGTTCATATACATACATATATGTATATGAAACGGAACCCCGTTTTTCGTGTTATTTTAATTCTCAAAATTTGCAATTGGAAATTGGATACTATTAGTGTTTTTCGCTTTTAGCTTTGCTATTATTTTTTAATTTATTTATTTTTTAATTTTTGTAACCTGAAACCAATTTAAGTATTTTATTTTGAGGAACGTGAACAGCAGCCGGATTCCATATTTTGCTATCGCTAAAACTCTAAAAATATCTAAATTTCCAAACGCCAACAACTATCCGCACTATCAGCGTTTTTTCTTAAATGCTTTTCTAGCTTTTCATCGCCAAATAACACCAATAAAAAAGTCGAATCCTTCTATCTAATGCAGGAGTCGATGGTGTGGTTTAAGATAAATGTCAGATTTTGTTTAAATATATGGCGCCCGAGTGTTGTGAAAATTAATATCATCAAGATGAGTGCGTTGTGAAAATATTTGCACAGAATCTCCATTAATTATCAGTGAACTTGAAGTAAGCGTTTGCGAAGCCAAAGGAAACTGTTGCGGGAATCCATGACTCCAAAAGTAAAACGCAGAATTGTTTTTAATGAATCCGCCTCTTACCTGCAAAGGTAATCAAGTAGTGGATTGTCGAAAATTTTAAGGCTTCTTGTAACATTGCGAATGAGAATATATTTTTTTTGTCATTTGTCACCCTTTTACTCCTACAATGTTTTCTATATAATCAAGTATTTTAAACAAAAATTATTATAAATATTTCCTCCTATAATTTGTCTGATCTATTTAGCATCGCTAATTGTATATTTCTTTTAACGAAAAATATAAATTTTTAACGATGTCAAATATGCTGGAATCGGCATTTTAGCTATATGAGCTGCCCAAAATAGTTCAATAGTTCAAACTTTATCTTATTCATTTTGAGCATCGCTAAAATCTGCCAAAAAATTAACTGAAAATGAAAAATGTTGGAGATTTTCAGAGGTGTTTTATTATGGCAGAATCGCGAAATAGCTGGTCTACAAATGGAGAGATATAATATAGAGAATAGATGTATACTGCTTACATATTTCTGACATAATTTTCACTAATAAAGTAAGCAGAAAAACTTTGTTTGATTTTCTCACAAAAACTGGGAGTTAGTGAGAGAAAGACAGGTTAGTAGTTAAAAACTTTCACCAAAGATCCTTCTTCTACTATATATACCAGTAAAAAATTCGTCTACGGTCACGTGATTGTAACATATGTATGTATATATTTATACATAGTAAATAAATACTCGTATATATGAACATATGTGTAGGTACCTTCTAGCTTGATATTACTTAACCTTATTCAAAATGTTATAGACCGTTTTCTTCAATTTTTATTGCAAATGGAGAGAGTGCATCAAGACAAGATGTAGATAATTATTTGGTTCACAAGATAGCAAACTATTTTTGGGTACATATGAAAAGGATAATATTAAGGCAAATGCTTTTGTTTACATAATTGTGACATATTGTAACTGATTTGGCAACGCATACTGTGAATAATAAACATCAGCGCAAAAGCAAACATGTAAACTCCATTTGACCAATTCATTTTAAAACGATCCACTTTGGCGAATTGCTTAAATAACTACATAGTTCATCAAGTGATTTATGCCAAATTTAAAGTATTCAAAAAAAAAAGCATTTCTCTGATTTATAGGGAAAAGGTACAAAATCAATTATTTTTTTTAAATTGTAGCTTTTGGTGGAAAATAAAAGAAAAGCTTAAAACACACCATTATTTCAGTTCCTAAAAATGTGAACTTAAAACATTTGCACTTAAAGCCAATAATTTATAACTTTTGCTAGCCAATTACAGCTAATTTTCCTACCCTCATTCAAATGAAATTGTATTTTATGCACTAATTACTCGTACTGTAGAGCTGTTAATACAAACATTTCCCCCATAAACGACTTGCTGAGTTGTGGATAATAAATTTGTATAAACTACCAAATCGGCAGAAAATTTTACACATAGATAGCAAATAATTATAAAGTCAAAAGACAACAAAAGACTATTTGTATTGAGTGTTGAGTGTAAACTTTGTAGTCTGGACGGGCCAAACTTTCATATGAAAATCGATGTATGTACGAGTATATTTGTGCGTCGAGCAAGTGTAAAGGCTATCAGAAATTAATGACTCGACATTAAACTTAAAAGTTGTACAACAACAACAACAACAAATTGAACAAAATTATTTGTCTTCATTGAATTGATAAAACAGGGCGTTTCAAAAATTATAGCAAACATAAATGTTGACAAATTGTTTTTATTAAAACACATTTCAATCATTAACCAATCTAGAAGAAACCAAAGTTTCACTCTTTTTAAAAAAAACTGTATAAATTGTTGTTGAATCCAACGTTTGATCAAAATTTGAAACTTAAAAATACAAATATTATATTTTTTAAGTCTTCAGATTTGTAAGATATAATATTTTATAAATTTTTTTAAGAGTGAAATTTAAAAAAAAAAGTTAATTTAACACAAATAAATTGTTTGCATATGTTAAATATATGAAAGAAAATGCGGCTAATTATCTTCTTAAAAACAAAGATAGTTTTAAGTCGGTTGAAACTGGAATTTTTACCTTGTACTAGAACTGAATGAGCAGCAAAACTATTGCAAAATGTTCGAAACAAGGTTAAAAATTTGGAAATTTTTTTAATTTACTAGAATGAATTGTATTTTAACGGAAACAAATGGAACTTAAATATGAGAAAAATTATTTCTAAATTGTGCTGACCCTGTATGTTTGTGGTGTACTATGAATATGTATGTATGTATGTACATTTATTACCTACACTAGCTAATACATATATTTATGTAACTATGTATTAACGTGCTTGTAGATTTTCTAAAGATTGGTTGTACTTGGTGTCGAGCATAGTTGGGTCGCTCAATGAAAATTTCGCCTATTCATTTTACTCGATAAACAAACTCATGTAATCACTTTTAAAGTAGAAGATAATTTACGAGACTCAGCTGGTGTGAGTGATCAACAAAAGCAAAACCAATAACAATAACACCTTCAAACTTGAACCTATCAAATTTGGGTAGCAGCAACCGAAGGGTTAATATACTAAAAGTTTACATATTTGAATGTGCTCGGGATCTAGCGATTTTACCCACTTTCCATTTGTTGAAGCGATTGATTATTTTAAGAAATTGTTTCGAGTATGAAATTGTCAAAGGGTCTCACCATTATCGCCGCTGCGCTGCTGTAGCTTTCGTTAAGCTATGAGGCATGAAGTAAAACCTAAAAGTGTGACCTCTAAAGCGGTAAGGTCTCAATGAAGAAGAAGGTTGATTGCTTGCCGATGCGCCAGCAATAAACACCTTAAAAAGTTCATGTTGTCACACCATTATGAACCGTTTGCTACGCACAAACTTACATACATAGATACATACATATATATTGATGTAGTTGTCATTAAATGGTACACGTCCAATGGCTGTAAATTTTATCAATCCTTAGTGCGGCGGACAAGGCGAAGGGAAATTATTCGCTCTGCCTAAGCGATAGCTGATGTGATGGGATTGACGACCACCAAAATTACCCATTACAATTTGGTGTTGGGGGCTGTTATCGTATTTAAGTGCACAGAGGCATACAAAAGTACATAAATACTATGTAAGTATACAAAGCAAATCAGTTTATGTGTTTGTTTGCGTTGTTAAAATTGTTGACGCAAGTGTTTTTAGATTGTTGGCCTGAAGGGAAAAAACCCCTTCCAAGTTATTATAATTTATCTACTGCTCTTCCTTTTGTAGTTATCTACATCTTTATACTCGTAGTATGTAGTGATATTTTAATGATATTTTATAAATTTTAGGCAACATTTTATATCATTCGGAAATATTGGAAGAAAGCTTGTTTTTTGCTTGTATTTTGATGAGTGTATCTCCGTGCAATTGAAACGAAAAAACGATCTGATTGTAACTTATTGAAAAAATTCGCATTTATAGTCATATTTGTTTTATAGTTAAGTTAAGTAATGTTATGTTATTTTCTCTTAAGTTTTATTATGTTAAGTGATAGGTGATATGTTATGATGTTTTGATATGGCGATGTTATGTATAATGCGTGTGTTGTTCTATAATGTGAATTGACGTTATTTGTGTATGTGACGCGAAGTTGTAACGGAATGTGATGTTTCGATCTGACGTAATGTGTTCATGTTCAATGATTTTATATGTTGTGATATAGTCTTATAATGTGATAGGATCTGACGATTGTATTTCACTTTAAAACATCAATATTACCGAATATACGAACATATATGTATGTAGCTCTACTTCTCACTCTAGTTCTTTTTACTGGGTCAATGCTCACTATAAAATCATCAATACTGAAAATATTCCTTTATACCTAAATACCTCAAATGATGTTTTTGTTTGATTTAATAATCAAGTATTTTTATACCCTAGCGTACTTGTACATAACGGTTGTTTGTAACAGCAAAAAATAATCGAGATAGATATAGACATATATATACTAAAATGATCAGAATGAAAAGAGAAATCGATTTAGCCCTGACTGTCTGTCCGTCCGTCTGCTGTGGTTACAATAACTTGAGCAAAAATTGGTATTGAAAATGGCCAAGATCGGTGAATAACTACGCCCAACTTCCAAATAACGGAAATTTTGAAAATGCAAAAAAGTTCGTTTTTCAGTATTTATTGGAAAAAGTTGACTAAGTTTAATACTAGCTGAGATTTATAACAAAGAAACGGGGTTTTTATGAAATCATGGGCACCGACCATACAAAAATAAATCGCGAGGGTATATAAAAATCGGTTTCGCCCGAATTTAGCCTTTCTTACTTGTTTTCCCTTAAAACTTATCTTTCATAAAACCACGACGATTTAAAAGTTTTCACAACTATGCACTTCAGAGTTTTTCGTATACTGCGCGCCATTTGCAAAACTCCTATGAATTTATAGTAAATTTCTTTCTCTCATATGCGAAATTAGCCCACAGGGCCATTTTCTCTACAAATGACAACTATTTTACCGGTTAACTTACGGTCAGTAAAGACAAACACGAAAACTTCGTTGTTTCATTCTCGCATATATGCAACCATAGTATTTAAGCGTAGCGAGACGCGAGTGTCGCTTTTTGGCAAGCAGCAGTCAGTGCTGATTTTATGATTGAGAGTGTATTGGTAATTCCGTCAGCATGTTCTTGTAGGGCTCATTTTCAGTTAGCGCTAGCAAACATTCGAATTTTCGGTGAAAAAAAAAATCATAAAAATCCACGTCCATTGGTGGGCACTTTGCATTTTTGCGAGGACTGGCTGAAAAATGAAAATAGTGGTTTAATTTTGTCACAGTTATGTTTGACAACCGACAACGAGATATTAATATGAAAGGGCAGAGAGAAAAATTATCGATTTTTTTGGCACAGTGCAACGCTCTGTGTCTATCTTCTAAGAAACTTTGTATCCATCTCTCAAAAACTTCATTTAGGTAGCGCTTCGGAAACACTCAACAAAGATTTACTGAATCGAGATTTCTAACCATTCTTTTTGTCATTTACTGAACTTTCAAAAGTATTTGTTAAAAGAAAAGCTCAACACAATTTATGTTGTTCGGTCAAGCTCAGTTTATACTCCTTTTTAATTGTTTTGTTAAATACCTCTAAGAAGTTTATGAATTCACTGAATATCCAACAACTACATTTTTTATAAAAAAAAAACAGAATGATAGAAAATAATTAAACATTTAGATATGTCAGCAACGAGGCATTTATTTATTTGCCAAGCAGACGACAGTCACAATTCGCAGTAATTACTTACTCTACCGGATAATGGACTATGAAACGGAGAAATAATAAAACGGAAGTGCATACATACATAAATACTTAGTATGTATGGTATATGAAAAATTATAAGGAGCAGGAAAAATGTATTGCAATAGAAGGTAGAAAAAAATATACAAATATCATGCAGCAAACGTAAAAGACGGAAAGCAATTATGCAACAAATGTGAAGTCAACTGTTAGAGCAAAAAAAAAATATAATAAGAAAAAAACAATATACTCATATGCATGCATATCAAACATGTATGTATAGTATGTACTCATATTTGTCGTTAGAAAGCCAAGTCGTTGTGAGTAAAGACAACAACAGCGGCCTCGCTAGCCCATACAAAAATGGCTTTAGAAAACCCAAGAAAAACATAGAAGAGATAAAAATTAAAAAAAAAAAAACAAATAACTTAGTCAAGTGATGAAAGCAAAAGCTCAAGCTGAGCCAAAGCGGTGAAGGATAGTATATGTAAAGTCAAAAGGGTTTGTTATTTGAAACCAAAACAAAAGCCACAATAAAAAAAAACATGCATCTCAACAATATGAAAAACAACAAAACCAAGTATAAGAATACAAAAGCCTCTGTGAGATTGCGGCAAAGTGCATGGGAAAATCAGGCAACCAGTAAACGGAATGACGATGCATACATATGTATGTACATAGCTATGCAGTGCTAGAAAACACAACATACTAAAATAATATTAAACCAGTAATGGAATAAGCGTAACAATAGTATGTAAAGCAATAGCAACAGCAGCAGCAGCAACAATAAACAAATACGACAAAAACTGCAGGAAGAATACAAAAAAAAAAAAATATTAAAACGAACAGCCATCATTGCAAATGCGGCAAACCAAAAGAAAAATCCAGAGAGTGAGAGAAAAAAGAAAGCAAATTTTTTTAAAGAAATTTTTTTCATAAAATTTCTGCAAAGGAAGCAGCAAAATTGGAGCGATGAGTCAAGGCAACCACTTTTTCAGCACCAGAAGCAGCAGCAGCAACATAAATGCGAGGCGTTCCATGTAAATTGCGGGATTTGAATATGGCTGAGGTTTCCGCTCGCGTTGCAACGCATTTTTATTGCTTTCAATGTGTTACATTGTATCTATGTATGTTGCAGCGGGCAGAATGCAAGTGTTGTTGTTGTTATGTTTTTGAACTAGTGTCAGCAAGTCGCTGTTGCAATACACTACACGCGCTGTTAAAGGTTTGCATTTGCTCTCATTTTCCTGCTGTGTGTATGTTTCTTTTATATCACAGTTTCTTTGTGTCCATTGTTTTTTTATTTTTGTTTATTTTTTTTTTTTTGTTGTACATATACGAATACTCACGTTTCGTTTTACGCTTAGAGTGCGTAGCGTTTCGGTCGCTTGCCAACATTCTGTGAGCCCCTTTCTCTTTACATACTTGTATTTTTTTACATTTTTTCCTTATCTCACTCTTTTGTTCTCTGCCACGCATCTGTTTAAATCTTTCGCATATCACTCTTGGCTCCGCTTCGTAATCGCTTGCCGCTAACGAAGATTGGATTGCGTTCTACAATTTTTACTAGCTATGTTTGGAATGTTGATAAATTGCATTCCGAAATGCAAAAACAATAACAAAATTGATATTTACGTTAGTCCGCTACATATAAGACAAGCCGCATTATTTTTAAACTGCGCGTTAAATGCAATCTGCAAAACCAACCGCAGATAGGGTCCAATACTGCGTATATGATTTGTTTTACAGAATTTTCAAAAAATTATCAATAAAAAATTGTTTGTTAAGCCACATTTTTATAAGTATGTTAAGGTAAAAAAAAAAATAATTAAATAGAAGGCATTGTCAATGAACAAATTTGAATGTCCTTAATTTCCATAAAAAATTGAAAGGAAATTAAAAACTAAAATAAAATCAACATTAAGAATAACGCAACTTCCATAAAATCCATTCCATTGTCATTATAAAAAGGAAGACACGCTGTTTTATTTATAAAAAAATTTAGCTTATAGCGAGTATAAATTAAAGTTTCTTACTAAAACAGCTCTAAAGTATTATTTTTTTACAAAACTTTGGTAGGTATAAATGTATTTTTGAAGGAGTAAACCTTCTGTGGCCGTGACCGCTGTGGTCGAGTTGGTAGCGGTGCGTGCTATAACTTGATATGCCGGAGAGTCACGGCAAGCAAAATCTTAATCATAGAAAAAGTTTTTTTTTCTAATAGCGGTCACCCATTGGCAGGCAATGGCAAACCTTCGAAGGTATTTCTGCCATAAAAAAGCTTCTCATTAAATACATCTGCCGTTCGGAGTCGGCACAAAACTGTTGGTCCCTCCATTTGTAGTAGAATATAAAGACGCACACCACAAATGGTAGTAGAAGCTCGGCCAAACACTCAGCTATATAGTGTAAGCGCCAAAATAATATTATTATTAAACCTTCTGTTATTAAAAATAAATTTTATTAAATAGATGAGAAAAAAAGTAGTCAAGAGATGCTGATTTTTTTATTTTCTTCTTACAGTTTGTCAAGAAAATGTTTTTACAAGCTCCAAAGTACCTTTTTAACTGAATCTTGTTATATCTCTATAAATACAAATTGTTTTATTTTTTTACATATCATATATTTTTTAAACAAATATTTTTAAAACACGAAAACTGTCAACAATTTCTGAAAAACAAATTCAAGTTATCAATAAAAAAGAAAATAATCCATTAATTTCAGTGTCAAAAAATGTTTTTACATATGTATGTATTATATTTTAATTAAAACAAAAATCAGTATTGTATTAATATACATATTTAATAAAATTAATTTTAATACTTTGTGTATTGACCTCCAGAGTCGATAACTGCCTGTAGTCTGGTTTTTATTGATTTAATTAGTTTTGCTAGGTCATATTCGCCTGGAAACTGTAACAAACTAGCTTAATTATGTGGGAAAAGAGTGACCCCCCGACATTTCAAAATAAAATATCAATTTCCTTACAAAATTTTCGACAGTGGTTCTGTTATATGACTGCTTAGGCATAACATACATTATGTGATGAGTAAAAATTTTAAACGCTTGTAGAATTGTAAAAACATTTTTTTTTAAAACTGTATGTATGTATAAATACTATTTTTACAAATGATAGCACATTGAACATTTTATTAGTGACAGTTTCCTTCATACAACGGAAAAACGCGATAAATTTTTATATAGAAGGAATTGCAGAAGAGCGTCAGTAAAAAAATTGTCAAAAATCAATGGTAATTCGCAGCTACTAGAAATTTGCACTTTATAACACTGAAATTGAGACTGCATACTATAAAAAGTTCATTTTTTTGAATGTTCGAAATTTTTATGAACTTTTGATATTTTCTCAGATTTCATACGCAATAGCACGACATTTCTGCGCTTTTTGATTTATGAACTTGGTATATAATATTCAAATGTTTCGTTTTTCTGAATTGGTTGCTAAAGACTACGTCTAACATAAGCATCAGCATATGAGTTTAAAGAATTTTGCGTGTGGATCCTTTTTTTTAGTTTTTACGGTTAGTTTAAGTGTTTCCACTATTGTCGGTTTTAAGACAGATATGTCCAAAGCAGAAACTTGGCATTAATATACACATTTTTCATTTCATTCCTTTCATTTCATTTTAGCTCTTAATATTTATGTAGAAACTTAAATGATTTTACTAAATACATTATCAATAGAGTTTAATGCGATTGTTATCACAAAAGTGATACCTTGAATTTTTGTTCAGTGGAAATTTTTCCGTTGTGTAATTTTGTAGTAAAAAAAAGCATATACATAATCTAATTGTAAATAATCAGCCGTTGAAAATAATATCGACAAAAGTACAATTGCTTGCAAATTATAGAAATTTTTTAAAATAATAAAGGCTTAATATACAAGTTTTTTTTTATTGAATTTTTTTAAAAGCAAAACCCAATATTAAATATTTATTTAAGTATAAAAATAGGGAAGGAACTACATCTTTTTTAAGCATAAAAAACGAGCGCAATTTATTAAATTTTGGTTTAAATGGATCTTAAATTTTCATTTTCTCTTACTTTTCATATAACATAAAAAAAAAATTATGATAGTTTTTCAATTTAATTGTTTGAAATTTTTTATTTTATTAAGAAGCTGTAGAAGCTAAGGAAGCTCGCGGAGCTACAGGGAGAAAAAAAGATAACTGAGTTTCACTTGCGTATTTAAATATTGGCATTTCAAAAACATTTATCAGCATATAATATGATTTAATTATAAACAAGTAAACGACGCCATATTTTTTCCCGCTCACTTGACATTTCTCTTCAGTAAGGTTTGCCATTTCATCATGGAAAGATATACGATCCAACAACGAGTCAAAATTATTAAAATTTACTACCGAAATTCGGAGTCAGTGGCCTCAACTTTAAGAGCACGACGTGCAATTTATTATGAGGCTCATTTCTGACTGAATGGCTTCGTCAATAAGCAAAATATGCATTATTGGTCACACAGCAACCCACACGTACTCAATGAGTTACCATTGCATCCCGAAAAAATTAAGGTTTGGTGCGGTTTATGGGCCGGCGGCATCATTGGGCCGTACTTCTGCCGTGATGATCAAGACCGGCACGTTACTGTGAATGGGAATCGCTACCGCTCAATGATAACCGAATATTTTTTGCCCGAATTGGATGATTTGGACTTGGACAATTAGTGTGTTCAACAGGACGGCGCCACAAGCCACACAGCGAATGCCACAATTGATTTATTGAAAACCAAGTTTGGTGAACGTGTTATCTCACGAAATGGCCCAGTCAATTGGCCGCCTCGGTCGTGCGACTTAACGCCGTTAGACTATTTCCTGTGGGGCTACGTCAAGTCTATGGTCTATGCCAACAACCCAGCGACGATTGATCAACTTCGTACATGAAATTACAGCAGCATCGGCCGATTTATGCTTGAAAACTGTCGAAAGTTGGGTTCAGCGTCTGGACTGAACTATCGGTTGTATGGCAGCAATATGTTATATTCATCCGATCTTATTGTTTTTCATTCATTATTCTTTATGCAAAATTTTAGGACTTTTGGTGCTTAAATTGAGGTGTTTCGTGTTTAATGAAATATCTGAATATACGTTATAGTTGTCCGATCCCGCCGGTTTCGAAAAAAGTCTAAGCTTAAAAACTGACGGACAGATACACAGACAGACGGACCTGGCTAAATCGACTCTGCTGGTCACCCTGATCATATCGGTATAACTTTTGATGGGTCTAACTTTTTTCATTCTGGAACTTAAGTACAAACATCGGACCAAAGTTAATATACCATTTTCATGAAAGGTATAAAAAAGGTTATTTAACAAAGCATCTAACTCGTTCTTGCATGACAAATCGGCTTTTTAACTCATGAAGAATGTTACATATTCGACAGTTTTCACTTATAATAGTAGTATATTTTAAATTTCTCATACTTAAAAAGCAATGGCATTATTGACTCGTGTGTGTAATTTATAATTTTTTAATTCAATGACATTTAATTTCGTGATTGCGTGAATTTGGTTAAGTTAAAAAAAAATCATTGTTTTTTCATAATAATATAACAATTTTTCATTTCAAACATATAAAATATCTTATTTCCAGGGTAATTAACAACAACAAATAGAGAACGAACCCTTCGGTGAGATATTATAACAACATTTTTTTTTATTTATTTGATTGCATCAATGATAAAACCATTTATTTGCAGAATATATTATCCCACTCAGCGCAGCGGAATATAATTAGTTATTTATATTAATTTTAATTTTTATTCCCATCGCCGATCGCCTGGTGCTTTGTAAACATAAACATTACCATCACGAAGGCACCCACAGACGTAAGTAAAATTTAATAAAGCAACTGCAACGAGTTGATGTGGTCGAGTTGATAGCGGTGCGTGCTAAAATTCTATATGCCGTTAAGTTCCAGGTTCGTATCTCAGTCTCGGCAAGCAAAATCTTAACCAAAGAAAAAGTTTTTTTTTTGTAATAGCGGCCACACCTCTTCAGGCAAAGGCAAACCTGCGAGGGTATTTCTGTCGTGAACAAGCTTCTCAATAAATACATCTGCCGTTTGGAGTCGACACAAAACTGTAGGTCACTCCATTTGTGGTATAATATTTATTTTTTATACATTTTATTTGTGTAAAATAGCAGAATAAAATCACGCGCTTATAAGCTGGTTAATACATAAATTAAATATTTACTTAAAAAAATAGTATTTTAATACGTATTTTACTTAGTACTTTCGACTACCATTTCGCAAAAAGCGATCACAATATTTACCCTTTCTGCGTACTTCCAAAATACAACTATATATATACGTAGATTAAGGATAACCTTTTATAATTGAATCATGCAACATGCACACTTAAAATATACTTCAAAATGGTTATGAGCATACAAATAAAACGAAGTCAGTTTTTTGTCCAAATTTTAATGGCGGAAACTATTTCGAAATCATACACATTCTGGAAAAAAAATGAAATGCTGTACTGAAAAACGTTTTTCTGATATCAAAATCTGCTCTCATTTTCGAAATTCTAGAAACGTATGGAAATACGAGGCCTAGGCTGCATTGCAAGCTTTAATATACATACGAGTATTTCAAACACCCATAAGTATGTATGCAATTGCATACAATTTTTCAAATTCATGCATAATTTTAGATTTATTCTACTAGATTCTTTACAAATAAAATTTATGAACGCTGTGCTCGAAAAATCGCAAAATATCATTCACACTCTGATTGTTGTTTAACCCTCTGCCCACAAGCAACGCAATTATTCTTACAAATTTATCTACATTTATAAATAAAATACATACATACATATGTACATACATGCCAACATACGCCCATACATACATATGTATATATGTATCATATGTATATGACACAGCGTTGTGCATTCCCAAGTATGATGATTCTTCAATTGTGCAACTGTCATCGGTGTGATTTATGTTTTCCATCAGCACATCATTTCGGTTGGCACACAATTCTCTGGCCACACAATTACAGTGTGCCTGTCATTCTACTGTCATTTGCGGCGGCTTACAATCGTTGTTTTGTTGTTATTATTGGACTATTAATGCAACAGTCAACAAGCAACAGGAACATTTCGCTCATGTACGTAAGTATGTACGTACCCTTACCAATACAATTCTATGCACGACATCCACCACAAAAAAAAAGAAACCAAAACCTAAATGAATGCAATAGCAAAAGCAATGCAGGCTGTATTCGGCCGAAGACATGATTTGCTTTCTAATAAATTTGCATATTCATTCCCTTGAGGTACTTGCGATTAGAAAATGATAAATGTTAGAATGAATGAATGAATGAATGTGTGAATGAATAAATGAAGTCAAGGGGAAATTGCATTTTTATTCAACATTCAGTAAACAGCAGCACCAACAGCTGAAAACAAAACAAAATGTTGTTACAAATTTTTGCAAGAACACCACAACACTTTACGAGTATTAATTTTCAATACAAAAAATCTGCTTGCACAATCACATTTTTATATTTACAAAGTAAATTGAAAATATGACAAAGAAAATGTATGCCATCGTTGAAAAAGTGTCACCCTTTGCGCTTTGTGCTCTAACTAAAGGTTTGTGATTACATCTCTATCGTAGTACTTACACACACACACACGTGCATATGTATGTATGTGTTTGAAGAGTGTTGGGTTTGGTGTCACACAATTATAGTGGCCTACTTTGAGGCGCTCATAAGGCATCGTATTCACAAGTTTCGTATGTGCAAAATATGATACATAAGTGAGTTTGTGAGGAAGCCATATAATTACTTTGGTGTGATTGAGCATTTTTAATTAAGTCCCATATCCACTTGAGCGTTATAGCTGTCCTGTCTGTTATCCAAAGTATTTTCATTATAGACAAAGAGCGCTACACATACACACATAAATATCGATCTGATATACGGGATGTTTGCTAGTTAGATGCAAAAATTTGGGAAAAGCCACCTCATTTCCAAAGCTGCTGTTTTCATGCTTCGGTTGATTGTGGAAAAAAAATTCTTTGATTGGCAATAATTATCTCATAAAATAAGACAATTAATCAAGACAATTTTCCAAAATCTTTAACTCGGTAATTTAAGTGTTTTAAACTGCTGCGCTTGACGTCGGTTCTTCAATTAAAAAACAATTTATTCTCCTACAAAACACTTTATATCCAAGGGTTCGGAGAACCTTTGAAATACTCGTAATATTGGTTTTCACAAACTCGAAGAATATCGGTTTTTCAAAATTTTTAAAAAAAGGTAAATAAAAAATACATTTGTCGGCAGCGGATAAAAACAACTTTTTATTTTAATATTCATTCGCAGACAACGAATGCAAGTTAAACGTGTCTTAAACAATTTTTAAACAAATTTAAATTTGTTTGAGTTTCAGATTTATAGCGTATTTGATTTGGGAATAATAAGGAAAAAGTTTTAAGCTATTTTATATTTTTGTATTTTATATTGATTGGAAAAGAATTTGTGGGCTCAAGGCGACTTAATATACACTGATAAGCGAGGTAATTGTGAGTTCAACTAGGACTTGCATTCTTGTAAAGTCAAAAATGTTTGTATCTTCTTTAGTATAGTGACGAGGACAAAACAACTATAAGCCTGGATGTCTGGTCTACCTTCCATGCTCACGTCAAGCCAATTCTGACATCGAACGAGCCCTGATTCTTGCGAGTGACGCAATATTTCGAAAGCTAACATAGCTGTAATCAATAGGGATAATGAAACACCGCCTTTGGAAGTATTAGTAGAAGGGAAGTTTTAGACATGACACTCGTCTCAGAAAATACAGAGGCTGTAGTCTGAAACTGGAAAGTGATCGATGAGCACGCCTTTCCCGACCCTTGGTATATCTCTTTTGACTTAGAGGAGGCTTCGCCTAAGACCGAATTCGTGAGAAACCTACCAAAGACCGCCTGGAGAGAACTAGAAAAGCGACTCTCTGGCAAACGAGTTAGATTACTGGTTAGCGCAGGAAAGCTACAATGTCTACCCTATAAACAAGCCAAGAGGCAAAAAAACCGCCATAATGGAATGTAGAGATCTACTTTACCGTTAAATCTTCAACCTTGCCAAAAGCACTCAAAGTTCTTCACTTGTTTGTTTATTTACTTTCAAATACAAATTTTGGTTTGTTTATGAAAATATATGTGTACTTATATTTACAAATATTTAAAAAAAAAAGTGCTTATAATTGGATAATGCTTGCGATGGCATGAGCAATGGTGAATGCGAAGGCAACTCCATGGTATACGGCGATTTGTGGTGCCGGCATCAATATTTGGAATTTTTCTTTCTGAAATTTGATACATTTTGTTTACAAATAATTAACGTAGGCGGTTTGATAAATCATTGTCTTTTGAATAAAACATATTTTATCTGCATAAAAGCATTATATTTCTCAACATAAACTCCTTTCAAATATATACACCATTTTTTATTCCTTCCAAATTATAGCTTTTCTCAGGGCTTTTAAAATAAGCGTTTGTTTTTGTGATATTCTTTTCATTACACCCAAACCTCTTACCACCCAGCCATATCTTCAAGTTTAGAAATAGGAAAAAGTCGCATTGGGCTAAATCTGGAGAATATGCTGGATGGGAGCAATTCATAGTCCAATATATGGATTTTTGCCATGGTTTTGAAGAGATCAACCGGTTACGAGTGTGAGCAATCGCGGCACCCATCGCGCGAATAGCTTTTTGATGTGTAAACATCTATAGCCGCGGTAGGGCAAATCTCTTACGCTAATACTACCATAAAAACTCCATATAAAAAAAAGTAAGACGTTTTTGATTGGTCAAGAACGACTCTGTGTGAAAATGCGTGTGCCGTCTGACGTATGTGTTAGTATTATATTGACCCAGAAAGCAAAATCAATTAGCTTTGTGTTGCATGCAATTAGGCGCATAATTTTTATAAACTATGCGGCTTAAAGCATAGGGTGTTCTCTAAATTTAGATTGACACAGTTTAATCGGTTTGCTGGTGCACGGGAATTAGGAAACAATTTTCAGTGGCATTCACTTATCTTGGGTGGAGATTTTAATTTTAATTTCGCGGAAACAGAAGCGGTACCACTCAATAAATTTTTGTTTGATGCATTCTTTCTATTATTCATAGTTTTATACTTAAGCACCAAAAAAATTCATTTCTCCTTGAAAAATTGCAAATTGCTCATTATTCTCTTCCCACTATTCTCCCCCTATTCTTTGTTTATTATTACTCAAGATATTTCATCCGCAACGGGATTGCGCAATCTTGTATTCTATCATTCTTGGTTTGATGGAACAAAAAACCTGTTTTATTTGTCCGAACATACACCTGTCCACTTGACAGCTTTGCCAGATAGAAATGCAGTGAAGAGAATAATGCACGAGTTAATGCCAATAAAGGCTGTTAATGCAGATAAGCTCCCATGTCTGTCTTGGGTATTATCTACGTTCTTTGGTATTGACACAAAAAGCAAAATAAATTATATTTAATCGGGAGCACCCTGTACCTTTGAGTTGCATGCAATTAGGCGCAAATTTTTACAAACTGTGTGCAAAGAACGTACATTATCTACGTTCTTTGCTGAGTGAATTAGACCACAGCGTGTTCTCTAAATTTTGATTGAAATTCCTTTATTCGCTTTGCGTTGGTACTACTTTTGAACAGCTGATCGCTTTGTGTTTCTACAACTCAGCTGATTGGTGTTCTTTAAAACAATAAATTAAACGTTTAAACTGGAGGTATATAACGGAAATGCAGGTAATATTCATGTTTCTAAATAAATTACAGGTCAAATACTAATATTAATTATTATTGTAGAGAACATCGCAATCATTAAGAAGATCCAGAAACGCTGGATATCAACGTGCCTACCGAGAACGTCAACGCCAAAAAGAAATTAATAGGCTACGTGGACATTTACAGCAGCAACAACAACAGCAACAACAACATTTACAACAGCAACAACAACCAAATTACCAAAACATTGAATTGCAATATGATCATTATCTTAACAATGTTATAATAATAATAATAATAATAATAATAATCCCAACGGTTGTATCCCTCCATACCCGCCCGACCGACGCGAGGGGCGCATCCGCATGACGCACGGATATATAAAAAAAAAAAAATTTTGTTTTTTCATATATATTGCGCCGAGTCATGAAAGGCAGAGGTTTGTTAAGTGTCGAGATCTAAAACTGTTCAGCTACAGAACAAATGCTCATCAGCTGATCGAATAGTAATATATGTATATGTATGTATGTATTAATTATTGAGAGGATTAAGTATAGTTTTCTTTATGTAAAAAAGTGAGTCTGAAATATCAAAAGAACCGGAGTGAGTGTTAAAATCCTGACACAAACTACGGAGTGGCTCATTTAACTCAAAATTACTTTTACATGGCTTCAGAAAGAGAGGCCGGAAATGTCTTGAAATTCTGGAGGGAACGTTAAGTTTTATTTCGCTAAGAAGAGATGGGCTAGAGATCGAGCCTGTCAGTAACTTGACCAAAAATACAATGCCTAGCATTTCTCTACGACTAGCAAGTGTAGGAAGATTAATGAGTTTTAAACGACTTTTATATGGCGGCAGGTTGTACTGAGAATCCCAACGAAAATTCCTTAAAGCAAAAAGCAGAAATTGTTTTTGAATGGACTCTATTCTGTCGGAATGAACTTGATAGCGCGGGTTCCAAACAACAGATCCATATTCCAGTATTGGCCTCACTAACGTTGTGAACAGAGTCATCTAATTCCTTCAACCATCGTTTTACAAACGCAAAAACACCTTCGGCTTTGTAAACTATAACATTTATGTGAAGATTAAAATTAAATTTCGGGTTTGTTGTAATCCCAAGATCAACAAAGTTAAACACGAGGTTATGTTAACATACATATGTATGTCATAAGAAGCTGGTTGAACACCCCTGCGAGAAAAGTTCATTCCTTTATATTTTTTTTGGTTTAGTGGCATGTAATTTACTTTACATCAGTTAGTCATGCTATTTAAATCCGCTTGTAGTAAGGACCTTTCATCAACCGAATGATACGATCTAAAAAGTTTTACTGCTGATGATCAGCATACAATAAAATTTTTGAATAATTTATTACAGAAGGTAAGTCATTTATAAAAAGTAAAAACAGAATCGGACCAAGGTGACTTATTTGCGGGACGCCTGAAGATACATGAATAATGTTTGAGGAACTATTTTGTGTTCTGTCAATGAGGTAAGAAAATATCCAATGAAGGAGATTCGGTTGAAAACCAAGGAGATCGAGTTTATGGATCAGTAAAGAGTGACTTACTCTGTCGAATGCTTTACTAAAATCAGTGTATATAACATCAGTGTGCATAAATTCTCTGAATCCATTTGAAACATGAGTTGTGAACTCAAGCAAGTTTGTAACGGTAGATTTACCCTTAGAGAACCCATGTTGTGTGCTAGAAATTGTAGAGCATATGGAATACGTTAAATGGTCAACAACAATAGCTTCGAATAATTTAGGAATAGCAGAAAGCTTAGCTATACCGCGGTAATTTTCCATAGAGGACCTACTCCCGGTCTTATAAAGTGGTATAATGAATGATTCTTTCCAAGCTGAAGGGAAAATCCCAAGCTTAAGAGAAAGATTAAATAAATTAGTTAAGGGCGCATAAATATGTTTAGCACAGTTTATGAGGAAACACGTCGGGATCGAATCGGGGCCAGCCTTAAATGATTCTTTTAAGTTACTCAAATAATAAAATACTTCCTCGGAAGATATCTGCGGAATAATAGCAGAGGTGAGGGAACAGAGTTTATATGGATAAGGTTTGATCAGAGGCGAGTTAATGGAGTAATTTGACCTGAAGAATTGGGCAAACATGTTGCAAATTGATTGGGAGTCACAAGAAACGGTATTCATAGCAGACGGAAAACTAGTCACTCTGCGCCTAGAGTTAACGAAGTCATAAAATGATTCAGGGTTTTTTATTACATTCCTTTTAACTTTGCACAAATAAGATCTGTAGCATTTTTTATTTAATTCAAAATAAGCGTGTCGGATAACTGAGTATTTAATATAGTTAGTGTGCAAACCAGTTTTTTTGTACAATTTAAACGATCGCGACTTCTTATTTTTAAATGTTAATGCCCATAAACAATTTAAATTAAAAATGATCGACAACGACTTTGGATACGCATGCGCTGTGTGTGATAGATTGTGGTTTAAAAACGACCTTAAAGCTACGCCTGCTGGCCGTTTTTTTCAGACTACTTACCAGTATTGAATCAAAGGTGTACGTTTCTTATTTTAGCTATCATAAGCCTATTTTAACTATTGCAACATAAATAATAAAATAAATTAAATTTTAAAAATTAAACAAGATAAATATGTATGATTGACTTAACCCTTGAATGCCCATGATACCTTTAAAGATACAACCATTACTAACGAGATTGTAAAGTATTATATAGGGGTTAATATTTCTAAATACTGCAAATTTAACAGTTTACACATCTACCTTGAGTTCAAACACTCACATCTTTTTATATACAAATATTCGTGTTTAATGTTATGTTCCCGCTCAGTTGTTTGCCTACACTCTCAGCTACCTTACACACTTTCGTTCTCCAGTCTTCCAATATCTTTCCATGTATTCTAACGACGATTTCTTTTGTAATGACCACTTTTGGGCGACCTGCCAATTGTGATGCCTCGACAACAACGGAACTCAGTAATTTAATTTTTAACTATTGAAATTGTTGGTGCAAGGTCCTTATAGTATTTATCAAGCCTTTGCTTGATTTAGGTGAAGGTTTTTTTATGCAAAAAATAAAAGTGGTGTTCAAAGCGAGTTAGACAAAATAATTTTGTATGGTAAACTCTGAGTTTATGAAAAGTGTTTGACGTTAAACTCCATTAATTGCTCATAAACTCGAGTTAACGGCGCAGTCAGAACATAGAATTAGGTGTGTATATAAATATAATCATAAATTTCCTTCCATATTCTTCTCCTCCTACTTCCGCTGCTTAATATTTTTGTGTTCATATTGCTTTCATAACTTTATTCCCGCTAATTGCGATATTACTTGTCCATCTTATTATCGCAATCCCAAATTTGCATAATAAAGTATGTTAAGTAGTACTTTATTATGAAAATTTGCGTCCTTTGCCAATGCAGACAAAGTTGTCATTGCATTATGACAAATTTACTTAAATTTTCATTATACTTGTATGCAAACAAATGCAAGACAATATTGCCCTATATGAATACATTTACATAAAAATACATAAATATGCAAAAGTTTGCAAACGTATGTAATGCAGTTGCCTCGACCTCGTCTCTTTTGCAAGGATTCACTTAATTAGCTGTGATGAACTCAAAAAAAAAAACAACAAAATCATAGTAGTTAGTAGGGAATGCATAAAATGAGCAAAGAGAAAACATGTCAGAAAATGGAAAAGTTTGAAGTTCAAAATCTACATGCAGAGAAAGTTATGCTTAATTTTACATATACGCTTGTACACTCCATGACAATAAAATCACTACGCCAAAGGCAATTTTTATTTTATTTTCTTTTCAATTATATTATTTCATTTAAATTTGAGCTTGCGTATTTATTCTATTAAGTAATCAATTATTATAAATACTTATATTGGTTGTGAAATAACTTTAATTTTATTTAAAATATTCTCAATTGAAGTTGTAAAACAAGTTTTTTTTTGCAAAACACAAAGCAAACTTACTGAGTTCTACTTCGCTGTAAACTGCATTCTTCGGATTCTATTTTTTATGGAATTTGTATTCATTGTTCAACCAATTTTAAATAACGAATGGAAATTTATTTCTATAATTAAATTATGTAGTTTTCTGGTGACGCTTAGACGTGTTCTCCGATATTTTAGTTTACTCTCAATTTAGTGTTAATATCACTTCGGTTTTCATGTGAAAACAACACAGATCTTCATTTCTCCGAATTTTGGTTTCGCCCAAGCAGCCGTTTTTGTGTCTATACTTTTGGAATTAATGTAAATTGTAAAAAGATATGAATATAGTTTTGATAGCTGAGTACAAAAATTAGGAAATCTAAATATGAAAAAAGTGTTAGGATTTCTGTGAGCACAGAGTGTAACAATGTGGGCTCATTAAAAACAAAGCATTTATGCAAATTCTCTAACTTCAAACACTCGGATTCAATATATTCTAAAGCGAAAGAGTTGACTTTTACTAAATGCTTTGTCGTAAAATGCACTTAATGTGTATATTTAAGTGACAACATGTAACTGCAAACTACATAAATATTCAGCCAAATAATTATATTTATGTATACATTAATTGCTTTTAAATTTCAGTTTTCACAGTAGTGGTATTTACAATGAAAAATAAAATAAAATTTAAAAATAATTGCTTACAATCAGCATGAGAGCAAATACGAGTACACTTAACTTATAAATAAAAGCCGCGTTAAACGAGAAAAGTACTCCACTTTTGTATTCTTCAAAATATTATGTCTCATGATGAAATATCTATAGCTGCGTAATGCACTATCATGATATGTCACTGATATAATGCCTCCTAAAAATAGCCTAAAATATATATTACAGAAATTGAAATTAAAACCCGAACCTCCGCGGTTAACAAAAAAATAGTACATACATACATACATATATGTAAGTTGACTTTCGACAAATTCATTATATATTTCGCTACCGGATAAAATGCTGCTAAACCAGTTGCATAAAATATCACACCTTTGGCTAGTCATTATTCCGTTTTGGGATATTTTCTACCTTAATTATAAATGCTGTTGCGGTTAAAATTTTTTTTATTCGGTAACTAAGGATATAAAAAAAATTTTTATGTAATTTTTTTTTTTCTTTCAATACGTTTTGTAACACATTAAATTGTTTCGCAAATTTTTAGTAATTGAAATTTAACATTGGATTTTGAGATTTTTTTTTTAGAGAAAGCCAGACACTTTCCTCCATAAAATGGTATTGACATAACCAAGTCGCCCAACAAATTTGGTCGCACGGAGATAGGCCGTGAAATGATATGCAACGCAACAATTTGAAGATTTTTGTGAATTCTGTAGAAAGTTTTTAGATTTTTGTTTACGTATATTTCGTAAAAGAATGAACTACGCATGTGTGTACATAAATTTAAGAAAAAATTTACGAAAACCATTTAAGGAGGTATTCTTCTTCTTCTTTAGAGACCGAAAAATGACATTTTTATATTTTTTGTTAAAACAACACTATTGAATATTTTTGAACGCAACTTTTTGCAAGTTAAACTGAGGGATATAGTCAATAAATTGACGGGTTTACTTTTGCAGAAATAAATTGCTTCGATTTATCTCGTTTAAATTATCTGAAACAGAAAATTCAACTTTCTTTGTATTCAGTAGACTTGTAATTATATCTGGAACCAGAATATAGTCGATACAGTTAAAATTGACAATTTTACACTACGTTAAATGACGAGTTACGATTTTTACCATTTTTTCGAGTGTATGTGTATTGTTTACGAAAAAGTAAAAAATAAACAAATACGTTTTGCATAATTCTGATTCCGGCTAGAAATATGTGATTGCTGAGTATACTGTAAAAATTTTAACGCAATCGAACTTATATTTTACTAGTTATCGTAGCGAACGTTTTGAAAATAATAATACGCGTCGAAATATTCATATTATCTCCTATTTTTGCAGACATATTTTGTACGACAAAAAAAAAAACGAAATAAAAATATATCGAATTTTTGAACCGTCTAGCATGAAAATTATTATGAATATTGTAAAATATCAATTGTCAAATCGAAAAAAATATGTGACTCGTGTAACTAACTCGTTGCCTTTGGGAAAGGAACAAACGATTTGCCTTAATTATTATTAATTGAAAAAAGTTTACCTTTGAAATTAAAACGAATTTTCAAGGATTTCAAAGCGCCGCACAATGGTTATCCAGTAGCTGGTGATACGTTTTTTTATACGTACAATTAATTGCTATAATGAAAATGTGAAGGAAAAATCGACAGCAAAGTGCAAAAGTACCTACACAAAAGATTTCAGACATAGTAGCCCCTTTATTTTATCCCCAGCATGCATATTGCATTCTCGTGCCACATTTAATTTTTTTTTGGTTTTATTTAAAAAAAAAAAAGCTATGAATCAATTTAATTGCCAACTCAACTTTAGTGTTCAATAGCACTAAATTAGTAGTAATTTCAATGGTTAAATCTCGTCATATCAACCGTCAACCAAAAATGATTTATTTTTTAAATGCATTTACCTTAGCTTATCTCTTATATGAATTATTTTCAACGCGTTTGCAGGTTTTACAATAGGTTATGTGAAAAGAAAAGTTCTGCCCCTTACAATTAAATGATTTTTAATGAAGCTCTGCAGCAGCTGTTCAGGCATGAAAAACAAAACAAAACAAAAAAACGGAAGTGAACAAGAAGACCGAAAAAAACCTCTCAATTAAAGCGAACCTTCTGAAAATATCTTTGACACTGCCTATTTCAAACTGAAAAATACTCACAAAAATCGATTTTATATCAACCGGTTAACAAATGCGATGATGCGATTAGAAACGCCAACGGTGACAGCTCACAGACGCCGGCAAAGCTAAAGCAAAAATGCAAATAGCATGGGAATAGCTTGTGAACTTTCAACTCTAATTTAATTTATACTTAGGTATATAATAAGTATGTGTATATATGTATGTATGCGTGTATGTAAATATACTTAGTACGCATAGACCCCAAACCAGCAACAAAAGAGTTCATAACTGAAAAACTAACGAGTTGGTAATAGGTTGCGGGGCAAGAAACGAAATAAATTTCCTTTTAAAATATTCGTTCTTTCACAAATCGAATGTCTTTTTTTTTCAGAAACATTCCTAGTGGAAGGTTACACGAAAGTAGATTATGAGCGAGAGCTCAAAAGACTCTTGAAGATGGGTAAGAATCGTTTCAACAAAGCCAGCTTTTTGAAGTGGCAAACAAATGAAAACTTAAAAACTTTAAGTGAACGTGAAAATCATTAGAAAATGTATATAATTTTATGTTATGAATTATGAATTTATTTATTATCCATTCTATGTTTATTTTTATTAAAATTTTAAAACCATAAATTATTTGGAGATTGCATTCCTTCTAGTCGGTAAGTCGTAAAGCTGTATGTTTCATATATTCAAGTATGTGAGTCGGTAGTGCATATAAATGGTTGATTAATATCCCTTGGTAATCAAATTGTTGTGATATGAATTGCCTCGAACATTGCTATGTTAAAATTCACTGATAAATTCAGCGCAAAATCCTTACTTTTTCTTTTAACCAATCATTTACTAACTAAACCTTTTGCTACTGGGTACTGGCTTCTATATCTACGAGTATATGTTTGAGCTTATATTTTCATGAGCGGCTGTATAGTCGACAGCTGACAGCAGCTAAGTGCCGGCTTGTCTACTTTATGATTCCAGGACGACGCTGCTCCGTGCCGCTTTTTACCCAAGTGTACTTTGTTGTTGTATGAAATTTATTAGCGTGCTGGCATTTTAATTTCATAGGCAAATGAAATGCACATACATGTATATATTTAATGTATATGAATTGTATATGCATTTGTATATGTGTGAGTATATACATACAAGTACATAATACCCCTTTAGTTAAAACCAGCTTAAAATTTTGTATTGCGTATACGCACTCCTACAAAGCAAATTAAAGCTGAAATTTAGTAGTGCTGAAGTTGAGTTGAATTATTATAAACAACAACTATACGGCCAAATCGAAACAGCTGCAGAACAGTTGTGAAGGGAAAAGAAGGAAAATAACAACATCTCTTACAGCGTAAGAGTGTGTTCGACTCACGCGCAAGCCAAAACGAAGTTCGTTGAGGAGATGTGGTGATCTCCGAAATAGTTCTAAAACTTCTACCGCTTTGAGTATTGTTGTTTTTGCTTATAATGTTTCTCAAAAACCCAACGCCCTTAAAGCTCATAAAAAAATAAAAATGAAATAGTTGTATTGCCCAACAATAGCAAATAAAATTGATCTGTTTAATTTTTCCTGCTCCTTAATGTAGTTTAATAATTTTTCCCAATTTATTTTAAATATTTTCTAATTTTTGTAGTATTTCAAATGTACGAGGTGTGTTCTAAATTAAAGTGACTTTATATTTTTTTGAAAAATGTTTACTCCGATAAAATGCACTGTTTTCAAATCCTCAAAGCACTTCTCATAAGCTATTTTTAGTAAAGCCTTGTACTCATCGCAGTTTTTCTTTTTATAGGTCTTTTAAGTTTTGAGAAGAGGAAAATGTCGCAGTGGTCAAATCCGGTGGATATGCTGCACGAGGCATGGTTGTCGTGTTGTTTGTGGCCAAAAATATCTCACAAGCAACGATGTATGAGCAAGTGTATTATCAAGATGCAGGGTGCTTCAATTGGGACGATTGAGCTTTGTTTCGACACCAAACTTCGCTTACACACGCCTTATACCCAAAAACATCAGATAAAATAGCATGACACGTGCCGACAGATATGTTAACATCCTCAGCAACTTCTCTCACAGCTTCGACGATATATTCTGTTGTTACTGCGCTGAGGCATCCAGATCGAGGTTCGTCGTCGGCGTCTTTTCGGCCATTTTGGAAGAGTTTGTACCACTTGTAAACATTGTTTTACTCAGAGCAGACTTACCGTACGCTACAATTAGCATTTAATAATATAAAATTGCCGAACACTAGAAAACACATCTAACCTAAGTATGCTACGTACTTGAAACTGTGAACATATGTTTGGGATATTTGTATCAACACAACAATAGTAAAAAATCGATAATGGAATGTACGTCGCAAACGAAACTTGAAAAGTCTCCTTACTTTTTGAACACACCTCGTATATACACATATTTCAATATTCTCTTTTGTATTTGTGTTTATTAGTTTTCAGATTCTGATGAAACAACCATTCATTGTGTGTATATTTATTTAGTTATACTCGTAAATGGAAGTCTGTGTACCGGCACAAATTCATCAAATTTATCTATGTATATTTACCACAAAATTTAATTTTGCAGCTAGAAATCTTTATAGTAAGTATGCAGTTCAGTGTATGAAATGTGGGCATTAACAGAGAGAACTTTACAAAGAGATATTCAATTTGAAAACAAAAAAAGGTTTTCAGAAATTTCTAATAAATTATATATGTATGTGACAGCAATAAAAATATGTTTTATTTATTCTTTCCGCAATTATACGAGTATAATCAGTTTATTTTGTTATGAAACATCACAAATTTAACTTGCCGATATTAAAAAAAAAATTCCGAAGCGATTTCAACCAGTATATTATTATTTTATGGTCAATCGAATATTTCTCTTAATAGAATCGAGAGTACCGTTTTCCAGGACGTTTTACATTTTTCAAAAATGTTGCTAATAAATCAATCATTTGATTTATAACAAATTGTTATTTGATGGAAGTAACTACGAGTACAATAGGTTTCATTTAGCATATATGGTGTTCGCTGTTTAAACACTCATCTACTCGTACATATGCGCTTATTAAGGTTTTCTTGAGGTCGCAAACGAAACGGGCTTTTGGTTCTTCAAAAAAGAAACACGAAATTAGGGAAAACCCCAGGGGAAAAACCCCATCAAGCAATTTTTTTTTTATTTTATTATTTTATCTCCTATCATCAAACGTGAGTTGGACTCCGTCGTTATGATTCTTGTCAATTTTTCCTGCAAAATAATCAATTATAATCGAAAAAATTTATAGTTTTTGAACGAAGCAATTACTGAAAAGCTTTTACTCAGAAATAAAAGTGATGTTTTCACTTAATTTTGTAGTAAAGCATAACTCTTAATCACTAAAAATATTCTTCTCATTAAAATTGTTCACATCTTTTCGCTAATAAATTAACTACTAGCAATGCTTAATTTTAAACTATTTAAATTTATACAAAACAAACAGCCTTTTTCGTTTTAGAAAAAATGCTTGAAATTGGTTATAATAAAACTGAATGGGTTTCCAAATATCATACATACATAGAAAAGTTCTAATTTTTATAATAATTTAAATATTATGAATTTAATAAAAAGAAGTCTGATGAGGAAATGTGGTGATATCCGAAATAGTACTATAACTTCTACAATTTAAAAACTGTTCTTGTTTTTTCCAAATAAAAATCTTCGATAAACTGGTCTCGCGCTCAATAAAATTGTGAATTATTATAATTAAAAAAATAATAAAGATAAAAGTAAAATAAATGGCTCGTAAGTGGGCTTAAACAGAAATGAGATATTTCTTTTTAACATGTTACTTTAATTTCCTTAAAAAGCTATATCCAATTTAAAATTTTTGACTGCAATCTAATACGAGTTTGCCCTTAGATAAAAACCTTAATCAGCAAATTTTAGTATATTACAACGTAATTGAAAAAAAATATTTGATTCAAATACTTTTAGTGGGAAGTGAAATAATATAGTAAAAATAAAAAGTAAAAATTGCGGTTATTTGTTGTTCGGATTTGGCGTCTTAAAAATAATCACAAAAATAATTTTTAGTGATAAGAACCGTTAAGAAAAAAATACTCAACACTGCATTGTTATTTATATTGAATATTTATTATTTAAGGAAGTTAAAATAAAACTTTTAACCAATTCCGCTCATTTCGTAGATATTAAAGCTTTCGTTCTAAGCATTTTCTTGTATCTAGCATACAAAGGTTTCAACGTAAGTCTGCTTTACAATTTTTCTTGGAATTACAAAAGCAAACGTATAACAAATAACCGCGCACTTAAACAAATTAAATGCAAATAGTTTGAGGTAAAGTGGTTTCCATAGCAAGCTTTCGTTGAAATGCTGGAATGTAATGAAGTACGGTGGATGAAGCTCTTTGCTTCCATAATGCTGAATTAATTTTTTTTTATTACATAGTTAGATATGAAATACAACCATCTTTCGAGCAGTAATACATCGCAGATAGCAGAAAGCCGATAATGGTTGAGAGAGTGTGATATTACTTACTAGTCAAAATAAACGTTAGCAGAGTACGTTTCTTTTGATTAGTAAGTAATATCACTGCGAGTCGTATACATTTTTGATTTGCCTTGCTGGAAACAAATAAAATACTTTACTTAAGATTTGTTGTAAGATTTGTCTGAAAATAAAAAAACAACAATTTATTCAAATCACACCGGATCTCGTGCAAATAAGTCTTGGAAAGGAAGAGACCAAGTGCCTGAACATCATTTTGGACAGGAAGCTCAGTTGGAAGTCGAACATCAGAGAGAGAGTGCATTAAGCAACAGTAGCGCTATACATTTGTAGCAGAACAATAAGAAAAAGGTGGGAAATTCAACCCAGAATTACTAATGATGGCTAAACACAACGTGGTCGAACCGATCCTATGTTCCGACATAGGCGTATGGTGGTTTTCTCTGCAGAAAAGTGTATATTTCAAAAAGATGCATGTGTAACGACAATACGTTTGAACACCCTAACAAAATCAAGTATTACTTACGGTCACCATAAGCTACTAAAGGAATTCTTGGGACTTCCTGGTATGGTGGATTATGCGCTTCCACCTACTACCCTCAGCACGGCGTTTACGACCTGCCAACATTTAAAGGAAGACTGAAAACGGGACTTCGTCGGACAAGGCGAAGGTGGAAAGAGTGGGTGTCGGGTAGCCTGTCCCTTATTTTCCAAACATATCGCATACCCTCTCCATTTATTCTAAATAGTCTCATATACTCGAATCCAAAATTTTAACCCATTCGCACAATGTTAACCCTTGCCGCTGGAGGGTCAAAGTTACCTTTTCGGTCATATATGGGAAAATTTGTTATTTTAGCTAATATCATCAAGCATCTTCTTATTTAAATTTATAAAATGTATTTATTTCACGAAAATAGTATTTGGAGTCGATTTTCCTTTAATAAGTTCTTCAATTCATATTAATTAAAAGATTTAGGGAAATAAAAATATAATAAAAATCTTTTATTTAAGAGGGAAATTTTCTTTTTAAAGTTTCCTTTTTGCAGACAGGATACATTTTTCTGTGGTTCTGGACGCACCTTAGTAAAAATTGTTTTTGCTCTTCCTTGGCAGTTATAAGGCCATGAAAGTCTTGAGTGAGCTTGACAGCTCTTTCAGCCACATCATTGACCGGCTTTAGATGTGAAACAACTTTTTTTGCTTTTAAATATTCCTCGTCGTCATTCCATGAAGTGGGGGATTTTGCAAAAAATTCTGTCCGATTTTAAGCACTGTAAAGGTATCTCTACTATTTTTGGTAATGAAGTCGTGTATTCCTTTATCTGGAAAAATATGCATAATATCTATTAAAATCAATATATTTGAAACAATGCTAATTAACACTTACCTAGACACGAATTGCTTTCTTCTTCATTTCTAATAATATATCTCTTTGTGGAACAAGGTGAATCTTCTTTTTCCAAGTTGGTTACCATCTTTATTTTTGTATCAATGTCAACTTCATCATCAAACAAGGAAAAAACGGCAATTTCTGGTTTCAAGTACCAAAGGTGTTTCTCAAACTTTTCTAAGGTCGCTTTGGCTATTGCCTTATCAATGGATTCGTACTCTTTTAAAGCCTTCATGAAGCTCAAATCCTGAAAAGGAGCCTTTATTGCAGAGCTGCATAAGATCCAAGGTTTAACATATGTTGTTGTAATGAACAAGCTTAAGCTAAACAATGCTCGTTTTTCTTTTTTTGTAACTTCAATTTGTGATTCCAGTAAGCACATTTTTATTGAATAAATCGCTCTTGCCATCCAACGAGCTTGGTGCATAGCACCGGGCGGCTTGATTTTCAATTTGTTGTCAGTATTTCCTCCTAAAAATATTACAGCTAGTTCTATTAGTTCGCGGTAATCATTTCTTGCATGTGTTTTTTTCAATTGAGCGAAGTAAAAATAAAGTAGGCTATTGATTTGCGGTTGTGAGAAATGTTTTTGAATTTTGGTTTGAAAGTTTTGTATTTTAGTGGCATCAATTCGGGTCCAATTATCTTTGCATTTTTTGAAAAATGTAATGTCTGGGCTAACTGCCGGTTGATTTATTTTAATTTCAAAGGCGCTTTTTAGAACAAGCTCATAAACATGATGTCGGCAGGCGAAGAATAACAATTTTCGCTCTAATTTTTGCTCAAGGCGAACACAGGCACCTTTAATAACTCCCATATTAGATGCAGTTGTATCGCAGCAGAGAATTTGTACCTTATCTTCTAAATTCCAATCGATGATTGCGGAAAAAACGGCGTTTGCTGCCTCTTTACCTGTAGAATCTTCAAGCTTTGGTACTGCGATAAGTTGTTCGTTTTCCCCATAAGTAACAACAATAGGCAGACGCTCTTCTTTGCCGCTGCATATATTTATGGAAGGCAACAATTTTCCATCCCAGTGTACTGTAACAACGTCAGGAGCTTTATTTTGGAAATCTCTCAATATAGCTGCCGCACGTTCTTCTCTTTTCTTAGCTCTGATTCTATGGATGGTTGATTTATTTATGGGGAATTCATCGATATTGTGACCAAGTGCTTCCACTGTGGATTGAATTATGTACACAGAATCTCGAATGCTCAATTGACACCTATCTAATGCCACCACAAGCTTTGGGGTAATGAAGTCCATCGTTCCACGTTTGATCTTATTATCAGAAGCACCTGAAACATTGAAAACATCAGGCGAAAGATTGCCATTAGAATTTTCACTTTGGCTTTCAAATGAGTCGTCGGTTGAAACGGTATTGCAATCTAAAGGACTGGACTCCAAAACTGATTTCAATCGCCTTTGCTCTTCAGCTAAAATTCTTATCCGTGTTCGTTCCTCTCTTTGAGTTAGTTTATTGTCCACACCAGCTAGATGGCGTGGACGACCATTTTCGCGCTGCCGTAACAAAAAGATCCTATCCTCTTCAATTTTAATCATTGACAGGGCGTCCGCATGCGCAACATCAAACAAATTTTCCAAATTGTTTTTTAATTTATCTTCACGTTGTTTAAATGCTTCTGTGGTCTTCTTTGAACATTTTTGGAGTTCTCTCCAAATATTATAATAATCCATCATTTTTTTAACACAATTTGTTAACGCTCTTGTTGGTATTCTTGCTTTTTCCCAATAAATCAAGCACTCGCGTATAACCAAACTTGCACTCTCAGCTACTGTTTTTTTTACCTCACGAGTGTTGAAAAAGAGTACAGCGAGCATTTGTTTGTTTGATGGTAGTTTTGTTCCCATTAATTGATGGCAAACCTTACCCACCAAGTAAATTTCCTTATCACCACTACGTTATTTTGCGGACATATTAAAAATACACGTGTATTACTTGCAAATCTTCTTACTTAAGTGATATTATTCTATTCTATTCTTACAATAAATTTTTTGCGCAACTGATAAGAATAACGGCGATTTTTCACATACGTCTAGGTTTGCTGTCGAGCCGAAAGTTTTGTCTTGCAGAGTATCGGTTTTTGGAAAAAAAAACACATAAGGGACAGCCTAGTGTCGGGGTATACTGCCGGCATTTGCGGATCTCCTTTAGCTTCCGTCTTTCGCACCACTGATCCTATATCCGAGATTTCTATCTCAATTTTCAGTCTCTCACAAAACAAGCGCCTCGTCCATTATTAAACTTGAACAAATATTAAATGACGAAGATAGGAACTGTTATGACAGGAATCTGTTACCGCCCCTTCTGATCCCACGCTGGGATAACAGTTTTTCAACGACCTGACAGAGTTTGAAGAGATAGAAATCATAGATTACGTAAGTACGGAGGGTTTCTGCGTGTGTTGCAAATCCCATAATGTGGCATCACAATGGGTCATATTAAAATAAAACAACAAGTAGACCCTATTTGAGTTATATGCCAGAGTATATAGTATGACAAAATTAAAATAATAGCTATACTTTTTTGGAGGTTCACACGTGTTATCGCTTTAAACAAGCTGAAACAAAAAAAAAATTTTGGTTAGAATATACTTTTAATACCATTTGCATTTCGGATAACATTTTTAACGATTTTTTTTTGTACTGGTATTTCTATAAGAGTGATTTAAAAGGCAAAATATTTGAAATGGGAAGTGATGTATCATGATGATTCATCTTCACACCTTTCAGATTTTTGGGACAAGAAAGGTAGTTATTTATCAAACATTCATGGACTTCCTAACTTTGTATGCTTTCTCGTTACTGATGGCCTCTTTCAGCTCTTTGTAAGGGAATGAAGCGATGCGCTATGAATGGTACTATCCGAATCCGAAAAAGGCAGTGATCAATAGCGATTATGTATCCTTGTATTTGTACAATATATTGCACCAAAAAAAATTGCGTTACTTTCTTTGCGTCCATAGCAAAAGTTACTGTAATTTTCCAATAGTAGTTTAATACTCTTTCTTTTTTAAATACTAAATTTTAGCTCAAGAAGGAATCATTCGTCATTTTTAATTAATTTCCAAAAAATAGTATACAGCATATTTTTGCGCTAGCCAGTCTTAATAAAACACTCCAAAGTGTAAGTAAAGTTTTCTCCGACGCATACAATTTTAAAATAAAATAGAAAGTGTGAATAAAAATATTATTTGATCAATTTGAAAATTAATTACATAATATGGTACATTCGGAAGCAAAGGTCATGTATAATATATAGTATAAAAATAATTAGGTCAATATATTGTACAAATTTCTTGAAAAACACTAACGTGTACTTACGCGCTAAAAGTTATTTCTTTTCATTTGTTTCAATACGTATTGAAAATGAGTTCTCCGTATAAAGGTTTATCAGAGGAACGAGAATTGGGAGTTTATGAGGAAGCACTAATTGATCTTGCGTAAAATTGTGTAAAGAGAAAGTATTATTTTCCAATACTGTTCCGGAAGATGTGATTATCTTCTTTTTCTTTTAGGGCGCTACAATCGTTTGTCGGTTTGGGCCGAGACTAAAAAGCTTCGCCAGTTCCCTTTCTCCTTCGCGAGGTTACGCCAATTACTCATACCTAGTGTAGACAGGTCCTTCGGCACTTGGTCCGAACGACATGGAATTGAATTTTTATGCGCTTGACTATGTCCATATAATTATACAGCTCATACAGTTCGTCATTCCATCTTCTTAAGTACCCGTCGCTTACGCGAACAGTGCTGTACATCTTGCGAAGAACATTTCTCTCGAAAGCCCCCAAAGCCTTTTCATCTCTGTTTAGCATCGTTCATGTCTCTGCGCCATATAAAAGGACGGGCATGATGAGAGATTTGTAGAGCAAGATTTTCGTTCGTCGAGAAAGGGCTCTGCTTTTCAACTGCCTATCGAGCCCAAAGTAGCACCTGTTGTCAAGTGTTGTTCTTCGCTTGATTTCAAGGCTGACATTGTTGCTGGTGTTTATGCAGGATCCAAGGTATACAAAATCCTTGACTACTTCAAAATTGTAGCTGCCAACAGTGACGTGGGTCCCAATACGCGAGGTTTTTTTGTTTGTGGCCACAATGTACTTTGTGATGAGATGAGATTCTCATCGATTCCATAATTAATCGTATTATTTTCGAAGAAAATAAAGAATTTCCGGATGCAATCATGGAAATTACGGGTAACAAATGAAAATGAAAGTTTAAGGTATTTAGACAACGAAAAAGAAAACGCAGTAGAAGATCTTCTAACTGAGAATTCAAACCGTTCAGGATTCAATATTACTCAAAAATCAGATATACGATTGGGCCGACGGGAATACGACTGACACAGTTTTTAAAAGGCGACGTTTTAAACAAACTTATATGCTACACAAAAAAGTATTACAAGCTTTGCTTAGGCAACACAAGAAAAAAATTTAAATATTGGGCTTCAAATTGCTATACGCCGGATTTCATTGTTTTGGGACCCAACATTGAGGATTTCCGTTTTTTAAAATACTATGACATTGCAAAGATGTCAGCAACTGTGCTCTGTCTTACATTTCGTCGACAATTTATCTATACCAAATAATTGTAGCGATAAATTTATAAAAGTACGTCCATTAAAATCGGCACTTAATAATAATAATCCCAACGGTGTTATCCTTACATACCCGCCCGACCGACGCGAGGGGCGCATCCGGATATATAAAAGAAATTTTGTTTTCAAATATGCTGCGCCGAGTCATGAAAGTGTCGATATCTAAAACTGTTCAGCTACAGAACAAATGCTCATCAGCTGATCGAATAGTTATATATATGTACGTAGGTATGTATGTATCAGTTATTGACAGCATTGAGTATAGTTTTCGTGAACACCAACGAAAATTTCTTAAAGCAAAAAGCAGAACTTGTTTTTGAATTGACTCTATTCGGTTGCAATGAACTTGAAAGCGCGGGTTTCAAGCAACAGATCCATATTCAAGTATTGGCCTCACTTACGTTGTGAAAAGAGCCTTCGTAATATATGGGTCATTGCATTCTTTTGACCATCGTTTTACAAATGCAAAAACACATTTGGCTTTGTTAACTGTAACATTTAGGTGAAGAATACAATTAAATTTCGGGTCTTTTGTAATTCCAAGATGAACAAAGCTAAATACTTGTACGAGGTTATGTTTACATATTTCATAAGAAGCTGGTTGAACTGCTCTGCGAGAAAAGAATACTTCTTTACATTTTTTAAAGTTTAGTGGCATTCTATTCACTTCACACAAGTTAGCCATGCTATTTAAATCCTCAACAGAATGATATGATCTAAAAAGTTTTACATCATCAGCATACAATAAAATTTTTGAATAATTTATTACAGAAGGTAAGTAATTTATAAAAAGTAAAAACAGAATCGGACCAAAAACGAGTGCATTTATGAACAAATTATACTCTTTAAGTGTAAACTGTCATGCAGAGTCTCTCATAAAGGAAAACCCAATTATTGGGGTATGTTTGTTATTTGCGGAAAATCTGATTTTCCATACGATATCGAGCTGTACCAAGGGAATTATTTGAGTTTTTAATTAATTTATGTTTTTTCAACTTATTTTTTCAAATCTTTGAAATTTATGTTAGTTAATACAAAATAAAAGCCTTTAAAATACCCCTGCAAGTTTTATGTTAATCTGCAACCCTTCATTGATTTTGTTCAATATATTGTACAAGTTACCCAATGCTATAACTACTTAACAGAAAATTTTTGATTTGAAATTGCTATTGGGATTGGAAAATGCTACTCTCTTACAAAAAAAAAAATTATTTCCACCACGAAATAGAAAATGTAGTAGCAGGACAGCGCTAATTATAAAGTCATTGGAAATCAAATGCAGTTTCGAAGAGTTGACCTGCTCCTAGGACATCGCTATCTAAGTTGAGTATTTGAAAAAAGGAAGAGCTCAAGCCAGTGGGAAAAATTTCAAAGTACTTTGTTTTCCGACAGGGCACTTATGCACAAACCTGTGTATGTACAAATAACTATGTGAACTATTTTCTATGCATTCTCGTACTATGTTATCGCGAGCTTATTTTCCATACAAATAATTAAGTTTTTCCATACGCACTGAAACGTTGCGCTTAATTTCGCTGAAATAAATACTTTTGGCAAGCCACAACTTGACTACTCGACAAACACACACACATATAAAATCGTATTTAAACAAATATATATTTATATATATGTACATATGTAATAGACGCTCCCCGGAATTGCGCACATGGGACCATTTCAGCTATTCCCTCTCAGCGTAATCGCTGTTTTGAACATTTATTTAGTATTTGAATGCGAGTGCGTATGCACGCGCTTTAGTATTTTGGCGGTTTAACGCATCCAACAGTACTTTCGATTACAAAGGTCGAGTCATTTATTTACTGCCAACACCAATAAAATAACAACAACAATACGCATTGTTACTATCAACACAATTATTTCAGTTTCTGTGTGTTTTTGTTGCTACCGTTGTTGATATTTTTCAATGTGTTTACGCTTAGTCATAAATATTTTCTGGCATAATGTACGATTGTTTTTAATAATTATTGTTTTTGCTGTTATTGTTTTTGCGTTTCAATTTTCCATTTTATATGCGCACATAATCTACTATGTGTGTTAAAGTTTCTGAGCTTATATTTGTATGTACATACCATATATACATACATGCATTATTTATTATGCATGTGAGACAAAGCCGCATGGATGTGATAATAAAATTTTACAAGCGATTTTATTTGAAAATTAAATGGAAATTGCTATCAGCTCGCTTTTCAACACAATTTATGTCGCATTCACCGATAAATAATTCACACTTTTTGAGCAAAGCAATGTTTGGCGTTAAGATTTATATGGTTTTGTAGATGTATATATATTTAATATTTATATATTTAAAGTGCTTTGCTAATGAAAGGAATAGCTGCGGCGCGTATACTTAACACTTGAAGTGAAATGATGCATTAAAATAGTGCTCATACGACATGGCGGTCAAAGTTTTTACATAATCAGTGCAGTTGATTAACTGGTTTAAGTTAAATAAAAGTATTTTAGTAAAACATTATTTGGAATTTAGTAAAACATTATTTGGGGATGCTCGCTTTCTGACCGCTTGGAATTTACTATGTACACTTATATTTTTTTAAAACTTCAAGGAAAAAAACAAGGAAAATTTAAAAGCGACTAGTATTTTAATATTTTTTTTTTTTGTGAGCTGCGAATCAACTTGTAACAACGAATATTCATTATTTTGGATAAGAAACTTATTTTGAGACTAATGAATGCCAACTGGTAAACAACTTTGACTTTTCTCACTTTAAAAGGTCAAATATTGTTACTTAAAACCGACATTATTTCTAATATCATTTAATTTTCTGACGAGAATAATAAAGAAATTATATTTAATCAATAAAACATCATTAAAATGTTTAATGCGAAAAATGTTGCATCTCCCTGAAACTTGCACTTTTTTATAGCTAATCTATGTACTTCTTCTTCTTTTATGGCGCTACAACCGTTTGTCGGTTTGGGCCGAGATCAAAAAGCTTCTCCAGTGAGGTTACGCCAATTACTCATACCAAGCGTAGACAGGTCCTTCTGCACTTGATCCTTCAAGTGTGTTCTTGGGCGCCCTTGCCGTCGTTGCCCACCCATGGGTGCCGTTTCGAAGGACTTTTTCACTGGAGCATCATCATCCATGCGAACGACATGGCCAAGCCATCGCAGTGGTTGAATTTTTATGCGCTTGACTATGTCCACATCATTATACAGCTCATACAGTTCGTCACTCCATCTTCTTAGGTACCCGTCGCTTACGCGAACAGTGCTATAAATCTTGCAAAGAACATTTCTCTAGAAAGCCCCTAAAGCCTTCTCATCTATGTTTAGCATCGTCCATGTTTCTGTGCCATATAAAAGGACGGGTATGACGAAGGATTTGTAGAGCGAGATTTTCGTTCGTCGAGAAAGGGCTCTCCTTTTCAACTGCCTACCGAGCCCAAAGTAGCATCTGTTGGCAAGTGTTATTCTTCGTTTGATTTCAAGGCTAAAATTATTGGTGGTGTTTATGCTGGATCCAAGGTATACAAAATCCTTGACTACTTCTGCCAACAGTGACGTGGGTCCCAATACGCGAGGATTTTTTGTTTGTTGCCACAAGGTACTTTGTTTTGTCCTCATTCACTACTAGACCAACCTCTTTTGCTTCCTTCTCTAGACTGGAAAATGCTGCACTGGCGGCCCTGTTGTTAAGGCCAGCGATGTCAATATCATCCGCATAAGCAAGCAGCATCGTACTTTTGTTATATATAGTACCACTGCGATTTAGATTGGCAGCTCTTATTACAGTTTCCAGCATTAGATTGAAGAAACTGCACGAAAGTGAGTCACCTTGTCTAAGACCTGGTTTGGTCTCAAACGGCTCGGAGAGGTTCTTCCCAACATTGACGGAGCTAAATGTTGTGCTCAACGTCACTCTACATAGCCGTATTAGTTTTGCGGGGATCCCAAATTTAGACATGGCGTCGTACAGGCAGCTTCTATTCGTGCTATCAAAAGCGGCTTTGAAGTCGACAAAAAGGTGGTGTGTGTCGATTTGCTTATCTAGGGTCTTTTCCAGGATTTGACGTGCTGTGAATATCTGGTCGATGGTGGATTTACCAGGTCTAAAACCACACTGATAAGGTCCAATCAGCTGGTTCATATATGGCTTCAGTCTTTCACACAGTATCGTCGATAGAACCTTATATGCGATATTTAGAAGGCTTATCCCACGGTAGTTGGCGCAAACAGCAGGATCACCCTCTTATAGATTAGGCAAAGAACACTAAGGTTCCAATCTTCTGGCATGTACTCGTCAGACCAAATTGTGCTTAACAGCTGGTACATGCTTCCTACCAGCTCTTCACCGCCGGCTTTGAAAAGCTCAGCCGGTATACCCCAGGCGCTTTGTTATTATTTAGCCGCCTAAGTGCTGTTCTCACCTCGCCTTGGTCGAGTGGAGGGATTTGTTGTTCAGATTGTTCTGGGCTCCTCTTCTTCAAACTCCTCACCAGAGTTCGCATTCAGTAGCGTTGAGAAGTGGTCCCTCCATACCTCAAGTGTGCTCTGTACGTCCGTCACCAGATTTCCATACTCGTTTTTGCAGGAACCAGCCCCGGTCTTGAAACCACTTGTTTGCTGCCTTATTTTCTGATAGAATTTTCGGGCCGCATTCCTGCTTGCTAGCATCTCAAGCTCTTCGCACTCACGCCTTTCCGCCTCTCGTTGCTCTTGCTCTTGCTCTTGAAAAGACGTCTCTCTTCCCTCCTTCTCTCCCGGTATCGCTCAATTGTTGCACGCGTATGTACTACAAAACACAAAACCCAAAAAAAGTTTTAATTGTTTTATATAAAGTTCGCCATTTAGGTTTATATTGCCTTTTTTTACTTAAATTACTCTGTTTTAGTTGAAATAAACCTGCTGGAAATGTTCACAGTGAAACTGTTCTGATTACCCATTTTCTTGGTCACCAGTATTTTTGTTTGGGTAGTTTTCATATCAAAATTTCCTTTACCCCACAAACACAAAATTAAAAGTAGAGACATTTCGGTGATAATATCAAAACTTGTCTATGTGATGGACTATAATATCGTCAAGCTAGATCTATAATTATAATAACAATAATAATAATAATAAAGACTATATTCGTTACTGGTTGGCCATATAACTATTTATTGTAAATATTTTTGAGCTTTAAGGCCGATTGGTTTATTGGAAAATGATTAGGAAAAAAACAACAATACTCAAAGCGGTAGCAGTTATAGTAATATTTCGGAAACCACCACATTTCCTCATCAGACTTCTTCTTTAGCCTGACAATTTTCGGTTGACAAAATATTTCTATAAATACATATATTTGCCTGTTAGTTAAAGCAGCCTAAGTGTTTATTTTGGACTTTTTTTTAGTTTGGCATACAAATTGTTACCTTGCCAAAAATTTGCATTCTTGCCTTGGAGTCTAAATCATTATTTCCATATACTCGTGCAGAAGATGCAAGTTTATGAATTTATTAAATATAAGCGAAATATTTTTGAAAGCCATAGGTCACAGTTGCGAATTGATACAATATTGAGCTAAACGAGGTTTACGACGACATCATTATTGTACAGCGAATTGACACAAGAAAGGCAAAAGGGGATATTTTTAGTTTTTTTTTTTATATTGAATATTCGATATATCTTTTTTTTAATTTTAACTTCGACATGTTTTGACGTTTATTAACATTAAATCAATAATATGATGGCCTACAAAAAACGAATATGAACCCCGCTCTGGACCGTTTCTAAAACCATATTTTTTTCAATAGTTTTCAGAATTTTTTTGAAATACGTACTTTTATGGTCCACTTAATTTTAGTATAATAAAGAACCATTCAATTTTAGTATAATAAAGCTGCATTTTCGTGTTGACTTTTGACTAATTTTTATTGAATGGTTTGTGCAGATTTTTCCATATGTCTGTTACTTTATTAAAATTGATATGTATGATTTTGAAATTTTATTTTGTCGTTCTTCATTCATATGAGTTATGAGAAAGCCAATTAGGAAAAAAAATTGTAAAAAATCAACCGTAAACATAAGTTAGAAGCAATCGGCGATTCAAAATTTTAAGTTTGGTAAGTTAAATATATTTATTTAAAAGCCTCAATATTTTTACATTAGACAACATTCGAGCTCATGCAAGGTGCATGTATTCACATTTTCGAATACAAGTTTACCACTACACAATCTGATGAGTCAAGCTTTTACATACGTATGAACGTACATTTGTATTCGCCTTTCATAATTAGGCCTCTTACAAGATTTGTATGCACACGTGCACATAGACACATTTGCAATGATAATCGTAATTAACTGGCAGACAGTTGTCGCCTTACGCAGTGACTGAATAATGAACTACACAAAAGAATATAAAGGTAAAAGCGTTTACTCATATTCATACACACAAACCATATTTGAACACATACATACATATGTGTGTAATAACTATGCTCCAAGCGCACCTTGTACAATTACTAACATACATACTCGTATATGGTATGCGCAAGTATAAGGGTAGTGTAAGCATTTGAATGCGCATTTGCTTTGCAAATTGACATGAGGGGAGGCAAGTCAAGTGTTGAACTGTGTCTGTTTTGTCTGTTGCTATGTATTTTCGCACCACAGATTTGTGGATGGATGAAAAGTGGCATCATACGCTGAAGTGTGTTGCAACTACAAGCAAATGAGTTATAACTTAATATTTATAAGTTTTAATATATCGTGTATATATGTATGTACATATATATGTATGTAAGTATGTACTACATAATGTTAAACGCAATATTTTGTAGAAGTTTCTATCGAGCGGCAAATTTAATTAGCTTCATCTATTTTGATTATTAAGAACTGTGAAGTTTCTCTTTGGAGTCTGAGTGTTTCATGGCAGAGTTAAAAATGTACACTGGAGTTAAAAGTTTTATTTCAAATTAATTATTTTTAAAGATCGTATGGTTCTATGGTCTCATATTCATATGTGTGACATGCACAAATATCTTAAAACCTATAACAAATGTAGGGCATTTATTTGGTTTTTTTATAATTAGAATTGGAATTGGAATTGGAAATTTTCAACCCAGTGATGATTCAATTAGAAGATGCTATTAGAAGAGTGTGACGCATGAAATACAAAAATAACATATGTTATTAGTTCTCATTAAATCAATTAAAAATTGAAAGAACCCCATAATTTCCAACACTTTCGCATTGAAAAAAAAAGCTTTTTTTTTGTGAAAAAAGCTTCACTTTAACATGAAACACATTTTTCCACTCTGTTTTGAGATAGAACAAATAGCATAAGATTATTTTTTGGTTTTATTACTAAAGATATCTTTTCGATATCGAAAAATCACCACGATTTAGGTTTTACTGATTCCCAATATTCACATTTAATATTTTTTTTTTGTAGGAGCCCGTTTCGGATTCGTATTAAATATTCTCATGATTCAATTATAAAAGGTTAGGTAAATAATGACATTCGAATTTTGACACTCCCTTATAAAGGGTTGTTTTACGAAGTATGGAAAACGGGTAAGATTTTGTTACCCTCTCTTAACAAGTAAATAATAAGTAGTAAAATGGTAGTGATTTTTTAAATTAAAAATTTCGAAGATATTTCATTTAAATTAAGAAATACAATAGCTACGCTTACAAAATTTAAATAATTATGCACTTCTTGGTAGATATTTTTTTTTTTAATTTTTACCTAGCCAATAAATTTTCAATATATTCGTCCAAAGAACTAAACGATTTTATGTTATAAGGAATATATAAGTTATTTATATAGTTTATTCCTTTTTTTTATATACCATTGGTATCAGGGTTAATCTTAATATTTTGATGAACCACTGGACGGTGAAAGGACCAAAAATTTTATTCCGATAAATAGTAAGTGACTTTATGAAGTTAATGGAGTTGTAGGAAAACCACAATAATTCGAGATTTTAGAAAGAAATCTTTATATATTAAAAGAAAAATAAATCAAACTTCATTACTCAATAATTTCGTTCTTACAAATTCTTGTTTTTGGCAATTGGATGATTATTTTCAATTTATTTAAACCCATTCTTTCTAGAAATTACAAAACTTTCCACACTATCACATCGATTTTATGAAAAAGCCAGGTCATTTATACACATTTACATGAAATATTTACGAGACGGGGTCAATCTTGTAATCAGAATAAATGCTGCCATTAAAATCCGTTACGCGCACAGAAGAAACAAAAAGTGTTGCTAGTTAGTTTTTGGTATTGAAAAGTTTTGAGGTAACTACTATTATTATTTTTAAGAAGCAACACGGTTTTGAGGCTAAGGGAGCCGTTTGACAGAAAGTGAGGGAGCTAGCTGCTTAGTTACGAAACCTTTAATAATTGAATCATGAAATATTCTGTCTCGGTGACAGGTGTATGAAGAAACGATTGGGTTTTATTTCCATAAGCATCATCCAAAAACCTCGAGAAAGCAAGCAAGCGTATGCCTTAATAAAACATATTCCATTTTAAAATTTTATTTGAATATAATATTTTAATACAGTATTTCGCATTGAATAAACGAATTCCTTATCAAAAAAAAATAAAAATTTAGTCGTGCGCGGTGATAAATTATAAAAAAAAAACACTGCCTACATAACTTACAAGAAAATTCAAGTTTTCATTTGCAAACCGAATATGTTTGTATGGTTAAAATAAATGTTCTAAGTATTTTTAAACAAAGGAATTTTTTAATTTCACGGCAAAATAAGTTTTGCCATGTCAGTAAATTTTCTGCGTTGGCCAAACGCGTTGTGGCGTGTTGTGAGTGCTACTCGTAGAATGGCGGCGAGTGGCATGCATCAAGCGCCCGCGGCCAGCCCTCGAACGATTGATGATTGCATTTAACTTACGCTGTCTGCACGCGTCGCTATGCTATGTGTAGTTAAATTTTATATTTGTATATACACTTTTTGGTTTTCCTAGCTTCCATTTTTAGTTACATTTTGCGATGTATTTGTGTGTATTTGTTACCACATCATTCGCGGCATTGTCCGAAATTGAGCTTTTTGGACATTGCATTCGACAAAAATATTTCAACCGTCACTTGATGCATTGCAACTCGTTGCAGCTATTACTTTGGGTTTTCGCAATATTCATTTTCGGTGTCGCTGGAAACTCTGTATATATATTCTAATTTGGTTTACTGTCTCCGCCTACATCTCTTTGTTGCTGTGTTGCTGTAAAAATACTGGTATCTAGGTGTGCATTTTTTTTTTTATTATTAATATTTTTGGCGCTCTTACCATGAATCGCTGTTAACATAGTCTACATTCATTTTCACTGAAGTTTTGTAAAAAAAAAGGTTAAAGAATTATTTTAAGTTCAAAAACTAGATATAATTAAATCAGATATATTCAATCTATAACATATCTTTTACCTCATTCAGTGGAAAACAATATTTTTAGGAAAATGTATGCTTCACTTAAATTATTTTTTTTTACACATTTGGCTAATTAGTATATTCGAAATTTTGTGATTCGCTTGAAAAACTTGTATTTTTTTGGTAAAGCCAATAACCTTACTCCCGTATATGCATACTTATACTAACATACGAGTACACTTAATCCGGCAGCTCTCTATACAAAATTTGTGTAAATAGTTTACAAAGGGCAGAAATTTAAAATTTAGGACCATAAACTGAATATCTATTTTCGAATGACATAATAAATACATTTTAATTTAATAATCTTGTATGTTATTAAAATATAATAAAAGAACACAAATTAAAAACCACATTTTGTAGTTCATATTGTAAACTAAGGAAAAATGTTTCGAAAGAATATTGTTTGAAATTCTTAAGGTGGCCGTTGGCAGCATCTGCGATTAACCGCTTATCAGAACCTCAAAACAGGTAAAGACCATCCATCAGATAAGTAAGCGCTGAATACCTAGTTGAATAGCTAAACGCGAGTAAATTAGTCGAAAGCAGAGCACCCACTTTAAAGTCTAGTCCGAATATTTATATGCCTCTGGCACTGCTACGAGGAGGGTAATTGCGTTTTACGAGTAGATATTAAACAACTGACGCGCATCTTTTGCGTAAGGCGTGTCATTTTCCGCTACTGAGCTTTAAACAAAAAAATTTAAAAAAGTAATTTTTGTGAAGTTCTCTTAATCTTTTAGGCTTCTAATTGTTTGAAATTTTTTTCCGCAATAATTATTTCACCATAGTCACTCAATTTTAATCAACTTTAATAGTAAAGATCTAACGTTTTACGAAAAAGAAAAACCAAGATTCATATTTAAATATAAAAGGTAGCACGAACGCTGTCTGCGGCTAAATCGACTTCATATTTTTCACGAATAAAAATAATAAAATTCTTTCCAAATGCGAAAGTTTTAACACGAAATGCCATAACTGTTTGGCTGATGAAATGAAGGAGTTATGATGCAAAAGGTCGTATGCGAACAATCAGTTGCACTAAAGCGTTAGCCGATTAAGTCAGTTTCGACAAAAAATTAAGACATAAAAAGTATACCTGCCTACCAAATTTCAATCATATATGTATCTCTAGAACTGAGAAACTTGTTCGGCGGACTGATAAAATCTCAAAAATTACATGCATTACCACACATTTTATGAACTACAAAACAACATGCTCTAAAAATATTTTTTTTTTAAGTTCAAAATTTTAGTAAAAGTTTGTTGAAGAATTGAAAGTTATGTTAAAAGTTAAAAATTATAGCTTTTGTTATGAAGTTTTCTTTTCTCGAAATAATTTAGCAACTTTTATTTCCCAGCTCTTTCAAGACGCCACATTTCCATTTCCCACTTTAATGGACTCTGACCAATCAAAGTTGCAACAATGTCTACTTATAAAGCCATTTTATCAGAAAAGCAGTAAGTCTATTGCAAATTTTTTTAAAAAAAAGAAATCGTCGTTAGATAGTAGTAGGAATTTTTGGAAAAAATTGTTGATATTAGATAACACATTTCTATTTTTTTAGCCAGCAGTGATTACTATACATACTATAGTATGTATATTTCTATATAGTGCTTATATAGTGTACGCAATCTGGTTTGGTCAAGCCTGTTTGTTCTTTGTATAAGTTTATGAATGCAGTCCCCCAAACTGAAGCTGGTGCCAGCATAAGTAACAAAAGTTGCAACAGCAATTTATTCGCACACAGTAGCTTTATATGGCAATACGAGTCATCGTGTATTCTTTAATTTCAAGTTCTCTATTTTAATAATTTAACTAAAATCAAATGGATTGTATATTTTGTATTTAGAAAATTAAATTTATGAAAAGCCTTCGTTTGACATGTTGTTATAAACTAAATTTGGCTGTTTTCCCTTCTTAATTAATTTCAAGTGATCGTAATTAATTGTCAAAAAAAATTACGAAATTTCTGTCATTAAATTTTACTTATAAACTTTGACACAATTCCGCCTGTTTGCCAAAAGTGACTAAGCACCACTAAGAAAAGTTTAATAATAAATTTTGCTAGAAAATTTAACAAAAAAAAAAAAACAAAAATGAAATCAGTGCCTTGTTGGCAAGTGCGTGCGTGTGTGTGTGTGTGTGTGTGTCTACATTGAACGTCTAGGAATCAATAAAGATTTTCCACTTTTTACATGTCCTCTTACAGCCCTCTTAACTCACCCTCAACTTGAAATCTACTGCGCTTTTATTGTAACACACAAACTTTGTCTTGTCTGCTGTTGATTTCCGTTCCCTCCACCGATCACCACCCAGTCCGCTGTTACAGCTATTCTTCAACTCTTTTTGCCATTTTTTCGGTTCACCGCCTGCAATGTGCGCTTCTTCGCTCAGCTAATGTGGCTTTTTGAACTTTTTCTCGTTTACGGGTATCAAAAAAGTTTCTTTATGTTGCTTTGTTTCGTGAAAACTGTGTTGCTTCTTCTTATCTTTTTATGTATTTTCCCCCTCCACTTGCTTGCCTACACATCAAAATTTTTGTTTTTCGTAAATTTCGTAAACCGTTTAAGCGCCTGAGGAAGCAATTTATTTTTTAATCCCTTTTTCGTTCATTTATTGGTTTGTCCGTTACTTTTTGTTGTAATTTAGTTTGTAATTAAATTTTGTTGATAGATTTACTAAAGATTTTTTAGCCTTTTTTATTATTGGGAATATCGAAATATCTATGGCTGATGCGGTCGGTGTTATTATTAAGAAATAATAATGCAGCAACTTCACAAATTTATTGAGCATTTTGTAAGAAAATAATTACGATAATAAAGTATTCGAAAACTCTCAATTACTTAGAATAATATTATAGATATGGTCCCAAATAGTCAAGTGGTTGAAAATGTTTATATATAGAAATGAACTCAAAAATTGACTCGCCACTTCGTCATTATAAGCTTTTTATAAAGGGAAAAATATTTATTCGCCTTTTTTTTAATGTAAAATATCGATTTTTTTAAATCGGTTTTCTGAGATTTTCAATGCAACTTCTATGCCAAAAATATGAATAACTCACGACACCAAATATGGTAAAAATGTGTTTTTAATTGTTTTTTTTTTGACGTCAGAATTATATTTTTTAAGACATCTCAAAGTATTGGATGGCTAAGAAAATATTATATAATAACAAAAGGCGTGTTTTATTTGACCATCACAATCTAATACCTAAATATTTGATAAATAAATCGAACTTAGCTAAATTCATATTTTCGCTTAAGTTTAAATTTTGTTGGCAATGCTGGCAAAAACTGTCAGTTTAAATTGAATATATTTCAACAAAATTTCTGAAAAGGTAAAAATTAAAGTATATCCAAAATTTCGTCATCCTCTTAATTTATTAAGGATGTGAATGCAATAACAAGAAACTGTAAACAATAAAAGTTTAAATTTTGTTTAATTTTAACTCAAAATCCATATATACCGCCACTTTTATCATTTTTGCCATTTCACATATTTACAAACATAAGGTCTATGGTTATTGCCAACTATTCTTTTTTTATAATTACCAAACTATTGTAAATGAAAGAACCAGAGTTCGAAAACAACCCTCTCCACTTAGACAATATTCCAAAATAACTCTTATTACCTGAGAGAAAAAATAACTCAAAAAAAGAACAAGTGCTTATTTTTCGTAGTTGAGTGCTTTTGCTCACTGTTACTGGTTGTTTAGGACACTTATCGCAATGAGAAAAAAATAAGTGTATAAGGTAACGAAAAAAAATTGTTCATTTGCCATTATGTTACTGGTATATTGTTTTTGCTTTAATCCTTGGTATTATTGTTGGATCTTAGAGGAGACGATCTCTGAAAAACTTAGAATTATATACGCAGATATTGAAAATTTCAATGTGGTCTATGGCCGTATACCTGTAAATTCCAACATATAAGATTTTTTTTGAAAACTTAAAATATAAAACTACACATTTTTGTGAAATAGCGCTAGCTGCATTTGTCGTACCAGCGACTCAGGTGTCTTTAGGAAGGGCCTTTTCAGCACTTAACTTTATTTTAAGTGAGACACGGTAAAAATTAAATACGATAACAATTGATAAAATTATAATAATCAGTCCTATCGCTTAGTACAAGTGACTATGTCGTAGATTCGAAATTCGTAGAGTTGCATCGATGAGTTCATTCGTAGCGCAACTTCATCGTGTTTTGGTTGTCGGAGAAAATTCTGAAGGAATAACCACTGTATTTTATAATTAATAGTAATACAGAAACATAGTGAGCTTGCGAATATTAAATTTGATCAATATGTATTTAGTTATTTAAAGAATTTGTCTTTCTTGTCGGTTGTTTTCCATTTGAGTTCAAAAATTTAAAAAACTGGTAAGATTATATATTTCTTTCAACAATCGAAACTTTTTCATACAAAGTATCATCAGATTCCAAAGGATAAAAGGTATATATGTGTACATATGTAATCATGAAGGATTCGAGGTTCGAGTCTCAGTAAGGCAAGCAAAATCTTAAGATTAGAAAAAGTTTTTTTAATAGTGGTCACCCCTCGGCAGGCAATGGCAAACCTCCGAGGGTATTTCTGCCATGAAAAAGCTTCTCATTAAATACATCTGCCGTTCGGAGACGTCACAAAACTGTAGGTCCCTCCATTTGTGGTAGAATATAAAGACGCATACTGGAAATGAGAGAAGAAGCTCGGCCAAACACTGAGCTATATAGTGTAAGCGCCAAAATTATTATTATTATATATGTATGTATATACATACATATATAAAAAGGAGCCTAAAATGTGTGTTCGTTGGTAAGGGGTGGTTGAAGAGATGTGCCGACCGATCTTTTTGAAATTTATACATGAGATGTCCTTACCTACATATTGTGGTTGTCGTATTGTGAAAATCGACGCAAAAATGCATGTGGTGTGCGTTTTGCAATGAAAAGGTCTTTCATAATTTTTCCCAAGATGGCGGCGTATCTCTTTAAACGTTTCTGGAGCGTTTTTATCCATGCTTATTCTTCAACTTGAGAGGAATTTGAGAAGCAGGAAGTTAGACATGTCTCAACTTGCTAACTATGAAAAACATCATATAAAAAGTGCCTTTTAATAATGTCGATAGGTGGTGCTGGAGTCGAGATATTTCTAAAATCCGTATTTACAGACCAATTTGATTGAAATTCAAAACGTTTATTAGACTTCTAAACATAAATAAACAACCACTTTTAGTTAAGGAACAGCAATTACCTTATGCAAAAATTACATCTGTAATTATAAATTGTGAAGTCGGACTCTTTTTCTAAGATGTTCCCGGTGGAACAAGAAAGACGTTCCTTATCAGCTTACTACTTGCTTACTATATGCTCTTACTGTAAACATTTTTATTAAAATCGGTTAGGTACTTTTGACGCATATAAAGGACATACATAAACATTTTTTCTATTTTATATATAAAGATAGATATAGAAAAATGAATTGCCACATGTATGTTACCGTATCACTTGAGAACGGTTGAACCGATTTGGTTGATTTTTTTTGTTGTGCTCACAGATGCCAAGACTTATCTACCATGTAAAATTTTTACGAATTGTCAATACAACGGCTGACTAAAATATGTTTGAGACGGGTTGTCACCTACTTGGAAATTTAAACTTAAATAAGTTGATAAGATAAACGAAATATTACAATATGGGTGTCCAACGGAAGGTATTTGAAAAATCGTTGACTAAGAAATATTTTTAAATAGGGCATTTTTCCAGACAAAAATCCTTTAAAGGCGCAGCGAAACACGGCGGGTATTTGCTAGTTATAGTACAAAGATACTTATTTTGAGTGTATAATATCATAAATGTACGCTATCTTCTGCATATCACAAATATTCGCAACAATTTATTATAAATGCATGAATGTTTTCTAAATAAATGCCTAACGTTTCATTTTTCCAATTATATTTTTCTGTTATTCAATAATCCGCAAACGAAGACACATAAAAATAAAAGTTTATGCCAAAGTGTCTTCTCCTAATAGAAATGTCAGTAGTTGGAAAATGCCATAACTCACAACAGAAAACACAAAATGATCCTACAGATAGATTTTCTACGGTGAAAAATTCGTTTTGCTTGATACTTTTGTATTTTTGTCAGTGAAAATACTATGAAAATAAGTGGAGAGGGTTGTTTTCGATCTCTGGAAAAAACACAATGAACTGGCAACGCCTCCAGTTAAACATACATACAAGCCAATATAATTATGTTGGCTAAGTCTTTCATACAAAATAAGCTTAATTTTTTGTTCAAATAAACCACGGCTAATATTGATATAATTTGTAAGGAAAGAAATGCTGGAAGAATCCTGGTGGTTTTTTTAATTTTTTGTTCTTGAAATTACCAATAGATGTTTCTGAAAAAATATACATACGTTAAAAACTTTAAAGTAGTAAATCTAGCTGTTTGTTTTTCACCGGCACGTTCGATACTCTTTAAGGGATAGCAATGTTATAGTTAAAAACCGGCAACAAAAATTTAAAATGTATAAAGACTGATGGGTCTTAAATGGAAAACCACAGCACGAAAATTTTCTTCATTGAAATACTGGTGGAGTTATATACACAGCAACATTTAACTAAGGAAAGCAGAATCGCAACGAAATTCGTTAATATGCTTCCTTATTTCTTACTTGACATTTACGTTTTATCGTTAATTACAATTTTCCGTTATCAATTTGCTGACCACGTGTTTGAATCATCCGCTAAATATTTGTTCTCAATTTTTTACATATAAAAGTTCTTCTCTAAAATAATTAATTTATTAAACCAAGTGATACAAACGGGATCACTTGAACTGTTTTTTTTTTTTAAGAGGATCCGTTTCCTTAATATTTTGCGTGAATTTTTTGTGAACCTCAGTGACTCAAACAACTCTAAAACAACACTCATTAATATAGTTTTTGTTAATTTTTATTTAAATATCCGTTAGCAAATCTTTTTGCTATATACATATATATGTAGATGTAGGTTCAGTCCAGGCAAAGTGTCCCTTCACTTGACTCATACTCGTACATACCCATATACATATGTGGGAGTAAATTGTGAAGCTGGTTAAAAATAAGAAGAATATACTTTTCAAAAATGTTTAACTGACGTAAAATAAGAGAACGATGTAAGGACACGAATAACACATATAATAAGAAAGACGACGAAGAATGAGCAAGGGCTGACGACAATGACGTCGTGGAGAGTTGAACGACGACGCGTAAAGACGATAGACGCGTAAACTTAAATTCATTTAATTCTTGTGTTCATTAAAACTTTTATAAAACTTAAACATTCATATAAATTGTTCTTTTCAAAAATAAAAACTATGTATATCTGAAATAAAAAGAAGGAAAAACCTTCATTTTTACCTATGTACTTATTAACATACAAATGGGCGTGCTGTTACTTAATAAGTAATTTGATAAAACGTTGCCAATATTTAAAAGCTTTTATCCATGTAAGTGCTTACTACAAATTGCATTTGTTTAAACCACAATCACAGTGGCCAAAAAAGCAGACAAAGGCAACAGTAAAGCAACTAAAATACTCGTACATATGTAAATGCATACACGTACTACTACATATGTATGAAGGTGCATTAGACTAATCGAAAAAACAAAAAAAAATATTGCATTTTAAAATATCTCAATAAACCCTACACATATTTTTTAAATCCAAATTTGCCACAAACACACTTAGGTGTCATAAAGTGTCGTATTGTCGCAAAGTCATAAAATTGGAAATTTTCAAAGTTGTGTTATTTTAAATCCTATTTCTGTCGAATGCAACAAAAACAAAATCTCCCAACTTTATATTTTCTTAGAATTTTAAAGCTTAAATCGAATGCGAGTTCCTCAACCACAAAGATCATACGAGTTATTTAACACAAGAAAACTCCTATAATTCTTTGTATTACAAAATAGCCTTACTTCAGTGTTTTCTAAGAACAGTTTTCAAGAAATTAACTAAAAATATTCCCTAACTCGAAAAAACCCATTAAAATAGGTAGAATGATTTTAAAACTATCATTGCGATATAACTTTACCAAGATTTGAGAAAATGAATTTAATTTTATCGAATATTTATTTATTATTAATTTTGACTGAGATTTGGGTCAAGATTTTAAGTTTTTATCGCAAATAATTGCAAAAAGAAAAAAGTTAACTTAAGGATTATCGCGCCGTTTTCCAAATAGAGATATTTGCAATCCTGAAGACTTTGGACTACGTGGTGGAAAATAGGTGGAGACATGGGAGTTTACAAGTGTTCCAGTTAATCTATACCTAAGATATTGTTCTGCCATCTAATTACTCAAAACTAATTAATCTGTTAAGCGTACAACTCCATTAGTACATCCTTCTTTGAAGAGTAAGGAAGAAATTAATTAATTATTAGGTGTTTGGCAACGAACCGGTGAAGAACGATGACTTAAGCTTTTTGTCATCTGAATATTAGATAATGGTTATCCGTAATTCATACAATAAAACACACTTCATTGAGAGATTAGCTACCACGAGAGCAGAACCTTTCATTTGCTTTATATACATACATAAGTACTTATGTAGATTAGATACTCATCGCATCTCCTAAATTCATTGCTATTGAGGAAGGCTATAGCTTCAAAATTACGTTTAAAAAATGTAATTAAAGATCGAGATGATTACACAATCACGAAAAGAAATTTTGAAAAATTTTCCATACATCTTGATCTGAACTTATGTACAAACATATGTTCATATATATATAAATATGTATATAATCATAAATTTGTATGTGCATGAACAACGAATATAAAATGTCAATATGAATAACTATATGTACGAGTATGTACATATGTAAATAGCAGAGGGAGTTGAGCAATTAATGGCAACCTTTTTGAGTAATGGAAGTGCAAATACGAAGCAGCAGCAAAAGTGCGCCTATGCCTGGCATCATTTCATGCAATAACGGCAACAACAATAAAAACTTTAGCGGTGAACACTAAAGGCCAATACTGCCATAGTTGGCTACCGCAGCTTAAACCGCACAGTCAATTTTTGGCATTTACGCTTTTTAAACATTTTATACAGCTGCCTGTGAAACTTAAGTAGCGCATACTAGCATCGGCGTAATTGTATGTGACCACAACGTAATCAATTCAATTAATAAAATTATTTGAAATTTCTGTGTACGTAAGATTCAATATTTGAGAGCTGCATACATTCGCTGTTGATGGCACATTAAAAGATGTCAGCAATTATATAATTTTAGCGTTTCACCCAACAACATCGGCGTAAAGGTTGTTTTAAAATTTGTACAAAAATATTCCAAAATATCAGTGGGAGAAACACCTATATCCCCCAGAAATAGCTGCAGCCACCGAGTGGTATAATAAATTTTAATATGACTTAAACACAATCAAACGAATTATTTAAAGAATTCAGATTTTTTGTGGAAAATGTGGGAGTTATTTGAAGTCACCGAATGGTAATATACTCACTAGGGAAGTCAAGCATTTTTTAATCAAATGTTTAAATGTTTAATTGAAAAAAGGAAATTTAAATTTATTTTATTATTTTTACTAGTTTTAAACATTAATCAATAAAAACTTGAACATAGTATTTCCTGACATTTTTTCTGGAAATAGCTCTAAAGGAAAATTTTACTCGGGAACGATTTCTTTAAATTTAAAAAAAGATCTAAAAATACTTACAATTGAGAACCCTGGATTTAAGTTTTTCAAAGTCAATTAAAATTTAAATAATTTTGGTCTTCCATTTTGTGGACAGGAAGCGATTGATAATATATTTCAAAATTTAAATATTGTTTATATGATCCATATCAAATCAATATTTCAACAATTTTAAAGTGATTGAAAATTGGGCCCATATTTGTCTCTTATAAGGGTGTTTTTTTTTGTAGACGTGTGATTTTCAATGAGGCAATACTTTTTTCGGAGTTGGCGTTTTGACAGTTGTTACTTGAATTATACTCAGTTTGGTTTGCCATTTCCAGACGCCGTGGAAGAGAGTATTCGGCGTGTTATTGCTGACATACGGCCCCAATTGGTGCAAAAAGTGATCGAAAATGGGGCGTCTCGGGTGGAATTTATTCGAGTCATCCGTGACGATCACTTGCCCGAAATCATTTTTCAAAAATAATGGCGAACCCTTTTTTTTATAATAAAGCTTAATTTATTTAATTATATGCGTTCTATTTCTACTTAAAAAAGACACGTCAAAAAAAAACATCCTTTATTTATGAGAAGCTTTTTCATGGCAGTAATACCTTTGGAGGTTTGCCATTGCCTACCGAGGGGTGAACGCTCTTAGAAAAAAAAAACCAGGGACCGTAATCGTTATGAGTTTTATCAAATAAATTAATATTTAATCAATATATTCAGACATTTAAGATATTGATAAAATTAATATTTATTTTGAGTTAAAATTTTTTGTTCAGAAATAAATATTTAATATCGATCAAAATGTGTTGGAACAAAAATAAAACTAATTTTTCGCGTGTTAGTTTTTCGCTCTAAAATAATGATTATTTGGTGAGTTGCTGTTTATTGATCTGATATAATAATTATTTTATGAGTTGTAATTTTTTCATCAAAAATAATAATTATTTTTTGAGTTTTATTTTTTCGATCAAAAATAAAATTCATTTCTTGAGCGTTATTTCATAGCTCAGAAATAAAAATTAATTTTTGAGTTTTATATTTTTTGCCACATCAAAAAACTCAAAATGACACACCGCTTTTAAAATATGTTCTAGGTGGTTAAATTTTTTTGCATATAAGCCCAAGTTCCGTACTTTGTAGGAAACTAAAAAAAAAATGTTTCAAACATGCATCAGAATTGAAAACTTTTTTCTCAGAACTGCTGGCCTATTTTTGAGTATGGAGTTTTGTAACCCATTTTATTGTTATAATTTACAAGTTGAAAATCGGTAGAAAATACCCTTAATGTTTGGCAAATTTTTTACTAATGTCGTTGCTCCGTTCATTCCACATGAAAGAAATTGCGTAAGAACATCAGTAAAAAAAATGTTAAAAATCGACTGTGGATTGTACTCATTTAAAACTAGTACTTCTCCACACTAAAATTTAATGGGCTACAAAACTGCATACTCAGCTCAGGGGCAAATTGGCCTTTAATTGATTAGTCACGAGGTGGAATACAACGTTCAAAATGCTTAAAAGCTTGTAAGCTTACAAAGATTTCTGCGCTTAACACTTTGACGAAATGGTTAATATTTCTGTCGCTGACTGGAGAGATGTTCACCATTTGGTAAGAACATTAGATCTAATCAATGAAGCAACTCTAGAACTGCAATCTAGCCAATTATTTTTGGGGGATTTTATATTCTGTGGATGCAACAGAACCTACAAGTGCAAGCAAATGATATCTAAAGCAATAATTTGATATTTAAGTGTTTAGAAAAGCGAGAAGAAAGGCTATTAAATAGTCCTTAAGTTTATGCGTGTCTGTATCTGGCTCCTCGAACACAGCAGTTATTAATAAGAAATCCTGAGTTTCCGGCCAACTTATATCCAAAGTTCGATTATTCGGGGATAAACTTATTTCTTTCGACGTGTCGGTTTCGCCATTGTCACTACTTTGCTGTCTAGAATCCTTTATAATTTAATATAAAATAATAAACAAATTCTTAAAAGTGCATACAAAATTTTAATTTCGGCATTTCTAAATTGAATCAGAAATACAGTTTGCGCTATCAATTAGCGTCGGCTACTTTTTTGTATAAAGTTCGGCTATGTTGGGCACACCAAGATGTAATTGTAGTTCAATAAGTGAAATCTCTGGAACGTGCCACTTTTTTCAAGTTAAGGATTTTACAAATAGGCTGCTTCAAATCATTTTAAAGGATATTTTATTAATTATTTTTATTATTATTTAAAAAAAAAATTACAACTCAATAAACAGCTTACTCACCAAATAACAATAATTTCAGAGCAAAAAATTAACACGCAAAAAATGAGTTTCATTTTTGTTCTAATAAATTTTGATCGAAATTCAATATTTACATATTTCTGAACAAAAAAATATAACTCAAAAAAATATTTTTATTTATTAAATTGCCCATAGGGCCAGATTTATATGTGTTCAATTCACAACTCCCCATACATTGCATAACATAACGAAAATACATTAAAATTGTCGTTTTATCAATTCCCGCTATTTTACTGTTTGTTTCTTTTTCTCTATCGCTGCAGAATCGTTGTGAACTAAGGCAAGAAATGTTGTGGTGAAGTACGACAATAAAAATAGTAGCCCTCAAAATCAAAGGAATGTGAGTAGGAATGGAGTGGGATAAGACTGTTTACTAGCAGCAGCAATTTGCACGATTGAGAGGAACCTAGATTGCGTCCTTCGCAATTCCGCCAATTCGCTCTTTGTGAATTTGACAGAATCATTCGTGTGTGTGACGTCATTTTGCTGCAATTGTTAATTGGAATCATACGAGGAATACCAAAATAACATTTTCACTATTTGTGCGTTAACCTTTTTGCATAAATTTAAACAATTATTGAAACTGTATTTTGATTTTCTTCTGATTTTCAGACAAGGTGGAAATTTGATGTATCTATATTGGAATGATTTTCCGTCTTCCCTTGTCAAATTTGGTTTTGTGACATACCGGTTTTGGCGTTGTGCCGAACGCAAACGACACTGAAGATGGCACAACGCGGACCCGGTATGTCACAAAACTAAATTTGACAAGGAATGACGGAAAATCGTTCCACTATACAGCAATTAGTGAAACATTACAAGGCAGTGTACATTGGCAATTTGTAAAAGTCAAAACAAAAGGAAAGCGTGTACGTAAGTTTTTTTTGTTTCCTAAGCACAAATCATGCTAAAAAGGGAAGCAATTCTGCCGAGGAGGAATACCAATTCGAAATATGAGTGTATGAAGCACGTGTTCAGCGAAGACTTGCGTTTCTACAAATACGCGTATCTAAAAGTTTAATCTCTTTGTTACCAGCCTAACTACTCAAGGGCAAAGCAACCCATCATCATCTACGCTAGCCTACAGTTTTGACATATAGTTATAATTTCACCACTCTGCTCCTACGCTCCTGCGATTTCTCTCTTTCTTCTCTGACGGAACAGCAAAAGCAACGGAAATTTTTTTTCAGCTGCACTCTGCCTGGTTATAAATATTAATTAGCCGGCTTATATATTGATAGCAGTTAGAAACAAACTACTCGTAATACAGTGGTGACCCCAACCAGATGAGCTACAAACCTGCATACTCAAAAATAGGTCAGCAATTCTGAGAAAAAAGTTTCCAATTATGATGCATGTTTGAAATTTTTGTTTTTTGTAGTTTCCTACAAAGTACGGAATTTGAGCTTATATGTTTTATACTCGTATATATATATATTTGTTATCATATTTGAGAGCATGTTTTCACGAGGTCAAAGCAGAAAAAATTAACCACCTAGCACTTATTTGAAAAGCAGTGTACGAGTATCATTTTGAGTTTTCCGATGTGGCAGAAAATATAAAAATTAAAAATTTATTTTTATTTCTGAGCTATAAAATAACGCTCAAGAAATGATTTTTATTTTTGATCGAAAAAATAAAACTCAAAACTAATCATTATTTTTGATGAAAAAAAATAATAATCAATAAATAATGGTTATTTCCGATCAAAAATTACAACCTATAAAATAATGATTATATCTGATCAATAAACAACAACTCATTAAGTAAGCATAACTTCAGAGCGAAAAATTAACACGCACTTGATATTTGATTATTTATTCTGAGCGATTAATAAAAATCGAAATATAATAATTAATAATAATTTGTATATGTTTTGATCAAAAATTTTTAAATCGTTACAAATTCGTAAAGACCTGGAGAAAACAAAACACATGTACATATATCGCACCCTAAACCAAAAACAGTCACAACTCAAAAAATCTCAAATGTTCAGGAGAGGCAAAACAAACAGTCTCTACAATAATGATGATAATTTTATAATCATACTTTTCCAGTAAAAGAAGATAGTAACTACGAAAAAATTTCTGGAGCAGTTGGGGAAGCATTCCGTGAATTAGTTTATGTGGAGAAAGGATTTAAAATTTTTTTTTTGTAATATCCAAGAGAAATAAAAAAATTTTATGTAAAAATGGTAGTAATATTTTAAATGTTTTTTTCCAGTAAATAAGATAGTTACGTTGAAGAAATTTTTGGAGCATGTTGGGAAGTATTCTAGGAATAGGTTTATGAGATAAAAGCGATTTAAAAAAATTTTGAGTTGTGACGGTTTTTGGTTTAGGGTGCGATATGTATATTTATAAATGTTCTGTGATATTTGGAACCTTTTGATTTTTTCATTCAAAGTTTTAAAATAATCATTATTTTCGGTCCCTGAAAAAAACATTTCAATGATTCGGATTTGCTTTTTCCTGGCTGAGATTCGAACTGCGAACCTTGCGACATATCGATTAATAGCACGCACCGCTACTTACTCGACCACAGCGTCCACTAAAGTGTTATATTTATTTATTTATTTGAAACTTCAAACACGTTTTGTTCTATTTTCGCGTTTTTTTTCATATACGAGTATATGATGTTATTCAATAAAATAAGGGATATGAACATAAAATCAAAATTTTAAATTTTATCTAATTCCTTGAAAAATTTAAATTTTTAATTAAAATTATGTATCTACAAATACAGTATGTATATATTCACACCGCTGCACAATCTCATTGAATGGTAATTAATTGTCATTTTCGTGCTTAAGACGAATGCATAAAGTAGTTTCAAATAAATAGTTTCTAATTACTTTTGTTCTCGTAATAATTCTGCGAAATCCGCGTAGCATAAACGTAGTCATATTAAAGAAAAAACAAATTCAAACCTTCTAAATACATTACGATATAATGTTCAAGCATTTGCTTCTGTTCCTCCATAATGAACACAATCCATTTTTCGCATACCAATTGTTAGCTGTTTTGTAGATATTAGTTGACTCGTGTTTGCCCGCTGGCATAAACTTATTACGCAGCATGCCTCGACAAACACTTTGCAATAATTTCCAATATTTCCATTACCGAGTATCTTCTGTCGTCGCTGCCATTTGCTGCTCGCTGTTGTTTGTTTTATTTTTTTTTTTTAGTTTTGCATTCCTTGTATGTGGCGCGTGTCTCCTCTTGACATTTATTGCTTCGAGTCCTATTTGACACTTCGACGAATATTAATCATTCCAGTTAAGTTCAACTTGTTATCAGCTACTGTCAAATAACAGATAAACACATTTATTTATGTGTTGTGCGTGCGTAAATTTTTCTCGCTTTGGTGTTGTTAATGTTGCTGCTCAATTTCGTTTAATTATTTAAACGCACTTTTCAGTTTAAAGTGGTGATCATTTTTAATGGCGAATATGTGTCAAGTTTTTTATGACATGCGGATATTGTTGTATCCTAACTAAATATTAGTGCAATAAAATTAAGGCAGTTGTAATATTATTTTTTTAATCGAACCATTATTTGGTATTTGGGGAACTTATAATATTATAAAGTTCTTTTTACCAGAATTGTGTATAAAACCAGGGACCGTAACAGTTATATAGGCTAAATCGAAAAAATCATTATATAATTGTTATGTTCTGATTTTTATATTTTTCCATCAAATTAAAGAATTATTCCATAAGTTCTATATTCGCTCGTATAATAACACTTACTTTTTGAGTTTTATTTTTCCTTCAATAAATAACACTTATGAAATGAGTTTTATTTTTCGCTCAAGAAATAAAACTTATGTGATGAGTTTTATTTTTCTCTTGTTATTCCTTGAGCTCTCGAATGCTCTTAAATTGGATAACCGAAAGGTAATATTGATATAACCGCATGTTGGAAATATTTTGTGCGAGTGTAACGTCGTTAAGATTTTCGGTCAAAGTGATTTCAAGCTAATTAATAAAGCATCACTAATTAAATTAGTTCATACAAATACTTTATAATGGGTCGTAAAAGTGAAGTGAAAGTAAGGGAGTTTTTTAATTTTACTAAAGAAAAAGTGGAGTCTGAATGCAAAATTTGCAAGAGATGCTTTAAAGGAAACTATTTGTCTAATTTAAAGCGGCATTTAATAACTGAGCATAAAGATATTTACGATGCTGAAATAATTAATGAAGATGAAGAAGAAGTGCCAGAAAAAAAGATTAAATTCTCGGTCAATTTCAGCAAGACTGAAGTACAGGAAGCATGCGTTGATATGGTTACTACCGAAAGGTTACCATTTTCTTTTCTTGACTCTGACTCATTCAAGACATTAAGAACGCCACGCCAAATAGATATATGTACATATTTGCTTTTTAAGGTGCAAAAACCAAAACAATTTTTTTATAATAATTTACGCTATAGGAATGCCATTAACGCCGAAGGATTCTGCCAACCTGAGTTAGATACTCCGACCAGATGGAACTCCACTTACAAAATGTTAGATAAAATATTGAGTTTACAAGAGTTTTGTGATAAACAGACTGATGAATTTCTTAACTTGGCTCCTTCGGAATGGGAGAAAATAACTGCTTTAGTTAATGTTTAAAGACCAGTATATTTGGCTACTTTGAAACTACAAACGGAACAACTTTTCCTGGGAGATTTTTGCAAAGTATGGCTGGAGTTGAAACTTCAAGTAGAATCCCTCAGAAATGCTAGTAGTGCTATCTTACTTCGTTGTTTGCAACAGAGAGAAATTAAAATTATGAGCAATGAGGCAACACTGGCAGCAATCTACTTAGATCCTCGAATTCGACGAATTTTTGTAAATGAACCTCTACATATGCTTTGCGCGAAAAGTCACTTAAAGCAATTAGCTCAACAGCTCTACAATTGGAGGAACACGGTAAATACAACTTTAGATCTGATATTTCATATTATTTGTTAAATTTTCGCTCGCAATCATGTATTTTTTTTCATCCTAGGCAGATGAAGAACTTGACTGCAACGACACCAACGACTTAGTTCAAAAAGCATTTTTTGAAATCGAAAACTACAAGCCAAAGGCCATCAATATCAATATCCACATAATGGAATATTGGCAAAAGCAAAAATTTGCATTTCCGCATTTGTACCAATTAGCCAAAATTGTACACAGTGTACCTGCAACACAAGCTAGTGTTGAAAGGTCATTTTCAGCTTTAAAACTTATTTTGAGCGATCTACGGTATAACTTATCGGCTAAGGCCTTACAGAAACTGATGTTTTTAAAAGTTAACAAAAATTAAAAAAAGTTTAACTCTTCTGTAATAAATCCATCCATTTATTCAAGAAAAACATTTCGTAAAAAATGTACGAAAAATATTAAACATGAAAAACATGGCCAATATTGTAAATAATATCACTGTTTACTTATTTCTGCGGGTGGATGTATGTAATAAGAATACGATTACTAAGACCAGTGAGTGTTTAGTAAAACTTACAAAATAACAATTATTTTTGAACGATGAATAAAACTTACAAGATGAGTTTTATTTTACAACAGAAAAATAAAACTCATCACATAAGTTTTATTTCTTGAGCGAAAAATAAAACTCATTTCATAAGTGTTATTTATTGAAGGAAAAATAAAACTCAAAAAGTAAGTGTTATTATACGAGCAAATATTGAACTTATGGAATAACTCTTAAATTTGATGGAAAATATAAAAATTATAAAATTTAGGTTTATTACACGAATTAATAGATATTTAAAATACGACAATTTTGATATACTACATCATATATTTCCGAACACTCCTTCATGTTGATTTTTTCAAACAAATTTGCAAAAATAACAGTTGTTTACGGTCCCTGTATAAAACTCAATACAATTTAGCTTTCTAGAAATATATTTTAAGAAAATAATATACGTTTTGCCATTTCCTTGTTAAGACTTGCAAAGTTTCGATCGCAACGAATGACCGCTTCTGAATGCCAGCGCATTAAATTATTCCCATTTCAATATAATGTGAGGAAGTTTCTTATGCTTAGCATTTATTCTAGATTAGTACTTAAGAAACTTTGCAACATAGTTTTCATATCATTTAGCTGAAGGGTAACATCGTATAAATTATGTTTGGCGAACAAACAAAGTTCAGCATGTCTGAGTTTTATAAATTTTATAAAGCAACGTATTTCATAGCTATACTCTGACTCGTCAGCATCCCTCCTTTGCCAATTTCTCATAACTTTACGTAAATTTTGCTCATAAAGTAACAACGCTCATTCAAATATTAGCAACTACTTTATCATGCAGTCTCACTATTAGACTGGAAATTAAAAAAAAAAATATAATGTATACACAATTTTCGATGTTTTCAACTAATAACACCAATTACTTTATAAATTTAGTTATAAGTATACTAACATATCCATTTTTGCATAAATTCTGGTAAAATCTTCTTATTTTCATTTTCTTTATTCGCTGATTGACTTCAAGAAGCTTAAAAGCTAGATCTTTCATGCGCTTTTAATTATGGTGTTTTTATAAAAAAATGCGATTGACTTTAAATATTATTTTAAATGAATAATAATTCACAATTTTATTGAGCTCGAGACCAGTTTATGGAAAATTTTTATTTGGAAAAACAACAACAGCTTTTTAATGGTAGAAGTTCCTCATCAGACTTCCTTTTATTTAATTAATTATATTTTTATTCTTCATCACCACTTTCTCAGGCTTTGAACTAGGGACCTCGGAGTTGCAGAGTCAACACGCTACATGCATACATAAATTAAATAAAAAGAAGTCTGATGACCAAGTGTGGTGATTTCCAAAATAGTACTATAACTTCTACCATTAAAAAGCTGTTGTTGTTTTTCCAAAAAAAAATCTTTCATATACCGCTCTCGAGTTCATTAAAATTATTAATTTGAGCATTTTTGTCTCCTATTTACTTTAATTTTAATTTCATTAAATAATATTGGTATTTATCTAAATGTTTACTTAATTCAGTTTTCTATACAAACTCGAGGTTGCTTACACGGTTTACTTGGTTACACGAAAATTTAGCGGTTGCCTATGGGACTTCTATATATTGTTCCGAAATTTTGATTTCTTATACGCCTCGTCGCACAACGCCTATTTTTCAATAATTAAAATCACATTTTGGAAAAGATACTGATTCCTTTCTCTAGGTACTATTTAACGATTTAACAAACGTTTTTATTACCATCAAAACTTGTATAAGGATCTATGTTTCCAGGAACACTTGAAATCTAACAAATTGTTGCTAAACTATGTATGTTTGTATGTGTACGAGCATCACATTTAAATTAATTGTTACTACTTTCTTTTATTTAATTGTCGTTATTTTTAAATTAATGCAGTCGCCGGGAAAGAGGTTACTAAATTAATTTTTCGGTTCGTATAAAATTTTGATACTGAGGAAAAAACGGAAAACTCCTCTTCATAGCATTATAGCCAAAACGCCTGCTTTTGTGAACCAAACCTATATTATGTATTCATATAATCTTTTTTTGATGTCATATTTTTGACAACACTGTATACCATACAAATCAAAAGTAAAATCAAACCATTTATGCTTTATTGAAAAATCAATTCATCCAACGTAAAGTGTGATTTCTTATCCTAGTTATAAATGCTTTGGAAAACCTTTTTAATAAAATTTTGTATTGAGAATAAATTACAAAATAGTAGTTATAAAGATTTTTGCTAATAACATTTTCGTTCTTTAGTTTCACTTTTCTTTTTAAATTTGTTGCTAAAAACATATTTTGAATTTAAAAGATAAAAATTTTAATTGTACCAATTCTATGCTAGAGTTAATAAATAGTATTGATTATTGTGAGTTTAAGCCGGCACATATTGAGTTTTGATTTTTGAGAATAAAATATTTTTTTCTTGGAAACTCGGCTGTAAGAAAGTTTAACTTATGGAGTGGAGTTTTCCAGCATTTCAAACATTTTTTTTCAATTTTTACACTCACATATACGTACATGATCGTTTTCAAACACAAACACCCCGCAAACACAGCTTTAAACATTTGAGAACATTTTTTTTCGCAAATTGGTATCTATAATTTTCAAATTGAAAACGAGTTTTTTATTCTACATTATGAAATTCATTTGAGATTGGTTTGAAGATAACAATAGTTCATCTCTCAAATTTGTGTAAAGTTTCAAACGATATAAAAGCTAGTTAAATCAGAAACTATAAGAAAAAAATAGAATTAAATTGAAAAAAGAGAAGAATGAAGAATGAAGATATACAGCCAGTTCTCCCAGCTGCAGGCATTCCGGCGAGATTATTAGTGCTCAAAACGCGGTGGCTTTTTTTTCGTGTAATGAAGATAGCAAAGTTGGCAGCGAAACTGATTACTGTGACTCCGAAGACACTGGATCTAATTCTAAATATGGACTTCGCGAGAGTTTGACAAATTGACATATCATTAGTTTTTTTTTTCATAATCTACGGAAAAGTAGCGAAAAACATTATCAACCTTTATCTTGGAAGGGAACAGAAACTTAAATGTCAGCTAGATGACTAAGTGAGTCAACGGCATTAAAAGTATTCGCATTTGAAAATAACAATTCAATTTTTAATTTTAATGGTAACATTTGTTAACCCCTTCATCAATTATTGAAGATTTTATCATAAATGTTAAGAGACTGAAATATAGACTTATTAATTCAACAGCTCTATAACTATAGAATTATAATAATAATAATAATTTGGCGCTTACACTATATTGCTCAGTGTTTGGCCGAGCTTCTACTACCAATTGTGGTGGGCGTCTTTATATTATACCACAAATGGAAAGACCTACAGTTTTATGCTGACTCCGAATGCCAGATGTATTTTATGAGCAGGTTTTTCATGGCAGAAATACCCTCGGAGATTTGCAATTGCCGCTATTAGAAACAACTTTTTTCTATGGATAAGACTTAGCTTGACCTACCTGAGACTCGAACCTCGAATTCAGCGGCATATCGAGTTATGGCACGCACTGCTACCCACTCGACAACAGCGGCCAAACATTCCATATAATACATTTTATGTACACATTTGAAGTACATTTGATAAAGAACATATAACATTGATTTGCGAATCGACCATAATATTAAATCAAAATCAAATCATTTTTAAACATTTAAAATTTGAGAAAGTGCTTTGATTTCAAATCATTCCCAAATGTATATCAAACCTGATTGTTTGCTGGGCAAATAGAAATTTAAATATTTTCATTTGTTTAATTTTCATTTTTCTTTTTGTTCACAGTTTTGCCTAAAGATTTTGTATTAGGAACTTGGTTGGAAATTATAAATGAAAAACATGAGTTTTGCTTTAATCTTTTTTATTAAGTGGATGCAATGTTATCAAATTTAAAAAACTTTATTGTACACACTATAAAATTAAAAATAAAAATTGCACGTCGTTACACAAGGAAAATATCATAACATATATTTTTTTCAAAGATTATTAAACAAATACCTTGCTTTTGATGTAGTCCCGTCTTTTACATACATCTAAAACAATTTGTAATTTATTTTATATATTTAAATAGGTTTATAGTGCATATAATGGGTAACAAAAGTGGATATTTTAATTTTGAATACAGTTTGTAGTAATTAAAAAATTGATTTTGCTCTACTGTTAAGTTTGACTGAAAAGACCTGACAACTTTTTCGCATTGGCAAAGATATGTTAAGCTCATAGAAAAAAATGGTCCTTGAATAATACTATTTAAATAATTAAAAAAAAACATACATAATCGTAAAAAATGAATATTCCTTTTATTAAAATAAAATTTACTACAAATTCATGTCAAAAATGTCTCAGAGAGTATTATTTCAAATTTGTTTCACAATTTTTCTACAGAAATGTTTACTGGCTACACTTTGAGATTTGAAACACACGTTTACCCTATTTGGCCTATATATTTTATTTGAGACAACTTTCAAACCAACATTTGCGGTGCCTTAATGTACTAAGAACGCTGCACACAGATTCAAGCTTTCTTTATTTTATAAGAAAAATAGTTAACTGCTTTAACATGCCTACTATTTTCTAAGCATGAAGCCTTTTAAGTTCAGCTCTTAAGTTTTAAACTTGCGGAAAGGCAGAGTAAACTACATTAAAAATTAACCAGAACTTGTGAATATAAAACTACCCATTAGCGAATTCGATAACAAAAAAAAAAAGCTAAATAAAAACCATTCTGCCTGGTCGATTATTTTTTCACACTTTGTTAAGCTTACTTTAAAGGATTATAGATTTAAAGTGGAAGAACACAAAGACAATAATTTTGCACATCACTTCAACCAAAACTCATTTGCTGAGCATACACATGTTAAAAAAAAACTAATAAAAATATGTATTCATCGAATGAATGGGCGGATCACTGGCAGCAGCATAAGCAAGGAAATAACTTTTTCGATTACAACATCGTAAAAGTTTTCGGTCAGCGACGCCTACTGTGTAACAAAACAAAAAAAAAAGTCAAAAAGAAGAAGAGCAAAAAAAGCCACAACTACATGCGCACAAACCCAACACAAAAGTCTCGCATCCCATAAGCGCTTCCTTTTTCTTGCTAAAGTAAATATAATATCGAAACAAAAACAAACGAAGCAAGCTGCCAAAACTTAACGACGTCGAAAAGAAATTATACTATATTGTAGAATAAACATGCATGTATGTAAAAGTATAAAGATACTTGTATACTTACATATGTATGTATTCATATATATAGTGTATAGTCTATATAGAAGCATGTAGATGATTGCACAGATTGTTCCGCATACGCAATGGCTATCGATGAGAATGCTAGTTATCGCTGCATGCCGCGTATTTAAATGACAATCGCCTTTACATAGGGTTAAGTGGTGTTGTTGGCTTATGCTGCATATCCGTTACAATCAACAGCGACCAACTGACGGCCATAACAAATTTTGTCTTTCGTTATCGTTAGGCCGCCTTTTTGCGGTTTTGCGTAAATGTCACAGCCATGCCCAACGATTTATTACTCACTTGTGGCAGGCTGCGCTTCGTGAAGTAAAAATTGATGGCCTACAATTTTCGACTTTGCTGCCACATCATTTGCGTTGGTGAAATCGTGTATGTTTTTTTTTTTTTTGTGAATCAAATATTTCCTTCGATAGGACATACTGACATACGAGTATATGCAAAATTTAAGAAATTTCGGTATGTGATATTGTTGGAAATTCTCGTGCAGTTACTTTTTACTCGAAATATAAATACTTGAAGCAGATTGGCTTTTAAACATTATAGCTGTGCGTAAGTTTAAAGAAATATTAAGGATTTGTATTTACTTCTATGCCAAAAGCATGCAAATTTTTATGGAAAACAAAGTCAATTTTAGATTAATTTTTAAAACAAAAGCAATTTTTTTAATAAATAAATGCATGCTGAATTGAATTTATAAATAAATAAGAACTGTATAGTATCGAAAGTATAAAAATTCAAAAGCTTGTATTAATTTTATCATTTTTATGTTGGCCTAGTAAATATTAATTTCACAATTTTTATTGAGCTCAAGGTCAGGTTATGGAAGATTTTTGTGAAAAAACAACAACAGTTTTTTAATGGTAAAAATTATAGTACTATTTCGAAGATCACCACATTTCCTCATCAGACTTCTTTTTATTAAATTAATTAAATTAATTTTTCATTACCATTTCTCCCAGGCTTTGAACCCGGGAGCTCGGAGTTGCAGAGCCAATACGCTACATATTGTGCTACGGTAGCCGAGTTGGCTGTTGTGTTTATTTCATCTTCCTTAAAAAAAACTGTTGTTGGTTTTTCACATAAATCTTTCAAAAACTGGCCTTGAGCTCAATAAAAATTGTAAAATTTTACATTTTTCTATTAAAATTTCTTTCATTCCCTACCAAAATGCATAGAAGTAAACCCAAAATTTAGAAAAATTCTACAAAACTTATTTTAGGCTTCGAACTGAAAAAAACATGCCCTTTAAATCCGTCGCTGATTTAAAAGTTTTTTCCTGGTTTATTTTTCATTTTTATATTTCTAAATTTGTTTTTCTTCAAGTCTAAATTTTAGTCACATTTATTTAGTTAATATACCACTTGCATTAGTACTAATTTTGTTAGCGAAAGAACGTATTTGTAAAAGAAAATAATTAGAAAACAATACATAAATTGCTTTTATATGGAAAACGAAGCCATTACCCTCAGAGAAAAGTTTTCAACAATTTTAGCTGTTTATGAACATTAACAATCCACTAAACACCATTATTTTTTTTAAGTTTTAAGAAGTGAAAAACATTTTTTGAATTTCAAACTACGATTTATATCTTATAAAATAACTAAAAGAAATAAAAAAGTCTAAAATTGTCAACATGCAGATGTGTTACACTTTCGAAATGGCTTGCTTATGCTATTCATGCAATTAAATCCAGAAATTAAGAAATCCTTCGAACAAAAAAAAAATATATTTTATACTTTGGATGACACAGAAGTGTATATAAATAGTTTCCCTAAAAAAGTACATATATGTATATGTACATGTTTTTGTATGTTATACACTCCTGCTTAAGAAAAGACAAGCGCAATAATAAGTAAAAAGAAATATACACTGACCTCAGCGCTTATGGGATTTCGTCGGTCTCAAGGTCCCAATGCACGTGTGTCAGTTTCTTATAAATACAATTTTGCCGGAAATGAAGTTAAATTATCTACTTGCATACATACATATATGAAAGAATATATATGAACTTACGATTTGTATTTTTTGCATTTTTTCTTCTTATAAATACTTAAATTCCCTTTCGCTTGTTAGCAACAATCAACTGGTTTACTGGTTTATAAATTTTGTGTAGTTCTAGTCTCATCAGTGTCTTTCAACAGTTGCCAGGCAACTAAGGTTAACTATGCAGCTGTCAGTTGATTTAAGGCAGTAACTACGCTTTCCTTCCTGCATTCACTTGTCTTCCACAGCTTTCTTCTTCTTATTTGCCGCGGCTTATATTTGTTGAGAGAAACTAATTACGATTCCGGTCGTGTTGCATTCTTAAGTTACGCAGGTTTTTCCATTGACGCCTTGTTATAGTTGTTTTTGTTTTACTTTTCGTTTTTATAATTGTTGTTGTTGTTTTGTTACTATTTGGATATTTTTTCTTAGCTTTATATCCACAACACACTTTGTAGAGAATTTTTTAACAACGAATTGGCCCGATTTCAATGATTTGTGCACTTTCTTAAGACGATTTTTTTTCTATTATAAAAAGGTTGTTGATATTTTTCAAAAATTTTTCCAAATAAATAACTAGCTTTATAAACAATTAAAGATTTTAAATAAGTAATAAAAACAAAATGCCTGGTTTCAAAAATCAAATTTGAGATTATCACACAAAATATAATAATACTAAACGATTTTCGAAAAAGGTTGAGATTGCCTAACGAAATCAAACATATGTACTATATTTGATAAAACTAAAGAAATTTGATGTTGATGTTAAGAAAGCTTATTTCAAACAGAGTCGAAATACAGACCTTTTTATTTATTTTTTAATTATCATGAAAATTAAATATTTTTAAAGTAGTTGAATAAAACTATTTGCAAGTTACATTAAACTGAGCAAGAAATAGCGTATATTTGGGAATTTTCATTTAAGAAATAGTATAAATATCAGAAGATTGTGTATGTATTACAATAATTTTTTCTAAAAAAAATGTGGTTTGAATATCAATAACAATGTGATTGTTGGAAAACAGAAAAATTGGAGCAATTATCGAGTAAAATCTATTATAGTTCGCCCTTTTTTTATTAGAACGTTTAATCATTAACATTAATATATAGTAAAATTTTCATTAAGTAATAATTTAATATATTTCACCAAAGCTTAATTGTACACTAATTTTTTAGTAAAATGTGCTAAATGGCAAAAAGGTCACTCATACGCTCTGACAACCGACAATCTGAAAACATTTTATACCGATGAATTTTTTCCAGATTTGTTATGCAAATATTAATTTTAAGTTCTAGTGGACGTTATCCTACAAAAACGGATAATAAAATAATACGTTCAAATTCCTTTAATTATTTTTATGTGAACGCGTTCGAAAATACCGACTTTAAACACTTTTCCTAGCAGTGTATATTGTACATAAATAACACATAAAAGACACAGACATTTCAAAAATAAAGCAGTAAAGATATATTTTATTTTTGTTTTCTCTTTCGTTATAAAATTTTGTTCATGGTATGTTAAAAATTATAACTGTCAAAGTAGGTTACATGCGAAGAGAGAGATTATTAAAATTTGGTTTTGACTTGTTTATTAATATACATAATAGACTAATGAATTGCAAAATATAACAATATTGACTAAATTATAATTGTTTTCTTCATTTAGTTCAAGTTTTCTGCAAGGTTAGTCTAATTGTTGCTTTGTTGCCAGTTAAATATACTCGCACATAATAAAAGTCTGTCGAGCTTTGGAATTTCAAATGCTTTGGAATTTTTGCCCAATTTCAAAATTCTTCTCTTCTTTTCTCTCTCACTACTTAGTACTAACAACTCCCGTCGATTCAACGCCAGCGAATTCACAGCGCTGTAATTAAATCATACGCCAAACAAGTAACCGAGCACGAACAATGAATTGCTTATTTTCGCATTTGTAGTCTTCTTTATTCATACATACAAGCACTGGTGGCAAAAGTTATAGAAATGCCGCATTTTTTGATAAATTTGTTAGTTTTCCTTTAGTTAAGGGTAAATTTTATAAATTTTTATAAAGGACAAGCCGATAACACCAAAACAGCTGATTAAACAACATTTTCAACTTTTAAAAATAGGCATAAAAATTCATTTTTCATTTTTTTTACTTTTTAACTATAGAGCACAGGCGTTTAACAAAAATTTCTTGAAATTGTTTAATAAATGTTATACTAAGTATGCAATGTTAATTTAATATTGTTTTTTATGTAATGAACTGAACTTAATAAATAATAAAAATTGAATAAACAAAAAAAAATTATTGGCTTTTGAAAATGTCTCTTTTTTTTGGCCACCAGTTTACTACATACAAATGTATAGTTAAATACGAGTAAATGTCCATTGTAGTTATATGCAGTAGGATGGATGGCAGAAGGTAGATTGTTTTCTTACTTTAATGGAGCTATGTGCAAAATTGTTTTCAACAAATTGCCATTTGAGTTAGTTTAAACTGTCTTTGTTTCAATTACAAAGGAAAAACAATAAATTTTATTTGTACGAAGAGGCGTATTACTGTGTTTCCCAAAAGACTAGTTACGAGTAAGTTCAAGAAACACATACATACTAATATGTATGTACTTATAATGCATTGTAATGAACTCCTAGCCTACACTTTGGGTGTGTATATATGTATATAAAAAACAAAACGAATTTGGGATTCCGTGCATGTAAAAGTGACTAGGCAGTGTACACTGATCTATAGCAAGTAGCTTCAGTTTCGTCGATGCAATTCAAAGCCACCATAACTAGGAAGTAGCAGCTAACTAGGGTAGAGAGCCACATAAAAATAAATTTTTATTGGTACACTTAGAAGATAATTTCACTTAAAACATAGCGAACTCTAAGAACAACCCAAGTATCAATAAATTGTTTTTCTGAAACCTGTGTAAAAGTTATTTTCTAAAAATATATGGCAGAGCCGAGCATACTTTTGGCCACCCTAACCGAGCCTTTCATGGCTTCCAGCTGACATAAAACCCCAATGATCGAGCACCAACACTACTCAAAGAGGTTCGAACTTAAAGAAATTTTCTAGTAGTGCATTGTGTAATTTGTATTAAGTTCTCTTACATCTAAAAAGGTAAATTTCCGAATATATTTCGTTCAAATAAAAACAAAATAGTATGTAGCCTCAAAAATCGGGTGTGCTTGACTCAAAGAGTTTATTTAAGAGCAATTACAATTTATTTTAAAATATAAGAACTCAATATGAAAATTTTTATATATTTCCACGAAAATATTTCACGAAGTGACAAACCTATTTTAAACTTGATAATTTTGCGCAAATGCACACATCAAGATATATGTTTAAATATATATTTCGCATCTATATATTGTGGTTTAGTGAAGCTTAGGTATTTTTTATGCATTTCTCAGAAGGTCGCATAAAAAAACCGCACAAAAAAGTTCTTTACATTTATACAAAAGCGAGGGATTCGTAGCAGAGTTTTCAAAAACCAAGCAAAAATCATAAATTTAAATCCGCTTAAATTCAGAATGCCGAAATAGAAGCGCAAATAAGAAAATGAATCTTCACCCAAGGTAAAATATACATAATTGTAATAATTATAATTGTGGTCGTCTCGAAATAATACAATTCCTGCCAATAATTTTTTTTTTTCGATTATTCTAATTTGGGAAATTTAACAGATGTATTGTTTGAAATTTCAACAAATTTATTTATTTATTTTTGATTTGGTTTTATTGGCCATAATTCAATACATAATATTTATTAACTATTTATAACAATTCATACAATAATAAATAACATTAGAAATATAAAATACGCGACACTAACTAAGGTTTCAACAAATTATTAAACTAATCAGTTTGATAAATTTATACATATTATATTTTCTACCGAGCAGTTTCCGCTCATATGGTTACATTTTACAGATCCTAGTTTAATTAAACTTCTTTCAAACTATACTAAAAATCAATATCAACATATAGAATAAGCCAGCAAAAATTGTATTTAAAAACTCGACAGAGGTTAAAGAATAAAATAGCATGTGTAAGCATCGGCAGCCAAAATCCAACAGAGTTAATTGTTTTAAACGGAAGCTCACGGATGCCCTTGCAGGGTTACCAACAGAGCCGCCTGTTCCCATGTTCCCAGTTTCATGCGACCTTGTAATTTCGATACCAACTTATATTCTTAAGTAGTAAAAAAAAAAAAAATAACACTTCGGGGCTTCTGCACGACATTATATAAATACATTTTATTTTAGCTAATTTTTAATAAAAAGGCGCTTCAGTTAAATCAAAATATTTAATTTTTACATTTTACGTTTGTTGGCTTTCATTGTTCACTTTAATTGAAAAATGTCAAACAATTGTCAACGCTGTTTCTTATTTCTAGAAATAGTTTTCAAATTTTTTTTTTCTTGTTTACATTTTTTACTGAACAACTGGTGGTTATATGTTTCAAACGCAGGGTTACATATCCTGTATTTAATTGGCCAATATTTTTACTTTTAGTACATTTTAAATCCGCGGTAAATATGTATATAAATATATTTAACGATATTGACGATATTAACACTGACAAATATAATTGTTTATACACTACATTTTCTTAGATAAAAAGAAAATATTTCAAATGCCTCAAAGATAATTAAAAAAAAATGTATTTATTAATTATCATAACACGAGTATTTTGTTAAAATATTTTGCGATTTGAACTATAGCTTTGACAAAATAAAAATACTCAAATCTATCCATTTTTGACGAAGTCCTTACCACTAGAAAAAGGTTGTTTAGGAGAAAATGAAGAATGATGCCCATGAAAAAAAATTTGAGTTGTTGTGAAAACGTCAACTTCGAGAAAAAAAGTACGTTTCTAACAATATATTTCAAAGCAACATTACTTTAAGTATTATCGCAACTCAATTTGTGCTTAATTCGGTTGTTCGATTTGAAATAGTAACAGTTATTCACATTACGTTCTTTAAATTTTTCTGAGCCGTTGCCTTCATATAGTTCACGTTTACTTTTAATAAACTTAAAGTCTTTAGAAAGTAGGCGAGTTCTGCTCTCCCTGAGTTTTATTTTCGGAGTTATCAGTGGTGAAGTGGATTGTCCATCTCTTTTGGAACGGATTAACTTCAATGTTCCTAACCGCTCTTTACGCTTTGTTTTGCCTTTCTATGAAGAAAATCTTAAAACTGATTATGGCCGCAATGCTCCTATAGCCCGCGCTATCAATGAAATTAACAGGATCTCAAATTCTGTCTTCCTTGACTTTTCAGTCTCGAAAAATGAATTTTTGAACATTTTGAATTCCATTTTGTAATATAATTTCTTAAGTTAGTTTTAAGTTCTAAATTTATGTTCATCATAGTCTGTAAGAAATGTATTTCATAGACTTAAATAAATAAATAAATAAATAAATATTTAAAGTAGAAAATGTAAGAATCGCAATCTACGAAAACGTAAACCAAAATAAAGTAACATCGTTCTAACGATGAATTTGCAAATAATACACTTTCAAAACATCAGACATTTTGAAGAAGTAAGTTTCTTTAAAATCTAAGGTTAAACTTATTCTGCATCAAGTTATCTTAAAGGCGTCTATACAGCGTTTTAATATAGAAAAATCACAGAACAATTTAAATTAATTACCTACAGAATTGTGTTAGTCGCCTATCAGCAATTGCAGCTCTTAATCAAATAAATTACTACAACGATTTTGTATTTTTATTAGTTTACCAACAATAATTGCAATAGCTACTATAAAATCTTGTCTAAATAAGTGCTTTGCATAGATATAAATGTTATGCTGTATTTGTTGTTGTTTTATAAAGTATATAAGCAAGCTGTGATGGCATTGGATTAGGAGCATTAGGCTGGTAGTAATCCAGAAGCTTATGAAAATGTATATGTATGTAGGTCTCTTGAATGCTTGCATTAAACTTACACTTCCTTCATGGAAGCAAAGACAAAAGTTTATTTTAAATGATTAGCTGTTCAGAAAGTTATGGTAAAAATGTAGTAAGTGTAAATATGCTGAATTTTGTTTTATTTAAGTTTTAAAGTGCTTAGCACTTAAACTTTCAAATTACCAGAAAGCAATGAAAAGTGTACTTATGTGTAAAAAGAAAATAATTTACCATTCGTATAAATGCATGTAAAGGGTATACATATATTTGGCAATAATGTTTGCTTGTTAGAAGCACTAGTTTACAGCCAAATCACGAAAAAATATTCGCGTATTATTTGTAAATAATACGAAAAATATTTGACAAGGAACATTTATTTTTAATTATTATTTTTTTATTATTTATTAAAGCTGTATTTGCCTGGTTTATAGAGAAGTTTAATACGTGTGCGTCATCTGACAGCTAGAATTTTTTATTATTGCTTCAAAAGCAATTTTTTTTGTACTCGTTTTAATGTCTGTTGCTAGCAAATTAAAATATTTAAGCCGTTTCTGTTTAAAATTTTCTCTATTTCTTGTGTTAAAATTATGTGTTTGTTACCACATTTTTGCACATATATTTAGTGAAGTACATTTTCAATCTCATTTTTTAAAATAAACCTCATGTATCTGAAATGTTTGTAGTTTTTCAACAACATTCACGGACACATTAACCTCAGTTTTATTTAAAGCTTTGCAAGCTGCTTTTTATGAAGTTTTATAAGAAGTAAATGAGTGGTGTCGTTTCGCAATATATTCTTAATTTTTTCATACACTTGCAAGTGCAAAAAATAATAACTTAAAACTTTTTTGTTTTTATTAAACATTCATATCAGCAATTCTAAAACATTCATCTATAACACGGATATGCAAAAAAAATTATATTTGGTGTAAAGTTTTGAGAATGATTTTCAGGGGCAAAGCGGGCCCTGGCTCTTGCTTTGACAATTTCTCATAAAAAAAAACATTTTTTACACGACGCAAATATGCGAAGCTTTGTTTTGCGCGTAAAACCCCGAATGCCATAATTTCAAGCACTGTAGAGGTATACTACAACTGTTAAACATTTTTTCGTGCCCATTTTTAGGGTAAAAGTTTAAAAGAAATTCCATATTTCGTAAAATTCAAAATGCCTTAACTTCAACAATTTTGGTCCAATTCGGACAAAGTTCATCAGATTTATTGCTTTTTGTATCCAGTTGAAGATAGCTACTTAAGTGACAATATGATAAGGGTGCAAATTGTATGTTTTTCTCTCGAAGAATAAAATTTTTTTATTGGATTAATATAAGTAGTTCAATTTAAAAATAACATAAATTTTGAAAATTCGTTTTAGAGATCTTTTGAAAACTGATGCATCTCGTCGATCACACTGAAAGATCCGTAAAAAGTGTGCCATCATGTGGATATCCCATTTTCCTTTGTATGAGTTTTTCAAATTATTCTTAACAGTTGTAGGAATACACAGTTACAATATTTAAAAAACAAGACCCAAGTGGATAAAATGAGTGTAATTTTTGGAATCAGCGGGCCCAAAATACCACAAAAAATGTACTTAGAACTTTGCGCCGATGTAACCAACGTTAAAATCAAAGTTCGTTTTTATAATAGCTCAACTGGTTTCGGCTCGATTTTAATCGGATTTTTTACTATCGCAAGAACTTTAAATGATAATTTAAACATAAAGCGTGCAGCATAAAAATTGCTTAGGTAAGTTGGCGAATCACGTATGATTTCTATTATTATCTCGTGTTATTTTTGGACTATGTAATTGTTTTTTTTTATTCATTCAAAAGCTCGTACCTACAATGTTAGTTATAACCTAACATGATCGTGAGATAAAGAAAAGAATTAGTGTAATATTTTTATTTTAATTATAATTATTCATTCTTTAGTTGCGTTCGTTTTTTTTATTTCTTGTTACGGTATGACACACAAAATCTTTCACAATTTTATTGGGCACTAGAAAGTGAAGGACGATTGTTTTACACCATCTTTAACATTTGAAATCTATCTTTTTAGTGGAAATGTTAAAATATAATTAATTGACTTCATTAAAAGTGTATTTTTTTGTAAGACTCTCACATGGTAGAAAAATGTTGCGTACTCAATGAGTTTTTCAAACCTTATTTTGGTTGTACATTACATTAAAGGGGTGTACATCGCTTGCTTCTGAGTAAAATAAAATTAAAATATTCTTGCTTTCTTAACTTTGACGATACTCATCTTTTCAGCAATTATAAGAAACTCTAAGTAAATTTCAGGTGAATACATTTATAGATAAGCTTGTTTGAAAACTTCGAAAATGAAAATGAGTTTCCTAAAAAACTAACTATAAACTCACCTTGTTTAAATTATGAAAAATTGGATACTTAGGGCCAGTTTTGCTTCTGATGGTTTAATCTCAGTTTAAACTAAGTTTGAAAAACTGCATACTGAAATTAAGCTAAGCTAAAACGACAAACAGAGTTCAACTTGCACCGACCGCCTTGTATGGTTGCATTTTGAAAATAAAGATAAAGGAGAAAATATGTCATCCCATTTCGGGCAAAGGTAATAGAAAAATTCGCAGTTTATGGCAAATATCGAGAGTAAAGAGCTTAGCCAAAACTAGTCAAAATAACGGATTTCTATTTATTTGGCCACAGGGTCTGTATAATTATTTTTAATAATTTTTAATGAATACGTACAGAACAGAAACTATTAAAAGAAAAGCCGAATATTAGAAAATATTCGCGAATGGAGTCATTTGTATAATTATGTATATAAGGTAAGCCAACATAATAAATTATATAAAGTAAAGTAAAACTAAACAACCCAAAAAAATTCTAATATATATTCTTCTATGCGATTTTTAAACTATATAATTTTATTGTTTTTAGTTTTTTTTTATAAATTTTTTTTTATGTTATGTAATTTTATTTACTCAAGCACATCAGTTGATATACACGCTATGGCTTTCTAGTAATACTATTACTCAGGTTCATGCGTCTTAAATTCATGGCATGTTTACTTTTCTTCTATAATAATGTATAAAATAATAGAAAATTTATTGCTCATAAAATAAAACTCAGAAGTAAACTTTTAAAGCCCCGAAGTAAGTACATTTCTTTTGAGTTTTGGTGTCCTCTATTAGTAACAGAGGTCAAACAATTGTTATTGTTTGTAATTCAATGCAATTTTCGCCAAAATTTCGAACTTTTTTATAAATGTATGCAAATTTTAAGAATGCAATTTTTAGCCCAGTAAAAAATTTCATAACCAGAGTCAAATGCTTTTCCAAATTTTTTTTTTGTTCAATAGTTCGCAATTATGATGAAATTTATGTTGCTTTAAGTTTTAATTTAGATTTATATGTATTTTATAAGGAAATGAACTCTATGTTAATTGAAAAATGTTTGAAAAGAGACAAAAGAAAAGTAGTTAGTCAAGATTTGTCAAAATGTGGCAATTATATTTGTACTACTTTTCCCGCAACTGTGTCACAACATATCCAACACAACGAACCGATGTCATTTAACAGCCATTACCAAATAGATATATAAATATTTACTCGTATATACAAAGTTACTTTTACATTGATACTCTTTCTTTTGATATTTATCTGCGAGTATGTATAAATCGTGCTTCTCAGTTTTCTTTTCATTTTTATTTTTTTTCAGCAACTCAAAGATCAAAAGCTATTTAACATAAACTGCGCCTGGGGATTGTATAAGCTGTTTTGAGAAGAGTTGTTATCGAATGAGCTGAAACGACTTTCGTTTGGGGGTAAAAAGTGCAAAAGTACATAACACCAAATAGCAATCCCTTAACTGTAACAGCAACGGGAATTGACTTTAGTCGGTTTCAAATGTCATGACATGACAAATGCATGACATGTCAACTTTGTCTCCATTTTTTTCTTTAATTTCATTTCAACTCGCAAGTACATTTTTTATTTCACTTTGCCACAGCAGGACATGCTATTCATATTCGTTTGTATGAGTGTGTGCAAAACTACAGCCACATTTATATTTAGTATTTTTTGCACATTGGTTAAGTAAAAGTGCGTTGTAAATGACTTTATTGTCTGTCTTAGATTAAGCTTTTGGGGTTTTTACACAGCTTTAAATGTTGGTTTGGAGATTTTTAGAAATCCTTGCTCATGGCAATTTTAACTGAAACATAAAAATATACGAGCACACTTGTGCATGAGTACTTAAATATAAATGTACATACATATGTACGTATAAGTGTTTGCAAGGTCAGTAAACGTAGCACTTTACTTACTATTGCCATAGTGAATGACCACTGGCTTATTTTGAATTCACATACTGGTAACGACCATTTGCTAGAAAAGAGATTTTTTTTAAAGCTTTTACTGCAAAGTGAATTTTTATTATATTAGTGACTTGATATTTGAGAATACGCTCTAACCTTAAGATACTTTTATTTAATGGAAATTCAATAAGCTTGTTTCTGCTTTAAATAAGAATGTACGTATGTGTCTTATATTCAAATATTTGGCACTAAATGGAATGAAGGCGTAAAAAAAAAATATTTGTAGCGCTTCAAAGGCAAGTAAACGTAAAATCAACGCAATTCGTTATAAAATGCTAATAAACTAGTTTTTTTTTAACTAAAAAATACACGCACTGCAAATTCTACAAATGTCTTTGAAACATTAATTAATGGGTTGAATTTGCAAAATTACGGACTGCTGCATGCCAAAAAAAAGTGAATTAAAAATTTATAAATTCAATTTAAACTGTAGCGCTAGCCTAAGTCCATTTTGAAACTCTTCCCTGTGAAATTTGCTTGAAAATCGTGAAAAAAGTTTTGCCTTAAAACTGACCTCGTAACCCGAATAATTGAAAAAAAAATTTAAATATAACTATGTATTATAGGAGTAAGTGCACAGAAAATCACACACGTTGTGTTTTTTTTTGCAATATCAAAAATGTATTTTTATAATAATTTATTTTTGGTATTTTTTTTTATAAAAAAATACTTAATTAATAATTCAGAAAAAATCGCGTAAAGTAAAGTATCAAACCTTAAACATAATCTACATATTTTTATAAAGTCAAAATATTCGGCTTTGAAAAGCGTCCCTTGATTTTTGATATTTTTTTTTTAATATTTCATTTAAAAAGACCCCCCTAAATATTGTTTTAAATAAATTTATTTTGTTATGAAAGCGTGTGATTTTTATAATTGAGTGTCATGAGTATGTTGAAAACGCTTATTATTATACCAAGTATCCGAACGAACTCCAGTCGCTCTCGAATGTTACACAGTTACAGATATTTTTTATTTGCTTTATATTCCACCATTTATTTCTAGCTGAACTAATCTCATTTTATGTGCATTTAAAGTTCAGTTTCTTAAAAACATGCATACATATTAAGATGTTGGTAAACAAAACATAATCTTACTCATTACTATGAACTAAATACTGCTGCTTGGAACTACTCAGCCACTCAGTTAATTTCTCTAAAAGCTTTTTACCAGCAAATCTATCGCTTCACTGCTTGACTATCAAATGCTTGAACTGAAAAAAATAGAAATTATATGCAAAAATAAAAAAAAAACTGAAGGGAGACAAAAAAGGTAAATATGTACATAGTCATATTTATTTCTTTGGATTTTTAGTGCACAAAACCTTGAAAACTTTATTTATTCTGTGTTTGTCTGCGATGAACTAAGAAAAATGGAGCAATGTTTTACTTTGCTATGAAAAAGTAACTAGAGAGATTTCGGAAAATCAGATGAAAATCAAGATAAAAAGAGATTCCACTTGTTTATATTTAAAGATTATATGACCTTTTTTTTAGCATTTAATAGTAAATAAAGTAGTTGAATCTCAAATTTTGTACCACAAAATTTTTATTATTCGTCTACATTATAAATAATTTCTCTTTGTGAGAATAACTTTATGTAATAATATAAAATCATTTTGGCGCTTTCACTATAAAACTCAGTGTTTGGCCGAGCTTCTCCTACCATTTGTGGTGTGCGTCTTTATATTATATCACAAATGGAGGGATCTACAGTTGTAAGTTATAGCACGCACCGCTACCAACTCGACCACAGCGGCCACTATGTGTATAAGTTATAAATATTCTAGCTAATTCTAATTAAAAACTGTTTCGAATCTTTATTTCTTATATTGTTGGTAAATATATTCTAGATTTAATTTTTACAGAACAAATTACATTTTCGTAATTTAAACGATTTTTTTTTTAAAAGGAAGCTAAATTGAATTTCGGATTTTGTTTTTAAAACATATCATATATGGCAATCATTCCTTTAAGCTTTAAAGTTAAAAGTTATTTAACATTATACTTTTTTAGCATTTTCAACAGAGTGTCTTAGAAATAGTCCTTAAATGTAAACATTTATTTTTAAAGTACCACTTTATTGAATCTGTCAAATGTTATGTTTTAAGCTTTGTTTTTTTGTTTGTTTTTAATAAAAAAATGCAATATCCTCTTCTCGCCTGATTGTCATTTCAGTTTACGCCATTTATTTGAACCGCAGATGAAGATTTGTATAACCGCAAGCATGTAAATGTATATATATATACACACTTATATCTCACAGTTTCTAACAACGTATGAAAGTATTAAGTCAAAACACAGCATTACTTAGCAAAATGTAAAAAGCAAATTCGCAATTTTATATATTTAATACACGGGTCAACACAACACAACAATTTTACCTAGACTCAAAAGTATTTAATTTCGATTCTTTAGTTCGTAATTAGACGAAAAAAATATATATAGCATGAAAAAGTTTGCTTTTGTATTTATCATGTTTTCATTGCATTGGCCTTGATAACGTTGTTCGAAGCTCAAAATGTCCTGATAAAAACGTTCTCCTTGCCATCTAGAAGCAAACTTTATACGAAAAAAGGTATTTTCTTTTCGTCTTCGTTCATAATTAACCAGAAAATCATAAAATAAACTTTAGGACGAAGAATGAACATTTTTTTGTAGAGCCGTGATATCCATGATTTTCCTAGAGTTAGTTCTGGTTTTATTTAATAAGTTACTAGAAAATATTGTTTCAGCTTTTGCTGAGAGGTAGACAAGAAAACTATTAAGCTTTTAAACAAATAATTTCAATTTCATAATTTTCGAGTTAATTTACTTTTGTGTGTAATAGATATTAATGTGTGTACGATACCTTCTGTGGTTTAAATACCTTCAATGTGTTTCCCACTTGGCTACAAAAGTGAATTCCCACTTATCTTAGTATCGCTCACATTTATCTTATTTTTGTGTAAACACATTTACACTTTCAAGCAAACACACACAACCAGACACATTCATGTGAGCATATCAATAGCTTTTCGTTAGAAAGGTAAGCCTCAAGACAAGATACACAGTCCTTGCGGTAGCAAATGAATGTTACATTTCCACTTAAAAGCACAAATAGAAATGGGTTTACATTATGAGTATATGTGTATGTATATGTGTATATGTATGTATGTATGTACATACTTAAGTACAAAGATACATGTGTACAAAATGGCTTGAGCACTTCATATGCGTGTATGGTATGTATTAGAGATGTCAATTTTGGGCATTTTGTTGACCCCGGGATTTTCGAGATCTGAAAACGAAATCCCGGGATAATGCCGGGATTCCGAATTTAATGAAGTTTTGTTTCGTAATTTTGAATTTGCCTAAAAATGTAACACTTCTGTAATCGTTGTATTATAGACATACAAAATAATTTATATGTACTTCAAGTAGAAATATAAATGTAAAGAAAAATTCACTGTTTGAGACCAATATTATTTATAATTCCTGTGGGCAAATTAATGTATATGAAAAAAATTGAATCGTATTCTTAAAATTGTATTCGTAAATTAAATTTCAATCCAGAATCAACAAATTTATTAGCTCTGTGTATTTTGTTTTGCTTTTAAAAGCTAAAGTTTCAAAAATATTTTATCAAGTTCTTTGAATTGTACTGAAAACATTCTTATCGCAACGAAATACAAAATTTGACTATTCAAATTAAAACAAAAAAACAAGTAAAAAAAGCTGAAACCGGGCGAAACCAATTTTTATATACCCACGCGATGTATTTTTGTCCGTTTCTTTGTTTCAAATCGCTGCCAGTATAAAACTTTACTCAATTTCTTCCAATAAATACTTAAAAACGAAGTTTTTTGCATTTTTTATAAATTTCCGTTATATAGAAGATGGTTAGAAGTGGTTATGGTCCGATTTCAAAACTTATTGAAGGTGATGCTAGTGATATCAAGGACAATATGTTCACCTAATTTTGTGACTATACATTACATCGTTATTGAGATACCTACAGACGTGTTTTTATTAAGCGGGCGTAGTAATTTCATAAACATCAACTTTCTTAATTAATTAGCTCTATAAATATCAAATATTAATTAATATGTTCCAATAGATAAAGAAAAAACTAAATGTTTGCATTTTTTTTTAATTTTCGTTATGTGGAAAATTTGTTCACAAAAATTTGAGACGATACCTCACACCGTTATTGAGATACAGAAATTGTTTCCTATTCAAAATTACATAAATACCTAATTTCTTAGTTCAAAATCACTCCGAATTTCACTCAATATGTTTTAATAGATACCGAAAAAATTTGGTTTTGCATTTTCCAATTTTTTTTTTAAATTTTTACTCAAGTTATTGTAACCACGGACGGACGTACAGACAGACAGTCAGGGTTAAATCGATTCCTCTTTTCATTCTGATTATTTTATTATATATAAGTGTATATCTATCTCGATTATTTTTTGCAGTTACAAACAACCGTTTAGCGAACAAAGTGAAACAAGTACGCTCGGGTATAATAAAAAAAGTTCAAAAAAAAAAAAGAATTAGACCTTATTTTGACTAAAATGCAGTCTCAAAGAAATAAAAGCCTAAAGTGTGTTATCCTCCAACCTGGACACAAATTTGATGCAATGGAGAAGCACTGCTGCGCCTCAACACTTGTTGGTTGGATTATCGACAAAAAGTTAAATGTTCTCTGTAGGACATAGCCTTTATCGCCTCATTACAAAAACTATCAATTTCTTTTACCAAGCCTTCTAATAAATTGTATGCCTTTCGATTATTGGACAATTGCAAACAGAGACTTTCTGCCTTATCCACTTTAAGCACCTCGTCGTTAGTTCTATTAACATCGCTTTCATAGTGAGGCTCATTTTCTACTCGAGTGGGATATTCTTCAGCTCATTTATAATGGCAAGGACGTTAAGGGAGTTAACAAGCTGTGTTATTTGTCGATTGTAAACTCTCTAAAAGTTTTGTTTTGTCCTTGAAAGGGGAATTTTTAAGAATGATACAAGATAAAAAAATATATGGCAATTAAATTCACTGTTATCTACAATTCCTGGATTTGAATAGACTTATCCTGCAGTATTTGGGAGTTAAAAAAGACCGGGATTGACATGCCTAGTATGTATATATTTGTGTTTCTTATACCAGCTCCTGTCCTCTTTTACCAGCTTATACCATGCCATGGAAGTAAATGATACCTTGACATGCCTGTGCCGTTTCGTTTAGTCGTTCTACACCACAAAAATTAATGTTCACTTTATAGCTGCGTTCTATCTTTTCGTTACGGTAAACCCATGGTATTCTCGTATATTCATATATACGAGATTGTCAAATAATAGTTCAGAAATTCCGCTAGCCTTTAGGGACGACTCTGGTCTTCTATCAAATCCAAAGACGATATTTGTATTCTATATTTACATATGTACGTATATAAATTCGAAATATTTTTGAGAATTATTTATATTGTGAATCTATAAAAGTAAATACAAAAATTAGACGCTGGAAGATATCTAAATAATAAAAATTTAAAGACTTACACGTACATATATATCGTATTTTTAAAAGACGTTGTACGGAATAGTTATCGAGAAGACTGACACACTATTCTACTGCTGGTACGTAAGCACCTTACAAATAAACACAAAAACATCCCATACGTCCCACACAATTTAAATGCTGGTCTAGTAAGAAAGTTTACGTAGACACCATGTCGGTTACTTGTTTGTATGTGTTTGCATTTGTCATGTGTGGCCAAAACGTTTTAGCAGCTTCAATTCCTTAGCTACTCGGTACATACTCACATATACATACGTATGTACATACATACACATGGTATAGCGCTCAACGCCTTTTGACTTGTTGAGTTGTGCGCTGATTGATTTTAATCAGAAAATGAAGTGACATCTCCGAGGTTTTTGTTAAAATTATTGGCAGGAACAGTTAAGAGGTTATATGTTATGTTGAGCATACATATGCATGTATGTACATACATATATTATTATTTACCAACTTGCATAAGCTGTTGTCATCAAATTTATTTAACTTAAATGCTAGTATGTTATTTTGATAAACGTAAGAACGCTAGAGCGTGACCGTCTTGGTAGGTGACAAACTTGAACATTCATTTTTTTAGAGGGTTTAGAGGTACAATCAAATATTTTTGTCTTTCGATATCGGATGAGAATTCAATTCAATGCTTTGCTTATGATCTTCCTTAATTTGTGTTGTTAATTTCAAATGAATGGAATGGAAGTAAAAGTAAAAAAAAAAAAGAAAAACGGCAACCGCAAAGTTCTCTCATCTGCGTCTATCTATACTATTTATAAAATTAAAGCCCAAGCTATTTTGTAAGAGCAAAACAGCTGATCTACTGCGTCGATTTCTATGATTTAAGTACTGAAATGACATATTCGGGCGACACTAGGATATAGGAGCATTTTAAACTAAAATTTATATAATAAATATATTTAATTACGCTATTGAGTTTCGCAATAATATATAATATAATTTTGGCGCTTACACTATACAGCTCAGTGTTTGTGCCGACTCCGAACGGCAGATGTATTTAAAAAGAAGCTTTTTCATGGCAGATTTACCCTCGGAGGTTTGCCATTGCCTGCCGAGGGGAGACCGCTATTAGAAAAAACTTTTTCTATGATTAAGATTTTGTTTGATTAAGATTAAGTTTCGCAATAATTCATACATAAATACGCTTTGATCAATCGGCATGTTTCCGATAATGAGAAAATTAATTTATTTAACACAGCTTGTTTGTGATATAAAATCGATGTAGCTTAATCAGAATCAAGTTGTTGTTTTTGTTTTCAAATAAAATCTTCCACAAACTGGCCTCGAGCTCGATAAAATTGTGAATTATTTTTAAAACTTTTTAATAATTTTACAAAAAACATTTTAATTTCGAAATCACATGAAAAAAAATTTAATATGTAGTTTAGTAGTTTATTTCATTTTCGTATAACAATCTGCAAATTTTAAGTAGCTTAAAGTTACTGTTGATTTTTTACAAATTTATTTACCCAAGCTTTTCTGCAATTTCTTCCACATATGTAGGTAAAAGAATCTCCATCATGACAAAAAAATAGTCTTAAATAAATATTATATTTCATCAAAATTTGTAAAAAAAAAACCATTTAGAATTCTTTTGTGTATGCAATTTTTTGGTTCATTCAATTTTAGTCTAAGAACGTACACATATCTAAACGATGTCACTAATTTTTGACAATTTTTCTAATGGCAGTTTCCTCCCCACAACCGCGTTTATGTAGACGCATTTGTGAAAGAGTGTCAGTAAAAAAAATTTGTCAAAAATCAGTGGTAATTTGTAGCGAATTAAAACTTGCACTTTGTTTTACTAAGATTGAATGAGCTACAAATCTGCATAAACCAAAAAATTCAAAATTAAAAAAAAAAAATTTTTTTGAAATTTAAAAAATTGTTTGTAATGATGTTCGTTAATAATAATAATAAACCCAACGATAATAACCCTCCTTTCCCGCCCAACCGGCCAATATGGTTGTGCCGATTCGAGAAAGAGTTTGTTAAGTGTCGAGATCTCAAACTGTACTAACGCAAATCAATTTAAGACACAAACTCCGGAATGGCTCATTCAGTTCAAAATTTGTTTTACATTGATTCCGAAAAAGGGGTTTAGAGTGCCTCGAAACACGAGAAGGGACATTGAAGAATTAATAAAAAATAATTTTAATAATTGGAGGACAAATAAATTGTTTAAATGTGTCTAAAAATTGAGAACAGTGTGTACATAGAAAACGCGTAAAAGACCTTAAAAACAAAAGACAGCTTCCCTTAAAAACCGGAAGAGTGTGAAATGATTTGGTATAAAAAGCGAAGGTCCACTTTTGAAGATGTACTTTTAATTTCCTTTGATCTTAAATAAAAGATTTTAGCCTTTTAATTTTATCTGTTTTTGTTTTAAGTAGTATTTATTACTTAAGTTGTAAGTTTGAGTGTATCTTTTTCACTTTTATTAATTTCATTAATTTAAATTGGGAAACATTTTTTTAAAGCATCTATCCCTTTCCCGAACTCAACGTGATTTAAATAATTTACCTCTATCAAAAGCTACACTTTAACAATAACAAATAAAATATCTGACAAAAAAATAAGGGGGTAAGCAAATGAAAATCAGAATGCGGGAAAAGTAAGCAAATGCGACGACTAAGTTAAATAATTGCATCACTTAAAAGTAAATCAACAAGATATGAGAGTTGTTAGTCGAGATGGCAAACGACAGAGGCGGCAAGGCAAATAAATGCCAGACGACAGTCAGCAGACACACTGTGGCAGGTAACCGAAGGAGGCCTTTAGAAAGTTGCAACCAGCGCCACATAGAAGATCCAGCGCCTTCAAAGCCGCCGCAAGCCAAAGTCACTTAAAACGATGCAGAAATTGCTTTTTACCAACACACACGCACGCACGCAGACACAACCAAGTGCAGTACAAAAAGTGACATTTTTGTAACTTACAACTTTGCTTGCAACACGACCGCCTGTTAGCGAGCAGCAACATCAGCAACAAGCCACTATGAAGCTGTCGCGACGCCGAGAATGGCGGAAAAGTGAAACCAAATTCTTGGCAAATAACATCAAGTACCTGGGCACGGATATCCACACAAAGGTTTGCCTCTGAATGCTCGTATATAAATTTGTATGTGCAAACATGCTTATGTACCTATGTATGTTTATTTGCATTTAGACATTCAAGTACATACATACAAATATATGAGATTGTTAAAGTGTTCGCGCGATTTGCGATTGAGGCTTTTGTAGCACATGCAACACCATAAGGGGCAAGCATTTGCCAACGACAAAGTGTTTTGCGGCATGCTATGCACGCGAGTGCCGCCGCTAAGAAGGTGACAAGAAGCAGCCGTTTACTGTTGCATGCAACAAATTCGTACATTTATATGTATGTATGTAGCTAAACAATCAAACGCCGGTGTTGCAGTTTTCAAATTCTGCTCGTGGCGAATATTACAACACCGTACGAGTATAAAAATATTCACTAAGGTGTATTGTTGGTATGCAAGTTTGTAAGTGTGTGCGGTATTATAGCTTGCAACGTTTGTCGCAAAGTGTCAGCAATGTGAGGCGATGTGTCAAAATGTGTTTTGTAATGTGTTGCCTGTTGGCTGAATATTCGTTGGAATGCTTGGCACTTGCAGTTTTAAGCATATGTTTGCTTTACGATTTGTCGGCGTACGAGTATATCTGAGTGCAAGAGTGTGTGAACATTTATTTGCGACAAATTGGGTTTTTGAAAAGCGTTCAGTGAAAATATTAAGAAGTGTGTTTAAGTGCTTTTGAATTGATTTTCGATGCTTTTTTTGTGGGGTTTACGAATATTTACAAATCTGTCGATATATTTACCTTATGCCAATACTTGGATTTTCATGTTAAGCGTCTGATTACAAAACATAACAAACAACGCCAACGCGTTAGCATTTTTAATTATTTGTTATATCTTTTAACCTATTTTTGGTAAAATAAGCCAAGCTAAGCGAAAAGACAACTTTACATAAGTTTCGCAAAAAAAATTGGTATCATCTTTGCAATCCTTAAATTACTTATTGACCTTGAAAAATATTTAATGTTTATAATAGTGAAAGACGGGGTATATTTAACACTTCCATTTAAAAATTTTTTATTTCTTACAAAATATAATATATTTCTAAAATAGTTACAATGAACTAAAGAAAATTAAAATTTAAAAAAAAGTCACAGCTCGTTTTTATTTATATTTAAAAAATACTATATAATTTTTTATATGTTTCCCACTGTGGGTTGTATTTGACTTCTTCAGGGGCACATTTGACATTTCCGTGAAACTTTTTCGGCTTAAATATTTTTTGGTATTTATTTAAATTAACATCTCTTGATTAATTGGGTTTTGAATATTTTATTCAAGATTATGTTATAATTTTCAATTCTTTTTTAGAAAAACATAAGATAAAATTCAAAGGTTTAGAAAATTTTTTTCGACATGCGGTTATATAAAAACCCAGTTGTCTGAAGATGGTCCACGCAAATAATTTATTTTATAGGTAAAATCGCAAAATACTTTTACAATTTCGCCAATGGTTTTCAGGCCTTAGTAGTGTGAGGGAACTGTTTCGCTTCTAATAGTGTAACGTAAACTTAAATTTTTTTTCGTAAGCTATGTACTTACTCGAGCATTGATTGCTTGATCAGCTTGCGTATACAGTTTCTCTTGTGGTCAGCTACTTTGTACCTCGCAGTGAACATATCTTACAGCTCGTTGTGAGCTTCTACATAAGTAATAAGGACTTTGTCATCCATTTTAACACTTCCATGTATTCAGTCCTTTATGGAAATAAGTTTTTTCAGGCGAAATTAATTTTGCATATTTCTTTATTTTATTGATTTTTGTATTTGAAAATAATTTATAATTACACCAATTGGGTGATTCACAAGGTGTCATAACGAGTCATATTGTCATAATATCATAAATTTTATGATGGTTTAAAATATTTTGTTGTTGCTTGCTTCATGAATTGAGTAGTAATGAAATACAACTTTGCACGGTATGTTTTTATTTTGTCGTATTTTATAAGCTGCCATTTGTTTTGGTTTTCATTTCAAATTTTACTTTTGGGATTTTTGTTCTGCGGCTGCGTAAACTTTAACAAAGAAATGGAGGAAGGAAAAAACATCCAGGTAATTTATCGAATACAAAAGCATAAATATCCACAAATTTACTTAATACATTTGTTAGACCCAAAGCCATCACCTACACCAAAATGAGAAGCAACTTTTCGTATCGATAGCCTATCGCCAGAGGAGCCTAATCGATACAGCACAATTTGGAGTTGCAATCCTATTGGAAGCTAAGATGTATGGGAGATTGTTTTAAATACTTCAGCGCCTTTAATTAAGCCTAATATGTAGACAAACTCCTTTGGTCGTACGTGAACCATTTGATTAAATCTCCTGTCGTCAAAATGATTCAATACTCGTCGATGCCAAACGGCAGATTTTGGAATTCCCAAGTGAATACATCTGCGGTTGCACAAAAGGCTTAACATGTTCATCATAAAAAGTTCGTCAGTTTAACCTTGCTCCTCCTCATCGCCTTAAAGAGAATAATGTACGAATGCCAAAAAGATATACAACGATGTATGTTTATATCTTACTTGAATCTGCAAAACCCAATAATTATTTTATTTTTCACACTTTCCCGCGGCATATTTTTTTTATATTCGAAATCAGCTGTTTAATTACCAAAATAAGACAAAAAATAAGAAGTTTGCTCATACGAGTTATATACACACACGAATTTATTATATGACATATGACTTTATGACACCTTGTGAATCACCTAAATGTGTATTCAAACATGTGTGCTCAGAAATGACGAAATGATTATTATGTCAAAATGGCAACTTTTAAAATTGATATTGAACAAATATTATATGTACATATGTAATATAATTTAGGGCATATGTACATTACATTATATAGGGATGGATTTACAATATTCAAACAATTTTCTTTTAAACTCTGTAATGGTCGTACATTGCTTTACAGTATTTGGTAAGTCATTATAACATTTAAGACCTTTATAGTATATATTACATTTATCAGATTCACTTTTTAGCATAGGTAACTTGAAATCATTGTTTTACTGGTAAATTATTATCTATAATATTTTTGACAAATTTCATTGTTTACTAAAAATGCTTTTGTTTAACACCTAGCCAATTAAGGGCTGATAGCATATCTCTGATTAGTGTGTCATATCGTCTCCGAAGAATAAATCTCATTGCTTGATTTTGCTGTTTCTGCAGTTTATAAATCATTCATTATGTAAAAAATCGTGGGACAGTAATTGAGATGCGGCTCGATGATAGATCTGTAAACCATAATTTTATATTTTCTTTTCAAAAGTTTGCAAGTACGTCGCATAAAGAACATTTTTTTTTTGCAATTTTGTTGACTTCTTTTGCGCCCAAATATTGTGATATTTTGCACTTTTTTAATTTTTTGATGGTTTATATTAATGTTACTTAGCTCGCCCATATCATGATTAACATTTAATTTAAGCTTGTTTGCACATAGCCAATTATAAATCTCATTTAAATCATGTTGCTGTTTTCACATAATATCTGGAATATTGTCGCCACTGATCATGAATAACATATCATCAGCAAAAAGATTAATGTCACTGTACTTAACATAGGTCGATATGTAAATTTATATATATATTAAACAGTATAGGTGCCAGAACTGAACCTTAAGGCAGATCAACCGTTATACTTCTTTTTTCGGATACCGACGATGCAATCATAGTCTTTTGGGTAAGGTTCGTTATAAGACTTTCAAACAACTTTAGATTTACATCAAGTATTCCTATTTTATTTAACTTCTGTAATAGTAACTCTTGGTCTTTAGTCTCAAAGGCACGTTTGAGTTCTAGAAAAACGGGAATTATGTATTTGCTTTAGCTTAGTTCTTCTTTCCAATGAGCTATCACCAAATTTAAAGCAGTCTCACAGATATAATACCTTTACATAGATTGGCAGAGTAACCTATCTGCGCAATGTGTTAGAATTCAGCAATCAAAGGGAGATGGCTTTCATACAAATGTACGTTGTGCGCATGCGCAGATTTTACTTGTATTATTATCTGTGAATATACATATGTGGCCAACACATACAAGGTGGCGCAAAAGCAAACTTCCGATGTTGGCTTGAGCGTATGTAAGACGCGATTGGCGGTCAGCAGCTAACAGCTGATGCACCGTCTGGACTTTGTACGGAAACATCTTCAAATCTTGTACCAAAATTCGCTCTAAAGACCGTCGACTGATACCCATTTGCGTGGCACGTCGTCTGGTCGATGTCGACGGCGCTTCCATGACATCCTCGGCTACAGCAGCAATATTCTCTGCAGAACGGCTACTCCGGGGTCTGCCACGCCTGGCAGCATCTCGTGTTGTGCCAGTCTCTTCGAGGCGAGCGGCTAAACGTCGCAGTGTTTCACCAGTAGGCGTTGGACGGCCAGGAAATCTGCGACGAAATCACCGACCGATTATTGGTCAAATAAATAGTCAGCAATATTCCGCGTTCTGGAGCAGTGTAGCGTAACATTGTTTATAAACGTGCATGTGTTTACTACACAAATGTCAAAACAGAACTGACATTAGGGGCCAATCGCAAAATGTATAGCATTTTCTGATAGGAGGATTACTATTGCGCCACCTTGTACAATCAAGTCTGACATATCTGCAGGAACACCTAGCAATAAATTTTAAGATGATTATTTCACTCTGAGGGACTTTTAACCTTTTTTGACGAAGTTTACTTATACAAACTAAAGTGTGCTGATGAAGTATTTAAATTTTATTTCATTGCTACTACTTGGAAATCAAACAAAAACGATTCCAATTGTATTGATAATCAATTTTTTAATTCAACTAAAAATTAAAACATTATGTTGACTCAACTCAAAATGGAAGTGATTTTTTTTTACAATATTCCCAATGTCGTTCATTTGGAATTTTTTTGTTAACTTTTTTGATGAATATGTCTAATTTTTGCGCATAGTATATAAATGAAAAGTATATAGCTTTTGTCAAATGAACTATATTTAAAAAAAAATTAAAAGTATTTTGAAACGATCAAACCAATTTTGAGTTCGACAACTAATTTTTTGCTACGCTCAAGACGAATTTAGCAAGGTGGTGTAAAGGAGCCAACTGGCTTTTTCCCTTTGCTGGACTGAATGTCAAAGGGCTTAGTTCTGATTTGCTGGCGATATAAATCACCTACAGAATTTAGACCTTCAGTCCAGTAAAGCAAAAACAAAATAAATGGACACCTTTTACTTATTTACGCTTACCACCACCTTGATAAATTCGCCTTGGCTACGCCACTAGAATTTTTTTTGAATTTAGGTGACATTTTTATATACGACTACTTGATTTTTCTATTAATTTTTTATATATCTGTCCTGTAATATTTGCTGACAGCACTTGTTGATACTGCCAATATATAAGTATTGTATATATGTCTATGAGTAAACAAGAAATGTATATAAATACGAGTACATATTTATTTATTTGTTTATGAAGTCAATGATTTATTATAAAATATTACTCACATTACTTAAACAAGATTCAAGTCGGTTACCGAAAAATTGCCATGGAAAGATCAAGCTGTAGAGCATTCTTACTGTAAAGAGTTTTGCTGAAAGCGACCGTAAACAAATCAATATTCCGCAGAATAGGAACTTCGATAAATATTCTGCTAAGCAATAACGGGCAACCCGAGGTGTTTCAAAGTTGCAGCCCTTGTCGTTTGACGAAATTTTTTTTGAGGATATGTATGTACATATACATGTAACATATATATGTACATGTATTGAGTAATAAGACTATAGCATGCTATAAAAGTCTTTTATTATTTAAGAGAGAGCTTACGTGCGATCTAATGAAAATTAAAATTGCTTTCGCGAAAATAGAAAAGCACGTGTCACTTTTAAATGTATCGGAGTACAACTGTGAACGTTTTGCTTTGTAACAAACGGGTGCCTTCCACATTTTTACATTTTTTGATATTATGCCTAGTTCACGCTACAGACAGTGAAGTCAAATGAGCCCCAGCGCCAAACGTACCCCGTCTTACCCACATCCATTTTGCGTATATTTTTTGTGTTTATCGTCAAACGCTACTCACCGTTGTATTAAATTTTGTAAATGATATTTTGAATATGAATGCGTGTACGGCAAGCCAGTATTTTCTATCTTAAGCGACCCAATAAAAAGTTGGGAGTTGCATGCGACACAGCAGGGATTGAAAAAGTCCCATACTTATTTTTACGATTATAAGATTAGTTGCGGCAATCATCCAATGTTAATAGACTACTATAAATACCATTTTTATTTCCACTGCTTTCGTACGATAACGGTAGTATACAAAATAATTATGTAAGATGATCAATAGTTGTAATAACTTATAGCACAAACAAAATACAGAGATCATTTTATTATTATTATTATTATTATTTTATTAATGTTTATAATTAAAAATTACAATATTAATATATACGCACTAGCTACCATGGCTATCGGCTTAGTCATTTAATAATACAGTTATGAGTAGATTCTACTTAAAATTAATTAGATAAGATGGAAAATTTTTAGAGTTTTGCAATTGTTCTTATACTTGATTCAGAAGGATCGGAAAGGATGGTAAGTGCGTTTTCGTCTTTAAATATTTCTGTATGTATGCTTGAGATTGATGTGCAGTGTAGCAGGATATGGCGTATGCTCAGGTTGCTGGCGTGGCAGAAGTTACAGATGGGTTGAGGACTACTTGCCAAGTAATGTTCATGCGTTAGTTGAGTATGGCCCAGCCGAAGACGGACAAAGCATTTATTCATCCAGGTTGATGTTGCAGTGGGAAGGGAAATTCTGTGTCCGTGGGGGTTAACATCTTTGTATTCGTGTTGGTACGAGGACCAATCGTTGTTTATATGACTCTTTAGGGCCTTCGAATAGATGTTTTTAATAGATGTTGTGCCAAGTGGGTTGAATGAGTATAAACAGGACTTTAATGCGAACTTTGCAGCTTGATCCGCGAACTCGTTACCGGGTATGCCTGAGTGTGCAGGTACCCACATTAATTTAACATTTGGCGATGATTTCATAATAAGTTGTTGAAGATGGTATATTGGGCCCACATCCATTTGAATGTTTTTTGCAGCATTGAAAACTGATAGGCTATCTGTGCATATAACAAATTTTTTATTTTCTTTGCTAGCCAAATTTAGTGCCGAAAATAGCCCCTGCAATTCAGCATCAAACACGCTGGCGTGATGGGGTAATATGCCGTGCGAAAGAGTTCGTCCGGTCGTGCTTGTGACCGCAAATGCAACTCCGAAGTCTTGTTTGGAACCATCTGTAAATATTAAGTTCCAGCCCTTAAGCTTTAGTGTGTTTGCAATACTCCGGTACTTTTGTTGGTAAGTGACGTTATTGGTGACATCTTTTCGAAGGAGAGTCAGTTCGTTTAGAAAACTTTTTGGGTCCAATGCCCAAGGCGGAAAGTTGGATGGAGGTATTTTCATTGGCGTTATGTCCATTTTTAAATAGTCTGCGAGTTCTCTTATTTCGCTCAGCGCCGATTTATAGGCAAGTGGTTTCTTTCTATTTCGCAGAAAAGTTTGTGGATAATACGACTCCTGAGGAACTTTAAACGGTCTTCTATGGCTTGGAAACCACTTTCCGCAAGTAGGTTTTTGATTGGTGTTGTCCGGAACGCCCTTAAGCTTCTCCTTATCGCAGCGTGGAACGATGCCTTTATTGTACTGAGTGAGGATTTTGCGCACTTTCCGTACACTTGCAAGCCGTAATCTAATTTACTTTGTATAATCGACTTAGTTATATTAAGTAACGTATTTGTATGAACAAAACTTTTTCTTGAAGACAAATATTTTATTATACTAAGTCTGGTAGCTAGGTCGCTTCTCAATTGTATATAATGGTTCTTAAAATTATTTTTATTATCAAAATGTACACCTAATATTTTCATACAGTTTGTGTTAGCTATAATTTTATTGTTGTACTGAAGTTTTAAATGGCTACAGTTGCGCTTTTTGCAAACATGCAAGTGCTTACATTTTTCAAATGAAATGAAAGCACCTGAATGTTGCGACCATGCGTCTATGGCACTCAAAGCATTTTTGAAAGAGTTTTCAATGTCGTGTGTTTGTTTACGGTTGCTTAATAGAAAAAGGTCATCGGCATATAGACAATGCTTGATGTTGTTTTGTTGACTCATAATCCTGCTAATGTCTTCAAAAGCTATTAAGAAGAGTGTGACTGAAAGCGGAGATCCTTGAGGAATCCCATTATGCAGGGCAAGTGTGGGGGAAAATAAGCTGTTTACTTTACAACGGAATTTGCGGTTGCTAAGGAAGGATTTTATGTAATTAAACATTTTTGAGCCAAGCTTCCAGTCTTGCAGCTTCTTGAGTATCAAATGACAGCCGATTGTGTCAAAAGCCTTGGAGAAGTCAATGCTAAGTATGGAGGTGTGATTTTTTATGGAAAATTGTTTAGATACATGGTGGTCCAGGAAAATTAGAGCGTCAAGAGTACTGGTGCCGGATTTGAAGCCAGTTTGGTACGGCGATAAGAGTTTTTTTGTTTTTAAGAACCACATAAGTCTTTTTGATATTATTTTATCCATTATTTTACTAATGCAGGGTATTAGAGAGATAGGCCGGTAGCTTGTAATATCTAATGGGTCTTTATGAGGTTTCAGTATCGGAACAATTACGGCTGTCTTGAAACTCTGTGGTATTATACCCTGATTGAAAATGGAGTTGTAGAGGAGGAGGAGCCTGTTTTTCAGGGATAGCGGAATTTTACGTATCATTTCATAGTCTATTTTATCGAGTCCTGGTGTGTTACCTTTAGTGGTCTTGAGGGCAAGATCTATTTTATTCGAAGTGATGTCGCTTTCAAGGAACAATGCTAGGGTGTCTGTGACATTAGCTGCGTTCATTTGCGGGATGTTGTTAAAGGCGGCTATGAACTGAAGGGGAAAGTTGATTGTTTCTGATGACTCTGAGATGTGCTCTGCAAATCTCAATGCTATTTCCTGGGGTTCTGTTGTTGTTGAGTTGATGGTGGTAATATGAACTATATTTCTTGGGGAGTAAGTTCCCGTGAGGGTTTTGATACCCTTCCAGATGTCCTTGGTCGACGAATTGGGGTTCAATTTTTATGAGAAGTCCTCAAAGCTCTTAGTTTTTGCGAGTTTTTTCTCTCTGTTGAAGCGGGCGTTACATTTCTTTTAGGCTATCAAGTAGTCTGGGTTAGGGTGTCTTTGATATTCTCTCCAAGCTTTTATTTTCTCATTTCTTAGTGAACTAAGCTCTATTGACCACCACGGAACATTTCTCGAACTTTTACGATAGTTTGAAACTGGGATTGTTTGATTAGCGGCTGTGCGGATAGTCCTTTGTATTATTGCAGCCTCTTTATTAGGATTATTATTGTCGAAATTAGGAAGCTTCTTGTCGTTTAACATGTTTTGGTATTTAGTCCAGTCGGCTTTGGCAGTGTTATATTTGCTAACTCTATTGTTGTATGAAATAGTTTGGTTTGAAATGGAGAATGTGCTAATGATTGGAAAATGGTCACTGTTGTGTAAATCGTCCAGTGTATGCCATGAGGCGATAGGTAGCAGTTGGGGTGAACATATGGTTAAATCTACATGAGTGAACGTGTTATGTGTCGAAAAATGTGTTGGGCTGTTTTCGTTTAAGATACATAGGTCCGAGCCAAGGATAAAATCTTCTATTATTGCGCCCCTATGGTTTACGTGTGGTGAACCCCAAAGTGGACTCCAACCATTGAAGTCGCCGCAAATGATTATTGGAGTGTTAACTGCAGAGATAAGCTGTGAAAGGTCAAGCTGCGAGAATTTTTGATGAGGGGGTATATACATTGACATTATAGTGATTGGGTATTTTACGTTGAATTCGATGGCAATTATTAATAAGTTTGTGTTTATGTGGATTTTTTTGTGTGGAATGTTCTTATGAACTAATAAACCACAACCTTGCTTAGAGTAGTTAGTGTTAGGAAAGTTATAAAAATATGAAGCATATTGCTTAGGGCCATGTGGTGAGTAATTGGGTTTTATATGGGTTTCTTGCAAGCAAATTATATGTGGCTTGCGGTTTTTGCTATGGTTTCTAATTCTAAGTAGTTATTCTGATATCCTTTAATATTCCACTGAAGAATATTAAGAATCAATATACTTTGTTTATAGTTTAAAAATGTACTATTAATGTTATTATCAGCGAAAATAAGTTATAGCACGGGTTCTTCAATATCAGTGTTGTTGTTGTTGTATACTTCTGACATTGTGGATAGCAGAAATTGAATAATGGATTGAGATTGTGTGGTGGGATTGGTATTTAAACCGATGTTTGCTACGTGAGATATAGGAGAGTTTGACTGATCGGTGATTCGAAGGGAAGAGCGTGTTGTTAGGTGATCGTCGTCATCTGTGGTGAGATTGCGATCGAGAGCGATGCTAGTGGTTTTATTTGTGTTGTTAAATCCAAGAGGAGTTTGTTCGTTAAGAGTAGTGTCAATAGGTGAAGGAGTATATGATGCTGAATGTTCTTCGTTGCTTGTGCTGTGTATGCTGTCAGTGGTGTTGTTAGTTTGTTGGTTTTGAGAGTTCACATAAGAGAAAGGGTAAGAGATTGTCGTTAAAGAGAGGCAAGGTTGTTCGCTGGTGTTGAGTGAGAGGGTTTGAGAGGTAGATGTTGAGGTGGTATTGGAACGGGCATAGGAATTTACTGGAAGTGGGGAAAGAGATTGATCATTAGAGTTGGGTGGGAGCATGGTAGGTACTGCATTGTAGGTAGTGGAGGCAGGGGGAGTATCAGTAGAATTTAATGGAGTTGTTGGGACGTTGGAAGTTTGTGTGGGGCTTAAGACTGAAGCATACGTTTGTGTATCATTGATTTTTAATGGGTTTTGTGCTTTGTAAATGCGCTTGGCTTCAGGGTAATTGCATTTATTTTGGGTTTTAATCTTCAATACTTCCTTTTCTTGCAAATACTTTGGACAGTCTTTGGCAGAGGCGGGATGAGGCCCGTAGCAGTTTGCGCACATTGTGCGTTGGCATGGTAGAGTGTTGTGAGGGGGAAGGTTGCAATTTTCGCAGATTATGTTGTTCTTGCATCTTTTAATAGTGTGACCTAGTAGTTGGCATGAGCGGCATCTCATTGGAGTGGGAAAGTACTCTTCAACACGCACTGAATACCAGGCAATGTCAATAGAAGAGGGAACTTTATACAAATTGAATGATAGAACAATTCTTCCAGTTGGTACTTTCTCATTGTTGATGGTACGAGTAAATTTATGAATACCAACAACGCCTTGCGGTTTGAGAGCATCTAATATTTCTTTGTCATCCGTATGGGCAAGATTTCTGTCAAAAATTGTGCCTTTGCAGGTGTTAAGTTGCTCGTGAAGAGTTACAGAAATAGGGCAAAGGCCGCCAAAGTTTTTGGATTTAATAAATTTGTCTGCTACTTTTTGTGATTTAGTTAGCAGGAGCAAGCTGTTGTCACGAACTATACTTACTGATAAGTACTCAGTACTAATGCTATCAATAGCTTTCTTTTTAGCGAAAACGCTGAACTTGGAAAGGGGGTAACACGTGTCAGTTGATTGTATAACAATGAATTTTGGATCATCATTGTTGTTTGTGTGATTTACGATTGAAAGAGTTGGGAAAGAGTCTTTTGTGTTGGTTTTTTTACGTTTGGCTTTTGGGGAGACTAGCATACTTTCACCAAGTATGCTAAATCGATTCCCCGAAGGGATCGATGTGTCTTTACCCATTTAGAACACTCAATGCACTGCTTTGTTAATTATTTTTGAGGAAAATTAAAATTAGTGTGACTTTTGTGTTTATGATATGAAACACGCGAAAAACACGTGAGAAAGACACTTATGTTCACTACGCTCGCACAACTACGGTATTGACCTATCGGACACGACTGTTAAGCACGGGAGTTAGAACTATTTTGAGAGATCATTTTAAATTATATTTTTCAATTTCTTTACTGCAACCACCTACTCATTGTATGTATATTGGAACGATTTTCTGTCATTCCTTGTCAAATTTGGTTTTGTGACATACCGGTTTCGGCGTAGTGCAATCTTCAGTGTCAGATCGAAAACGTCGTGAAAAATGGAACACTCCACCGTTTATGTGATTAGCAACAATCCAAACGTACGAAGAAATTCGTCCGACGGTTCTTCGCGGCGATAGAGTCTTATACTAATATGTCTTTCGGGGTTTGTTCGGAACTTGTTCGGGACTAGTTTGGGTCCATTTCGGGAACGGAACGGATTGTCTTCTGGATCAGTTCGGGGTTAAAACACTAAAGACTAATTGGTCGCTGTGGTCGAGTTGGTAGCGGTGCGCGCTATAACTCGATATGCTGGTGAGTTCGAGGTTCGAATCTCAGTCAGGGCAAGCAAAACCTTAATAATAGAAAAAGTTTTTTCTAATAGCGGTCACCCCTCGGCAGGCAATGGCAGACCCCCGAGGGTATTTCTGCAATGAAAAAGCTTCTCATTAAGTACATTTGCCGTTCGGAGTCGGCACAAAACTGTAAAAACCCTCTATTTGTGGTATAATATAAAGACGCACACCACAAATGGTAGGAGAAGCTCGGCCAAACACTAAGCTTTATAGTGTAAGCGCCAAAACTATTATTATAAAGACTAATTTTTTGACCTTTTTTTTGACGTGAACAGTCACGAACTGATCCCGAACTAGTCATAAAGTAGTTCCGAACCGGTTCAGAAATGGACCTGAACTAGTAGTATCTAATAGGTTAGGGACGAATCCTGAAATTGGTCCCGTCCTTCAAGATTTACAAAATTTTCTCTCATTCATAGTTATTACGAGAAGACTTTTATGTTGTTGGTTTCAAAATATAATTCTTTGAAGATATAAAAATATTTATTTCGCTTACAATTATTATGGAATGCCTTTTACAATAGAAGTCTCAAAAGAATATCATAATTATTATCAAACGACTTTTATTATTCTTAAGGTAGTTTTAATGACTCTAAACAAACTATATAATAAGTATTATAATCGGTCACTGATTTTATGATCCAAAAATTTAATCTGTTTCATATGGTCACTCTATTAGCTGTCAGTCAAGCTGTTTACATTGTCTCCGTAATTGTGGTGCAGGTAGCGAAATTTTAGGGCGAGCGTAGCTCTTCAGATATTCAAGCTCACGTACATTGAAATATACATACATATGTACTTCATAACTTAAATATCGTTTCTTCAAAAAGTCTCTTGTTCAACAAATATGGGTGGTAAAATAAAGAGGTTTCCATAAAAAAATCGTTTTTACATATGTATATACTACTTACACGTAACTTTCAGTGTTCAGTCATAAACATATTTCATCAATTTCCCAAATGAAAGACACGTCATACAAATATATACTAACTCAAAATGGGTCTAGTTTGAAAAAAGAATAAAATTAAAGAATAACTGAGATTCTCAACGACTTTAGTAATAAAAGTCTTCAATGCCAAGCATTTCAAAGTTCAGTGTGCCACAAATAAAAAAACGAAAAAAAAAAAAAATTTGCATAAGCTTTCCACTTGATAACGCGCAAATCCGCAACGCTCAACCATCACAAAATTGTGTTTACTTTGGCTTTGCGAAATGCTAAAAATGCATTTTGCCATCTCAGTTACTGGCTTAACTATGCTAAGCTGGTTGTTGATGCTTGCTGTCGATTTTTCTCTAGTAGCTAACTTGGTATAGCGTTTACTAAGTTCAATTTCTTTTTCAACTTCTCCACGGTGCAGCAAGGCAGTAGTAACGCTGCTAAGCAACAAACTCTCTCTCTCAGAGAGTGGGAGCTTAAATGTGTCAGGTTTAAGGAGAATGGTAGCATGAAATAAAAACCAATAAAATTTTATAAAGAATGTTCTACCTCGCATGTATTTGCTATAAAATTTTGTATAAAAATGCTTGCAGGAAATATCAAGAGCAGGCCACTTTAGCTGAGCTATTTAGGATCTTGTATTATTTTTTTAGTTGTTAGTTTTTGAGAAATGCCATTCCAATATGTACATTAGGGCGGGTCGAATGTTTTTCGCATAAACGGCTAGCAAAAACGAAAACTACAGAAAATTCTACGAAAGTTTTGCCAAGAAACCATGGGTCTAAAATTAATTCCTTGTTCGCGCAGAGCGACTTTAGATTTTGAGGTCATACTTATTAAATTGTACTCAAAAATCTATAGTTTTAAAAATAACAGCATGCTATGCAATTAATGCAATAATAGCAGGCTTTTGTAACTTATTTGTTTTTTCACGTGGCTGAGCAAAAAACCACAAATAAAAAGCAATCGTACGGTACTCTTACCAGACAAGTGGTCTGCGTTGAATAAACAAGAGTGTGTTCTAAATAACTTTTTTCAAGTTTTAAATAGTTTTCTATTAATAAATTATAATGGAAACGTCTGCAATGTCAGTTGATTCCACCAATTCAGAAATTGATACAATTTCAACGAACTCCGGGTCTTGTGTTCTTCCCAGTCTGAATATTGGCTTGCCAAGAGATTTAAGTGATCTAAATCTACCAAGTAATCGTGACGTATTAAATTACTATTTATTTTTACGCGTGGCTGAGGAAAAAACACACAAGTGGCAAAAAAAATTTGGGAAATTTGGAATAAACTAAACATTCCGTTAATCAATGAAAAAACTGCCTTGAAAAAACTGAAAACATTGCTAAATAAATATCATAATGAAATAAAATTTAAAAGTAGACCAGTAAGTCTTCAGCGTTTCTGGAAACAATTGATCAAGTGTTTTATATTGGAAAATGTCAGTAAAAACATTGCCTTGCTGTTGTGGTTTAATACCCATTGAACTGCAAGAGTATATGATTGATCAGCACAGTAAGAGGAAGCTAACCATTCCCGAATTCCCAACAATCAACACTGGCGCCAACAAGTCTTGATCCAACTTTTTTTCCTGGCTCAACAAATATGGATGTTGAATCAGAGGTGATGTTTGCCATGCCAACTGCAAGAGAGCCAAGTTCGTCGAAAAAAAAACTAATACCAAAAGGCACGATACACCTCATTTCGCTATGGCGTTCGATAGGTTTGGAATCGGGAATAGGGTTGCTTCTTTTTTGGCCACATCGCTTTTCAAAGATATTGGCTTTAAAGATGAAAATGGGGAACCAATAATTACGGACAAATCTAAAGTTTCATGATGGCAGAAAAAACAACTCTCTGACGAGCGAAGAAGAAAATGGAAGATATCATCCGAGAATGGTAAAAGAATCACATTTAGTGGTTCTTAAAGAGCCTGAGAGCAGATTGTTGGGTTACGTAAAAGTCGACGCCGAGGACGCTAAAACGAAACAGAGGCAATTGTGCGAGTTCCTTATAGAAAAAATTATGTCCCTTGAGAGACTGATTGGAATTTGCTGTGATGGAGAAGCAACAAACACAGGTTCTGAAAATGGAATTTTAAGGAGATTCGAAGTCATGTTGAATAGACCATTGCACTGGTTTGTTTGTTTATTACACTTTAATGAACTTCCACTTCGTCACTTGTTCTCCGCATTGGAAAAGTCCACTACAAGCGGACCGCGCACAGCTAGTCGGATAATAACAAAGCAAATCGAAACATGCGAGCAGATGGCGGTAAGCAAACAATTGTTTTAAAGAGCCTAACATGTATATTTTGATCTGAGCTAAATAAATAAAATCTTTCTGTAGGCTGTACCCGACTTTGAGGCAATTTCGTTGGGAGATGTGCCTCCACCCATTCATGAAAAAACGCTCTCGACTAACGTTCAGTACTTGTATCGAATGGCAAATGTAGTTTGTGATGGTTTCTGCCCCTAAAATTTAGCCAGTATGAAACCGGGACAAATTGTGCACTCTCGATGGCTAACAAAGGCAAGCAAACTCTTACGTTTATACGTGACAACTAGTTCACCATCAGCGAATTTAAAATTTTTGGCAACTTACATAATGAAAGTTTACGTACCGATGTACTTTAATATTAAGTTCTACAACTCAGTTGTATACGGCAGTCTCTTGTTTTTTTTATTTATAAAGTCCACGCGATATTTACCACCAACGCTGCGAGAAATTGTTAACACTGTAATCGAAAATAATTCATACTTCGCTCATCCTGAAAATATCTTACTGGCAAAGCTTTATGATAAGGGAAAAGATGTTCGCGAAAGAGCCATAAAAAAGATACTACATTATCGTGATAAAGTTTGTGATCCGACTAATCTAAGGGTTTATGATAAAAAGCACGCAATAAATTTTGAATGCTCAGACTACTTTGATCTAGTTGACCTAGATGATGACAGTGTTTTGTCTGAGCCTCCATTCTCAGCAAACATTCCATACGAACACTTGTTGCAGTTTATTGAGTCTGATGATCCGCCGCTTCCTGACCCAGGTATTCCATGTCATACCCAAGCAACTGAGCGTTGTGTACAGCTTCTGACAACAGTTTCCCGACGCGCTATCGCAAAGAATAGAGACGATATCATGGCCGTAACTATAGAAAGTCGTACTACAACACCACGCATGGAATCCAAAAAAGACTTTAAAACCTAAAAAAACTAAAACTAGAAAAGATTCTCAGTCATCAGCAAAAAACCAATGTCTGTAACTTGCACCACAAAAACATTTAATTTTTTGAAAACTTAATTACAATAATAAAATTTTATTTTCGATCCACCGTATTTTCCACAATTTTAGCATTTTTTAAAAAAATATGGGAATATCTGTATGCTGCATGCATAGAAGCACAAACTTTCGTTATAATCGAAGAAACCAAGCACAATTTTCCGGATCGCTTCTTATGAAAGTATAGGTTTTTGAGTACAGTTTAATAAGTATGACCTCAAAATCTAAAGTCGCTCTGCGCGAACTGGGAATTAAATTTAGACCCATGGTTTCTTGGCAAAACTTTCTTAGAATTTTCTGTAGTTTTCGCTTTTGCTATCCGCTTTGTTGGTTTTTTTTCCATCCATACAAATCGACCCGGCCTAATGTACATAGTATATCCGCAATAGCAGCGATTTCATTTCCTGATTGCTTCTCATACATACAAATGTAGTGTAGAGGAATATCAACAACAGTGTTGATTTTGATTGTACAATTTCGGTGCGTCCTCATTATCGTTGAATCTCGTGACTCATGGTTAAATCATAATTTAATACTAAATATGTTCTGACTGCGTCGTTAACTTGAGTTTATGAGCTATTTTGGAGTTTAACGTCAAACACTACTCATAAACTTGGAGTTTACCATACAAATAGTTTTCGTCTAACTCGCTTTAAACGGCACTTTTGGTGTTTATGGACGTGCAACCCTTACCCCGAACGTTCAGCTCGCCCTCCAAAAACCGTCGATAAAATCCATGGAATGATATTGGATGACTGAAAAGTTGGCTGAGCCTGTAGGTATCTCAACTGAGCGGGAGCATCAAATTTTATCTGAATATTTGGATATGAAAGAGCTAACCGCGCGGTGGGTGTTGTGATTTGACACAATCGAACATAATGGTAACCGTGTGACCACTTCAAACTCTGACAAAAATTCATGAACTGGGCTACGAACTGCTACCCTATCCAGGATATACTCCAGATATATTTTTGAAAGGAGATTGTGTTGAGAAATAGAACACTTTTCTGCCGAAAATAAATTTTTTATTCAAAAATAATGTATAAAACCGCCCTTGTAAAATATTTGTAAACAAAGGTCATCATATTGAAATGGAATCTTTGGATGTTGATGAAACGCCGGCGGAGTGTTCACTGTATGAGGAAGTGCCCCCATCGTAATATATGGCCCCTATTACAAGAAAAATGAACCAAACTTCATAACTCAAAAATTTAGTTCTTACAAATTCATGTTTTTAGGTCAATCTTGTAATCAGAAAAAATTATGTCTTTAAATGCCGGATTTGAACTTACCGTCAAGTTACTACTATTTTTATTTTTAAGAAGCAACACGGTTTGGAAGCTAAGGGAGCTGTTTGACAAAAAGTGAGGGAGCTAGCTGCTTAGTTACCAAACCATTCATAATTGAATCATGAGCGTTTCTTAAACTACTCAATGAGAACGCATGACAGTTGCTCATAAACTCGAAACCTAAACTCGAGTTTACTGCGCAGTCAGAACATAGTATAACGTGAACGAAATTTACAAATTATTTTGAGCGTATTCAAGTGTTTCTTTAAAAAATACCTGGTAGCATGACATGATTCAATTATTAAAGGTTTGGTAACTAAGCAGCTAGCTCCCTCACTTTCTGTCAAACGGCTCCCTTAGCCTCAAAACCGTGTTGCTTCTTAAAAATAATAATAGTAGTTACCTCAAAACATTTGATTACCAAAAACTTACAGGCAACACTTTTTGTTTCTTTTGTCTGCGTAAACAGTAAGTTTAAATCCGGATTTTAATGACAGCATTTTTCCTGATTACAAGATTGATCCCGTCTCGTAAATATTTCATGTAAATGTGTATAAATGACCTGGCTTTTTCATTGAACGCTTTTCACGCGCATATTAAATCGATGTGACAGCGTGGAAAGTTTTGTAATTTCTAGAAAGAATGGGTTTAAATAAATTGAAAATAATCATCCAATTGCCAAAAACAAGAATTTATAAGAACGAAATTATTGAGTAATGAAGTTTGATTTATTTTTCTTTTAATATATAAAGATTTCTTTCTAAAATCTCGAATTATTGTGGTTTTCCTACAACTCCATTAACTTCATAAAGTCACTTACTATTTATCGAAATAAAATTTTTGGTCCTTTCACCGTCCAGTGGTTCATCACAATATTAAGATTAACCCTGATACCAATGGTATATAAATAAAAGGAATAAACTATATAAATAACTTATATTTTCCTTATAACATAAAATCGTTTAGTTCTTTGGACGAATATATTGAAAATTTATTGGCTAGGTAAAAATTTAAAAAAAATATCTACCAAGAAGTGCATAATTATTTAAATTTTGTAAGCGTAGCTATTGTATTTCTTAATTTAAATGAAATATCTTCGAAATTTTTAATTTAAAAAATCACTAACATTTTACTACTTATTATTTACTTGTTAAGAAAGGGTAACAAAATCTTACCCGTTTTCCATACTTCGTAAAACAACCCTTTATAAGGGAGTGTCAAAATTCGAATGTCATTATTTACCTAACCTTTTATAATTGAATCATGGTAGCATGATACAAATATTTTTAGAGTAGTTTAACTTTTAATTTTTTGACAGAAACATTGTTCGACGACAGACGCCTAATATTGCCACTACTTTGAAACATTGGGAACATTAATTTTAATTTTATGTTTCATTTATTGGATGCACATATTTTCAATAATGAAGTGGAATTTTATAGATGAATGTAAATGTACAATTTAAATATTCAATTTCTCAAAAAGGCAAAGTCTCACGAAAATCTCAAATTATTTAATTTTTGTTGTTAATTTTTAATTACTTTTGAATTTATGAGGAATTTTCTTCAATAAGATTTTGTCGTATGTTATATTTGGCAACAATTTTGCAGGAATGTGTAAAATATACGACAAAATGTGATACAAATTATACTCAATCAACCTTATCGTGAGTTTCGCTCGAAAAAAATTTCACCCGGAATTTTTTTATTCGTCCGGATTGAATACGCCTATTGCGAGTTTCGCCCGAAATAAATTTCAGTTCGAAAATTCGAACATGTAAATTTCAACTCTGAAATGTGTATAGTTGAAGTCTAAAATTATTGGCTAATTCTAATTTAATAGTAATTTGACATAATATGTAAATTTTCCAGTTCTTTGAAATATAAAAGTCAATAAAGAATCGTTCAAGTATTTATTACATCTGTGCTAGTCCTAGTCCCTTCAATGCCACCAGCAAGACCAACTACTTCCGCCTGAAATTAGTGTTGCCGATAGGGAAAACAATGTTCGAAAGCGGAAAATTTCCCCCCGAAATGTATGATAAGCGAACAGTGAAAAGTAAACTATTTCGGGCGAAAACGAAACTCACAATAAGGGTGAATATATCGAAAACTAAATTTTAGATATCAAAAAACGAATAACCCCATTTGAAATGGCTAATAACAGCATTATTAATTTTATTTGTAATAATTTCACATACAACATTTAATTATCTGTGCGACAATAGGAACAAATTTTGCAGATTTTACGACAAAATTTTACAGATTAGGATACCGCCATTCAAAAGATCTTAATTAGTTTAGTATAACTGCATTGTTATCTAAATTAGGTCCCACTTTCCTATACGACAGTTATTTATCCGGCAACCGGAAAAACAGAAAATTTTTTATACCCGCGCACTTGAGTACAAGGGTATTATAACTTTGTTCGCATAACGGTTGCTTGTAACAGCATAACGGAATCAAGATAGATCTAGACAATTATTTTCCAAAATGCTCAGAATGAAAAAAAGTGTTGTACACGAGCAAGCAAACCGACGGTATACAAGATTTTTACAAGGGGGCGTGGCACCGCCCACTTATGAGTTCATATGTATATCTCTGGAAACAAATCAACCACCTCAACCCCCCCCCCCCCCTCCCGATTTTGTTCAAATTTGGTTTACGTACTTCACTAGGCTTATTTAAGCGATATTTAGAAAATTATCAAAATCTGTCCATAACCACGCCCACCTGTCATATAACGGTAATTTTCGAAAACACTAAAAATCGGACATTTCAATAAATATTGAAGGGAAATATCTTGAGTTTAGTATGTGGTGTTGTATTGCAGCCAGAAATCCGACTATATGAAAATTTATGGAAAAGGGTGACATAATGAAAATGCTTGAAATCGGGCGAAAACATCGCCCGCCTCCCATATAACGGTAATTTTCCAAAACAATGAAAATTTGATACTTCAGTAACTATTGGAATTAAGTCAACAAATCCATTTAAACGAACATTTTGAAAAAGATACATGGTATCGCCCACTTTAGAGTTCATATGTACATATATCTCTGAAAATCCTTTGTCGTTTTTGCCCAAATTTAGTACAGATATTTGCTTATGTCTAAATAAGCATTATTTTTAAAATCACTAAAATTGGACCAGACCCAGTAAGTTTTTGAAACCAGTAAAAATCGGATACTTCTGTAACTAATGAAGCTAATTTGCTCAAATTAAATCAAGAAATCCGATGATATGAAAATTTTGTAACTAGAAGCTTACATCAAGTTCAGTTTTGCCCGAACTTCGTCTCTGCTTTATTAATTTAAAAATTTAGCTAAAAGAATGCGCCGGGTATATAAAGTTCGATCGAACTTAGCCACTTCTTTACTTGTTTTAATAACGAATTGGTAGCACGAAAATCCGGAACACTGTTTCTGTCAAATGATTAATATGGCGTATGAAATGAGAGAGTGAAACTACCTCTAAAAATGATTGCATCATGACTGGTATCAAGGCGAATTCATTCAAGGTGGTATACTCCCCATATAAGTAAAAAATTATGTGTAGTTTGCTGTGAAAATGTCAGATAAACTTAGAAAAACAAAAATAAACGAAGGAGTGGAATTTCAAATTTGACACAAAAAGCAAACGTACTGCGGCTTTATAGTAAAATATTCAAATGAATTTCTTTATAATATTTTGTTCTGCTTGTTTTTACACATGGAATTTTCCATCATGAACGAAAATAGAAATTTAAAATGTAAACAAAATAACCATTTTGACACTTTCACCGCATAAGGCGTAGATAGAACAAGCAATCAGCTGATGGGAATATACCACCTTCTATAAATTCACCTTGACTGGTAGCAAGGCGAATTCATACAAGGTGAAGTTTATAGGGCAGCTGATTTCTTCTTCTGCTTATTAGCTTGGTACGTGAAAATGTCAGCAAAAAGAAAGTCGGAAATTTTCTGTTTACATTCTGAAAATTGTAAAACTGATTTTTTCAAATATTGTGTTGTAAAAATGTGTGATATTGAAATAGCAAACAACAAGCGAAAATACGAAAGTGTGCAATTTGTTGCAAAAACTCGGATCGGGAAAAAGCACCTTTTTCAAAGTTCCATTTGGCGAATGCGAAAGATTGCGGTGTCCAGTTCATGCCATACGCAGCTCGGAGTTAACCATTTTGTGTGTTCGGATCATTTTTTACGTGAGGATATGATTTGTGGAGGAACAAGGGCAAATTTATTTGCCAAAGCTGTACCATATCTACAACCGAATAAATTTTCCTAGCCCGATTGTGCAGCATAAAAAAGCAAAACTACCAATAATGGCCAGTTAGGATAGGTTATGAAGTTGTTTGGAATTGAAAACTTTTAAAGCTTATTTTCATGTATCTGGGATGTGTGTATTTCCAATCCGCAAGCGACAATACCACTCTTAATGACACCTCGTGAACCACGTAATTATTGACTTAATTGTTGTTAAATAATTATTGTTTTAAATTTTTTTTTCTAACAGCATTAGGTGAAAGCGTAAGTCTTTGAACAGGCTCCGCTAGCGGTCCAGACTATTGCTATTTAATTTTGATTATTATTCACCAAATTAGGTATATTACATACATATGTATGTATATACAATGTATATTAAACATACCTGTGTAAATAGTTACTTAAGTACATGTATGTTATGTAACAAACTTCAAATACGTTTGAATGAAACACGAATTAGATTAGAAATGCATGTTAGCTTTTAATTTATAAATAAAGCCATATAAATGAATTTCAGAAAAAAATAAAAACATTTTTTACTTAATGAAATTATGTAATTCTTGTAGGATTGCAATTGGATTCTCCTGCACTACAGATCCACCTTTATAATATATATAATTTTGGCGCGTACACTATATAGCTTAGTGTTTGGCCGAGCTTATCCTACCATTTGGGGCGTGCGTCTTTATATTATACAACAAATGGAGGGACCTACAGTTTTGTGCCGACTCCGAACGGCAGATGTATTTAATGAGAAGCTTTTTCATGGCAGAAATGCCCTCGGAGGTTTGCCATTGCCTGCCAAGGGGTGACCGCTATTAGAAAAAACTTTTTCTATTATTAAGATTTTGCTTGCCCTGACTGAGATTCGAACCTCGAACTCACCGGCATATCAAGTTATAGCACACACCGCTACCAACTCGACCACAGCGGCCAACACAGATCCACCTTTAGAGGAATAAAAAATTGCCATTAAATTTCACGTGATTGTTCGACGAGATTAGAGCTTCGTGGTAAAAGTATTTAATTATTGGTATTATGCGAGTAGCATTGTAGCGAAGATTTATTTTCTGTATAGTTTCCGTCGACTTGCTGGTGCATTGAGGGATTCGACTATGTGACGTGCGTTTCTGGAAGATAAATTCGAGTAGTGAGTGCTGAACCGAATGAATGCACCTCAATGTAATCCCTTTCACAGTCTGATTCCATAAGCTGATTGATCGCCTAACAAACTCACCGGATTGCGCTTTCAACAAATTTTTCATCACAAATATTCCCGTTGTAATTCTGATTATCTCTCCGCACAGCAACACTTTTTATTCTAATCGAGATAAGTAAACAGCTTTTTATTTTGTTCTATTCTTTATATTTTTGTATGACAATTAAAAATGACATCCATATATTCTCTTTTGCTATGGCATTTTCATGTACTTCAAATTCGCCTTTTCGCCATCGATACCACCTTTAATTAATTCGCCTTGACTGGTAGCATATGAAACAAATATACTCAGCCGATTTCGAAATAGAGTAAGAAATTAGTTTTGACACTTGGAAAAGTTTTACAGACATTTATACATAGTTATATTTTATTGATAATCAAATTTTTTAACGACTTTTTTCACACCAATTGCGTACTTTCGTCATAATTTTCGACTAACACTAAAGCTGTAAAATGTCGCGCAAAGCTGTATGTATAAAATCAATTGAATTATTGGCAAATAACAAAGAAATTATTTACATACATATACATTTTTCTAAATTCTAGTCAATGGATAAGAAGAAAAGCACCCATATTTCACGGCTCACTTACATCACAACATTCAACAAGGAAATCGATTTTGCAATAAATCAGCGCACTGCATTAGCAATATACGATATTGCATATGACAAGCACAAGAATATCGCTCCAAAGTTTATTGAGAATGAAGAAGCTGCTTTAGAGAAAGTGCGTTTGCTTAATCGTTATGCAGAGCGGAAATTGCATGAATTCAGCAATAAGCGTAGCCTTGAGAGTATATCCAGCAATAAAAGATTAAGCTACAGCTCCGTAAAAGTTAAATCCAGTACACGTATCGGTATTGGCCTTAAGTTATCGCTGGACGATATAATTCAAGCGGTATGTTATGTGCGCAACATATCTTTTTGTATACATAGACGGTTATATAAGTAGAAGATATCGCAGTTGCTAATGCCATCCAACAGGCACTCGAGTTTAGCCAATGACTGACGTAAGTTAGAAAATATATAGTCCCGGCGAACTCATTGGTGTAAGGCAATAGATAGCTGCTCAACCAAATTTTGGTAGTTAATTGAAAAAGGTATTCTCAACAAAACGATATACGAGTATGCATGACTCTTAAATGTAGAAGAGAGCTTGAAGGTATTGCCTTCGAATCTGTCAATAACGTTATTGTAAAAACAGTTTGTGTTTTTTTTTTTATCATCAAACCGATGCATGCATTCTCTACTATTTTGAAACTTTTAGACTGTGAATTATGCGTGCAACGTCACGAACATGGTTTTACTGAGAATCGGAAGAAATTGCAAACAAAAACGTGAGGTTAGGTTCTGCTATGATTTCTAAATTTTAAAGTTTTTACCAATTTCGTCACTTTATGCAAACAGATTGTATGCCTTGAAAAAAACTGCAGTGCAGCACTAGGAGTATAACTTGCTACCAAGTGCGCACAGCTACACCTTCACATCATTTTTAGCGAGTTTTATAGCCCCGTATCATTGATAGACTTTGCGATTTAATACTTTACACTGCGCACTTCATGTTTAATAACTTTATTTTAAATAAAATCACTTTAAAGCATTGAATTTAATCACAAACAATTGTATGCTTACATATGTACATACAAACAAAACCAACCGCGTTCTGTGACGTAGCATACACAGCTGATTCTGTCAAATTTGATGAGAGCGAATAGCGGTTTGCGGATGGCGCAACCTCTGTATTTTCTAAATCGTGGTATTTACGATTAAACGACATAGAGTTTTTGTTCTTCGATAATTCAATGTCGAAAAACTTAGCTCTAAAACCTGTTTTCACAAAAGTTTTTCTTGAAAGCGCTTAGTGAAATAGGAAGACGACAGATTTAAGTAGGTTAGCTGGAAAAAAAATAAATGTTCGCTTTTGTTATTAATTAAACAAATTAACCTTTTTCTTTTAAAATGAAAGATGACTACATTGGTTGGAGAGGTCCACACTAGTATCACACTATTAGAATAAAAATAATCAGCAAAATCACCCCAACTTTCCTGTTTATAAATATATTTATGATCAAAGACTTACTGCATACCATTTCTCGATCCGCTGTCGATTATACGCTTCTTAATAATTCAATGAATGTGTGTGGTGGGACACTAAAAATCGCTATCACTAAAATTCTGAAAACGAATTTTTTCGTAATTCGCTTTATTCTATGACTTTTAAAGAAATATTTTACAATTTTTATAAATATAAGTTTCCACTCACAAAAAGTATAACTTTCTTTATTAATTTTTTTTTTATTTCGTTGAATTTATTGATATCAGGAATCGATTAAACCGGTCAGCACGATTTTTGAGTATTTTTTTTTTTGTATTTTCATTGAGTTCGAGCTTATTTTGACGATAATATGGATATTGAATATTGAAATAAAAGCTATTGGATTCAATTGAATACATCAAATTTACAATGTATTTCTCATTTCACAGCAAGTTTAATTTAATTCAAAATTGTCAAAAAGTAAGAAAAATAATCCAAAAATCAAATTGCGTGAAACACGCGACTAAGCAACTAAAAGCCCTTTACAAAATACCCGATTTTTTAAAAATAATTTTGCCACAAATATCGACAAAAAAAATACTATTTACCGACCTTCTGCAGACGCTCTAAGGGGACTTAAGGTTTAATTCATATTAGGGCGCCACAACTACTCAAGAAGTTAAAATTTAAACACTGATGAATGGAGCAAGTAATTTAGATTTTATTGCTTAACACCAGGAAGATTGATCAACTATAAGAAAAGCATAGTTTGTGTATATGTATACATATGTATACATATTTATGCGCCTTTACATGTAAATACATATTTGTTTTAAAAGTCGTGATTAATTGTATTTGGCAACCTTAACTAATTGATTTAAAAAAAAACCGAAATTAACTAGTCATTAATCACGAATAATTATAATTTGATTATACATAATCAAACGAATATGTTTTCATGCAGTAAATACGCATACATTTTCTACAAAACTCAATATATATTTTCCAAACAGATTAGTAGCATGTACATTATAACTGCGGAATTCGATGACAGCTCACATTACGATTTAGCGCCTGTGCAAGATCACTTTAAAATGCCATTTATTAAAGTGGTTTTACGTAAAACTGAAGATATTATGTTATACGAACAAAACAGTTGGACTGTCGCGAAAGGCACCAAAGAGTCTGAGTTTGTCGAGCATGACAACCGTGTCTACGAACATCTCACTATTGGCAGAGGAAAAATTCGGCGACGCTCCGAGGCCGAAACGCAGACAAAGGTTATATTGACAAAGAGACGCAATATTAATACAATCGTCAAGAAACATGCTGAAAGAGCTGCCTACGTGTCGTTCTTTGAAATGTTCGACACCTACAAGAATCTAATACTTGCCACTAAGCCAAACTTGTATGAAAAACAATCGCTAGATATAATGAATTTGAATTCGGGCAAGTTGGATATTATTGCGAAAAATCCTAATTTCTCTTTTTCTGCCATGGTTTTGGAACGCATATTGGCCAGCAATATTTATCAGCAAGGACAACGTCGCTTTCGCAACATGTTAGTTGCCGATAAAATGGACGAAGTGGCCGATTACAAATATACGCTGAATCTGCTCTATCGTCTAATACAACCCACCTTTGAGAAAAGCCGAACGTTGGGCAAAACACGTCGAGCGATCTCTGCTATAAGCTTCTGTTATGGTAATGGTGATCTTGTAGCCGTCGGATATGGCTTCTATTCGCACTCGGCCAAAGTGACGGTAAACATGGGCAATGTATGCATTTGGAGTATGAAGAATCCAGAAAATCCGGAACGCACTTACAATTATCCCGTGCCGGTAACTGCGCTCGAATTCTCACCATACTTGCCTTTCCTTATTGCGATTGGGCTGTATGACGGCACTGTGCAGGTACGCAACATAACAAAACCCGTAGGACCGCCGGTTGCCATTTCGCAGCGCACCGTTTTATTGAGCTCCGAACCGGTGACGGCGATTCAATGGTTTCAACAATTGCGCGATGATTCCAACGAGGTAGATCCTTTTCTAGCATTGACACGCGATGGTAAAGTGGCGAAATTTCGCATAATACCAAGCCCATATCTGTTGGGCATGCGTCAGATGGAATTGATTCGAGTTGAAGGTAATCCTGAGGGTTTGCAAAGAAAAGAGCTCAATATTATAACGAGCACTACTTACGAATCGAACCGGCATTCGTGTGGCTTAAATCTTGTTATGCATCCATTGGTGACTGACTTGTATTTTATACTAACCGACGAAGGTTGCATACATAAATGTTCGCTCAATCACACGCATCAGTATCTCGATGTATTGAAAGTGCATGAGGGAGCTGTGAACAATCTGGACTTTTCACCATGGTCACCGAGGCTTTTTCTAACATGCGGTAATGATTGGTAAGTAAGTAAGAGGGGTAGAAATGAGAGTAATTGAAATAGAGAAAACATTCCTACGTACACTGCCTTTAACAATTATAGCACAACCACATATTGACAAATTTTGGAAATTAATTTTTTGTATAATTTATCTAAGTTTTTTTAAATTAAAATACAGGTTGTTCTTAATTAAATACGTACGCACATTTTTTTAGCTCTTTGATTTTTAATATCATAAAAATCCGTGCTCCCAGCTTCACAATTCAATTCCACAATGTGATTTTAAAAATTTCCTGTGAAAGTGAATTAGTGTGCTCCCAATTTCACAAATTTCTTCGCATATATGGTCATCTCTGTCACACATGTCAGTTATCGTTGTGACAATTTACAAACAGCTATTGTTGAAATTTCCCTTTCGGATTAAGCTATGTATGCTTTTTTGAGGAGTCATCAGCAAAACACTTAAAATACGCATATTTCAATGAATAACTAATACGAAAATAATTAAACATTCACACACTATTTGTCATTTTTTTTTCATTTCACATATAACCAAGCATTCGGATTCAATTCACAAAAATGTATGTGAATGTGAAATTGGGAGCACCAAACATGTCATTTCAAACCGAATCCACAGGGAAATTTGTGAATGTGAAAATAGGAGCACGGCTGAAAGTGCACGTTTTAAGTGGCTACCAATTATTGCTCGTTTACACATCATCGATCGGCAATTTTTTGGTAATGGAAAAATAATGCATGACACATTTTCTAATTAAGGGCTTTCACAAATAAGATTCACTTTCCCAGTTACTTATTTATGTACCAGGGGCAATGGAAAAATAAGAATCCATTTTCCTCCGCTTTTCAAAACTATCACAAATTTCCCTGTGAATTCGGTTTGAAATCACATGTTTGGTGCTCCCAATTTCATACTCACATACATTTTTGTGAATTGAACCCGAATGCCTGGTTATATGTGAAATGAAAAGTAAATGACAAAAAGTATGTGAATGTTTAATTATTTTCGATTGGAATAATTTTTAAAATATTCTTTGATCTTTGTAGAAGCCATTTATGACATGTCTGTATTAGTTATTCACATGATACAAATATTTTTAGAGGTAGTTTCACTTTTAATTTTTTGACAGAAACAGTGTTCGACAGCAGACGCCCAATATTGCCACTACTTTAAAATATACATTGGGGATTTTATTTTAATTTTATTGTATTTTAAAAACAAATCGTGTAAATTTAGTAAATGTATGTACATACATATGTTTCATTTATTGGAAGTATGTATATTTTTTCACCAACGCAATGGAATTTTATTTATGAATTTACATAAATGTACAATTTGTGGAATATTCTTTAAACCGAGCATGTGCTCTAATAGAATTGGAAAAATAAAATAAAAACAGTATAGTGCGGGTAAAATCAAGGTCTTTACGATTTTTTAAGCCTTAAAGTTGTCTTTAAAAGAGGAATTTTTTTAAAAGGCTTTAATTGCCTGGCAAAAATGACTTGCAGTCGCCCAGATAAATTAATGTACTAAGTATGTTACATTAGAAGACTTTTAGGAAATCGCAATTGAAGTTTGAAATTCAATTTTCCAAAAAGTCTTGGAGAATATTATTAGTTCACGAAAATCTTAAATTGTTTTATTTTTATTGTTTATTCTTAATTACTTTTGAATTTATGAGGGATTATCTTCAGTAAAATTTTGTCGTTTGTTACATTTGCAGGAATGTACATATATCACAAACGACTAAATGTGATACAAATTATACTTAATATATCGAAAACTAAATAAGATATCAAAAAAAGAATAACGCATTATACATAAATGGCTTGATAGATGAAGAATAACTGCATTAATAACTTTATTTGCAATATTTTCACATACAACATTTAATTATCCGTGCAACAAAACAAAAAATTTAAAAAAAATTTACGACTAAACTTTAGAGATTTTAAGATTTCGTTCAAGGAAATTGACAATATTTTTCCGAGTGTTCAAAGCACGGAATTTATATGTAGAATTTTCGTATATATAAAATATTTGGGACTTACGAAAAAATTTTTCTTAATATCTCCGACTCTAAAGGGGAAATCCAAAAAAAGATAGTGCCATTTAAAAGATCTTAATTAGTTAAGTATAACTACATTATTTCGACTCCCGCAGAAGCCAAGAAGAAAGAAGTCTGATTAGGAAATGTGGTGAATTCCGAAATAATATAACTTCTACCGCTTTGAGTACTGTTGTTTTTTCCTAATAAATTTTCCAATAAACCGTTCGGCCTTAAAGCTCAAAAATATTTAAAATAAATAGTTATATGGCCAAACAATTGCAAATACATTATTAACTAAATTTGGCCCAATTTTCACATACATATAACATTTATTTATCGGGTCGAAGATGTATGTCCTTTGAGGTAACCGATTTTTCAAATCAATATAAATTCAGCTTTACAAATATTCAAATTTTGTTTCTGTTGTCTTCGTTTTTCTTAATGCGAAAAATAGAAGATTGGTAGCACGAAAATCCGGAACACTGTTTCTGTCAAATGGTTAATATGGCGTCTAAAATGAGAGAGTGAAACTACCTTTAAAAATGATTGTATCATGGTTATTCATTCAAATATGCGTATTTTTAATTGTTTTGCTGATAGCTGCTCAAAAAAGCATACATAGCTGAGTCCGAAAGGGAAATTTCAACAATAGCTGTTTGTGAATTGCCCCAACGATAACCGATATGGGTGACAGGGATGACCTGATATGCGAAGAAATTTGTGAAATTGGTAGCACACTAATTCACTTTCACAGGAAATTTTTAAAATCATATTGTGAAATTGAAAAGTGAAACTGGGAGCATAGCTGTATGCAAGCGATAAATGAAATCAGATTCAGCAAGAGTGTGAATTATTTTGACGTCTTAATTTAATTTTATTTAGTCGAGGTAATTAACCGCCGTTAAAACTAATAGTCGCTAATTAAACAAGTATGCAAAAAAAAATAATTGATTGCTGCTTTGGTTTTTTTGAGTAATTCTTATATTCTTGGGTGTGCTGAATCCGAACATAACTTTAATTTTGTCATAGAACATCACGTTTTCTGACAATGTAGGTGTCTATGTTAAACAAGTTATCATCTTAAAATAAAATATAAAAAATTAAAAAAAATTTGAAATTTATAATTGCGTTACAAAACTAATTTATTTATGTAAAACACAATAATTAGAAAGCACTAAACATATTTCTATATCTCAGTGAGACTCCTTTTCGTACATTTTCGCTTGTGGGAAGCATTCTTTATGACCTCTTTAAAGGCAATTCACCCTTCTCTTTGAAGATCCGTCATGGTTGTGTTGAATAGTGGATTAGCCATCACACCTTCCTCTGAGAGGCCTGGAAACTGTAATATTAAGTATTTGAAGCAATTTCCATCTCTTGTAAGTGACTTTACAAATTGCTTCATCAATCGCAGCTTTATGTGAAGCGGTGGTAGAAGAACTTTATGAGGCGGCACCAAAATTTCATGCAGGACATTCTTTTCGCCAATTTTAAGCTCCCTCGGAGACCAACACTTTTTGGTTCAGTGATGTGTTCGGTCTCTACTATCCTATAGACACAAAAAGCAAGGGAATTTGGTAAAACCAGATTGTTGTCCGAGCGCTATGCTCAAGATTTTGAAATCACCGCACACTTGCCAACCGTGGTCTTTATATTTTAATTTGTAAAGAATCAATTCCAAGTTCTTGTAGGAATGACCGACAGGAATGGAATTATTAAAACCGCCGTTGTGAAGCAGAACTGATTTAAGACTTCTTTTTAAAGAATCTATGAAAATACGCCACTCTGCTGGGTCGTATGAGATCTTAAATGTATCCATCAAACCACTTTCTACACTATCGGAGTGCGTACGTTCAGGTTACAAAATGTTTATATTTGTTAATGCAGCTCACACAGGGTGTTCATTATTTAGAAATTAATGATAGTTATGGTAAACATTTAAAAACAATAATCAAAATAAAATTATACCTATTATTAATGCCTACAAGTTAGCCCAAAAAAAATAATTTTTTATAATAAAATTTTGCGTTTTGTAAAATAACCTTACCTTCTGGAATTTTTTACCTGACCTGTGTTAACGGCATTTTCTACAAATGTTTTCATAATTTCGTTTCGGCAAAATATCATTTCGACATTCTTCGTTTCGACTTATCTCAAGTTATTATTTTTTTAATGTTTCAGATCTACCACCATAAAATGCACTTAAACCTAAAACTTGTGTAAAAGCCAACTTAAAATTTTTTTATTAAAATATGAATTTATTTAAATATTTAAACCGCCCTATAAAAATACTCAAGCATTTTTGTATACCAACTTTCTCTAACTTAATAATAGAATTTAGTTTTAAGATCAATAATAATAGTCAACAAATTTAGGACAATTCGCATTTGGCTGGAGGGCATTTTTCAACCACTTATAACGCTGATTAACCTTTATGCGCCAGTGCATTGTGCCATGTGGAGCCGAACTCATTCAACTGTAATCATAGCGATTCATCGAGAAGGTGTCGATATTTGGGATTTACGACGAAATTTATTAGCACCTGTATCGTCGAAAACTCTAGATACATCATTTTTAACAACGGCCAAGTGAGTACGAAAATATTGTAACCACAGCACCCTAAATTTCGAAGATTTGTCTTTTATCTCATTTTAAGTTTCTTTATAACAAGTATTAATTTTTTTCAGATTGAGTTTATGTGGCAGGTCACTTGCCATTGGCAATGAGCGTGGTAATGTGCTGATGTGCAGCTTTGATGATATGCCCTTTCAGCCGCACGCCCAATATACAGAGTTAGAGAAAGCTATTTACAAGGCATGTGAAACATCGCCCATCCTAATGTACGAGTTGAAAAATATTGGCTATTTTGGATATGAATTGAGAAAACGTGGAAAAAACTAAGTTCTAGAAGGAAAACGATTTGAAGTGACTTTGTGTTATTGAAATAATTATTTAAAACGTTGAATAATTCTATTTTACTATTAAATATATGTATGTATATGTAATGATTCACTCATTGTTTATACATTTCTGGAATAATGCATATAAACATGTTACGAGTATATTTCGTTGGCAGTTAATCTGTTATTTAAACTTTAACCCAAATAAGGCATGTCAGTGTTGCCACTTAAAGCACCTTTGATCCAACAAAATCCTCAATAATATCTCAAGCCTTATAAAAATATACAATTTGAAAATTGGTCAGTTTGTTTTTTGCGATATGTATGTTCTAACACATATATTTTTATAAATTTTTTAAAATCATGCAAACATGATTTTACAAATATTTTTTTTTTTCTAATGGTGATTTTTTGGGCTTGTCTGATCTACTGATTGTTGATTCAAATAAAATAATTTTTATTTCACCTTTGCCCGACGTTTAGCTAAATGTTTTAACATCTTCAGGGGCAGCTCTATTTATTTTACCAAAGAAAAATTAAAAAATACACGAAGTTGTTAAACAGAAATAAACATACATTAATTTTTAACTACAAACAAACATATAAAAACTTTTAAAATAAAAAAAAAATTGTTATATATTTTTGACTCGTTGCTAAAAAAAATTACTTAATAATTTTTTTGAAAAACCTAATATTTTGCCAACTATGAAGTGATAAAAATGGTTTACGTAGAGATACCTTACAATTTTGAAGTTGCTTAACTTTAATAAAAAAAATTCTGAATTTTCTAAAACATATTCAAAAAAGAAATCGATTTTTCATTGAAATAGCATGGAATGCCTCATAAATGAGTTATACAGTTTTATAAATTCGATGCTTGTCTAAATTTTAAGTCGAATTAAGTGGTTATGACTTTGAGCACAGATATGCATATTTTACATTGAGTCAAATAAATTGCTTTTTTTTCGGTCCGATCAGAGTGAATTCATTCAGTTGAAATCAATAGTGAAGAGGAGAAATTTTTTTTATTTTCCCCTTACATGTATTGCTTTTATGGCATCGATTGTCAAAATGATTAAAACAAAAACTTATTGAATATGCCTTGGGTCCCATATGAAAACTTCGAACAATATCTCCAAAAAACAATGTTTTCTGTGAAAAGAAAACGTTCAGCTTCTGTATTTATTAATTTCAGCAATTATACAACTCATCTAAATCGATGCTTTCGATTTATACTCACGATTTGATGTCATAGTGATGTCACCCTCACATTTTGTGTGTTTAAAGTTAGATTGTTAACACGCTTACATATATTACCTTCACTTCTGCGTATGTATGTATGTATGTTTGAAACCAACTCCTTTGGACTCGATTTCGTCCCCCACTTTAAACGGGCAGATTTAACTTTGTACATTTATCAAGAGCCGGTGACAATACAATAATTTGATAAGTTTGTGTACGTTATGTTGAATTTATGGGCACAGGCAGCCGGCAGTAAATTAAATCACATTTTTCGTACAGGACGTATGATTAAAATGATCGGATATGAAACGATTTCATCAATCATCTTACTGCTTTTAGTGTTCTGCATTATTTATTGTGAGATCATCAGAAATTATTAGATAATATCAAATTCACTACATTTTTTTTGAGTCGAAAGCTTAAAAAGAAAACCAAAATAATAAATAAGGTTTAAAAAAATATGATTAAAAACTCGTTTTCATAGCAAATCAAACTAAAAAGTGAAAAAGCAATGTTTAATGTAAGCTGAAAATAATATCATAAACGAAAAATACTAGTAAAAAGGCGTAAGACGATTTGTGCTATATTTTTCGTACATTGAGCAACCCACGCATTTTACACAATAGTACTAGTACTTTTCGTTCATTATATTATTTTCAGGTTATATTAAGAATATTTTTTTACTTTTTACTTTGATGTGCTTTAAAAGGGTATTTTTTAACTTTTTAAACTAGATTTATTTCTATTTTTCTTTTGAGGTAAGGACAAGTATTTCCGATCAAACTGATGTGACGTGTTCTTTAATAGAAAATTTTGTCGGTTTCTTACAGAAACCAGATTTAGATTTTTCGACTAAATTCAATATTATCCGAGTAGGCAATATAAACAACGGGTGTGCACTCCGTAGGAATATATTAATATTTTTTCTTGGTTATATATGTATATCGTATAAAAGTTTAGTACTAGCATGTATATACATATGTGTGTATATAAAATATTAGAAATTAATTAAAAGAAAAATAATATTAAAAATATTTTAATTATTATAATCAATATTGTTTTCTTGCATTGTTTTCTGTTTTTTTATTTCATGTAAATATAAAAAAGTTGTCATTGGAAACGGCTACAGAGGAGAGAATAAATTGTTCACATCTATCAGCAGAAGTAGCAATGACATTAAACTCCTTTTTATTTAAGTTTTTGTATGCCGGCTGCAACTCCAATTAGACCTCCAAGTCATTGCCACCTCCCCTCAAGTTTGTCGCTTCCTTATAATGCCATGTCACGTCATGTCATAATGTTCGACGTCTGGTGGCACGCCTACGACGTTAAATGTTTACATAGTAAAATAAGAGGGGGTTAAAAAAAAAGTTTTCATTTAACTAGACAATGAGTTTGCTTGTTCGCCAGCAATGTTGTGTAACGTACAGCGAAAAACATTATCGCATATCTCACTACCACAGCAGAGCTACTAAACAGTGACCCTAGTATTCACTCAAAGAACCGACAATAAACAAATCAAATACTAGAAATCTCATAAAGGAAAATCACTCACTCACTCTTTTTACATACATACATACATACAAATATATGTCCCGTGTTCTCCTCACCGTTTTGACGTTTTTGCATGGTTTTTTTTTTGCTACACATTGCGGATATCAAGTGTCTTTGCTGACACCGGCAATCAGCAGGGGAATGCAAGAAAACTGTTGCAAATGTATGAAAAGAAAATGTGTAATACGAAAGTTTGCAGTAGGATTTGTTCAAAAAAAACTATATCTTTAACAACAAAAAAATTACGTTGACACTTGCCTTAGTGGAATTTCTGCTTTGCTTTTCCTTTTTCATCCTACATTCACTTTGTATATAGTACATACATATGTAGAAACTCGTGTACAAACATAGCGTAGCAATGCGAGCTGTCAAACGTGTCAAAGATATGTCGCTTTGCAACGGATATGGTGACGATTTCTTGAGCAGATAAACAAGCAAAGCTATAAAAGTCAATCATTGGAATTGAACTTTATTTGTGTCGCTTTTACTTAATTGAGTGTTTCTATTTGTGTCATTAAAGTGTGTTCGGGCGTTGAGAGAGTTGTGTTTCTAATTCTGTAGTCATTTTTAAAAACGGAAAAGTATTTATACAACTAGTTACTTTTTCGTAAGCTAAAAAATTTTAAATTATTGTAGACAAAGAAGCTGCCTTTTTTTATCGACTGTCGTTAATATATGCTATTTACCCACGATTCAATTATAAAAGGTTAGGTAAATAATGACATTCGAGTTTTAACCCTCCCTTATAAAGGGTTGTTTTACGAAGTATGGAAAACGGGTTAGATTTTGTTACCCTTTCTTAAAAAGTAAATAATAAGTAGTAAAATGTTAGAGATTTATTAAATTAAAAATTTCGAAGGCATTTCATTTAATTTATGAAATACAAAAGCTACGCTTACTAAATTTAAATAATTATGTACTTCTTGGTAGATATTTTTTTTTTTTCAATTTATAACTAGTTAGTTAATTTTCAATCTATTTGTCCCATGAACAAATATAAGTTATTTATTCGGTTTATTCCTATTATTCATTTACCTTTGGTATCAGCGTTATTCTTAATATTGTTATAAACCCCTGGACGTTGAAAGGACCAAATTTCCACTCTGTCACATCGAATTTATATGCGCGTGAAAAGCGTTTAATGAAAAAGCGCGTCATTTATACACATTTACATGAAATATTTACGAGACGGGATCAATCTTGTAATCAGCAAAAATGCTGTCATTAAAATTCGGATTTAAACTTACTGTTTACGCGCACATAAGAAACAAAAAGTGTTGCCTCTTAGTTTTTGGTATCAAAAAGTTTTGAAGTAACTACTATTATTATTTTTAAGGAGCAACACGGTTTTGATTCTAAGGGAGCCGTTTGACAAAAAGTGACGGAGCTAGCTGCTTAGTTACCAAACCTTTAATAATTGAATCATGCTATTTACCAATTTTAATAATTTTTCAGTTTTTACGTTTTTACGTTTTTGATTTTCTATTTTCGTTTTGTTTTCTATTTAAAATTTCAAATTTTAAGCTGTCAACAACGCAGCGCTACAAAAGTTCGAGATTGCTCAACTTTGCCACAGCCACAAAAGTACATATACCACAGCCAAACAGTGTGCGCAGTTAAAAGCATTTAGAGTATTTTAACTTTTGACAGCTCTTACTACGTACTACAGCCACACCATTCTTTTTAGCCAGTTACTGCCGAAGTTTTGAAGAATATAGTACCTGGTGCTGCACGATTCGTTGTGGAAATCATTACATATACTACTGGTCGATATGCAAAGAGTTTTTGAAACCTTGAAAAACTTAGTCGATTCCTTTGAGTTGTCATTTATGCAGCCGCTTGGTTTAGTAATAATTATGTTGGGACTATATATGTAGTGTTGTGACCAGATTTTTTTCTCCCAAATTTAGTACTTTAATTCAGTACATTTCAGTACACTTTTATTAAACGCAAAAATTCTACAATTCACTGTTAGTTTTATTAAACCTACATTAAAACATAAATTAAATTCATTTTTACATATTAAGGTAAAAATGTGTCATACATAAGAACATAAATAGAGATCAACAAATTAAATTATATTCACATTTGACTTTGTTTTATGCTTCGAATCGATTTGTAGATTCATTAGCATTTACAACATATATATGTACATAGGCAAAAGTATTTACACAAAGCTGAAATTTTCAAACTATTTACTCGAAATACTTTGTTGTTGTTAAAAAACTGTATTAAAAAATGTTGGAGTTTTTGCAAATTCAAAGCACAGCGGTATATTTCACTTTAAAATAAGTGTTTAAATTTATCTACCAGGCGACAAAACTAATAATAATAATCCCAACGGTTTTTACCGTCCAATCGCGCCCAACAAACGCACGGGGCGCATCCGTATGATGCACGGATTTAAATGTTTTTTTTTTCCATGCCGAGTCGTGAAAGACAGAACTTAATAGCGAGTAAAACTATTAATTTTGTAAATTAAATTATTAAAATGCTTAACACAATGGATCTGAGCATTGAAATACGAACGGAAATCGTTACCAAATTTACGAAAAGTATTTCGGCTTCAGATATGGCAAGATCTTTTCGAACTTCGGGAAAACCCTTTTATAATTTATTACAAAAGAAGAAAACCAACGGAAATTTAACAAATAAAAGAGGGACCTGGCTCATGGTAAATGCTAGGTAAGCTTACGTTAGAGTTGCTGCCAACGCGCGGGAGCACCGTAATTGCTAACTATATAATGACTTGATACCCACTAAAAGTCACATTTTTTTATACATATTGATACGCATATGTATTTTTTACTTTTTAAAAATTCAAGTTATGCCTCGCAATTCATTTTAAAACTTACTTCTATTTCGAGTTCACTTTCAATTGATTTAACTAAAAGGCGATTTCTCTCTTTCCGCCACGCTGCAAACATTAAGCTAAAAATTATCTCTGAGATTGAGAAACAAACGTTACAAATTTTTTTAAAACTGTGGTAAAGAGCCACTAATCAAGAAGTTGGCCTTCTTATTTTCTAAACTTCAACTGTTAATAGGTCAGTTGGTAGGTATGCTTGGCTGTAACAGCTAATCCAGCGACTCACCTAAGCCATTAGTAGAGGCCCGTTGTGATAACACAAGCTTAACGCTCACTCCCCCTTGCTGAACCCCTTAGAATTATTGACGAATCTCGTCAAGCATCTTGGGTCTATATCACCTAATTCTCCGAGGTCCCCTAAAAGAGATGCCCCTAGAAAAGAAGCGTGCTTCTCGATAGCGCTGGACAAAAAGAGAGAAGATATTGGACATTTTCCTACTCTTCATCATTTTTGCAACTTCTGTAGAAGGGTACTCCTAGGCACCTGAACTATTATTATGGTTTGTATAGGCTACATATGTACAAATTCATCAAATAGCAAATCTAAATCTATGTCCCTACAATAAGATCATTAATTGTTTCTAGAAATTTAAGGAAACTCATTTCATTTTCATAACGAAATGATTTTATTTTATTTAATTTGACAAGTTATTGACCTTTATTACTTTTCGAAAATTTAAGAAATTCCTCGCAATTTATTCTCCTCTCGAAGTGGAATAGAACATATGAAAAACAAAATAGAGCACCTTTGACAGCATTAAATCAATTTTTTATTTAATAACACTGTCCAACAAATGAAGACTTTTTGAATGGAACAGAATAGCGACCCCATAATTCTGAAAGGGTATGTTGAGTAGATCATTTTTGTAGAACAAACTTATGGTCCAGCACGTCTGAGTTTTTTTTACAGTGGGTCAAAGTTTTCATTTTTTGGTCGAAGGGAACATTATACTATTTGAAAAAACTGTTGTAAGTTAATGTCTGACAGAATTCTTATGGTCAGAGTTGTATTGTGGAATTGTATGCCAATTAATCGTAAAGAGCTTTATTTACAACAATGGTGTTTTTGGTGACCCCCACTGAAATTTTCCGCCAAACATTTTCGTAGAATATTTTAATCCTTAAGTGTCCTTTTTTAAAGGATATTTTTGGATTTTCTCGAAAAAAGGGTCAAATTGACCCATAAAGAGACCAGTTAGAGGGTTAAGATCTTCCACAAAAATAATCCTCATACAATTCCACAATACAACTCTGACCATAAGAATTCTCTCAGACATTAACTTACAACATTTTTTTCATATAGTATAATGCTCCCTTCGACCAAAAAATGAAAACTTTGACCCACTGTAAAAAAAAAACTCAGACGTGCTGGACCATAAGTTTGTTCTATTAAAATGATCTGCTCAACTTACCTTTTCAGAATTATAGGGTCGCTATTCTGTTCCAAAAATGCTGTTGGACACTGTAATTATGTGAAATAAATTGTAACGCTTAAAAGTGTTGGTCGAAGTTATAAGGAAAACAACGTGTGTACTATTCAACGATTTAATAAGGACTAAAATTCAAATTCAAAGTGTGATTTACATTTGCCTTGAAATATTCCGAAATATAATGATCATGTGGAATATTGAAAAGGAGTATCGAGTACTAAAATACTGTCGATTTCATTTTAACGCGATTCTTTTTAAAGCAGAGTTTTCTACAATCTCTCAATGGCTTTTTATCAGGGTTTTGCTTTTTAACGCGACTCGTTCTGTTTTTGTCTATTTATATTTTAATATTAATTATTTATTTGATTTGTTATTTATTAATTAATTAAGGCAGTTTTCTATTTTTCGGTAACCATATTTATATCTAATCCGAATTCCTTTGTTTTGGAGCAATTGTAAGCTTTTTTAGAAAGTGCCACTCTAAAACATTTTGGATTCGTAAAAATTCATAAGAATTAAAATAAATTTGTATTGCCTAGCAAGAAAAAAATAATAATTTGAATGTAAAAATGCATATAAAATATCGATTTTTAAAATCCTGATGGTTTATTAAAGGAGGCTTTCTCGAAAATTTTTCTAAGCACTCTGCTTTTCAACAGTCTATACTCGTATTTTCTCAACATATTAGGGTTTTGTGGATTTTGGTACGGATGGTAAACCAACAAGTACGCTTACATAAATAATTTAAAAAATGTTACTTCATTTCATGCTGCTTTAAAAATTTTGTATTTAGAAAACTACATTTTTACGCATATAAAATCGAAAATGTGTGAATTATACATCCATAAATTTTTGTTTTTTTTTTACTTCACATTCGATTTTGCCAACCAACTGCAGTCACTGGTTAAATTTAAGTTTCGTTATCCGCTACAAACTTTCCGTGGAGTAAAGTTATAACAGCATGTTTTTATGGCGGAAATGTTGGTGATTCCCACACAGGAAGTCAAAATTTCCGATTGTGCTGTACGATCACGCGAACCTCTGCACTCTCCTTTTGCTCCTTTACACCTTTGCAACTATAAAACAATAAACCACAAAAATGTTCACATAGATATCGAATTAATTTAAGTAATCACTTAGAGTTTATTTCTTTCGGAAATATATGTTCTAGCTCTGAGCTACGTTTAAGTGCTGACTGACATGGCATTTACACATAAGGAGAATTTTTTGTAAATAGATAACTCGATATGCCGCTGAATTCGCGGTTTGAACGTCAGTCAGATGATGTAAAATCTAAATCAAAGAAAGAGTTGTTTCTAATAGCTGTCACGCCTCGGCTGGCAATGGCATACCTCCGAGGGTATTTCTGCCATGAAAAAGCTTTTCATAAAATACATCTGGCGTTCGGAGTCGGCACAAAACTGTAGCTACCTCCATTTGTGGTATATGTTATATAAAGACGCACACTACAAAAGAAGCTCGACCAAACACTGAGCTATGTACATATGTATATGGTGTAAGCGCCAAATAATTATTTCCTTTAAACCTAGTTTGAAAATTAAGCAAGCAGTGGAGTTCTACAGTTGAGAATTGTTTGAAAAGAATAAAACTTACAGTGCAAATTTTTTTTAAGTCCACATTACATTTGCAAAATTCCTGATGATGCTGAAAATTAACAACACTCATTTAAATAACAATATAATATTAGAATTAAGTCCTCAACTTTTTTTCGTCTAAAATTGGCTCTAAGCCAATTATTTTAAAGCTTATTTAATATGAACGATAGGTGATAACTTTCTTTGATTGTTTTTGATAATTCTTCTATTTTCTAAATATTAAAAAAAAATGTTGATATCTTGATTTGAATAGAAAGTTACAAAAGAAAATTTACAAAAATATGTTCAAGTGCAATTCCAGGCTCTTGAACCATGTTAATTAGCGGAAGAAAAATTATTTTTTTTAAATATCTTCATATGCCAACAACATTTTAGTTATCGAATAAATTCGTAGCAAAGGTTTCTGATACTAATAGATAAAAATATTTTTTAAAATAAAAATTAGTAGTGATGCCTCAAAAATAGTGTTTGTACTCAAAGAATATTTATTTATTGTGCAAATAAATGTATAAAATTAAACAAAAATATTTAGAAGCAATTATTCTTCCAAATTTTTTTTTATATTTGCGAATGCAGATTCAGCACTTGTTCAAAATCTAGCTTCAATATTTTGAATAAAAACAAAAAAGTTAAGAGGTGCTTTTGCTTTTTTTTTCTCTAAACATAATTTTCTCCACAGTTTCTTTGAAAAATAGAATATGAACGAAAATGAGTGAAATAAATAAAAATAACAAATGGCTGAGAAATTTGTAAAATCGAAATTAAAACATTCAGCATTTGCTCAGACATTATTAATTTTATACACAAAAATATAACTAAACATTCATAGACACACACATACAATTTTCTGTACTACTATTTGACCTAAAATTGCTTGCGGTCATCAAACCGAAATTGTTATTATGAAGTCATATTTTCAGTTGACAGATGAAAAGAGTTATCATTTACATAGGTACGGCCTGCCGACAGAAATAGCAAACAATAAATAAAACCACCGCACCGCTGCACAACCCATAATCAAACAAAAAAAAAAAAACAAGGGATAGCAATAAAAGAGATTGTCAACAACAATGAAATCGTCGCTGTTGAGTTGAAAACAATAGCGTGGCGAAATTGCAATAGCACAACAATAATACACAGCAATACCAAATGAAAAAAAAGAAACACAAGAAAATATATGCGGCGGTGCTGCCTTTTAGTCGGAAATGAAAAAGAATGAATCTAAAAGCATTTCAAGTCTTCTCCTTGGTGTGCCACATACCGGAGTTTTCGATACATGGTAAAAAAAAATCTCTGTGCTGCGCCATAACTGCCTCGCATTTGTCGTCATTTGCTATGCCTAGCCGTCTGCCTTCCTTCCTATTTGTTTATCGTTGTTGCTTCCTTTTCGCCTTGCGTTGCCTAAATCCGTCCATTTCAATGGAATTTAGGAAATTTTAGCATGAATATCAAAAATGTCACTTTCCATGGACATTTAGCTGGCTGCTGTCAACCGCTGAGCCGCTGAAATGCCGAATGCTGGACTATGCAAATATTGTTTGTCATTGTTGACAGCTGCTATAAAAGTTTTTTATACAACACTATGAGTTATTGCTGCTTCGTTTTGTTTTTCGCAAAAGTATATGCAGGTTATATGCGGAAAATAAACTAATACTGCTTTTAAATTTAGTTTCCTATAGATATTTAGCAAACGAATTGCGATAGAAGGCTTATCGGGCAATTTGGGCCAACTATCGCGATATTAGTCTATTTAATATCGGGTGGGCAAACTGTTTTAACCTTATCAGTGGGGCTTTAAAACTGATAAATCTAACAAAAACCAGATATTTGCAATACTGGTAATTGCAATAATGGATACTAATTGCGACATTGGATAAACGATTAATGAGTTAATTGTTTACTGTTACAGGAAAAGGGATATACTAATGAAATTACCATAGACAAGTCATTTACACATTATTTCTTGTTTGGTATTGAAGTTTCCTACAGTGTGCGATGTATTTCGGGTATAAAATGACACAATTAGACTCCTTGTAGAACATCCTCGAACAAAGGGGAACATTTCATTCCATATAAAGAGATCAGAAGTTTTATTAGTCGCATTTTCTCTTGTTCATGGACTCATCCTAAACTAATCGAATTTTTTTAAGGGTCGTTTCTATATGATACATACGCAGACCGATAAAAAAAATGGCTAATGAAATCCTTTTGATAATTGAAGCGTGAATATACAGATCGTTAAAAAAGGATACGTAACATTTGGTTACATTAGTTCATATTTGTTCACTGCCACAAGCGTCAGCACTAGAAATTAATCCAACGCCTTGAAAAAGTATTCTAGTTTTTACGATCAACATTCGCGACCAAAAATTCGTCGTACGCCGGCACTGTTTTTTAAGTTTTAATGCTGTTTATCAGTTCTCATGAGTCCGTTGAATGCGTTGGTCTACCAATTAGTAGTTCGTACAAACACAGACAATAAAAACAGCGATAATAATATTATTTTATATGTTAATGTATATACATATTTAATCTTTACAAAAGCCATTAGCTGCAACCGGAACATAATATATTCAAACAAGCAAGTTAATTGTTATATAATGCTTTTATTTAATAAATAATATTTAATCGATGACGATGTGTTTATTGTTTATCAAATCATGGCACGTGTTATGAATTTCGTAGTGCATAAGCAAAATATACAGAAATATATATGTATCTCAAAAATACATTGGAAAACAATGTTACAATTAACATATGTATAATGATAAAATTTTTTTAGTTGGCATACCGAATCTCGCTACGTCTTTTAATTTATATTTTAATCATAATTAATTTTTCATGAGAATTGGGTGATTCATTTTTCAGTATTGTTTCTACGACAGCTTATATGTACATATGTCGTTCAAACAGTCATTTCGTATTTGTTACGTATTTCATATTTCATATTTTATTTTCAGTCAAATGAACATTCAACTGACTAAAGATCACAAATGCTTAAAATATATGTACTTATGCATAGTTAAATATAGTTCCTTAATATACTACGGATTACTGCAGTTGGCAGGGAAATATCTAAATTCAGAACATTATTTAATTCGGACAAGGTTCTAGACAAAGGAGCAAACTTTATGTAATCGTATTTAGAGAATGCGATATAAAACAAAGAACATGACGAAGACTACGTGAAGGAACGAAAAAATAAAGTTTTTCCAAGAGCGCAGGTCAGTCAACTGAACCAATAATAATATTTATAATAAAGCTGCATGAAAGAAAGGCAGATCTAGATTGTAGAGTACTCAGAGATATCAGCTGACAACAAGATTTATAGGATGGTAAAGTATAGGTGAAGTTTAAGGAACGAAGGGCATATTTAATAAAAATCTTTTGAATTCGTTCTATGCGACTATTGTGGGTATCGTGATATGGTCTCCATAGAAAGGCCGCATAATCAAGCCTGGATCTAACTAAGATGATATACAGTAGCTTGAGGGTGTATGGTTCTAAGAAATCTGCGCTATTTAGTCGGACAAAGAACAGCATGGCGTATGCTTTTGAAACTACATAGTTGACATGCGTAATGAAGCTTTGTTTAGTGTCAAAATAGAAACCCAAATATTTAACTTCCGAAACGCGATCCAGAAACTCCCCTGAAATCATATATCTCGTGGGGAACGGATTACATTTTCTTGTAAAAGTATAATATGAGCACTTTTTAACATTCAGAAAAAGTTGATTCCGAGAGCACCATGAGTGTAGCTTATGAAGTTTCAAATGAAGTGCCCTGGAATCACTAAAATTTCTGATTACCGAGTAAACTTTAAGGTCGTCCGCATATAGCAGATATTTAGAGGTTTGAAAGCTGGAACTGATATCGTTAATAAATAAGGGGCAAGTATACTGCCCTGAGGGGACGCCCGACGTGGCAGCAAACGGATGTGAGGAATCATTATCAAAAGATACAACACAAAGTCTATTTTCCAAGTATGATCTAATCCAGTCCAGGAAATTGGAATGAAAGCCTATATTCGATAATTTAGAAACCAATATCTTATGAGTAACTCTGTCGAATGCTTTAGAAAAATCAGTATAAATTGTATTAACCTGATGGCTCTCCTTAATAGTCTTCAGTTAAGATCGCGAGTTTTGAAACTGTTCACCGCCCACTGACGGAACCGTGTTGGTTTGAGCAAAAAAGGCTGTTTATTGAGAACGACATATTTTCGTTAACCACACATTCAAAAATTTTTGAGACTGTAAACAATTTCGAAATCTGTCGATAGTTAGCGACGTCACTCTTATTTCCACTTTTAAAAATTGGAGTTATATATGTTTTTTTCCAATCGTCGATAAACTACCCCTTAGACAAGGACTTATTAAAAATCAGAGTCAGGGGTATAATTAAAGCAAACCAGTTTTTAAAAATGAGAGTCGAGAGACCATCAACGCCAATTTGTTTAGATGCTTTTATAGAAAGGATACCCTTTTGAAGGTCCTACGTTCTAATATACTTCTTATAAAGAGATTTATCAAGGATTTGTTTGTGCGATTTTTAAGGTTCTTTAATTTTTTCGTGTACCAAGGCAATGAGTAAGATTTTAGTGGGAATGTAGGAATAAGTTTGACACACAAATCACAGATATAGGATCTAAAGGTATTATATGCACTTCGTGTATCTAAATTGTTAAGGAGGTTCGCCCAGTTATAGCCAAATATTCGCGAATTCAAAAGATCAAAGTCGCAAGAACTATAATTAAAGCGCCTGCAAAAATCAACAGGGGGATCGGAGAATTCATACATTTTTAAGCTTTAATCAAGGGTGATATTGTGGACATTCCTCATGGAGATAGGTGAGTCACACTCAACCAGCTGATAATTTAAGTTACTAATTAGAAATATTAAATCAAAACGACGGATAAGCCCATTGAGAAAATTGTTGATTTGTGACAAACTAATGCTAAGAAGACTGTCAATCGAGTAGAGATCGTAATCGTTAGCAGCGTTTACAGGTGTCAAGATCGATGAACTGTTCAGTTTGCGCCACAGGATTGCGGACAGATTATAATCGCCTAAGGCACACAGGTGATTATCACTAATTTTGGAGCTTAAAAAAATAGAAAAGTCGCTCCGACAAAGTTGATAGAGTATAGAATTAGGATTTTGGAGTTGAACTAAAAACGAACTATACTTGCGCTGGACAGCAATTAAAACTCCACCACCTTTGCTGCAACCGGTTTTAGTTCCGTCTCTGTCCTTCCAGAGGTTTAGGTCGAAGAATTCGGAGTCAAAGAAATTGACATTCAACTAACTCTCGATAATAACAAAAATATCATACTCTAGCTTTCTTGACATTTTTTCACGGAGAGACTATCGGCTTGGCTCAGTCATTTCAGTCTTCTAAATCTTAAAGAATATCCACTGATTACAATTCAAGTTTGGTTTAGCGAGGTATATTGCATAATTTATTAACTAGTAAACCTATCCGCCAATTGGCAAAATTTTTAAATAAATGTGAATCAATAATTTTACCTTCTCATCAATCAAGCAGTGATTGAAAGACATATTTAAGTCAATATATTATATCATTAAGTATAACGGCGGAGGACTATATCAGCCGCTAACACCAGCAATTTAAATTAAATCAAACTTTAATTTTCTGCCAGTTTTTATATAAAATTCATAAAATTTGTAAATTAATTATATCAAAGTGAACATGCTTTCACGCCCTGTATGAGTATACACCGACTTATAAACTTTTCATCATTTTATTTAAAAATTGTAATTATTAATTCGAGTCACATTAACTTTTTTTTTATAAATAGCTAATAAAAAAATTTAATTATCAGGTTATTTTTTTTTTTTAATAAGTTTCAATAACTTACATATATTGTTTCAGTTCTCCGAAAAAATGATTATTGTGTATTGGTATGTATTCGTTATTTATGAGTTTAATACTCATCTCCTTATTAAGGTTATTAAAAAAAATACTCATTAACATAAGCGTCTTTTATCATTTAAAGTAATTTCACATATTTTTATTTGTATGTTTCGAGTTTTGCTAATGAAAAATATAACAAATAATTAAACTTGATTTACATTTTTTGCTTAAAATTATTAAAATTTAATTTTTAACTTTGCGCTCAAGAATAGGAATTACCTTAAGGTAATTTTTCCTCTCAAAAATAAAATAACCAGAAAATTTTCTTTTTTTCTAGAGCATTATTATTATTTTGTGGTTTTTATTATTTAATACATCAACATTAAACTCAAAAACTTTCACATCCAAATTGTTAAGGAATATTTTTACTCGCTCGTTCTGATTATGAAACGATTGTAATTCTATAAAGTCAAATTCTTTGCATGTAATCCTTAGTTCTAAGTGAAAAAAATCACAATAAAGTAGTACCAAAAATTGTTTAAAGCATCGAAACCAACAAGCAATTATTATTCTTGAAGGGAAAGTGAATAATAATAAAAACATACTTTATTAAGAATAATAAAAATCGGGTAATATTTATTAAATGTTGTTTAATAAATTTAACTTTTAGCTATTTCCATGGCCGATATTTTACTTTAAAATAACATAATCTTGTATTTAGTTTAATTTGTTTTTCATCAATTATATTATAAATATTTTTTATACACGAGCGTACACAAGGGTATTATAACTTTATTCACATAACGGTTGCTTGTAACATCATAACGGAATCAAGATAGATATATACATATATACCAAAATGCTCAGAATGAAAAGAGAAGTCGATTTAGCGATGTCTGTCTGTCCGTCCGTCCGTCCGCGCAGACGATAACTTGAGTAAAAATTTTGATATCGCAATGAAATTTTGTACTTATATTGCCCTTTGGTAGGTTGGTATTGAAAATAGCCAAGATCGGTCAATAACCACGCCCAACTCCCATATAACGGAAATTTTTGAAAAATGCATAAACTCCGTTTTTCCGGTATTCATTAACGCAAATTGAGTGAAATTTGGTATTTGGAGAGATTTTGAACACAAAATCTGGTGGACAGATTTTATTTGACATCGCTTCTGTTATATGAGAAAATTTTTTACATCGGATCATAACCACGCCCACCTCCCATATAACGAAAGTTTTGGAAAAGTGCAAAAATTTAATTTTTTCGGTATCTATTACAACGAATAGAGTGAAATTCGGTATTTGGAGCGATTTTGAACTAAGAAATAAGGTATTTATGTAATTTTGAAAAATGAGCGTTGCCACGCCCACTTAGGAATAAATGTCTGTATCTCAATAACGGTGTAAGGTCACGTCACAAAATTTGGTGAACATATCGCTATTACTATCGTTATTTTTTAAATCGGACCATAACCACGCCCAGCTTCTACATATATAACGGAAATTTTGAAAAAATGCGAAAAACTTCGTTTTTCTGTATTTCTTGGAAGAAATTGAGTAATGTTTAATACTGGCAGCGATTTTAAACAAAGAAACGAGGTTTTTATGAAATTATGGGCACCGCCCATACAAAAATACATCGCGTGGGTATATCAAAATCGGTTTCCCCCGAATTTAGCATTTCTTACTTGTTATAACTTATTTCTTGGTCTAAATAAGAACAGGATTTCGTTTTTGAGTTCCTCTAAAACATATCGAATTTTTTTTAAACCCACTTATTTTCTTATCATACGCACCTGATGCTTTTCGTCTTAATTCAACAGACCCATTCGGGACATGATTTTATATTTCAACAAAACTCATATATGTATGTATGTTGCTCTTTGGTCAAAATGATGAGACACGTAATTTTTTGTTTGCCCCCAAAAAAAATGTTTCTGACATCTACGAGTATCACCAATTTTGTTTTTTAGGTAAAAAGCTATTTTTTTAGCTATTCGCGGGAACTTTGTTTTTTAATAAACAAAAAGTGCAAAGTTTTAAGAAATTTGGTATCTCAAAAAAGGTTTGTTTTTCTTCGAATCTTTTTTTACATCATCAAGATGCCTTAATTTTCACTTTCACTTAATGGCTGTTAGCTAAAATTTTTTGTTTTTGTGTTATGAGTTTTTGAAGAAAAATTAGTTTTATTTGCAAAAAACGCGGACTGCATAACGAATTTATACTTAAAATAAGTAACGTGTTTGGAATAACAATACATATGAATATGCCTCTGAAATGACAATTAAATTGTTCATTATGGTAATGAATAGTGCAAAAGATGACAAACATTTGAGAATAAAAATCGGTGAAGATTTGGAAAAGTTATGGATAAATGAAAAAAAGTTCGCTCTAATAGCTAAAAAAAATCGCTGTTTACCTAAAGAACGAAATTGGTGATAAATGTCTGAAAAAATATTTTTGGTGCAAACCAAATCATACGTGTCTCATCATTTTGACCAAAGAGCAACCAACATATGTATATGAGTTTTGTTGGAAAACAATATCATAGCCCGAATGGGTCGGTTGAATTCAGATGGAAAGCACCACCTACAAATTTTGCTTATTTTTTTTGTAATTTTTTCCGTCTATATAAAAAACTTAAAAAAAAATATTTTTTCAACCGATAAAACAACGATCAAGAAATGAGTACTATTTTCGAAAGAACTCATGCTCGATATATGTATAATTTTTATTTCTTAACAAAACAGTAAAACAAATTGATAATTAATTTATTAAAATACTGTCAGGAGACAGATGTTTCTCTTTGAACTTGCATTACATAGTACTCTACCGGATTTGTGGAATTGCAAATCAAATATTTTTCCTGTCGCACTTTCATCTTCATCTATGTTTTTTTTAAATTTCTTTAAAAATACTGTTTATCATCGTCGTATTGATAGTTTAAGCGAGAGCCACGTAATACTAAGCCCTTTTAATCGAGATATTCCCAGCCTAAAAGTACTTTTTTATATTTATTCGTGCTAGTCCAACCCTGTGCACCTGATACAGATAAATATTTAACTATGGAGCAACCAAAATACACACACACATAAACATGTTCTCTACATTAACAACGGACCATTTAAGAGCGATTTTAGTAAATGCTTCTTAACAGGTTTCTTCTGAATAATTTAAACGCACACATGTTAAAGGAAATTATAGGGAATAACAATAGCAGTTAGGTAGAATAAATGGACGAATACACAAAATTAGTAACGAGGTGCCAAACCTGGCGACAAAACAAAATAAATAAAAGAGTCGGCAAAGAGTTGCTAAAAAAAAATATTTTTTTAGACGTATGTCGAGAAGTATTGATATATAAATATTTGATAAAGTGAGTTCTTTATAATCCCCAAATTCAACAAAGCTGTATCAATCATCAGCTTTAGAGGGCATAAAAGAGTTTTTTTTTTGGATTAATTCGGGTTGGCAGGAATGATGATATATACATAACATAACAAATACTTCTTCTTCTTCTTACCATACTTGAACTCTCCAGACCTAAGTTCACCATACCTATATTCACAACACCAAAACTCTTTATATTGCAACCCGTGTTGTTATGTTACATTACGGTGTGTTATAGTACATTAGTTTAGCTTATGCCATGTCAAGTTAGGTTATTTCATGAGATTATATGTAATGTTATATCTCGTTATGCTATGTTAGGATATGCCATGTAATATACAATGTTAGTTATGTTAGGCAATACTACTATGTATAATATTTTAAGTCATGTTATGTTCTGGTATGTTATGCTATGTTATCTTATGTTAAGTTAAGGTATGCTATACTCACTAAACCAAAACGCTTTATATTACAACCCGTGTTATGTTACCTTACGTTGTGTTATGGTACATTACTTTACCTTATGCCATGTCAAGTGATGTTATTTAATGATATTCTATGTTATATCTCGTTATAATATGTTAGGATATGCCATGTTATATACACAATGTTAATTATGTTATGCAATACTGTGTATAATATTTTTAGTCATGTTATGTTCTGGTAACATAGCAATCCTATGTTAAGTTAAGATATGCTATGTTTTGCTGTATTCGTATAATTTTTTTTGTCTTATATCATGTGTATATATGTATGCGGATACCGCATAGTTTCAAGCAACTTACAGCCTTAGCATTACAAAAATGAAGTTACTTTAAAAATGCAAAATATTTCAGCGAAAAATGCTTTAAACGAAATAAAAACAAAAAGTACTAATTCAATTTGTAAAACAGATATTTTGTGAAGGCAAACTCATAGAACGTGGTATATTCCTAACAACTGATTGCTGGTTCTATCTACACCTTATACAGTGAAAGTGTCAATATGGTTATTTTGTTTACATTTGAAATTTCTATTTACGTTGCGGATGGAAAATTATATGTGTAAGACAAGCAGCACGTAATCAAGGCGAATTTATAAAAGGTGGTGTTAATCAATCAGCTGATTGGTGGTTGGTTGTCAAGATCAATTGTTTAGTTGCAAATAATAAATTGTTCCCTTTAACTGCAGGAAATTTCAAGATATGGTTCACTATAACTTTTAGCGGGGAGTCTAATAGTTTAAAAATTATTTCGCGAAAGATAAATACAAAGGAGAAAAAGTTTGACAATAACCCACCAAAGGGTGGCATTTTAGAATCGCTACCACCTTACATCAATTCGCCTTGCACGTTATATTATAAAGAAATTCATTTGAATATTTTTACTATAAAGCGTCAGTATGCAAAGAATACACAATTTTTTACTTATATGTGAAGTGTACCACCTTGAATGAATTCGCCTTGATATTTTGTATGTCAACAACATTTAATATTTTAATAGTTTATCGCCTTGAGTTTATCGAGAAAAGTCCATGGTGTACTTGGATGAATATATGTAACAGAGTGCGCTTCATATGTATATGATAAGTTGATATTGCGAAAATATCTAAAATAGGACAACCTCAAGTATAGATTATTTAGATTTGTATACCTTAAATTTCTTATTCACTTTTGATATCAGTAAAACTAGTTTTTATATTTGCTTTAACAAAATTGTAAATGATTAACATAATGAATTTTAAGGCAACCCTGACAACAAGCGGCCATCGAGCAAGAGCGGAAAGAACTTATCAAACACTGTGCATGGAAACAAAAACTCAAAAACTCGTATAGCAGACACATTATCAATTATATATAATATATATGTATGTTTATATTACTATTACATACAAACGCCAGTGTGAGATGCCCATTTATAACGATATTGAAATGACAATGTCGCCGTAACTTGTTCCGCGAGTTTAAGTCTACTTTCCGGCGCACAAACAAACATATGTAAGTATGTATGTACATACAACGAAAACTAAAATGAGCAAACATCAGCGCACCAACGAACGGGAAACGGATGTGTGTGATAAGAATGGAAGCCAATATACATACAAACTCATACTTTTTCTACAAATATACCACAATTACACATGGTACATATGCATGTATGCACACACATACGCTAATGCATAAAAACACACTTCTGAATACAAATGAGCAGTCGCTGGGTTTTGAAATTTTCCATACAGTTTGAATAATTTTTCAAAGGAAATTGTGCTTCGCTTGAACAATGTAACCATTATATACTCGCACATACATACACACATGTGTATGTATGTATGTAGATGTAAGAGCGTGTGTCTGCGTATGTTTTAATGGGCGCTGAATGCGTGCCAATAAACTTTGTAATACCCGAGCTAACTCCTCTAATACGCCGGCTGAGATAAGAACGCTCTTCATTCGCGTCGTACACAAAAAGTTCACAAACGTTATTTCCTTCATGCACTTTACACTCTCTCCTGTCAACGCTTGACATTCACACATTCACAATTGCGCCATAAACTGAGGTGTATAAATTTATTCTCTGAATTGTCGCTAGTTTTGTAAGCGTGCGGTTGTGGCTGTGTTTTCGTATGTCAGCGTTAAGTGTGTTTGTGTGAGTGTGTGTGATAAATTGAAAGTGAAGCATTTCAGCGCACTTTTCTCGTTGTTCCTTAGCTTATTTGCCCTTTTGACTGCCAATGTGTTGCTGCATGCTGAAGTTCGTCAATTAATCGCGTGAATGAGCTCCGTTTAATTGAAGTTTTATGGTTTCGCCATAAGTGCAGCTGTGGCATTTTCTGTTGTTTTTTATACAATGATATCAATAAAAGAAAGTAATTGCTTAAACGACTTAGCATACATACAAAGTCGTATGTATTTGTTCCTCAACATTTTATGGGCCTGTGTACAAGTTTTTATGTGCAAAAGTTATGAATACCAGATTGTGTTTGAAATAAAACTTAACCTTACCAAAATCGCCTAACCGAATGTCTAATCCAACAACAAAAATTTCCATTTCTTATAGACATAACATAAAAAGAAGTGAGCTGTTTGAAATATCATATTTTTTTATATAACTGAACTCTTTTCACATGTCGCATTTATGGTAGAGTTGTAGAAACAGAAGAAACGAAACGCAATAACTGCACCAGTATTGCCATTTATTTATTTATTTATTTTACAATGTAATAAGAAAAAAAAATTACACACATAAATAATTATGTGTGATTTTAAATATGATTTTCGCTGTTGCTAATTAGCATTAGAACAAGTTTTTTTTTTTTCAATGCTTAAAACAATGGTTTTTACATTTTATTTCATATGAGGTTCTAACACTGGATATGATTCATCAACTTTTGTGATTTCATTCATCCCACGCGTATTTTTCAACGGTCTTAACCGAAACTTTTGTTATTCGGCCCAATTGACGAGTTAAATTAATACGACGAACCGATTAAAACTTTTTTTCCAAATTAATATAAAAAAGTATTTGTGAACAAATAGTATTGAAGGAAATACATATGTACATACATTTTTAAAAAGAAAAATGCAATAAATATAAATGTATGTATACGTAATATTGCAATCCAATAGAAAAGTTATTTTAAATAAAATATTTTGAACCTTATCGGGAGTTTCGCCCTAAAAAAAAATTACAACTCAGAATTGTGTATACCTGTAGTGTGAAATTATCAAAAAATTTAAATTAAAAAGTTATTTGGAAAAACTATCAGTTAGCCAGATTGTTGACGATTACAATTAGCTATTCCGCCAGTTGCAATTTTTCGCTGAAGGTGGATGCTATAAAGGTGTAGGTAACAGTTTTGAAATTGGGCTTTCGCAACCGTCTTTTAGTCAGATCCTGTAGGAAATTGTCTAAATTAACGAGTCCATATTATTCACGCAGTAGTTAAAATGGCCTACGCTGGAAGACATGCCGCTATTGGTCAGTCCAGGCCTATTTAGCATCAACAAATTTTACTTCTGCGCACATTTAAATATAAATTATTGGCTCCAACTATTCCGCTTCATTTTGCCTGTGTTCTTTGACAAATCTTCTTGCAATATTTGACTTTTCCTGAATTCTACCTTTGCTTACAGTTTTGTTTCAGGAATGGGCGATCTTATGTAAAAAAATTATATTTACATTACTTACATTTTGAATCCGCCAATAATTTCCGCCCGAAATTATAATAAGCGCACAGTGAAAAGTGAATTTTTTCGATAAGGATGATTATATTTATAGAAAACTGCGTGCTGTGGAGGGTAGGGCACTCTGGTCAAGACAAAATGTGGCATTTTGTTCCCAACAAAACAATTCAAAGAATTACAACACATTTCTGGTTTCGTAAAATTCGTTACTACGGAAAAGATTAATTAAGATTATAATTACGTTACGGTATGACTTCATTACAGCGAGCTTAATCTTATACAAATTTGAGTTCTACACATCGATCACCTGTGATCTTTCGTAAAAAGTAATCGTGGAAATAGCTACGTTTTGTCAAACTGAAACCTGAAACCAGTATGTAAAACGAATATACAGTAATCAACGCAATCGTGCCAACCAGACAATAAGAAGATATTTTCGAACATCAACCAGAAACCGAAAGATTGGGGCTATTGCCTACGTAACGGCCAATGGTACATCAGTTCACAACGTAACGATACATGTGGTTATTTGCCAATTTAATTTAATTTTGGTTTTCATCTTCGTAACATCGTACAAAATCAACGCAACAGATACAACTAATTCTGAACGAATCGACGAAAAACGACAAGCGCTTATTAACATCAACCAAGGACGTGAGAAATGGAAATGTCCAGAGGGAGTTCTGAAATCTTAAATTTTGCTGTACTGTGTACTAATTATTAAATGAAATGAAATTTTCATATTTAGTACTCTTGAAGAAATTGTACTTGAAAGTATAAAATTGACAGAAAGAGCTTTAAAAATGTTTAGAAATACATTAATGAAATGCCAATCGATTAAATTAATAACTGTAAATGTATCTAAGTACTATCTTCACCTTTAAAAACACTGCCAATATAATTATCAAAATTATGTTCTTAAGATTGAGTTAACCACAAAATCCTGCATTGAATCCTTTGTCAATAGATATTACCAAACATGAGTATATGTGCATTTCAGTGGCGGATCTAGAGGCTGGGCTACAGGGGCTGTACCCCCCCGCCAGACTTTTTTTTATTTTTACTTCATTCGAATTATATAAGTCTAACAGCCGGTTTCACGAAATTTTTTCATTGAAAATTAAGTTCCATTTAATTTTAATTTTGATTTTTATTTAACTTTGCACTTAAGTTTTCTGCGTTTCACCATTATTCAGATTTGGCAACCCAAAAATGACAAGGCAGGGATGTTAGTAAGAATAACAGCTGATTTATGTAAACAAATAAATTGTGGTGATTAGCAAAAATGGAAAGTGCAGCTCGAAGCAAAAATTTTTCCACTACAGATATTTCTACTTTGCTAAGTCTAGTGCAGCAAAATGCAAGTGTTTTAGAGTGTAAGGCCACAGGGAAAGTGCGTTCCGATCATACGAGAGCGGCGATTTATGAATATATTTATTAAAACCTCGCACTCTATATCACTTTCGTCGTCAGATTCCATTTTTTATAATTTATTTATCTTCTGCTACTTGCAAATCAGCTGATAGGAAAACGTAAACATAGTTGCATATGACAGTATTTAATTAATATTTAAATGGCAAAGGGTGACCATTTAAATACGAATTAAGTCAAATGGTGAAACTGAAAGAAATTATTTTTCATTTAAATCAGTTTCGTGAAACCGGCTGTAAGAGTAAACCAATTATGGGACTTAAAAATATTTTTACAGCTTTACCTATTAGCAAATGAATATAAAGAGTCATGCACATTCGGCAAAGAAATCATGCTTGAAAACATTCTGCGCTACTCTATGGGTTGAAAGGCACGAATTCGTTCACATTTTTCTTGAACTGCTGCCATATATTTACATTCGAAGTTTTAGAACATCTTCAGTATCAAACGGATATTGAAACTTTTTTAAAAGCATCACAACTTCTGAGCGTTATAGAAAAACCTCCACTTTTAATATATCTGCACATTGTTAATACTGTCAATGCTCCAATTGTAAATCTCAGTAAGATCTTGCAACAAATTGACTTGAATCTTTAATCAACCTGCCATCATATTGCTGAGATTGTTGAGTTTTTCCTTCACACGAGCAGAGATGAGAAACCAAGAAAGTAGCCAGTGAGATAGATGTTGAAATCAAAATACTTCGATTATGTGGCAGGCAGACGAATCGAGCGAACGTACAAACTGAGGGTATTGCGCAATTCGCATATTTTTGGTATGAATGATTATATTTTACACGAACATGTTGATTTTTCTTAAAAACTTCAATAATGATATAACAAACGTTCTTTCAACACTTAGTCAAATGTTTTTCAATTATAAACCTTAGTTTGACACACTTCTGTAGTGTAAAAGTTTGTACACACATAAATCAATCATTTTACCCTGACAAGAAAAATCGTTATTTATCATGACACAAATATTTTAGAGGTTGTTTCGCTTTTAATTTTTTGACAGAAACAATGTTCGACGGCATATGCCTAATATTGACACTACTTTGAAATAGATATTAGTGTTTTTAATTTAAATTTTATTGTATTTCAAACACAAATGGAATTTTATTGATGAATGTAAATGTGTGGTCTGTTATTTAAACCCAGCTAACGATAGGAAGTTAGAGTTACGTGTATTTAATGCTGTACTATAACTTCTTATAGAATAACATAGTGTGGTTAAAGCCAAGGCTTATACGATTTTTCCAATTCATAAAGTTTTTTCTTCAGTAACATTTTTTCATATGTTACATTTGGCAACAATTTTCAAGGAATGTGTATGTCATAAGACAAAATGTGATACAAATTATACTCAATATATTGAAAACTAAATAAGATATCATGGCCGCTGTGGTCGAGTTGGTAGCGGTGCGTGCTATAACTTGATATGCCGGTGAGTTCGAGGTTCGAATCTCAGTCAGGGCAAGCAAAATCTTAATAATAGAAAAAGTTTTTTCTAATAGCGGTCACCCCTCGGCAGTCAATGGCAAACCTCCGAGGGTATTTCTGCCATTAAAAAGCTTCTCATTAAATACATCTGCCGTTCGGAGTCGGCACAAAAGTGTAGGTCCCTCCATTTGTGGTAGAATATAAAGACGCACACCACAAATGGTAGGATATGCGGGGCCAAACACTGAGCTATATAGCGTACGCGCCAAAATTATATTATATATAAATAAGATATCAAAAAACGAATACCCATTTGAAATGGCTTGAAAGATGAAGAATAACTGCATTATTAACTTTATTTGCAATATTTTTGCATACAATATTTAATTATCCGTGCGACAATACGAAAAACATTATGAGCATACGAAACTTTTTATCCGAGTGTTCAAAGCAAGGATTTTATATGACGAATTGTCGTATGTAAAAAATGTTTGTGACATACGGCAAAATTGGATGAAATCTCTTCGACTTTGCGCTTGCGGAAACTAAATGAGATATCCAAAAACGGATACGCCATTTAAAACATCTTAATTAGTTTAGTATAACTGCATTATTAACTAAATTTGGCCCAATTTTCACATACGACATTTGTTTATCCGGGCGACGATATGTTTGTATGTCCTATGTCACGTAGGTACATAAATGCAGCTCTGCTATTAAAGTTTTTGTATGTTGTCTTTGTTTTTTCTAAATCCCAAAATAAATAGGGGATGTTTTAAATTTAGGAATTGGTAGCACGAAAATCCGGAACACTAATTCTGTCAAATGGTCAATATGGCGTCTGAAATGAGAGAGTGAAACTACCTCTAAAAATTATTGTATCATGTTACTTATAATCAAAAATAAGAATAAGTTATTATGTAAGGAAATCATTTACTAATTTATCATTGTCTCTCTGACAGATCTACGATCTACTACCCCTACCATGAACGTAGTGTACTTTTTTATTGCTGAAACGTCTTAAGAGCTCTTTTAGAGTTACTATGTCAGCGAATCGACTCAATAGTTTAGCATTAGCCAATGTTCATAAAGATACTGAAATTTCAGTGGAAGAGATATTAGACACATTTTGCAAGCCTAGACGTTTTGAAACTTTGGATTAGGCGGTGGACGATGAGTCTGACGAATAACAATGAGATAAAATTTAGCATTGTTCACGAGAGATTGACTTTTATTTTCATGTGTATAAATTATAATTTTAATATTCATTCATAGTCGATCATTTAAATTTGTTGTACGAATTTTTTTTTAATATATGGTATAATATCAACTACGATAAAATGAATAGCCGATTTAAAATTTCTCACTCCAGCCCCTCCCGATTCCAAATCCTAGATCCGCCACTGGTTCATTTTCGGTACGTAATTCATACGTAATAAATTTAACAGTTTACACTAACTTTTCTACGTTACTTACATACAGATTTTTCTATATGCATATCTTAGACGTGCGCACATTAAACCAATTTTGTACAAAGTGCTTTGAAACCTAGCAGAGAAAATTACCATCCACATACTTATTGTGTTAAATTAGAAGGAAAGAAATGTATTGGCAGTAAAATTCCTCATAGTTTTTACATGCTTTTTTGGAATAAAGTACAAACCATTTATTTATATTATTGTTTCATATATCAATTTGTATAAACTAAATAAATTTAACGTTCTCATTTGAAAAACTTCTTTTTAATTGTTCTACAATCATTTCACAGTGTGATATTTGGACAATCAAGGTGAACAAAACTATTTTTTTCAGATGTTAGAATTTAAATGGATCAATAATAAATAGAATGAAAACGTTTTTTAGTAAATATACCCTCGAAAAAAATTTGTAATAAATTTTATTTAAAAATCTGCCAAAAATTATTGCCTTGTACTCGAAACGAATGCCCAAATATTCTGATTTGACTAAAAGTATTGCTGCTTCTGATAATGTTCAGTCATTTGGTGCTTCTAAAACGAGTCTTCTTATTATATAAAACCTATGAGAAAGTGGTTTTTAACGATATATGTACATACAAAAAAAAACTTAATAATTTTTTTATCGACTTGTGTAAGATATAAAAATTTAAATTTGAACAAAGCTAAAAAATTATTAAACATTTTTGTACACCAATAGCTCTGTTTTTTTAATTCCGATTATATTTTTGAGCGATAATATTATGAAATGTCTTCAAAGCCAGCATGGCGAGCACAAAAGCACAAAAGCACTACATCACAAACTCTATAAAGAATACCAGGAGTGTGCTAGTTTGAATCCCTTTAACACTACTTTATATTAAAGTGTCCAATTTTTCATATCATCAACAATATTATCGCCATGTGTATTCTACAGTTAAACAATCTAGTCTGCTTGTATGTACTTATGTTCTTGCTTTCGCAGATATAATAGTTTTATGCTCATATGAGTTCTACTTTAATGTGTGGTCAGTTGTGGTTATTTTGCTGCAATACGAGCACAACCATGGTCACTGCCACAAACAGAACCGTATCACAATAAATACAACACCAATTGCAAATACAACAAGAGTCAAGCAAACAAGCCACATAATTTCCAGCTCGGTAAACAACACTACAATTTCCAAATAACAATTTTCTTTTGGCGCAAAGCTACTTGAAGCTTTGCTTCTTGCTTGCTAGTGTTATTTGAAGTGTAATTCTAGTAGCCCAAACATTTTGCGGTAACTAAAGAAATTTGTTGAAAATTTTGTTGAAATTGGCTAACGAAAACTATGCTACGCGTCACAACAGTATTAACATACTTACAAGCATTCTTTGTTTATAAATATGTATGTATACTAGTATATAAGTATAAAATCGGTTTTGTATAAACCATAGATGTGTGGAAATACTCATGTAAACAACTATGAATATACATACATACGAATATACAAAATTATTAAGATGTGCACATGTGATGTGTAATTGTTCGCTTGGCTGCTTGCTTAACTTGACTGCTTACGAAATTTTGATTTTTAAACCACAAACATTTTAATAAGCAAAAGTATCCGCTGGGAATCTGAGTAACAAATTAATATAGCATCTAACAACAATGTCTCCGGTGGCTTAAGCTTTTGTTCTTTGAATATTTTCACATATTTTATATATTAACTTAATTACATAAATATATATTTACTTACTATTTTATGTATCTCTTTTATACTCGTATACGTATATACATATGTATTATTATTTGGGCTGGCAGCAAATTAACCTTATATGCCGTACTATCTGGAAAAATATTTAAATATAAAGTAACTTCGAATATTATTAATCATGCCAATTAAATTAAAAATTATTAATTAAATTTTATTAAGTTTTTAATGGTCTTGAAATGATAAATAATTCAAAATTTTATGAGCGCGAGGCCAGTTTATAAAATATTTTTATTTCAAAAAAACAACAACAATTTTTTAACGGTAGAAGTTATAGAACTCTTTTGGAAATCACCTCATTTCCTTATCAGACTTCTTTTTATTCTATTTTCTTCTTCATCAGCGCGCCCCAGGTTTGAACCAAGGAACCTCAGGTTGTAGAGCCATTACGTTACATTCTGTGCCACGCTTGCCGAGTTAATGGTTGTGTTTTTCCATCTTCATTAAGCAAACCAACTACAAACAAGGGCAGCGGATTTGCACATTCATCAACTCGTATCGAGCTTAAAAAAAATGTTAATTATTAATTACGTAATAATAATAAAAAAAGATTTACTTAACAAAATTAAGGTTTTTTTCCAATTCGTTTTGCTTATTGTCTAAATAAAGAAATTTAGAGAGTTCACCGCGAGAGTACCCCTACCGGCCGACTGTAAACCAAATGAAACTGATAGAAAGCAGACTAATACAACCTTTAATGGAGGTCAAACTTAATTGTTTTATTTTTTGTTTTTGCTTGGTTGCACAAGACAGCAATAAAAAAATTGAATTCTTTTAAAACAGAGTATTTGTACATACATATGTTTACCATCCCATTAAAATTAACGGACTTTTCAATTATATAAATTGTGTCAAATCTCAAGCGTATAATAAATTACTAAAATGAGTGTGTCATGAAAACTTATATTTTAATAAACTACATTTCAATGAATCAAACCAGCGTAATTGTATTGTATGTAATCATTCACACCCTGCCTTTGTGCCGAGAAACAATGCAAAATGTCCCAATGCAATCAAGAACAAGCGGCGCCAGCAACTGAGCTATTTAATTGGCAAATCAAAGCGAGTAGCGTGAGTAAGGACAAACAGAAGAGGAAAGCATCGTTACTTTTTTTTTATCAAAAGAAAAAAAATTGAATGTCAAAAATATTGTCTTTTCATAGCCAACGCTCAAGTTGATTAAGGGCAGTATTGCAGCAATCAATTAATGTTCCCTGCTTTCAAAATATTTTGAGAGCAGAGATGTGTTGTGTATTTTTTTTTTTTGGAGAGATTTATCATTTAGCAACTCGAGTATCAAGGAAAAATCAATATGTGCGTTGAGATCAGTATGTGCTTTTAACCTAATTCCATTGAAAGAATTATAGATATTTTCGCGTCATTTGAATAAGGGCAGTAAAAGAATTGTGGCTGTGTGGACAAGTACATTATTTTTGTTTACACAAAAGTGTTAAAAATTACTATTTTTCATATTAAAAAGTGTTAAACATTAAATTGCAGTTAAAAATATATTGAGGTTATGCTTTGACATTTAAAGAAAATACTTAAATATAAGCCTATAATTATAAAAAAAGTGAAGAGGAAGGGTGGCTATATTTGGAACTACTTTAACAATAGGTAGAGGTTTAAAAAAATATTGAAATGAAAGCAAACCGTAACTACCCTAACTGCGGAGAGGCGAAACTTCGAAAGATTAGCTTCAAATCTAGGCGGATATTATCCAGCGTTAAGTCCATTGTAGAGGTCCAAGTAAGTTGCACAAATTTAGAAAATTTTTGTGCAATATAGATTTATGTACATATACTGCTAAATTTTTAGTATAGTTAGATTTAAAATACATTTCGGTTTTATTTTGAACATTTTAAATAGAAGAAAATGTAATTGCTTTTCAAATAGACAACAGCAGAAGGAGAAATAATTGTATTTATAGTTTTTTGAAAATGACAATATTTTAATAAAATCATCCTCAACAGTCGTTGTGTGCTCAAAAGGCAGTCGTTAATGATATTCACAAGCAATAAAATTGAATTTCCAAATATATATGAGTATTTCTAAGAATACCTATTAAGCATTTTTTACTATAAAAAACTGAAGTCATATCTACGAAATAACACGTAAGCAGCACAAGTCTTTAACAAAACATAATTTTTCTTAAAATCGGAAAGCGTTAACATTTTTAAAATAAAAACTTTATAAAAAATTTCTTTTGAAAACTTCGAAGTAATAAATAAAACGCCACAAAACTTAAGAAATCAATTATATGTTCAATAGGCAGAAGTTATGAAATAACAGAAAAAAATCATTCATATTTAATGCACATTATTTTCTTTGATAATTGCGACTTTAAGAAAAACATTAAAAATGAGAATTGTTTGTAAGACAACATGAAAGCTTCGTTCTAGAGAAACTATTTTTTTTTTGCTAACAATTTTATAAAAGGGATTTATTTTACTTGGGAGTGCCACAACTCTAATGTCATTAGTGAACAACCCTTAAATAATTGAATCATGCGCACTCGTTAAAGTCTATGGAATCAAAAAAAGCGATAGATGTTCGTATAAAAAATTTAACAAATTTTTACAGAAATTGTTTTTATTTACATGTTATTTCTTTTTGGTCTTTTGACTCAATTTAGTTGTATATACTCGTAGCAAAATGTCACTTATTACTCCAATAATTACGCTTTGACCCGCATTTTATCTGTGTACTGGTATTAATGTTATTATAATAATAATAATAATAATTGTTGCGTCAAACAATTTTTACTGAAAAAAAAATTATTCGAATTTTTTCCAATTTTTAGCAAATTTTAAAAATTGGAATCATTGAACTTTCTTATGAGAAATAAACTTGGACCGATCTTAGTTTTTTACATTTGCATTTGTGCTAGTACGTGTAGAGTATGCATAAGTGAAGTAAAAGAAAAAACAGCTTTATTAATACATTTATATTTTTTCATACTACATACTTATTTTAAAAGATTTTATTGCTTGTTTATGATGACACTTGTGCCATGAATACTTATACTGCTGTTCCGGTTATTACTTCACAAACTCACATACATACACATTAAGATATATGTACATGTTCGATGTGTGTGCCTGTTTAAATGCCTTTGTGCTGCTATTCTTGGCGTTGATTTCTTTTGTTTATCATTGTTGTTTTACTTTGTCCCATTGGGAGTTTCATATGAAGGGAAAAAGTTTTACAAGCACGTAATCGAAAAAGTTTTTCCCGTTTATTCGAACGCAACTCTTACCGTCAGATTTCAGGTTTCAATCGACAATGCGGTGCCGTGTCTGCACTTAAATATTATACACACATACATATTTATTTATATACGTGTTATTGTTTGTATGTAGATTTTATAGTCAGCAAATGCATTGACAGGGTGTTGCTTTAAAAAAACTGATCCTTTTTTTTAATCTAAATATATTTTTCTTTTGTAATTTTATTTTCATCTCAGCACGTATTTTCCTGCAACTTAAATAATAAATTGCAGAACAAACGAAGAATTTATTAATATTTTTAATTAAAGTGCTGCTAGTGTTAGTAACTTCGATTAATTGTATCTACAAATCTACTCCGCTTAACGACGTCCAGTAAAATTTCAGCACATTTCGCAACACCCTTTAGCTTCATGGTAAGTATTTAGGTACTTCAGTATAAGGCAAAAAAGTCTGCCCTTGACTGTTTAAGCTTTTACTTGAGCTTGGTTAAGTGAAAGTGTCTAAACTTCCTTTGATAATTTATTGCAACTAATTAATAACGTAATTAATTTGGAAAAGTGCATTCGATTATAATTGGATTAAACTTAATTTATTATTTAGTTTTTTATGTGAAAGGTAATTTCTAAGGCAGGCCAACGCAGTCGATTATGTGATGATTGGTGATATCAGCTAGGGACTTTGATTTTCTTACTCCATGGCGTATGAGTAATTTATACTATTAATCGTTCATATACAGTAATGTGCATATCTAAAGCAATAGGATTCAAAATAACATAGCTTGCCACATAGAGTTATTTATTAATTTTTAAGAATTTTCAATTAAAATTTAGTGTTTTCCTTGAGAAAACTTACTTCATCACAGTCAAAATTTGTAGAAAACTACTTGGGCTACATTCAGATATGCAGTCATGCAAAATTCCGAGGAAACAGCCAGGTTAGAGTGGAATAAATCCATGTTGATTAAGGGAGATAAAATATTTAACCGAAAAATAAATCTTGTTTTTCACCACGCTTTCAAAAACTTTTGAAACTTTGGTAAGCTTCAAATTCGGCCTGTAGTTACGCACTTCGCTAATGTTTTCGCTTTTGAAAAAAAGGGAAATATTCGTTAACTTCCATTCATTTATTAAGATTCCAGATGCAAGAGAGTTATTGAAGACCTTTTCAAGAGGAATTGCCAATGACGGACAACTTTTAATAAAAAGAGCAGAGAGCCCGTCATCGTTTTTTTGCAAAGAAGATTTGAGAGATAGCATCACCTCAATTATATCTTAAAATATTCTACAATATTTTTTTTAATTCCAAATTTTGATATTTTTTCATAATTTTTTATAAAATAAAATAAAACTTGTAAAGGTTTTTGTTGAAAATTTTAAATTTAATAAAATATAGTTTTTTTTTATTCTTAATGAATTTCGTACATTTTTGGTTATTTTTTAACTTTAAATGAAAATTAAAGCGCCATCTACCGGAGAAAAAAAATTGTTTTCTTAATAAAAAAAATCCAAATTTAATTACCTTTTTAAAACTGGCTCAAGCACAGGTTCACCCATTCTGTTTTTATAGAACTTTTTATAATAGAAGTGAAACTTCACGGTGAAGATCCTTTGAAGCTTAAAAATCGATTTTCTCAAAATTCTAACGTGCTACACCAAAACTCCGAGACACGTATTTCTTTATTTTAAGCCTATTTTCATATTCTGTTAACATTTCTCATGTGTATCAAAAAAAAATTTGATTTTGTCTTACTGTGTTATCGGTCTTTTTTAGCTGTTCAGTTGTTTACAGACGCATATCCTTAAATAATTATCCCTTTGATATTTATCGTTTTCCAGAAAAGTGAATTTAATTGGATGTTTTCCTATTATCTTCATACAAACACTGTCCCACAAATAGTTCCACGCTTAACTTACTTGAGGCAATAACAAATAAAAAAACGATTGCTCTTGAATAAGAATTTGGCACAATCGCATGAATAAACGTCCTCAGAACTTGAAACAAAAAATAAGAGTGTGCTTACCCAATACTTCGCTTTTGAATTAAAAAAAAAAGATGCATTTTTAATAACGATTTGCCTAAACACACCAATAACTATACCGATTATTATTTTTTTTTTTTTGTATTAAGTTTGAGTCGTGATATATACATATATTTACATATACATAATTACGTTATTAACTCATCTATTCTAGGTAAGCAACAGGCGAAATTAATAACAATAGCAATACCGTTGATGAACTAAAATAGAAATTGATTGCTGCATTAATTAAATTCATCACGCTGTGGTTTTATCTCATTCGCTGTTATTGTAAACTGACAAAAATCTATTGCATAGGTCCTTACACATATGTATGCATGTTTGTATATATAATATTATTTTGGCGCTTACACTATATAGCTGAGTATTTGGCCGAGCTTCTCCAACCATTTGTGGTGTGCGTCTTCATATTCTACTACAAATGGAGGGACCTACTGCTTTGGACCAACTCCGAACGGCAGATGTATTTTATGAGAAGCTTTTTCTTTGCAGAAATACCCTCGGAGGTTTACCATTAGCTGCCCGAGGGTTCACCGCTAATAGAAAAAACTTTTTCTATGATTAAGATTTAACTTGCCCTGACTGAGATCCGAACTTCGAACTCACCGGCATATCGATTTATAGCACGCACCGCTACCAACTCGACTACAGCGGCCATGTATGTATTATTTTGTATTTATATACTCGTACAGCTTCACAAGCCCCTAAATTTTTGTGTCACTCTGTGCCCATTACCGCAAAGTATATGTGTGAACTTTATGGCCTTTTGTTGTGGTTGTTTGGGTTAGCAAAAGGTAAGTGCTAGCTATTAATGAAAGTGTGGTAACGGTGTAAGTACAAATAGCATAACAGAGGCTTCCACATTTAAGTTTTCGTTACTTGATCAGACAAATTAAATTACGCACAAATTACGAGTTGCCTTCGATGTTCAATTACGTAATTTCTGACAAACGTTTAAGTAAATGGAATTGCATCAAATTGCATATGAGCATACATCACAGTTTGTCATCAAAGGTACGATAAATATAATTTTATTATGTACGAGAGCCATATTGTCAAAAACCAAAAAATTTAAGTGGTAACCTATTATGACATTCAGTCAAGAGAAAGAGGTTGGTCTAGCATTGAACGAGGGCAAAGCAAAGTGCCTTGTGGCAACAAACAAAAAATCTTCGCTTATTGAAACCCACGTCACTGTTGGCAGTTACAACTTTGAAGTAGTCAAGGATATTGTATACCATGTCGTATAATGTCTTTGGGCTCGGTATGCTATTGAATAGCAAAGCCCTTTCTCGATGATGACCGAAAATCTCGCTCTACAAATCCCTCATCATACCCGTCCTTTTATATGGCACAGAAACATGGACGATGCTAAACAGTGATGAGAAGGCTTTAGGGGATTTCAAGAGAAATGATCTTCGCAAGATTTATAGTCATATTAACGTTAGCGACGGGTACTAAAGAAGATGGAATGATGAACTGTATGAGCTGTAAAATGATGGTAACTACATAGTCAAGCGCATAAAAATGCAACGACTGTGATAGCTTCGCCATGTCGGTCGTATGGATGATGATGGTCCGGTGAAAAATTCTTCGAATCGGTACCCATGGGTGGGCAACGAAGGCAAGGGCGGCCACGAATTCTCGAGAAGAACCAAGTGCAGAACGTCCTTTCTTCACTTGTTGTGAATAATTATATATATAGCCACCACGCATCAATTAAATATAATCTAAACAAAACGGAAGCAGCTTTTAAAAACTGTGCCAGGACACGTGAAGTCCAGTTATGCAAAATACTTACATCGTCTCAAATTTTCCATCAAATCATGATTTAAAGTATATAATCATATATGAGGCGTTCCATGCAATTTCAATGATTTTCATATGAAAAAAATTGTGTTTTCAAAAGTTATGAAACATCAAAAAAAAGGTGTCTCGATGTAAGCCATTGTCTATCACTTCACTTCGCAAAACATTAGTTTTATCAAAACAATTTGTATGTACTTTTTTATTGACAAAGATATTTATAAAAAAGTTTTGAGGGACTAGTTTGCGTTCAAACACGGATGTACAGACGCACAGACAGACGGGCATGGCTTAAAGGATTCAGCTCATCATCCTGATTATTTCGGTATACTCGTTGGTGGGTCTAGCTCTTTTACAATTGGTATTTTTTTTAGGTACACTTTTTTATTAAATCTCTGAGTACTTTTAATATTTCTTTTGATAAAACTAATAATTTGCTTTTGAAAAAACACTTTTTTTGCTTTTTTTCGTTTAAAGACATTTTAGGGCCTTCTCTGCAATTTGCTTGACGAAGTTTTTGAGCAATAGCAATACAATTATTTTATTATGAAATAAAAATGCCATAATAATATAAACTCAATATTAGGTAACGAAAATATTATTTAAAATACCACAAAAGTTCATTTCACAAACGAAAAGTTTATTTTTTTGACGATACGCGTAATTAAACTACGCATTTCTTACCCAGCTCTAATTTACAAAATTCACTTAACACTTCTTGATAAGGAAGTGTGAAAAAGTTGTGATTAAATTCCTTCAATGCCATTATTAAAATTTATTGATTTCATGTCGCCAACTTTTCCAGCTGCAGGCTGAAGTGGTTGCAATGCTAATTAAGTAAGTGCACTGCATGCAAATATACTTATGTCAGTTATTTAAGTAAAAGTTTTATCGAAAGTGTTTTTGCCACTGTTGATTGTCGCTCGAATGTAGCTCGCACAACTCTTGAAACGCGCTATGCTGTCAGCGGCAATGACAGCGAAGCAAAGTAAAAAGAAGAAGTAGCGGCAACTTTTATAACTAACGGAAGTAATGAAAATTAAAATCAAACTATAACTTTAAGCAAACCAGAATATTTCGAAATTTATTTTGTTTGTTTTTCTTAAAATTTTAACATTCCATGCCATTTTTTCACTTTAATAACGTTAATAGAAAATTGTCTTAAAAAAATCTTTTGTACCCTACTTGCGTGGAATTGTTTCTGAGTCAATAATAAGCTGCTGAAGTTATCTTTAAAATTTTAAGTTATGAAGTTTGATTAAAAGGCAACAAATGCGAAGCTATCGCGAAGTAATGCATACAGCTGAAATTTCCCTTTTAAATGCATTTCATTAAACGTCATTTCACGAGTAATCACACATTTAAAATTCCGTTTAATACCACATTAAAGCGAAACTTGTATGCGCCGCCGTTTTATGTAATTGATTGTTGAGCTTCTGTCTGTAATTTGTAACAAATAATTATTTTCCTCCTGCCGCAGCAGTATCGTACTGTGTACGAGTATTTAAAAATGCACAGCGCTTATTGTTTATCATTAATTGTAATTACAATTTAATGAAAATTGTAAACACGCCTGTTATCCACCAGTTACACACAGGATGATGGTACCAATGCAATTATATAAAGCTAAATACATACATATATATAGATATATATATATATATTTATGCATGCATATAAATACGGGCGAGTATTTAACCTTTAAATTGCGAAATTAATCAACTAAAAAGAGTCAGATAAATTTGTATGCAAGCTTCGCATACAAAAATAATTATTCATATCTATGTATGTATATTTTTCCAGCGGAAACTGACAGAGGCCAAAAAAAATAACGCTTGCAAAGAGTACAAAGGGAAAGAAAAAATAAACTTATGAAAAATAGCAAATATTTAATGACAAAAAAAAATTTGGTAGGAAATTGTTTGTAACTTATCAACACAAATTTTTTAAGAAAGTGATTTAATTACAAAATTTAGAATGGTTCTTCATAAATTTGTTTACCTTTTTTTCATTGTGATTATACGTACATAACAAAAACCTAGTAAATCAAAATTGCAAAATATGCAACTATGCAACAGAGAAACAATTAGAGGTCAATTTTTCAAAAATAAAAACCAAAAAATAAAAATTATCTTCTATATAAAAACTCAGTATTTACAATTAGTTCTTCACTAGCGGCTCGTGGAGACTTTGCCACGTACGTTTAGAACTTCTTAAACATATGTACATTAGGGTGGGTTAAATTTTTGGTCGATGTTTGGTACCCCCTAGTTGTGTTTTATAAATCATTTTAAGCAACTTTTCCAATGGAAGTATGGTTTTATTTTGAATTCCGAGCCCCCCAATTTTTGTGCCATTTTCGTCCATCTTAAGCCTTTTTTGTTCAAATTGAGTATCAAAACATAATTTTATCGCCGAGCCAATGTCAAATTCGGTTTTTTCGTACCAAAAACCCCTTTACACATACATAGCAAAATGCTGTAATCCTTTTTTTAATGCTGTGTCCAAGTCGAATCTTGAAAAGGACGAAAAAATACCTATTTTTAAAAATTGGGGGGCTCGGAATTCAAAATAAATCCATACTTCCATTGGAAAAGTTGCTTAAAATGATTTATAAAACACAACTAGGGGGTACCAAACATCGACTTTTTTTGACCCATACAATTTGACCCACCCTAATGTACATATATGTATTTATGTTAAATGTAAGTTTCTTCTTAAAGTTATACAAAAAAAATGTAAACCAATCAATTTATTAAAAGTATTTTATTTGATTATAATTCTTTCTGAGCAAAATATTAACTTAATTGGGGTATTGTTAGTTTGAAGGTTAGGTTATTTAATCGACTTCGTTGGGCTTAAAATTTTTTATATTTTTTTTTTTGCATTTTCTTAGTAATGAGCATGCTTGTTTTAGCAAAATTTGCTATATAGAAATAACGTCAATAAATATATTTGTCGATTAACCCCCGAATTCACTAAGAGCAGTCTCAGTCTCTAATAGAGACAAAGTCCCAACTTTAGACCAGTTGGCATTCATTATTTTCAAAATAAAGCCTCTAGTTTAAAAAAAAATCTCTAAATTGTGACGTGGTGAAGAGCAGGTCACAAAAAAATTAAATAAAAACAAAAGAAAAAAACGTGAAAGCGTGAAAAAGCAATTAAGTCTAGGTCATTTTGAGACTTGAGATGACATCAAGTTACCGAATTCGGGCATTATTGCAATCTTTCATTAATTGTCAAATGATAACTCATACGCTCTGACAAACAAAATTCTCTGAAATTTTTCAAACGGCATCTACAATTTTTAACTTATAGTGGTAAATCTCTAAGATTTTTACAAAATAAAGTCCAATCAATCCTTTTTATAGTTAAGCGTGTTCTAAAAATATTGCCATTACTTTATTTTACGCAATGATATAGTACCTAGAAACAATTTTGTTTTTTCAAATTTTGTCTCGATGTCACGTTCGAGCATTGTGGATGTTATTTGGCAAATGATCGAACTGAATCCTATAAATAAGCCGATTCAGCTTATACACCTTCCCTAGAGCTTCTAGCTGAAGTTAATATCAACTGATGTTAAAACTTATAGATTTCAAAAAACAATCACAACATTCATTTTATACTTTATAAAATGGTGTGCAAATATTTTACAGTTTTTTGTTGTCTTAAAAATATTCAGTTTGTTTTAGTTTCGGTCGAGGTTTATTTTGGTATATCTACACCTTCAAAACCTCATCTCCAATCGTTTTTTTGCGAAAGACTATTTTCACAGTGGAGAGTTTACTTGATAGTTAACTTAAAAATTTTCCATATGTATAAAAAAAATGTAAGTAAAAAAAAAGTATTTTGTTATAGATATAAACATTAAAAGTTTTTTGTATTAAACAATTTTGATCTTCTTACGATAACAGTACCAGTAACTGAGCAACTGCTGTTGATATATGAAGTGATGAACATTTTTGAGTAGTTAAAGTCACTTTATTTCTAATTTTAAACGTTTCTAGCGGTATTGTCATAATAGGATTTTTAATATAATTATATTGATGCAAATTTATTAAGTGACTTAGATTAGAACATTTTAGTAATAAAAGTTTTTATTTATAATAACTATGTATGTTTGGTCTCGAAAAACGTTGCTGAAGAAGTAGCAAAAAATTAAATTTCTGAAATGCACTTTTACTTTATTTCTTACTTCTCTTCGTAGGAGGCTAGAACGATGAATCGACCTTTAAATCGTCGATTAGTATCCATTCGAACGGTTCAAATTCATATATCATTGTATTTAAAGAAAACCCCAATTCCAAATCAAACAATTAATGAGCAAGCCTAGGCGTCAGTCTTTTATGTGAGTGTACTCTTTATTTCTGTACCAACCATTCAATAAACTTACTACAAAGGCACCCGACCAATAAAGACAAATACCTTTGCTCCAGTTATTGAACTTTACATTCTTTTACATAAGAGCTTCGAGAAAAATTCAACGCATAATCAATAAACGTGCGAGAATTTTTCTCATTCTGTCAGATATTATTATGCGTTTTTGTTGCAAATTTTACAAGTGTATTGGAGAATGCAAAAAAAAAAATTCACAGAAAAAAAACATTTTGAATGAATGCATTTTTAACAAATTCTCGTTCTTTCTCGTTAGTTTTAATTATTTTATATCCTATTCAAAAGTGATTTTATTTTCTGTAATTTAAAACCCAATTTGCAAAATAGTGCTAAATTTATGTAAACTATATTGATTTAAGTATTATATATATTATTTTGAATATACATTTTAGAATTTTATATGTATATTGTTGCAATCAATGCCGAATCGTAGGATTTCCGACAATAAACTTGACAGAAGCAAGCCTAAAGTCAGAAATTTTATATATTTACTTATGATAGCATCTAAACGCTTTGTTAAACTATGTACTTTGGGGTTTATTTTATTTAAACTTGCATAAAGCTGATATTTTTGTATATTTGCCGATACTGAATTTTATTTAATTACATTATTTTTAACAGAGAAGTTCATTGAGTAATATTTGAAATATTTAATTTAATTCTTAATTAAATATTTCAATTATTACTCATTAAAATAATTTAGATTTAGATGTCAGTACTCAAAATATACATACATATGTATGTATGTGTTTTATAGAACCAATGAAGTTTTATAAAAGTATAGTTCTAATTGTATTCGAGCAATTTTTTGCTGAAATTTTTTATTTTTTTTGTTATTATATACACGCCGCTCACATTAACTTTCCATTTCAGATTTTTATGTTAATCCTATCTGTGCAATATCACTGCACGACTGGTTTGTTGCTGGGTTGTGTGACTTTTGGATCGGGAAATTCAGTTTTCGAGTAAAAGATACCAGCATCTTTATATACACTTCACTGATAGGCCAATATAAAGAGGAAACCAATAATACAACTCAACTTTAAATTAAATGTGCTAGTGCTGTTCATAATTGCAATTTTCTCTTTCACCTTTGGATACCTTTTGGGACTGTTTTTTTAGGTTAAATTATATATATATATACATATGTTCGAATGTATATTAAATCTAATTGGAAATTCTAAACAATGTATGTATGCATATATGCAAAAATTTGTTCAAATGTCCACATAACAATACTTCCTAGGTTGTTGTTGAAACCACAAAAAAACAACAACAGGAATATGCAAAAAACAACTGCTGGCGGCGACGCTTCGCTTTATTACCGGATAACCGACAATCAAACGGCAATGAATATCAACGAAAGCAAGAAATGTTAAAGATGTATGTATGTATGATGGATGCCAACACTCAGCTGACGACGGACAGACAGCAGCATGTGACGGTTATTTGCTCAAAATGTCAGAACAAGAATGTAAATCATTTATTATCCCAACACCTGCAAAGTACGAGTATGCAACAAACTTCAACTCAAAACAATAACACAAACATTTCAAATGAAGAATGCCAGCGAAATGCGAGCAAAGGCAAAGGAGGGGGAAAATAGGTGGAAAAATTTTGTTTTAGCCGCAACAGCATTGAGTGGAAAATAAATTAAATTTTACCAGAAAATAGACAATAAACTAACTATGAAAATGTTTTCGAAATCTATCTGTTTGTATACTGAAGTAACCGAGGCAAACGACCCAAGCATCCTCCATACTGTTTCGGCCGGAGGTAAATGAACTAGGAAAGGGTGGAGAACGTTTTTGTGGGACTGAGGTGTAAACCACATTGAAACCTCAACACACTAAACATCCCTGCACTTGTGTAGTAAAACTGTTAAAAAATCAGAATCAGAAAAATGCTCAAAATTATTTCGAATTTTAGTACAATTGGTAAAGGCAAAGAGATGAAGGGGGTGATGTCTTATGAAGTGAGGTGCCTTAATAAAATAGTGTGGTGTACAGAGGTCAGGTAAAATATGTTAAGGTGAGCTGAGTTTAGGTGTGGTGAGTTAACTTATAATGAATTGTGGTAAAGTAGGTTTGGGTATGCTGTGCTTCGATTTGCTGGACTTAAGTATGGTGGGTCTAGATCCAGTAAGTTTATGTGTGGTGGAATTAGATATTGTGGGTTTTGGTACGATGAGTGTAGGTGTGGTGAGTTTAGACAGGTCAACCTCTGTCATCGCATTGGGGCTATTTCCGTGTCATTCGACTTAGTTGCTGCTAACACAGCTAAAGAAGATTTACTACAAAAAGACTGCAATTAAAATTAGCTTACATTATATTTAAGATAACATAACATAAAGTAATATCACATAAGCAAAACAAAATAGAACATGGATAGGTATGGTGAGATAAGATGTGGTGTTGTGTGCAGGTATGGCGAGTTTACGTCTGATGAGTTTTGTTGTGGTGATTTAAGGTGTGGTGAGCAGAAGAAGTACTTATTGCCATTTCCAATCATATTTCATTTGTCTTGCATGTTCTTTAAAACCTTCGGTCTTGCTATAGAATATCAGTATTTTATATCGAAATTTAACCGTTTCACCGCTTCGAGAGTTTCAAAGACCGCTGCCGACGAAATTAAAAATTGTTCCGAATGAAAATAAACAAGAAAATTAAAATTTGGTAACCTGGTAACCTGGGCGCAAAATTCCATAGCAAGAAAGTGAGGCTGACCGTTACTAATGAGATATTTTTACAACAATAATACAATACCTATGCATATGAATATTTTAATATATACAATTGAAAGGTACAGGCAGCAGTGATACCCGGAAAACTATTTATACCTGAATACACAATAACATGCTACTGAGATATTCATGTGAAGCATAAAACAAATGAAACAAAAGCAACAAATTTTTGCCACAAAACCAACCGAAGAACAAACCCAAATACAGATGAAAATAAAGGTTGAAGAGAATTGCTGTGAATTGTGGAGTGTGAATGGCGGAGTGTGAATGGCGGAGTGTGAGCAAAAAAGACATGATTTTTTATGTACCATCAACAAAACCGCCTGTCGCAATAGCAGAGATAGAACAGGAAAGGAAGTGTAAATATCTGGTGTACAGTAGTTTGTTTTTTTTTACTAAACACACGTGATAAAACTGCATATTTACAAGAATTATTAAATGTTTTCGATGAATAATTAAATATCTGAAGTACATAGAGATAATGTTTCTAAGAAAAAAATTTTAGTTTTAAACTTTAAACCAAATTTTCAATTTAAGTTCAACATTTTTTAAGTATGCCGACTTTTAGTTCATTAAATTTCAGAGAGTTTTTACAACATTTGCTTTCATACATTTATACAATTTACTCTGTATGGAAGAAAAGTGCAATAACTTCGACGAAGTGTCGATAATCGGTGGGAAACTTCCTTGATCACTCGAAACTAGCTCTTTACCAAACCGAAATTCGATAGGCTACAAAACTGTAAATTTGCTTTCATACATTTATACAATTTACTCTGTATGGAAGAAAAGTGCAATAACTTCGACGAAGTGTCGATAATCGGTGGGAAACTTCCTTGATCACTCGAAACTAGCTCTTTACCAAACCGAAATTCGATAGGCTACAAAACTGTAAATTCAAAAAATTTGCAACATTTCTTAGAAAAACCTTTAAGATTCGAATGAAAAAGAAATTGTTTTCTGAATTGAGTTTTATAATTGGGTTTTTTATACAAAAAACATTCGTACATATCGAGCCATAACCGCCAAAATGACGTAACCGACAAATGAAAAATTTTCGAGAAGAAGGTCGATTCTCTTAAATTTCTCGGCAGAAGCAAAGCGCGTTTTGAAGAAAAAACAACGTAAATCTTGTATACAAAGCGGCATTCAAATTTGCAGCTTAACTGCGGAGAAAATTACCTAAAAAGCATGTATTTATTGCTTACGTCCTTTTGGCGGTTATGGCTCGATATGTAAGTTCCAAAAAACATCATTTTGATTTACGAAATCAATGTAGTGCAACTTTACTTATCGTTTTATCGGTTATGAATTTTAATATTTAAACTTACACAAGTTCTCGGTGAAGTGAAAACTTTCGATGGAAAATCAAATGAAGATCATACTTGAATATTTAAGTATTTTGCCACGGAATTTTCGGCTCATGCATATTATATGTTTCTTTTTGGTTTCGATTTCTTAAACTATCTAAAATTTCATTCTTCATCAACAAAAGACACTGTATCATCTCAACTGCTGCTTCTTAACAGTCAGGTGCTCTGCCGGTTGCCAAGTGCTTTATATATACATTTGTAATATACACATTTTGTATATGTTTGTTTGAATTGATATAAGTTTTTATAAATAATTTTAATTATTAAGCTTACAAAACGATGATTTTTTTGTTTAAAAAACCTTTGAATGTGAATACAATTTACAATAAAGTTTTACACAAGTGTATCAAAATTTACTTTTGAGTTTTCAAAAGAATGCTTTCTAGAAACCTTTTATAACCCTTTACTGAAAGGTGGTTTCATTCGTAAAGAATTTTTTTTTCTGACGAAATTAACAAGTCCACTGTAATAATTCCAGATGCGTTATGCACTGAAAAGCGTAAGTTAATAAATAAACTTTGGATTTTCTTCTCAAACTCTTAACAAAGCTCAATGTCACAACATTTATTCTTATAGTAGATCGTAAAGAGCGAATGGCGAAACTTTACAGCAAAAAATATGCGTATCTTTCATCAATTAAAATGCCCCCTGAAATGACACGTCACTTGAGATTGGACAAATTTTCTATTTTTCAGCTTCAAGTCGTAAACATTTGCATTTCACTTTTTAAGTTAATTGATTTATAAACAATCGCAATCAACTCCTATAAAAGGTTTCTTTAAAAAAGCTTAAAATAAACTTATAGGAAGGAAAACCACTTCAATTAATTTTTTGAAAATACTCGTTCATACAGAAATGCTTATTGGGTAAGTTTTGTGTTTATATTTTTGTGTGTTCGGTTTCATTGCTTTGGGATTCAGTTGTATTGCGGTTGCCCTATGGAATCATTAAATAGCACTTCATTATTACACCCGATTGCGCACAGTGGGCAACAAACACATTTTTGAAAACACGACCCTCTGGCTCAATTTCTGTTTACTACTACACTTCTATCCACACATACTCGTATATTCACAGATAGAGTTACAAGACTTTTGCTATTCTGTACCCTTCTTAAGCTGGTAAATTTACGATGAATACAATTTTTGCCCTTTTTTTGAACTTACTATATTAAAGAAGATACATTAAGAGGAGCTCTTGATCTTGATCAATGGTTTTAGTTTCGGCAATTAAGACTGAGATCAGACGTACTTATGTATAAGTATATTATAAAACTCTGATTATTTCTGTTTTACGAAATAAAAAGAAGTTAAAAAAAAATCATATGAACTCGTAAAATTTCGCGAAATCAAAGAACAAAAACCGTTTTTACGTTCTCGAGTACCAGATAACCCAGTAATCTTATCTTTTATGAACAATCTAACTTTAAATATAAAACAAACTATTGCCACATAAAACTTGCGAATTTTGTTTAAAATTTGACTCATATTTTACATTCTCATTTATGTGCTAATGCTTTGCAATAAAATATGGCAACAAACTATTTTATGTGAAATATGGAAACGCCGGACAATTAACTATCTGAGACGCTAACCAAATTATATTAAAAATGAAATGAGGGAACGTTATTTGCAGTAAAGTAAAATCTCATAGACACAGAGTGAAATGAGCTGCGAGAAGCCGGCCTACTTGCGAACTGGACTGTCGGAAACGCCACAAAGAGCCAGTGACAATGACCATTGCTATTGATGCGCAGAGGAATTAAATACTAATGTTTTTACTATTCATTCTCAGCTGCTTTTTGTTTTGATTATGTAGCCAAATATTCCGTTTTCAGGTTCTCTACTATAATATTTGTATATACATAATTTATAATTTGAAATTGATTTAATAAATCTGCTAATAGCGGTCAAACCCTCGGCGGACAATGGCAAACCTCCGAGGGTATTTCTGCCCTGAAAAAGCTTCGAATTTAATACATCTGCCGTTCGGAGTCGTCACAAAAGTTGTAAGTCCTTTCATTTGGGGAAGAATATCAAGACGCACACTACAAATGGTAGGAGATGCTCGGCCAAATACTCAGCTACGAGAATATTGTGTAACCGCCAATCATATTATTATATTATTATTTATACATACATATAAACTCGCCAGATTAACCAACGAACTTCAAAATGCAGAATAGAAGCTTTCAACGGTATTTTGGTAAACTCCTACTTTGATGAAATCTAAGATGTTAGCATTTCAGCGTCCAGCTGTTTCGAACTTGCTTTATTCTTTCCTGCGTCGCAGTTTTATCAAAAGCGAATTAACACTGATATACAAGAATGTATTATATATGCAACTATATATTTGCGTATTAATTGCTGGGTATATATTTTCTTATATATATGGAGGTACTTATAAGTAATTTAATTATTTTAATATAGAAGTATAACCTACATTTAACAACTATACTTGTAGATCATAACCACACATTAACAAATTTGAACAACTCATTTTAAACTCTTTTTAATATTACTGTTTTTATACCGGAGCATAACGGTTGTTTGTACCAGTAAAAAATAATCGAGATTTAGCCCTGACTGTCTGTCCGTCCATCCGTCCATCCGTCCGTCCGTCCGTCTGCCGCGGTTACAATATCTTGAGTAAAAATTGAGATATCTCAATGAAATTTGGTACATTGATTGCTCTTTGGACAGGGTAGGTTGGTATTGGAAATGGTTAAGATCGTTCAATAACCACGCCCACCTCCCATATAACGGAAGTTTTGGAAAATGAAAACTTCGGTTTTTCGGTATCTATTATAACAAAATTAGTGAAATTCGGTATTTGGAGCGATTTTGAACTAAAAAATTAGTATTTAAGAAATTTAAAAAAATTAGCGTTGGCACGCCCACTTATGAAAAAATGTCTGTATCTCAATAACGGTGTTAGGTATCGTCACAAATATTGTTCTTGATATCACTAACATCAACGTCAAAAAAATTTTGAAATCGGACCAAAACCTCGCCCCACTTCCATATAACGGAAATTTTCAAAAATTCAAAAACTTCGTTTTTCAATATTTATTGGAACAAACTGAGTAAAGTTTAATACTAGCAGCGATTTGAAACAAAGAAACGGGGTTTTTATGAAATTATGGGCACCGCCCATACAAAAATACATCGCGAGGGTATATAAAATTCGGTTTCGTCCGAATTTAACTTTCCTTACTTGTTTAACTTGAATACAATTTATTCTCTAATAAAAATTATTTAAATCAAAGCTTCAAGTGTCAAAGTGAGAAAAAAAACAAAAAAAATTTAAGAAAATATTAAATGTGTTTAAGCATAGAGCGCGGTTTTTCATATAATATAAATATTATGAAGTGCAGGTTTCAAATAGCTTTTAATTTAGACTGAATCTTAGTATACAACCACTAAAAACTGGTACTTTAATATACGACGACGATTTGATAAGTTGGCAAAAGAATGTTTTATTTTATTATAATCTCCTTATTCCTTTATACCCTTAATTCAGCGTTTTTCCAATGTTGTTATTCCCTTTAAATAACTTAGCTTTTCTCAAGCCCCTTAAAATAGGCGTTTGTTTATTTAATGACTTCTCTGTTTGATCCGAACAATTTACCACCCAGCCATTTCTTCATGTTTTGAAATAGGAAATAGTCGCATGGAGTTTTTAGACCAATTCATGGACTTTTGCCATTGGGACACAAGCCGTTTGCACTTCATTCTCCGGTCATCAAATATCCTTCTGGTGTAACGACCCTTTTTGAGCGACCCACAGTGTCAGATTTAGTGAATCTAGGCGGCAGAAATTAAATTTCAGCTAAAGTTTTAGAGATATGAACTTAAAATTTGGCATGCGTTCTTAGAAAAACATAAGCTTCAATATAGCGTTTGAAAACTAGTTCCAACTAGTGTCAAAGGAGGACTACTTCCGAAGTACTCCAAAAATGACTAGTTTGGGACAATTTATTTTTATGCGTTTATATTCAAAAACACGTATTCTTTGCTTTAATTAGACAACTGTAGGATATGTGGCCCATAGATGACCCCCAACTCAATATAAAGAATCATAAGTGCTGTTCATTTCTTAAGGTATCCTTTACTCAGTTCAATTCATTTAGAAATTATTTGAAGACTATAAAATTAAAAACAAAAGGAAATTTGAAAAACCATAAGTTATAAAATATAAGAAGTGCTTACGCTAAAAATTAAAAATTTACAAATAGAAAAAAAGAAAACAAAAACTATTAAGTAAACCAAACTATTTCGAGTCAGAGCTCTCTTCAAACAATTGTTGGTCCAACAATAAATCACGAACTTCCGCTGGTAAATCTGCACGCCTGGTCTTTGGAGGCAAACGTAAACTCGCAATTAATGGGTCGAACGAAATTAGCAGCCTGTTCATTAGATCGGTGTTTGTGTCAACTCTTGATGTTTTTCTAGTAAACATTTCTCGGTAATTTCTTGTCTCTTTGTTTCTTGCTTCTTGAGCTTCTTCGGAGAAATTGCCAATCGGAAGAATGCAGGAAGAGATTATTTCTGATCCATGGTATAATATTTTATACACCGTTACTGGCATATTGTACCATGAATATTCAAATAAATAAAGCTTTATAGTATCTGCTGTATAGCGTTGAAAGGCGACTATATCAATGGCAAATCCACTGTTTATGGAAACAAGTACTGTGCGAAACTTTTTAATTAAATCAATATTTATTCCTGTTATTTCTGCTGTTGTGTGTGCGTCTTTAAAAAATCTTCTGGCTGTGTTGCCATCATTGGTATTTCCAGCTTTTTGTTTCGGCATGTCGTCAAGAATACCCATTTCATTCCTAAATTTTTCTTGGATTGCTTTTTTTCTTTGAGCAACTTTGCCTTTGTTTTCCTCGCCTGAAACGTACCACTTTTTAATTTCCAACCGATATGAAATATGCGGTAAGCACTCCATAAATCGTATATACATAAGCATGCAAAGGTGATAGACCCAAGGCAAGCATATTAGCATCTACCTTACGATTTGAAAGGGCATTTAAATTATTCATTGTTTTTTGTGTAGCACCACACAAATAGCATGTTTGCGATGAAGTGTAAGCGGACATAGCGTTGCATACTTTTCCGTCTACCATGCATAAAATGAAAGTCGCTTCAACTTGAAAATTTTACTCTTGCAACTCGACGCTAGTCGGTATCAATTTGGATATCTGATCTTCAATTTTCTGCATTTCAGTTATTATCACCTCCCGAGTTTCTTTAGTAAATATAAACTTAATGGGTCGGCAGTATCGAGTCGATGACGGAGCGGGGTTTTGCCAAACAATTCGCTTTTCTCTACCAACAAAATAAATTAATTGAAGGGGAACCATTGCTATTGAAAATAGGCTCTCATCCGAGCAGTCTTCCTCCGTAAATTTTTGCTTGTACCGGTTCTGCTCTGCACCATCACACCCCCATTTAAAAATATTTATTTTTATTTTTTTATTTTTTTTATTTTATAAATATTTGTACAATAATGAATTATTTAACAAATGGTTTTATTAGCAGCGCTAGCAACGAGGGCCTTCGGCTGACTTTTTTTTTTTAAAGATAGGTAAGAAATTAGAACATACATATGTATGTATGTGTATAGAAAAGGAAATTTTTAATGCGTGTTAGTGTTGTTAATTTACATATATTTTTTTTTTTTTCTTCCTTCAAGTTATATTAGTTTTAACAAGCCAGTCTCTTTCAAGAATTTGTATATCTTATTAACGTTTTCAGTTGAAACCTCTCTTAATAGATTGAGGGGGTCAGACGAACCAAAGGACTCCCTTCGCGCCGTGTCGATGTTGATGCAATCTACCAAAATGTGTTGTATTGATGCGCATTCGTCACAAAATGGGCACTTACTCTGTGGTGCACGTTGAAGCAGATGTGCGTGTGTAAGGATTGTATGTCCAAGGCGTAGGCGAATGAATGGCTTTATTTTCGTAAAGCGGGTGTCGGAAGCAAAAGTGATTCGCTTTCTGCAAGGATTGATAGTGGAGTAGTGGTGAGAGTATGTTTTCCAAAGATTGATTATATCTGTCTGTCTTTCTGTTGCGATTGCGTTGAAAATATCTTTTTTGGAGAAATAATTGAACATTCTGGATGGTGTGTTTGCAACGTTTTTGGCAGCATTGTCAGCCATTTCGTTACCAGTAATTCCTGAGTGCCCGGGTGTCCACATAAGTTTGATTTTCCGTGGAGCGCGTATCAAAGTATTGCGTATGGTGACTATTTCGATTTGGTCGTTAGTGGGGCACTCGATGGCGTCAATGCAGGAATTGCTGTCGGTGCAAATTATGAATTTGCCTCTATTGCACTTGGCGTAAGAGACCGCTTCAAGTACGGCTGCAACTTCAGCTGTGAATACCGAGCATATTGGGTGGAGTAGGCCGTGTCGGATTATTTCTCCGTTTTCCCTTGTTATTGCGAAAGAAGTGTTATTGGAAGATTTGGAGCCATCGGTGAATAGGAAGTTCCATCCGCAACTAGCGTAAGAAGTTTTTTCTTCTGCAAACAAAGCTCTGTATTTTTCTTTGGGTGTATTCATCTTTGGCAGTTGTAATGTTTTGATCGTGTGTGGCGTGTTGTTGATCAACCATTGAGGGCTAGATGCTGAATTTTTGCGTCTTGAGATTGATGGTATCTGTAGTTTTTCTTTGAACTTCAGGGTTCGACAAATCACAGGCAGAATTCTTGGTTGCCGCTTTCTTTTTTCCGCGTTGTATACGTCTTTTGCTAGGATAACATTTTGAGTGAAGATTAGTTTGGCAAGTAAACGTCGGGTGGAATCGATTGTTCTGTCGGCGATAGTTGGTAAGCCAGTTTCTGCATAAAGATTTTTTAGTGGTGTTGTTGGAAAGGCCCTTACGCTTCTCCTAATTGCGACGTGGTAGGGCATATTTAACTTTCTCATTGTGGATGTGGCACAGTTTCCGTATAGAGGTAGTGCGTAATCTATCTTAGACAGCATTAGGGCTCTGGTAACGTTAATAAGCGTAGACGGATGAATATGACTTTTCTTACATGTAAGGTATTTTATTATATTTAATCTAGTTAAGAGACAGTCTCTGATATATTTAATGTGTGGCTTAAATGTATACTTGGAATCAATTATTAGTCCAAGGACTTTGAGTTCATTAACAAGATTAAGGTTATGGTTAGTACAGAAGTTAGTGAGGTTGTAACAATTCTGTTTTTTACAGATGTGTAAGATTTTTGTTTTTTCTATCGATACGGCCAAGCCAGCAGATAAGGACCAAGAATTTAACTCTTCTAAAACATTTCTGAACGCTTGAGTTACTTCGGGCAGATTGTTGAGTTTCGTGTAGAAGACTACATCGTCGGCATAAAGCTGGCATTCGATTCCGCGAATGTGATTTGAACGGAGAACAATTTCATCAAAAGCTATGATGAAGAGAAATGCAGATAGGGGCGACCCTTGAGGGGTACCATTGTCTAGAGGGACTGTGCTAGATAGGAATCCATTTATTCTGACTCTACATTTTCTGTGTTGGAGAAAATTTTTAACGAAATTTTTTAGCTTTGGGCCCACCTTCCAGGAGTCAAGTTGTCTCAATACAGTGTGGATTCCTATTCGATCAAAAGCTTTCTGAAAGTCTATAGCTAGTACAGATACGTGGTTTTTGGCGGATAAGGCATTAGATATAAAGTAGTCTAAGTGTAAGAGTGCGTCAATGGTACCGGATCCTTTTTTGTATGCAACTTGATTGGGGCTAATGAGGTTTTTTTGATTTGCATACCACGCTAAGCGATTAGCGACAATTTTCTCTAATAGTTTTCCTAGGCATGGTAAGAGCGAAATTGGCCTGTAACTGTTGACGTCTGAGGGGGGCTTGTTTGGTTTTAGAACTGGAACGATGCAAGAAGTTTTCCAGAATTGTGGATAGATACTGCTATCGAAGATGGAATTATATAAATTAAGTAGTCGGCTCTTGACTACGTGAGGTAAGTTTTGGATGATTGGATATGAGATTTTATCCAGGCCAGGGGATTTTCCTTTTACTGAGGAGAGGGCGAATTCAAGTTCTGTAAAAAGAATTTTTGAGTCGAGTTGTTGCGCTGAGCGTGACCGAGGGTGTGCGATTTGTGGTTCGTGATTAAGCCGTTCAGTTTTTGAGTGGCAAAAAGTGTTAGGAAACGATGAGTCAGACGAGGCGAGCGAAAAGTGAGATGCGAAGTAATTGGCTATATCGTTGGGGTCAGAGGCTGGACCGTTAATGGAACTAATAAAAGAAAAGAACGATGGTCTAGGAGAGCCTGATAGTAGTTTGATGTCGTCCCAGATTTTCTTAGGTTTTGTTGAAGGATTAATGTTGGAGGTAAGTTGTTCAAACGCTAATTTTTTCTTTTAGACTCGGCAGAGATTTAAAGTTCTCACAGATTGCACTTATTAATATTTTAACAGTGTGGTCAACCAAGGATTGCAAATTGATTTCAGCATATGTTTCACTCACTGAAATGTTATTTGGGTAACATAATGATTTCGAGCGCACCACAAGATCATAACAGGGATACAGTTTAGGACTGCCATGTTTTGTATGTTGCCGAATCGAACGATATTGCTCCGTTGACAAATTTGCGTCTATCATCATTGCCAGAGCTTGGTCAGCTAAGAGACGGTTACTTTCTGAAGCGCTTAGTCTAGCCCTCTTGATTGCTGTTCCTTTTGACGGAGATGCTACTGATAACTCTTTCACAATATTAGCCGAGTCTCTTTTATCGGAAGTCCTAAGAAACCTTTCTGTTGTCATTACTTTTTGCTCCCCAGATACTTTTGACATTAGTTCTTTACACTTTAGACGCTGTGTTCGTGCGGCACAATCTGAAAACTCTTTTTCTCGCCTTCCGCAATTGGATGATTTGGATGGTGCGACATCAAGAGCGAACTCTGCAGCAATTAGACTAGAACTTAGCCAACTAGCATTATTATGCATGAACCTTGCCTTATCTCTGTGCGATTTGCTCCATCGCGATTCAAAATCGAAGCAAAGCTTTCTTAGATAATTTTTCAGTTTGTTATGGTCCACATCTGCTCCCAAAATTGATAAGCAGTGCTTTTCAACAGCTTCATTTTTTTCGCGTTTCACGTGATTTAACCAAATCGCAAAAAGCTCCTCATGCGATATTTGACTCATGCTAAAAAAAGGCAAAAAATGGGCAGGATTTTATTTTTTATATCTATTTTAGGAACATGTATGCAGACAATAGTGACATTCCCATCGCGGAACACCGCAGAACTTGGAAGTTCTAGTCTACGAAACACACACAATTTTTCCCATTCGTCTTACCTTTTCTTTAAAAAAAATTAATAAAATACTTGGGTGCAAATAAAAAGCTCGTACAATGCAAATTTTTTCATTTAACTGTTGTACTTTAGTACTAAAAAAAATCGAAAGAAAAAAAAAGCACGCACAATTTTAATTTTATCACTCAAAGTTTTGTGATCGATGCAAGATTTCAAATTTGTTTTTGCACGCTGTTCAATAGCACGACTTTGACACCTGTTATCATGCCAACCATATTTTTTCGTTCTCTTTTGTGCTTATTTTCGTAACAATTGGCGTATTTTCTAATAAAAAACAAGGTATTAAAAATATTGAAGCACATTTTTTTTTCATTTCTGCCGTTCAGATTTGCTGAATCTGACACTGTGCGACCTAAAGGTTCGGCTTCTCTTAATCTGATACGACCTCAACCAAAATCAATAAATAACTTTTTAACCATTGAAATTGATGGTGCATTGTCCCCATAGAATTTATCAATCCTTTCCTTGATTCCGGTGATGGTTTTTTTACGCAAAAAGTAATGATTAATCCGCACATGAAATTCTCTTTTTCCATATTGTTAAAATTCAAATTAAATTAAAATTGGGGGACCTACAGTTTTGTGCCGACTCCGAATGGCAGATGTATTTAATGAGAAGCTTTTTCATGGCAGAAATACCCTCGGAGGTTTGCCATTGCCTGCCGAAGGGTGACCGCTATTAGAAAGAACTTTTTCATTGATTAAGATTTTGCTTGACCTGACTGAGGTTCGAACCTCGAACTCACCGGCATATCAAGTTATAGAACGCACTGGAGGTTTACTTTGTTATATGTATCTTATCTTAGAAAAGTTACCATGATCTACTAAAAATTAGGAAAATTTAACGCTTTGCTTACATATGAAAAAGAAAATTTATGTAAAACCACATTTTGTTGAATATTCGCTTTGTCCTAAACTAAAATAAGCTCGTATTTAAAATTTTTGAAACAATTTCAAGGAAATTACAAGTGATTTTAAGTGAATTGAACTTATCACTACACACATTTTTTCATGATAAAATAATGGTTAATTTTTGATTTAAAATTATTTGTTCTGTAGTTCGGTGAAAACTTGTCTATATATTTTCTCCGATTTAATCCATGTGTCGATTTCACGCAAAAGATATTTAAAAAATGTTTGTTAATTTTCTGTTGGCCTAATAAATGTTAATAATTGACTATTTTATTGAGCCCAAGGCCAGTTTATAAAAGATTTTTTTTTTTTTTGTGAAAAACAACAGCAACAAGGATGAGCACGCCTTTAAAATGCATTATAAATAACTAAATAAACAGAATTTGCAAAAAACACAATCAACAACCACACAAACAAGTTTAAATAGTGGCAGATTAGCTGCTCTTGTTTGTAGTTGGTTTGTTTAAGAAAGATGGAATAAACACAACAGTGCACTCGGCTGGCGCAGCCTAGCCTGTAGTGTGTTGGCTCTGCAACTCAGAGCTCCAGAGTTCAAAGCCTGGGAGAAGTGGTTATGAAGAATTAATTTAATTAATTTAAGAAGTCAGATGAGGAACGTAGTGATTTCCGAAATAGTACTAAATATAATTTCTACCATTAAAAACTCTTGTTGTTTTTCACAAAAAATCTTTCGTAAACTGGCCTTGAGCTCAATAAAATTGTCAATTATTGATATTTAAAAAATAATTTATAAAAAGTTATATTTTATAAACATATACTCTGAACACCAAGAACACGAATAAGTTTTTATTGCCATATTAGACCAGAAAATGCTTTTTTATTGCGCAGTTTACATCTGCATAGCTTTAGCATATTAATGTACTTAAGCCAAGCAGAGAAAAAAAAAAACAACTTTTGTGATTTATGCATGCATTTATAATTCACTCAGTCAATCAGTCAAATGAGGCCTATATATAACAACAATCGCCTAATGAATTTACCTACATCTTACCTTGTATATAACAAGCTGTTCGAATTCTTGAATCTTGCCAAAAAGACAAAAATGCATACACGCTGAAGTGTGCACAGTGTTCGGACTATACATATTGCAATCGTGGTACAACTACTACTATTTTGAATTTAAAAAGTATTATGTAAGAGTAGCGACAATCAACCCTATTTCATTTCGCTTTTTTGCATTTCATAAATATTTGACAGTATCGAAAAAGTAAGGTAAGTAAATCCTTCTCCGCGTAGTCCATATTACGGAAATATTATAAATCGAATGAGAAGTTTTATTACGCGACTTAAATTCCAACCAGACATTATTCGGACAAGATCCTTACGACGATCGAAAGTTGCGAAATTTTTTGTGTCAGAGAGATTTCTTGACAGTCTGTTTACTATCGTGGGCAATAAGGAACTTATTATTCAATAAATATAAATATTAACAGAAGGAAAATTTTTATTTAATTCCAAAGAAATAAGTTTTTTACATATTAAAATAATACAAAAAAGGCAAGAAAATAAATTCAGCACAAAATATCAATTCGATTTTAAAATATATCTGTTCAATTTTAGAATGAACCTTAAAATGATCATGCCTTCTATATAATTCAAATAAATCTCGCTTATAATCTTAAGTGCATTAGATGTTTGGAGTGTTCGAGAGAAAGATTCTTCGAAAGATTTATGGGCCTTTGCGTATTTGCGATAGCGAATACCGCGTACGATGGAACGATTCATTGTACGAGCTGTACAATGACGTAGACATAGTGTAGCGGATTAAGAATCAGCGGCTCCCTGAAAGTTTTTGACGCGGTACCCTCGGGTGCTAGCAGAAGAAAAGGAAGACCTCCTCTGCGTTGGAAAGACCAAGTGAAAAAAGACTTGAATATACTTGGGATTTTCAATTGGCACCAGTTAGCAAAAGATAGGGACAGCTGACGTGCTTTGTTGATCTCGGCCAAAATCGCTTAGACGGTTGATGCGACAGTTAAGTAAGTAAGTAAGACAAAACAGTAAAGAAATATATAAAGGATATAGAATAATGAAGTGTGCAAAAAAAGCCATTCAACTTTGCTTGCGCTTACTTTCTCAAAATGACGAAAGTTGTTAGAAAGCGGAGAGCCATAAGTGCAAAACAGATGCAAGTGGTACCCAAAAACAAACAATAAATATCCGGAGAAAGTTTTGTTGTGGCTAGCAATAAGCGAACGTGGAATCAGCGAGCCTGTCTTTTTTGAAACTGGTTTCGCTGTAAAGGCGAATTTTTATGTAGCTAAATGTCTTCTACAGCTTAAAAGATTTAATTGACAAATATCATAAGAATGACAAAAAAATTTTTGGCGTCTGCTTACTATGAAAAATTCAATATTGGTGTACTGTTGTAAAATCGTTATAATAATAGTGTACCTCAGCACCAAAATCATGCAAATGTACCTCAGTTAAGGCTGATCGAAACATTTTGGGCCATTTGAAGCAAAAAAGTGTATGGAAGTGGATTTCTGGGCGAAAAAAATTATTTATTTTATTTTAAAAATTAAAAGCGAACTTGGGATAATCGACACAACGGCAATTAAAGAGACAAAGCGCAAAGTTCCTTAAAATGTACGGAAATTTACTACATTCTTACTACATAATGCTAAATGAAAAAAAATGTTTACGTTCGAACCCTCTACACAAATTCGGTGTATTCGTGTGCGTAAATTAAGGTAAACAACGCAACCAAAAACGTGCCAATGCAATTGAACTGCATTGGCAAGCATTAGCATGTTGCAATGCCAGCAAGTAAACAATGGCGCAAAAATTCATTCAATGCGATTACGTGAATCAATTTTGCATCATCACCAACCAAACGATCGGTCGACAGGAGCAACAACGGCGATACAAAAAACAAAAAAAATACAACCAAAGGCATCACCACTCAGCGGGCAATCAACGACAATAAGAGGCAACAACAACCAACAACACAAAAATGTTACAGTGCCAATAATCAAAAACAATCGGAAATTCTGTATGCGACAATACCACATGGAGAGGGTGGAGGAAACAATGCAAAACTTCGGTCTAACCTCAGTTGTTGGGTGCACAGTGCGCTTGTTTTTGAAATAACATTTGAGGCAAGCTGCATGCCATACACAACGTGCCACATACCACACAGACACACACACCCTTAAAGATATGAACTCATTCGTGTTCTCAGGCATGTAAAATTTCGAATTCATTTACTACGCAATGCCCCTTTCCCCTCCGCCAGCAACTTTGTGCTCGCTTCACCACCATCATCTCGCCACACGCCGCCTCAACATGCCAAGAGAAATGCAAATTTATTTACATTAAACATTGACACAATGCCAACTCGAATGAGTAAACTTGCAAACTCGAAAACTGTTTCACGTACACATGCGTATATATATTTAGTAATGTATGTATGTAGTATATACATATATTTGAAAATTTTAGAAATTTTGTAAATTCGTAAAATTCGTAAAATTCGTGAACTATGACAAAATTGCAAACATTCGGCAAACACTCGCTCTCATTCTAGTAGCTGCGTTGCATTCCCTTGCAGTGCAGCGATGTTGCTCCGATTATTTGTAAATGCTTGCATGTGAACAAAATTTGCATACCAATGTTTTCCAAACAAAAAAAAAAAACAAAAAAAAACACATCTACATACGAGTACATACATACATAGTGAATAAAACCAATGTGACATGACCGTCGTTTGTCTGTATTGTGCCCATGTGGTTCTTATCAATTTGCAAAATGCAGCTCAACAAACAAAACCAAAAAAAAAAAAAAAATTAAAAACACCGAGCGCAATTTGGCAAATGCAGTTTTGCATTGTTTTACGACCCACTGCAATTTTCTAACAATGCATAATTAATTGTTATTCATTTTGGAATGGCATTGTTTGGAACGTTACAAATTTGTTTCCTCATCCAAGCAAATCGAATAGTAAGATCTACTATGTCAAGCTTGTGTTACTTAAAATTTATAAAAAAAAATTCAAAACACCAACACAAAAAACGGGTATGATATCATTTCCAAATCGTGAATTTAATTGTTTGGACTCGTGTCGCATTCGAGGCAAGTTTGAATAAATAAAATTCGCGAAAGCATCGCCTCATTTCGTTTTTAACAAAATAATAAGTGTATAGCAGCAAGAAAAATTAAATTTTTTAAATAGGTTCTGCCGCGATGATTACGAGTATCAAAAAGCGAATTCGTCTCGTAGCACTCCAAAAGATAAATTTCTCATTTATGTCTTTGAAACTTTTTTTACATTCGATTTAAGCTCGAGTAAATCAATTTCATCATATGTTTTTTTTTGTTTTTTTTTTTTACTTTATCTTAATGTGACGGCTGTAATTTTTAACGGCATGGCTAAATCGACTTAGCTCATCATGCTGTATCATTTCGGTATACTCTTTGCTGGGTCCTACTTTCATCCTTCTGGTACTTACAAATATCGGACCAAACTTCATATACCATATCTATGAAAGAAATACAAATAAATTGTTTAAAATGCCTTGGAAAGCTTCTAAACTTCGTCAAATAGTCTAGTAAGTTTTGCATCTTTATTTCGGTTTTTATTGGAGCAAACTGGCTCAATATTGACTTTCAGAAAGATTCAAAACCCGAATTTGACAAAAATAATAATCTTGAAAAAATTCTATCACACAAAGTTTGAAATATGGATCATATTTTATTATTTTTTTTAGTTTGAAACTTTTTTATATGTCATTTGTTCGCGAACGAACTCTATTTTTGATATTTGTTGGAACGATTTTCCGTCATCCCTTGTCAAGTTTGAAGGAAAATTGACACTGAAGTGGCACAACGTCAAAACCGGTTTGTCTCCAAACCAAACCAAACTTGACAAGGGATGACGGAAAATCGTTCCAACAAATACCAACATTGCACGCTGGCGGACAAGGACTATATTTTTCTTTACTTTGGACGCATTAGTTTTGAGCTTCCGTATATAATTGAAGTATTTTAAATCGATTTATTTGAATATGGTTTTTTAAATGACAAATTTATATAATTATTGGTTGAAAAATACGTTAGAACCATTTTATTTAGAGTTTGATTGTAAAAAAGTACTACATACTTATGACGAGTCAAGTTGTTTTGCAAAATTTCCTTTGCATCACGTTCTTCACTACACTTCTTCTACAAAAAAAATGCAATTAATAAATGTATAAAGTCTACTTTGTGTTCAATAATTTCTAAAAGAATTATCTCGCCATAATTTTTTTTCATATACGACACCATTAACTAAATTAATTCAACAAACTTGCGAACTTCTATTAAATTTGTATGCCAATGTTTATCTGTTTAAATCTTTTAAATCTCAAAACCAGCACTTCGTGCAGTAAAACCACTTTCATCATTACCCAACAGCAGGCGCAATAAATCACATTGAGTTTTCACGATTTTGAAGCCTTCTGGAGGATAAGAGCGAAAATAAAGAAAAAGAAAAAAGATTTTATTTTAAAATTCATTTGAAGGAGTTTTAACCCCTTTACTATATAAAACACAGCACCATATTTGTTGTTCGTTGTTTACTAAGCACATGCTTTGTTTGTGTGTATGTATGTGTATATATGTATGTAGTTATGTTTATATGCACGTGTGCATTAAAATTGGGAAATACTTTTATGTTTCCAACGCAAGCATGTGTATATTTGTTTAAGTGCACACACAAACATACATAGTAGATATGTAAACATAACTCATTGTATGCCTTAAACACATACGAGTATGTACTTGTATATACAATTTCTTACCAACTAGTTCTGAACTTGCTGATTACCAGATTGGTTTGCAAATGAACTCGGGCAAATATTAGTCAATCTAAGCAAAAGCTTAAAATGCGATTTTTTTTTTTTTTTTTGGTTTGGTATGTCTAAATAAAGGCTCTAACTCATTTAAACAATTTATATCAAGCAGCTAACAATACCTTCAATATCTAATATAAATTAAAATCAAAATATTACATCATTAATAAAAAGGGGATTCTGTTGCACGGTTCACGTATTGCAGAGATTGCTCATATTTCCAATAAGAAAACTGGTTTTTACCGTGCAATTCCTGCAATTTGTGCACCGTACAATACTTTTGCATAGCAAGCAATTTGACAAAATTCCAAACGGTAGAATTTTACCTTTTGGAAATTTTCCAAATAAATACATTTTTACGAACAAAACTTTGAGGTAAGGCGTTTTTGTAAATAGGTAATGGTATAGCATGATAACTACTATAATTTTTAGAGGTAGTTTCACTCTCTCATTTCAGACGCCATATTAACCATTTGACAGAAACAGTGTTCCGGATTTTCATGCTACCAATTCTTTATTAAAATACCCTTTAATTTTCGGCATTAAAAAAAAACAAATACTACTTAAATAATCTGGATTTATGTACATGGGACGATTAAAAAATCGCTTGCCTCAAAGGACATATGAACATAGTAGATATTTTCGCCCTGATATATAAATGTCGTATGAGAAAATCTGGAAAAATTTAGTTAATAATGCAGTTCTACTAAACTAACTAAGATGTTTTAAATGGCGTTATCTTTTTTTGGATTTCTCTTGGAGTTTCCGAGATATTGAGTAAAATATTGTCGCATGTGCAAGGTCGAAGCGATTTCGTCCAACTTTGTCGAATTTGACATGCACTTTTTTTATACGACAATTCTTCATATAAAATAAAGCGACTGCAAGTCAACTTTGCCGGGCAATTATCGCCTCTCGCATAAGCCGTCGAACATTGCTTCTGTCAAAAAATTAAAAGTGAAACTACCTCTAAAATATTTGTATCATGCGGTATAGAAAATTAAAAAATAAAAATTCATGTTTTTGGAATGAGTTACCAATATACTTTGTAACATTTTGTTATGTGCCCAACTGCAATCGAAAGCTTAAGTGGTAGTGTGAGCTAGCATAATTTGTTATTTGTTATTTTTATTCTCATTTCCCGGCGTGAAATTTAAAAACCGCAAAACAAATCGTATCTGAAAATGTGTTTTTTTTTTAATTACAAACTTGTAGTCTGAAATAAATATTATAGATATTGCAAATCGTATGATTTCATATATTTTGAGTTCCAGATCATGCCAAAAACAAAAAATAGTATCCAACTCCTTTTTACTTTTTTTAATTTGATAGTGCTGTGCCATTGTACTTCGGCACCATCGCGAAACTCGAAAGGTACGAACAATTTTGATTTATTTTTTTTTTATTTTAGACTATGACATTTCGAAACTAGATGTCGCTAAGTGCAAAACAGTTTTTGTCGTTTTGCAACTCGTACAATTGAGTCACTTTTGAACTAGTCTGCTTACACCCACATTAATGAACTTTTTAACGGCAGGTTAAAATCATGATTTCATATGCGGTTAAAATAAAATATGTATAAAAGGACATACATACATATGTATGTGTGTAAGTTTGAAAAAACTTTTTGATCTTTTAAAATCTCGACTTGTATGTATATTTATGTATATGTATGAAACTTTTATTTTAGCCCTCTTAACCTTTTTTTGTTGAACTTTGTGCTGCGGAAGGACCAAGAAATGCCATACACTTTGTTTAAATGAAATTAACTTTTGCTTCTTTATCACCACTTTATCTCGGCATTCTACTCAGCGCTTGGCATTGCTGTTGTTATTTTTCAATTTTCAAATCTCAGCTTTGCTTTTAACCATCTAATCGGATTTAGTATTGTCTACAGAAATATAAAATTTTCATTCTACTTAGAAATCATAGTTTGGTTTTGAGCAAGTAAAAGAATAAACTTATTTTCATGCATCAGTGAGCACCATGTATTTTCTTAAAATATTGCTTTTTTCTTCAAATAAAAATATACTTGATTTATGATATGAAAAAAATGGCATTTAATGATTCAATTTGTTGCCCTATTCATACTGAAAACGCTCCAGTCGTTTGTTATTTGCAGTCTGCACATCTGAACTTTAAACAAATATGCAGGCAATATTTTTAGGTTGTTTTTTAATTCTTTTACAATCTAATATTTGCAAGTTCTTAAGCCATTTAACTCAAAAAATTTATAAATATTTGCATACTTCAAAACTCAACCGCAATGAACTACTATGATTCGTACACACGCAATAGAAAAAGCAAATACAAAAAAAATCATAGTTTGCAATAACGGGAAAGCTATTAAGCAAAGATTGTTGAAGAAACTATTCCAGAGGTTTCCTTGCAACATCAACAAATCAAATGCGCTGAGCGTTGAAGCGAATTGTTGATTTAAGAAATTATGCTACTCCATCAGTTGGCGTGAAAATTGTGTAGAGAATGAATAAGCCATTCGAAAAGTGTTCTTGGCTAGCTCGCTGAGTGAGTGCTGCTGAATGTGCAGTGGAGTGTTAAAAGTTTGCTGAGAAGTCATGAACATACAGCAACTGCAACAGATTAAGTCATTTGAAAATTTGTGTAAAAGTCAAAGAAATAATGGTTGGTAAAAACTGAATGAAAAAATATGTACGTTCAACAAAAGAGAAGCAAATTTCACACATATTAAATTTTTGCTTTGTACGAGTATATAAACCAAAAGTGTGAAACAAATTAAACAAGGCGAATGCATTTGGCTCCTTTTTCCAAAATAAACGTTAAATATTTTTTTAAATTTGTAAGCAAAGTATATATCATGGGTTACTATAAAATATGTGTGTATATGGACATATTCGATTCAAATTGTTTTCAAAAAAAAATATTTCAGAATCTGTATGTATATACATACATATGTACATAGATGTAGATAGATTGTTAAATAAGCAATAAATTTGCATTTCTCAAAAAAGTTTTATTATCATATAAATATTATATTTCTTACAAATAGTGATTCATAATTCAAACAATTTTGTATAACGAATTAATTTCTATTAATAATTTTAAAAAATATTTTTCTTGTTAAGATTTTGACGGCTTTTTTAATGATTAATCATTGACAATTTTCTTGAAATCGAGGACAGTTTATAAAACCTTTTTTTTTTTTGGAAAAACAACACCAGTTTTATATTGTTTTCTTCTTTTTCTTGTCCAACAGAGAACGAAAATTGAAACTTGACAAGGGATGACGGAAAATCGTTCCAACAAATATCAACACCAGTTTTCCTATTTTATGGCACTACAACCGTGTGTCGGTTTGGGTCGAGACAACAAACTTAGCCACTTCCCTCTCTTCTTCGTGAGGTTAAACCAATTAGTCACACCAAGTAAGGACAAGACCAGCTGCACTTCCACCCATGAGTGGCAATTTGAAGGAGTTTTTCCGAAAGATTTTTTTTAAGAAGGATTTTTTCTTTTCAAAATTCAACCACAGTTTTAGCAAGCTTAAATAGCGTCAAAAAAACAAAACAGTCCACTGGTTGTTTTCCCAAAAACAAATCATTCATAAACTGGCATGGAGCTCAATAAAATTGTCAATATTAAAAAATTTAAAAACGAACACTTTTCCATTCAACTTTTAAATAGTTTTGAACAACAAATGCAAATTTATTTATATTTTCTCGTAAATCAATTATGGGAGAATAATTGAATTATTTTAAAAATAAGAATTGGTTAATTGGTTAACATATTTTTAAATTTTTTTATGAAGAATAAATTTTCATTCATCATTAAGTTTATCGACAGACTTTTTTTAATTTTGATTAAAGTGTACAAGTTTTGAAGAACATTTGAATAAAGCAGAGAGACGAATTAAAAAAATTAATTATAGTTTACTGACAATAAACCGTCCGATTTACTGAAAGCTATTTAAACTGACTAATGAGAAAGATTAAAGTGTCAAAATCTGGTCAAAATATAATTTAAAAGCCACATATAAATACGTTTTTGTATGAAAAACAGGATATATGTATACATTTTTTACTGAAATTTAACCAAAACAAAAATAGAAAATATTTTACCCTTTTCGCAAAGCGGGTCTGAAATTTTTTTCGTGATTTTGATGTCCATATTTGGGGTCGATACCACTATGTATAACTCCAAACACAATATATTTCATGGATACAAATTTTAATTATGCTCTAATGGGTTATTATAATGATGCCAAAATGTATTAGATAGAACTGAAATAGAAAATAAATTTCAGCATTACTGACGTATTCAAGCAATTAACAAAATTCATGTCCAACGAATTGAGAGAGCGGTGGTACCTTGCCATGTTCTTATCGTGATTAATATAATTTAAACAAGTAAAAAAAAGCTGTATGCGGCTATGTCGATGGCTTTATACCTTTCATCAATGGAAAAATTGTATGAGAGCCATATGTAATATTTATTCTGATGTAACGGTTTTATGGCAGCTATACGTTTTATTTATCCGAACTTAATGATTTTCACTGCTAAAAGAGTTCTTATAATATCTATTATTTGTGAAAAATTGCAAGACTGTAGCTGATTAAATGGGGGGTTTTTGTGTTATATGGGATATCTGATCAATCGGTTATATGGGTTATATTTCTATATATATATCTTTGACCTTATATAGAGCTTAGAATAGCGGACCCTCTTGTAAAATTTCAAGCTTCTTGCTGCTTAAATGAAGAAGTTATGGAGCAAAGTATAATATCTGAACAATCGGCTCCTATAAACGTTATAGTCATCCGAACGGGCCGATTCCGACAAATTTCTAATAAATTATAAAAACACAAAAAGTTCAAAAACTGAGAGACTAGTTTTCGTTCAAATAGACGGGCAGACGCACAGACAGGCGGACATCGCTTAATTGTCTCAGCTCGTCACCTTTATTATATCGGCATACTTTTTGATGCATCTAACTCTTATCGTTCTGGTAATTACAAACATCGGACCAAAGTTAATATACCACTTCCATGAATGGTATAAAAAACGAATGCAAATTTTCTGTTTATAGCCGAACAGCCAACAGAAAAAATTCTCAAAAAGATTGAGAGGTAATTTAAATTTGCGCTTTATTTACTGAAATTGAAAAATCACTAAAATCTACTTTTGACCTTAGGTTCGTACTACCTTAATAAGCTTTCTCTCAACCATTGAGTAATGTTGATAAAATAACTGAAATTCCGATCCATTAGTGAGAATAAAGAACTTGTAGTAATTTTACCTTGGCAAATAACAATTCACTGCAGTGATAGTGATCAGGATGAAGTAAAAAAAAAATGCGTAAGGTCACGTAATTATGACCAATCGGGTAGTTATTACACCCTTCGAACAAAAAAAAAACCGAATCGACCAATTGGCCCTACCGCTTAACGACACAGTTGCCCAACGTGGATGGAAGCAACAACACAAAATATGTTTATTTTTATGATTACGCTCGAAATAACGCAACTACATACATATATACTTACAATCCCAAAAAAACTCAGCGCTGGTGTAATTGCTGCTTGTTATAGGAAATAAAGACAATGTGGCATACAAAAGCGTCAAGCAATTGAAATTCATGAGAAATTTTTCTGACAACAGCCAACCAACCATATTTACTAGGTCCAGTAGATTTGGATAAAGATAAGCTATATTTAGAAGAAGGTTAAAATAAGGGCTTGCTGGTTATTAAAGAATAAAATACATTGCATTATTAATTTCATTCATATAATGCAAGCAGTGCAATCTACTTAAAATAACACTAAATAAACTTCCAGTATAATTCACACTAGATGTTTTTTACATTAAATTGTTTTTTAGAAAAATACTTTGATTATTATAGTTTTGATAATAAAATTAAAAGTTGTGTAATAAAATTGCTACATACGTACAAATGTTCACTTTAAAAGATTTGTTTTTACTTTAAGATTGATCGCAACTTAAATAAAAATACCTCTCGACTTTGAGAATTTCTTTGTGGAGAACGCGGGGTTTTTTTGAAGACAAATTCAGCAAAAAACATGTAAAAGAAAAGCCGAAGGCTTCATACCTTTCATGAATGGATGAAATGTATGAGAGCCATATGTAATATTAATTCATTATTAATGATTTTCACTGCTATAATAGTCCCAATAATAAATAATATTTGTGGACAATTTCAAGTCTTTAGCTGGTTTAACGTTCTTAATGATTTTTACTGTTATAACAGTTCTCATAATAACTATTATTTGAACAAAATTTCAATAAAGATGTTTTCGTGCTAAATAAAATATCTGAACAATCCGTTCTATGTTATATATCTTTGATCAACACGATTTGCACTGCTTCTATAGAGCTTAGAATAGCAGACCTTTTTGGAAATTAAATGAAGGAGTTATGAAACAAAATATGATATCTGAACAATAGGTCCCTTTATACATTATAGTTTTCCGATCTGGCCGGTTTCGACAAATATCTCATAAATTATAAAAAGGCACTGCCAAGTTGCATTCAAATAGCTCAAAAACACTAGTAGCTCAGGTTTTGAGCTACGAGTATTTGCTTATTTGGGTTAAAACAGACAGACAGACAAACAGACAGACGAACATTAAAATGTATTAAATGTTGTATGAAGTTTAAACCCTTGATTTATCTATTTTTCAATACTGAATGGAAATATGTATAATTAAAAGCGAGCCCAGCGAGAGAGCGTTCTAAGGCTCTGCAGAGGAGGGCATCACCATTGTCAATGAGAGAGATGAAAGCATTGCGTTGGGATATATCCAGAACCAGTACAACCTTCCAATGAGATAGTTAAACTAGCGCAATCTACAGAGTGTATTTTTTTTATACGTGTGGTATTCAATGAGGCAATGCTTTTTTCGGAGTTGGTCTTGTTGACAGCCATTTCATAATGAACATACTTACTCCGGAACAACGAGATGGCCTCCGATCCCGATTTTCACAAGAAAATTTTGTTCAACGATGAAGCTCACTTTTAGTTGAATGGATACGTTATAAACCAATTTTTTGAATTTGGAGTGATGATAATCCACAAGCCATTGTTGAGACGCAGTTACATTCTCAAAAAGTCATGGTTTGGTGTGCTCTATGGGCAGAAGGAAATATGTTTGATATTTCTTTAAAAATGATGTTGTAGTCAATGGAGAACACTATAGAGCCATGAATAATGACTATTTCGTGCCAACGAAACATTCAATTTATTGAAGTAAACTTTTGGTGAGCCCATTATCTCGCGTCGTAGGCCTGTGGCCTGGCCTCCAAGATCGTGCGATTTAACACCGCTGGACTAGTTTTTTTTGTGGTTATGTGAAGTCGCTTGTCTAAGCAAGTAAGTCCGAGACGATTGACGCCTTGGAAGAGAATATTCGGCGCGTTATTGCTGACATACGCTGCCAATTGCTGCAAAAAGAGGTCGAAAATTGGGCCTCTCGGCTGGACCTTAATCGAACCAGCCGCGGCGGTCACTTGCCCGAAATCATTTTTCAATCATAATGGCAAACGGTTATCGTTACAATAAAGTTAATTCTTGGCCAAAGCATTAAATTATATGCGTTTTATTTATTCTTAAAACCCACATGTCTAAAAAAACAACCTCTATTTAGTCACGCATTGTACAAACACTTAACTATGAGAACGAGTCAGGTGTGGTCAGTGAGCAATTATTCAACAAATACGCAATTGATTATGAAGTCAACGTCGATTATTTGATTATACTGTAATATGTAGTAAGTTGGGAATATGGGAACAGTATAACATATGAAAGTTAGAGTTAAGTATGTTTGAATAATATATTTTACTTTATGCAGCTGAATAATTGTTAAAGTTATATAGAAGATGGGCCTACTGCTACGATTTTCAAAATTTCTTAACTTGGCTCAACCCCCCGTCAAAACCATATTCTGAAACCTTCGAACAAACACATATGCCTGGCCAGACGCCTATACGTTTTCATGCATTTGTATGGCAAAAATGGTACCGTAACTTTGAATTTCAAAGTATGTTCGTATTTTATTTTGGTCTTCAGACTAAATGTAAAATTATTTTTATTTTTTATCAACTTTAGAATGTTGTTGGCGTGTCTTGCTACGCAGCTTTTCGTCTTGCGTGACACAAATTCTGCAATCTTTTATAGAACTCAGTGTACTAGTTCCGCTTTGTTGGTTAGGCAGCATGCTGCTGGGAATATTCAACGGCCTTCCAAAGAAAGATACAATGGCCAAACGGGTTGAATGTTGTCGCAAAATATGGTTGTTGTTCATGCGATTTACAGTATTAGCAAGCACCAATTGTTTACTCAGCGTGTTCAAGAACAATCGTCGCTTCTCTTTTCTGGTTTCTGCTATATTTTCATTGCATATGATGTAAGCGGCTAATCCCATGACGTCTATCATGTTGCAAAAAAATGCTAAAGGCCAACGTCTGGTTGTCCATTTTGTGGAGTAATGCGTTAACATTTGGTCCTTTGTATCAACGCCGGCCTTTGTTGAATTGTAAAATAATCTAGCTTCCGGTTTTTTGCTACGCCTTCAACTTTCTTGGTGTAGTGCACTGTGGATAGTAGATTTACTGCTTTGTTTTTCTTTGGAACGTAGCTGCACAGTGATATAAGGTTATCAAAGAAACCGAACAAAATCTGTGTTTTCACCGCTTTGGTTTTCAAATAAATCTAGTTCTTCGTCTGCTTCTGTGTGAAGTGTGAAATCACGCTGTAACGCTGAGGATAGTTGTTGTTGGAAATTATCAGTAAGCCTGCCTGTACGCAAGCGCGTATTGTACTCAAAACCAAAATCACAAACGAAAGAAAGAAATAAGAGCAAAATTAACACAGAAACTGCCTGGAAGTAAACATCAACATTGAATCCACAGAAAAACAACCCAAATTATAAAAAAAAACAAGTTTGACAACAAAATACCTGGAAACAACAATCTGCATTGTATTTGCAGAAAAATAACCCAAAATGTGTATAATAATAATTGATTTCATACAAATTGTACAAGGGTCTGGCCAGGCATATGTGTTTACTGGAGGGGGGCTTTTTTTCTTTAGCAGTTTTCGTCGTGTTGGAACTATCGTTTTGAATTTTTTTTTTTGCAGATAGGCGGCTACCGGGAAATACAGGTATCTACCTAAACTCGAAGTATGTTTAATTAACGCTCAAAAATGAAATATGCCTGGCCAGAACCGTGTGTTTGACGGGGGTTAAAATGGTGATTTACTCTTACTAAATTTTGTATAAGGCGAACAACTCTTAATATTTTTTTGAGGGGTTTAAACACCCCTCCCCCCTGTTGGAGGGAAAAATGCATTATAATTTCCGTAATTAAAATAACGATAATAATTTTAAAATTATTTTAAGATGTCTGTAAAACTTTTTTATTGATGTAGCTCTTTAACCCTAGAATAATAAATTGAACGAATGGAAATTTTAAATTTGCATCTGACAGTACAAGAACCTCCCCATCTTATTGAAATCTCGTTTAGCTTCATATTTCGCGATGACGAGTTGTTTCCTGTGAGAGTCGCGTTGCTTAGTGGTAAACTTCAATTTTGCGTAGGTTAGTGTTCCTACTTTTTTTAATTACCTTAATAAAGACGAGTTTATTTTGAGATCGATGGTTTTATTTAAGTTCAATCAGAGGGGAAATTTTCAGAATATACTCTACTTCCCGAAATACAATTTGATCAATTGGAAGCGACATGAACAGTGTTCAAAAAAGCTTAATAATTGGCAAAGGAATGGCGTACAATAACTAAACAGGAAGCAATGTAGGATACGATTTTATGAATAATAGGTAAAACCTTGGCTTGAGTATCGGTTTCAATTGCCACCTTTGCAGGGCCGATTCAAACAAATGATCGCCAATAATTTGGATTTGTAAATTCATGATCACCAAGTTTTTTCTATTGATTAAAAGATGACTACCTCTAACATGTGTCCGTCTAAGGAACGCGGGAATTTACTTAATTGCAGTCACTGCAATCGAGCTTTTTGCATAGAAGATCGTGTCCGTTGCTCAATACCGTGGGACAATAACAACTTATTAGATCTTTATTATTGATATCAATTATGAAAGAAGATCGTCGCTTTGTTACAACGCATCATGTGATTTTTCTTTGAGTTGTGCCCAACAATATCCACAATTAAATACAGTATGTTTAATACTTTAAATAAAACTTTGATATTCTTGGTTGTAACATATGATTTTACATGAAATCCACTCCAAAATAAAATCATGCGTCCGGCCATGGTATTTTATAAGAATTTCCCACAAAAATTAATATAATATGATAAATAAGTAGATATATAATATAAAATATATCTACAGTTCGGAGTCGGCACAAAAATGTAGGTCCCTCCATTTGTGATACAATATAGAGACGCATGCCATAAATGGTAGGAGAAGCTCGGCCAAACATTGCGCTACATAGTATAAGCGCCAAATAATAATTATTATTATAAATTAGCTATTTATGCTATCGAATTTAAAACATTTTATTTTACTTAACTTTCAATTATACTATTAACGTTTTGTTTTACATTAAAGTGTTATATTTTTAACGTTTTGTTTAACTTGCACTTAAGAATTCATTGTTTCTTTGAACGTTTTTGACATCATTTGAATCTACGTACGTATACATGCCCATGTGTACATAAATATATTTATTAGCATAAAATAAAATAGAATCGTTTACGCTTTTAACCATTGTAGGTGGGATTTTTAAAGTTTGAAGTCGCCTGTCTGTAGAGCGGATTGTTGCCCTGAAAATATAAATTAAGCATCCATAAGCTATAAAGCAAACTCAAGAGAAAAACTAATTAAGAGATCCAAAGCTAAGATAAGATCCAAATCAACATTAATATTAATATTATTATAATATAATAAGATAACCACTAATTCAACAACTAATATTTAATTGCTTTTACGAGTATATACACATATTAAATACGAGTACTTTTCGAATAATAATTCACTCCAAATCTAAAATTATTTACAAATATATTAACGACATCTTACCGTATCCCAGTTCGCTTTCAATTGCTCTTTCTCGAATCGTTTATATTCGCGATTGTCCTGTATTTTTGTTATCAGTTTCCATAGCAGCAATGTGCTCAGACCAATGCCCACCACAGCACCTATCACACCGCCTAGTATTCTAAACATTGCAACTTTGGCCAAACATTCGCGTTCGGTTTGAGCACGCACTTCACCGATCTCGTCGCCGATTTCTTTAAATATATACCCAAATTTGCAGTCGTCTTCATCGTAGAAGACACATTTCTTTTCGCCTTTAGTTAGTTCATATTTCTCAAAGTCTTCTTTGTCTAAAGCCGTGACGCTTGTACAATTGCCCCCGCAGTCTTTGAATTCCTTAAGCTTTCCCGTTTTGTACATTTGACATTGAACGCAATCTTTTAATTCATCACAACGGCTGGAACATGTCGGACACAACTCACAATATTGACCCGAATAGCGACCTTGTGCAGTGTTTTTACAGCTATGTATTTAAAAGTTTTTAGTATAAGTTATAACTTCTTAAGTCGAAAATTGTATGTATGTATCTTACTTGCACACGCCGCATTCGCACGTTCCTTTGGCGGAGCAAAGCTCACCGCCGTCAGGTGACCGACAACTATCTGTCGACACCTGGCATTCGCAAGCTGTCCCCGTCCAACCCGGCTTACAAGCGCATTTACCGCATTCACACAAGCCGTGCTCTGGACCAGAGCATATGCGTCTATCATGACGTTCGCAAGAGAAATTTTCACACTGACAGTATTTGCCCGATATTATTTCCTCGGGATTTGAACGTTTGTCGCATTGGCAGACACCACACGAGCAAATTCCACGCCCACTACAAACGGCGAGCGTTGAATTTTCGTGACAAGAGTCATCATCTATATTGTTATCATCAGTCTTCAAGCATTCGCACTGGGCGCCAACGTGCGTGTCATCGCAATCACACACGCCACACACGAGATCACCATTTTTGGAGCAATGTGTACTGATTGTGTCCTTTTCGAGTTCACACTCACAGCCACAAAGCATTTCCAAGTCAATGGTCAAACTTTCATTTATGCCGACCGGTGAGATTTTTATGACTTGCCGCCAATCGCGTCGGTCAGGCGGACACGAATTGAACCTGATATTGGTGGTAAATACAATTTCATCGCCAATATGTACCTTGTCGCATTTTGAAGTTAGCTTTTGGGTGCCATTTCTGCCGCAGTCTGAGTAATAGCTGATATCAACAGCTTGGGTGGAATTATCCCGCATTTGGATTGTGGATGAAATTTGCTGAAACGAATAATAATAAAAACTAATTATTTGAAAATAAAATAAAAAAAGGAGTATGTATGTATATCTATACTAATTATATAAAATATAAAATCGCTTATATGAAAAATGTTTGTAACGGCTAATCTCATAAAGTTCCGAAGAGATTTTCATAAACTTTTTTTTTTGAATAAAGCATTTGCCCTATTTTGTAATTTTTCGAAATCACACATCTTTTCTTTCGGGTTATAGTTTTTGAAAAACCAATAATATTGCAAGCATGCGTTTTTCATTCGCCAAACGCAGCCTAAAGCGTAGCGTGCTTTGTGGGTGTGCGTGTGTATTTATTGTTTGTGGCACACACCCTCTTTCTCTTCCATCTCTTTCATCTCTCCACATCTTTTACTGCATAACTTAATGAAGTAAAGTACATACATATGCATGTATGTTGCCAAGAGAGTAAAACAACAAAGCAAAAACTTTGAATTGCATGTACAAATGAACGCAAAACAAGTGAATTAGCGCTAAACAGCGTACATTTTCTGCTGCGCAATCAAATGCTCATATAAATTGCCGTATGTATGCATGTCTATGCTATTCTATAAAATTGATTATATGAGGCATTTTTGTCATGGTTTGGCTCTCAAAGTACTGAACCGATTTTAATAATTCTTTTTTGAAAATAAAGCATTTGTTGAGAACAGCTGCGTGCCTACTTATTATTTTTATTATTGGAAGATAAACACCTTTTTTATTTTGGCGGTAAAGTTATAAAAAATACAAAGCGAAATAGGCTTCGAACAAATATTTGATGTTTTTATTTTCAAATTATTATATAAGTTTTTCCATTTTTTATACGTGACTAATTCTTCTAGACGACTTAACTTTTTCATATGGAGAAAAATGCTTCAAAGATTTCGATTTACCTGAACCTAAGCGTGGTAGCTGGAACTTATAAAGGTTTTTTGCCATAGGGATGATGCTTACAATTTCATCATGGAAAGATATACGCAAAAATAACGTTTACAAATTATTCAATTTTATTATCAAAATAATTGTTCTCCAATTGCAACTTTTTTAAGAAACTCATCTCTTCCGATGAGGCCCAGTTTCATCAATATGCGAGTTCAGCTTAATAGAGATGGTCATTCAAAACAGTTTGCTGAATACCTACTGAAAATAGACAACGGTACCATATCCATCAATCGCGATGGCTACACTTCATATGTTATGGGAAACTGCGTTAGAACGATTAAACAACTTATTTGTCATGTATGTATGTATGTATGTATATCTAGATATAAGTAATGTGCAATTCTTCCACAGATAAGATTAACAAAGTAATTACGCAAAGAGCCCCTACAGAATACAAAGTATACAAGTCTATGGACTCATTGACAGAACAAGAAAATGTTGTTCACTACCCAACGGAGTTTCTTAACTCTCTAAACCCCCGGGACTACCGCCAAATGAATTAAACTTTAAAATTGATACACCAATAATACTTTTGCGAAATCTTAAGCCTTCAAGTTTATGTAACCGGACACGACTCAAAGTCACGCGTTTTATGCCTAATATTAGACAAGCGAATATTTTAACTGGGCCTGCAGCAGAAGAAATCAGTATGATCCCAATGATTCCAACATATTTACCAATAAGTTTCAAATGAGAAGAGTTCCCCATAAAAACAATAACTATTAATAATTCTTAAGAGCAAATTTTGTGTACCATTGGAATTGATCTTATTGTTTTCTTACGGTCAGCTATATATCGCACTGTAGCGAATTGGTGCCCCACAAAATCAAACATAACTAATTCCAGGAAATGGAAACGAAGCGCGGAATGTTGTGTTTAGAGAAGTTTACAATAACCAAAAATTTACCCTCTCTCTTACTTTTATCTTTGTTCTTTTTGTTTCTGGTTTTTTACATAAATTTCTTTTTTAAGTATTCGAATTTAACTGTATTACATTTAAATAATTTTAATAAATAACTTTTATATCATAGAAGAACCAAACAGTTGTACATATATCATTTGCAAAAAAAAATACGGGGGCAACGGTACGGGTATGTGCTGGTTTAAAATAAAATAGTATCAAAGCTGTCGGAAATAATTAACATCATATTCTTGGCTGGTCTCATCAGCAATTTAAATGGAACTTAAATTTTAATATTCTGTAAGCCAAGAAGTAATTTTTTTTTTAAATGAAAGCCAGTAATTACAAACACAAGGCGATTAAATATGAGGCTGTACAAATTCAACGTAAAAAGTAACATACAATTTTTATTTAATTTCCTGTAGTTTAACGGTAGAATTGTTTACGTGTAACTAATCAATTGTTTTTGACAACCAATCACCAATCAGCTGATTAATTAACATCAGCTTATAGGAATTTGCCTTATACAACAAAAACACGCACAAATAAATTACAAAAAATTACGAATAACAATTTCAACATTTACCTAAGTCATTATATATAAATGGGTTGCAAAGAAATGGTTTTCCAATACAATCGTCAACTCAGATTTACGCGGCAAAACCAGAGGAGCGATGTCTTTATTAGCATCATCTTCAATTCGCTGTATCGTAGCCGAAATGTAAAAGAATATACAACACCGTATGCAAGTCATATACTTATGTACCTTGCGACCGTTTATCATTTGACATCACATCGTATTGGTACATTACATTAAATCTTTAAAGAGCATCGCATAACATAAGTCCACGTAACATCACATCACTTCATCAAATCCTCACATCACATCATATTGTCACATGACATTATATACATATATAACATCACAGCATATCGTCACATCATTTAACACATTTACACAATTTTAAAAACTGTAGATAATATTTGTCTTAAAAGAGACGAGCTCTTCCTTGTTTGTTGTTTTTTCTAATTCCGGAAAAGTCGTAAAAAATAAAAAATTATGAACTTTACGGCGATTCTTCCAAAAAAATATTTTAGATGATTACAAACAAAATCTGCCACGTCTCACGTTTATAAATAATCATCTTAAAATTTAACTCAATTTTGTTTACCTACAAATACAACCACGCATTACTCTCGTCTTTCTCAAACATTATCATGATAAAATACGAGTAAAATAAATAAAGAGTCTCGTCCAAGCCCTTAATTTCGGCAACACATTAAATGTGAATTAAAACTTTTTTTTTTGTAGAATATCTTTACTTGAAATATTCAATTCTTGGAACTTCTCAACTGTCTTTCTATGCAGTAAATACACACCTGATACTGCTCGTGCACCAGTTTCACAACATTCGACGAGTCCTCGCTCAAGGTTGCACATGAAGAGCCCTCGATGTGTTTGGAAAGTAGCTTGTATTGGGGAGACACATTTTGCGTTACAGCAAATATGACGTTTATTAAATTATCTTTGACTATGCGGCCAACCGCTCCAGTACTTGGATAATCCAATATTTCCGCGTGCGTATAATTGCCCTGAGCATCCAGATGGCATTTTAAATCATTCGGTTCAATTAAACCAGCAAGCTAAGAAATAGTTGAAAAAGCAATATAAGTACATAGTTTTGATATTTAAAGGAGGTGGCCGCCCTCACCTTGCCATCGCCGGCGCTATGAAATTGTGCATCTGTCGAAAAGACAAGCAGACGCCGAGCCTTTTCACGCCAACCAATCTCCTTGGTGCACACAATCGCCTGAACTAACGCATCCAGTCCGCCTTCAGGAGTATCATAATTTCCACTAATGACGGCCTTTTTCACCTCAGACTTAGCATTAAAGTGTACATACATATAAACGTACATATATTTTAATTTTTTCATAAGGTGTTTATTAAAAAAAAAATAGGTGATGAAAGATGAAAAATACATTTGTGGGCAAATGTTCACTTTTTGCAAAGCAACACAGTTCCAATGATCATATTTCATATAAATAAATTAAAATTAGCACTCCTGCTTTATTTTATTTATTCGAATGATTAGGTATTGCTCAAAGATGTGATCCAACCACAATCGTCAAAATCCAAATCTTATACGAGTATTTGCAATTTTATATATATGCAGTGAAAAGTTAAGATTTATTGAGCTTAAACATAATTACCTACGAAAGTAGAATAGTTACGAAATTTTTGTTTTATACTCACTGCGAATCGATTGGCATCTTTACCCAGAGGCATAACATTGCGGTAACTATATGAATTCCTATAGTATAGTTATAGTAAACGAATCGGGATATATATATTCAAATTTAGACCTTTAATATACATACATATAAATATAAATGGATATACTTACACTCCACTGGCAACTTTAGTGAAAGGCATTCGCACTTTGTCGATAAACGAACCGAACCCCAATCGAAAGTCCGATGTGATTGAGCTCATTTTCTTTGCTAAACGATCACCCAAAATAGACAGTTTTTCCTTATCATCTATCATAGAATAGGACAGGTCCATCAGATAGTACAGATCGATGGGGTAATCAGCAGCGCGTGAGTATTGCAATAGCACAGGGAAGTCTTCATCTGAGAAATGTTGATATGCAAATATATTTTTAGGCAAGTCAAATTACCCTGTATTGGAAAAAGAGTACGCCTTACACCCCCAATAACAAGTGCTTTTGCAATCCGATTTCGAAAACAAAATATTAACTTTTTTGCCACTCTAGATGTTGCGTTTTTATTTTTTCATACATTCATAGCTAGGACATTTCGTTTTATCGAGAGAAAACATAATATAGTCACTTTTTAAGATCCGTCTAGATATGGTGAAAAATGGAAAATGGCGACCTCAAGCGTGGAAAACAATATAAATTATTAAAAAAAGTGATTTGTCACCACTTAAGTGAAGCAATGATTCATGAAAACAGAATGATTGTTCAAGTTTTACATAATAATGTGATATGGTGGGTTTAAACGGTGTATCGATAAACAAAAGCATTTGATCTCAATGTCGGGTGAAATAGTATAGATACAGAATTCAGTATAAAAATAGACGAATTCAAGTAAAAAATTGATAAAATAATAATAAATACAAATCATAAAAAGAGAAATGAGTTTACTCCATTTAAATTAGATATTTAAAATTATTTGTCCCATATTAAAGTCTTTTAAATAAAAACCCTCCTTTCCACACCTTCTTTATAAAAAGCTTAAACAAATAGTAGATTTTGTTTTAAAAAGTGTTCAAATTATAGAAAATAAATGAGAAGGCTCGACTTTCGAGCACTGCGCTATACTAGCATATATGTATATTAAGATGCGATTAACAATGCCTAAGGCATGACAAGAAATGTACAAAGTGAACATCTTTCGCAGCTTAAAGAAAGCTGATTTTTTTTCAGAAATCGCCTTTCAAGTAGTTTTGCAGATTGGCGAACTTTTTTGTTTGCATTTGTTGTAAACTTTTTCGAAACTTTTTTGTGGATAAAATTGAAAAAAAAATATAAAACTTTACAAAATTATACACACCTTTTTTAGTTTCTGTAAGTTTCTGCTACGTACGAGTATCATATATATATTTTTTTTTTTTGTTATTAAAGAAGGCTTTAGGTTTTCGTTATATGAAAGAGTGTAAGTAAAAAATATGTTGAAAATCAACAGTGTTATTCAGTTATTTGTCAAATTGTTAAACCCAGAATCTAGCCTCAAATATGTCAAAACTCACGCTCATGGTGAAAATGTAAAAATCAGTATTTTATATTGTCATCGGTGTTTGCTTTTGCACAAATTTACCATTACTCTTACACATATTACATCTTATAAATCACCAAAACGTAAGTTCAATAAATTTAAGTAAAACATCCTATTAAAACTACCGATAGTAAAATTTAACTGCATATTTCATGGTAGTGCGCAATGGCAGCCATGTTTTTGCATTGTGTTAGCGAGCGAAAGAGAGCAGTTCACTGGCACAGTTCTTTCACAAAAAAAAATTACAATTTAACTTTTAGTTCAAATTTTATTCTTATTTTTCGATCAAATACCAAAATCATTTAGAATTTGACTGTTATTTTTTTATATAAAAATTTTTTCTTTGTTTCAATGTTTTGTAATAATAAATTTTAATTTTTTTTAATCGAAAAAGTAGAAGTCAAATATATGTATGCTGTTATTTTCAATAGAAATGTGTACTTGAAATTTTTGCAAAAATCAAAAATTAAGCAACATCGAAAAATTACGCAAGTGCCCTGTGAAATATGTTGGTAAAAATTATTGGAAAACCTTTTTTTTTGTTTCGGTTCTCATGCTTTAATTCTGATTTCAGACATTGAAAAGCACGTGACTTTTCCTTATCAGTTCGTAAAGTCTGCTTTTGTCTGATTAACATTGTTTCACGTTATATTTACATATACATTGATATAAATTGCTCTAGTTTTTACAAAAGCAAATTGTTATAAAAAAAAATTGTATCCCCTATTTTTGGCGTAGGAAAAACTAAAATTTAACATGTAGAAGTCAGATCCAAAATGGTGTTGACCGGTGTATATAATAAAAAAAATGGGCAACAAAACTTTATAACGAATTCGGTTTTTTTTCAAATATCAAGGGATCATTCTTTTTAAATCCCTTAATTTCAGAAAACAGTGAATTTGATAGCCATTTTTTTTTAATTTACATTTTTTGAAACAAAAGTAGTATACTTCATTTGATTTAAAACAAAAAGTACCGATCGAATAAAACAAATCACACACTACATAAACATACCTTTCAGATTTGTATTGAAATAAAAAAATTTAACATGAGAAACAAAAACAACAAGTTTACAACTGTTGTATTACGATAACACAATACGAGAAATACCACAGCTTGTTAACTCCTTAAAATCTTTGTTTAGCCCTTCCATTATAAATGAGCTGGATAATATCATCCTCGAGTAGAAAATGAGACATATAATGAAAGCGATTTTAATAGAATTAACGACGGGGTGCTTGAAGTGGATAAGGCAGAAAGTCTCCAACATAAATTACATTAAGTGTTAACGAGCAGCTCGCTATGTCCAATAATAGAAAGGCATACAGTTTTTCAGAAGGTTTGGTAAAAGAAACTTTTGTAATGGGAAAATCACAGGATCAATAAAATGGCCAAAATGTACATCCCTTATACATACATACATACATATGTATGTAGATATCTACGTACGTTTTTTTTTTCACTTACTAGCACGCAATTTTAAACTGATCCGCTGCGGTTTCAGTTGAATGATTTCCTCACTATTATTTCCTCCACCTTTTGCACCTTTCACATTTCGTTTGCTGCTTCTCTCACTTGTTAAGGGCCGATTACTTTCCCACACTTTACTCGTTTGTGGATAAAAAATTGAATCTTGCGGACATTGTGAACCCAAACTATATTGAAAGCAGCGATCTTCTGTATAATTCGGTTTCATACACCAGGCACAATTCAACGATCGTATGCATTCGTGGCAATTATTTTTGTTGTTACACGAATTTGCTATTTCCACACCACTAGTTCTCTTCAAACAAATACAGATTATTATTGTAAAAATTCCTATAAGCAATCGTTGTGGGCGCATCGTTTAGTTTTATTTATTTCACGAATTTTTAAAATAACCGAAATAAAAACTTTTTTTAGCAAATTTTTCTTTTAACCTTTCACTAAGAGCCCTGACCAGCAACTGGCAATGATAAAAGTCGCTCTGAGCAGCTTCAACTTTTAATAATCTGATTCATGTTAAATGCTATTTTTTGTAAATTATTTAAATTTTTATCCATAAATTTAACCAAAAACTGAAATTCCAAATAATATTAATACACATACACGCATATATACATACATATGCTATATACATATATAAATGCTTTATTTATTAAAGTAAAAAAATTACTGATAAGCAATAATTTTTGTGCAGAGAATTTTTAAATGACGTAATTGTAATATATGCATACACACATTTTATGTGTGACTCAAGTTTCGCTTATGAATAACATAAACATTTTTGAGGATTTACACATAACTGATGTAGCATTAGCGTCCTTATATACATACATACATATATACCCTTTTATGTAAGAATATAAGCGAACATATTGTAAATATGTGCATATTTTAATGATTCGTTTCGTTGATCCACTGGCAAACGAATTTTCATAAATCTTCCCATCCAATTTTTAATTTTATTTTATTTATTCCATTTCAGTCTACAGAAAAAACATCTTACAGACTAGTTACGATAAAAAAAAAAAGAAAAAGGTATCTTACAGACTAATTGAATACAGTAAAGAGATTAAGTTTAAATCTTTCTAAATTAACATTGAAATCTGCTGTAATAAACATTGCATAATCGGGCACATCGTACAAGAGGTTCGCTCAATGAGTAATTAGTTTTGTAAGTTGGAAGACCAAATATATGACTATTTCTTAGACATCGAGGAGGAATATGAGATTGAAATAGGTTAGCCAACTCATTGCAGTTAATGTTCTCATTGATAACATTGTAAACGAAAATTAATGAAAATTATATGCTTCTATCATGCAATGACTGCAAACCTAGCAATTTCCGTCGCCCTAAATAATGTGGAGGACCGTTAGGCCAATACATTTTGCGCAGGGCGAACCTGGTAAAGACTTTCTGTACCTTTTCAATTTTTACGGAATGGATCTCATAGTATGGATTCCATATTTCGGTTAACATTAGAACAAAAGCTTTAATTTTTTTCGCGAATATTTCAATTAAAGCTTAGACTCTTAAAATATTTTGTAAAGAATATCATTTGCGTATTTTCATGATGGGTAATCATTTTGCATGGCCGCTGTGGTCGAGTTGGTAGCGGTGCGTGCTATAACTCGATATGCTGGTGAGTTCGAGGTTCGAATCTCAGTCAGGGCAAGAAAAATTTTTTTCTAATAGCGGTCACCCCTCGGAAGGCAATGGCAAACCTCCGAGGGTATTCCTGCCATGAAAAAGCTTCTCATTAAATACATCTGCCGTTCGGAGTCGGCACAAAATTGTAGGTCCCTCCATTTGGTAGTAGAATATAAAAACGCACACTACAAATGGTAGGAGAAGCTTGGCCAAGCACTGAGCTATATAGTGTAAGCTCCAAAATTATATTATTATTAATCATTTTGCGTTCCTTTGATTGAATTTTATTGAGGCAGTTTATAATGATTCACCAACATAGTAGTCCAAAGTTTTTAACAACAATGGGCCAAAAAAGCACAAGAAAAAGCTATTTACTAGAATATATACGCATGGTTCGCGCCGAATTATTTGTAGCCCGTTATAATAAGGTAAATTTAATTTTTTTTATCCTCATAAACATATATTCCGACTTGCGCAATTGGAAAATTGTCGATTTACACTCAAAATTTAAAAATTTTAAAAAAGCTTCTGGCTTATAGCTGACATACATACATAGATATTTTTTAATCAGAGATACGAGGTGTGTTCAAAAAGTGAGGAAACTTTTCAAATTTCGCAGAGTCTGCTCTAAGTAATTGGAAAATTTATGAATAAATAGCTAAATATTACTTTTTGAACACACCTCGTATAATATAATATACGAGTCTTATACAGCAGAATTTTAACGCGGTTTACTGGGACAGAGATTTGTTCACGTAAGAAAACCGCGTAAAAATAACTACATTTCAGTTTAAACCAACCAACTCCGCGTTAAAATAACCAAGTTTCCAAACTAAATTTAAGAAAGAAAAAAATTGTCGCTATGCTTTGATACATATTAAAAACCCTCTGTTTTATAGGATTTTGACCAATAATCATATTAAGATGACCTATACTTAAATTATATTAAGCGACGAATAAATCAATGCTTCAATTTATAAAATAATATGTTAATAAGCGTTGCAAGTCTTTTTATAAATCCCGATAGCACTTTCTAGCATTTTTAAAATCTCGCTATCGTTAGCGCTTGCAAATCGCGTTAAAGATAAAGCAAAAAAAAAAATAATCAGAATGAATAGCGAACCGCGGTAAAAAAGTGAAACCACGTTAAAAAATGGCAAAGGCGGATTCCGTGTTCAAATATTCGCGTTAAAAAAGTAAAGCCGTGTAAAAAGAGACAATGGCGAATTGTAGAAAACTCCGCGTCAAAAAAATCCGCGAAATAATTTCAAGTATTCGCTCTCGGAATGTTGAGATGAGTCAAACTTTTCAATTTGGCATGTAAATGCTCGCTAAATGTTGTATGGATCTCTAGGCACAACGACGCTTCTGACAACTGTGTTGTCGACTTGCTGGCAAGAAAAGAAACTTTTTTTCTAATATAGAGAAATATCTCTGATCTCCTCTAAAGACAAACTAAAAACTAGAAAGACTGAGTAGGTAAATACCAAGTGATATTAATCGGGCCGTAACCCTTATTCTGATTGAGCGCCTCTCTATCAAATTGTTAGTCGAAGTAATAACCGGATACTGTCTTAATAGTACACCTGTTAAGGTGTTAGAATACACAACAAACGATTTCTGTCGCAGCTACCTCGAAGAAAAGCGAAAAACTTGCATACCTCCTGTAGTATCACAACAGGCTATACGTGAGCCACCATGTTGTTGTACGATAACGAACAATTTCTATCTTTTTCCAAGCTTAAGTCTATTTTATTTAAATTTTTTGATATTTGTTCTAGTGCTTATACTCTGTATTATGGTCTCATTAAACAAGCTTGTTTTAAACATGTAATGAAGTCATTACGTATATTTTGTAATTGTCAAAAAAAAAATTGTTTGCCATTATAAAGCACAGTTACTATTAGTGGCATAAGAATTAATATGTTTAGCATTTAATGCTGCAAGAATTCCACGATATTATTCCTACTGGACTATTCTCACGTGGAGAGGAATGATTATCAAGCTCAGGCAAATCACTCCGCCTTTTCTCTTGGTTTGAGTACACGGAGAGAATCAAATAACTTTACCAGCGCTTTTGTGAAAGAACGTGGCGACTGCCAACCCACATTTAAATTAAATAATTTTTTTAAAAAGCAATCCAAAACATAAATAAAATGTAGCTATAATTGTTGCTTACTGTTCATTTCCTTCACCAAAAGGGTAAAATGTTGATGCATTCGTACAGATATTGGAATATATTCCCTCATACTCATTCATATATTGTTTTAAGACAAACTGGTTTATTTTTGTAGATTTAAAAATGAATGAAGCATTAATTTTTCTAAAGTGAGTTATTGTACTGGACCCAAGCGAATTATACGGAACCTATTTATGTGAGTGAGTGAACTCTTCATGAAAAGCTGATACAATTTTAATACATACAAATTTGATGTGGTTTGAAAATTGAATTGTAACAAAACAATGTGGTAACTGCGGGTGAGCGACAGTACAAAATAAAAATCAAAAATCAGTAAGTTTCGTATGTTTTGGCTAAACATTTCCGATAGACAAATAACTAAGCTTCTTTTTTGATACAATAAATATGGATACTTAATTGACAAAACGAGAAATTCAAAAAGTCTAATAGCACAAGGTTAATTAAATTCTGATTTTTGCCATCATTTATTAGGTTCTCGTATTCCCTATTTTCTCTTTAATACAAACGCGAAATCAAATTTTAAAAGAGTTTAAAAAATTATCGGATATGTTAAATTTCGATTTTTCACATCACTGGTAAGCAACTTTCAATTTTTATTGAACTTACATACATAAATAAAGCTTATATTAAACTGATTCACAAGGTGTCATTTTGTCATAAAGTCATAACATTTGAAAAATTCCAAGTTTCGTTATTTTTCATCTAATTTCTACCGAAAATTTGCATGACCTTCCAACTTTTAAACATTTTAAGACACCTTATGTGTCACCTTAATATTTATACAACTTTTTAATTGTACTGAATTGCAGGACGTTTTTAGCTTAAATTACAAACAGTTCTCTATATAAGAGCCTTACAGCATGATTAAATTTGAAAAAAAATAGTTGACAAATCATAAACGAGTATGTGTGCCTTGGATAAAATATTGTTTTTATTTGAACCAAAATCACAATGTAAAAAAAATAACACAAAATGATTATGCCATACTTCGTTGGCTTTATCAAACACAGTACAACACATGATTTTCCAACTCAATTCTGAGAACTGTATGTGAAATTAGACCCAAACAGAATAATTTCTGCATCATTTGTTTTGTCTTCTTACCTGCCAAAACATTTTTAATATCGATTTGAAGTTAGTACTATCGTATAGGGGAATTTATGTTTTGTTGTTATTCACTATTAAAAACTGCACTTTTAAAATATTGACTTGTATTTTTTGCGTTCGTCGACACTTGTTGAATGAGTAATATCGATCAATGCACACCTATTAATAATGTGTATTGTTCACTAGTTTACTGACAGGTACTTATAAATGGGTGCATATTTTTTTACGGTGGCTATATACCTGTTTCACCATGTGTGAGTTTTATATTTTACGAATAATGACCACCCTTAAATGTGGGTTGAATTTCTGTAAACAAATCATGCAGGTAGCCAACTGAAAAACCCAAATAATTAAAAATTACTTTGCTTACGCAATCATAAAAATTAAATAACCCTTTGTTTATTCCGTTTTGTTATTTCTGAGAATCATAAAAAATATGATCGAGGGTTTTTCAAAAGAATGTTGTGCATATGTCGAGCAAATTTTTGAAATTCTTACCTTTACTCAATTGCGAATAAAAGCGAAACGCGTGCATCGATTTTCATGATCTTTGTCTCATTTTGCTCATAGGTTATGTGACTTTGCGAAAAAGTAACTAGACTTGAAACATATTTCATGCGCTTATTTTTAACTTGGAAACTGTTGCTTGTATAGGAAAACAATATATAAACAGATTAAGGGAATTGTAATTCTAAATTTTTTAAAATTTATTTCAACTAAATCGGGCTAGTGGCTGTCGAGCTATGTCAAACAACAGAGCCGAAAAACGTGATAAATTCCCCTATACGATAGTACAAACTTCAAATCGATATTAAAAATATTTTGGCAGGTAAGAAGATAAAACGAATGATGCAGAAATTATTCTTTTTGGGTCTAATTTCACATACAGTTCTCAGAATTGAGTTGGCAATCAATGAACTGAAAAATGTTGTACTATGAAAGTGACGTATGGAAAAGAAAATGCGATTCGGGCGTTCGACACAGCACTTTCATCTGACATGCTTTCAACCAATTATTATTATCGAACATTAATAAACTGTGTTGGAAATTAATGCAAACCAAATTGATATGAGCTTAGGGTATATACCTACATACATATACTTGTATGTACATATGTACTATACATACTTAGCTACATAATTACAAAATGCGGAAGGCCACTAATCACCCATGCCAAGGAATACCGATAAGAAATGTAGAAACTATCATACATACGAGTACAACTACAAACATTGAGAAACTACGTGTATGACACTGTTTTTTTGACTGTAAAATTTAATTTTTCAAATACTAGATTCGACCAAGCAAATACTTTATAAACACTAAGGTGTATAAACGCCATATCTATAAATTCTGATATCGAGTTTGGTATACTACATATCCTTGTTTTTATATAAACTTTATTTTACGTTCATTTCTTTATAGTATACATATGTACATATATGTAAGTAGCGGCTGCAGAAAAAATTAATAAAAAAATTAATAGTCGTTTTTTAAATCTTACTTCCAGATTAACGTTTGTGTATAATTTTTCAGTATTAACGCATTTTTACTTTTTATTGTTTTATTCTAAAAGAGAGTTTGAAAATAGATTTTACATGCACTGATAAAATATGGTTAGAAAATCGGTAAGCTTAATTGCAATAATATTTCGTACTTACTCGTAGTATCAGGAAAAGTGAACTGGCTAATATGGCTGTGAAAGTGAATATATTGAACTGCCTTTTTATTTTTGCATTTAGCATTTCTTGTGTTAAATACAGCTTTGTAGTTGCATGAACTCAATCATATTTAATTCTTTTTTTTTCTTTTTAATATGATAATATATCAAAACTGTTAACTAAAAAAAATTTACGTTTATTTATGACTGATCTACTGAATCTACAAGCTTTTTTCAATGCACACAAGCAATTTCGTTGGTGATATTATTGAGTCAGTAATCGCAGAGCGATGCGAAAATTAAACGGATTCCGCATAAAGGGCCCTACAATTCACAAGCAATGCAGCAAAAGTAATGAAGTGAACTTAGTCAACAAAATAATTCCAAGTTAAATCCAGGGTAAAGCTATGAAACTAAATATTCTTTTTATCCGGCTGCAAAGTAAAATGCCACTGCAAGTACGGCTTAAGCAAGAACGGATGATGTTATTGGAGGATACAAATCTTCCCCGTTTGCCATCTACATATGTGAGCAAAATAATATATATTTACTTTTAATTTTCTGCTTACAGAATAACGAAGTATTAACAGTGCTTTAAATTCAAATTAACTTTAAGATATTTTAATCAGTTTTATAAAAAGTTAAAAAATGGATGTGAAAATTCCAAAACAAAATTCAATGAACCATATTTGCCCGAAAACAGCATTACAAATTATTATATGTGTATCATCTTTTTGCAAAAAAAAGAAATGATTACAATTTTGCAAAATATTTCTGGGTATGCAGGTTTATTATTATTATTATATAAGATATAAAAAAACAAAAAATAACAAATTTCAAATTTTTTTTAAACAAAAAAACATAAGCATAATAGTAAATATTTATATGTTTTCCTTTTTTTGCCTGTTAAACTTATTCATTTGAGTTCAACTGAAAGACATCTTTATTTTAATAGTCAATAGTCAAATGACTGTATAATAGTTATGTCAATATTGGCCCATTCTTGCTTTATGGCTAATTTAAGGTGACGTACTGTCTCAAACTGCCTTCCGTTTTGTAAAACACGTGCAGAGAAGATCCCCCAGAGATATTCCTGTCGTTGAAGAAGTTCTTCGGTACCTGTGCGGTGTGGATTGAAGAATTATCCTGCTGATATGTTCAGTTATCGCCATAAATATTGCCAGTAGATTATATCATCTCACTGTCCATAAGATTTACATACATACTAGCATTCATTTTAGTTGATATAAAGCATATAGGTAGGTGTCTTTCCATTAAAGCTGAATGCGTGCTTTAATGTGCATTTGCAAGAGCTTTGGTTTAGGTACCATGGAGGTGTGTTTGAGAAACTTATTTTCATGTATAATTTGAACAATTATATTTCTTGTTATTTGCAATCCTAATTTGGTCCGTATTTGACCGCTGCTCATCCAATCCGCTACTGCTACCCATCGAATCATCCGTTTGCACTGATCGTCAATGTTGGTTTTCCGCCCGCTGTGTCGAACTATGCCATAATTAGTGGGGTTTTTAACAAATTTTGTTAAACAGTTTCAATATCGCATTAGTCTAGATGGAATCTCGTATATTTTGGAGCCGCTTTCATGCATTCCTATGATAATTCCTTGTTCCTTGGCTGACAAACTAGTACCACGAGGCATTTTAGGCTTAAAGTTAAATAAATGTATTCTAATTTAGAATAATTCATTAAGTTAATACAGCTACAATAGTTTTGCAAACAAATCTTCATGCAAAAAGATTTAGCCGCGAAACTATCAGCAAGAAAGATTAGCTAGACTGATTTTGCACATATAAATATTTACTACGCAATACCCAATGCACAAGCACATTCGTAATGTAATGGTACAACGAACGAGGGACGAATGAAAGAATTTGAAGTAGAAACTAAATATATCGAATTTAAGCAAAATCCAAAAAATATTTAATTAGAATGAGGTGTTTGAGAAACATGCGCGATGGAAATGCGTTTAAAGCGCTGTACTAAATTGAAATGAACGTTTGAAACCTATTCTTCAAACTGTTTTATAATGTCGCCACCATTACTTCACCTTCAGAGGTAAGAAATATTCTAGCTCCCTTAATGATATTCGCGAAGGATATTTCCAGGCTATATTCCGATTGGTGGTCCACAAGAATAATGACTCAACAACATTGTAAAGTGAGTTTATCCTACTTGATAAGTACACCGCTATTTAGAAAAAAATTAAATTGGCTTAAGCGATATTTTAAGTTGGTATGTTACACAAGATTTTCAATGAATAATTTACAGAAGTAGACAAGTTTGGTTTACCTCACGACGTCACTTTAGTACTGTGCCGTAACTAAAAAGCAATAAAACAAATGTATACGATTATTTTCTTGGTTATTTACAATTTGTTAGTCACGAAACTTGTCACAGTGATATTAAATATTGTAAGCTCTTACTGTTTAGCATAAATATAGAAAAAAAATTTACATATATTATTGCACTCTTTTTTTCATTAAACGCAAATATTTTACGACTTGCAAGTACTACATATATATCAGCTAATAAACGTTAATATGCATTATATAAAATAAGATAGACTTACACACGTAAAAAAACCATATAGCAAGATATTTTCAAGTTCTAAGAGAATAGCACTAAATAAATTTTACAATTTTTCGAGATTTTACGATGTTTGTTTAAAATTTTAAACACTGACTGACTCGCGATTTTGTGGACTTGTATAAAAAAGTTAACAAGCAACATAAATCTTGAAAATATTCAATTTTTTTCAAAAAGAAACATCGCCATTTTGGTCAATTGTTTGAGTAACTGTATGGACGATACGTAAATGCAAAACTGGCAGGCGGACAGCGTAGTGTTGCTTAGTACTCGCTTTTGCAAGGTTGTTCGCTACGAACAAACTTTAGTGCCCTAAATGAAAACAAAAATTTAAAATTTGTTTCGAGTAAAGTGCTCAAGCAGCAAACTGACAGTGGGCGTGGCAGCAAATGTTAAATGCTTGCAAACCTACGAGCACCTATGTATGGTATATACCAAGCTTGTAAATGTAGCGGTCTTTCGGGTTTTTTTTGTTTTTTTTGTTCCGTGCCTGCTCGTCTTCACTGGGCGGAAACGTTTTGTAGTAAAACTGCCAAGCAACATGCAAGCTTCAATTTTTTTTCACTTCACCACATCTTGCTAAACTTTGCCGCTAAAATTTCTTTTTACACACTGATTTACACGTGTATAGCCTGCGTGGTTGTGTGATTTGAATTTAAGTAGCACCAAGTAGCACATACGAAATTGTTGTGGCTGCTGTTGCACCGAAACATCTATGTTTGTATGTAGTATGTATTCAAGCATACGAGTATATGTATGTATGTTATCTACATACATACATATATAAACAACTGTGTATATTAATATGTGGCTCTCCCCGTAACTATTCGACAAGTGCATGCAGCCACTTAAAGCAATTCGCCAAGTCAGTTGAGGTTCAGCGCTTGGCTTTAAGTACTTCCGACTTTACAAGCACGTCACATCCGTTTTGACTCTTCAGCCGTGAAGCATGTGATTTACTTTGAGAGTAGAGTTGCAAGTACGAATGCGAGTTCCAAGTCGCTTACAAGCATTGTGGTGTCTCTGAAGGTAACCATGCACAGTTTAGCGGTATTGGTGTTGACTGTTGGCACTTTCAAAGCTTAAACCCAAGGCAATCGAGTGGTTAATAAGAATCTTAAAAATATATAAAGCCATGGGAGGACTTCAATTATGTATAAATTAGATCGCTTATCTTTTGGAAGGTATCTTTTAGTTTAATTATATGCTAGTCACTGTAGGAACTGCAACGCTAACGTGGCATACGGAGCTTAATTAATATAAGCAGGCAGCATTTCTTCATGCTGTTTTAACGCCAATCATTGATGACGGAATCGCGGTATCGTTGCTCAAATCTTACTCAAACAACATGACCCGCAGGCGGGCGAAGATGAAGTATCTCATGTTATCTAATAGGCAGTCAGCGTATCAGCACTCAGCTGAGCTATTGAGATGGTTAAGTGGATCCACGAGCTCATCTCTAGAATATGGTCGAAAGACGGAATGCCTGCTGATTGGAATTTAAGTGAACTCTACCCAATCCACAAGAAGGGTGATCATGCAGCTTTCGTTAACTATCGCGGGATAAGTCTTCTTAATATCGCATATGAAGTTCTGTCAAGGTCCAATCAGTACCTTATCAGTCTGGCTTTACACCTGGTAAATCTACCATCGACAAGATATTCACGGTACGACAGTTCCTACACTCACCATATTTTTGTCGATTTCAAAGCCGATTTCGACAGCTCAATAAGAAGTTACCAGTATGCCGCAATGTCTGAATGTAAAATGACGTTAATCAACACCGCCAGCTCCGTCAAAATAGGGAAGGACCTCTCCGTGCCGTTTGATACCAAACGAGTTTTCAGACAGGGTGACTCTTGAAGTTGCCCACTTCTTTAACCTGATGCTGAAGAAGATAACTCGAGCCGCAGAACTAATTCGGTCAGGCATTATCTTGTATAAAAGTCTGCAACTAGTGACGTACGCCGACGACATTGACATCATCAGTCTTAACTACCGCGCAGTTGGTTCTGCCTTCTCCAAATTGTATAGAGAAGGGTTTGAAGGTAAACGAGGAAAAGACAAAGTATATCTTGTCAGCAATTAGACAATCAGCACATTCAGGGCTGAGCACTTACATCACTGTTGTCAGTAACAAATTTTAAAAAGTAGGAACCAGCATTAACACCAATAACAACGTCAGCCATGAAATCCAAGGGAGAATCTATCTTGCGAACAATTACTAGTTCGGACTGAGTAGGCAAATGAGCAATAAACTCCTATTTCGACGGACAAAAACCACACTCTATAAGCCTGTCATTATGCCTGTCCTATTGTATGACGCAGAAGCATGGACAATGACAATATTAGTTGAAAGGGCTCTTGGCATGTTCGAGAGGATGATTCTTTGAAAGATTTATGGACCTTTACCACTTTGCTACGGCGGTTACCGCATACGATGGAACAATGGTTAATGCGCCAATTAAGTAAGTAAGTAAGTAAGTAAGTCTCACATCAATTTTGAAAGCTACAACCTTGTAAAAGTAGAGAACTTTGTGTACCAAGACTAGCATTAACTCCAGAAAAAAAGCGAGATCCTTATAAGTATTTGATGAAAACTATTTCTACAAAGATTTATCGCCTAATATCTTTTTGCGACGGCGAAACGAGCAAACGATTGTTGAGTTGTACAAGCTTTAAAATGGACTCCGCTCTCCAAGTTACGTGATGTGAATGGAAACAAGCGCTCCTGCCCAGAAAGTATTACACGCGGTACCCTCTGGTGGTATCAGAGAAATAAGAATAAAGTATAGTAAGAAACTTGGGGTGCACTTCAAGCATTGCTGTTAAATTTGGATTACGATTAGTAATCAATTAGATTAAATTTGAAAAGGAATGGTATTGATTACATACATAATTCTCTTTTCAACAATTCCTGATTATTAATTAATTATGATTACAAATAATCCAAAAATAATTAAGATTAGTTAGGATTACGAGAAAATAATCAAAAATAATCAAAAGTAATCAAAAAAGTAATTGGCTACTTTCAAGGATTATTTTTGATTATTTTCGATTATTTTTAAAAAAATTTGAAAGCTCATCATTTTATACTTACATTTCGTTTTGAAAAGTTTGCATTGAAAACATTCTGAACAAATAAAACAAAATTAGATAGTTTTTGTATACAAAATAAAGGTGTAATCACTTCAATAACAAAACAACCAATAACATTTTAGTACTTCCTAAATCAAAAAAAAGGGAAAAATATGTGGAAAAATAATAAAGAAAACAAATACATTCAATTCACAAAAAACAGTTTTGTAATTTACATATATTTACAATTGGCCTTCATTACAACTAATTTTTCAAAAGAAAAATCAGACAATGATTGCCGCCTTGGACTGTTGACGATCCCGGCAATTTTTTTTCACGATACAATTTTCTGGATAGATTTTTATAAAAATGTAGTTCATCCTCTAAAAAATGTCATATGAATTACAGTTTAAAACTGTATACAAAATTTATGACAACTTACAAAATTTTCGTACAAATTTCAAAGACTTTAATAAGAGCGTTTATAATATTTTTGGGTATGCAGTTTTATAGTCCATTCAATGCTAGTATAATAAAGAATCAACATCAAACTTTCAAAAAACCTATCGAAAAAAATGTATCATAAAAATCAATGCTAATACCTCAAGAAAGCAAATATGTTCTCGGTTTTGCTCCCCACTGTAAGTACATTCAAGCAAAATAGTTACAAAACAAAGTGGTAAAATTTCTAATGAGCACTTATGCTAGCAAAGGTACATATGTTACATACATATGTGCAATATCTCTAGCTTATAAGGAAAAGCTAAGCCGACGATACGTAAGCATGCATAAGTTAAGTGTTAGTTTGTAAGTTTGTTTGTAAAATTGAACTAATGTTACTAAATTGGAGTTATTAAAATGCAATATTTAAGTGAGTACTCCCATTTGAGTAACTGTAATGCAATATTTAAGTGAGTACTATTTTTGGAATTGTCAATCGATGGCAAACAAAATCTCACTGACCGTACTTTTGAAATGTTGGTATTAAAGAAAGCAAATAAAAAATGAATTATGTTTGCCTAATTTTAGTGCGGCATAATTAGAAGTCTCTACTCAAATATATGGTTTATTTTGAATACATTTCCTCATACTGCTTCAGCTTATACATATACATACGTAGTATTATTTTTATTCTTTAAGAAACAGTGTTATGTTACTGAAAAATGTTCATTATAACTAAAGATGTTCACTATTACTAAACCTTTAATGGTAGTGCAATTTGTTTTTCAATATGAATAAAGGTTTAGTGATAATGACATTTTTTCCACTATCACTAAATTTTCAGTGATAATGGATTTTGCTGTTTAACTACCACTGAAGAAATAGAAACCTTATTGTACTTATTTTTTAGTGTACTATGCCCAACCCTGATAACAAGTATGTAAAGTGTAACATAACACTCACAAAAAAATATACGCAAAAGAAATATTTACTTTATAAAAATGCAGAATCAAGAAGAATGCAACAGGTTATCAATTATCAAATCGATGAACATCAGTAGTAATAACAAAAAGTGAAAAAAAACAACTAACATGAAACACTAGTGCCATAATTTCGCAAAAAAAAAAAAATAATAATCAAAAACAATCAAAAGTAATCTTCGAAAGTAGTCAAATTATTTTTCGATTACTTTTTATTATTTTTGATTATTTTTTCGAAATTTTTATTAATCTTGACTATTTTCCGATTATCTGTAATCGTAATCAATTAGTAATCGTCCGAATCTGAAAATAATCGTAATATAATCATTACTTCACCTTTCAAAAAAAAAAATCTAATTACTAATTATTATGATTAGTAATCATTAATTAAGTGTATTATTGGTATCAGTAAGTGAAAAACAGCCAGAGATGGCGCGCTCGGTAAAAAACTCTTTACCGATTATAGGGTCCAAAAAAGTTAAAAAGTCGTTTAAATGGAAATGAATTAATAATAATTTGTCGCTAACACCTCAGGTTCGGTGCTGGTTACCAAGCTTCCATAACTATTTTTGATGGACATCTTTATTTTGTAACCCAACCCAATCGCTCGCTGGCTCCTGGCAAACAAAAAACAGAAGAGATGTATTCTTTCAAGAGTCCTTTCTTATAGCCCAGATCGCTACGACAAGATTTGCGGCTCACCTACAACGTTTTCTATAGAATATGCAGTGCAAAGAGGTGCTGTAAACAAAACAGAAAAGCACTAGTAGTCAAACAACAGGTGTATATCTATTGATATAAATGTACATAGATGAGGAGTAACGATGTACGAAACGGAAACAAAATTATCCAGAAGTGCTTTAAGACTTAGTAAATTGTAAGTTGAGTGCAATTTGAAGTCTTTAAAATTTCATTCGACACTCAAAGTGAGTGGATAATTTATGTTTGCAGAATTAAAGCTTGTTAAAAAAAGTATAAAAAATCTTTTAAAATATATTGCAAACAAAATTTTTTTTTTTTAATTGGTGAAGTCTTCAAGTTCACAGAAGAATTGTCTGTTATTCTATTTTTCTACCATCAAACACTCATATTGTTTTTCCTTTTTCCCAAAAAATTCTAAACAAACAAGAAGACCTCCCAACTATCTTCTCATAACGGCACAGACAGTCATTTTCACGTCGGGCAACCACACAGCTTCCTCCAACTTTTACCTATAACTTCTAAGTTCTATAGCCTTGGTTTTAAACGAAAATATATGTAAACATTTATTTTGCCTCTTGCGGCAAAGAGTAGTGTTGCTCCAAGTCCAGCTTTCTTTGACTTGCAGTGTTGTTTCGCTTTTCTACTTTACGAACTAACATTCATACACATACATATTTTCTTCAATTTCAGCACGACATCACTTTGTTCTCGACGGAATTCGATGGCAAAATGAGTTGGAAAGTTTTTCGCGAACCTAGAGATTTTAAAGTATGCATTTCCTTTATATTTCAAGCTGCCTGACAACAGCAGCTGGGGAACTACATTTACAAACTGCTTCATTTCAGTGCAAGTGCAGACCAAAAGGCAGATGAATGAAGTAAAATGCTTTAAACCGCTAAGGAATTTCAACTATTTTATCCTAATTTTTTTTTTATTTTTTTTTTTTGTACAGTGCAGACTTTTCTTTAGACGTTGAGTGACAGCATTCGCCATTTCGTAGAATCTGTTGATGGTCTTAAAATCTTGCTGTTAGCTTAATTTCTACAGAAAATTAGCTTGAACTGAGAAATTAAAAGTGAGCGAGGTGGTAAAGACAAATATATTGGTAGTAGTCGGATATCAATTATGCCATTTTTTCTTTTGTTATGAAATGAACCACTTACGTGAGCTTTGGCTTTTGCCAATTATTATTTGTTTAAGCAAACAACATCGTATTATACATTAACATATATGTAAATATTTATAATCAGTTGCTGTTTTATCAACCAAATGTTTTTTTAATCCACTACCGGGGCCATAGATGTAGCTTTAAGCCTTTAGTTGATCAATTTGTGGATCAAATCAAAAGTGCCGCTTCCAATGATAAAAAATAAGCACCGATAACACGCTAAATGATAATTATTTTATTATAAAAAAACTCTATCGGTCACTTTTACAGCGTACTGTAAAAACTCAAAACAGGTACAAATACTCATGGCAGAACATTTTGGCGAATATTCGATTTTTATGTGTGCGCTCCCACTTAAGTCATTTTGCACACTTGTATTCAGCAATTTGAGTTACCTACACATTTTAAAAAATTTTTAATTTTTTATGAAAAACAAAAAAAAATTCGAGACTTTTCAGAAAAAATAAAAATGCAGTTTCATAGCCTATTCAATTTTAGTTTAGTGCTTGCCATTTTCTTCAATACAACGTACGAATCATTTTTTTTTTATTAAAAAAAAAAAGGAAGAAAAAATTCTTCAAGCTTTTATAAAGAAAAAAGCAAAAATGTTATGCAAGTAGCTAGGTGAAAAGTGGGATAAATGCCATCGATAGTGTGAATAATTTTTAAGGCAAAATACAGAAATGTTTCAAACACCCACCATACCAAAAATCAAAAATAGGTCACGCAAGTTAAAGAAAAATAAGTCCACGAACTGCGAGTAAGAATAATATGACTTTATTCATTAACATCCGAAACTTAAATTAAATTTATTTCTAACTGCTTAGCCTATTTATAGTAGTGAGTAAACAAATATTTTATATCCGCTATCCTTACAATTTGTTGTTTGCTTAATCGGACCATTTAACGGTCGCTCTTTGGTTTGATCATTACTGCTATGACAACAACAACATTAGCTACAGACATTTGTCAGGTGATTTGGCGGTTGTCCTGATCGCCGATGAATGTTATTTTATCACAGCATTGTTGCTGCACATGTTGTTGACAAACAAGTGTCTTCATTGTTTGTTGTTGCATTATTTTGTATTACATGTTTAACATCTCATTTGTTTACAAGTTATTGGTTTTCGTCTAGCTGTGCATGTACATATATGTATGTTTATATTTAAGTAATTATGTGTAAGTATATGATAAGTATGTTTGTAAATTATTATTTATATATATATATATATATATATATGTATATACTACTACTTTTACTTCAAATGAAGGACTAAATGTTAATATTATTTGAATTTTGTATTTATTTACTATTTCCTCTTTTATAATAATATGCTCTAAAAGCTCTTCTGCTGCTGAATGAATAGTTTCTGACATTTCGAAATTCGATTCATTGGAATTATTTTCGTTTATTTTTGGAGAATTTTCTAAACGACTTAGAAAGTCTGCCACCTTATTTTCTTTGCCATTTAAATACTCAATTTCGTAATTAAATTCTTGTAGCTTTAAAAGCCATCGTTGATGACGAGGGGAACATTCTTTGCCTTTATATTTATTATTAAGATATTTTATAGGACAATGGTCTGTAACAATGCGAAATTTTTTTCCATATATACATATATGGCCTGAGGTAAGTAACAGCCTAAATAATTGCAAGGAATTCCTTATCCGTTGTACTATAATTTTGCTCATGATTATTAAGGGTCCTGGATATGTAACATACCGGATGTCCTTGTTGGGATAAAACTGCCCCAATCGCATAATCACTAGCATCAGTTTTAATAACAAATTCCTTGTCATATTCAGGATATTTTAAAATAGGATAAGAAGATATTAATGCTTTAAGATTCTCAAAACTTGCTATATATTGTGGATCTTTTATGTATATTAATTTTATAATCTATTTTCAAATACTTTATCATTGGATACGCAATCTTTGAATAATCCTTAATAAATTTACGGTAATAACCCGTTATACCTAGAAATCCTTTTAATTGCTTTTCAGTTTTTGGAATCTGTAAGTTTTGTATTACTTCGATTTTGTTAGGATTTGGTTTTATTCCATTTGCCGTTAAAATATGACCTAAAAAAGGAGTTTCTTTTTGTAGAAAACTACACTTTTCGGGTTGGATTTTTAAATTATGCTCTTGTAATTTGGAAAAAATTTGCTGAAAGGATATTTCATGCTCTTCTAGAGAGGTGGAAAAAATAAGGATGTCATCCAGGTTACCACACAGATTTTATTAATACATTCTCTCAGAACTTCATTAATTAATCTCTGGAACGTCGCAGGGGCGTTTTTGAGTCCAAATGGCATTCTAACATACTCATACAATCCAGATGGTGCTACAAATGCCGTTTTCTCAATATCCTTTTCTGCCATTAATATCTGGTGGTAACCCTTTGCTAAATCCAAGGTGCTGAAGTATTGCGCTTTACCTAATTTATCTAAAATACTGTCGATGTTAGGCAAAGGATACTTATCATCAATAGTAAGTTGATTTAGCCTCCTATAATCCACTACAATTCTATACTTTTGAATACCAGACTTATCTTTCTTTTTTGGTACAACTATAATAGGAGAGCTGTACTTGCTTCTGCTCTTCCTTATGATCCCTTGTGTTTCCATATCATTAATTTGTTTCCTAACTTCCTCTTCGTGTTTTGGTGGTAATCTATAAACTCTTGAGTTAATTTGTTGATTACTAATAGTCCTTATTTCATGAACAATTGAATTTGTATTAGTTAAACTATCACCTTCTCTATATAATAATTTACTAAATTTTTTCAAAAGTTTATTAATTACTTGTTTTTCTTGGTTATTCAAGTGACTTAAATCTATAGTTTGGTCTTCACTAATTTCCATAACTTCTCCATAATTTTGCATTATTTTTGATAAAAAAGGAAGAAGTATATTATTACCTAATTTAATTTCGAAATTTTCTACATCTATACTTTTTACATTTTTTACTATCCAATCCATACCTAGTATTAAATCAAATGGTTTATTAAATTGCAACATTATCCATTTCATTCTAGCATTTTGTGGAGCACTAAACTCATTTGGACATGGTGTAATTACCTTTTTACTAGGATTACTGACCACGCCATTAATTGTATTTAATATAGTTTTTTCTTTTTCATTAATTGTAGGTAAATCAAATTTATTAAAACTGCTTTCCTTAAGTATGCTTAAAGTTGATCCTGTGTCTACTAGTGCTATCCATTGTTTATTAAATAAAGTAATTTTTATATATATTTTTGTAAAATCCGAGGCTAATTTAAAAAAAAAATTTCTTCTGTATCGTTTCTTTCTTCTTCAGTATGACTTACTGTATCTACTTCCATTGGAATAACTGATTGCCTGGTTTGCTGTGTCTTATTATAGCTATTATTATTACGTCTATTGGAACTGCCAGGATTTGGCCTTTGACTATTTAATTGATTAGAAAATGAAGCTTGATTGGTAAAATTTCCGCTATTACCCCTAGGAAGGTTATTATTAGTAACTACATTTTGGCTAGAAGGTCTACTGTTACTATTTTGATCCCTAAAACTACTTGTATTATTTTGTTGATAGCTTGGTTCGCTGTTAAATTGATTTTGAAATTTATTGCTTGAATAGTTTTTTGAATTATTCTTTATTAAAAAAAAAGTATTTAAATTTCCTTCATCCATTCCTATGAATTCATGAATGGTAGCCTCAGCACTGGCTAAACTAATTATATTTCTAATGCCATATGCAAATGTTCCAGAAGCTAACTGTTTAATCCTTTGGATTAACATTCCGGAAAAAATCTCCCTCATCGTTACACCATTATCATCAAATGCACAAAATTCTGTTATATCATTTATAATGGCTTTCACTTTTTTGCTTAAATCTAAAATAGAACTTACTCTAAGTAACGTTATATCCCTAGTTAACTGCATCTGGTCCTTTGATGATTTGAAGTGCTGCTTCAACTTCTTCTTGCAAGTATCCCAGTCTGCTGGTCTGTCCAGTTGCAAATAATTTTTGGCATCTCCTTGTATTTTCAAGTCGAACACAATTTGAAAAGTTAATTCTTTCTGTGACTCATAATCCACCATAACTCGATCAACTGAGTTAATAAATGCAGGTAGCATTTTCGATTCACCATTGAAAGGGGGTAAATATTTTAAATCCCTTTCAATTTTATTTCTTAAGGATGTTGATTGCTGCGCCGCTGATTGGGCCAAAAGCCTTGTGATCGCACTAAGGCATTGAGCCATGGTAGCGTTATCTGGCAAATTTTCATCAGCCATTGTTAAATTACTTATTTTTGTACTACGTTGTAAAAAATTCAAATAGTTTTTGTAGATTTTAAAGTTTTTTTTTTTTTTGCTTCAAAAACCAAGAAGTCACTACTTTCAGAGTTCACAATACTTTCAAGAGCAATATACTTGCTCAAAAACTTTTTGCCTTCACTTTGTTTAAGGTTCACCGTGGTAAAAAGTATTTCGGTTGATTCACTAGTTTTATAAAATTTATTATGTGAATTTAATTTGTTCAAAGTTTTTGCACTCGCACAGTTTTCTTATATTTTTTTTTTTTTTTTAATAAATGTACACTGTCTGTGTTGTTTCTGCAGCAAAAATATGCCTTTGTTTTCAACACTTTTTATTTGTTTAATTGTTTAAATTTTTTATAAAATTAACTTTTTTATTGCCTGCGTTGTTTCTGCGGTATAAATTTTAAACACCTTCGTTTTCAACACTTTTAGGCTATAGCAGTAACCGACTGCGCCAGTTAAAGAAAAATAAGTCCACGAACTGCGAGTAAGAATAATATGACTTTATTCATTAACATCCGAAACTTAAATTAAATTTATTTCTAACTGCTTAGCCTATTTATAGTAGTGAGTAAACAAATATTTTATATCCGCTATCCTTACAATTTGTTGTTTGCTTAATCGGACCATTTAACGGTCGCTCTTTGGTTTGATCATTACTGCTATGACAACAACAACATTAGCTACAGACATTTGTCAGGTGATTTGGCGGTTGTCCTGATCGCCGATGAATGTTATTTTATCACAGCATTGTTGCTGCACATGTTGTTGACAAACAAGTGTCTTCATTGTTTGTTGTTGCATTATTTTGTATTACATGTTTAACATCTCATTTGTTTACAAGTTATTGGTTTTCGTCTAGCTGTGCATGTACATATATGTATGTTTATATTTAAGTAATTATGTGTAAGTATATGATAAGTATGTTTGTAAATTATTATTTATATATATATATGTATATATGTATATGTATATATATATGTATATATGTACATGTATGTACATATAACTCGCACGCAACTTCCAACAGAAGTAAACTCTTTGCTGAGAAGAAGACAAAGAAGGTAGCGATGTAATGACATCGATTATAGGTTAGATGAGCTTTTACATAACTACAGTTTGGAATATAAGATGCAGAAAACATGAAACTTATATATATCTGCAGCGGTACAATCTTTAAAAAAAAAAGAATTTTGCACTTCACACAACTTTTCTCTAAGATATTTTTTTCTCCTTTCTCTTACATATTTCTATATTTCTCAAATTTTTTTTCCGAAATTATTATTTCAATCTATAAACTATCTATCTACCAATTTTTTGCGATTAGCCAAGCATTTTTTTTGTTCAATTTTATATGTAACGTAATTTTTTTAACCTTGCACTTTATTTAAACTATTTTTATCAAGAAAAACTCCAATCAAAAGGGTATTAACTATACCCTTTGGAAAGTGCAACACAATAACCAACCTTTCACCTATCACAAATAAAAGCCAAAACGCCAAAGCCAAAGCAGACGAAAATTCAATAAATTTTGTCATAAAACGCTCACAATATAGACAGAAAGGAGCAAATTCGGGTTAAATTCAATTTAATTAATTAAGTAATGGCTGATGCTGCCGAAGCAACAGTGGCAGTCGCAACAGCAGCAACAACAATAAGCGAAATACTCATAGCGGTAAAAGCAATTTGAGCCGATTTTGAGGTCGGCCAAAGCACAAAAGCAGCAGCTGTAGAAGCCAAATGGGGTCAATATGAAAGACTCAATACATACGAACATACATAGTATACGTACGTACATACATATATAGAAATAAATACCTTCATGAATACTTCTATATACTCGTATGTATGCATAATCTAATCACAAATATGGGCGCGAAAAGATTTTGTGCGCCTGCAACTATGCTACACTAAATGTGAAACAGTTGCCGCTTAGCTCTGTATACATACATACATACATATATAGGTTAGCGGAATCTATGTAGTTGTTTCTACGTATGTAAATATGCATTTGTACATATGTATGTATGGCAATGCAACATATTTGCATTTGTAAATCTCCAGTATGTGCTGAAGCCAATATAGTGTAATGCTAGAGCATTTGCCGCAAGAGCAGCGAGACTTTTGCATCTGTTGGCATTTTCAACGCTGGCATTTCATTTGTAATTTAAATACCACTGCATTGGTGACACACAATGCTCGCGCGATAACAAATACAGTCTCAAAATTAGCACACAAGCCCCTGCAGGAAAAAGTTTTGTTAGAATAATTTATCTGGTCCAGCAACTTTATTCAATTTCAGCACATTTAACTATAAAAAGTTCTTAACTCCGAAATATGATTTGAAATTGAAACGTTTAAGGAGTTTAAGGAAGTCTATGCGTAATGCAAAGTGTGATAATTGACCTTGCCACTGACTATTGACTAACAAATGAGACACAACAAAATCAGTTTTCAGGTTTAAAGAACAAAATAAAAAAAACTAAATTTAAAATGCGGCGAAAGTAATGTCAGTTTAGTTACGGCACATCAAATAGGTAGTAGCAGCAAACTTTGATTTTGGGTTTTTTTATTTTTTATGTTAATTTGAGTTGTAAAATTCGTTGCGTTAAGAATGCTTTCAGTACAATTCAAGGTAGTTGATGAAATGTTTTTGAAACCTTAGCTTTTAAAAGCAAAAACAAAATACACAGAATTAATAATTTTTCTTTCAATTCTTCTACTGTGCCTACCTATTGAATATGCCTCGAGTTCAGTCAATCTATATCGCTGTTTTTTCCTTGTGGCGGAATCGGTTTCGTATAAGGGTGGAGTCTATAAAAAAGTCCGTTGGTGCGATGTGATAATAGGAAATTTATTTTTTTCTTCTCAAACAAATTTTTTGAAATAAAAACTGTCTATTGACAGATAAACAAGCTGAGAAATAAAAATACTACTTTAGAAAATTTTCTGAATTTAATTATCGCTTGTTTTCATTTAAATTATATCTTTATTAAAAACAAAGCTAATGCTTTAACGAAAATCGCTTAAAACGATTTTTATTCTTTGTGCATTTTCGAACTAGTCAAAACAAATTACTTAAAATTGCAAACTCTTTAATCGTTACTTTTAGTAAATTTTTGTAGAAAATGTTCTCAATTTTATTATGGCCTTTTTTCATTTAAATTATCCTTCTACCACAAATACAGTTAATATTACATCGAAAATCGTTTCAAAATGACTTTTATTATTTGTGCACTATTAAAATAATCAAAAGAAATCCTCGAAATTTCAAACTCTTTAATCATAATTTTAAGAACATTTTCGTGTATGAAATTTTGTTGTTCATTCAATTTACTTTTATAAAGTGGAAGTTTAAATAGGCCATAAACAACCATTGCTTTTTGTTGTCTTGTTTGCTGAAGTTCTCCCGCAATTTCCTTCATATAAACCTTAGTGTACAGCTTTCAAGGAAATCGAAACGGTCATACAAAATGACACTCAAGAAACGAAAAAGAAATTTTCTTCGATAAAAGTTTTTTAAATCTGTCTAAAGCTTTCAAGAAAAAAATTGTTTTTTCAAGAAAATTTTCAGCAACGGCAAAGTACTTTTTCAAGTAACAGCAAAAATTAAAATTATTTCTTGTGTATGCAAGCATTAAGGGCATTTTATTTTAATAAGTTTTTATGAACTCTACCATTTTGTGCGCCATAATTTTTATAAACTGTGATTAAAAAATTAAAAATTTTGAGAATAATTTAAAACAGTGCATTTAGATTCAAATTTGCATTTAAACGGTTTTTTTTAAAGAAAAAAACTATATATTTATTAAAAAAATAAAAAATTTAAATAAAAAAGACAAAAATAAATCGGAACAACTTTCCAATTTCTAGAGCGTCTTTAATTTCTGGTGTGTTGTAGTAGATTTACATCTACATAGTTCCGATAGGGTTTGCATTAATGTACTGAAACGCATGTAAATATTTGAAATGGCATTGTTTGCTTTTGCATATACATACACACATACACATATATTAACTTGTACATACATACACATAGACGCATTTACTGAGTGTAAGCGCACATTCCATTGTTTGCTTTATTTGAAGTTTATACAAGTGCTGACCTCTAGTTCTGCACCAATTTCCATGAAGTCGGATTTGAATACTAATGTTGGCCTGTTCAAATTGTATCTACTTCATTGTAACTGCTGTATGATGCAAATGTGCTCAGTCGGAAATTAATTGTTGCAAGAGGAAAGTTTTTGCAAAAATTTACTAAATGAATATACTCGTACACAAGTGGCTTAAAGCTACTTATATGCAAGTAAGTATATGTTTGCCTTAAATTTTATCTAAAATAATCTTCGCATAAATATAAATAGACGTACTTTCCAATTTATGCTATCCGTTAATCGGTGCAAGAGAAATGACCAAAAATACTAACGTAAATGGCAGTTTTTAGTTTAAAATATTAGGTTGGTAGGGTGGTTCAGCGAGTTTAGTATAAGAATTTAAACATAATTAATAAACTACTTCATATATTTTTTTTTTGCGAAAGTTTACTACTGAAAATTTGTCATATATGTATGATTGCATTATAAATATGAAATGAGGTATACAAGTATATATGTATAATAAAAAGCAACTTCTCATAGCTCTCGCTAAATCTTCTCTACTGTTATTACTCAAAGACATAGCACGCTTTTGTTTCGCAGCGCGGTGTCAGCTTGCAGCTGGATTTTTGGTGGTTTTTCACAAACATTTGGCTTTGCAGCATAAATAAATTCTTAGCTCAGATGTTGTTCTACATAACAAACAGAACGAATAGACGTATGGCTAAGAGAAATTTAATTTCGCAACATACCAACCGAGCAGCCAACCAACGAATTCATATGCAAATGCAAAAATTCGCATATGGAAGATGCAGAACGAAAAGGAAAATTATTTTAATATGCATGCATATATTATATGTACATACTCGTATAGTTCTGCGCTCCGAGGTGTGCGTTGATAAGTTGTATTAGGTTATTAATTAAATATATGTAAACACCTACAGAGATCCTAACGACTCTCTCAACAGCTTATCTTAACACTTAACGTTATATGTTTAATAGCAACCAATTAGTCTTGGATCGATTCCCAGCACGTTTTCGTAGTTAAGTTATTCGTCATATTCGGTTTTAATTCGTAACCAGTATTATTTAGTGACCATTTTGGGAGTGTCTTCGGAATCGTTTCGGGACCTATGCAAAACTTTGAGAGAACAACTTTTTTCCGGTCTAGTTCAGGTTCACATCAAAACTTTTTAACTGACTATTTAAGGACCATTTTGGGACTTGTGCTGTCCTAATCTGTTTTGTCTTTTATTTTGAAAATTGGCATAAGCCAACCAGAAATTGTGCAAATACAGACCGAATAGTGAATCGCCTAGCTGGCGCTGAAGACGATATATTTTGGCGAAATCAGTGTTTTTTGTACGTGAAGGTTTGTGCTTTAATGTAGGAAGAATATATGTACATTAGATTTATTTAATCTCTACGACTATGATATTATCGATTGGGGTCTGATTTTTAAGGACCACACTTATTTACATGCACCTAAAAATAGTTATACTAAAAATTATTTTACAAAATTTTACCCCCTACTAGCAAATCATAAATTGAAGAAGTGAAGATGAAAGAAGTGTTAACTACTCAACTAGAGTCGCATTGTTAATTGGTAAAGAAATTCAAATTGATTCGGCTACATTTCTCGATATCTCGAACATAATCGATTTTTTTTTTAATTTTTGACTTAAACTTTATAATTTGTGACAAATGTTGAAACCAAAGACATCGTAAGTACATTATTCCAACGAAATTAAACAGGCGTAAGTGTATGTTACATCGCTATATATATTTACATATATAAATATTCTTATATACATATAACATAAGTATACTCAAACGCCTGTAGTATTTGGCAATAAAATATGAAGTTTGTTTATAGCAATAAATCTATTGCAACAGCATTTAAAGAATGCAGCATATTTCTTGTAATATTCACAAATTTCATGTGCCAAGCTACTCAACATTTCATTTAAATATCTTTAAAATATGGTAGTGTATGTTTGTTACATACTTCTCTTTCGTCGTCGAGCATTTTAAAGTAGTTAACAATTTGTCGCATTGGTTTCACCAATCTTCTCCTATACAAATAAAACTCAGCAGAAATTTATATTATAGATGCCAGAGTATTCTTTTACATTTATTTATATAATATTTCTTACGCCTTTTCAAACTAGCAGAACACACAAACACACATACTTTTAATGTTTAGTACGTAGCGGTTGACATCGAGTGGGGTGTGAGTGTAACAAATCCCAAGTGAGTCATTTGCTACACATCAGCTGAATTGTGAAAAAGACACTTTTGCTTTATTGTCGTTTTTCTATGGTATTTGACATGCCAACGGCAATATTTATTTTCTCTCTCTTTATGTAGTAACTAGGAATAGTTTTAAGCTAAGCAGGCAAGTTAAATGACTACATAAATTTTTTTGGGAAATTTTCGTTTTATATACTCTACTCCTAATATTGAAAGACATAACCCATATTTTTGTTCCTTAAATCGTAGTTTGAAAGTTTCGCAAATAAACACAAAGTTCATTCAGTTGGGAAATTCATTGAAGTGCTGATTTTTATTAAACAAAATATATTTTGAAATGTTATAATATTTATTTAAAATTTCTTGAAGATGTTTAGTGAGCTTATTTTGTGTAAAATAGAATTCAAAAGTAACAATATTTATATGGCACTGCGGAATCATTAAGTACTTTCTGTCCTACGCATTTGAACAATTTATTTTTTTTTCTTTTAATTAATTAAAATTATTTTCCAAATAAAATGCAGTTCATTTTCAAATAAAATCCATTATTTAAACTTTAAACAGAAGTACAATAATTTAACAAAATTTTGTTAAAATTTCGATAAAAAAAATTATAATTATTTTAAGTTCGCCCTTCTATATCTCATTAAATTTTGTGAAATACAGTGCAGGTTGCAACTGACTGCAAATTACCGTTTATTGTTTTGAAATGTCCTTTCTTAATTTATTACATATAAAATGGTAATTTCGGGTTGACCTATGTAAGGAATTGCCACTTTAATAAAACGTGTACGATCTGAGTTTTTTTAAATTTTACATGGGAGTGACTTAGCCCATTTTTTTTTTTTAATTTGCTGCACACATTACATTGCTCACGTTTAAACAATCTTTTAAGTTATTAAAGTCGGACAATATTCACGCCCACTTATCTTATATCAGTTATTTCGAAAATGCAACAAATTCGGCACACCTATTAAATATATCGCGAGAGTACGAGTATACAACATTTAGTTAAGCCCAAATCTCGACTCGGGTGTTATGTCATCTCACTTATTATTATCTTTCGTGAATGGCAAACATGGCTGAACGCAATAGATTATATTGTTGCCAGATCCCAACAATTTGTAACCGTTATCCATAAAAAAACGTATCGTTTTATTATAGACCTTAACGTCAATAATTTTATGGAAATCGGTAATGGTTACATTCACATTTTTTTTACTTTTTCAAAATAAACTTTTATTCTTTCATTTAACGATTATAATCCATTTTAGAATTTTTTCGAGCGTAATAAATATGTTGTATAATATTCTGAAGTAGCTTACAGAAGAATTATTCAATGCCATCACAGTTAAAAATATCAAGTTTTCAGATTTTTAATATGTGACTACAGTTAAGAAAGAACCATATTCACCATAAATAGAGATTTATCCATATTATATTTATGGTAAGAAGTTGTCAGCATTAATTGCATCATGCTTATGAAATGTCGCACTCGTTACAACAAAATAAATTTCTTTTCATCCTAAACTTAAAATATAAAGCCTGTTATTTGTTAGCTTTATGAGAATATTAACTGTTTAAAGCGAAATTTTTTAGGCATCATATAATATACGAGGGTTGGCGTTTTATATTTTGCGCCTTCGCAACACTTCATGTGATTAGCTGTAATTAGATATTTTTATCGTAAAGTTTGGTATTTTCGGCATAAACTTGCATATAACGTTTTCACTTACGAGTTTTATTTGTGTTTATTTATAGTGATTTAAAAAATTCATATTGCCTAAAAATGGAATTAACTCGTGAACATTTTCGTGCGATGATTTACTACGATTTACGACGTGGATTATCGAGACAGGAGTGCATCAATCAGCTTACTTCTACTTTTGGTGTTGAATCATTACACTTAGCCACTGTGAAACGATGGTAGAACGAGTTCCTACGTGGCCGCCAATCTTTGCAGGACGAATTTCGTGAAGGCCGTCCCAAATCGGTGGTTGTACCAGAAATCGTCGATGCTCTGCGTCAATTGATAATACAAGATCGTCATGTGACATATCGCGAGATAGAGGCATCCTTGGCCAACAGTGGGACCAGCAAACATTCAATATTGCATGAACATTTGGTCGTAAAGAAGATTGGTTCTCGTTGGATACCGCATAATTTGACAATTGCCCAAAAAAGGACTCGTGTCGATGGGTGTAAAGAAATGTAGAAAAAATTAAGCCGCGGTGGTTCAAAGCACGTCTATGACGTCGTAATAGGTGACGAACCTTGGATCTATCCAACCGCCGAAGACAAATCATTATTCACCAAGACAATGCGAGCTCTCACGTATCGATTCACACAAGAGAGTTTTTGAGCACTCAAAAGGTCGAATTGATGGGTCATCCGCCTTACAGCCCTGATTTGACACTTAATGATTTCTTTTTATTCCCGAACATCAAAAAAAAAAAATGCGAGGTCAACGTTTTTCAACGCCTGAAGGAGCTGTAGAAGCCTTCAAACAGCTCGTTTTAGAAGTATCCTCTTCTGAGTGGCAAAAGTGCTTTGAAAATTGGATCAAGCGAATGCAGAAGTGTATTGACTTGGAAGGAGAATATTGTGAAAAACAATAAAACTCTTTTCCTTAATATTTTGTTCATTTTTACCGCAAATAATTTAACGAAGCTTTATACGAATATCTTATGAGCTTCCTACTACACTGCTATCTGATTTCATACTTTTTAAATTATTAAATAAATGTAAAAAAGAAATTACTCAAAATTAAAGATAAACCAAATAAAAATATCTCATCCGTTATTGGAATTACCTCGAAAGTTCCACAACAAAAAATATCTGTCGAGTTTTAGGTCTTAAACTCCGTTCATTGTCGATTTATATTAAAATTCCTTCAACCTTTTAAACATCGTGCTTGTAACTGATTAAAAGTACATACAAACGAGCAAATGTGTTAACTTTTAAATATACTTTATCCAATATTTCAGCGGAAATTAAACAAAGCTTAAAATAATAAATACCCAGACTGCTTATCGTATACAAAGTAATATTTCAATGCTCGGCTTCATAAGGAGAAATACTTGCGTATTCCGAGATCATGAAACTCTGAAGTCTCTATATATATCATTAGTTCAAAGTTCGCTGGTTATCGAACATCGAAGATCGAATGTCAAATTCGTATTATGAGCTGTGCAACCCTGTCGAAATTTTCGCTGAGCATCGAATCTTGAGTCGAACAGAATTTTTCTTTCGACAGCAAAGCGAAGCGTTTGAATATTTGTGAAAATGTAAGTTTTTGGAGCTTATTTATTGCTTTATGGTAAAAAATTAATAATATGATATTATTTTTGTTAATTGTATGCAGGTCGAAAGTCGTGAGTACCAAACAGCAGTTAGAAAGATTAGTTGGACTGATGGAAGAAAATCCACAATTTGCTAAAGGGATTTGCATAAAAGTACAGGCGGCAAAAGTACAGGCTGTGCAAGCCCAAGCATGTTTTCATTCCCTATACTAAGCTGATACGAACCCTGAGCACAAAATCGTAAAGTTGTTGCCAATTTTAGTATATTGGGAATATATTTCGCTCGGGTGCATCGCTGCAGCAGCTCTTCTGTAGTGGACAGCAAGTCCACAAACGCCTCTTTGGATAAACGGAGATTTTTTGTAAATCTGCAAACAAAACTTCTTAAATGTTGAACATGCCGAAACCTCTAAGAAATAGCATTAAACTTACGTAGTAGAATCCATTTCCAAAGAGTTGGAAGCGTCCCTTAGCTTCTTTCTGTTTCTGGCCAATTCCAGCAAACTTTCATCCTCCTCTAAAGAGTCGTCAAACCACAACTCAGTCGTAGTCATATTTTTTTTAAACTTTTATTATCTTTATTTATAAAATATTTATAATTTTTACTTTCTCAAGTCCTATTTCTTTTCGACACCATCTGACAGATTTATACTATCGTGAACCATCAAAATGATTGCAATTCACAATAGCGCCAATCTTCACCGAATGAGTGTCATAATACCAAATGAAAATTCGTTCGAACAGCATTTTCGATCGCTGTCGAAGATCGAATGCAACTCATAATAGAGGCCTAAGTATTGATAGATTTAAACTGAATTTGTTTGTAATTTTTCATTAATATCGCATATTAGTCTGTAAGAGCTCATTTCTGTAAACTGGAATTAAAATAAATAAAATAATCTGCTCATCACACTTCCGCTGTCGTTTCATTGGAGGCATTGTTCACTTTTTGCGCTTTTTACAACGCTCCCACTGCCTATATTGGCTTTTTCATTAGACAAATATTTTGCAATTCAACCAGTTTACCACATGGCCCAAGCATTTTTTTATTTAAAATAAATATATAAATAAAGATAAAAAGCTACAATGTTATACAAATATTTTGAAATAAGTCAGTTTAAATGTCAAGTGAAATAAGTTTGATAAGCTGTGAGTAAAGAAATATTTAACTGCTAGCTCTTGCGCCACACTTCAGCACATCCTTAAGCAGCACTTCAAGGATATTTGAACAGTACTTGATACGATAGAATGGAGCTAGAAAGAGCGGTGCAAAGAATCTTAGAAGTTAACTTAAATAAATATATACTTAAGTACGAATGTGTACGTATGTATGTATATGTACATATTTGCATGAGTAGTTGTGGGTATCTCATAACAAATATTTTGTACACCTAGTAGGAACGCAAAAGTAGTAAATGTAAATTGATTTCCTGATGAGAAAGGCAAATAAGACTGAAGATATATCGGGAAACCGAAACATTCATCGGCTTCAAATTTTATTACATACAAGTATATACCAGCCACACTTTTTTTTTTAATTTTAACATCGACTTTTACAAAGCTCTTTGACTCTCATTCAAAATGTAAAAATTTAATACTAAATAAACAAAAGTGTGTAGTTCCTACAGAGAACTTCGTTAGACCAACGAGAGTGAAGGAGGTGCTAAATAAAAGTTATTGAAACGTGATGCCAGCAACATAGCCAGCAGCTGAATAGAATCGATGAAAACATATTCATTATCGTTCATCGCTTGCCAAAATTGCGGCATCAGCATAAAAATGGTCAAGGCGATAAGCACATGCAGGGGAACTATAAAATATGGACAGTTTTTTTCATATATCACCAGCAAATGCTTTAGGAAAAAGTGCGCTTTGACATTTTATTTATGTAACTCATATGTACAAAAATATTTTGATACTCGCTGGTTGTAACATACCAACTAAGCTAATTGAAAACAAATTCAAGGAACAGTGAAAAGAAGTAGAATAAAATAGAGATTTTCAACCTATTTCAAGTACATAAAATATTTCATAGATATATGTAAGTGTACAGTTTACTAATAATAGTTAGGTAATTATCTAAAAAAACGACGAGTTATATTTCAGATTTGACGTTCGCTTATGAGTAACAGAAGATCGTTTTGTCATTAAATATGGTTTATAAGTACAATTGTTCACAAATTTATATATTATCAAGCGAAAGTGCATCAGAAGCTGTAGGGAAATTGAAATAAGGAATACTTTCTTTACCATTGCCGTTCGAATGTATTTATATAGAACTTAGTCATTATTATGAAGGCATTAATATCATGTATGACTACAATAAATTTTTTCAACACCGCAATCTGCTTTCCCTTTTCTTTTTCAGATTGTAGGTTTACAGGGGCCGCAAATGTTATGGGTTTTTTTTTCAAGAGAATCAATAAATTATTATTTTTTTCCACTCATATATTTTCGATTAAAGATAATAGTTAAAATTGCATTGCTTTTGTATTTGATTTTAACCCTTCAAGTTAAAAACGTCATAGCTGCATAAAGGCAAATAACTTAAATCTAAAATTAAAGAAATTAAATGATTGTCTAGGAAATATAACATATTTACAGAAGATGGAAAACGGCAATTGAAAATAAGTGCATTTCTACACCTTTCATGGAAATGGTATAATATTTTTATTCCGATGTTTGGAGTTACCAGAACGATAAGAGTTAGACCCGTCGTAAAGTATACCGATATGTTAAGGGTGATAAGCTGACTCGATGTAGCCATGTCCGTTTGTCCGTCTGTTTGAATTCAAACCATTTGCTCCGTTTTTAAGCTATTTGAATGAAACTTAGCAGTCAGGTGCCCTTTTATAATTTAAGCAGAAAAGAGCTTGAAGTTTTGCAAGAAGGTCCACTATTCTAAGCTCTATAGAAGCAGTGAAAATCATATAGAACAAAGAAATATAACATACCGATTGTTCGGATATTTTATTTAGCAAAAAATTAAATCAGCAAAAGTCTTGTAGTTTTGCTCGAATAATACCTTTTGTGAGAGCTATTTTAGCAGTGAAACGCAAAATGATTTGATAAATATAACATAAAACTGCCGTACAACCGATAGTTCAGATACTGTATTTTGGGCCATAATCAGCTAAAGACTTGATAAATATTAATTATTATTGGGACTATTATTGCAGTCAAAACCATTAATATCAAATAAATATTACATATGGCTAAGATAAAATTATTCCACTCATGAAAGACAGCTTTTTTTTACTTGTTTACAATAATTTCTTTTTTTTTTCAATTAAAATATATTTAGGTGATTTACAAGTAGGTAAACCGTTAAGTGTGGCATTGTCATAAAGTCATAAACTGTGTATAACCTTTGCTATATTGAAAATCACCTACATAATTTTATTATGAATATGTAAACTGTTATTTTAACCGACAAATTTCAAAAACAATTCAACTTTAATTTTTAACCGTAAAAAATAAAGGTCAGATTTTATCATTTACATACATACATACATATAAATCAAAAAATATAAGTCAAATGTAAAAATTTTAAATTTGACTGTTACAAATAAATAATTAATTCATATCATATACAAATGTTAAAATGCAAATTATTTTCGACATAATTTTAAATACAATTTATATAAAAATATTTGTGTTTTTGTAAATTTTAGACTTATCTTTAAAATCAATGTTCTTTGGCTCATTAAATTTTAGTCTGAGAACGTAAACTGATCAAGTATCTACAAGTTATCACTAATTTTTAAAAATGTTTTTACTAGCAGTTTTCTCCAAACAACGGAAAACCACGAATGTTTATTATTTGAATGGAATTACGAAGAGCGTTAGTAAAAAGATTATCAAAAATCTGTGCTAATTCGTAGTTACAGAAAACATACACTTTGTAAAACAAATTTTATGAGCTACATATCTGCATACCGCAAAAAATGTTTCCTTTCTATCAATAGAAAATGTAAAAATAATTATTAGCAAACTATTGGCTTTGATTCACAATTGGATTAGTATTTCTTTTTCTGTTTGAAACTAGTAGGAGACTGGTATATTTATGATCCAAATCAGATAATCGCCATCTCGTAGGACATCGCCATGTTAAAAATCCAGTTGCTTGACCAGACAGTTGGCTGACTAGTTGGGCTCTCTATGCATACTAGTTGTGAAGTAGGTTACAACTAGTACTCGTGCATTTAACTACAGGGTTGTGAAAAGAGTGTATATGTATACATATATACACATACCAATCTTTCACTTTCTTTAGCTAAATGGTTTGCAAGTTCCACATTGAGGTAAACAAATGAACTCTCAAATAGCTTAGCTCTCGCTGTCATTATCATTTTAATTCTACTGGTACCGACAGCTCGTAATTGATTGCAAATTTCACTGTGATTGCTAAACGCTGAATGCAGCGATGTTCAAAGCGATAGCAGCCAAAAAGTTGATCTTTCTTTTTTTATATTTTTCGCCGTCTGCATTTCACTTTTTGTACGAAATGTCTTTTAGTGAAATTAGTTGAAATTGGCAATTTGCATGTCAAGCATGTTGTTGCCATGACATATACGCGGTGACATGGAGAATGCAAAAAAAGAAAGAAAGGACGCCAACAAGCGATTGAAATTTTGAAAGGCATTCCTTGGCATTAAACGGGTTAAAATAGTACTATGTAAAATAAAGTAAGCGCGACGAAGCGCTTCTCTTTAAGCTTTATTTATTTTTATAGCGCATATTTCAGCGCATTTTCGGTGAAGCTAATCCTTTATCATTTTATCTATGCTAATTTTCAATTTAATTTCAATTCACAAACTGTCGCTCGCAACACTTCGTTAACCTTTTTGAATTCTGTGTGCGCGTATATGTGTAGAGTTGTATAAAAGCGTAACATCGAAGCATACTTCCATGAACGTATCGAGTAATGGAGAAGCAGTGAAATTGGTGACTTTTTTTTTGTTTCCCTCTTTTTACTAAACCACTGTTCATACCCACAAGTGTATGTGTGGACGTGTGCGCTCAGCGTACTGTTATCGTCAACGCCATCATAATCATCGTAAACATCATCGTCATTATTGTCCTCATAACTAACCAACGAACGTCGACACAACCATCAAACTATGTAGTAATCATCAAGCAAGTCAACATCCTACTCATCAACAGTGTCATCGATGGAAGGTTTGTATGTAGTCTCATCGTTGCGCCTTAAAACCCACCTACAAAATCGACGATCGTTCGTTCGACCTTACCCATGCGATGACTGTAGTTCTATTGAGTGCGTGGCGGAAACGGTTTTCGTACGTGATTTCATGCCACATTGTCATTTTTAGTTGACAATTTGATTGCACCCAACTGAATGGGTGAAGACGACATTTTCGCCTCTCCACCGCACCGAAACATACCCACCATTACTGCTGTTGATTCAGTGGTGCGGGTGCTTTTAGAATGATTCGAGCGCGGCGGCGCTTACAATCGGTTAGACAACGTGTGAGCAACGCAATATAGAAGCTTATCATAGGATTTCCAGCTTAGACAGCGTGTCTGGCATACGTAATCGTCAATTGTTTGAGTGCTGCGGCAGCAGTACGTTGAACAGGAAAGGCAAGTGGGCTTCAATCATAACCTGCCATTAAGCCTATATGCCGAGTAGTCAATTGAAGTAGAGACTACTAAAAGGTATGTATGTAAGTAACTGAAAATATATACGACCAGTGACTTAGGTTTGTGGGCGAATTTTTAAAGTCACCTCAATTTTATTGAGAATAAAAGAAATGTAAAGAAGAGCTCAGTGAAGAGACAACGGCTGTTATAGAACATTTTTTATTTAAAACATAATACCAAAAATCATTTCAGAAAAATCAAATGGAAGCGGACTTCAAAGGTGAACGGAAAAAGAATAAAATATTACTCAAACACAGCGGCCGCCAGAAGAATAATGTTTTACAAATTTATATTTTTAAGCTAAAAATACCAACAAAGATAAGGGCAAATTTTTTGAATATTTAAGAAAGCAGCATTTCTCCAGTTATCTGTAACTATTTTGTTAATTGGTTTTTTAATCCATTGTATAATTATTGATTTGTGGTTCCCAGTAAACTATGCGCGAAAACTATCGCAAGGAATTGATTTAAGCAGTGCCACCCTTTTTAGTAAACCATATTTAAAAAATCTTCTTGGACCCATGGCAAAGACAACGACTATTTATTTAAGCCCACTAGGTGGCGCTAAGGTCAAGATATTCAAAAAATCTCTAATTTTGTTTCAATTAAGTTGGAATTAGAAACGTATACCCAATGTACTAGCGAAATAATTGAGTCTGCTAGATGGCACCAGAATTGGGACTTTGAAAATACATATTTATGAACCAACACAGTTGAAATTAAAAATGTTTTATCCATAAACGAAGAGAAATATTTGAGTGAATAAAAGTTATCAAATCGAGTGAATCTCCAGCGTTTTTCTTAACGTTTTAACGGTTAAAATCGTAATGAAATTTATTATGATAACTGCTTTAACGATAATATTTTGAAATTTTTCAACCGAAACAAGAGAAAACATTTCGGAACGGTTAAATTTAACGTTAAAATGCATCCTTGAAATAAACGCATACGCTAGATGGAGGCGTAGTCGGATTATTGAGAAAATCCGTATTATTGGAATAACAAAATGAATAGATATTCACTTGAATGATTTCTCGTGAGTGCAATGTCGAAAAGAGAAAAAATAAAAAAATTTTGTTTTTAATTATTAGATTTGGTTGGGTTCAAATTATTGATATTAAAAACTGGCCCAACTCACGTCGATATTGCAGTTCATGATTATTACGGTTTCAAATTTAAAATTGCCAACCTATAGACAAATTCTGTCAAATATTGACGATATTTGAAAACACTTGACGACAATTTTGACCTAATAAAAAACCAACCATTACTGGATACCGATCATGAATGTGTCACAAGCATTTTAGAGAGTCGGCGATTATATATATTATATTCAGCACACTCAAAGCTCAAAGCTTAAAGCTCCTTTTATTTCAAATGCTCTGTCTACGCAGTTGAACCCAAACCTACTTGCTGGTCGTATTAGTATATATGTATGTATAAATATACTTATATATACAATTATGCAAGCAATTATATTTATGCATGAAATGCATGTTTGGGTTGCTACCGACACTTTGAAACATTTAAAATATGTTACATGCAACTTTTCCGATATCCATGGAAATGAGTTTGGAAATAGCACGCGTAATAACAATGAAACTGTATATTGTGACGCAAATTGAAATACATACATATATGTATGTATGTACATATACATTTCCGTTTTCAAAATGTATTCTATGTATGTATGTAAATAGACATACCTGCCAACATGTGCATTAGGGTGTTTACAAACAAGTAAATACCCTCGGAGGTTTACCATTTGCCTGCCGAGAGGTGACCTCTATTAGAAAAAACTTTTTCTATGATTAAGATTTTGCTTGCCCTGACTGAAATACGAACCTCGAACTCATCGGCATATCGAGTTATAGCACGCACCGCTACCAACTTGACCACAGCGGCCACTGCATTCAATATACCAGTAAGGAAAAAACCAATATTAAATGCGTATTATAAAGTATTCAACATTTTATTAATACAAGTAGTTGGATTCCCAAAGAACCCAAAATCAAATGGAAAAATGGTTAAATAATTTATTTGATATTATTCACTAAGCGAAAATATTTATTTAAAGAGATCTGTACCAGTTCTATCAAATATTTATTTTTTTCCTATCTAAAATTAATGCGAAACTTCGCAAGCATTGAGCACCATTTAAAAAATTTTTAATTTCAAAATAACAAAAGAAACATTTCTATATTTAACAAAATTTTTCCCCATACATTTTTGTACCACCCTCATATTCACACATTCATACATACATATGCACATGCATTGCAGATTAGAATTCTGCAAAAAAAAAATTATTTATGCTAAACTAAATACTGGTCATAAATAAACATATGTAGTTATGTGAGTATACAGAAATTGCTGTGCTTGATTGTCAATTTATATAAATACACAATTAGACGATTTTAGTTGCATAATTAAATAAGCTTTGTGGCTTTAAGCAATGAGTTTTAATTCCACCTCAAATGTGTTCTCACTGGTTCGGCTGGGCTTCGCATTGCTTACTCAAAGTGCAGTAAGGTTCGCATAAAATTTACTGACTGGGTATATGTATTCTTTGATATAAGTATACAATAGGTACTTATTTGAAAAAAAAAAAATTATAAAATATTAAAAATTGTGTATCATTAATTTGTGAGTAGCTAATTTGCGCATTCGTGCCATCAATTATAAAGCAAGAGCGCAGACATCGAATTATAAAAACCAATTTCTTAATTATTTAGGGATCGACCCTTGTAGTTGATCTTTTTGACAGCTGTTACTTAATTTATACTCAGTTTGGTTTGCCATTTCAAGACGCATTGGAAAAGAATATTCGGCGCGTTATAGCTGGCATACAGCTCCTTATCTTTATAATAAAGCTAAATTCATGGCCTTGGCATTAAATAACATATGTACGTTGTATTTCTTCTTAAAAACCACATATCTAAAAAAAAATAGCCGTTACATTTATTCTTCTATATTTGGTTTGAGGGTTTTACACCAGAAAAACTCTTATAAAAGATTTTATAATTTGAAAGCATGTACTCGTAAATACATGTTTCATTTTTTTTTATTCGTTTCGGTCAAATCGAAAAAAATTCTTACCGACTCACGCAAAAGAACTTAAAACTACTAAAGGTAATTTAGCAGAACACAACGAACTGTTCCGACTGGCAGAGACGGATCATATTCTGAAAGCTCTTTTAACTCAGAGAGAATTCTGAAAAAAGGCGAGAATTTAAGGTAATTGGATCTTGGGAATCTTAAAATAAATAATGAAATATGCCGCAAGTTATGGTACGGAACATTTAAATATATGTAGCTCCTCTAAAAAATTAGAAACAATGAAATAGTATTTTATTGGCTCCTCTAATTCCAATTTTATTTCACAGCACACACATTTATTTCCTTTCAAAAACTTTCAAGTAAAAACTTCGATTATACTAAATAAAATGAAATGTCTCAGCTCAAAGACAATGAGAGAAATTGCCCATCAAATGTTAAGCATATTTCTTGTCAAGAAAGTTTAAATAAATTGTTACTTCAAACAAATTCTATTTCAATTACATTTCAATCACAGTAACATTTTAAACGTGCATATTTGTATAGACTCCATTTCAAAATGAAAACCACATTAAATTTCTATTTTACTCACGAACATAAACAATATACATAAATGCGACTGTCAAGATTTTTGAAAAATGTACATATAATAATACTACCAATAGTTATCAACATTTGCATACATATAAAAAAATTAGAGTATACAGATTAAATGCATGTTTCAATTGGCTACACCTTACCATTGATTCTTGGCAATTTTTTCATTGCCTGTTCTGAGCAAAAAAAAAGTATCCGGAATAGCGTCTGTAAAAATAAATAACCCTATTACTAATTCCGAATGAACTGCCGTCTTGAAGCAATCTGCCTGTTCTGCGCAAAAAAAAGTATCCGAAATAGCGTCTGTAAAAATAAATAGCCCTATTACTGATTCCGAATGAACTGCCGTCTTGAAGCAATCTGCCGTCACGAAATCGGGAAAATGCTATCAGCGATTCCGACGTTTTCTTAGTTATTTATTTATTGATTTTTATAAAATTGGTTATATGTGTTAACACTTATAGCAGCTTGGCCTTAAGCACGATATTAACTAGTATGTACTTGTATTTCCATTATTAAATATAGTTAAATGTTATTTTAGATCATATGATACAAATCGATTCTTTTAAGGAATTTGGTTATTAACGATATTGTTTCGACAGAAGGGACTGAGAGGTGTGATATTGGGTTTGTATGTTATTAGTGAATACTTATTTGTTCTCTACATGTGGCATGCAGTGGGCTTCTTAGGAGAAGGTGGAAAAGTAGTGCCATGGTATTTGGGTTACAGGTACAGTGTTATGGGTTTGTGTTGTTCATAAGATGACCGTGTGCTATTTTGTTGTGTCCTAACCGAAATCGTTTGAATTTTAAAATATCTATTCGCGTATGTGTTTAATTGATTCTTTGTAGAAAGTCTATTATATAGGCCCTTGCGTAGTTTATATTTTTGTACCAGTCGTTGGAAAAAATTTTTAATGTCAAGTGAATTCAAATTTGCTGTGCTAGTTACTGGACTTTGATGTGCTTGTTTAGCGGCTTGGTCGACGAAATTGTTGCTAACTATATTGCTTTGTACGGGCACCCAGACTAAAATAATTTTTGGATAGTATTGAGTGATAATAATTCTGATTGTGGTTACGTAGTAGTTGGTGTTGCTTATTTTATATATGGAATAAAGGGCCGAGAATATGCCTGAACATACAGCGATCTTTTTTCTTAGTTTTTGCGGCCAACTGCTACGCTAAGTGCGATCGAGTGCTGCCAAGAAATTCAGCTGCTTTTTGTTAACTTTATTGGTAGCAGTTGAAAGAAAATTAATATTCTTGTTTTTAGTAAAATATTGATGACGCAATTATTTAAATATAACAAAAACAACAAAATAGATGATCCTGAATTTCGCGATCACATCGGAATTGATAAGAGCATTTTCCGGCGGAATTCAAGATAGGCCTACTAAAATAGATTGAGCTATACAACTGCGTAGTAAAAATATGTTTTTTTTCTTAAAAATAATTTCTTATTTCAACGAAATCCTGTAGAGTTTTTTAACATTGTTTACAAAGTTTGCAACTGCGAGAAAAATAAATTTGCATACGTGGTGTGGTCATAATTTTGAGATAAAGTGTATAAAAGTCAATCACATAAACAATGGAGGATATTTATTTGCCTTTGTAATACCAAGTGTATTTGGATCATCAATACAGACACACTCACACACATCCACGTGTAAACGTAATATAAAACGTATATACAAATATTGACAGTAAATAAATTTTCAAGCAAACGCAATCACTTTAACATATTGACTGCAAAGAAACTTTCTTTCTTCCAAGCATTTGAAACGCAAGTGCAATTGCATTAAATCGTAAGTGGCAGATTTGTGAAACCCATACAAATCCAAGTTTCAGCATATACGAGCAAATATTCTTATATGTATGTATGTATGTATATTTGTCTATAAGTAGATATGGAGTTGTTCGTAAGTGTTTGAATTCACTTTAATGTATCCGTTTCTTGGACAGCTCTGAGATTTTTATGTGATTGCATTGTTTTACGAGTCGTTTGTTTGTGAAAAGGAAGCAGGAAAGTAAGTATTTGAATTGTTTCGCAAGTACCATTCATTTTAACACAACTTTAGTTGAGTGGTTCTGTGTCAAGTACATATAATATCAACTAATCAAGTTAATATTTGTAATTGCTTTAATGCAATAATACGGAATGATTAGAATTAATTAAGCTCATAACACTTAAGATAGCCTCTTGAGCGTGCGATTGGGATGATGATCGTTAGTTATAAATATGATTATTAATTATAATTATAATATAAATAAGAAATTTGCTCACTATCAATAGTAATAATATTTAAAACTTAGTAAGAAATATATGTTATTTTTTATTGAGGAAAACGAAAAGTGACAAAACTTGAATGGCATATAAGATCGTGCGAAACAGAGCCCTTGAAATCTCATGGAAAGCTAAAATGTGCTATTTCCAAAGAAAACTCAATACTTATACATATATTACTATTCGATCAGCTGATGAGCATTTGTTCTGTAGCTGAACAGTTTTAGATCTCGACACTTAACAAACCTCTGCCTTTCATGACTCGGCGCAACATATATGCAAAAAAAAACAAAATTTTTTTTTTATATATCCGTGCGTCATGCGGATGCGCCCCTCGCGTCGGTCGGGCGGGTATGGAGGGATAAAATCGTTGGGATTATTATTATTATTATTATTTATGAAACTTTTTTTATATTATATACACATTTTTAATTTTATTTGACCTCGCTTCGATTTCCTGACACTAGGAAGGTTGCTAATATAACACCTGTTGGCAAAAAAAAAAGCACGCCAATAAGTGTTCTGCCATCATTGCCCAAAGTGCTATTAAATCAAATGGTTAAGTATCTGACAGATAAAGGTCTCATTACGCTCAAGATATACCATTGGGCATGCTCAAAATGTACCTTTCTGCACGTCTAGGCCTTGCAGAGAATCTAATTTTTAGACTAAACAAAGACTAGGAATCGGTTTCTCTCTGGTCAAAAGTCAATAGGCTTAATCTTAATTCGTCCAAAATGCAAGTGATGTATTATTTTCCATATGACTTGCATAATTTGTCTCTCCCATGTGTCGATCATGTTAACTTAGCAGTATGTTAAATGTTATTTGGACTTAGGCAGCTATGGAAAACAAATTTTTATATTCCCCAAGACATTAAGCTTAAGCTAGTTAAAACGTTATTAGTAGTGTCAATACTATCTTATCGAGAGTTGATAAATGGCTGCCTTGAAAAAGCGTCGACGAAGAAACTGCAGTTATTTATTAACAACGCTGCAACGCGTTTAAATTAATCTACACACCAAAGCCAAAATTGCCTTTTTTAAAACTAATATTTGCACAGTCAGGCCGTACTTGCAACCTTATTGTACCCTCCTTCAAGTACTTTTCAAAGTCAAGAATGTTCTTCGTTAGGGCTGTACAGTTGTGGAAATCTTTTCTTCACAAATTTAAACTGAAATCAAATCTAAAACGCTTTAAATTGACAATTTACTCTACATTTTCTTGCTAAGTTTTAACACCTACTTAAGTACATTACCCTTCATCCTACTCTTTGATCTTTATTTTGATATCTTCTTAATTTTAAGTAACTAAAATTCATGTTATTAATTTTATGTAAGACACTAAATGAAATGAAATAAAATATAAGAGTACTCAAACTTTTTTGGTTTTTTGCTTTTCCTTCTTAGGTGCTGTGTCACTATCGCAAATTCTATTAAAAAAATATACCACTTGGATTTAGAACAGATAAAATTCTCTTACAAAAACCATATACCAAACACAAGTCTCACTTTGAAGAAAATTAAAATAAAAATTTTGAAATTATGTCCTCAAAATTTTAAACTTTTTCTTCCCCCTTATCACAAATAGAAAGTATGAAAAAACAACAAGATCCGTTCTCTATAACATTTAGGGTGTTTGATTATTCGACTTTTTGTAAAACCGGTTTTCGAATAATTCAGAGGACGGCAATTTGAAAATAAAATGTATTTTAATTTCCCATTTCAATAAGTCGTATCAGTCTTTAACCCCCGAATTTAGTAAGCTGCCTCAGTCTCTAATAAAAACAAAAGTCACAATTTTAGAACTGTTAGCATTCATTAGTTTCAAAATAAAGCCTCTAAATTGCGACCTGGTGAAAGCGAGGAAATGCAATAATCTCTAGCTCATTTTGAGACTTGAGATTATACCAAGTTACTGAATTGGGGCATAGAAGACAAACGTAACAATTTCAGACCAGTTGGCATTAATTGGTATCTAGTCCTCTTCTCTCAAGCCAAAGGCTCTCAATTGTGTTTAGGTGATAAGCAGGTCACAAAAATTAAGGCAAACACAAAAAATAACAACGTAAATGCGAGGAAAGGCAATAATCTTCAACTCAAGGCTTTAACTTAACAACCAGGTAAAAAACCGGTTTTTAAGATTAAGAAAACCGATTTATTCGATATTCGAAAAATCAAGATTTAAAAAAAGTACAATAATTCATAAAAACCCCGTTTGAAAAATCCGAGTCAATCACCCTAATAGGTAAAAACCCGGTTTTTGAGATTTAGAAAACCGGTTTATTCGATATTCGAAAAATCAAGATTTAAAAAAAACCGTACAATAATTCATGGAAAACCCCGTTTCAAAAATCCGAGTCAATCACCCTAATAGGTAAAACCCCAGTTTTTGAGATTAAGAAAACCGGTTTATTCGATATTCGAAAAATCAAGATTTAAAAAAAACCGTACAATAATTCATGAAAAAAAACCGGTTTGAAAAATCCTAGTCAATCACCCTAATAGCACATCTCTTATTATACTAATATTTTGTTAATGTTTTACAAGGTTCTTTAAACTTTTTTTGCATGAAAACATTCCTAATAATGTATAGAAAAATCGCCGTGCGTTTGCTTTTATCGCCCACTATGTATTAAGGCCAAATATTTTTCAAAGACAGTGAGTGTATCGCTTTTTAACTCTACGCAAACTGAGATTGCTGTCTTCCTAACATTAGTGGCGTATATACTTTTTAGCATTTTATATTTCTGCCTGTTACTAATCCACCTTGGAAGATTTGTTTTCGTTATTGAAAACAAAGTGTGAGCTCTTCAACAGCTGAGACCGCAATCTCTCCAGTCACTTTTAGCCAGCAACTGGCCAATATGCAGAACGGAAAAATGCATTGTCCTGACGCATCCTTTTTCATGTCCTGTTACATTGACCGATAGTCAGCGCTGGTTTTTCGTTATCGATTTGAAAAACTTTTTTCTTTTTCTTTTTTATTTTATTCTACTATAGAAACCGATTTGCAACAGTGGCTGTGGTTGACGTTGCATTGTTTTTGTTATTATTGCTGTTACTTTTGTTCTGATCAATTTATTGGCTTTTGTGTTCACTGTTTGACATTGTGTAGGTACAAGAATACATATAAAAATATAAATCTAATTTTTGTTATTTAATTGCCGGTAAGTTGAAGCTATCATGGATTGGCTATTGTTATGCCTGTTTGTTTGTATGAATGTACTTAAATGTACAAAAAATACATACTGATTAATTTATAATTTCGTTTATGTTGCCGACACTGTTATCATGATGTGTGTCTATAAACTTTAAACCGACTGTGCAATTGAAGATAATTTAATAGCAAGCCCAGCGCACTAAACAATTAGTGCGGATTATATGGATGTGTAAGGGTGGAAAGTATGGTAAAGAAGCGGTAGTCGATTTTTGAAAGGAACACATGTAAAAAAAAATATAAAAAGTATAAAACCTGTTATACAGAAAAAATAGAAAATCACATAAAGTGCATCCTTCGTTATTACGATAAACTGTTTTTGATTTATTTCATTTCATATGTCTACCAAGTACTGACTTAAGCTACTCTATCATACGTACACATAAGTACATACATATGTAGGTGTATATAATGCGTTAGTATTTTAAGCGGGGAACAGAAAAAAGCTACTGTCCAATTATGAAGTATAGAATTTTTTATATTTTATAAATAGGTCCATTTTCCTGATTCCTTTTTGTAAAGTTAGCCAACAGAAGGGCCTGCATGCCAGTACAATATTTAACCCGAAAATAACATAAAACTCAGTTCAACAATCAATGCCTGAACAACTTAATGAACAAGCAGTGAAGCTTTACTGAAATTTTAGTTTCATAAAAAGTGAAAATTAACGAATCTCCCCCCATTCATTATAATTTTGAAATTAACAGGTCATCCTTTTCAAACCATACTTCTGCCTTCGGCTTTCATAAATAACTCAACAGGATGATTTCTGAAGCGATGTGCTTTAAAACGAATAATTCCAGACTGTCGAATAGAAAAAGCCTACGGCATTTTGAATTCTTTAACAAAACAAGAAATTGACGAGCCAATGTAGAAGCAGCAAAAAAGCTGCAAAGGAAAACTAAATTTTTTAATAATTTATTTTTTAATAGCTTCCTGAATTACTCATCTTTTGTAAATAATAGATTTTTGAAGTCTGATATGAAATACATATATTAATGGTTGTGATTAGATAAAAGAAATGGCTATAATATTTAACAACTGAAAAAGAAAACTTAAATAATGTAAACTTATCATAAATTCATTAATTTTATACACTTTTGTTTTATTTATAATTGGCTGTTTTACTTTTCTTAATGAATGTGATTAAATTACAAAAATATGCGTATATATTACGAACTGAAAATGAAAACTAAAAAAGTAGAAACTATTCTTAAATTAATTAAAACTCTTACACCTTACCTTTTTTCGCAAAAGCAATTGGACAGGTAAAGGAAATATGTACTGCGCTTTATATCGTTTTTCCAATCGAAATTCTGCATGAATTTTAAGAATTTTTGGATTTGCTCGCTTCCCGTTCTACAGCTTTTTACTATGGAAGTGCTCACTGCGTGTTCAGATCTTTTTTCAATTTCTCTTCTCGTTCGTCAGTGTTTACTTATGCTTTATATGTGCATATGTATGTAAGTATAGAAAACTAGCGAATGTCATTGAAAAAAGCTTTTCAAGTATAAAACCTGCTATCTCGAAAAAACAAAAAATCAAATAGCAAAATTTTTTTAAATTCCACGGAATTTTTTTAACGCTTCAAACTTCCACTTTCAACCCTTTTTTTAACTTGTGCTGTGAGTAGAGCACCTCATATGACTTATTAAATATTCTCACAATTTTAAGATCCATGGCTAAATGCCTTATGTTCTTACTAGAATTTTTATTCTACAACGTAAATGTTTTGCTGCACCATTTGTCGCGTATTACTTTAAAAATATTACCAGAAACTTCTTTTCTATTTTATTATCAATTCACATAAAATACGAATACTCGAATGCAATGAATGAATAATGATGCAATTTTCGTGTTACTATTATGTGAAGTAATGCGAAACGAAACTATTTTCCATTTGCCATCAAGCAAATTGTATTTGATGGAAATAAAATGTTGGGTACAAGGCGAATAAAAAGTGAACTACAGTCTAGAAATTTAACAATAGATTAAATAAATGTATCGATTTACGTATAATATATCAAAACCTAAGCCGATGCATTCATTTTCGAATATCCAAAATCTAATTTTAAAGCATGACTGTTAGAAAGATATCATTGCTTAAAATAACCACTGAATAAGTGTATTTTAGTGTTAAGTTGAAAAATGTTTAAAATGAGAATTTTGTTGTGATTTAGCTATAAATCTGTATCTAAGTGAGCATTAGTGTGATCAACAAAGACTACTACCAACTTTTACTGTAGCGCATCAGACAAAAGAAGTAATGCCAAAATGTATTAGAACTGAAGTATCACTTAATCTAAGTGTGTTTGCGATTCCTTGGTTTAAAGAATGTATGGAAAGCAGCAGCAGCAAAAGAGTGTAAGTAAAGATGATGTATAAAATGAAAAAAAATAATAAATGTATTATAAATCAGCACCACCCAATGTCAATCCCAAGCCACAATTGTACATTGATTTTATCCGTCTGCTTGCTGCTACGCTTGAGTGGTTGCTGTTGCATTCACAGAAATCGCTGAACATATTTTACTCCAGCAATACTGGTTGTGATCTGATTGGTGTTGCTACAACCAGCGGAAGGCCATTGGTCTAACCCATGCGGTTTTCTGTGAAGTGAGATGGGTTGCTGGTATCTTTGATATGGATTGAGTATAGCAACGAAGTATTTTTCATTATTTGGTTAAAAAAGTTTAAAGTTTTTTTTAAGCAAACAAATTTAAAGCAAAAACGAGAGCTATGTGTATCATTTCAATTGCAAAACACATGCCGAAACATCAGAAATATTTTGGATTGTACAATTTATCATATCTGCAAAGCTCTGCGACGTGCTCTGTTTACTTATTGAACTACACCAACTTCGCAGTAACTTAGTCGGACGCTTTCAGTCCAACTCTCCTTAATCGGACTAGCTATTTTGTTTGTGATAACTCTAGCACAATTTTAGACTAAATTAACTATATTTGAGAAAACTTAAGCTTATATTTTTAGCAATATTTAAGGTGAATTTATGTGTGGAAAACTATATCAAGACGTTGAAATTTGTACTTAAAGACACTTGAGTGGTGTAAAGAAATGTTTACGACTGTACTTATTTTATTCTCGAATTGCACAGATTACCGCCTTTTTGAAAAGCGATCAAAAGGGTTATTTCATGAAAAAGTATATTTTGTTAATCGTTTTTGACACACTGCAGTTAAGTATTCAATGTTAAACTTATTTCTGTGTTAGAGTGTGTGGTTTTCGACCAATGACTCGGGTATTGTTGGTCGCCAAAGTCGAAAATGGACGTTGTCAGTTAAAAGCTTATACGCTCTCTAGTTCGATGATTGAGAAGCTGAAGGCTTTTTTAACACACCATGCCTTGAAAGAAGTAGTATTTTATAATTTTCTTTAGTTAAAATTACTGCACAACTATAAAACAGCTGCAATTCGAAAAAATTTTATTTTTCATTCTTTTTGTTTACTTCCATTTCCAGAAAAGTGTTTTTCTAATAGCGGTCACCCCTCGGAAGGCAATGGCAAACCTCTGAGGGTATTTCTGCCATGAAAAAGCTTTTTAAGGTAGTTGATAAAATATTTTTGAAATTTAACTTTTAAAAGAAATAACAAATTACACAGAGCTCATTCACCTATTGAATATGCCTTAAGTTCAGTCAAACTTTGTACGAAACTGAAAAAAAAATATCATTAAAGTTTTTCATTTTTTCTCAGACGACTTTGAATTACATGCAGTTTTATAGCCCATTTAATTTGAATATAACATTTTCATGTGGCTAAAGAATACTTTGGACTTTCGACATTTTAATTTTTGTCAAGGATGTTGCGCTCTTATTCCATATAGAAATAATTTTGTTCATGTAAATGCAACAAAAAAAATTCTGAAAAAAGATCTTTTTACTTTTCTTTCCTATAATTTGCAATAAAAACATTCAAAATGTTGCTCCAAATTTTTCTGCTTTTGGCTAGAATAGCGAATAATGACTAGCTGTCGTGAAACAGAATTGCGTTGCAAGCCTTCGCATAATTAATTTAGTGTTAAATTTAATTTAAGTTATTCAAGATGTGGCAACTGTCATTTAAAATATATCACCAATTATTTAATATAAGAGTGAACTTATTCGTTAACATTAATGCAACGTTTTTAAGAGGTGGTAGCTCTCTTTAAAATTTGGTTTTGTTATATTAGGCTTTTGTAAACATTATTCGTTCGAAACACATTTTGCCATATATTATGATGCTAAACTTTTGGATAAGTTGGCAATTATTTTATAATTCAGTTAAAAAGCTTTCTTCATTTTTAGTTCATTCCAGTCCTTTGAGTATAAAGTTTTCCATTTTTTGTAAAAAACCTTTTCAGCATATAGCTAAATTTTTCTCAATTCAATATTTACGCTTATCTCCCATCTCTTTTTACTGCATTAAATATTAACACTTCAAACCATAACGCGCTATTGCTTACTAATGAAAATATTTGTAAGCAAATGCTCTACACCTGCCAGAGCCTCGAAGCATCTTGTTAATGAAATGGCTGCGCCCCACAAAATAACACTTTTCTTATTAATAGCTAATTTCCTTTGACTTTGTACGTCAATTTAAAATGAGCAAGCAACTTTCATATCGCTTGAAACATTTAAGACGCTTAGTCAGTTATGCAAAGCAATTAGGTAGATAGGTAAAATAAAAGCTAATAAAGTTTTTAAATTAAGAAAAGTGTACAGAAGCATATTGCATGAAATAAATTTACGATTTTAGTATATAATTTTTATACAAATTTAAAACACGTCATTTTTAATATTACAACTTTTGTTTTTAAAAATGTATTTATCCAACTCCCACTACTTCTCTTCCATTTTTTACTGCATGCCTTCCATTCAAAGTGAATAACGAAATATTCTTAGTTATTTAATATTCCTTAGCCTTGCTTTAATTGCACACACTTGGCACATGGCTTAAATTCACTGCATCTAAACTATGCTTGTAATAGCTTCGAAATTTTTTTGACTTCCTAATGCTGTCGCCTTGCAAAACCTCAACATACAAACGTCAATTCATTCATGAAACTAAAACCACTAGACTAGCTTCCATAAAGAAAGTATGTGTTAACTTGATTGGCAGGTGGTCGTGGCCCCGTTGTATGTTGCTTGCTCGTGATTGACACATTGACAGGTAATCGCACGCATTAACCTGTCCGTTAGGCGAGCAATACAAAGAAGTACTGTTTTTTTTTTACTAACTGAGTAGAAGGAATCGAAGAGCAAAAGGTAAATTAAGACTAACAGAGCAAAAGAAAATGCTTAAAGTAATGTACTACCAAAAGTAAATGCATTTCCTTTATAGTCACTGGTTCAAATGGCAATTTTAATGTGTATAAAAAATTTAAAAAAACTTTGTACAAAATTTTGAAACATTTATTAAATATTCGAAGTTTTTAATGAGCGCTTTTCGATCGTACATTTTATAGCATTTTCAATTCCAATTAATATAAATAAAGTGCAAGTGCAATAGTGTTCACATTGATATTTGGCAATATTTAGAAATATTTTGATTTCCAAAACATTTCAATGAATTAATTTCCGCAAACCACCTTGGAGTTGACTATAAAATGAAAACAACACAAGGCAAATCTTATATATGTTAGGCAATGGTGGAAATTATTCAGGGGATTCTAGGTTCTACAAACTTTCGTCCTTGCCAGTCTTAAATCGGATCGTTCCTTTTTTCCTGTTGTACTGCTATATGATAACGATCAATTTGTATTCTACAAATTTTTTAAATTTAATCGTTATCCTTAAGTGTAAAAATAAAAATTTTAAAATAACAATTCCATTTACTTGTGGGAAAAAATTCAGAAAAATTTTTATTATTTATGAGTAGAAAAATTAAAATCAAGATAAACTCATTACTCTCAACTCAAACTATTAAAATCTAGAAGTCATCGTTATTCTCTAGCGGGAAGAAAAAAATCAAATTATAAATACATTATAATTTTCTGATTTTTCTTCTTAAAATACATTTCCTTCCTATACTTAATATTTATCTACTGTTAAACATTAGCAAATAACTTTTAACTAACAAAATTCTAACAAAAATTTTTTTTTAATTTTAACATTGTCACAGCTTTTGTTTTAGCAAATCGCTAACAATAAAAAAGAACACATTGCAAGTAAGCCACAATCATTGCAGGCAACTTTCTTTACCAATTATCGACATCATCGTCCATAAAATCGTCGCCAAAATGCGAAACTTTCAAGACAATGAACGTAATTTCATTAAAATTAAGCGCAAAATAGGCATAACGAAAATTCGCTTTTTCAAAGTCAACAAAATTAGAAACTTTCTTTGTCTGCTTTTTCACTCATTCAAACATTCAAACTGACGTGGTGCGCCCTTCAGAAGATTTTCTTTTTTTAGCCATACAAATTTTGGTTTAATAAAATCGAATATCAAAACATCAGACAAATTTCTCAATTTTAGTTAATTATAGATATATATATTGCGATCGAATATAAAACCAGAAAACCCTTACACATTTAGTTACAAAAAATGCAAGCATTACACACAACCCACAACGCACTGCCGAAGGATATAGAATTTCTTGTTGATGGACGAAGTTTGTTCAAGGCAAGCTGTGGCAAAGCCACATAGCAACAAACTTTAAGCAATTATCAATAAGAAATTGCAAAGGCAACAAAGTATTTTTGGCAAAAGTTTGGCATTTTATAATTTTTCAAGGAAAAAATTAGGAACATTTTAAGATGAATAGCGAATGGAAAAAACTTATTATTAGTTAACAAAAAGCCAATCACGGTTATACAATGCTCCTCTTCTTACTTAATTGGTGGCTTTACAATTTTTTCATAGCCTTGAATTTTTAGACATTTTTGGAATTGGATTCTACTAAGGACAAATATCAATTGTCATTACGATTATGTTGCTTTTATCACAAAGCAAGGCGACTAACCAAACAATCGAAATTTTGAAAGCGACAATTTTTGAAACATTTTCTTAAATCTGCAGCTTTCTTTACTTCAAATGAAAATTCGTTTGATCAGCACATTCAAAAATCGAATGCAACTGAAAATAAGGGCCGCAGCAAGGAAAATGCTCACAAACTGGAGTGACCTGGCCATGGTAAATTGTAAAATCAAAGCGTACGGATATTGCAGAGGAAACAAACGCTTTATTGCTCAATTATCAATTAATGAATAAGACGGCTATAGTTCGGACGGCATCAAATGCTTTCTCCTTACACAATACCTGCAATTTAAGTCACCACACCTATACTCACCGTACCTAAATCCCCACAATTTTACTGCCCGCACAAGAGTTTATCATTCCAAAACTCACCACATCTAACTTCATCACGATTTTTTATCTCATCACCTGGGGCTGGATTATGTAACTGTGAGTTTTCAAGTGTTCACTGATAAATTATGTACACTGTAGGTCAAACGAACTCACTGCATTTTAATCGGCGAATTTTTGATTTTAAGTGTTATTTTAAATTTGTTTAGCAAATAAAATGTAATAAAATGCAATAAAAACGTCTGCAGAACAAAAAAGTTACTTAATGGAATTAATGGAGAAAAATATTAAGTTCACCAATGACAGGTGTGATTTGTATATTTTCCGATATCCAAACATAATAAAAAATATCTTGCGTGAAAATTGAATTTCGGCTGTTATACATTTGAGTCTGTTGATGGCGCAAATTTGAAAGTCAATAAGTGGAAGGAACTGGCAAAAGCTCTTAACGGAATAGGAGGAGCAAAATAAAAATGCCCTACAATGGAAAAAAAATTAGACTTATTATTATAAAATATGTATATTAAATATATTAATTTTAAAGAAGAAAAAGGAACTTTCCGCTAATAACGCCGATACTGATTAGTGAAATGTGGTCGAGTTGTTGACCGTAGCCAAGGTATGTTCATACAGCGAATTATATAGTTTTATAAATACATACTAAAAGACCTGGCGAACTTCGTCCCGCCCAAAATTTATTAGTAGTATATGAAATACTTTTTGAACTCTGTTCTACACGTATTTAATGTTGAGAATGAAACGGACACCTAAATTTCGCATTCGTTTTCGTAGCTTCCTACTTTTCTTTATAGTTATAGCAGATTTTCCAAGTTAAATATTTCGTCGCCCCAGATAAGATCTATATTTTTCTGTATATCTCGACTCCAGCGCTACGATGCAAATAATTGAAAAAAATGAAATCCAATTTTTTATCATGCAAGTAGAATACAACATGAATTCCATCAAAATCGGTTCAGAACCACGACTTTTATAAATAACTCGACTCCAGCGTCGCCTATTTGATAAATATTTCGCAGAGACATTTTTCTTCCTCTTACTAATACCTATATAGAATGTTTTGTAAATAAACCGAAAACTCGGATTTTTGAATGCAACATTTCGAAAGTTTTAAAATTTTGATATTGGGTCATTATTAACATAGGTTTTTTGTAAATATCTTCGGAACTACATAACCGATTTAAGATTTTGATATCTCGTTTTGAAAAACATGACAACGGCTTTCAAAAAAATAAAATTAAATTAAAAAAAGCAAAAAAAATAAAAATATGTACATATATGTATGTCATTGGTGGTGCAATATGAAAATTGGATTTTGCCACGCCCCTCCGCAGACCGAAAATCAAAATCAGTACTATTTTAAATATGTACAAATATTATTATTATAAAATCTTATAAGGGTTATAGAATAATTATGAACTAAATATTTTTTATATATCCAAATTATATATTTGAAAATATTTTTAAACGCTTTTTGAATTTGATATTTTATTTTAATAAAATTTTATATTATTTTCTTATTAAATATTTATGTATCCTTTTATTACTCTTATTTTAATGTTTACTATTATATAAAACTGATTATATGGGAAATGTTTGTCACACTTTGGCTCTCAAAGTACTGAACTGATTTTAATAATTATTTTTTTTAAATGAAGTATTTGTGAAAAACAACTAAGTGACATTCTTATATTTTTATTTCTTGAAATATAAACACTTTTTTTCGGGGTAAAGTTATAAAAAAATTTAAAGACATGCTACCATTAAACATTTTATTTCGTAGGTGAACCAAACAGCTGTATTTGATTCGAATAAAGATAAGTGTAAGTGCTGGTAATAAATATTTTTGTATACATTTTATGTTAATGGTCATAATTTTACCTCAGTCCAAACAGTGAAAAGTGATCTTAAAACAAAACAGATTTTGTAATAATTTCCCATAATAATTATAATGATAATGCTGCAATAATAATTATAATGATGATACTTATAAATTGCCAAACAATAACAAATAAAATGTATAAAAGGATGAGCCAACCTTATATTCTAACAAATTCTAACAAAATAGAAATTGTACAAACAACATCTACACAGTCAAGTAGAAATAGCGACAGTACAGCCGCACTTGATTGGAGTAAGTTGTGAAGGGAAAGCAGGAAAAATTAACAACAGCTCACACAGCTTAAGTATTGCGCATGTTGTTGCGGGTTCGACTCCCGCAGAAGCCAAGAAGAAAGAAGTCTGATGAGGAAATGTGGTGATTTCCGAAATAGTACTATAACTTCTACCGCTTTGAGTATTGTTGTTTTTTCCTAATAGTTTTCCAAATAAACCAATCGGCCTTAAAGATCAAAAATATTTAAAATAAATAGTTATATGGCCAACAATAACAAATCATACTTCTTGTTTGGCCCCTTACCGTTTATGTGGACTTGAAATATTATTTTGTATAATATATTCCGAAGCTTGGTGCTTAGAAATATACCAAATTTCAGACTACTACGCTCTCGTTCACTGCAGTCACAGATAAGAAGAACGAATTTTTTGCGAGTAATTCGATTTTCAGTTGAATTGTTATGAGTTTGTGGGATCGCTAATAATATAAAAATTGGAAATTTGGTCGAACTCTCTGATAATCCAGCGGGTTTCTAGAGCTGTATTTACAAATCTAATACCGAAAGTGTTTTCCTCAGCCAAATAATGCAAACAACCAAAAAAATTTAATCTCAAATTTTGGCAAGTTAATTCCTCCGGATTTGCTCACAGTTGAAAATGTGATGTTATTTGTATGGATCCCACCATATCACTACGACACAAACTGTTAACATAACCTTCGTATACCCAAAATCTTTTTCCTTGAATTGAATTTTCTTTGCCGACCAATGCCACTTGACTGAACGCTAATCTTAAAAGAAGCAAAAAAAAAAACGCCAAATCAAATCAACATGATTGTGACCTTAACTGATTACAACATTAGCAACAGTTGCTTAATTTCTTTTGAACGCCCCAAAGCTAAAGGAAAGTTCAAATGAAGTGAAAGTTTGTTGAAAGGATACGTGCAATAATAACAACAAATAGCAATAATGTGATAGTGGCAGCGTTGCGATTCAACACGCAACAATGCGAGCACAGCAAAAATTCTTTTCTTCCCCCAAGCGAAGCGTGTTGGAATTTTTATGGCAAGAGATTTTGACTTTTTTTTGCACGCTTTGTTAAGCTTACATAACAGATTTACGCTTGGCAGTGTTATGGGTTGTTGCTCTTGTAATTGCTGTGCTTGTAAACATGTGTTTATTTTGCTTTATACATTTCTGTTTTTTTTTCGTGCTCTGGATTTTAACTTCATTATTTTCATGTTTTTTTTTTCACTCTACTTTTCTGGTTAATCATTAATGACATTTGTTGTAAAGTTGTCAGAAGTGTCAAAACATGATTTCCACGCCTATGATTAAATACTTAAAAGCAAACATAAGCGCTGATTTGCTTTGAAAGCGACGAGTTGAGGTGTATGAAGAGAAAGCGTCAACAGCGCAGCGGAACGGCATTTTGTGTGGAAAGTTTGTGGGAAAAAAAATCATTAAATATTAAATTTAGTCACCACAATGGCACAAAATATGCCAGCGCATAGTAGCAAGCAATAAGCGAGTCTATGAGCGCACAGCATATTACAACACTAGCCACTTTGCCACTTGATAAGTGGCAGCACGACGCGACGTACGCTCTACACGCCACATGTCGTAATTATGTAACAGCAATGTAGCAACAACAAATGGCTGAGTCAAAGCTAACAAACGCCAACGGATAATTAAGGCAATTTGAAGTATGAATGCAGGCGTTCATGTGATGAGCACAACGGTTGAATGTTTGTGTGTGTGTGTTAGTTCTCACCACCACACCTCGTGCCACACATGTATGACTTTATACATACATATATGTTGATTAAGGTGGATCAGCAACCATTGAAATAAACAAAAAACGATTACCATGCGGTACTTCCTTCTTCTCTGTTGTAGATGGTATGCTTAGAAGACATAGAGTGAAGGCAGTTACTTCTCTTGAAACGGGACTGATATTGTTCTAAAGGAAATCGATGAACTCTAACTCTAGGTCATTTAGACTCGAAGTTGAATTTCGCCAGTCACATCAATTATGTCATAACCCATTCTTATTTGATGCTGGCTTTCGTTCGTCGTAATTGCTGTGCCTTCACAAATCCGTATACTCTCAAAACATTGTATTGTGCATTTGTTAGATCGAGGCTTGAGTACGCCGCCTTTATTTGGAGGCCCTACCAATTAGGCCTCTCCAATCACCTTGAGAGAGTTCAGAAAGTCTTTCTACGATTTGCTCTTCGCCATCTTACCGATCTCGTTGTCTATTGATTGACTTAAATACGCTTGAAAACGGAAGATCTATACTGTCGTGCTCGTTTGTTGTTGGCGTCATCACTGGGATTGTTGACTGTCCTGCGCTCCTTAGGAGGTTTCAGTTTAACGTCCCCTATAAGAAGCTCAGGCAGTTTGAAACCCTACACATTGATTTCTCTAGAACGTCATATGGTGCAAATGCCCCTTTTTCGAGGACTTGTTCAGAATTAAGTTTGTTCTTTAATTCATTGGATGTTTACTTTACGTCGCCGTATGCCATTTTAATTAACAGTCTTAAGTCATTCTTCTGTTTGTAATAACAAGTGTATCTGCATGTGTATCATATATGTATGTACTTATAGTCATACGATGTTTTTATCTCATTATTTTTTTATCTTTTATTCCACTCCTTCTAATGTATAATATACTTGAATTACTTATAGTCTGTAAGACTTTTGTTATTTCAAAGACTTTATATACAAATAAACAAAAATAAACAAAAATTCCTATACCGTAGAGACTGTATTTTGGGAAGAGATTGTAGGTGATGATTTTCTCACATAGCCAAGAAACTGTTCAGGCATTTTTTTCTTCTTCTACAATATTACTTAAATTGCATGTCACCAGGCCGACAATTTTATTTAACCATTCAACCCCACGAAGCTTCAATTAAGGCGGCATAGTTTGCAATGCTAAAATCTAGAAACCAGACCTACTCAAGACCATATACTAGAGTCACAGCAATCAACACAGATGTGTGTTAAAGTAGATTTACTTTTGTATAATGCCCGAATAGTTTAATGTCCGAATGGAGTAAGCTAATAGAAAAGAGTCACAATTTTAGACGAGATAGTAATAATTGGTATCAAGTCCTCTACTCTCAAAACAAATTCTCTCAATTGTCATCAGGCGAGAAGCAGGTCACAAAAATGAAGACAAACGCAAAAAACTAAAAAACGAAAAGCAAGAAAAGGCAAAAGTCTCATAATATTCTCAAATTTCAAAACTTGAGATAATACCAAATTAATGGATTTCACATTGAGAAAATCGAGCGAGCTAGAAGCACTAACTGTCAGTAAAGCGTTATACCGTATTCAAGGTTTTGCCGTCCTCTTATGATACGAATATTTGTTTAAAGATATAAAGTCTTTAAAAATACATTTGCAGTATTTTTCTGCAAATTGTATGGATTTTTAATATATACACATGTTTAAATAATGGTCTTATCTAATTGATAAGAACTTCGTCGTATCCGTTTCAATAAAAATTTAATGGATGTTTTGGAGATTAATCAGCTATAATATTTACATATCTTACTAATAATAATTATGATTTTCAATTTGAAATTATTTATATCGGGGTTTTTTATATTTTCATATAGACTGAGCATGTTGTAAAAAAACTAATATGATATGACAGTAAGCCCGGAAATGAAAAACATTTTTTTTAAGTTATGGAACTTTAAAAATGTAAAGCTCGAAAAATATTAGTTTTATCAAAAAAATTATCAAGTACTTTTTATAGACAAAAAGTCAGAGATTTATAAGCATTTTTTTTTATAAAGTAACATTTTTAACATCTTTTTTCAATAAAAAATAAAACCAATTTGCTGAAAAATTATGTTTGCACTATTGAAAAAATTTGTATTAAGCAAACCACTACTCGATGCTTGTTACAACTTAGGGCTAGATTTGCTTTTGCTTATAGTGAATTCGATTTGTGTTGGTATACATACATACATACGCGAGACACCATACAATTTTAAAGATCCAAAACTTTCGAAAAATTTTATTTTTTTGTTTTATTTTGTGTTTACAGATATTTTTGGACCTCCAATGCAACATATCCAAAACTCACGAAAAATTAGTTTTTGACCAGTTCAAATAGTGTGGAATGCCTCTCATATAGGGTGATTGACACGGTTTTATCATAAATTATTGTACGGTTTTTTGAAATTTTGATTTTTTGAATATCGAATAAATCAGTTTTTTAAGCAAAAATATACAAGTATTTCAAATTTTGTAGAATCATTATAATACACCTTAGTGTGTTAACTTATATTGTACATATGAATGTATGTATTGTCATAATCGCAACAAGCTATAGTCGTCTCAGTTAAACGCGTAATTGTTTAGACATGTGAGCATAATAAGAACATGGCACGACACATTCTGAGCTATGTAAGTCAACGACACCACCAGTGAATTCTACAAGTACATTTGTATGAGTATTTCACACCACTTTGGCATTAGCTAGCATTTTGCCATGGCATTCTCTTGCGGAATATGCTTTATTTACTTACATACGTCCAAAAGCTTTGAGCTTTAAGATTGTAGTTTGCGGACTTCCAAAATTTTATACATTTTTATTTGTTACGTTTTTATATTCGGAGAAAAAAAGCCAGGAAGAGTAGCGATTTTGAAATTCCAGAGCAGGAGAGCAACTCCTAGAAGATAGAGTATTTTGTTTAAAAAAAGATTTACAATTGTAATTGAAAATTCTAATAAACTGCAGTCCCCAAACTTTACTCCATTTTCCGAAAAGTTCTGGGTATACAAATATAAGTGCACTAAGTGTCATTTTATATTGGAATTACTATTGCTTTTTGAAAACTGTATCTGATATTGTTGCAATTACTCGAGACAGAAGTCTAAAAAATCAAAATCCAAGATAATTTTAAAATCAGTAAGACTTGTAATAAATCGCTTTTGAATTGAATGGGCTATACAACTGAATACAAGATATACGAGTATCTATCTATACAAATAAAATTGATTTTTTGTAAAATTTGACATTGTTTTACACTATAAATTCTTGTTAAATATATTTTTTAGTTAATGAAAAAGGTTAAATATATAATATATAATAAGGATATCAGGTTATCCGCGTTTTCGCTCTTTTGTAGTTTTATAAAATTTTAAATAAATAGAATAATTAAAAAAGATGAAGTATGACAAAGTATACTTCAACAAGATGGTATAAAAATTAGTGTTTAAGGAGTAACTAAGGTGTTTAGCAAAACGTTCGACTGGAAAAGTGAAGTATTACTTGTACCTAATTGAAAATTAGAGCAATAAATGCCTATTAACCTAAACGAATGAGATTTCCATTTTATGTTTTGTTAAGCTACTACACCTTTTCCAACAGTATTTCAGAAAAACACAAATGTATTTCAGCAAATATAAATTGTATATCAAAATGTATTTAAGAGAAACTAAAATGTATTTCAAAACAAGTAGGAAAAGCTAAATTCCGGCGAAACCGATTTTTATATACCCTCGCTATGTACATATTTTTGTATGGGCGGTGCCCATAATTTCATAAAAAATCCGTTTCTTTGTTTCAAATCGCTGCTAGTATTAAACTTTACTCAATTTCTTCCAATAAATACTGAAAAACAAAGTTTTTTGCATTTTTCGAAATTTCTGTTATATGGAAGTTGGGCGTGGTTATAGTGATATCAAGGACAATATGTTTGTCCGTTATGTCCGTTATATGGGAGGTGGGCGAGGTTATGATTCGGTTTTCTAATATTTAACGATGGTAACACTGTGGAACATTTTTGGGATTATTGTCTGGCGGGTGAGAAATTCCAAGTCAGGGTGATGGTACTAGGTCAGTATAGTAAAACCCTCAAAGGGTTTGGCGTTCGTATGTGTCAGTTTTTTTTATGACCTTTTAAATTTTTTCCTTATCTTGATGTTTTTTCGCTTAGTTGTAACATTTTGGCAAAAACGTAGTTTAACATAACTCGAGAACCACTTGTCCGATTTTGATGAAACAAATTTAGAAAAATTAAGAATTACAATTTCTATTTGTTTTTATTTGTTTTTATTCAAAAAAGTGTCATTTATCGCCTTTTTTTATAAATTTTCCCCAATAACTCCAGACTTCTGGCCATTATTGTAATGCCATTATTATAATTGTTCACCAAATTTTGTGACGATACCTTACACCGTTGTTGAGATACAGAAATTTTTTCCTAAGTGGGCGTGGCAAAGCCCATTTTTCAAAATTTCAAAAAAACCTAATTTCTTAGTTCAAAATTGCTCCAAATACCAAATTTCACTCAATTTGCTTTAAGGGATACCGAAAAATGCAGTTTTTGCATTTTTTAAAACTTCCGTTATATGGGAGGTGGGCGTGGTTATTATCCGATTTCAAAAATTTTCTACGATAATAAAAGCAATGTCAAGGAAAATATATCCACCAAATACTGTTATTGAGATATAGAAAATGTTATATAAGTGGGCGTAAATACCTAATTTCTTAGTTCAAAATCGCTCCAAATACCAAATTTCACTCAATTTGCCGTAATAGATACCGAAAAAATGGAGTTATTGCATTTTTCAAAATCTTCCGTTATATGGGAGGTGGGCGAGGTTATTGACCGATCTTGACCATTTTCAATACCAACCTACCCTGTCCAAAAAGCAATATATGTATGTACTAAATTTCATTGCGATATCTCAATTTTTACTCTAGTTATTGTAACCACGGACAGACGGACAGACAGTCAGGGCTAAATCGATCTCTCTTTTCATTCTGATCATTTTAGTATGTATGTATATGTCTATATCTATCTCGCCGCTGTGGTCGAGTTGGTAGCGGTGCGTGCTATAACTCGATATACCGATGAGTTCGAGTTTCGAATCTCAGTCAGGGCAAGCAAAATCTTAATCATAAAAAAAATGTTTTTCTAATAGCGGTCACCCCTCGGCAGGCAATGGCAAACCTCAGAAGGTATTTATGCCATGAAAAAGCTTCTCATTAAATACATCTGCCGTTCGGAGTCGGCACAAAATTGTAGGTCCCTCCATTTGTGGTAGAATATAAAGACGCACACCACAAATGGTAGGAGAAGCTCGGCCTAATACAGAGCTATATAGTGTTAGCGCCAAATTATTATTATTATTATCTATCTCGATAATTTTTTGCTGTTACAAACAACCGTTATGCGAACAAAGTTATAATACCCTTGTGTAAAAGTACGCTCGGGTATAAAAACACAAATGAAATTCAGAAAAGCACAACCGTATTTCAGAAAAACGCAAATGTATTTCATAAAATACGAAAATAATACATTTGTGTTTTTCTGAAATACATTTGTGCTTTTCTGATAAACTTTTGGCCTTTTTTGAAATACTATTGTGTTTTTCTGAAATACATTTATGTTATTCTGAAATATATTTGAGTTTTTCAGAAATACAATTTATATTTTCTGAAATACTGTTGGAAAAAGCGTAGTACACTCTAGAAGGCCAAAAATAGGCAAATTTTAAAGAATTTTTTTCTCAGCCCCTTTATTAAATATGAACATGAAACTTCTAACATATTAATACTTAATTTTTATAGATTAAAAAAATTGTTTTTTTCTTTTTATACATTTACAGTCATATTATAGAGGGCGCCAAAGTCGAGTCCTCGAAAAAAGTTTTTTCGTTTGCGGACAGTTAAACTCAGCATTGGGATCTCTGAAACAAAAAAAGCAAACCGCATTTGAAAAAGGAAGGTTTCGCAGTATTCGGAAATATTGTCAAAAAATAGCCTTTTTTCCTTCTGTTATGCATGGTTAAAAGTAATATTTTTTTATTTCTTGGTCAAATTGTAATAAATTCTCACACATAATATAATTACAAATAAAACGCAATAAGATTTATTACAATCGGTACAGCCAATCCGGAGATTAACTATCCGCAAGTTGAAAAAAAATTATTTCGAGAAAAACGCCTTAAAAGTTTACGCATAAACAATTTTAAATTTCGAATTTCACCAAAATATTTTAGGGACTTATTTTTGAAGTTATAAGGAATTGTGAAATGTAAACATAAAAAAAATTATATTAAGAAAATTTTTAAGTGTATACGTACAAGTACCTTAAAGCTTATTCTAAAATGATATTTCGAGAAACTCCTTAACACCGTTTACGCGACACATGAACACTTGATTAAGTATATCCTAAACGTTTTCTGTTTTTGCGCGTAATTGCATTTTTTATAACTTTGATATGTAGATGCATACGGTGCACGACAAAACTATAGCATAATTACATATTGGCAAGTATTTTTGGTTCTTTTTTTTTGTCGATAGTGCTGAGCTTTGTTTGCATATAAAAGTAAATTAATTTTCTGCAAAGGTTATATGGAAGCAAATGCGGGAAAAACAGGTCACAAATCATCGGTCGCTTTGAACGACTTGAAGTTTTTTTTCTTTGTTGCACTAAAGTTTAATGAACTTAAATTCTGTTCTAAACTTTTTTTCTAGCCAAATATATACATTTTTTAAAAGTTTAATACAGTTTTTTATTTCCTACAAAGTTTCTAGCTTTTTGTTTAAATGGACTTTGTTAAAGCATCAGCTGTCTTTTAAATAAAAAACAAAAAAATATGAAAGTACACTTTGTTCACAAATTAGAGCACAAACACATATTGACACATTTGGACAATTTATTAAAAGCAATTTTTTTAATTCAATAAAAAAAAAATTTTGAAAAAATTTATCTAATTTCATTAATATTTCGATTTTAGTGCAACAAAGTTCCAGTTTTTAGTTGCTACGAGTTCCATTGATTTCCATATAAAAAATAAGCGCGGTTTTACTTTGTACATATGTAGGAAACTGCAAGCAAAAAAATTTTTAAAAATCTGTTTTAATTTATAGATACTTGAAACTTGTACTTTCTTAGACTAAAATTTAATGAGCCAAAAAATTGCATACTCAAAAAAAATCTTAAAATGTTTTCTAAAAAGTTCGAAGTTTTGATGAATTTTTGTAAATACATAGTTTAAGAAACGGTTGTTTTTGAGTTTCCTTAGTGAGTTAGTCATATTTTACTTAAAAAATAATTATAATTAATTCGAGAAAAATAAAGTGTGGTTGTACAATAGTTTGTCAAAAGGGTATATATTTTCGTAATTTGTCACAATGTGATTGTGCTATATATTTGTCGTAGATAATGTGGTTGTTTGTATATGTAGCATACCATTTTTACGTGTGCAAACGCTTTTGTATATACATATATATATACATATTTATATATGTATTCATGTTTGTAAGCAATTGTGTTAGAGATTCTACGTGTTAATTACGCACTATTACAATTATGAATCTCATTCACCATTAATTAGTCGTTTTGCTTTGCATTCTTGTTATTATTGTTGTTGCCAATTTGTTGTTATTGTTGTTGTTGGGAAATCATTTAATTGCTCTTACTGTGGTAGTTGTTGGTGCTGAATATTAAATAGCTGCGTGCCAAAGTGCTGCGCTAGTACAAGTACAAGTATGCATGTATGGCATATATGGCTTATTAAATAAATATAAAAACAAAGCAATGAACATTAAGGTGTCTCACAATCTAAGGCAATGAAAATCACTTTAATTTTTTCACCGAATCCCAATATTTAATTAATTGTTAGACTACGAGTTCAAAAATTATAACTTACAAATTAGTTTCAAAATAATTTTAAAAAAGCTTTTGTTGTTATCCTTAATTTTTATTTTCTCATATGATATACCCGGAATTTTCCAGAATATAATATGACATTAAAAATTTCCATGATGAAATTACACAAGGTGTTGTACGTAGTGGCAGCACATTCGGGCGGAGAAAGAGGCCGTTCTGGGACTCGTACTGAATACAATGCACTTTTATATTCATATAATGCATATAAAGAAATTCGTATTAAAAATAAAAACAAACAATAAAACTTAAATTTACCAATAAAAAAAAACCATAAATAACACTTCAAAAAGGGGTTCAGTTGGCTTCTGTAACACTTTACATTTTTTAATAATTTTTTTTATTTTCCATTGATTTGTTTAGATTTTTATTAAACGGAAATGCTTACTGCTGTTACTTTTAAAAATCAAATTTTTGTTTTCTTTGCCATGACAACTATTTTCGCTGCGTTTTGGAAGGATTCCTGTACAGTTTGGACACGTCTTAATCATTTGTCTATTCATACGGAAAAATAGTATCTCCAGATATTTAACCTTATATAAAGATTCTCCCGAAGGTTTATTTAAGGCACCTTTTGAAACTTGGTCTACCCATGTTTGTAAAACGCAATTTACGAATTATAATAATAATTAAACTAAAACCGAAATCTTGAGCTTCATCATCAGCAAAAAAATATTGTCCAATAGCTCGTAATAAAGCCATTGGGTTTCTTCTTCTTCAACATTGCCTCGTGCGTGCAAGCTTCTAAATTTCGGGCTATTAATACATTTACAAGGAATATATCAGAAACTTATATGCCTTATTAGTTTTTATTTTTTGGCCTGATTTTCTATCGCTTGTTAACTTATCTGGTAAAAAATATGAGGGAATTTTGGCCCAAAATGCAATTTTTAAATTACCGGTTGTAGGTCAGCTATATGTTCTATTTATCCGATTTAATGAAGGGGTTTTCGTGCTTATTGCAATATCTGAACAATCGTTTGTATGAGAGCTATATGTTATACATATCTATTTGATATTTATGATAACGACTGATATTTGTGCTAAATTTCAAGTGTCTAGCTGATTAAATGAAGGATTTATGGTCAAAAATGCAATATCTGAAATATATGTTGTATGGCAGCTATATGTTATATTTATCCGATCTTAATAGTTTTCACTGCTATGACAGTTCTCATAATAACTATTATTTGTGCAAAATTTCAGCAGCTTAAATAAAGGTGTTTTCGTGCTAAATGAAATATCTGAACAATCAGTTGTATGGGAGCTATATGTTATATATATTTGATCTATACGATTTTCACTCCTTCTATAGAGCTTAGAATAGTGGACCTTCTGGTATAACCTCAAAGCTGCTTAAATGAAGGAGTTATGAAGCAAAATATGATATCTGAACAATCGGCACCTATACACGTTACAGTTGTCCGATCTGGCCGGTTTCGACAAATGTCTAGTTTCATTCAAACAACTCAAAAACTGACGGACTAGTTTGCGTTCAAACGGACGGACGACGGACAGATAGACAGACAGACGGACACGGCCAAATCGACTCAGCTCGTCACATCGGTATACTTTTTGATGGGTCTAACTTTTATCGTTCTGATCTGACTAAAGTTAATATACCATTTCCATGAAGGTATAAAAAGAGCAAGTCTAAGCAATAGCTTCATACCTGACGCCTTAGGCTTTGTGGCTTTCGAAGTTCAAGCATGAAAAGCCGAGCTTATCCTGCCATTTGTGCTGTGCGTATATTATGTTATACCACAAATGGAGGTACCTTCAGTTTTATTGCCGATTAAAACTTATTAATTTCTCTTGCTAAAATTACTTACAAATGTCATAAAATATAAAAATATTATAATTCCGCCGGAAAAACAAGGAAAATTGTTTGTTGGGTCACTTTAATGCGAATTTATTCGCATGCAAATATTTATATAATTGCCTATGCGTTTACTTAAATATGAAATTTGATGTAAGTGATAATTCAATTAGTAGTATTTTGCATGAGTAATATAATTGATAACAATTTTTGCTTTTGACTACTTTCGATTCAATCTAAGGAAATAAATTTAAAGCGACTTAATATGCATATATGCATAAAAAAATAGTTTTTGCTAAATAATTAATAATTTTATTGGAAAATTAAAATAAATGTGACATGGAATTATCAGTGAGCTGAAAAATCAAAAAAATTAAAGGGTATCGAAAAAATATATACATATATATGTATGTTTATTTTTATATAAATACAATAAAAGTAGTATACAAAAAAACTGCTCTTAAATTGTACATATTATAATATTTTAATTATAAAGGTTTGGTTTTCTCTTATTTGTTTCATGGTGTTTGGTATTAAATTTGCATTTCATATATTTATACTCTGTTCACAAATTATAGCACAAGCATATATTGACTGGTTTTGGGCACTTTATTTTTCATCTAATTAATTTAAATTATTTTTCAAATAATATATGGTTCATTCTGTAAGACAACCTACCACCAATCATTTTTTTACAAATTTACAAAATGTACAATGATGTCACACAATTTCATCGAACTTTTAAAAAAAAAAGTTTAAACATTTTTTGAATACGCAGTTGGCTCATTCAATTTTAGCTTAATAAAGAACAAGTTTTAAGTGTCTTCAGGTTATCACTGTTTTTTTTTTTTAGAAATTTCTTGGCAATCTCCTCCATACAACACAACACATTTTTTATATCTAAGAAATGGCGAAGGAGCGTCAGTAAAAAAAAAAATTTTTTAATTCGAAATTTTTATGAAATTTTGATAAATGTTTTTTGCATTTTTTATAAAATTTTAAAAGTTTATTTTAATTTAATAAAGAAATGTGTCAATATAGATGTATTTGTGATATAATTTGTGAACAGTGTACAGTAGAAATATGTATTTAATTTATCTTTGTTAATGTTGACATGTTTTTTTTTTCGATGCAAGAACACTCCCCTTTTTATGTATTATTTAATAAGATGACATCGCTTTTACATTTTAAAAATCGATACTTTCAACTTACCGACAAAACGATTGCCTCTTAGTCAAAGTACTTCCGAAAACATAATCGCACGACAAACAATTGTCCTTGAAGTGAAGCACATTCGCGGAAGTCACATGCTCGCTGGATAATCTACCGCGTCTACTCATTGTTTTTTTAAACTTTTTGGGTTTAGCTTCCAGATCTCCACATACGAGTATACATATGTACATATAAGAGTATTTCCAACGACGCACGTCTCTCGTCTGCAACGCTTCAAGCCTTTGTGACTCGGTTAATTTCGTTGCTGCCAAAAGCACGCACATTCAGCCACAAACAAACACACACACACATATTTCAATAAACTTAAGCTGATCAGCTAACACTCAATGTCACACAGCACTTGATTACCCACGCATAATGACAAATGTCATCGACACTTTGACATAGACGAACACACATTGACGCCGTTAACGTATACATACGTTCACGCATACACACGCGCACACGCACACATAATAACACTTGCACTCATACACTTAGATACTCCGGTGAATATAAAACAACTTCAGCATTTTCCTTTGAACATCGTGCTTGGCATTTGTCAACAGCGTCTTCGGGATTATCGTTGGTACTTGTTTGTCGAGATGTGCATTGAATATCAAATTAGCGGATGTATACATACACACATACACGTGCATGTAAACAATCATCGTCCCAAGAACACAACCACATCATATCCTTATCCTTTGGCTGGAGTTTCTCCACATAGTCAGTTGTGCTGTTAGCAATTTTCGGTAGAATGAAGAAAAGTTGTGAAAAGCTCAAAATCGATAAGTTGGCAATTTCGATTTTACTTCCTTCCTCCTTTCCGCCAATCTACACCTCGAATTTGCGAAAACTCACCGTTTATCAATTGTTTGCAAGTGAAATCGTGAAGTTGAACAAAAAAAAACTTGAATAGATTTAAAACGGTATGAAGTGCAAAACTGAAATGCGCTTTAGTACGTGCGAGACGAGATTACGATGTGACGCGGTGGAGCGCACTGTGGATCACTATGGGCTAAATAAATTTTTTTTTATGAACAGTATTTTTAATAACTGAATCACAACGGTATTTTGACAAATTTAGACAATATGAATTTTTTAAAAATCCATTATTTTTCAACTAAAATTAAACCGAAGGTTAAGGCCATGTTCAAAATTGAGAATTGAACATTTTTTATTTAATTTAAAATTTTTATAAATTTTTTTGTGTGAAGTTTTATATCGCATTCTATATGAGTTAAACAAATATGTTAATTTCAAGTGGCTACAGATTATCATTAATTTTTGACAATTTTTCCCAAGTATGTTGCATTTTCTTTTATTTATTTCATGTTAATATCTTTTTTAAATATTTTATAACAAAACCCGATATATCTGTATTTATTTAAAACTAAGTTGCGTACCTATAAACGCCCAGAACTTGTGAACGGGTTGTCCGATTAAAGGTGACCTTTTTTAGTTTTGTTTTTATTTAGCCAAGAAAACCGCGATAGGCGGCGCTGGTATCGAGTTATTACTAAAAATCTTATTTAGAGTCTGACTTCGGTTTTATTCTATGTATATATTGGCAAGGAAAAAAAACATCTCTGCGAAAAATGTATCTGCTAGGGGCGCTGGAATCGAGTTATTTATAAAAGTCGTATTTCTGAACCGATGTTGATGAAATTCATGTCGTTTGCTACTCTGCACAATATAAAATGTGTTTGTGAAAAATGAAGTGCTGGAGTCGAGACACACAAAAACTATACATCTTTAATGAGACGATGAAATATTGTTTTCATATTCATCAAAGCTGCATTTTTTTTTAATTTACAAAGAAGAAAATGAAGAAAAGAAGGAAGACGAAGTCGGAGTCGGAGTCGCAAACGATTTCATCCGCCAGATGGCGCAGGAGTCAAGTTAATACTTAACATCACATTTACGGTCCGATTTATAATGGCATAAAAGTACTTGCCATCAACATACTAAGCAACAGCAAAAAATAAAAATGTCGATGATTTGAATTTAACAATTTAAAGTGCAATTACTGGATAAATAAATTGGTTCAAATCAGTAAATTAAGTGACCTTTGCAGAAGAATCAAACGACAGTCCGACGGAATTCCTAAACTCATTTTAATTTCTAGGACTGTCACCGCATAATTGAAAACTAATGGTTGGATCCGTTATAATCATGTTACGAAAACTAAACCAACCAAAATTGTACAATGGTAGTATATTGGTAGTTAAATACTCCCCCAATAATAAGATACAAGCAACAATACTGAACGCAAATTAAAAATGTGAGCGTGTTCATTCCGAGAATTTCAATGGTTCTCATTTATTTCTAATAAATTTTCTCCGCTTCTCTTGTTACATATTTACTTATATGTATGTATATGTGAAGAGCCGACATACCATTTTTGTTTCAGAGCAACAACTATGAGCAAATATTTTACCAGAAGATGGCGCTTGCAATTGACCATCGCTGAGTTTAATTTCTTTAATTTCTGGCAGTTGCAAGCTGAACAAGAGCAAAGCGCGTAAAAAACAAAGTATGGAATCGAAGATAATTTTGATCAAACCACGGTCACGGTCTGTAATATTAATAACAATGGCCGTAGTTTTTTTGCTATTAAAAACTAAAAAAAAAAACTATTTTTAAATAATGATCACAAAACGTTAGGTTTATTTTTGATAAGTCCTAAAACACGTCAATTTGAAACGATCAATAATTTTGTTGCACACTACTTACATTTTTAATCATTAGATTATATTGTACCATACTTTTCAAATAAATTTCTAGGAATAAAATTATTTCAAAAGCTAAGTATGCCGGAATTCAATACGCAGTCTCAGTTAAAAATAGAGACAAAGGCATAATATTTGATTTTAATCATGACTCCCAAAATCAAGCTTCTAGACTCAACAAAAGGTCCCCAAATTGTGATTAGCAGATCACAAAAAATTAATTTAAAGAAACAAATAAGAAAAACATGGAACTTGTATTGTCAAATTTTAATATTTAAGATTAAACCGATTAAAGATTAAAATCACAGCTATTTCGTAAAGTTAGGATGGAGTAGCAGATTCTACTCAAACCATCGTGCATATTAGGCAAATCTGTCAGTTGTTAGTTGTATTTCTATATTGGCTATGGCATCTTGGACTTTCAGAATTTCAGGACCTATTAATTTCTTTCTGCTGCAAAAAAGTGCCGATCAATTGCGCATTAAGTGCCTGAAAGTTTCAATCATCTCTCCGTTTATTTAACCTAAATTAAAAATTGTCTTACTTTTGATTGCATATTTTTTTAAATTGATAATGTAAAAAGGTAGGACTTACTAATTATTAATATTTGTAAATATTTTCCTCGTGGGAATCGACACTTTTTATTTATTCCTTTTCATTGGTTTTAATCTACAACGATTTTTAACATTTCAAGCCGAATCGTTTCAAGAATCAGATGGATAGTTTTGCATGCATATGTGTATATAAAATTATAAAACTTAAAACTTGACTGATACGTTAAGCAATGAATATAACTATTTTCGCAATTAATTTTATATATTTTCTTAGTAAACCGCGCCACTATGCGTCGCTTTGCGACTCGCTGAGGGAGGATTGCGAAGTAGAATGATTACAGACTCGAATTGAAAGTTTTGCGTTTTGTAAAATCAACAGTTTGTTTCCGCGCAGCTTAAGTAGCAATCCCTGCAATCAGTTTATGAAGTCACATAAAACTTTCATTGGCGCTGTCTATTAAAATAAAATTAACTAGAAATTCATATACTTTCCGAATGAGTTTGAAATACACACGAGCGTTCTCCGTGTGTATATGCACAAAAGCATTAGTGAATTTTAAATATTTATGTATATTCCGAAAATCACGGAAAATATTTTCACTGCAAAAAAAGAATGCAACAATAAAATTGGCGAGCATTTCGCTTGCTATAATGTAGGGAGTTGAAGAAATTCGTTTTTTTTTTTACTTCTAAGAAATCTTCCAACGAGTATTATACAAACTTTTGCAAACTGGAATTGTAATATTTTTTATTCAACAAAAGTGAATTAAAAATTTGCTGTACAATATTTTTGTTTCAAAGTAAATGTAATCTTTATAAAAAAAATTATTTAAAATTTATTTATTATTGTTTGGCAATATAACTATTTAATTTTAATTATTTATGAGTTTTAAGGCCGATTGGTTTTCTGGGAAAATTTTATGAAGAAATAACAACAATACTCAAAGCAGTAGAAGTTATAATACTATTTCGGAGATCACCACATCTTCTCATCAGACTTCTTTCTTCAAAATTCACTTTTATCATGTTATTTACACAGCAACTTTTGTAGGAAACCAACAAAAAAAATCACTTTCAATTCTTATTTTAAAAAATATATAAAAAAAACTTTATGTCTTTAGATTATTATTTTTTTTTTTTGGTTTTTGTTAATTTAAAATTTTTACTTCATTGAAAATGTCAAAGTAAAAAATTAAATCGACTTTACCTTAAACACTTTCAGAACAAATTTCATTAAAATTCGAAGAGTTTAAAGCAATTTTATGGAGTGTCAAATGCGTATGCACAACAGTAAAGGTTATAAGTTAATTCTGATTTTGGTTTTATTGACCAGGATATATCAAGTTTCTCCAATAGTTATATTGTTTTTATTTATTCGTTTTTTTTTTTAATTATTCATTTGTCTAAAGCATATTACTTTTTATTTATTTAGTTAGAAAATAAAGAATGGTAATTGGTGTTGAAAATGTTTTTATATGTCAGGGAGAATTCGTTATTTATATTAAACTTAAATTCCATATCTTCATGATAGATGACTTATTTTTAAACAATTCTCATGGAAATAAAAAATTGTAATGCTTACTATTAATTTTGATAATGGCTTTCATTAAATCACTTAAAATATATCGCATATAAAGGTCACAAAATGAATTACTTTGATGGCATTAAAAAATTAAATTCACAAACTAGTTTTTATTGAGGAGATTTTTGAATAAGCCACAGACTGTTTTAAATGTCTAATTTGTAAATAAAAATTAAAGACAGCTTTCATTAAACAAAATTAAAGTCTGATGTATGTTGGAACGATTTTCCGTCATCCCTTGTCAAATTTGGTTTTATGACATACCGGTTTCGGCGTTGTGTCATCTTCAGTGTCGTTTTCGTTCCACCCTGTCGGAAAATCAGAAGAAAATCAAATTAAAGTCATAAATTACTGCTATTTTCAGACTTTTGTGAAACAAAAATCAGAATTATTAGTTATTTTCAGTTCAATAACATGTATTCCGGAATTAACTGTTATTTGGAGATTTTTTAAATAAAAATATAAGCTTATTTTTGCATAAATATTTCAAAAAACATTTTTTCAAATAAAATCATTTCAAAAATCCTCTAAACGACGAAAAATTTGTACTTCAACCAAAAATGGTAAAGTTCGCTTTTAAATACATTTTTTAAGGCAATGAAAATTGATTCAAAAGCCCCCATCGCTGAAGCATTCATATGTAGAGTGCAAGCCTAGTGATTCGAATAGATGTAAAAGTAAAAAATGTTTTCAATTTTAAGTAAGAATATTCAACAAGCATTAAATTTCACCACTTAAATAACTATAAAAATATAGCCCATACAATTTTACGAATGGCTTTTGTACGAAACTTTTCTGTGCCTCACTCAACTTCTGCTAAAATATTTTCGCAGCAATAAAGACAACCATAAAAGTGCTAAGCACTCTTCAACGCCTCTTCATTTGGATACAGCAGCACTCACAGCAATTTTCTACGAAGTAAGAAGCATAAAAACTATGTAAAATGTAAAAAAAAATTAAAAGCAGCTGCTATTAAAATAGTAAGTTGAGACTAAAGATAAAAAAAATTAAAAAAAAAACAGCAGATTGCAGAACTAAAAACTAGCAAGTTATAAAAAAAAAATATATACGAGTATTTAGCACAAAAATTCAAGCCACACACAAAACCGTCATTGTTTCTGCCAAAGCCAAAAAAAAACAGCACTAAAGACGAGGAGAAAATTAGACACGCGCCCGCCCAACATTCCACATTCAACATTCAACGAAAAATCATCATTAAGGGCACAAAATTGTTTTACAAATTGAAAGTCACGCAACGGTCGGCTACTGCGGACACTCCGCGTGGCTAATTGAATAAAAAGTAGAGACCAACCAACGAGTCACCACCACAATCTCCCCCCTCCCTTATTGTCAGCCGTTGGCCCACAGACACAACCTGCGAATGACCGGCATGTCTCCCCGGCACTTCATTACATTTTCAACGTCGCATAATTTTAAATGGTGACATGCAAAGTAAAACGACGATAGCGCAGAGGAATGCGGAGCGCGGAATTGGTACGTACTTACTCCTATTTGCGCGGTATTTCAGCTCATTCTGTTACTTTAGCTACGAATTTTATGAAAGCAGTTGAATGAAACAACAATAACAACAAAGTAGCAACCGCCAACCGCATTGTGGTGGTTTCATTGCCTTGCATTGTTGCTGGTTTGGCAGCGATAGCACGCCAACTTTTTTCTTTGTGTTTTTTTTTTTTTATACTCGTATTCTTTAATGGCAGGTGTCGATGCTTATAAAAGTGATGGTCATGTACTACAAAGCAGGTCTGGCTGGGAAACTTCGATTAAAACATTGGATTACACCTAAATGATTATAGGGAGGCAATTGGGGCAACTGTTTTGTGATTTTTTTTATTCATGTTTTTTTTTTTTGTTGTATTTAATTCTATTACCATCGTGTTTGACATTGGTTTACGGGCATGTGATAATGGTCGATTGTAGATAGCAATGTTCGCAGCATATTTGAATAATGTTTGAAGGAAATAAAGTAATAAGCTTGTACTCTGCGCTAGGGAAAGCTTACTTAGATAAGCGTTGATCAGCGTAGTTTTATTTAACAGAAACATATTATATATTTAAAAAAATGAGTGCAAATTCGTGTAATCTATGTGTATTATTGAATACGAAGCAAGATTTTCGGAAATATCTTCATAGAGAAAAGTAAAAAAATCGCATATTTTTAGTGGCTAAAATACATTTATATATGTAAGAGTGCAAAAAATGTAGATCTGCGCCACGTTGCTATGATTCTGTTTGATAGGTAGGAGTTGTTTTGACCGATTTTCCTTTGAGGCAAAAATAAAAATGTCATCTTTATTATTTGCCTATTGGCGCGATCTTTCAAAGAGTGTGTATTTTTTGTGTACAATTCGAAAAACTTTTAGAACAAAATCGAATGAGAATTAAAAATACATTCGATTTTTAAACTTTAATGACTACTTAATATATGCTTGTATGTTAGCTGTAATTTTTTTGTTTTTCATTTTAACGAGAAACAGTCAACTGCGGCCGGAAAAAAATGGTCACGGTATTGTTTTTAAACTCAAGTGACGTTAAAACGCTGAAACGTTTGGAGAAACAATATCACATCATGCCAGAAGTTAATTTATTTTATTGAGTTATTTCATTTTGTTTTTAAAACAGATAGCCAAGCTAGAGAGAAATCTGAACAACAGTCGAAAAATGTTTTTCTTAAATTTTTTGGTTTCTCAACTATATATTTATATTTCATACAAATAACTTGTATATAATTTACCAACCTATAAAAAGATTGCAATATTTTTTTTTTAATTTCTGTTGTGAATATCCATATTTAATATACATAAATTTTATTTACCTAATAAATTAAGTAAAAAATATTAATTTAGGAAAATGGTTGTCGCCCCTTTTATAGCAATATTACATTAACTTTCTAAACAATGTTTTAACTGAAGAATATACAAAAATGTAAGAACGTGGCAAACAAATGTATACACTCTGTTCAAAAATTATAACACAATCACATATAGAGAGATTTTGGCACTTTATTTTTCTTCTAAATAATTAAATTATTTTTCAAGTAAAATACGGCTTCTTCTCTAAAAAAAAGCACCCATAAACAAAAATTTTTTAAACTATTTACTAAACGTACAAACATTTAACAAAATTTCATTATAATTTTGAACTTAAAAAAAAAAACGTTTATAACATTTTTTTGATTATGAATTTTTTTGGCTCATTAAATTGTCGACTGAGAAAGTGCAAGTTTCCTCCATACAACGCAAAACCGCTACTTGTTTTTATATGAAAAATTAGTAGTTTTTCCTAACCCCTAAAAACTTGCAATACAATTTAATGAGCTATCTATTTACATGCCACAAAAAATTCGAAACATTGATGAAATTTTGATAGAAATTTTCTAAATTTTTTAAAAAGTTTAAAAAGTTGTTTTTAATTGTGTTTGTTAGAGAATGAACGATTTTTTAATTGAAAAATATTTCAAAGAAATAATTGGAGGATAAATTACTTACTTATTCAATTGGCTCATCAACCGCGTAAGCGATTTTGGCCGAGGTCAACAAAGCAGGCCAGCTGTCCTTATCTCTTGCTAACTGGCGCCAATTGGAAATACCAAGTAGAGACAAGTCTTTTTCCAATTGGTCTTTTCAACGCAGAAGAGGGCTCCGAAAGCAAGTAAAATGTTTTCTTTTCTCTCTCCAAACATATTTGTTTATTAAATATACTCTATTCTACGAAAGCTTTGCCTGGAAACACTCAATATTTTCGAAAACACTTCAGTATATCGTTAATTGGTAAGTTTTAAAAGACAAAACTTTGCTCGCCAATCATGTTTAAAAAAATTATTTCATCATAATCCTCATCTTATCCATCATACTCGTTTGCGAACTGAACACTTTCTAACACTGTAGTAATTGATATTTCGATATAAAATGTTGAAATTTCTTAAATTTGTATTAGAATATTTTAAAAACAGTAATACTTTTTGATTTAACAAGCACTTCGCTTTTACATTTCGGGTTCGATGCATTTTTTTGTTTTTAGATTTTATGAGGAAGTTGTGAACAAGTTTTGTTGGAGTAAAAATATATGTAACTGAGGCATAAAAACAATAAAAATTTATACGGTTTTGCTTTTTTTTCAGACCCTGAGACTTAAGTAGATACCCCTGAGTTATGAAATTCGGTCGAAAACACCTGAATATCAGAGTGAAAATTCCAATTTGACAATCCTATTAAAAATTCAAGTTCAATATGAATTAATCATTATTTACAATTAATTATACAAAAAGTTTCAAACTACTTAGAAAGAATTTTGTCAAATACAAAAAAATTTTAGAGTAAGTTAAAAAGGGCATTTTTCTACAATATAAGAACTCTTCAAGCTATTACAGGCACTCTTATACATTCCCAGTGTAAACTAAAGCAGGTTACTTTATTTAAAACGAATTAACCAACAACCCAAAATTGTTGCTGCCTCAAAAGGTTACAGAATTTTTCTTAGTTTAACTTAACAACACAGCTATTTTATGTTACCACCAACTTTCCAAATTCAAGAAACATTGTTGCTCCGCAACACCTCGTCCAACCGTACATTCCATTTTAATGTAATGTTAGCTGTTATCGCGCAAAGACCAGCAGCAACAGCAGTGTAAATACGTACATATTTAACAGAGGGCACACTTCGTTTTTCGACCAGTTTGTGCATATTTTGTGGCAATCGTAGCGCAATTTCTTGCTATTAGTCGGCGCAAATAAATTTAGTATTCGTGCAACCACTCAATGCATCGGTGGTGCTGAAGTTGTGTACAAAATGCGCTAGTTATTTTATTGAGTAACAGCTTCTATTGGTTCGAAATAACAAATTCATTTTGTTTTTGTAACAAACCTCAGACATATTGCAGAGTTAGTTTTATAAATGATTTCATGCTTTCTTCCGTAAAATGCATACTCGAAACAATCTGCGCAACACAAACAATAAAGAAGTTGCCTAAATACAACCGTAATTTGAAACCACTTTTTATTTGCATGTTGTCTTAAAAAACTACAAATTTAAAAGATTTCAAAAAATTCCTAGGAAAAATAATAATTTGTAACCTGTCTATAAAGTTTTTGTGATATTTGCCAGATACTTAACTGTATTTTAATCAAAAATTAATGTCAATTAAATAAAAGAAAAGTTAGTTGTAATTTTCTAGCTCAATAAAAACATGTACCCAAAGCATAAGACTCCTTTTGTGAAAATATCTACTTGGAATGGTATAAAATCGTGCGAAATCCATAAATCTGATAATTTTGCCATAAATATCCTCCCGGATCAAACAATTTATGTGATATTACAATTATAGTAGGCCACATAATGATAAACTATCGCTGCTTTCAGTTTTTGTTCTAGTTAGTTTATAACATTTTTAAATTAAAATAAAGTTCATTCTCAAACAAAACTCAGATAACCACAAAGTTCAAACTTGTTAATAATTTTATACAAAATCTAAAATTATTCGAATATGAAACCAATTTAATAATATTGGAAAAGTTTATAAGATAGATATAACAAAATTTCGAATTTTAAATTATCTTTCGTTATTTCTACGGTATTGTGAGAGGTATCTGAAATTGAATACAAGAATACGCGAATGTCAAAAAATGTATACAAAAGCCCTTTTTACTTGCGGATTCCCAGTACTTCTATGAATTGCTGTGTATGCATTTACGGTGTAGGGGAGACTTATTGCACTTGTTGTTATTCCTCAATCGTTGTTGTGACTGCTATTGTTGGCGCCGGTTTCTGAGTTGCTCCAAGGCAATGTAAACAATATAATAAATGAAATGTCATAACAACCGGAAGTATAAATAAACTATGTATAATTAAAATTGCATCAGCAGCTTAAACTACGGCTTCAATGCGCCGATAAACGAGCGGGCCGACAGGGCGTATGTGTAATATTAATTGCAAATAGGCAACTTGTTGATGACACTCGTTAACAAATGCAAACGAAATTTTTTTTACTTTTTCCAAAATCGTCAATGTCTCATTTTTGTGTGGAGTTATTGCTTATTACTTATTTCTGGGAATATTTATACAATAAATTGAAAGCAGCGAATAAAACATTCTCTATTATTTAAAAAATATTTTTCATTACAGGTAAAAATAAATCGTATTTTGGAATTAAGTTGTTTAAGTAATCAAAAGATGGCCTTCGAAGCAGTAGCTGCAAAATTAAAACTGATTTACATGTTGAAACCCCTTCTCTGGAAATCTGTTTAACAAATAAATAATAATAATAAAAAAAAATAATTATTAATTTTTATTTTTTTTTATAAAGCAATGAAACCAGAGTTGTTAAATAACGATTAAGAATTATAATGGTTACTGATTAAATTAATTTCTTTAAGGATCCATTTAATGATTAATTACCATTATTTCTACTTTTTCATAACCACTGAGTGGTTACCATTAAAAATAATCAAAAAAATAATCAGATTTTAAAGCATTAGAAGCACAAAATCAGATATAATCAAAATGAATCAAAATGAACCAAAAAGCCTAGTGCGATTACTTTTGCAATAAATAAAAATTTTTTTTTGATAATATTTAATTATTTTTTATTTTGAACGAAAATAAATGGTATTTTATTACAACATAAATAAACTGCAGAAAATTAAAACAAATAACATACGCACTATGAACGCAATAAGGTCTATACATATATGTATGATATTTACATATAGGAAAATTAAACAATCTCATGAAATAGCCTTAAAAGTTAGCTTTCGCTTTGGTATTGCCAAATTTGCGAAAGAAAAGTCGGTAAAGATATATAATTTCGTTAGGACCTGACGATTTTAACGTAGTATTGATTTTATTCTTTCAATTCTTCATGGTTTTTCCAAGCATCTACTCCTGTTATTGAATCACTTAAATAACTGAAAAAGTTGACTTTTAATCGGATATTTTTATTTGTCTTTGTATACGGAAACTTGCTCAATACTAGAACCTGCTTTATCATTTGAAATTCAAACAATTTTGTATAATATAGCATCCTTCAACGAAATAATTTATCATCATCATAGAAACTAAAAAATTGTAAATCGCTTTGTCAAAATCTTACTTGAAGGATTATCAATGTTAAAAGAAAGCCTCCATTTTGAGTGTTAACAAAAAATATTTGCAGCTCGTTTAATAATTCTGATTCTAAATAATTTACATCCTATGAAAATACATGCGTCTGACTAAGTCTCCGTTGAATGAATACCTTGCATGCAAGCGCTACTGACTTTCGCTCAAAATCGCCCGTATTAACATACAATATCATGTATTACCCAAAAAGCCTCGATTGTTTCTAGACCAAAAATCGTTCGTCGTACAGAAATAATTTGCCGAAGAAATTTGGTACTTATTTAATATTCGATAGCATACTACAGTGCATTGCTTCAAGTTTTCATTATTTATTACTTTCTACAAAAGACTTTTTGTCCACTATTGCGACTAGCAATGCAGAGTCTAAAATAGCGTGTAAAAGTTTTTCATTGAAACAATTTTGGCAATTAGAATCAAATTTTGACACTTATTTATGGCTTTTGTACTTTTGAAAAATATCAACATACCATTTGTATATTCTACATAAGAGCATTAAACTATTCAAGAAAACAAGTATTCTTCTTTATATATAAAAAATGAAAATAGTGAAGAATAAACAAATGTAATCAACAAATAGTGAAATTATATTTTTAATAATTTTTGTAAAATGCAAATAGTTATGATTTTATTTTTGATTATTTCCTATTATAATTAATTACTAATTTTTCGATTATAAAAACGAATTGGTTTTATCATTATGATTACCGAACCCAAGTAATCAATTTAATTACTAATCGCAATCTAAACTTAACTGCTCCAGTTGAAACAAATAAACTCCTTTTCCGGATTCAAGACATTTCTTTTTCTGATTTTTTCTAAACTTAAACGTGAATTCATTCTTATATTAAAATAGCAAGCAAATATGGGTGGAGTCTCTAATCACGCATATGTGCTTTACTAAATTTTAGCGAAATTTTCAAAACGTTTACAAAGAAATAAATTGTGTACATAATGAAGAAAAAATGTGTATATTTGTATAAGTATGTATGTATGTGCATAACAAAAATTTTAGGAAATTATTTCAAAAACTTGTATTTCACTCTTGTATTTCATTAGATTTCAAAGAAAGAGGTAAACGAAAAAGTTGCGATGTTATTAATTGCGAAAAGCGCTTATTGAACGTCAATTAATGAAGATCTTTTTCTTAAAGATATTATTTTTTTAAATAAACACTACATGTTTCATGGTAAGAAAAAATGTTTGACTGTGCCAAAAATTAAGAGAAATTTTATCAAATTTAAAGAGTTTTATATATTGATGCAAAAGTTTCATTTATGTATACAAGTCTTAACATGAATTTGACAAAAATTTAAGAATTAAAAAAAAATTCACTTTTTTCAAGATGAAATTACAAAATTTAATTTAATGTAAAAATTTAAGATAATTATAAGCTTTAATTTGATTTATAATTTATTTTCATTTATCTTTCCAATTTCTTTTAACACTTTTCAGTCACAGTTATTTAAAATATCAAAGGTATTCGTTTTCAACATATTTTGCTACTTGCCGTCTCGGAACCTTTGTTTATAAAAATATATTGCTTCAGGAAAATATTCACTTATTTTTAGCGAAATAAATTTCGGAAGAAGCATAATTTTTCTGTTAAAAAAGTTCTTTTAACGTTAATTTATCAGTGTCATTTTTCGTTCTCCAGAACGAACAGATGGCAGAACGCCGAAACCGGTTTGTCTTAAAACCAAACTTGATGACGAAAATTCGTTTCAAAACCAATCATTTCACACCTTGTCGGAAGCCACAACAACAAAATATCAGAATATTAATTTATCAAATTATCGATCATTTATTCCACCAATTGTAAATATATTGTTTAGGTTTTTAGTTCTTCTTCAAGAGCTCTATATTACTTACACCAAGTTTGAGTGGATATCACTAGTGCAACGCAATTTTTTTAAAGTGAAATCTATTTACTGTGTATAATCATTTTTGAAGCAGCATTCCAAAACATATCAAATTTCTGGTCTTTTTTTTGCCGTAAACAGGTGTTGCCAATGTGCCTATGCCCACCCACACAAGATAACTAGCACCAGAAGTTTGTGTGTATATGCAAATGCATACACACACATAAATAAGTGGGATGAAATCCACACGCTGACGACTTTATCTATCAATAAATAAACTTTATACACAAATTTGTACGTACTCGTATGGGCGTACTATTTCAAAGCAAATGCTCGTTATTTATGTATTGTTATTGTTGCAATATGTGCGTGTCTGAATGCAATTAGTGTTGTTATTACATGAAAGCCAAGTAAGCTGCAAATGCAGCACTGCGAATGGATACACTTACATATATGTATTATTCTGTATTGGTATTTGTAGCTTTATGTGCCAATCAACAGCAGCAATTCGGAAGAACTCCTATATAAATCATAAACTGCGTAAGAGAAATATATTACATCTAAACATTGACCATTTATTGAGCTTATACTAAATTCATATGATTTTTTAATTAAAATACGGAGATTCCTCTCACAAAAAACCGTACAAACCCAATTTTCAAACTTTGATGAAAACTAAAAATATCAATACTATTTTTAAAGACGATATTTTCAAACAATTTTTAAAACCTTTGTGAGTATGAATTTTTATAGACTATTCAATTATTTTAAACGATTAGGGTAAATGCATCAGTCCCGGGATCAACATCAGTGGCGGAATCGAACAAACATTTTCGATTAAAGAAGTTACGCAATTCAAAAATTCGCGGGTTTGCTGCCATTAGTAGTAAACGAGACGATCGTAAGTGACGTTGTGCGTTGGAGCTGTTTCCCTTGTTGTGGAATAAATGTTACTAACAATGTGATTTGTTACTAATAAGCGACTTGTTATCGGATTTTTTGTTTTTTATTGACCAAATATGTATTAAGAAAAGAACCGATACACTTTTGGCAAACATTACCAAAAAAATGCAATTGATAATATGAATTCAACGATTAAGTCGAGTTATAAGGGAATTCGTTAGTGTCGGTATTCGTTTCTACCATCACTAGAAGTGACATTAGTTTTTTGCAAACCATTCGATTATTGTTTATAACCCGCCGCACTAACTTAAAAATAGTAATAGATTAGTATACAACAATCAGTAATACAACTATTAATATATCGACACAACATTGATGAACATGATGACAAAGTAATTGTTTTCTAGCTTTTGATATTCTTCGTAAAATATTACACTACATAGTTTACAAGAGAAATGTACCTCGGTAAAAAAGTAATTTCTAGGCTAATTTGGGGTCGCTGAATCCGAAAATTACCCTAAATTTTTTTTTTAAAAAAGCGTTTGCAAAAACATGTTTTTAAGGCATTTTTTGCATATTGTCAAAATTAACTAGATAGATTGATTTTTAACATATATTAATTTAATGGTACTGATTTCCTCTTTACAACGATATATCATATCATATGTGCCCATTAAATTGGTATACTAAAAATATGCCATTTTTCAAGCTTTTTTACAATTTCTTAAATTTCGTTATGTTTTTTATTGCTATTAACAATTTTATTCATAAACTTTTACACCCAGTAATCAAAGAATTTCATAAGGGAAATATAAAGCATAAATTTGCTCAAATCGGGCGAAAACTGTGAAAGTTAATTTCACTCAATTTTCTCTAATACTCGTAGATACCGAAAAAACGGTTGCATTTATCAAAAAATTTTGTTATAAATAAAAATTGCCTTCAATCACTTGACACGTCATAACTTTCACAGTTTTCGGCCGATTTGAGCAAATTTATGTTTTGTATTTATATTCCTTATAAAATTCTCTAAAAACATAATGAAATTGAAAACTTAAAAATGGCCTTTTTTTAGGATATTAACGCTTGTTATACAAAGAATGCCATTTTAACGGGCACAGATGAAAATCAATACCTTTGAATTAATATATTTTAAAGGTTAATGAAATCAATCTGTCTAGTTAATTTTGACAATATGCAAAAATTGCTTCAAAAACATGTTTTTTGCCAAAATATCCCAATCGCTTCTTAAGAAAAATAAATGATTGTCATTTTCGGATTCAGCGACTCCAAATTAGCCTAGAAATTACTTTTATACCGAGGTACATTCACCAAAGTCAAAATTTGTAAACTAGTGTTATTTAATGAATCCTAAGTTAAAAAAGTTTTAATTGTTTAAAGTACGAATAGCATATCCAATTATAATTGAATGTAAACTTTATCAAAAATAATTCAATGAGTTTAAGAACCTGTCATATTTTATCTACTATATCACAATTAATTGATTTCAAATAATAAAAAGAAAAGAATTTCTACAGATGTCTAAGTAATGCAAAAGGAAAGTCGCTGTCGAAACGATTTCTTTTGCGATAACTTCCGAAAATTTGAGAAACGTTCAATTCCAAAAAGAAGAGCAAAAAATGGAAAATCAGGCACAAATTCTGCAGAAAAGACAAATTCGAGAAACTGTAAATAAAATCAAACAAGAAGAACTCTCGCAAAAAAGGAGCCAAAGGAAGATAAAGCTAAAAATAAAAATTTTAACATTAAAAAACGTTAATGAGTGTGCCAAAGCTGTTTGTAATTTTTTTTATTTTATGATTGGGTTTTATTTTCTCATTGCAACAAATATTTTTCATACATTTATAGTTTAACTATACAGTGCAAACTTAATGAAATGCTATGGTTCTCAAAGTTCTGTGGCACGTAGCGTTTTACGTAAAATTACCGCATTCTAAAATTTAAACTGTATTTATATCTTCGTATGAACAGAATAAGAAGATCTTATCTGGAAATTTATCTCATTCCCGCATGTTTCCTTTTGTAAAACTTCTGTTTTTTAGCTTTTTATTATAATAATTTATAGCATATTACTTTATCAAATATAGTGACTCGAATTATTTTCATTCACTTCTACTATTTTTTATGATTTTTTTTAAATTCTAATTTAATTACAATTTCCAATCAATATTTCTAAATTTCTGGTTGTATTTGAGGTAATATTTAGGTTCATATATTGTATTATATCAGTCATAATTGGTTAATGAAAAAAATTTAGCTATAACGGTTTCTTGAGTGAAATTCAAAAATATTAATTGTTTGCTCAATAAAAATTCATCTCTCTTAACATTCAAAACAATTTTCAAGAACACAATAAATATTTATTTCCTCAAGTGATGATAAATACATCTATATTCATACCTTAGTAGTATTAGTATGAGCACATATTCTAAAAAGAGTAGTAAGTAAAAAAGTAAGGCGTGTCAGCCGTAAACAGCAATAATTCAAACATTTTGCCGGGCTTAAATGTTCCGGGACTGATGCATTCACCCTACCGTTGATTTTTTATGATTTTTTACCGACGCTCTTTCGAAATATTAATACCCGAGTGTACTTGTACACAAGGGTATTATAACTCTGTGGTTGTTTGTAACAGCAAAAAATACCGTCCGTCCGTCCGTCTGTCCTTGGTTACAACAACTTGAGTAAAAATTGAGATATCTCAATGAAATTTGGTGCATAGATTGCACTTTAGACAGGGTAGGTAGGTATTAAAAATGGTCAAGATCGGTCAATAACAACGCCAACCTCCCATACTACAGAAGTTTTTGAAAAATGAATAAACTACGTTTTTTTGGTATCTATTACAGCACATTGAGTAAAATTTAGTATTTTGAGCGATTTTGAACTAAGAAATTAGGTATATATGAAATTTTGAAAAATGGGTGTTGCAGCGCCCACTTATGAAAAAGTTTCCGTATCTCAATAACAATGTTAGGTATCGTCACAAAATTTGGTAGACAAATTTTCCTTGGTATCACTAGCATCACCGTCAATAATTTTTGAAATCGGACCATAAGCACGCCCAATTTCATATAACTTCGCTTTTCAGTATTTTTTGGAAGAAATTGAGTAAAGTTTAATACTAGCTGCGATTTGAAACAAAGAAACGGGCTTTTTATGAAATTATGAAATTCGGTTTCGCCCGAATTTAGCTTTCCTCACTTGTTACCACTTACTTTCAATTATGATAAGCATTAGCTAATTACGAAACAGAACTTTTATTTATAATAACAAGAATTCTAGCATCCATTTTTATCTAATTGCTAATTCTTTGAATTACGCAATCTCTGCCGCAGTGACATTCCTAGGAAATTCGTTTTAATTTTCAACAACATTACAGAAATTAAATTTTTACATTAAGCTAATTTCAACTAAAAATTTAATATTTGTTCTATGCTTTTGTGCGCAATCGCTTTCACAAACGTAACAACAAACTTTCACCTTCACCTTCAACAATTTCATTTACATTAACAAGGGTCGGAGTTTACGTCTGGATACTGAGTTTTAAACAAGTTTTGAACTCTTGTTGCTAGTAGCAAGAAGTCATATAAACAGATGGGCGGTGATATGGAATGCATGGACGTGTGCTCATACCTGCATACGAGTATACATATATCTCTTACATATATATTTACCTATCACATTAAGATGACTACATTCTTCATTTCAAATGCAAAATAATATTACTGAAGATGACAAAATTACAAACCTATTTGTCACTTAGCTTAGTGAAACTTTAAATTCTGTCATTTTATAAGTTGCACTTATTTTACAAAAATTTAATTTAACTAGCACTTAACTTAATTTGTTTAAAAAACTTGTCCAATATGTATCGATAATATCAATATTTTCAACATACTCTTATGACACCTTATCTGTTGTTTAAATCTAAACAACTATTCTTTAAACTTGAACGAAATGTAGAAAGGCTTGGGCATCCGTTGAAATACCACTTTTCGCTTAGACAGCTGCCTAATTTAATGCAAATTAATTAATCTAACTAAAAAAAAAAGTTTATTTAAAAAATTTCTTCGATGAAAAAGGGTATCTTAAAAAAATTGTCAACGTGTGCTGGGGTTTTTAACATTTTAAAAATTTTTTTAGTTGATCATAGTTATCTGGAGCCTTCTTAATAAGATTCACTCTTTAAATGGAGAATTTTACATTTAAAATGTATTTTGCTTATCATACGCAAACGCCTATAACATATATTGACCATTTAATGAATTCTTATTATTTGTTAGTATTTACAAAAAAAAATTTTTTATAAACAAAAATTCCAAAAAAAATTTCGATAAAATTATGCATTTTTCGCAAAAAAAAATTTAGTATGCATTCATAAATTGATAAGCTCAAAGTGCAGGTTTCAAAGTGTTATTAATTTTTGAATATTTTTTTGTGGTCTTCGTACTATGCAATTTTAGTAGGCAGTATATCTTTAACATAAATTTTAATCTACGACTGTTTGGCGTTTGGCAGCAATATTACTATGCCGGGGAATACCACATCAGTTCAGACTTCGGGATCGAACCAAGGAACTTTGGTAAAAAATAAAAAATAAAAATAAACCAAGTGATGAGCTGTAACTGCCACAACCAAAATATGCTTGTTGTGGAAAAAACGTTATTAAGACCGAAAATAAAAAAAGAATATATGTATTTCTTACTCTGAAATTAAAATTTAATTTTTGGGCACATCTTTGCTCGGAAAAAAATACAATTTTGTTATTATTTTATTCTAACAATACAAAAACAAAACTTTATTAATAAAGTCACAATTTTTTCTTTGACAAAACAAGTTATTTTCTCTTATTTTGTAAATAAAATTTAAAGTAACTTTTGTTGAAAAAAAAAAAAATAAAAAATAGCTGTCATTTTATTAGAAACGTGCTTCAAAATCAAGCAATATTTGCTGAGTACTAAATAAAACTTAAAATAAAATATTATTGAAAAGAATGTTTTAAATAAAATTATACACGTCAAAGTAGGGCCTCCGTATAGCCCATGAACTCTCGTGAAATATTCTAAAGTTTAACGATTCGTGTGAAAAATTCAAAACTTTTTTAGAAGTGGCACCTTAATGCAATTAAATTTGTACATGTATGTGTAAGTGTGTGTGTATCACTTAATGCAAAAATATAGCCAACTAAAGGCACAAACAGCATCTCGCAACTGCGATTTCTATCCGGCTTTACCTGAACTTTTACTTTGTTATTGCGTACAAGGTTAATTCTCTTATTTCACATATACTTGTGCATATATATATATATATATATATATATATATATTATACCTTAAAAAGTAGATGCAATTTACCTTTGTTGAAAAGCGCTCGCTTTAGTTGCACACATACACTGGCACTTCAACACAACAAACTGAACAGCGAAAGTTTTGCCTGGATTTCTTGCAACGCTTTAAGGCTGTTAGGGTAAAAAGTTCTAAGCAGTTTGTTAAGAAATTAAGGTGTGCGTTGGATTTTTTTCTTTTCATTTTGTCTTGCACTATAAATTTTCTCTCTAGTACTATTGCTGTGCTTTGTTGTACTTCAAACAATTGTCGTCACGGTTCTATTTCAACTATTTCAAATAAATATATGTTATGTATGTACATATATAAAAGATACTGGTAGCTAACTACGCAACCAAATTGTAAAATATATGTATATGTATGTCTACCGATATAGCGCACCTGCATTTGTGTTGCAATTTTTTAACAAGTACTTACATACATACATACATATTTACAATTGCGTGCTTTGCGTTCCTCGAATGTGCAGTTCTTTTTCAGTTTTTAGAGTTTTGCTTTCGTTTTGTAAAATTTTTGCAGTTGGTATTTACTTTGCCGTTTTGGTTTATTTATTTATTTATTTTTTTTTCATTTTCCCGTTTATTTTATTATATTCAGTTCTCTCGTTTTGCTGGTGGCGCTCAACATACATACACATGTAACATACATTTATATTTTCCAACCGCTGCGTGTCCTTGCTGCTTACGCCGGGTTATTTCCTTTGAACTTTTCGTGCACTTCGCACGCTCACTTTGAGTCACTTGAAACTCTTTCTGCGGTTAACTGCCGCTTAGCTATGACTTGAGTAGCAAGTGTTTATCTTAAGCAGTGGTTTCTTGTCCACCACTTTTTGCTTTCGTTACTTTGGTTAAAGTTGTGAACTTAAGGTGACAGCGAAGTAAGGAATTACTTATTAAAAACAGACATATTCAGCTTAAAATTTCTGAAAGGAACTTAATTTCTTTTTTATTTAGCCAATGAATAACAAAATATTGTTTTGTGTGAAAAATAAATCAAGTCACTCAAATTTAATTGGAAAAGTCCGATTTGAAACACTGAATATTTAAAACAAAGTATATAAAAAAAAATTATTTATGGAACTTAATAAAAAGGATATCAAATCCAGTATTTTGCAAAGCTTTTAATTTCAGAACAAGTCTTTAAAAATTTATTTTATCTTCTCTTTCTTGTCCAACAGTGTGGAGTCTTGATGTATGTTGAAAAGGTCTTCCGTCATCACTTGTCATGTTTGGTTTGGAGACAAACGGTTTTGGCGGTGTGCAATCTACCTTTGTAAAAAATCCTTATCGATGCAAATATCGCATCAGAGTTGCTTTTTATTTGTTCTGTCTATTTTCTATTTATACGAGTATATTTCCATTTTTTAGAAAGCCCTGCGCAATGTCTGCCACTCCTCCATCATATGCACTAGTCTCATCCTAACTCCGGTTAGGGGTCTTAACCTATTAAAAATAATTACTTCCTACATTTTTAATGAATAATAATAATTTGGTGCTTACACTATACAGCTCAGTGTTTGGCCGAGCTTCTACCATGTGTGGTGTGCTTCTTTATATTCTACTACCAAATGGAGGGACCTACACGGCAGATGTATTTTGTGAAAAAGTTTTAGATATACCCTCGAAGGTTTGCTATTGCCTGCAGATGTATTTTGTGAGAAGCTTTTAGATATACCCTCGGAGGTTTGCCATTTCCTGCCGATGGGCGACCGCTATTAGAAAAAAACTTTTTCTATGATTAAGATTTTGCTTGCCCAGACTGAGATTCGAACCTCGAACTCACCGGTATATCGATTTATAGCACTCACCGACTGAATTCATGATAGGCCTGTACATCTTTTGAAAACACTGAATATTTAAAGCAATTCAAAATATTTATGGGAAAATATTTATGGAAGTTAATAAAAAAATGTCGAATCCAGTATTTTGTAAAGCTTTGAATTTCATAAAAAAGCCTTTAAAAATTCGTTTATATTCTCTTTCTTTTCCGACAGTGTGGAATTGGACCGATTTTCCGTTTCTAAAAAATGTGCAAAAAAAGATAAACTTTCGGGGCGTCATTCACAATTTCTCAAAAAATAATGGCAGTTGATGGTTCACTGAGTTGCAAAATTTTGGGCTTAAGCCGTTTAGGGAATACGTTACGCCAAAAACAATTTATGTATTTTGATATGCTGTGTCACACTTTCTGTGACCCCTTATAAATATAACGTGACAAAAATGCGCCGAATTGGAAATACAGAATCTTCTTCTTCATCTTCAAAATTACCGCCCACTTCATCGTCATTTATATGTACATTCTGCATTTTTCGTACCAGCCTTTGCATCTCACAATTTGTATAACAGCTCTCGAGCTCGCTTAGGGTTTAATTTCAGTTTTTCAGGTAAGTTTTCAAACATTATTTTTTTTTCAGAAACGTTTTTTATCATTTAGTATTGCTTGCTACTATCATGAAGTTTTGCATAATTTAGAAACATATTTTATATTTATAAATTTTTTTTTAATATAAGTTATAATGAATTATTCAACTTGTACGCGCTATATATTATTACTTCATTTTTTCTTACTAAAAATAAATTCTTTCGTCTTTAATTTAATGTTTTAATTTTATTATTACCATTATCGTGTATTTTTTAATTTTTTCTGAATAAATAAATTGGTCTACCTACATCGTTGTTGTGACAAACATTTAATTGAATATATTTTTTATTCTACAAATTATAAAAAAAAAATATATGAATATACTAATATACATACATATGTAACAAATTGGTTCAGATATAAAAAAAAGTGTTTAAATAAAGCACAACAGTGCACTAAGTTTCGTGGAAAATAAATCTTATAACTTTCGAAATCAATCTGAAATGCACACGGCTTTCTTTAGAATGTAATGAAGTAAGAAATCTATATGCTACTTTCGAATTAAAATGTACAACGTACACGAATTTGTTTCATAGAAAAAGCGTTACAAATAAGGCAATAATAAAGGAAAAAGTTCCATAAAAATATTCGTTGGAATTATATGTATAAATATAAGGTAAAGCAAGAGCGAATAACATCGGAAAAATACCTGTATTACAAAAAGTACTTCAAATCACACAAATGCAGTGGCTTTTAATTAGATTTTCGCTACATATGCACGTATGAAGGTTTTATTACAAATATCTTGACATTTGTATATTGTAATGTAAACGTACCAAAAATATTTAAGGCAACGAAATTTGTTTTCTAGGCCGATACTACTTTTCTATTGTAAGCACACGACACTTGCTATTCAAATTACACTGAGTTTAAATCCGAAAAATGCGCAAATTCAAGAAAAAAGTGTAATATCAATATCAAACTCATACATATTTTCATGTATATATTAATATATGTATGTATATGCATCCATTTAAGCTTTCGCCAAAAGTGCGTTCGGCAACTCCGTATCGAGACTTAGTATTAAAACGTATCAAATTGCTGCGCGCTGTGCAATGCCATTTTGCAGAATCTAATTAAAATTTAATTTCTTTTAGTGTTTCGCAATTTCGCAGACTATACACATTTTGCAACAATTTCACTACAACAAAAAATGTATCAAACAATTGTCTGTATATGTTTGTGAATGAAACAGAAATACCAAACAAACGAACGCACAAACACACACATTTTGCACATACTCGTACATACATATATTTGGTTGCATTCACTTGTATATATGTGCATAAGTATATACTTATATACTCATTCCAATATAAATGTGTATGCACATATAAACATAAATACGGATAAAGAGTGAACATGGCCGCCATCTGACCTGTGCCGACTGTGTGTTTTGGTTACGCGTTTCGATCGACCGACGCAGTCGCAGCGGCGCACAATGCACTGACTCTGTACTAACAATGGACAAAAATAGAGGGAGTAGTTGGAATTTGTTGATACTTTACTCCTTACGGTAATTTCAAAAATGAAATTGGGTTTTTCGATTATCAATTTGGAAAACTTAGGGATACTTTTGTTGACAAAACCAATGTTATTACAAAATATGCATAAAAAGTCTACGTAAAACTAAGCCAATGTTTTTAAACTAAGAAAATAAAACGTAAATATGAGTATAAGAAGGACGATATTTTCTAAAGTTTATATGTGAACTTTATAAAGTCTTCAGATAATACGTGTGCACCTGCCAAAACATGTGAAAACAAATAATAAGACAAATATATAAATAACTTAGAAAATATTACCTATTGGTAAATCAAAATCTTTTCATCATATTCATATTTCTTTAAACACTTTTTTTTTACACAAAATATATTTGAACTAAAGTCTTCTTAAACCTCTTGTCTTTGATATCCATATTGTGGTACATACGAAATGCAATTAACTTATGCTTTAAGTTGAATTTATCTTTTCAAAACGGGTGGCCGCCCTCTTTTGAAATTTAAAAAAATTCTAAATGTTACTTAGAGAGATAAGAATACGTTTGCAAAATGTTATTTATGTAAATCAGTACAGCCATTTCTGAGTTAGCAGAGGTTTCGCAACGTCGCAGTTTTTTCATTTTATAAAAAAAACTGCTAAAAAGTGCTCTGAATTCAAAAAGTAAAAGTGTAAAATATTTTAGGTAGTTTTTGAAGGTTTTAAAAAAATATTTATATTTTTAAATTTTTTGGAAAGATATATTGTTGGTTCCAACATAATTACTTTTATAAATGTGCATAACTACACTTGTTAAGTGTAAAAATGTATTTTTAAACAAATTTCTTTACCACAACTACTTTTACATGTCAAGCGTTGAAGTGAAATGGGTATGAACAAATTACTTTTGATTTTTGGTGATGAATAAGATTTAAGATCTATTTTACCACAAGAAAGTATATACATTTTCTTAATTGTTCATGTTTGTTGGTACGATTTTTCGTCATCCCTTGTCAAATTTGGTTAGGAGACTAACCTGTTTCGGCGTTGTGTCATCTTCTTAATTGGTATTTTAGCTTTTAAATGATGCCAGAAAGTTCAAGTTCCAAGACTTTCGAATTTTGAATTTCTTCTACATTCGGTGTACTGTGCAGCGCAGATATGTAGAAATGGAGAAACGGAAGTACGCCACATAAAACGGAAGCAATGCACGTGTAGAGCAACAGACAATTTTATGCTTTTTACAAATGGATGATGGAGAATACACAAACACATGTTCTCATACTCATTGATGTATACACGTAAAAGTAACTACATTAAAGTGTACAGCTGCTGAACAGTTCGGTTGAGTTTCTCTCTATCTTTTTGCACTATATCGTTGTAAGCGCATTTGTGCCATTTCTCTATGCATCCAGCTACGTTTATAAATGTATGTTGGTATGTCGTTGTTGTTTGCACATTTGTACATTTACTATGTGGCATGTTAACACAAGGCTAAATGTCATGGTTATGTTTACATGCGGTTAAATTAGGCTAAAATGGCCCAGAGTTGCACTCGAAATGGCTATCAGCTAGCGGACAGCAGCAGCTCAGCGAATGTTCGGCGAATACAATTGTCGTGCTGTCTGCTCGAGTTGTGTGCAGCTGTTGTGCAATTTACAAAAGTGTTGCTGCTGGTTTTTTTTGGTTTTTTTGAGTTGAGTTGAGCTTTTTATTGTATTTTCGTTGGGTAATTTTTTTGTTGAAATCATTTTGTCTGGTGTGAGCAATTAAAGCGCACCGTCAGACTAATTTCGAGGAGACACACTCGTACGTACACATATATGTACATAAATATATATGTATAGTATGTATGTATGTATGTTAATAGGCACATCAGGGATAGACAATCTCGAGGCAAGCACTTTTTGTTTTCTATCAAAATGTTTTAGGTTTGTGGGGTTACAAGTAAAAAGTATATGTACACAATTTGCGCATACATATTTACATACGAGTATTTACATAAACATAGAAAAATTTACTAAATTTTGGAACGATTTTCAACAACAACAAAAGAGAAAATAGAAAAATTTCTTAAATTTTAGATAACATTCGGAAATTGCATTGAATGTCAACATTTAAGGTCCGCAATTGGATGATGGAGCTTTTTAAAAGTTATTCAAATTTTCGAAACGTTTTAGGTAATTAAAATGTTACAAAAGTCTTTTCACAATAAATGTTTTAAGGTGTTCAAAGACTTTATGCTTACCTTAAAACTTATTTACACATGCATATGTAGATTATAAAAATCTTTTAGTAGTAATTATGAGGACGAAACCAATTTATAAGCTCTTGCAAGCGGAACTTGCTAAGGATCCTTTCAAAACTAGTTAGAACATTTCGAATTTTTTTGTTATAAATATTTATTTTTTGATACATTTTAAGAAATTCTCGGTACCTTTTTGTTTAATTTTAGGTAATTTTTCAAAATACTTCCTTTTTTCGGTACGATTTATCTATTTTTCAGTAGATTTTTGGTAAATTTTAAGAACCTGTTCCGGAGCACTTTCGATACTTTTTCGATCCATTTAAGGTAAATTAAAAGTAAAATTTATTTACAATTTCTACCCTTTTTGGTGCATTTTAGGTACATTTAAGGTTCCTTTTTTAGAACACTTTCGTTACTTTTTCGATACAATAAGGTAAATTTAAGGTACAATTTCTTTACAATTTTTGATACATTTTAGGTAAATTAGAAGTACAATTCATTTACATATTCTATCCTTTTTGGGGCATTTTAGGTACATTTAAGGTTCCTTTTTCAGAACACTTTCGTTACTTTTTCGATACAATTATAGTAAATTTAAGGTATAATTTCTTTACAATTTTTGATACATTTTAGGTAAATTAAAAGTACAATTTATTTAGATTTTCTTTCTTTTTTGATGCATTTTAGGTACATTTAAGGTTCCTTTTTCAGAAAACTTTCGTTACTTTTTCGATAAAATTAAGGTGAATTTAAGGTACAATTTCTTTACAATTTTTAATTCATTTAAGGTAAATTTATTTACAGTTTCAATAGTTTTTCGTACTTTTTAGGTAGATTTAGCTACTTTTTACGTAACACTTTAGTTATTTTTTCGATGCATTTCATGTAATTTAAGGTATATTTTACGTACAATTTCTTAACAAAATTTAGCACCTTTCGGTGCATTTTAGGTGCTTTACGGTACACTTTCGTTACTTCCTCGGTACACTTTTGTTACATTTTATTTATAATTTCGTAGCATTTTTGGTTCGATCCAGATCTGCTCCTGAATGGTTTCACACTTGTACCGAACTTAAGTGTTTCGAAAATATTGACCAGCTCGTCTCAAACATGTTTTCAAATGGTCCCTAAAAACTTTGAACTAATACCGAAAAGGTTCCAAAAATATCATGAATTGTTCCCACAATTATCCTGAAGTGGACTTAAAAAAAAAGGTTTTTATAATCATTATGAAAAGACTCAAAATAAAAAAATATATTCACATTTTATCTAACCTCAAATATTCTACATCAATGTGCCATTAACATTTTAATATTGGAAACAAAGTCAAGCCTCAACTGTAATTTGATGTAAAACTTAATGAAATGAAGACAATATTTACATTTATTTAATTGCATCATCCATAACTTCTTTTTTTACACTTTTTTAACGTTTCACAATACCCATTTTCAAACAAATTTTTATTATTGGAAATGAATTATTTACGTATTACTTGTGAAATAAGCCAATAACTCGAGAAAACAACGATTCACAGAATGAAATCACATTCACATGAATTTTCCCAAAGCCAGCTAAACCCCGACATTGATATAACAGGAAAAGCAAAGTTACAAAATGCTGAATGCCCATTCTCATTTCCAAACAAAACCTCAACACGAGTATTTAGTTAAAAAAAAAAACCACGCAGCAATTCGGCATTTAAGCAAATACGCATATCAACAGTTAACAGTTGGCTGTTTTGTACCTAACAATCGATTGTGAATCATACTGCGAGAACTCTGCAAAAACACAGCACACAAGCACTTACACAAACCAACGCTCGTGCAATTCACCTCGCTGACAATAAATAAAAGATCAACGGTGTAATAAAATAAATTGCCCCTGAAGCATTTAAAAGTAAATAAACGAACAAATATTACTTATACGCCCCGGCCTATAACCAACCAACCATTCCAAATATTGCATACTAAAATGTGGTGTAAAATGCAGCAACAACAATACGAAAATACGAACATCACGCTACCAACTAAACGACCAACAACCATTCTATGCAACTGTTATCGATCATTTGCTGCTGGTGCTACCGCAGAATCCGCACTCGCCTCCATCTCTCAATCGTACCACCTCAACGCGCCAAAGCTTAACGTTTGTTGTAGTACTTATATTTACCGCTCGTAGATATTTGCCTTGGCGCCCTTTTTTTCAGTTTGTGTCATTTTTTATTGCACGATTTCTGTCAACAAATTCCTCTGTCGATACTTGTATGCTTCGACATAAAAAAGAAAAAAATGTAAATGAAAATAAACAATAAAAAATTGTTAAGGGATGCGCACTCAGTTGGTGTAGAGTTCATTTTATTTATGTGTTTACCAAATTGCACGAGTATCTATCTGTCTGTTTGTCTGCACACTTGTCGCTGTACTGTGCAGTAAATAATCGCTTGCAAACTGTGCGCCGCCATTGCATTTAACATTTAACATTGTACACTGTCATGTATTTTGTATTTTATGTATTTTGCATATTCATTGTCAGCTTTGTCGGCGTAAGCTGTTGCAATTTATTTGTTTAAAACAAAAAATTCATCAAATATGCAATAAATAGAATGTTGCTTGCAAATCTGCTTGTATGTTTGCTAAAGTGGCAGAGCATAAAACAAGGCCCTGCCGAAAAAATAATTGATTGATGCATTTGAATTCCAGAAAATGTACAAAATATGATTTAAACACAAAATTTAGGAGAAAAAAAATATATATAAGAAGAGAAATTAAAAAAGTCAGTCAATAATTTTTACAGTAAGACTAACTGTCCGATCCTGTGTTCTTGATAAATTATCAAGCATATATAAATATTCAAAATTGAAAATTTATCAAGTTTCATTTATTCTTCGTAAAAACTATTGTCTTATATACATACATATACACACACATACACGTAAGTGTTGCTATCAGAGATATATTCGAATTGTCCTTCCATGATAATCCTCAGCGAGATAAGTATTTGAAACTCATACACTAAACTTAATTATAACTATTATGTGGGACAAAATAGAAGGAACTAGATCTATACTAGTTAGTTCTTGAATTATTCGTGACTAGTTAAGGACTTATCCGGGACCATTTCGAGACGAGTTTAACAAATTTTTTGGGACTAATTCGTGGCTAGTTCGTGAAGTGGTCCGGAAAAAGTTTTGAACAAATCCCTAAATAATCTGGAAAAATCCCGAACAGAAAAATTGTGCCGAAAATGTACCGAAAAATTATCGAAAATGTATCAAAAATGCACCAATAAAATACAGAAAATAAAACGATAATGTACCGAACTAATTTCAAATTGATCTCCCTTACTAAAAAGACTTATACATTTTTCTCTCCTTCATAATTATAATGAAACGCTATTTTTAATTTGTGGAATAGTTTTTAGTTAAAATTTCTTGAAAAATTTGTCTTCCGGAATATTATAATGGAAAGGGGACTATAATACGAATGTAAGTCTCGAAATTATGACTTGCAAAATATTTCTCATTCAATAACTCTTTCTTGATAATTTTTTGAGTTTTTTATAAGCATTCAACAAAAATCTTAAATATCATTTTTTTATACTAATTGTTTCATTTATGTATTTATGTATATTGCATTTTATTTGAAAAATAAAATGTAGTTTAATGTCCGAGTTATGTAAGTTTTATCAGTCGCTAATAGACAAAAGTTACAATTTTAGACCTGTTGGCATTAATTGGTTTCAAAATAAAGTTTCTCCATTATGACCAGGTAATAAGCAGGTCACAAATATGAAAACAAACACAAAAAAAAAATGTAAAAGCAAGAAAAGGCAATAATTTTAAACCCATACCTACATAGTCTCAAAAACTTTTTTATTTTTTATTATTTGTTGAGGATATATACAATATCACCCCAACTTACATTAGAACACTGGCTGCTAGGGCCTTCAATGCTAGTATCAAATTTTAAAACTTGAGATTATATCAATTAACCGAATTTCACATTGAGTAAATTGAGCCAGCTCGAAAGATTTATATTTTCTAAATACATTTGTTGGGTTTTTTCTGCAAATTATTTGAATTTGATAAGCACTTTGTATTTGCCGCTTTAATACGGATATAAAGTTAATCGGTGTGCTGCCATATTTCTAACAAAGGCTATATCGTTAAAAGTACAAAAAATCGGTTTTGGATTTAAAAAAAAACCGATTTATTCGGTATTCGAAAAATCAAGATCTTAAAAAAAACCGTACAAAAATTTATAAAAAAACCGGAGAAAACCGGTTTGAAAAAACCGAGTCAATTACCCTAGTTTGTATACAACATAGGGGCTTATAGTGGAAAAAATAGACTTAGCAGCTTTTCACTCTAAGTCGACGATAAATGCATCCAAACAGTTGACATCGTTGTGGTTTTTCTTCCATACCGAAAATGCTTTTTGTTCTTTTTTTTTGTTACTTTATAATCCAAAATAAAAGAATGAATAAGAGTTTCAATAAATCAACGAATTTTTGCAAAACTTTCACGTATTTTTAAGAATCTCAAGTATAAATTTAAGTATGTCATTTCAATAATTTATATAATACATATAAAAAAAAACCATTCTTTAATTCGTAATGAGTTTTTAAACTAACGATCTTACGTATATTCTATTATATAAAATATTTAAATTAGATGAAAAAAGAATTTTTCGAAACAAAACTGAGTTTCCAAAAAATTGTCAAAAATCAGTGCGAAGTTTGAGCTACTCGAAACTAATATTCCATTGCACTGAAAACGATTGTTACTCGAATCTTATATTCAATTGCACCGAAAATGATTGGGTTATAATAATCGTTTTCAGTGAAATTGAATATAGGATTCGAGTAGCTCAAACTTCGCACTGATTTTTGACAAACTGCTTACACAGATTTTTCTTGTGATTCTCTTTTTATTTATTTTGAGTAAAATGTGAAACTCGCAATGTATTTATATCATTATTTGAGTTATTTTAAAAAGAGTACGTCCACGTCTTTCTTGCTGGGTGCATCTACTCGCATGCAAGAATTATCGTAGTCGAAATTTGAGCCCACTTAATCTATAAAAGCGCAAAATTTTTAGTAGATTGAAATGTAAAAACTAAATTTGGTTAAGTGAAAATTTATTTTTATAACCAAATATTTTCGCATTGATAACATATTTAAAAAAGCTTTAATCTAATCCGAGATTTAATTATCCTAAAAACTGACAGCAAAAGCTTTTTCAATTAATTTAATGACAGCTATCCTCACTGTCCAGAAATCATTGTTTTCAAAAACCCGAGTATATCAAATAGAGAGAATTAAGGGATTATTCTTTGAAATCTTGTTCAGAAGCGAAAATATTAATGATTATAACAAATAGCGAATAGCTATGCAGGCTTTTTGGTCTGTTTAGTAAATTTTTTTGATATTATTAGCACTTCACAGGAGATTTTACTACACTCTTGCCATTTTACGGCTGCATCGAAAACATATATAGCATTAAACTCACTCGTTAAGTATACTTAGTCGCGTCTCAATCGATTAACGTTCTATTAAATACCATAAAAGAGAAATTTAGAGTGCCAACACCAGACCACAGTTTAACACAACAACTCGAATTGAATATGCATTTATAAAGTAGCGAAATAAGTTGGCTCCATTTCTTCTCACTCACTTCTTTTGGCTTTGACGCCAAATTTGGCGCCAGGTGGAAAATGTCTACAAAGAGACAGCAGATGTGCAGAAGTGTATCCGAGTACCATGCAGCCGGCTGACATTATCACACAGGCAATGCAAGCAGTCATCATCGCCGGCACCGGCACCGCCAACAGCAAGACCAACACCTGCACATTGGACATCAACCAGCCAAGCATCCATATTTTTCCCCGCTGCTAATGACGCGATTATGCCAGACGTTTATGATGTAGCGCCGTGGATTCGTCGTGTGATTTATGACCGCAGCTGACGCTTTTGAAAGGACATTGAAGGAGTCGAAAGCGCAAAAACGGTGAGCTCGGCAGGATGGCCAAATGAATTTTTCATTAAACGAATTGCGAATTTAAAAGGAAAAGTTCGTTGAACAATTTGATTGTGAGACACTAAGGAGGATACCTTTTTATATTTTATTTTTTTAATAAGCCTTTAAGTTTATCTTTACCTATACGATTTCCAGATAATTTTTTTTTTCACAAACGGAATATGTAAGAGTTCTTAGGGCAACTAAATAGAAATAGAACGATTTCCAGATAATTTTTTTCACAAACGGAATATGTAATAGTTCTTAGGGCAACTAAATAGAAATGTAGCCTTTACAAAAACCCTTTCACTTTTAAATTAGGCCAACAAGTGTATATAACGTTGTTCTTCTAATAAAATGTATTTTTACATTGCAAAGATACGTAAAACACTTTGCAAAGAAAATTTCAAAAACTAATACCCCACGTGAAACTTGCACATTTCAAAAAGCTTGGAAAGGATAATCGATAGAGGGCGCTGCTATCTAAAACATTTACAAAATCTGATTACAAAAAACTTTGAATCTTAACATATTAAAGCAAACATACATACAATATTTTCCAAACATCAACCTTTCCTATAAAAAAAAGTTTTAAAGGAAAAGGTAATGCAATGTCGAATAAAATGCGGCTTAGTAATAGTTAAAAGAAAATCGACTTTAAATTTAGCAACAGATTTTTTACATAATTTTCTACGGATTATTTGTACAAAAGTTCTGCTTCTAACATTCGAGTTGACTTTATCTCGACTATAACTAAGCGCCGATATTTTAAAATTTTTAATAAACTATGTCTGAATGAAAAACCACAACTCCTGAAATAATGAAAAGATTTCTACCAAGTTTGTACAGTAGTACATGGCAAGAACGTTCGCCATTTTCCAATCCACTAGATGGCTTAATCATCAATTAATTCAGGAAATCCGTAAGTAGGGCCCGACTACTATAATAGTGGGCACTTGAGCATTTGATGAATATTATCGCGGCTGAAATTGATATGAACCGATTACGTAATAATGAACTTCCCTTTACATGTCACTGCTTAAAATTTTCAATTAAATCGTTTGGGAAAAGTTAAATTTAATATTTTCAATTGGATTGACGCGCAAGAATATTACTAGACACTTTTTCTTATAATTTTTGAATTTAGTTTTTAAAACATTAGTTCACACAAATATTTCTTGTTACATGATAAGTTGTGAAAATACCGAAGCAATTATCAAACGATAGAAAATTTGCTTTGATTTGCTATGTGTAATTTATATTGATATTTTTGGCTTTCATGTTTTCGAATAAATATAATCGCTATCCACTCAATGCGTGCAGGAGATATTTTAACGAATGTAACTTTTGCAAAACGAGCAAAAGCGGATTTTTGTAATCACATTAGTTGAAAAAGACCTTCTGCGAAATTTGATTACAATATTTTATATCACGCTTCGCAAGCCGACATTGGACATGCAGGAATACACGATTTCGACATGTCTTGCTTCACGGAAAAATTCATAACTCGTAAGGTTTTTAAGTCCACCCCCAAAATAAACAGTCAGAATGTGCACAATGCTCAGGGCTATTACGACAAAAATTTTGGAAATAAAAAATAGCGTTTTTTCAAAAAGTTAATTAGTTTAAATTAAAAAAATTTTAGTTTACAAATTTTCAAAAAAAATGTTTAGTTTCAAATTATTATATTATAGACAATAGGTATGTGTGATTTTTTTCAAAATTTTATCACATACGAGGTTTGAAATAATTGAAAATCAACAAATACGAAATTTTTCATTGTTTATTCTATAACTTTAAATTTCTTCATTTCTATCAACCCTCAAAATTATATGACTGCCTCAACTTGGCTTGCTGAATGACCAAGATATGTTTTGCAATTCCGCTGAAATTAGAAGGCACACTAGTCGCAGTATTTAGAATATCTGTGTATATTTTTTTAATCAATTCTTTTGAAATTAAAAAAATGCTAGGTGGCTGTGGAATCATCGGTTAAAATATAAACTAGAAAACGTAAAATATCTGATGATAGATCAGAGTAATTTCTACCACCAACGCAAACAAAAATTCATCATGTGATTCTCTTTGGTTTTCGGCGTAAGCTGAAGCCACTACAAATATTTAATTAATGCCAAAGCGTAAAGGAACGATTGCACCGTCTCTACAGACTATTTTCAAATTGTTCCGAAGATTTTAGACGGAACATTTTTCTGTTGTGCTGTGCCTCTGGTGATGTCCGAAGTTTACGAAGAACCACGATTGATACAAGAAATGATTTCTGATTGATTGAGCCTGAATGCCATGGCTGGATCGGGATAATCAAGCAATCATCTGGAATATAAGTACGAAGAAATCTGCAAGATGGGTCCTACGAATTTTTAATTAGGCCCAAGAAGATGCTCGATTGCATTTTACAAAATTTTTCCTAAATAAATTCGAAAATGAAATGTCTAGCAATATTAGTAAGGTCATTACTGGTGACGAATTTTGATTACATAACCCTTTCGAGCCTGACTTTTTCCCTGTGCTTCTAAAATTTTTTTACTTTAAATTATCTCTTAATTGCTCAAGAAATTTCTGTAAAAAATTGCAGGTCACCACGCCTATCGATTTGGGCGCTAGAGAATGTTGCTTGTGAGCAACGTTCGGCAATTGTGGTATAAAAATACAAATTTTTTTTGTAAGGCAAATCGTGTGAAGTTTTATTTATTCATTCCGAACAATTAAGTATGAAAGGACAAAAAACAGTTTTTGTTGGTGTTACAGCAAAGATGTAAATTACGCTTAAGGCACTTGGACATGGGAGTTCCCGTTTTGCATAGTCGACAACGCCCTTTTTCATTAAAAACTACCCAATGCTCCAATTTGTCATAGCGCTTTGTATTTGGAGGGTTAGGCTGGACTCTATAATTTTAGGTACTTTGTGAGTAGACACTCCTTGATGGAGTGTTACAAAGGGAGGGAATGGTCTATCATTTTCCGCATTTGATGGACGATATTTTTTTTTTCGTTACATAATCCTCAGAAGAAGTATATTGCAAGAGTGTATTAGCGCATTCCAGTTGAAATTCTATTAGTGGCATATATTTTTTGTTCGGCTCTAGCAATCGTAGATGTTTTCTATATAGAAGCCATGCATTTATAACGGATGTACCCAGGCACCAATAAAAGACTCTGATATACCACTTTCTTGATCTTGTAAAGTTCCATGAGCATGTCTGCTAAGTCAACCCCTCCTATGCCTTTGTTATAGGATTCGATGGTAGCAGGTCTTGGAACATCAATATTAGACTCCAACGCTTGCATACCCCACAGGTCGATGATCTGTACATGAAGACATGACTTGGACTGGCTTATTGTCATACCATTTTAGACATACTAAATTGTAGTTCGCTTCACATTTCACATCGAACGATCCAGTCCCAATCAATAAGGCGGTCAGGTTCATACAATGTAAAATTAAATACCATTCCAGATGTTCCAGCTGGGGTGAACATTTTGAAACCCCATTTGTGGGGCATACCTTTGAATGCAATTATCTGTTCATCAACACTTTGATGTTCTTCCTGCGGTAGCTTATTAAAGTTTTCCTTGAGGATGTTTAGTAATGGGCGTATCTTGTACAACTTGTCACACTTTGTATCTCCCTTTTTAGGTTGTTTGCTTTTATCGCTGTAATGTAAGCATTTTCTACATTTTCAATTAGGCCGATCTCAATGCTTTCTCCTCTTTCCAAGATCCCTTCCAAATTCTTCTCTAGCACTGCAGAAATATCTTCCCCCTCATCACCACCTTCTTAGTCAGTCGAGTCATCCCAATCAAAGCATAAAATTCTTTCTATATCATCATTTGTTAAGCCTCTTTGTTCATGTCACATGTCTGTAAGTAAGTAAAATAATTACCACTATTGTCAAAAGTTGCCCACAAGCAATTTGGTCACTTTGAAAATTACTTACTTGATGTTTGTTTACAAATTAAAAATTAACACTTTTTGTTATTGTTTTGAAAAAAAAAACCGCAGGTAAAAACAGCTCTTACCAAATACGTAAAATGTTGTTGCACGTCACGCTTGAGTTCAAATGTACATAACTGTACCAGATCGCCAACAAATCAGTTGTTCTTTAATCGAGCTTAAAGCACATACATAAAGCTTTCGTTAGGGATGCATTTTAGCAAATAAAAACAAATGCAACGCTCACAGTCAGCCGTTATACATTTGAAATTGCTCACAAGCAACTTCAGGTCCGAAGGGGATAAGTACGATCTGGAAACAAAAAAACTGGAGCAAAGACAATTGTAAAAGCTAAGCAACAAAAATCAGCCACGAAAGTGATGATGTCAGTTTAATTCACGCTATCAAAAATCATTGCGTGGCCGCTATGGTCGAGTTGGTAGGGTGCGTGCTATAACTCGATATGCCGGTGAGTTCGAGGTTCGAATCTCAGTCAGGGCAAGCAAAATCGTAATCATAGAAAAAGTTTTTTCTAATAGCGGTCACCCCTCGGCAGGCAATGGCAAACCTCCGAGGGTATATCTGCCGTTCGGAGTCGGCACAAAACTGTAGGTCCCTCCAATTGTGGTATAATATAAAGACGCACACCACAAATGGTAGCAGAATCTCGGCCAAACACCGAGCTATATAGTGTAAGCGCCAGAATTATATTATATTATATTAAAAATCATAGCTGATATACCTTTGCAAAAGGTTCAGACGGTGACTGCTTACTTACGATTTGGGTCGCAATTTTCTAATCATGACAATGAACCAGCTCGAACTGCTGAAATAGCAAGTAACATCAGGCATCGACAAAAATACTATCAGCACTATATTTCCCGGAGCTAGTGCCATGTGGCTTCGAGTTATTTTCAAAACCTATAAGACATTTGAGAGGAAAGATATTTAAAAATAACAGCGGTTAATGCTGAACTTGATAAGTTTAAAATGCATGAATTTAAAGAATGATAAAAAGGACAAAGATTGTGTATAAATACGAAATGATTCTTTGGATTTTTTTCTAGTTAATTAAGCGAGTATTATAAAATCTAAATTAAGCGATCGACTATCTTGAAGTTAAAAATGGGTAACGTTAATACAAAAAAATTATTCGTTAGATGGCGGTGTATCTCTATTTATATATGTATGCATATATATCCTAAAGAATCAATACGTTGTACGAAATATATATAATGTTATGTGGCCGTTATGGTCGAGTGGGTAGCGGTGCGTGCTATAACTTGATATGCCACAGAGTTCGAGGCTCGATTCTCAGCCTCGGCAAGTAAAATCTTAATCATAGAAAAAGTTGTTTCTAATAGCGGTCACCCCTCGGCAGGCAATGGTAAACCTCCGTGGGTATTTGTGCCATTAAAAAGCTTCTCATTAAATACATCTGCCGTTCGGAGTCGGCACAAAATTGTAGGTCCCTATAATATAAAGACGCACTCCGCAAATGATAGGAGAAGCTCGGCCAAACACTGAGCTACATATATACGAGTATAGTAAGCGCCAAATTCTTATTTATATTATATTATGTTATGTATGTTATGTTGTGTTAGGTTATTTTATGTAACCTTATGTTATGTTATGCAATGATATTTTATGTTATGTTTTGTTGTTATGTTATACGATATGATTGTGGTCTGGGGAATGAGGTGTCGTTATGTGATGTAATATGATGACATGTGATGTGATGTGACGATGTAATATTTTGTGACGAAAATAAGAGTGTTCGCGGTGTTGATAATTGTTTCGAATTGTTACAAAATATCACGATTTTTGTCAAATCGCGTTCGTGGTGACCAAAAAATTTGCAAGGAAGGGAAAATTGAGAGCGCAAAATGAGATTTCATTTTGAGGGGAAGGTGCAAATTCTTGCTGCACAAATTTTACCCAGCACAAATTTGCAAGCAAGAAAACAGCAGATCAAAAGCAGCTGATTGCAATTTGGAGAAATACGAAATTTTTGTTTAAGAGTTTTAAAGGTGAAAATTATAAAATATGAGTATTAAACATGCAAGAAGCAAGTAAAAGTTCGTTTGGTTAAGTTTCGTTAGTGGAATGTTTCAGGAAAACACTAATGCAACATTTTTCATTGTGCATATTTGGACGCGGACAAAAATTCAATCAGCTGTTCGTTAAACTTTGCAAGTTTCTGCAAATTTTGCATTCGCGTAAAAATTTGCAAGCATCTCTCTTTGTGAGAGAATACTCCAAAATTCTGAGAAATTTTGTTGCTGGATAATTCTTGCAGGACTTTTACACGAACAGACTTTTATTTTTGTCGATTTTAAGGAAATTTGCAATTAAAATTATAAAAAAAGTTCGTTTATTTTTTTTAACCCCTACAACTTTGATTACAAGGTTTTTCATTTAAGAATGAACTGCATTTTAATGGTAAAAAATTAAAATTTTATAAAGGAACTAAAAGCCAAAATTGTAAATATCAAGCCGGCTTTATTATTAAGTAATCATTAAGTGGGTTGAGATTACAATATTAAACAAATTTCTTAAATTAATAAAATTTACTTGCTACTTTTTCCAAAATTTGAGATCTCCCATTTTAAATCGCCAGAAGCACTAGCAAAATTTTTGACTCTCTCCCAAACAGCTTAAAATTTAAAACAGAAATATATTACTCGTGTTTACTTTGCATTTTTTGCTGCGCAAAATGTAAACAAAAATGCCAGCTGCATTTATTGCTCAAAATTTTGTTTACACGATTTTGAGTGCTTTAAGCCGGCGGTATGCCAATGTTGCAGTGGCAATGGTGGTATTGATTTTTTGTACTCTTTTATACATAAGCTGCATGGATTTTACATATTATTTTCAGTTATTTTTTTATTTCCACATTTTATGTAAATATTTAAGAAGTTTTTGTTCAAAGCCAATCACATGTTACTTTTTTTTTTAATTTTATTTGTACTCATGAACATACATAGAAACATATGGAGGGGAACTTGTAAACAAGCAACAGACCAAATGTGCCAATTCTATATACAGTGCATTCGCGAAAATTCGAAGACGCAATAACTCGAACGTTTGTTAAATGTTTTGAATTTAGCAAGAAAAAAAGGCTGAAACAATGAACGCAGTCAAAAATGTTAAAAGTGGCACAGCTCTCTCCGTATAATACAATATTGCTAAAAATTAAACACCTATTTTAGAATGTGTTAATTATACAATATCGGGCCTTTGCAAACGTAAAACTGTACGTGCCTCAGAACTCCGAAAATCATAGAATTCCAATATTTTGTATTTTTAAAGAAAAATTAAATATTTATATGTAAGAAAGCTGATAAAACGAGTAAATAAAATAAAAGTAAATGACATCCGAAAACTAGAATAATTCGTAAATTCAAACAGGTCTGGTTTTCATTAGTTTGAGTTTTCGCGTGTGCACTGTATGTATATAAAATATTTCAAAAAAAATCCGGGTATATACTCGTAGTTTTGTAGCCAATTCAAATTTAATTTAACAATGTACAGGATTTTTGACAATTTTTTTTCTACGCTCTTCGGTAATTCCTTCTACATAACGAATGTTTGAGACTTTTTTATAGAAGAGCTTGAGTGAAAAAAGTGTCAAAAATCAACCAAAAGTGCTTGCTTATTAAAACTTACGTACCATTGTACTTAACCTAAATCGGGTGCACAAAAGTTTGTGATTTGAAAGTTTGTTATAATAAGAATAAATATATTTTTAAATTTTAGACCTTGAGTTCATAAGATCATGGTTGAAAATTCAGTGTATTTTAATTAAAAAATTTAAATCTCGACAAAACAGAATAACCAGCGAAAATGCTCTCCCCCTATGCAAACGAATATATGTATATTTGGTACATAAATACAGCCAATAACATGCGCTGCACGCATTAAACGTCAAGAGGGAACAGAGTAGTTTAAAATGTGTGGCATAACTGCGTTTGTTCGAAAATATCGCAACAATGTAACAAGTGAAGTATTTTAAATGCTAACCAACGCAAAGTTGAGTCGCTGCCAATGGCGTACTTGCTGCATATACTCCTCGTACATTGATATATGTTTATATGTACATATGTATGTATACACACACATGAAAATACATTTTTATAGATATCCCCATTTTGGCGGCCTCAACTGCCGCTTTTTTTTAATGTGCGCTTTTGTGCACTTTTAAATATCTGTTCGGTTTTTTTTTATATTCAATTTCAATTTATTTAATTGATTTCATTCTTTCATTTATTCTGCTCATTCATTTTTTACTGACCTACAACTGTTTGTGATGCATTGAAAAAGTAAATGCATTGAAAAGCCTTTTCTGGCATCCACTTTTCAAACTACTTTCATTATATTTTAAATATAGTTTGCGAATATTATTAGTTTTTTTTTTACTAAAAATTTGTATTAATATACCGTTAGAGTTAACTATTTATTTAATAATTATACTTCTGATTCTATTCAATAGCAATAGGTGGATTTATCTTTAACACAAACACTCTGCTCTGTTTATGTATGTGTTGTTTGTAAGCATTTGGCTTAACAAAAGTCTTTGTGGTCGATCGATAGTAATTGTTTAAACGCCTCGTAAATGCATTTTTTACTAAAGAGCATTGAAATGATTCTGTTGCAAAACAAAATTTTCAACGAATATGGCGAGACATGTGATTTTTTTTTTTGTTCTTTTTTAATTTATACATGAGTTTAGATTTTGAAGTTTGTTTGTTTAAGGAAAATGAAATAACACAAAAATCCACTCGGCATGCGTAGCACAGCATGCAGCCCGAGCCTTCTTTGCTCAAACCTGGGAAGCAGTGATGAAGAATTAATAGAAAGGTGTGATGATCTCCGAAAAATCGACCATAACTTCACCAATCAATACGTTGTACGAAATATATATAATGTTATGTGGCCGTTATGGTCGAGTGGGTAGCGGTGCGTGCTATAACTTGATATGCCACAGAGTTCGAGGCTCGATTCTCAGCCTCGGCAAGTAAAATCTTAATCATAGAAAAAGTTGTTTCTAATAGCGGTCACCCCTCGGCAGGCAATGGTAAACCTCCGTGGGTATTTCTGCCATTAAAAAGCTTCTCATTAAATACATCTGCCGTTCGGAGTCGGCACAAAATTGTAGGTCCCTATAATATAAAGACGCACTCCGCAAATGATAGGAGAAGCTCGGCCAAACACTGAGCTACATATATACGAGTATAGTAAGCGCCAAATTCTTATTTATATTATATTATGTTATGTATGTTATGTTGTGTTAGGTTATTTTATGTAACCTTATGTTATGTTATGCAATGATATTTTATGTTATGTTTTGTTGTTATGTTATACGATATGATTGTGGTCTGGGGAATGAGGTGTCGTTATGTGATGTAATATGATGACATGTGATGTGATGTGACGATGTAATATTTTGTGACGAAAATAAGAGTGTTCGCGGTGTTGATAATTGTTTCGAATTGTTACAAAATATCACGATTTTTGTCAAATCGCGTTCGTGGTGACCAAAAAATTTGCAAGGAAGGGAAAATTGAGAGCGCAAAATGAGATTTCATTTTGAGGGGAAGGTGCAAATTCTTGCTGCACAAATTTTACCCAGCACAAATTTGCAAGCAAGAAAACAGCAGATCAAAAGCAGCTGATTGCAATTTGGAGAAATACGAAATTTTTGTTTAAGAGTTTTAAAGGTGAAAATTATAAAATATGAGTATTAAACATGCAAGAAGCAAGTAAAAGTTCGTTTGGTTAAGTTTCGTTAGTGGAATGTTTCAGGAAAACACTAATGCAACATTTTTCATTGTGCATATTTGGACGCGGACAAAAATTCAATCAGCTGTTCGTTAAACCTTGCAAGTTTCTGCAAATTTTGCATTCGCGTAAAAATTTGCAAGCATCTCTCTTTGTGAGAGAATACTCCAAAATTCTGAGAAATTTTGTTGCTGGATAATTCTTGCAGGACTTTTACACGAACAGACTTTTATTTTTGTCGATTTTAAGGAAATTTGCAATTAAAATTATAAAAAAAGTTCGTTTATTTTTTTTAACCCCTACAACTTTGATTACAAGGTTTTTCATTTAAGAATGAACTGCATTTTAATGGTAAAAAATTAAAATTTTATAAAGGAACTAAAAGCCAAAATTGTAAATATCAAGCCGGCTTTATTATTAAGTAATCATTAAGTGGGTTGAGATTACAATATTAAACAAATTTCTTAAATTAATAAAATTTACTTGCTACTTTTTCCAAAATTTGAGATCTCCCATTTTAAATCGCCAGAAGCACTAGCAAAATTTTTGACTCTCTCCCAAACAGCTTAAAATTTAAAACAGAAATATATTACTCGTGTTTACTTTGCATTTTTTGCTGCGCAAAATGTAAACAAAAATGCCAGCTGCATTTATTGCTCAAAATTTTGTTTACACGATTTTGAGTGCTTTAAGCCGGCGGTATGCCAATGTTGCAGTGGCAATGGTGGTATTGATTTTTTGTACTCTTTTATACATAAGCTGCATGGATTTTACATATTATTTTCAGTTATTTTTTTATTTCCACATTTTATGTAAATATTTAAGAAGTTTTTGTTCAAAGCCAATCACATGTTACTTTTTTTTTTAATTTTATTTGTACTCATGAACATACATAGAAACATATGGAGGGGAACTTGTAAACAAGCAACATACCAAATGTGCCAATTCTATATACAGTGCATTCGCGAAAATTCGAAGACGCAATAACTCGAACGTTTGTTAAATGTTTTGAATTTAGCAAGAAAAAAAGGCTGAAACAATGAACGCAGTCAAAAATGTTAAAAGTGGCACAGCTCTCTCCGTATAATACAATATTGCTAAAAATTAAACACCTATTTTAGAATGTGTTAATTATACAATATCGGGCCTTTGCAAACGTAAAACTGTACGTGCCTCAGAACTCCGAAAATCATAGAATTCCAATATTTTGTATTTTTAAAGAAAAATTAAATATTTATATGTAAGAAAGCTGATAAAACGAGTAAATAAAATAAAAGTAAATGACATCCGAAAACTAGAATAATTCGTAAATTCAAACAGGTCTGGTTTTCATTAGTTTGAGTTTTCGCGTGTGCACTGTATGTATATAAAATATTTCAAAAAAAATCCGGGTATATACTCGTAGTTTTGTAGCCAATTCAAATTTAATTTAACAATGTACAGGATTTTTGACAATTTTTTTTCTACGCTCTTCGGTAATTCCTTCTACATAACGAATGTTTGAGACTTTTTTATAGAAGAGCTTGAGTGAAAAAAGTGTCAAAAATCAACCAAAAGTGCTTGCTTATTAAAACTTACGTACCATTGTACTTAACCTAAATCGGGTGCACAAAAGTTTGTGATTTGAAAGTTTGTTATAATAAGAATAAATATATTTTTAAATTTTAGACCTTGAGTTCATAAGATCATGGTTGAAAATTCAGTGTATTTTAATTAAAAAATTTAAATCTCGACAAAACAGAATAACCAGCGAAAATGCTCTCCCCCTATGCAAACGAATATATGTATATTTGGTACATAAATACAGCCAATAACATGCGCTGCACGCATTAAACGTCAAGAGGGAACAGAGTAGTTTAAAATGTGTGGCATAACTGCGTTTGTTCGAAAATATCGCAACAATGTAACAAGTGAAGTATTTTAAATGCTAACCAACGCAAAGTTGAGTCGCTGCCAATGGCGTACTTGCTGCATATACTCCTCGTACATTGATATATGTTTATATGTACATATGTATGTATACACACACATGAAAATACATTTTTATAGATATCCCCATTTTGGCGGCCTCAACTGCCGCTTTTTTTTAATGTGCGCTTTTGTGCACTTTTAAATATCTGTTCGGTTTTTTTTTATATTCAATTTCAATTTATTTAATTGATTTCATTCTTTCATTTATTCTGCTCATTCATTTTTTACTGACCTACAACTGTTTGTGATGCATTGAAAAAGTAAATGCATTGAAAAGCCTTTTCTGGCATCCACTTTTCAAACTACTTTCATTATATTTTAAATATAGTTTGCGAATATTATTAGTTTTTTTTTTACTAAAAATTTGTATTAATATACCGTTAGAGTTAACTATTTATTTAATAATTATACTTCTGATTCTATTCAATAGCAATAGGTGGATTTATCTTTAACACAAACACTCTGCTCTGTTTATGTATGTGTTGTTTGTAAGCATTTGGCTTAACAAAAGTCTTTGTGGTCGATCGATAGTAATTGTTTAAACGCCTCGTAAATGCATTTTTTACTAAAGAGCATTGAAATGATTCTGTTGCAAAACAAAATTTTCAACGAATATGGCGAGACATGTGATTTTTTTTTTTGTTCTTTTTTAATTTATACATGAGTTTAGATTTTGAAGTTTGTTTGTTTAAGGAAAATGAAATAACACAAAAATCCACTCGGCATGCGTAGCACAGCATGCAGCCCGAGCCTTCTTTGCTCAAACCTGGGAAGCAGTGATGAAGAATTAATAGAAAGGTGTGATGATCTCCGAAAAATCGACCATAACTTCACCACTAAAACTTTTGTTCTTTTTTCTCAAACAAAATCTTTCATTAACTGGCCTCGAGCTCAATGATTAATCATTTAAAAGGCCACTTAAAACTTAACAATCTAGATTTCTTGATGAATCTCGTCAAGCACTTTAGGTCTATATCACCTAAATCTCCGAGGTCACCAAAAAAGAAGCGCCACTAGAAAGCGTAGACTACTGAAGAACCGTCTCTTCCTCTTCATATTTTCTGTAGTATCTGCAGTGCCCTGTTAGAGCGCCAGTTACCTGAGGTATTTCATCCCTTATATATCAACATACTTGGGTAATAATCTGCAGTCACTCCAACACATCCAATAAAAATTAATTGAATTTCAATTTATAAAAAATATGTTATATTACCGTGTGATTGTTCTGGCGCTGTTTTGCCATATCTTTTATACAACGTGTACCCGGATTTTGTTAAAGGAAAATAACTAAACAATTTCACTTTTTTACAAAAATGAAATGGCCAATAAAAATGCATGTTCAGAAAAGTTTCAAAATCTTTTTTAAAATTTTTAGAGTTTGGATGTTATTTCGTAGTGTTTTTATAAATTTCATTTAAAATTGTAAACTTTAATTAACGAGATTTTGTTCAGCTACTTACATATGTATGTACATATAAAAATTTTTTTTTTTTTAAATATTGAAAAAAAATTCATGAGAAGCATTTCCATTATGATAAAATAAATCAATGATCGACTAAGCGCTGGAGACACGAACCTAGCAAGTACACTTTATTTGAGAAATATTTATATATCCCTTAGAATTATTATATATCGAAAACAGAATAGCCCGATAATTTTTTTTTATTCCAAACATATTTGCAAGTCATTTAAGGAGAAGAAAGTCTTTCACATATGTTGTGCCAAATTATTATAGGGCATTTGGATAGTTTATATTTTTTTGATTTGAATTAAATCATTTCTCAATTACAATACGGCTCAGTTTTAAACAAAAAAATATACAAACTTAATTTTCAAATTTAATACACAATTTCTAAAAATTCAACACAATTTTGTTTTACATTGTTGACGCTTTATCGCAATTTATTCCATATAAGAAAGAAATATTAGTAATAGGTAAAAACTTGTGCAAAAGTGTTTGCAAATAATTATCTTTACCCGCTTTAAGCATGCATAGTATTGAACTAAAATTAAATGGACTACAAAACAGTGTACTCAAATTTTTTTTTTTAATATTTTCCAGAATTTTAACTTTTTTCGGGAGCGTGTAATATTTTTTAATTGTGTACAATGTTTGAATTTTGAGTTATTATTATTTAAGTTAAATACTTTTTGTTTAGATTTAAAATGAAACATTATAAAAATTTAATATATTTATAAAATTTAATATCAATCTATCCCTTACTTTCTCGCCGAAGTACTTTTACATGCATGTACATAAGTATAGAAACAATTAATTATAATTTAATAATATATAACTACTTTCCAGAAAATTTAGGAGACGGGAGTGAAGAGCAAGGTGAATGATTTCACCAAGATATTAAGGAGATAGAAAAAAGATACCAGGGAAGATGGAGCGTTTCAATGATAGCAGACTACTGTTGGACGCTTCAAAGATACCTTGCCGATGCTTCCCACAAACGAAAATGTACCAAAAGGAGTCTCACTGAAAAAAAGAAATGTGTTTAGTGCTTACTAATTAATGTATTTTACATAAATAAATTAGTTTTGTTACGCAATTATAAATTTAAAAATTTTTTTAATCTTTTTATATTTTATTTTAAGATGATAACTTGTTTAACATAGGCACCTACATTTTCGGATTCAGCACACCCAAAAACATAAGAATTACACAAAAAAAAACCCAAAACAGGTCTCAATTATTTTTTTTTTGCAGACTTGTGTTATTAGCGCCTTTTCGGAGTTTGTCGATATTTTTATTTGACCACTTTTCAGAATAAAAATATATTCTTAATAATAATAATATATGTATGATTAAGTTTATATTGAGATAAGTAAAGAAATAAGTTATTTGGATACGGAACCCATAATAATTAAATTCGATACGCAATACATTCAAGTTTGGTAAACAGATACAAAAGCATACATACGAGGTGGGTTCAAAAAGTAAGGTGACTTTTTTTTTGCAAATCTCCGCCTTTTTATAGGTCTTAAGTTTTAGGAACAGGAAAAACTAACAGAGTTAGAAGTTATTGTACTATTTCGGAAATCACTACATTTCCACAACAGACTTCTTTCTTCTTGGCTTCTACGGGAGTCGAACCCACAAGATCATGCGTAATACTTAAGCCGGCATCTAAACGCTTTTAATTACAATGATTTTTAGAAAAATGTAATCCACTTTCGAATCCAGGAGAACTAATAGTTTCTTTTCAATCTAGCAGTTGCAAATCACCGGAAATGCGCTTACAAAAAGGGGTTTATTTGGTATCACTAAAAAAAAAACAAAGTCTTACACCACAACAACTTTCTACTTAACTGCTGCAAATTATGCACAAAATGCTATTAGATAGCTACTTCAGTGCAAGCAAATCCTTGCTAACTGCAGTTGACAGCAAATTAGTATGACAATAAGCTCGTTTCGTCTGCCAAGCGAGTAATATATATACATACCTTACTAGCATATGTATGTATGTATGTTTATTTTATATTATAGGTAGACAAATTTGCAATTGCATATAAATTTACCATCAGAAATAAATTTACAATATAATATTTTCAGGTGAGGAGCAAATGTTAGCAGATGCCTGCTTAATATGCTACCATATTTGTTTGTGCGCATGTGTGTACGTAGTAAATCGTATATCCATACAATAAATTGTGAGACTAATCTCTAAAGAGAGTACACCGTGATTAGTCGCAATCGGGTAAAATTAGGTATTAATTAGTCGCAAACAATTCTCAAACGGGTATAATTGTAGATTAGTCCTGCATTCAACTTTTTCGGGTATATTAAACGATGAATTGATATACATACATATATACGCGAAATTTAATGTGCGCCGTTGGCATGTAAGCAGAGCATTCGCTTAACAACCATCGGGAAGCCGGTTCGATTCTCACTCAAAGCAAAGATTTTTATTTTTTTTGTAATAAAGCGCCTGGTCGTCATTTATACCCTTGCAACTATTCCCGGACTCATCCTAGACTAAGCGCATTTTTTGCACGGATGTTTTTATGTATGAACATATGTGTTTATGTGTGCGATTTTTCATTTATTTTCTTTCTGCTCGACTTATCCTCACAATCTTGTCTAGAATCTGCTTGCGAACCTTTACAACTCTAAAACAAATTCTCTCTCCTTTAAATAGCTTGTTTTCTTATTGCGAAAAAAAAATCAAAGCAGTTCAATTCAGCATTCAAATTGACTCATTGGCTTTTTGCTACTGACTTTGAGCTCATTGGTTTTTTTTTATATCTTTTTGATGCTTGTTTTTCGGCTGCTGCAGCTGTTGATTTTATTGTTCAACCGTGTTTGCACAGAAAATCACTGAAGTCCAAAGAACCTATTCCTATTCCATTTCATTCGTTATTTGCTTTTCGTAAACCATCCTTCAATAGAATCGCTCTGATTTTTCATTCCTTTTATTTTGCTTTTATTTGGGCTCTTACTAGCGGCTTATTGGTAATATTGGGTTAGCAAACAAAAAAAAAACAGTGGATTGTTTGCTTATTTTTCTCGTCATTCTGAACGATGAACATCCCTTTAAGCCTGTTAACTTTTCAATTTGCTAATTGATTTTTCAGTTTTGGTTGCCTTTATTGAAAAAACTGAAATCATTTCGAACAAAAAACACGTGTTAAGGCATAGGCAAATAGAAAAGTATGAGGAGTGTAAGCAACTGAAGACTAATTTGTTGGCTTGTTTTACCAGAAAAAAAGCTAAGCCCTAAAAATTGAAAGTACAAAGCAAAGCACTAAGTATTACTCAATTAGGCAATTAAAAGACAAATAAAAACAGATTGAATGAGTTGAAAAAATGTTAATTATGTTCTGTTTTTCTATAAACGCAGCCTTGGCGAAAATTAATTTTTTTTTTAACACACATTAGTTATACTTTCATAACATTCAAAATATACTAATCAGCGAGAAAAAAATTGTATCTTGCAATAACAATTATGTAAAAGCAAGTAGTTATGAAACAAATATATTGCATCGGTTATAAAAGTTTTAACTTCATTAATTAAAATTTGTTTACCAAACAATTTTTAAAAAATAGAATTTCTCCAAATTTCAAGGACAGAGCCATAACGATTATAAAAATTAAAATTGGAAATTCTATTTTCATCTCTAGAACCCTCTGCAAATTTTATTCTTCTCTTCGTCGTCATTTTCCTTGTCATTCCATGACAAGACTATTGCATGACAAGCAAAAATTTCTACACACTTGCCATGATAATCACTCGTCCTTTTTAAATTTTCTGTTCACTTTTCATACAGATTATATGAAACTTTCACCCAAAGTAAATAAAATTTAACTTGACTATAGCACATCCATTGCTATCAAAAACTAAATCGCTTGTTTTGCTATATGTTTCGTACTTTCCAAATTTTTACTTAAGTGTTTTTTTTTTCGTTTTGTGGAATGATTATTTTTAGTTAAATTTTATCTAATTTGAAGTAAATTTTAATTTTTTGTTTACTAAAATAAAGTGATTTTACCAACGCAACTTTTTTTTAAGAAAACTGAACGTATATTCACCAACGGTAGGAAATTCATTCATAATTCCTCTAAATTAAAATAAAAAAGTCATTGTTTATTGTTTTGTAAAGATTGTAAGGATTATGAAGATTTACAGTCAAATTTACACAAAAAAAATTAAATATAATTAAATTGCTTTACAAAATGTCATTTCAATACAAATTTTTTTTTAATTAAGCATTTGAAAATAATTTAATATTTCTAGAATTTGGTCTTTAAAGTTTTAATAGCTCTCATTGAACATCGCAAACATATGGACAATAAATATTTTCGATCTCTGTTATTGTGTTAAAGCGTAAAGTCTCTTTTATACTGCTCGATTTCAGTTGACTCAAATATCGACTGAGAAATTGACTTGCCAAAGCATTCACACAACTCAAAAAAATCGTTAGCAGCAATAATTTTTTTCCTTCCAGAATAATTATATTTAAGCCGAACTTAGAAACTATATATGTATAACCACTTACTGTACCACCGACTGAAAAAAGTTGAACACAAATCAACTTACTTGAAAAATTGAAATTGCCTGAAACACCTTTTAAGCGAAAGACCACAAACCACAAATTGTTGAATTATTTTAACGCGTACCTACTCTTATTAAGATAATTTTTTTGAAGACTATAGGGGTATTCTAGTACAATTTTTGCGGGCGACAGAAATAGGTTATTTTCTTTTTATTCATAAATTATTAATAATTAAGCGGAAACTACGAACTGAAAAAAAAATATATTTGTTGAAATTTGCAGTTTCTTTTGTAGCCCATACAATGGAGTATTATAATATATATGTTTCAAACTCATGAAGTATATCGTTGATTTTTGACAGTTCTACGCTAACGCACTTTCGCACTTACTTCCATATAAAAAAAAATGTTGAGCTTGTGTATAATGGAAGAAATTGTGGAAGAGCCTAAGTGATATTTGTAACAGAATAAACTGTCTTTTAATTGACAAATTTCTTAAACAAAAATAAAAGAGAAATAAATTGTACAAATTATCAATTTAAAATAGTGCTATAGTTATTTGACTAAGTTTATAAATGCAAACATATATATGTAGATTTGCATTACCTTCCTTCCTAATATTTTGCACTAATTTTCAATTTCATTGTCATCAAAACATTTCCAGAACTAAGTATGTAAGTGCTTCATTACACGCCGCCTATTGTCGCAAAACGACTGTAATCTTTCGACCATTGCCTGTTCTGCCAACATTGGCATTATCGTCACAGCTACTACTACTACTTGCCGCGATTATCAGCAAAACTGGCGGAAATGGCTTAAACGTGCTGCCGTGACTAAGAATCAAAGCAGTCCGGCAAAGACTAGGTACAACAGCAAGCTGTAAAGCAACTCGAAATGCAGAAATGGTGGCAGCAGCGAGATTCCTCTGACCCTACTAAAAGTTTTATGCATGAAAAGTTTATATATCTTGCAAAAGCATTGGACTGGCAATACATACATATGTACATACATATTTCCATTAGGCTTATCGGTGCACCTTCTTGCTTTTGCTATTGTTGTTGCTGCTATTGATGTTGCTGAAGTTTAAAATTCGTGTCTGGCATAAATAATTGAGTGTTAAACTGAGCATCTTATGATTGTATGTATAAATAAATGTACTCTGCTTTTCGTTGTATTCTTCAAGCATTTTCAACAACAATTTTCCAGTTACTATATAGCGCATTTTCAATTGAAATCCCTTAAACTCTTTTAAGCCTATTTTCTGTTGAGTTACTCAAGTTTTTATTTTATTTTTTTTACTTAAGTGCGCATGCAGCGGAATTTTTCTATTTTTAAAGGAAATTAATAAACACTAAATAAACTTTAGCCTGCTAGATGGGACAGCGAAGTAAATATAGTTACAAAATACTTAATAATAGTGAGAAGGAGAGGTTAGGATATTATAACTTTAATGAGTGCTTTTACACCAGCGTCGAATTAACTCACATTTCGTAATTGAACCTAAATTTTTGCACTGAAATAATAGAGTTAACCGTCAGATATCAGTTACTTTCGTACAGACAACACGGCTCTTAACCACATATTTTAAATTTTTCTCAATTCTTGGGACATTTTTAATAAAAACTAATTATCAGTTTTAGTAATTTTTTTTTTTTTCTTTGTTGGAATCAAACACGAAACAACGCGTGCAGAAAACTGCACTCAGACTACATTCCGTCCATTGTACTGTTTCCATGTTCCTTTTAATCTGTCACTGCAGACACGTATACTCCTCCCTACTACGTAGTCCATGGCCTTGAGAATTGCAAATACTTCGGTCTGGAAGACGGAGGCATATTCCCCAAGAGAAAAGTGAAATTTATCCCCATTTTCTTCTATAAAAACTCCAGATCCTGACCCAGAGTCAGTTTTGGAGCCATCAGTAAAGATTCGACAACGTGTAAGACCGGGCTCAGTATTGGCATTGAACCAGCATTCAGCCTCAGGGAACTCAACGTTATAGAGTTTCATCAGCAAATGAAACGGTGGTACCAAGCCAAAATGTTTAGCTAGCCAACAGTGTGGGGCAAATTTGGATTGAAAGTGCAATTAACAATTATTACTACCATTAACAACTGGTTAAAAATAAATGTGGAGAATGAAAGAAAGCGATTTTCTGCAATTAGTTAATTGTTTTAGAAATTCAAGTAACAATTACAATAAATTTGTTTGGCAGATGTCATCATAGGTCGGCAGCTTTTTCAGACATCTTCAGATACCACGACGAATAGATTCGGGGCTGAAGCGCTTTCATCCTACAGCTCAGCTTGAACTGGGCAGCGGAACTCTTGGATCTAAATTTCGTGCACCACAGTGCACTGTATTGATGTTCTTGGAAAGCTCATATGTAAAACTCTTCGTTCCATCCGAACTACTCAAATTTCATAATTTAAAAAAAAACGCAAAGGTAATTGTGCCAATCATATGTTTTTGGTATTTGCGCTGAGGTTAATGCACAGCATGGCACAATTTTTATTTTACTTCTTTACGGCAACTGTTTTCGTTAACGAATCTAACAGCAAATTATATTCCAACTCTTATAGCATTTACGACTTAAGCAGCAAACTAATTTTTTTTTTTCATTTACCAAAGTACGAAAGTAATCCTTAGCAGTTTTGTGATAAATATCATTTCCACAACGCTTAAAGCTTATTTAGTTTGCTCAACTGTCAATGAGCTCTTCCGCAGCTGCCCATTGCAATTTAAAGTTTTATGCAGCAATTTGTAAGCTATCCTTCCTATCTTCGCTTCCCTATGTACATACATATATACATATATACATCCACTTTAGCAGTTGTAACTGTCAACATGCATTTTACAACTCCTCCCGGCAATTTCATAATTCTTTGCTGTAAATTATGAGTAAAAGCATTTGACTTTTTCGCTTAACAGCTGGCGAGCTGCAACAAGCAGAACGTTGCAACTTTCAAATTGTGATGGCGATGCGTGTAACTCTAGCCGAGGAAAGAAGCGTAGTACACCACTAATTCTTCTAATTCTCCGAATTTCCGCTTTCTTGTCGCTGACAACATGGCTTAGTTTGGCTTGGCTTACAATGTCGGTAAGTTATACTGCCCAAATGTCAGTTTGGCTTATGTTCTATGTCCGAGCTTGTGGTTTTCGACACTTGAGTGTAGTTTTTCAGGCGCACAACAAATTTGCAGGGTGCTCCAAATTCAAGTAGCTTCTTTGCACACAGGTTGCTATAGAAATAATATTTAGCAGAATGCATGAAATTTAACAACTAGCGATATTTATCTTCACATTTTTTACTTTATTTTTATTTTTCTGCATAAAAAATTATTTTTATGGCGTTAAGAGGGATTTGAAATATTTAATGCTTTAAAGCCTCTTAGAATCGTCAAAATTATAAAACCTCCTAAAATCGTCAAATTTAATTTCAAAATTTGTATGAAATTCACTGAATTTATAAATTTAGTATACCTCCAAAGAGAGCTATTTTTTAAGGTAAAACTTCAATTTAAGAAGTTTTATAGTTCATAAAAGAGTATTTTTTTTCGCTGCTAAGCATTTTCTATATGATATTAGTGGCGGTTATTTGGCATATTTTACTTTCAAATTTGCATTCAGTACCTTCTTTTTTACCCATATTTTCTAAAATAGCTAAAGTTGGAAAATCAATGTGCAAACTTTTTTTTAATCAAAATCATACCCATTCCCATTGTCTAGGCCTACCGGATGTCTTCATTAGTCTACTTAGAAAAGATACTGTTTTGGCCCATTTTTCCGTCGATTGATGGATTTACGTCGTAAATTATAACCTGTGATCAAGCCTGAATTCCAGGTGGTTCACCTCTTGTTTTGTCGTCAGACGCTGGCACAAACATATTTCCAGGCCCAATTGCTTATTTGCCGATTGCAGGTTCGGCCTTCTTTGAGCCTTTTCAGTATTTCGGGCTAAGTATCCTCTGCGTATTTCACGAGGTAAGTTTCATCTAGCATTCCTATCTTTAGTATGCTCTCTTAGCTTACGTTACATACATAGATCTGGTTTAAGTATAGAACCATATTTATCTCTGGTGGTGTGTACTTCTTGAGCTTGCATGCAAACGGCGGGTGGGTTCGTCTTTGGAGTCGGTTCAGCACTTCGTAACTTTGAAGAAGCTCTACTTTTCCGTCATCCCTTGTCAAGTTTGGAGACAAACCGGTTTCAGCATTGTGCCATCTTCAGTGTCAATTTTCTTTCTGTTCAGTTTATTTCTGTTGTTCCGTATTTATTTCGTTTTTTGGTCAATCAGGTATTGGTGCATAATCGTAAATGTTAACAAAGGTTAAGTGTCCTGAATATAGGTACCTAAAGTCTCGCGCGGTTAGAGTCCAAAAATGTATACTTTATCTCGAATCTGCCTTTGCGGTAAGAACAGGTGGATAGTCAGTAATTTTTGTCCCTATAGGTATTGCAGGTTTGTTTTGTATGTTGGTATCTGTGGCCGCTGTGGTCGAGTTGGTAGCGGTGCGTGCTATAACTTGATATGCCGGTAAGTTCGAGGTTCGAATCTCAGTCAGGGCAAGCAAAATCTTAATAATAGCAAAAGTTTTTTCTAATAGCGCTCACCCCTCGGTAGGCAATGGCAAACCTCCGAGGGCATTTCTGCCATGAAAAAGCTTCTCATTAAATACATCTGCCGTTCGGAGTCGGCACAAAACAGTAGGTCGCTCCATTTGTGGTAGAATATAAATACGCACACTGCAAATGGTAGGAGAAGCTCGGCCAAACACTGAGCTATATAGTGTACGCGCCAAAATTATTATATTATTATATTTGTCATTTTACCTACGTCTTTGTTTTGTTTTTTGTAAATAAGCCTTAATGGTGCAAATATCGCATCAGAGTTGCTGTTTATTTGTTCGTTTTTTATCCTCCCATCAAATGTTTTTTGTTTATATATTTTCATGTTTTCACGAGCATTTAGGCGCCGTCCTTTTTGTTGTACGTGCAGTACCTTCACGGTTTTCTTTATGTTTGCAAAATTAGATTCAGGTATTGCCGTGGGTTTTCGTATCCTTTGGTTGTAGTCCCTTATGTGTTCACGGAATCTTGTTCTTACTTTACGTCCTGTTTGTCCTATATAGCTATATTGGCACTCACAGGTCAGTTTATACACGCCTGGTTTGTTCAATGGGTCTTCTTCATTCGTGCTGCTTTTAAATATCCTTTCCAGGTAGTTTCCAGTTTTGACTATTATACTTTCTGTTTTGAATATTATACTTTCTGAAAAAATTTGCAAGTTTGTATGTCATTTTTCCTCTATAAGTTATTACTGTCTAAGTTTTTTCGTCTAGCTCTCTGTCGTTTCTTTTTTGAATTGCATAAATTTTTCTTAATTTATCTACGAGCTCCTTTTTATATCCATTGTTTGTTGTTATGTTGTATATTGTGTTTAGTTCCTTTCCGTATGCCTCTCGCGATAGAGGTATTCGTGCAAGCCTGTTTGTTAGTTGTCTTATAGCGGCGTATTTGTGTTCTTTATTTCGTAGTCAAGTTTTTGGGAAATTTTGTATTTCTTAATCGTCAGATCCAGGTAATTTATTGTTCCCTTCTTTTCCATTTCCATCGAAAACATTATACATCCATGTTGTTCGTTCAGGTATTCCAGTATCTGCTCTTCATTGTCCTGGGTGATCACGCAGATAATGTCATCCACGTACCTTGCATAGAATACTACGCCTAATTCGACTTTCAGTTCTTCCATATACTGTCCCTCCAGTTCTTGCATAAATACCTCCATGAGGATGGCCAAGGTTGGATTTCCCATTCCGAGACCGTTTGTTTGTCGGTATATTTTATTATTAAACTTAAAATAATTTTGTCGCAGTGTAGTTCGTAATGTGTTTGTGATTTGGGTTGTTTTTATATGGTCCATCGTTTTTTCGAGTAATGTTTTCCGGACCATATCTATTGTTTGTGTTTGTGTGATCAAAAACGTAGGTAAAAGGACAGATACCAACATACAAAACAATCCTGCAAAGGCAGTTTCGAGATAAAAAGTACCATTTTGGACTGTAAACACGAGAGACTTTAGGTACCTATACACAGGACACTTAACATTTGTTAACATTTACGATTATGCACCAATACCTGATTGACCAAAAAACGAAATAAATACGGAACGACAGACATAAACTGAACAGAACGAAACCGCTTTGTCTCCAAACCAAACTTGACAAGGGATGACGGAAGATCGTTTCAACAAATATCAACAACTCACTCTGAAGAAAAAGAAGAAAACATTATAAGATCTACTTTGTAACCGAGATCCTTGGCGTGCTTATTTTTAACCATCATTGCGTAGTCCCCTCCATTAATTAATTTTGCTGATTAGCAAGTTTTCTGTTCATGTTACTCTTTTGATATCATTTCTTTATCCAAAGTTTCGCAATTCCATTAGAAAAACGGAATTCTTTTGGATAACCCTGTATGTACATACCGTCTCTGTATATTCATAAATAATATTGTGCTTGTTTAAATATTTTTGCGCAAGTATGTGACCAAATAATCGTCCGGAATTATTAAATAATCATAAGTGCCAGACAAGGGATAATGAATTTTGTGCTGCTTAATGTAATTTTTATTTTTGTACGATATTGCGCAATTAGTAAATATTTATAAAAAAAAAAAAAACTTTATTAAAGTTGATAATCGAAGTTTATAAATTTTAGTGAAATGCGAAAATACAAAAAAAAATATATTTTAAATTCACTTAAAGTAAATGTGCGAATATGTTTGTACATAATAATAATTTTCTACTTCAGCTTCATAACGCAAAAGATTACTGCCAATTTGAAACCAGCTGCAAAGCGTGCAATATTGCAAGTAAATATTTTATTCTCCCAAACTAGAATTTGTTCGCATGAAATATGATTTCCGACCATTTCACACCCACCAACGCTGTCATTGCACAAAAATGATAAACACTTAGCGGAAAGTGGAAAAATTGTGTTGACTCATGGAAAAAAGTGGAAAACGCAATTGCAATCTGCGCGAATGCACGACCGAAGAAAAATTGCTATTGGTTCGTAGAGAAATTGTTTGCTCTCAGTTGAACGAAGTTGGGGTTTGAATGCAAACAGATATGGAGATATACCGAGAGCCTTTTTGAACTACAGTCCCCTCACGAAAACTCGAACACGCCATAATTCGAAAATTCTGAAACTTGAACATTTTTTATTTTCCATTGACTACTTTGATGGCTCTTAAACTCGAACACATTTTTTATGATATTTTGTCAGCGAAAACATTAGAAACTATTACTATTTGGATTTTTAAAAGTACGGTAGACTGCTGGCGGCTGTTTTCCTACGTTGCCATCACTTTTCATTGACTTTCTAAATTAGTAAAAAATGTTAAAAGTGTCACAGCTCTCTCCATAAAATACAATATTGCTAAAAATGAAAAACAAATTTTAGAATGCGATAATAATACAATAACGGGCCTTAGAAAACGTAAAACTGTACGTGCCTCAGAACTCGGTAACCCAAAGAATTCCAATATATTAAATTTCGGAGAAAAAGTTAAATAATTATATTAAGTCGATAAAACGAGTAAATAAAATAAAAGTAAATGACATTCGAAAACTAGAACAATACGTAAATTTGAACAAGTCTGGTTTTCATTAGTTCGAGTTTTCGCGAGTGCACTGTAATTACTAAATATATATGTATGTATTACATATGTATGCGAATACTTATAGTAAAATGAGCGATAATCATAGTTTATAAATGGATTTACCAAAGTGTTAAATGCTTTTCATTCATGAAAGCAATCATTTCTAAAAAACAAGGTTGGCTTATAATGCATTGTGCGACTTGTTGTTACGGAAATTATATTTAATTATCGATTTAATGATAGATAACGTGTTTACACAATTTAATTTTCACAACATAACATATAACTGATGGAGCTAAAAATTCATTTGCATCATAATCATATCTTTAAACCGGAAATAAACTCAAAATCGCTAAAATTATATGCGTTTAACTTTGTCAAAACCAAGTGAGGTAAAATTTTTTAAACGACCTCCTCGTCCGTAAAGCCAATTAAATTAAATATCGATTGACTCCAACGGGTTGTGAAGAAAATAGGGACTGAACTTTTGCCACATCTCTCTGGTGAGTTCGCCGTTCGGTAAAGCGGTATTTCAGGTGATAATTATATTAACTACAAGTTTAGCTTTTAGTTCTTCTCCTTATATTTAATTTTTGATATTTTTGTATTACAAATAATTGATATTAATCATCTCAGTTCACCACCTTGGCACTTAGCGGCACTTCATTTCTTCTCGGACTATCTAACTACGCCAAGTCAATCACAAGCTCAATAGAATACCAGTGCCTGTTTACAGAATACAGAGCACCTTGTCGGAATGTATGGAAAATGTACTTCACCGACGGCTCCAAGTCTAAAGACCACACTTCATTCGCTGTAGTTCAAGCCGATGGTGAAACAGTAATTGCAGCACACCTTCCAAACTACTGTTCAGTGTATATGGCGGAAGCTGTAGCAATATACAACGAAATAATATCAAACTTATAATCTTACGACAAGGCTATAATCTACACAGACAGCATGTCCACTATTTTCGGCATCATGAATATCGCCAACAAGTCATCTCTAACATCTGAAATACGTAGCAAGCAAATAGAAAACTGCAACAAAATCGAAAGTATGTGCATTCCTGGCCACGCTGATATTAAAGGCAACGAGCTTGCTGATGAGTAGGCAAAATCTGTTGCAACAGAACCATTCTTTACCTTCAACCATATGGAGAGTAAATATGTTTTCTTATTTTTAAACAACCGTCTTAAAGACCAGAGAATAGCTGCAGGGACTAGAGTACAACACCATTAGTCTAATCACAATTTAACTGACACTAAATCTCACATTCCGTCTACTTGACGGACGAACGACCTTATTGCCTTCACTCGACTTCGGATTGGGCACACCATTGTCACGCAATCGTATCTGCTAAATGGTTCAAGTGCACCACACTGCGTATACTGCAGTTAAACACCTTCTGGATGAATGCCCAAACTTTAGTGCAACTATTTTCGGAAATGCTTAAGGACTCTTCTCAGGAAATCATCTAAAAAGTTGCGGAGTTTTTATTCAAAACAGGCCTTAGAAAGCTTATTTAATATTTTAATTTAAGTCATCTTTATTAATTATCTTTACTAACATCCATTAGTTTGTAATTGATGTATAGATAGTAATGGTTATTACTTTTCCTACATTTGACTGTCTAATATACTAATATTCCTAGTCAATATAAATTTAAAAGAGTGAGCCGTAAGCCCTGGGAGCTAGTGCTCCATTTTTGTAAAATAATAGTTATTTTATTATTATTGTTCATTTAATAAAATAATAAAATAAAAATAAATAAAATCCTCTTAAATAACAACTATCGAAGTTCGATTTACTATAGCTTCTGCTGTCTTATGGCATGTTTCGCCAAAATTTATTTTCAAAGCACAAGGACTTATGTTAACCAATATTCATTTCCTAAGTAACACTGAAATATTTGGCCTCTAATAATCAGTTGTGCTTAGTAGATTAAACAATGTTTGAAATTGCGATTAAATGAAGTTTTCATGAAACAAAAAAAATTTTAAATTATATTTTCCAAAGTTTAGTATTATTCGTGAATTATTTAAGTAACGAGATATTACGTTTTTTGATGAAGAAATTATTATTTTTCAGTAACTGCCATTAAATAATAATTATTTATGTAAATTGAGGAGATAATAAGTTTTCGCCGCAATTTATTGATATTTCCTTTTTAGGTTTAATGTCTTGAAAAAGAAATTAATTACTAAACTTTAAGAAATCCATTAAGATTAAGCCTTATAAATGAATAATAATTCACAATTTTATTGAGCTCGAGGCCAGTTTGTGGAAGATTTTATTTGGAAACAAGTAAAAAAAAGGCTGTCTTCGGCAATGCCAAAGGCTTCATACCTTTCAAGAATGGAAGAATTGTATGGGATCCATATGATATATTTAATCGATATTAATGATTTTGACTGCTTTAATATTCCCAATAATAATTAATATTTGCGCGAAATTTCAAGAGTTTAGCTGATTGAATGCAATATCCGAACTAACGGTTGTATATCAGAATTTCAAGACTTTATCTGCTTAAATTGAGGTGTTTTCGTGCTAAATGAAATATCTGTATGTATGGGAGCTATATGTTATATATCTCTGATCTATATGATTTTCACTGATTCTATAGAGCTTAGAACAGCGGTTCTTTTTGCAGATTTGCAGATGAAGGAGTTATGGAGCAAAATATAATATCTGAACAATCGGCTCGTATAATCGTTATAGTCATCCAATTTCACCGGATGTGGCAACAACCACATAAGCAAGTTTAAATACCGGCGAATTAGCTGCTCTTTTTTGTAGTTGGTTTGTTTAAGGTATATGGAATAAACACAACAGTCCACTCGGCTAGCGTAGCACAGCATGTAGCGTGTTGGCTTTGCAACTCCGTGGTCTCTAGTTCAAAGCCTGGGAAAGTGGTTATGAAGAATAAATATAATTAATTAAATGAAAATTTGCCTGATGAGGAAATATGCATCCGCAACATCCCTATTATGAACCGAATTGAATCAACGTTCGCAACATTTATGGCTTGCATAATATTGCATAAAAATGCACAAAATTTTTTTTCTAAATGTTCTATTTAAAATTTTTAAATTTTTATGAAAATTTCTTGAATTTAAATAAACTATGTGTAAACTCTTAAAATCGGATTTACATAGTTTTCTATTATAGTGTCAATATTTTTTTTCTAAAATAATTTATGAATATAAAGTATGCAACTGGCAAAAATGTGTCACTTAATGTGATCAGCACTGTTTATAAATTAAAAAATTTGAGTTTTGATAATTGGTTACAGATCTAATGTTAATAGTTATGTAAATTTACCAAAAATTAAAACTTTCATAAGTCATCTATTAAATCTTCTGCTGACGCGTGATTTTTAATTTACATCACTTTTTTTTTTAATAAAACTGAAAGCTTTAATAAGATTACTTCCTATTATGAGAAGCATCGTTTTTCTTTTACTTACAATAAAATCGTGTAAGTATGTTGGCATCCAAATTACACTTTCCTGTAATTTGTATACATTCCTCGCATTTGATTTTATTATTTTTGACCATCGACGATAATTCCCTTGTCAACACTCAAGACTCAACACTCTCTAAAGCAAAGCTCTCTATGTTTTCCTATTACTTATAAAATACTTACTTCTCACAAGCAAACACTCACCGCAGACACTTGACAATCAACCACCCATAGCGACAAAGAAAGACTGCAACCACGTTAGATTCCCGCAGCTAACAAGCCTTCTTGTTTTCACAGGTCAATGTATGTAAACAAGGATACTAGTAAGGATACAATGCAAATGAAAAATCTTGTTAGCTCTTAGCATTTGCTTTGGCCCTTTGGCAGTTATTTAACAAGCTCAAGGTGAGATGAAAGTGGTAAGTAGTTGTTGGAGCAATGAAGGGGTTTTCAATGGGTCGATGGACTAACAAGCGCACCGAAAAGTAGGTGTGAGCGACTACTGCCACTTAAGTCTGTTTGCGGTACAAAAAGTGATATTGCTTTTGAATTTTGTTTAAGTGCAAGAAGTACAATACTTGTTACAGGAGGCCACTTTAGCTAATTGTCGTTGGTGGAGGGTAGAGCAATGATGGTGGAGCTATAAATGAAGTAGATCACTTTTTCATTTAAGTTTGGTAAATATTTGTGTATCCATAATCGGCATTTGCTGGTAGTTTTGTATTAGAGTTGTTAATTTTTAATTGGCGTAAGAAAGGAGTAGGCATTTTGTTTGCTTTTAATTAAAGAGTGGACTTGCATTGGAATTGGTTGAAGAATGTTTCGTAATTTAATTTAAATTTTTTTACTTTAAATTAAATTATTTTTACTTTTACTCAAACTTTATGTCTTCCCTAATATTGATTATACAATTATTTTCCTTAGTATTCATTATTTAAGAACATGGCTTCATTAATTGCGTATGCAGGACTTCAACGCAATGGGAGATATTGTACTTCTACGGTAAAGAAGCGCTTCAAAATCGGTGTATCACCAAGCCCGTGGTGCAATGGCTTGTGATATTTCATTTCCGAACACAAATAACTTGACACATCAATTATGTTATAATTTTGCTTTTTAATAGCATTCATTGCAAGTGAAAGCATTAGTTAAGTTAAGTTAAGCTAGCTTAAGTAAGGTTATGTTCAGTAAAATTATGTTACGATGAATTATGCTAAGTTATGTTATGTTAATAGATGTTATGTGATATTATGTAATATGATGGCATGTCATAAAACGACATGATGTCATGTGTTGATGTGATATGAAATGATGCTGTGATGACGCGATATGATGATACTTTGTAAAAAAGCTTATGATATATTGTTTCATTGTTTTAAATATTTTTCATGGAGATAATTGTAATAATAGTTTGGCGCTTACTCTATATAGCTCAGTGTTTGTCCCGGCTTCCCCTATCATTTGTGGTGAGCATCTTATTTTATATATCTTCAAATTTAGGGACCTAGAGTTTTGAGCAGACTCTGAACGGCAGATGTATTTTATTTAAAGTTTTGCATAGCAGAAATACCCTCGAAGGCTTGCCATTGCCTGCCAAGGAGTGGCTGAGATTCGATCCCCGAACTCAGCGGCACCTCTACGCACTTGACTGCAGCGGTCATTGATATATCTATTTTAAAATTGATTGAAAAATCTACATAGCGAATGAAGGAAACGTGGAGAGGATAGAAATTATTGCCAAGGATATGGTTTAAAAATTGAAAAATAACTAAGAAAGCAGGGGTGCAAATGATAAAATTTAGATTACTATTTATTATTCTAGTACAAGAATATGAATACGGTTTCCGAAAAATTACATTCTCGCAAAAAATTAACAAAATGAACTGAATGAAGTACTACAAATTTTTGTCAGCGTTTGATAAACATCAGAATTATCGCTTTCTATAAAGCCGGGGCTAAACACTGTTGTAGAAGAAAAATATTAATGCTCCTTTGATCCCAGGACCTCCAGGACAAAAATCCTGGATTTTTTTTAGTTTTTCAACTTTTGGTGAAAAAGTCCAATAATAACTGAAAAATTAGGACTTTTATTTTTTCAGTCCGCTAATAATAGTTAAACTTGGCCAGATATTTTTTAAGGCCGAAAAAAAGTCCTTTCCTAATAAGACACGAATCGCTTATCCAAGTTAAATAAATTTGGTATCAAATGAAACAGGATTGAAAGAGTTTTTAAAATGAAATATCTAAACAAGGGATATCTTTCTATATATTTTTTGTATAATGTAAAAATATTTTGTATACCCAAATAAAAGTTGTTTCCCTTTAATAAACAAATTTCAAATATACAACACTTAAGGCTTACGAATTTATTTTGTATAGTATAAAAAATGATTTTATACGAGGATAATATTAATTATTTCCTATAGCAAAATATGTGTGAAATAATATTTCTATCAGCTTTAAAAGGCATGCCTTGCATTTTGCGAATCGATCTTCAGTTTCAAAATATTCACGCATATAAAAATCCCGTTTTCATCCCATTGTTTTATTTCTAATTTTTACAACGACAAAGAAAATGTATCAGTAATAACAAAGGATCAATATTTTCTTTTGGTCAGTGCTCAGAAAAATGTTGGAAACACTCCCAGATAAATACTTTTTATTTATATGGTCTCGTATAATATCAGACACGTGTACTATATGTAAAATATTTGGCGAATAGATTTGGCACTGCCTACCTTTGTACATACATACATAAAAACATATACATATCGACGCATTTCCGCGAAAGAATCGTATGTAAAAAAACGAAATTTTACAGGAAAAGATTTTTTTTTAAATTACTCAGCTTAGAATGGGAAAATCATATTCAATTTTTTTTTGGTTGCATTGTATTAGCTACAGGAACGAATGCCAACTTAATTTTTGTCAGTAATGGCGCATTTTTCTAAAAACAAAAATAAGGATATTTAAACATACGATACTTTCGCGCGAGTAATAACAGTAATAAAAACACAGTTCTTATTTAATATATTTTATTAGTTTGTAGGAAAATATTGGCTAAAGACTTAACACTTATATGTTCAAAACAAGAGTGAGTGTAAAAACTGTCAATCTTCAACGGTAAGAAAGTTACAATTCTTAGCGTTCAGAATTCTAGAGGTCATTTTAAAGTTACAGAAGAAATTCATAAAAAAAAAGTTGATCATAAAATGAGAGAGAAACGTTATATAAAAAATGTGCATGTGATAACTAAAGTAATTCTAAATTAAGTGTAGTAAAGAGTAACATTAAAAATAATAGGGTAAATCAATTTAATAATATGTAACTCGCGCTATGTTTTTATGGGCTTAGCCGCAAGAAGTATGACATACAATAATTGCAAAAAAAATATTTATTGTACGAAATAAGCTGACAAAGGTAGTGCAATCATTTTATTATTGCGGTATATATTTTATTATTACAAAATAATGAATCTTCTTCATCCGTTTCCTCCAAACAATCCTTTATTAAATTTGAATGTCAAAGGTTCATGTATTCCTTATGATACTTTTGTGGTATACTATTTTTATTACAAAAATTACTTAAGTCTACGAATTTTTTTTGTTGATATATTTAATTTACAACTATATAAGGATTTAATCTTTTAGTTAACGTTGAACAAATTAATAAGTTTTTTGTTTGAGTTTTCGAAATACTTTAAACTTAAGTAAATTACTTATCGATATTATTAGAAATGAACCAGTGTCAATAGATTTAAGCTATAATAGATTTAAGCTATAATCTATTGACACTGGTTCTTTTCTAATAATAGCGATACGTAATGTACTTAAGTTTAAAGTTTTCTTTTTAAATAGTGAGTTCGCAAAATTTTTCCAATTTTTAAAGTCAGTGTGATGTTATTCTATGCATTCGTACCCTGACGGATTTGTTCTTGAATTTCTTATCAGTGTCGGCCATTCACTGGGTGCCCAAACATTACGGTTTCTGATAAAAGATTCTATAGTGCTGTGTACTGAGTCTATCGGCATCATAGTATGTCCAGGAAGTAAATAGGTAATCTTTATAGTTTTCAGGAAAATAGAAGAATTTGAAAAATATGCTATCATTGCTATCATAGCCTTGTTTTGGCCTGCGCAACTATCGCAATAAAATCTCATATCAGCGGTTTTTTCCGACTATCAAGAATAAGAAGATACTTCAAGAGAGCTGAGCATATTTCATTACTGCCTCTCTTGCCATCGATTTCGCCAGACAAAAAAAGTATCCATCTCCCAAAAAAAAGTTTCGCTAATAGCCGTTTTGCCGCAAAAAAGATCAAACTATCTGTGCATTGATAAAAAAAAGTTTTAGGGAATAATATACACATAAATAGAAACAATTTTTAAAAAAGGCATTTTTTATTTTTAAAAATGTTAAAATCAATCTATCTTTACTAAAGTTATGCGCGTTTCAAAAAACAATTCCCGGGCATTACATACAAACGATAATTTCGAAAAATGGACGAAAAAAGTTATTTCAGCCAAAAGAAGAAACGGGTCTTATAAAATCAACCTAAAAACAACATATTTCATTTTTATCAAAATACAAAAATATGACCTGCGCGGATCGGTTGATTGGAAATGGAAAGGTTCCTCTACAAACGACATGCAGCAAATTTGCTGCATACATAAACAACATAAGTATGTAATTCATATCTTCATCCATAAATCGGTAATTTAAATACTTACTCTGGCGCTAATGTATTAGATTATTATTTCACTTGATTTTTCTTTTTTTCTTTCATTGAAAACTTCCACTCCATTTTAAATATTTCGAATATTTGTAAATGAAAATGTATTTTGATTTAATTCTATTTCATAAAAGCTTAAGTACTTTTTTTCTTACGAATTGTTCGGGTCACAAATGCAAGTCACGATCGTACCTGAAAGATTTTTCAACAAAAATATACTTAAGCAACAGTGCCAAGCAGTACAACAACAATGTCGGATCTGACGGAAGGATTTATTTGAGCATACAAAATATTTTTACATTATAAAAAAAATATATAGAAAGATATCCCTTGTTTAGATATTTCATTTTGAAAGCTCTTTCAATCCTCTTTCATTTGATACCAAATTTTTTTAATTTGGATAAGCGGTTCGTTTCTTATTAGGAAAGGACTTTTATTTCGGCCTTAAAAAATATCTGCCCAAGTTTAACTTTTATTAGCGGACTGAAAAAATAAAATTCCGGGTTGACCGATTATTTTGTTTTAAATATACTAAAAGTCCAAGAATAATTTTTACCTAAGGACTTTTATTTTAAAAGGCATAAAAGTCCCGGTCCCTGCTATAAAGTATTACAGTATCCAAGATAGTTTTGTGTTTTACGACATTAAGTTGACTTTCTTTTAACAAATAAATATAACACGTGATTCCTGTATTTGCTCAATGAAGACTAGCTGTGAGTAGCAACAATTTTTGTGACATCTTTTTTTACTTTTGCCGAGGACATATCGACAGTGCCATTTTATTCAATTATTTTCGCACATATTTAAGTATTTATAAGAATGTACATACTCGTACAAGAGCAGTCCTTAGCACTACCTCATTATTATTTTTCTCCGAAGTTACTCACTTACTTTTGACAACTTGATATCTTCCAATAAGTTTTAATAAACCAACTAAGCAAAGTTGTCACTTTTTGCGACAATTTTCTGCCACTGTCCCTCGGCGCTCATAAGCTACCGTTGACGAAAAAGTATTATTGGTTTTTATCTATACAAAAAAAAAAAAATTGAAATACCAAAGCGCTAACAAGTAATTTTTTGACAAAAGCACATTTCAGAGGAAATGAAAATTTTTATTATTTATTATTGGACGAAGACAATCGCATTTTTTTTACATTTTCCTAAACATATACACACATACATATATGCTAGTTTCTGTTGAAGAAATTGCAAATAAAATGGAGAGCCAGGAGTAGAGTAAAATGCGTTAAAGGAAAAATTACATGTGGGTAAAAATGATTTACGTGTTGGTAAAAATGTCTTCCGAGAACACATATGCGCTTTTATAACAAAAAACCAACACGATGGCATGCGAGCGATATGAACTCATCAAACAAAAGTCAATATCCGTCCCAGTGTGACAGTTCGATATGCTTCGTACGCAGCTTTTACGTCTCTTCAGTGTTTGAAATCTTTTCATTCAGTATTTTTATTGAAATATGTATGTTTTTTTGTCTATATACGGTATGTTTTTATTGCTTTTTTTTTTTGAAAGGAAACAATATGTCGTGGTAATGAAAGTATATATATGTCACATACGTACATATATTTATGTATAATAAAAGCATACTCTTTTGATAGTTGATACACATCAGCTGATTTTATGCTTTTTCGAATTTTTTGTCAGGCATAAAAGAGGAAATGAAAAATCTTAAGAAAAAATTCCCAACACCACTTATTGTATTTGCTCGAGGGTACATTTAAGAAAAATATTACAAACTGTGCAAGCTTCTCGTCCACGCCAATAGCTTTCACTAACTGCCGTTCTGTGCTTTCATGCTTCGTGTAGCAAGCAGCAGTGCTAATCGGTTGAGTTGGGGTGGGACTATTTGTTTGATTTGCTGTACCTCGTTGGTGTGTGGTGATTGATAATTCCAACTGAACCCACAATAAATTCTATTTTATGATTTTTAAAAAATATCCATCGCAAGAAACATGACAATAAAATTCGCGCGATGCTACTAATGTCCAACTGGGGAAATATTTTATGTTAGCATGACGCACTGATTTCTCGTTGAGTGCGGTGATTTATATTAGCAATGCAATCTTAGTTGTTTGTATACATTCAATGAGTCTTAAGTGTATTGTGAAGCCGAATAAGGTGTGATGTGATATTTGGGAAATATTTCTAAATAACTTATCGCTAAAGTGATATGGATAGATACGGAAAGGCTTTACACATGAGATGGGATGTGTGATTTTTTTAAATTTATTTAGCAAGTTTTTAGAGAAACGAACTAAAAACTGTACTATTGAGTTATGTGTTCTTCTGCATATTACAAGGTTTCTGCCATGATTCAATGATACAAGGCTCTGTAATAAATCAGCTTTATCGTTGCCGCTTGACAAATCGGGTTCTTAACTCATGTAAAATGTTGCTTATTTTACATTTTCATTGACATTGGATTTTACGACTGCGCGATTTGTGTAAATTTTGCAAAAAAAAATTAATGATATTTCATAATAATATTAAAAGTTTTAATTTAAAAAATTAAATTTCCAGTGTAGTTAACCTCAATACATAAAAAGCGAACCCTTCGGTGAGTTATTATTTTAACATTGGCATTTTCTGTCGGAGAAGCTCGTGAGTAACTACCAGTTTTGTTTTGGTTTGATTACATCAATGACAAATAAATTTACTTGCAAAATATCTTTCCTCAGTCAGCGCAGCGGTTATTATTATATAGTCGTATATTTTCCCATCAGTGTCCATCGCCGATCGACTAGAGCATTTTTCCTGCCGCAAATCTGTAAACATAACCATCAGACACATAAGTTTAATGTTATATAACTGCAACTAGTAGGTGAAATTCTAATAATTGAATCCATTTGCTTGCAGGTTCCTTCGAACGTGTCGTGTTTCCATGTCCAAGTTCAAGGCCACCGTGATTTTTCCAACTCAATAATCAAAAGACATTTGCTTCTTGCTTTTTGTGCAGCAAAATCTGTAATCAAATCCGCAAAATCTAAAAAGAAAAGGGTCACAAATTCAATACAAAGCAGCGCTAAACTGTTGAGCCCATTTTCTGTCCTTTTGGAACGAATGTGTTGGGCAAATAGACACAAACATTCGATATGCAAACTACACGTTCGGAAAAACTGTATACAAATCGCTTTCCATAAAAGTACTCTGATCTTTTAAACAGGAATTTAACTGAATAAAACATTTTTATCCTGTTTCCTTTTCTTATCTTTTGAATTGTTAATCGCATTTTTGGCACCCTTTTGACACAGCGTCGCTAGGCAGCTGCAACATGGTCCTGTGATAATCCGGCACTGATTAAGAAGTGTCAAAATTTAGCAGTCACTTATTATAGAGCCTTTTATAATTTAATCATGGATTTCAGCTAAGTAATATCACTATTATTTTAGCCCGATAAAAAAAAAGAAATAACAGAAAAAAAATACCAAAAATGTCTAACTAATGTTAAGTTTTCCAAAGTTTTATTTTAAAACAAGTCTCACTGCCAACAGGTCCAGTAAAATGTTAAGACGAAAGCATTCAGAATGGTGGTAAAAATATAAAAGTAAAGTATTCTAAGTAAAAGTTCTTTTAAAATCAAATAATAGTTTGGCGCTTTCATAGCATCGCGCGACTAGCGAGTTTCCATTAACAATTTTTAATGTTAACTGAAACTTTTATTATTTCAACTAAAGTTGAAATTTCTTAAATAAAACTCAAAGTTTCGAGGTCAGGAATTTGCATCATCAGCACTTCTGCTGTCACCATCACTGCATACAATAGGAGTTCTCAATTCAATTAAGACAAATTTAGAACAAGACAGTTTAAAATCAAATCTACAGTTTCCAAACCTTCTGCATTACAAAAGCACAAATAACACAGAAATCTAGTTTTCTGGAAGATTTATTATTGCCTGTCGAATACCGATGTTTATTACGAAAAAATCTTTTTTATGATTTTGGAGTTTCGAACCTGAGTTCTCAGGGGCTACACACTCGACAACATCAGCTGTTGCCGCCACTTTTCTCTGTTAGTGCAAACGTTATGGAAAATTATTTCATTTATAGGTTAATGACTCAATTTATGGCAATTGCATGAACAATAATTAATAAATAAAAAAATAAAAAGAACAAGGAAAACCTCATTTTTCATCTTTTTTCTTTAATTTTCGATAGAATTTTGCCTGGGTTGTCATTGATGCAAAATATAATTATTTTCGATTTTAATTTTTCAAGATGATAGCCAAAAACATGTGGTCGCTAACGTACGAAAAATGGAAGTAGCTTTTGGTTGCAACTAGAAAAATGCAAAAACCTGTGAAATGGAAGAGAATATTCTAAAACAAATAACTTTGTATTAAAGAGGAATAAAGTAACTTTCTCTTAACTAATTTCAGCCGAAATATCTCCATTGATTTCTAATAAATAAGTTTAACGATTTTTCCATCATTTGTTTTTTACTACAGTGAGGACTTGAAAAGACACTTTATTTGGATTTTGGACACCTATTTCTGGAAACGGCTATACTATTTATTCTTAAATAAAACATTTATTAATAGAAGTAAGTAATATTTATTATAAAAAATATCAGTACCCCATAACGCACAGGAAATATTTTTATATTGTGTATAGGTCGTACGAGCTTTTAGTAATTTATAATTTTCGTCGCAGAAAATCAAATGTACCATTTTAATACTTGGAATACTTGGTATATCCTTCCTTTTTTGATGAGCTGCTAATTCGACTTACCTTTTGCATAATGCAGCAATAACGTCAACTTTTTTGCTAAATCTCTTGACACTGCATTTTCTGCCTTTTTAACTGCAATGTTTGTTTGCAAGAATACGTTTCATGTTCTTGTTGTTGTTTAGCATAATATTTCTTCTTTTGGCGACATATTTGATATCGTCCACGTTCTTTTGCCTGCATTTTAACACCTGTTTGTTTTTTGTCAAATTCGATCGCTCTGAGCGGCGTTGTCTCTTTCTTGCAAATTGTTTAAGTACCACCTTTTCGGATTTAGTTCATGTTTTAGTAATCTACATAAATATATGTGCGTGTTAAAATAATAAAAACAATTGTTTAGGAACAAATCTAGACTTAAATCGCGAACGTATAAAACTTTGAAAATTGAAATAAAATGTAAGGAAGTCTGTTTACCCAAATTAATGTTGTTATTGAATTATGGACAATGAACTTGATTTAATCGTATTATCTAACGATTTGAACATACATATAAACAAAATTAAAAGTTTACTGGTAATCGATATTGGTTTAGTCCCTTTTCATTTTTCTCCTCTTATTTGGTAATAGTATACAAATTATGTAGCAAAAGTGCAACAATAAAATACGAGTATGCTGAATATCTAAAGAGAAAAATTGCCTTAAGGTGTAGCTAAAAATATTATTATTTTATAAAAATGAAGATATTTTTGAAAAATTAATTTTAAAAAAATTTTAAGTTCATAACATTTTTGATTTTGGTCTTAATTGACCATTCTGTGGAAATGTCTATATGCGGATTATATACGTATTTCTTAAAAAACGTTTCGAAAAATTTTATGTGTTCCACGTCATCACTTCAAACATATTTATGTACATATTTAAACCAAGATTTTTAAAGCGATTATCAATGAAAGCCTTCTAATTTTCCCTACCAACAGCATTTATCCCCCCACCCACAACCCCTACTCTAACTCCCCAATCCTCTTATTGCCACGTAGCGTCCACTCTTTTGTGAACTATTCATTTGAATTATTGCAATTTCAAATCATTTGTGCTGCATTAAATCGGCACCAAAGCGTTTATATTTGTTTTAAAATACGTACATACGAGTATGTCGATATGTATGTACATAGTACATGTGTATGTATGGGTAACTGCATGTAAATAAGTGCACGGTCATAGGCATTCGACCTTTGAACTTTGAAGTGAATACAAAATTCAATATTGAATATTCATTGAAATTGGCGTTGGACGCAAGCCAGCCAACGAAGTGCTAACAACGCTTCAATGCCGGCAGCAGCATTAGCAGCAGATGTGAATGGCATATTGGCAGGCCATGTGGCGGAGTGAACTCGTGAACTGACCATTTCTTCGCTGAGTTCAGAGTTGCCAGATATGAGTGTATTTTTAAGTTTACTGAGAAGGAGAAAGCGACCGAAATCTGTGATTGTGAAGAGCTTTAGATACTAGCCGACATGATTTGATATTTTACCAGTACCTTTACAGAGCCAAATATTAAGAGGTCAAATAGGATTATAACTGCTGTAGTCTACAGACTTCATATTTGAAGAAGACATTTCTTAAGAACTTCAATATATTCTTTATGAGAAAATTATTTTAAATAGTTCAAACTATAAAAGTCTAGATGACTCGCTTTTCTTTTGAGACGCTTATAATCAACATATTCGCTAAACTAATGCCAATGCGATTACACCCGCACCATTCATTAATTAATAAAAAAGAACTTAAGAAATATAAAAAACAAAAATTAACTTACAAAAACTAAAATTAAAATCCTCAATTTTTCGTTAATAACACCGCAACATTTGGCAATTCTCAAACGCTTCTGTCCTTCGCTGTAACACGCTTAAAGCTTTTGAATAGAATTTTTGTAATATATGTATGTATGTACAATTGCTGCCGAATAGCAGCTATTATTGGTGCTGCAGCTTCAGCTTTCAATTTTATTTGAATGAGTAGCACTTAATGAAATGTTTCGCATTCATTAAGTTAATTACGAAAATTTCAAAAGGACTGTTCACACCCTCCGCACATACTATTATGTATGTTGGCACCGTCACCCACTCCGATATACACTCGATGTATGTATGTATATACATATGTATGTACGAATTTTCGTACATACTTAGAATTTAAAGTGTAGTTGCGCTTACAAATTGATTCTCATTTAATGTTTAGCTATTGACTGAGTCATTTGGGCCTCTTGGCTCAATTGCAAAATTTAATTGAATAGCCATTGAGTTAAAGGGTTCTCAACATAATTGCTGGTATTGAAGTGTGAGCCAAACAGGTAACGCGATCAATTTTAAACAAGCGTTAGTGGAATGAGTGAGAGTGAAATCTGTTTGGCTTCAGTTTCAACCGATTTGTTATTTTCTTTTTTATGAGTAAGGTAAAGTAATCTGAAATCACTAAAGGCATTGTATTGAGATCTTTAAGTTATTGTATGACAAGTTTACGTGGTTGATTTCATTAGACTATCTGAGTTTTATCTCCAATGCGTTCATTGTGTATACCTTTCATAGAAATGGTGTGTATATGAAGTTTGGTCCGACGTTTGTAAGTACCAGATGAATAAGAGTTAGACCCATCAAAAAGTATACCGAAATGATAAGGATGATGAGCTAAGTCCATTTAGCCATGTCCGTCTGTCCGTCTGTTTGAACACAAACTAGTCCCTCAGTTTCTGAGCTATTCGAATGAAACTTGGCAGTCAGGTCACTTTGGCGCCATAACTCCTTCATTAATCCAGCTATCAACTTGAAATTTTGAATAAATATCCGTCATTGTTGGAAATTTATTAATATGAATCCTTAAGATCAAATAAATATTAATAAAATTATTATTTGAACTTTAATAGCAGTCGATATTATTAGTATTGAATAAATATAACATATGGCTCTCATACAATTCGTCCATTCATGAAAAGTATGACGCCTTTGTCATAGCTGAAGACAGCCTTTTTTACTTTTAAATTTTATATACTCTGTTAATAAAAAATTTACCACAACCACATATTGATAGATTTGGGTACTTTATTTAAAAGCTCCGCCATCTCGTTTAGAGACTTGCGGCAGGTTGCTATGGTTTTAGAGTTTCAGTTGATCGAATGAATCAAGCGCCTTTAGTGCTGCTTGACGATTGAATTCAACCTTCTCAGTTCTTAGGTACTCCACTGTCTCCTGTATTGCAGCGACCTTAGCCTTAAAGACACTGCAGTGGTCGGGAAAGCGGAAAGTTTTTTCTGGTCCTACTTGTGCTGAGAAAACACCTCCTCCCACTCTATACTCAAGCTTTAAGACGTCAGTGTAGAAGTGAAGTGATTTCTATGCATTTGGTCAGAGAAAATTATTTTGTATTTTTTGTACATTTTACAAAAACTTGTTTTATTTACAAATTTTTAAACTTCCGAATTAGTTAACAAAAAGTAGTACAAAGAGAATAGCAAAAAACGATAAAAACCGAGTGTATTCAAGTTAAATTTTGAAGTAGTTATAAAGGAAGTAGTAAAGCTGTGTCGATATAGAACCTGCAATATCATTTTTTTCCAAAAGCAATGTCTGATGATCAACCAAATTAATCGGAGGGGATTGCCCAAAATATGCGCAGACAGCGAATCTAGCTCTTCCGCTAAGATTTAAGCCCAAGTTATAAAATAATTTGCAGTAACGCTACTTTAGTTGCGCTTTTAGTTTAGTTGAGTTCATTTAGTGGTGTGCTAAAATGTACATATTTTTCAGTTAAAATGATGTTAATCATTTTATTTATTGCTTTTGAGTTTTAAAACCGATTTATAATGCGAAAAAGCATAAGGGAAAATACCAATTCTCAAAGCGGTTAAAATTAAAATTGCTATTTCGGCGAACACTACCTATCCGCATCAGATTTATTTCTTCCTAACTTCCGTGGGAATTGAACACAAGCTACCACGCACCCTAACATAATGCCTAATCGCGCTTAGCTTAGTTTACGCCGTTTTAGCCTATTCTTTAAAAAAAAAAACAATAAGCCCTATTTCAAATTTAGTAAAGTTAAAACTTTCGGCCAAGTTTCACACTTTTTCCTTAGAATTAAAAAAATAATTAATATGGAAGTTTCAAGAATCTAATAAATTACCGTTGAATTTTTGTAATATTTATCACTAAGGTGTTAAGATATTTGATTTTTATTATAAAAATAAATAAAAAAAAGTCGAGCTTACTTTCTATGGATGAAACTGTCAATGGGTGCCAAAAAATTATATGGATTTCAAATTTGTTTTCTAAAAAAATTTTTTTTTAATTTCTCTAAAATTTTAAACTTGGATTCATATGGTTGTTATTACAGCATAAACTATAGTATAAAAAATAATGAAAAATGTTAATGAAATAACAATAAATCGTTGAAATTTATCAATATGTGGTTATAGTTTTACGATGTAGTGTACGAACGTATGTGTGTAAGAATATTTGTGCGCAAACACAAAGTCATAAAAGAACAATTTAGCGAAACTCATTCAACCAGTGAACTGATTAATTGACGACAGCGCGCCATTTATATTTGGAGTTTTACGCAGCCGCCACAATCACCACAGGCACTGCACTACTTTGTGGCATGCCACGCGCTCGGGTCACACTGCACCGCACTTTACATGACTGAATCCAATATACATACGACTATGTTTTTATGCACATACATACATACATGCATATAGAAAACGCGACGTTATGCTATCGCATATTTTGGTCTTATACACATACACACAGGCGCGCATAAACCTATTTATTCACACGAGCAAAGAGTTATTTTCGAAAATTAATTTAACACAATTTACGGTGCAATCTTACACTAAAAACTTCAACAATGGCGTTAACATGGCGCACAAAGTAAGGATGTTGATACGTTCATGGTTCGGTGCCCATACACACAACGCATCCATCCGCTCGTCTTTTCTGGCTTTGTGGTCTTTGCCGCGAATATTTACACATTTGAGTGGTCTTTAAATATACTTACATACTACATACATACATATATACAAGTAAATCGTACTGTATGTTTGTCGGGTGGCAACGTTGCGCAACTTTTTGCCGTTGTGTGTCAATTTGTTTGCCAAGAATGTGCTATATACATATACCCATACATACATACGTTGCTGCAATATTTCCTGAATCTTAGGTAATGTAAGTAGGTATTAGATATCTTCACGTCATAAATTACGCTTGCCATTTTAGGCTGGTTAAAATCCAAATATGTTCAGAATTTGCTGAAGGCTGGGGCGACTTAAGTTTTTAAATGTTTATTTAAGAAAAACGTTTGGGTAATTCAGCACCCACATACTCGTATGTACATATGTATGTATGTTCTTTTCACAACTTAAGAAAATATTGAGTTAAAAAATCTATAAGTATCGATTGATTATATATTTCTTTAATATTTTTTTAAAATAAATATTTTATTATACTATCTACTGAGCTGGACACCTGATAAATTAACATAAACTAGCGGTGAGTGCTGTAACTCGATATGCCGCGAGGTTCGAAGTTTGAATCTCAGCGAGGGCACGTAACACCTTTAACATATTTTCTAATAGCGATCACACCTCGGCAGGCAATGGGTATTTCTGCCATGAAGCTTAGCGTAAAATACATCTGCCATTCGGAGTCGGCATAAAACTGTAGGTCTTTCCATTTGTGGTATAATATAAGGACGCCCACCACAATTGGTAGGATAAGCTGCAAAATGATAGCGTAAACGCTTAAATATTATTAATTTATTATCATAAAGCTGGGTATCGTAACTTAAAAATGGTTAAATCAGCAGAAATATACTTTATATATGTATAAGTAAACGGAACTGAGATGAGGTGAAGAAATTTGATGAGTTGTAAATTTTTATAAGAGGTGGTGTGAAAAATTGATATATGTGAGGAGAAATTAATAATAATAATAAACCCAAGGATAATAACCCTCCTTTCTCGCCCAATCGGCATGAGGGGCGCATCCGCATGACGCACTGTTTATTTTTTTTTAATATGGTTGTGCCGATTCGAGAAAGAGTTTGTTAAGTGTCGAGATCTCAAACTGTTCAGCTACAGAAAAAGTTAATTCATCAGCTGGCCGAAATGTTACTATGTACTAACGCAAATCAATTTAAGAGGGAGGACAGCACATTATTCTTGATGTTAAAGAGCGAGTCTGACACATCAAAGGTGTTGGAAAGCAAGTTAAAATCCTGACACAAACACCGGAATGGCTCATTCAGTTTAAAATTTGTTTTACATTGATTCAGAAAAAGGGGTTTAAAGTGCCTCGAAATACGAGAAGGGACATTGAAATTAACTTCTGCCAAAAGAAAAGGATTATCAATCGATCCCGTGACCAACTTCACCAGAAACATTATGCCTTGCATTTTTCTACGATTTGAAAGAGTAGGAAGATTAATAAGATTCAGCCAACTAGTATATGGCGGCAGTCTGTGAGTAGCATCCCAACTAAAGTGTCTTAAGGCAAACAGTAAAAATTGTTTTTGAACCGATTCAAGACGATCCGAATGCATCTGATGATGCAAATTCAATGCTATAGAACCATATTCCAGTATCGGTCTAACTAAAGTAGTAAAAAGAGCTTTCGTTATGTATGGTTCGCTGAATTCTTTCGACCATCTTTTCACAAAAGCAAGAACGCCTATTGCTTTATTGACTGTAATGTTAATATGTGCGTTAAAATTTAGTTTGGGATTCATTGTCACACCCAGATCGACAAAATTATGTACTTGGTCAAGAATATAGCCACAAATACTGTATTCAAAAGAAGCTGCCAGTGTCGCTCTCCGAGAGAAGCACATATAATTACATTTTTTTAAATTTCAAGGCATGAAATTTACGTTACACCATAAAACTATGCTTTCTAAATCATCCTGCAGCAAGGATCTCTCATCAACAGAGTTGTATGATCTAAAAATTTTAATATCATGAGCATACATTAGAATTTTTGAAAATTTTAATACAGTAGTTATAACATTAATAAATAGCAGGAACCGAATTGGGCCGAGATAGCTGCTTTGAGGAGCTCCTGAGAACACATCAATGACATCCGATGCAACATTTTTATAAATAACTATTTGCGTTCTGCAATTCAGGTACGAAAATATCCAGCGAAGTATACAAGGTTGGAACCGAACTAGATCAAGCTTATGAATAAGTAGAGGGTGGCAAACTTTATCGAAGGCTTTACTGAAATCGGTATATATGACATCAGTTGAATTATTTTGACGGAACGACTTTGACACATGAGTTGTGAATTCAAGCAAATTCGTAATAATAGATTTGCCTTTACAAAATCCATCTTGAAAATTAGTAATTGATGAAGACATTAAAAAAGTTAAGTTTATGTATAGTTAGTGTTTAGATTTGGTAGGTTTGCGGATTCGAAGTTAAGGTGTAATTGCGGACTGGTGAGGTCAGTTAGGTTAAGGAGAGATGAAATGAGGTGTGTTCATGTTAAAAGAGGTAAGCAACTAATGATGACACTATCTCTGTTTGTCTGTTTTATGTTTTTCTTTATGGTTGCTTTAATTATTTTATTAATTTCCGTATTCACTTCTATTTTTGGCCTTTAAATAATCGTAATCCAAGTTTTTGCGCAAATGATATATATAAAATATAAAATTGTTTCCTTTACACCTCAATCCACATAGTGTTTTCGTATTTTTTGCTATATTCCGATATGTTACGTTGGTAACGTTGTGTGAAACCGCTTTGCCTTATATCACCTTATATTAAGTAATGTTACGCTATGCTAGTTAGGTTATATATGCTGTTATGTTGTGATAAATTATGTTGTGTTATATTAACTAAAGTGTGCTATTCTATGTTGTGTTATGTTATGCTGCGTTATGTTATGTAATGTTGTGTTAAGTTACGTTATGTTATGTTATGTACTTTTATGTAGTGTTATCTTCTTCTCAACATGTTTTTACTAAACACACCTAAACTCACCGCACTTTTTTTTCTCCACATCTTAACTTATTACACACGAACTCACAATACTTTAATTTAAAAAAGTCACTTTTAGAAGCAATAAAGAAAAATATAAAAATTAGTGTAAAAATATTTTTGTTGGTAGATAGATTCCTTAACTTCCAGTCGCTGTTGTTACTGTTTATTTCTTAACTTCCGACATTTACGGATAAATCGGAAATAACTCCAGTTTTACAGCGGACTTATATTAATCGTAATTCGATAAGATACTGAGGTTCAAGCACTCGATACGACAAAAAATAACGATATTGAACATAAAAAGTATCAAAACAAACTAAATCACGTGAAAGCGGTTTCCACAAGCTTTTTCTCTTTTGGTTTTTTGTTAATTTCACAAATAATTCTTTTTCCATAACCCACATTTTAAAAATTTATCAAAATTAAAACACATTTGTCACTTCAAATGAGTATCACTTCGTTTTTCTTTTACTTTAGCGGCTCACTGTACATTTGTAGTTGTAAGTGAATGGCAAATTTGTAAAAGTTGTTGCAAGAAATTTAAAAATATTTAACACAATACTCAATTACAGTGAAATCTATGTATATATGTATGTGGATATCTGTGAATTGCTTTCAAGAGAAAAAAAAAAAAGGAACCCAAACATACGTTGAGGTTTTTCCACCTAACAACTTTATTTAGCGCCTAATTATTTTCAACAAATTTTTAATTAAAATTCAAATTTTATTCCATAAACGAAAGCGACATTCATTAGGCAAATGTGGATAGAAAAACAAACCAACGAATTGTCACCAACAAATATGCAACAATATTTGCAACAGTCCGCATACAACAATTGCAGCGCGGGAATATCCAGGAAAGTACATACCAACACATAGGTCTAGCTAACATTTACAGTTACAGTAGAATGAGCACTTTGCGTACATGTTGCATGATGAAACTGTCAGTTGAACAAATCGCGAGTATACATATGTATGTATATATATTTGAAACGAAGCGAAAAAGAGTCGACCAACTCGCAATCTGCTCACTCTGACTGAGCTAGTATCAGTCGTCATTAGGCATTTAGCAAAGCCTAAAGACTTGCTTGCACAATTGAACTTAATTGAAAATTCGAACATTTTAAAATTCAATTTGCAAATGAAAGCCAAAATATAATTAACGATGTAGGTGTAGAAATACACACATATGAGTATGTATATAAACACTCACTATATTTATGCAGCTGTGAGCGGCCAAATGAGTTTTGACGGCACTAATTTAGTGTTATTTGGCCTGTGGTCAGCGGTGGTACAACGTTGATTTTGCGGTCGCGGCACGCGCACCTCCAAAAATACAATTACTACATCTGCATAAACATACATACATATAATAATGATGTAATATAAATAATAATTTAATATGGTCACACGCGTCAATCTGAATGAGTACGTACTTTGTAATTATGTATACATAGTCTTTTTATATGTATGTATGTTTGTATGTGTGAAAGTAGGTCTGTAAATATGTATTTTGAAAATCTCATTTATGATGATTAGCGCAATCAACTGATTTGCGATTAGCGGAAATTGTTAACGGCGTGTACAAAATCTGCAGGTAGCAAAGCTTTACGTTAATCAGGAAATTGTAAAATTAAGTGCCTTCATGAAATTTAAGTTATTTAAGCGAACACTTTTAAATGCTTACGCGTTCTTTTTATTATGAAATGATTTTCTTAAGTCTTTACACACAAATTTAATACATTATACATACAAAGCAATTGTGTATTTTAAACAAAAACCTTGAAGACGGCATCCAGGCTTGTCAACTGTGAATTGTGAAAAGATGTGAGCTTTGTCAATCATAGCATCCTAGGACTACACCTATTTCAGAAAAGCACAAATGTATTTCAAAAAGACACAATAGAATTTCAGAAAAGCCAAATGTATTTCAGAGAAGACGAAATTAATACATTTGTGTTTTTCAGAAATACATTTGCGTTTTTCAGAAAAGACGAAGTTAATACACTTGAAATACAATTGATCTTTTCTGAAGTACATTTCTGTTTTTCTGAAATACACCCTGCAAGTCACCTCTAACCACAATACTAACTAGTGCAGATGTTAAAATTAACTACATGGTTACCAGAATATTAACTTGTGCAGATGTTAACATTAGCTACACGTTTACTAGAATATTAACTTGTGCAGGTGGTAATGTTAGCCACATGTTTATCAGAATATTAAATTGTGCAGATGGTAACATTAGCTACATGTTTGCCAGAATATTAACTTCTGCAGATGTTAACATTAGCTACATGTTTTCAGAATATTAACTTGGGAAGATGGTAACATTAGTTACAAGCTCATCAAAACTTTAACCTGTTACGAATGTAGCATTAGTTTAGAGTTCACCACAACATTAACTGGTACAAATGGTAGCATTAACTACATTTTTACCATAATATTAGCCGCATTAGGAAAAATAAGTGTAGTCCAGCTATAGTTGAGTAAAATCCATCAATTATATTGGTGCGAGGGAGACGGCGCGTCACACGTATATAAAAAAGTGGTTAATATTTTCACACAGCTAGAACAAAATTAGCTACTTTTTTTATCTGTCTACAAGTAAACAAGACCCGCCCGTTAACCAGATTTTTAGCTGGTAGCTGGCTTGCAGGGACATATGGCATTTTTTGAATTTCATTTATGTTTTTCCTGAAATACAATTGATCATTTCTGAAATACATTTGTTAAATTTAAAATAGGGCATACGCAAAAGTTTTTTTGCACTCTATACCAAACATATAATATTTAAAATTTCGATCAAAGACAGAGAGTTAACAATACTTATCTGTAAGAACACATTTCTTATTTCAGGACTTCAGTACAAATTTTTAATCGTATTGTAAAATGGTTTCGGTTATTTAGTACAGTAAAACATTGCTAATCCGGATATATGAAGTAGTCAGCGATTGAGTTAAAGAATTAAGAATTTTTTATTTTCCAGGTAATATAGACCAAAAAAGATTTAGCTAATCCGAGTCGCATTTGTGTAAATGCAAGCAAACAAAGATATCCGAGTTTCTAATAAAAAATTGTAATTAAATTTTCAATTACTTAATACTTTTATCGTTTATACTGACAGCTCGTTGTTTTATCGTAATATGAATGAAAAAAAGCTCATAAGTAATTTTGTTAAAAAAAATTTAACACCTACTAGTAATCCGGATCAAGAGTAATAAATTAGAAGATTGCGACATTTCTACGTCATAGCAAAAGGATAAGAGTGTTAAGTAAGAATAGAATGACAGTACTAAAACGAAATTGAAAACCAACTTGAACACACACGCGTTAAAACCGAAAGCATTTGTTTACTTTGTATTCCATATATTTAGGTAAATTTAATAAAATATTACTCTTTAACTTGGAATAAATCTCAATACACATTAAAATGTGTTCCGGCGATAAAACATGCAAATATACTCGTATCAGGTGCAGATCCAGAACGTTTTTTTGTGGCAACAAACTTGATTTGTCTCACGAAAAGCGTCTAAAAATAGCAAAACTTATGAATGATTATTTGCCATTTAAAATTAATTATATGTAAAAAACGGTATTGTTTTGCACTTAAGTGCACATAAACTGCACATATGTAACTGCTCGTAAGAGTGAACACAACTGCGCATAGTGTTTTAGTCAGTTCGTTACAATTAATAAAAACGGTTTTTCATTATTTGACTTTATTCAATTATATGCTAAATTTTAGTTAGTTAAATGATTTTTTTTTTATTATTTTAATTTATTTATTATTATTAATTAAAAAAAAATATGTTATTTTAAAATACTCCTTAAACTAATTGTTACAATCTATATATACATATTCTGAATAGCGCTTAGCTTGACTAAACTTTAATACAGAGATGAAAAATATATCAAATAAAAGTTCTTTACGTGTACATTTGCACAGAATTGAAAATCGGTCTGAGATATTTGCGTGGAAAGATATACAAATTTTTATATTGTTTTTATTTTTTGAAAGTATATACATGTTGATATTTGTTGGAACGATTTTCCATCATCCCTTGTCAAGTTTGGTTTGGAGACAAACCGGTTTTGGCGTTGTGCCATCTTCAGTTTCAATTTTCGTTCTGGGATGACGGAAAATCGTTCCAAGAAATATCAACATTCCACCCTGTCGAGCAAGAAAAAGAAGAAAACAAAATTATAATTGTTTTTAATTGTTCGGTGGCTACATATTAGTAATAATAACTACTTAACGTATTGGCAATTGTAACAGATCTGCCTTATTGCTATTACTCGTACAATTACGTATACGCCCTGTTGTATAGCTTTGTAGTCAAAGGAAAACGTTATGTCAGCTGTTGAGCGACACAAATTAGTAAACCTAAATGTATTTATGCAGCAAAATATTTGTATATTTCTTATGTGTGTGATAGTATTTTAAGCAACTTTTTTTTTACAGCGTCAAAAAGACTGAACCTATTCTAAACGAGAAACCCGTTTCCATACCATGCCTCGAAAGCGATATTTATTTTTCTATAAAATAATTCCCATGTTTGTACGTATATATGTACATATGCAGTGAAGTATCTTCAATTTATCGTATAAATTCGTACACATATTTGTTTGTATCGCCTTGTTTTTTAAAGAATTTTCCAATTTAACGCTCAATAAGCTTAGCGTCCTCACCCCCTCTTGCACGCATTTTTCCCCTAACATTCCATATTGCTTATATTGTTTCAACTGAAGCGAAAAAAGTCTTACGAATAAAATAAACCCCTTGCACATATATAGCATTTGTATGTATGTTCATAAGTATATTTTGTGTTTCGATGGGAATTTAAACTGCTTGTGTGTACGAATATAGTGCACAGTGGCTTGTAGTTTCGCCCATGCCATGCAACTTACAACCAATGACTTCGCATACCAGCAACAAGCAACATCAGCTGCCATTCAGCAGCGCTATAAACAACGGCACACCACCAATACCAGCGGAGTCGTCAGTAGTCTACAGTCAGCAATAGTTAACTGTCAACGTTTGCCTTTTCTCAGCTTTGTGCGGCGTTGGCCCTTCTGTCCTGCATCATTTCTGTTCTAATTCTTTAGATTCTTTTTTTTTTCCACCCATCTGCCTGGCAGCCTGATGAAATTACAATGACGACGCACATAATTTCTAAACCATAGACATGCTGTTGACATTTGTAGTGTGGTATTTTTCTATTTCCAACATTGCCACATTCATTCAGTCACTTACTCAGTTATATACAGAGTGATTCAGTCAAATGTCATGACACTCAACACTCAATGTGCGAATATGTATGTTTGTGTGTATGTACGAGTATGTACATATACGCACGTTGCATTTTCGCTTCGGTAAGGTTATTGTTTTTTGGAAATGTTACGATTCGTACAATTATTTATTCTATATATTTAGAAGTGTCTTTCTGCTATAGCTTGAGAATTGTATTTATTTTTATAAATATTTTATAATAGATTCTTATTTTAAACAGTAAAATTGAAATGCATTTGCCACATCAAGATTGCTCAATTATGTAGAAAGGTAGAGCAGCTCATTGAAATTTGGTTCAAAATGAGAAAATCCTTTCACTAAAATTAAAAGAAAAAAATCTGATTTTTATTATTTTATTTTTTAATTGATTTGACATAAAAAGAGATCTCCAAAGAAATTTTAGGCAAAGTTTTAATTTACTTTTCAATCCAATTCCAATCGCTGTTTCTTTGCAAGTGATAAAGAAAAAGTTTAATTAAAAACAATAAAAGTACTTTTTAGGTGTATTGATTTAACATTTCTAGACTATTTGGTTACGTGTTCAAGATCCGTATGACTGCGTCGGTACTTATACAGAATCATTTTCGCACCAGTTCATTGCTCTTTCGGGACTACTTCGCGACTCTTTCAGGTTTTATTTAATTTTAAGAATATTTTCGAACATTTCAGAATTAGAATCTGTTTGGATTCATTTTGAAGCTAATAAAATACTCTTTTGGTGCTGTTTGAAGACATATTTGAAATGATTTCGGGTAAAGATTGACGATTTTTTATCACCACTACATAACCATTTTTGCGACTGTTCGGGATTAATTTGAATTAGTTGGAAACTAGCCACAAATAGGTTCTGAAAAAGTGATTAACTGCTCCCGACTAAATGAAGAAAATGAAATGAAATTTATATTTAATTTATTGCCTAATATATGTAATCGTGTGATGCTTTGTTGAGCTCAAAATTTATGAGCGTCTGGACTTGCGTATTTTCTTAAACAACCAGCCGAAAACCACCTTAACAATTTCTGTATATTTACCTTTTCACCGACAGCAATAACAATTAGTTTTCCCCCCTCATGGCTTCGCACTTACTTACACATTTTATGGCTTGCTGCTTATTTTACAATTAAAAAAAGGCTCAAATAAAAATAACACAAACCAACGAGCGCTTTTTAAAGGAGGCAGCTTTTGCACATAACCTTATTTAAATGAGTTTTTTGTCAAAATGTTGCACATAACTCTCGTCTAAGTATCTTGTAAATTGCTTAATAAGCAAACTCGGAGCACGCCAGCAAATTAGATGTTGCAAAATGAAAATTAAAAATACAATAACAAAAGCAACAGAAACAGAAACATACTTAATCGTTAGGTGTGAAGCTTAGAAGCGCACGCCATCGTTTCGACATTCCATGCGTGCGCTTCATTCACCTCAATTGAAGTGTGTATGCAGGTGCATATGTATGTACATGCATATATATATATATATATATATACTCGTATATACATATGTATCATAAGTGTGAATCTGCAACTTTTACGACGCATATTAACCCTTTAATGCTCAAAAAATTTAACACTTGTCTACAGCTATTATTCCGTCGCGCTCTCGCCACCACTCACCATAGCGAAGACAATTCAGTTTAATAAGAAAGTAAATGTGTGCACGCTGTCAAATTTATAGCTTACATGCAGCAATAAAAGCCAACAACAACTGCTACATTTTAGCAGCGTCGAACACAACAAGCCAACCTCAGCAAATCACTTTAGTCTTTTGTTCGCATCTTTGAATTTAATTTTCGACTGCGATGTCTACATACTAGGCGTATATGTATGTAAGCACGTGTGAATAAGTGTTTCATGTATGTATGTATGTACACACATATATATAAATACATAAATATACAATTGCGTTCGTTTGACTTGCCGTTTAGCTATAAGTATTTCACGTATCGACACCATGCAAAACTCGTGTTGTTGGCAGAGTCTGGAGTAAGTCGCAAAGGTGTGTGCGATTAAGGCATACCATCTCTGGTATCCTCATGGGGTACAAAAATTAACGTAATAGAAAAATAAATTCGCCATGATAAAGCGAAATGTAGACACATTTGTAGAAGAAGTGTTTAGAACAAAAAGCGGGGCCGAGGTATCCCTAGTCAATGAGAAGTATTTGCACCATCCTGAAGTAATGCTTACGTGGTGCCATGGTGAGCAAAGGTTTCAATACGGGGGAGTTAGTCTCAGGGCACTGCTCTCAAATTAATAATAAACTCATTTTTATTATCATTTTTATTAATATCAGCGGCCCGAGGGTAATTCTAGGCTCCGACCTCTGAAACTTAAGATATGATGGTATACTTAACATGGAGGTGCCCGATGACGCTTATCTAGTTGGCTATCCTGACAGCTTGAGACACCGAATAAAAATGAAACCATTTGATGATAAGGAAACGTATGTGGCTTGATGCACACGGCCTTAAACTAGCCGCGGAAAAAACGGTGCTCATAATTTTAACAAAAATGTGCATCCCATTAGAAGTTGCCATGCAGACAACCTCCGACTCTTTGTCGACGCAAAAAGTATTAAAATGCCTAAGTAGAAGACTTGAACCCAAGTTGCCATACTGCGCACAAATGTAGCACGCCGCAGAAAAGGCTGCAAAAATAACGTCTCAGCTCTGCAGGTTGACGGCTATTATCGGAGGGCTGACAGAAGCAAAAAGAAAGCTCCTTATGTATACAACACTTAAAATACTGCTTTATGGAGCGGAGATTAGGGCGGATACACTAAAGAAAGATAGCAGATTGACGCTACTGCACAGGATATATAGCACCGCAGCCTTGAGAGTAGTCTCTGCGTACCGCACTGTGTCAGGAGCAGCAGTAATGGCGATAAGTGAAAGCTTACAAATCGACCTACTAGCACTCGAAAGGAAAAAGCAATGGGTTCCTAAGAAAATAAAATAATTTTTAAGACACTAGAAGCACTGGAGATATAAACAAAATTCATATGTATATTCTTTAGTTGCAAATTATTTATTGCTGGATACCTTCAAAGTCAACTTCACACACGCACACACGCACAAACATTGGCGCTGTTGGCGTTCGAGTAAATTAATCTCAACATTTTCATTTCCATACCCTGTCGGATATCAAAGTATTTTAAAAGCAATTTAAAAAGTACTTTTTTACTAAATTCATTATATTTTCTTGTCATCAACTAACTTTTTTAACATGGCGATGTCCTAGGAGCAAGTCAATTATCCGACTCTGCATTTGATTTCAACTTGCAACTGCAATAAAATGTATTTAGTTCCAGCTACTTTAAAACTGCTTTTTTCACAACTATTTTAAACTCGATTTGTTTTTAAACTTCTTTATTTTATACCTACTCTTTTCGAACATTTTAAAAACGCATTTTAGTTTAGTTTTTATAAAATATATTTACATATGTATTTTTGTTTAAACTAAGTAAGGAATTCAGTTCATTTACACGTTTTAAATAAAATTTAATTTAGTTTCTTCTACATACATACTTCGTAAAAACATTGTTTTTTACCGCCTGAATGGCCTTGCGAGTAACTTCCTCTGGGGCATGATTTTCGAAACAAAAGGCATCTATGTTAATAATGATAAAGAAAAAATTTAACAATTTGAAGAATCACGCATTTTCTGGGCTCGCCCACTGTCTTAACTTTCAAAAGCGGATAGAAATTAGCAAAAGCTTTTAATATTTTTTTTCCGTGAGTTCCATCGAGGTTTAAATTTCTTTCATTAGGGACTTCATTCCATCAAGCTATGGAATATATGGGAAAAAGCTTTAGATAGATATTTAGAAGTTTACTTCGTAAATATTTTCGACAACGGCTGCCTATTTGTCATCTGTTGTTTTTGGAAATTGTAAGTTAATGACAGAACAGCCTTCTGCTGTCGGATGAGAGTTTTTATGAGTACAGTGTATGTACTATATACTATACACATATGTATACTATATCGATTCAATTAAATAACTTTCTAGTTTCTCTTCACTACAAAAGTTTTAAAATTATTTTGTATTACTTGCAACACACGCGCACCTCTTGAAAGGCACTACCAAACTGCCCGCGTTGTGGAACTTCCGATTTTAACGTTATGCACATCCTCGACAACTGCCCAGACCTGCAACAGATACGACTTTCTTTGTTCAATAACACTAAAACATTTGACTATCTCAAAATGACAAATGACCGTAGTATTAACCTAATTGCAAAATTTGTAGCACCATCTAAATTAAATATTTAATAATACATAAGTATAACCACTATCTTTAAGATCTTAAAAATAGATATCCTAAAAGTTGAATATACAGTATATATCATTATTTTTTCTTCTTTAAACTTTAAAGTTGATTTTCAACTACTTTAAAATTGGTTCATTTTTCAGACTGCCTGCTTTTTTCCGACAGGGTACATACATACAAATAAACGTAAAAGCTAATACCAACCGTATATACTATGTACGTATTGAAATATTAAGAAGGTTTATTTGTTGCAAACTCGCTTGTCATATCAACTCCCAGCCAGTCAAATAAAAATTTCGATCTCAATTCTTTTATTTTATTTTAAATTTTAACTTTACCAACATTTCACCTAAGCAGTTTGCGCACCTCGCCTTTATGATGCGACCGCCTCGCCTTGCCTCGCTCTGCCAACACCAACACTTTGGTTGGCTTCGTGTCGCGCAATTAACACTTCATCTGCGTACTAAATTACTTTCCGTAGACCACCTTTGACTATGACGTTGGCAAAATTATGCAAACGTTTCGACAAATTGCAAATAACTTCGCCTTCAACTTCGCATGCGAATGAAGTTGAAGCGTTTTTGCAATTAGATAGCATACCATTTCACGTTGCTCTTGTTGTTGTCGACGTCAGTACCGTCGTCGTCGCCATCGTCATCGCGTTTTACGCTAATTGTTTGCTTAATTAATAAGCGCGGTATGCTTTAGCTTTATATTTTACCGCGCTATCTCTCATTGCTTTTATATGATATCTATTGGATGCTAATTTAAAAAAAAACTTAAGAAAGCGACAGTGGTGCGAGGTTACAATTTTTGAAACAATTTTGAAATTAAAAAGTCAAGGAAGCACTTACAACGGTAATGCAAAGATAATGCACATATTTAAATTGTCACATGTATGTACATAGATACTAACGTGATGAAGCGTTTTTGCCTTTCGACTTTAGTTCTAGTATGACAAGGTACAAATTTAAAGTAGATAAATGTTACCGTTGCGCAGCTTTTTCTAGAAAGGAGTACATAAATAAAAAAATGTAGACTCGGCGAAAAACTTGTCAAATACCAATGGTATAATTTAGCCACGTGAATCTTGCACTTTGCGAGGCTAGAATTAAATGAGATACAAAAGCGAATTGTTAGATATTTTGATAATATTTTTTTTTTATTTATAAATGCTTTGTGGAGACTGTACAAAAATTTAAACTTAAATGATTTTATTAGACAATTATCGAAATAGAAACAATACTCGAAACTGTATAAATCAATAACTAATTGTCAAAGTTTTTTTTTAAATAAAAGCCGATTTTTCTGTAAACCATATTTGACAAGAAATGACCCAATTTCTTTCTAAAATATAAAAATTATATACTATATCGAATAAGAACTGCAATTTAATTTTTAGTAATAACTTGACTCGAAGTTATTTTGTATTTCATTAGAATAATAATTGTATATACTTTGGAGATTATACCGAAAAAGGGATATGATAATAACCCCATTTTTACGGTATATAAAATTAGATCCAACGTATCCATAATAAATATAAAACCGCACTTATAAACAAATTTTAAAAAATTTCGTTATTATAAACATGCCAGTTGATGCAATTTCATTGAAACCAAAGTATAAACGAAGTAATTGAATAATAACTAGAATCCAGCGCCACCCGGCGAGAAAAATTAAACCACTCAAATATGCACAGATAATTTTATTCAAACTGCTTGGGCTCTTACGGTGAAACTCAGTGATGCAATTACTATTTATATTATTGTTTGGAAAAGAGAACTACGACCTTAAAATATGTCCGCTTCCTTCAGTACTGAGCCTAAATTCCTATAATGTTTGGCTCTCAAGAGTGTTGAGGTCATCCAAGCACTAAACCTCTATTTTTGGGGTTACCTGACGTGATCTGTACACACTTACAACAGCTTTGTTATTCCTCATGATCGCGATTGATCGTATATAAGTTTCGACGTCAATATAACTGGTTTCAAGGTCAAAGCCGAGTCATAAATTTCTATATGGATTTTAGAAACGAGGCTAAGTGAATTCTAAGCTATTCATTCAAGAGTCGATCCTCGCTTATTCTGTAACTGTATCTGGTAACTGGTATCGTCAATCATCATAATTGGATTAGAGAGATATTTAATTGAACAACATTTCGACATTTTTGCTGATATTTAAAATATCGTCAAAAATTGAATCTGCGGAGTGGTGGAATTTTGAAATAAGTAGAGAGTTGGAAAACTTTAATTAATTATTAATTATATTTTTTTCGATAACTTTTAACTATTTTGAACTTTTATTATAAAAGTCTTTCCAAAAATACTTGTAGATATAGGAGAAGAAAATTCATTAGTCTTTTTTGGTACATTTCTGTTAATTTCCATTACTTTTCCAGTACCTTTTCGATTCTTTTCCGGTGTCTCCAGAACTTTTCTTGCACATCTTCGGTACTTTTACAGAACTTTTTCTGAAAAATGTTGATAATTTCCATTTTTTTTTTTTTTTTGTTGGAATCAGACACGAAACAACGCGTGCAGAAAACAGCACTCAGACTACATGCCGTCCATTGTACTGTTCCCATGTTCCATTTAATCTGTTTTAAATCTGCAGGTGTTAAAGCTCAGGTGTTCGTCTCTAAACACGTCGCGACCAAATGCCTCATACCTAGTTCTTGCAAAGGCGGGGCAGAAGCACAGAAAGTGTTCCGCCGTCTCTTCCTCTTCAAAGCAGGATGGGCATATTGAGTTGTCATGTACGCCTATCATTGTCAGGTGTCTATGCCACGTGAAGTGGCCGGTCAACAGTCCAACAAGTTGCCTGCAATCTCGCCTGTTAAGCGAGAGCAAGTGTTTTGATAGTCCTTCTGAGATTAAAGGTAACATGAGTTTTGCCCATCTGCAACCTCTCCTCGCCTCCCAGTAATTGCTGAGCAAAGTATTTACCCAGTTTCTGATGGTGGCATCGATGTCCGAAGGTGGGAGTGCTATAGCTGGCTGCGGGCTAAGGAACGCCAGATAGTTCAGTCGGGACTTACATTGCCAAACTAGAGTAGTTATACGGCTGGCCAATGCCTTGAGTGCAGCTTGGCTGTCACTACAGACACGTATACTCCTTGGCCTTGCGAATTGAAAATACTTCGGTCTGGAAGACGGAGGCATATTCCCCGAGAGAAAAGTGAAGTTTATCCCCATTTTCTTCTATAAAAACTCCAGATCCTGACCGAGAGTCAGTTTTGGAGCCATCAGTAAAGATTCGACTACGAGTAAGACCGGGCTTAGTGTTGGCATTGAACCAGCATTCAGCCTTAGGGAACTCAACGTTATAGATTCTCATCAGCAAAGGAAACGGTGGCGTACTATCCTGTGGCATTAAAAAGACGCAAGTGTCCATAACTCTGCCGCCAGCAATTTTCGCCTCGCCCCACTCCATTTTATACCAACATCCATTTCTTTTAAGTCTGCAGGTGGCCTTTAAGGCCTCCCCACGTATGAATTTACATAATGACGGTAAGTGCAGCAATGCGTCAAAAGCAGCGCCTGGTGTTGTAGAGAATGGCCCTGTACAGAACACGGCGATTGTAGTTTAGCAAGCAGGTGTCCCACTCTATTAACTGAGAGTCTGCTCCTCCATACCAGTGAAGCAGAGCTGATTATGGGTCTGATCATAGAGGTCCAGAGGATACTCTTTGGTGATAGACTCCACGTTTTGCCGAAGACCCGTTTACACTGCCAGAAGGCTGGGAATGCTTTAGAGGTTTTGTGCTCAACGTGAGATTTCTGCGCTTTCCTGCAAACAGCGGACAGAGATGGGCCCGTGCATAGACAGGCAACATCGTCCGCATAGGCCTGAGCGTAGATATTCGAGTCGTCAAGAGTGGCAAGAAGAGAGTCAATTACCAAGCACCAGAGCAAAGGTACTTCTTCAGTAAGGGATTTCTTGAGATTAGTAGGCTAGTTCAGGACTTTTCGGCACCATTTCAGGGCTTATTTTGAAAATTTTCGTATTACTTAAGGACTTTTTCTAGAAGATTTCGTGACTAGTCACGAACTATACCTGCCTTTTTCTTATTTTCTTGTAATATATCTCTGTGGCATAGGATATTTCCAACTCTTACTTTTTACGACCTATATTTAGAACAGCTTTACTGCAACTTCATCGAAGTCAAAATATTTCATATATTTTTTTACACGGCAAGCAATGGTTGACGTCGTCGAAGTCTTTTTTCAATTAGCCATATCGCTATTAAGACCAGCTCTGAAATGTGACTGGAGTGGACTCTGAAGCTTGTTCGCTTTTATGAACTCGTTCAAATATATTTTAAAAACCTTAGAAGTCAACATGCTTATTGGTCTGAAATTGTTTATGAAATTAAACTCTTGTTACAGAGTATCCCAGATATTACCATTTTAGAGTCGCGCTTCATTCGAATGTCAATCACTTGACGTAAGCTCACAGAGAAAAAATGTTATACGTCCATACAAACGTCACTACATACACATGCTGAAATGGATTACAATAAAATCGAGCTCGGTACCGAATACTGAGTCATGTCGAGAAGTAATCCCGATCGAAAACTGATGAAAGAAATTTCAACAATTTATTTGGATATCTTTAAAAGTAAAAATAATTGCGCTTAAACTTTTTCTTTGCATGCACCTATTCCTAAATTAACCGCAATTTCTTTGCATGGAAACGTGTCTACATCCGAGGCAGAAAGATTTACTCCAAAAGGAAAACAATATATGTACAAGCAAAGAATTTGTTTCCATTACAAATGATATTTGCCAACTCATGGCACGTTACATCAGGCCATTGAAATCTCCACGCTCACCATGAAAACACAGCAGCTATTACTAGATCAAATGAACTACGCCCACTCACCGATAGAACCGCCAACAACAAAATTTAGCAAAGAGCAGAGATTTTTCAGATTTTCGACTTTTCGTAGCATTTTTTAACACGTCATGTAAATATTTGCATAACAACTCACATTTCGTATTCGTTTGCTTAGTCAACGTCGACAAACGAAGGCAATCACCACCAACGCACGTTTACCAACATCACAAGATAGTACACACGTACATATTAGGTGATTAAATCCCGGACCCTTGTCTCGAACTCCAACGCGCTACAGCATCCGGAAATTTTTACTGATTTATTAACATAATCGGTCGAATTTAGTGAAACGAATTTCTATGCGCTACGGGGCCACATGAATCGTTTTTTCTTTTCGATACCAATAATGCTAAATCGATATCTTAAATGTTACACTTTTGTAATCAACTACTTGATCCCGATTATCTTTACTTATTTTGGATATAAAAATCATTTGGAAGTTTAGAAATTTCATCATTTCCGAATTCAGCACAAATACCAATATAATGGACGCACTGGCATTAAATATTGTTGTAAGCCAAATATGAACTATTATCGTTGCTAAAATTGTGTTAAATTTTTTATTTACGAACCGAGAATAGAAAAATTTCTTGACTTATACCTTTATTTAAACAAATAACTTTTAAACGAATAAAATTAGATACTTTTAGATTATTTTGTTTTAATATGTCTTCACCAGTCAGATACTTGTATACCTAATCATTGATCATTTAAAAATAAAAGCTTTGACATTTTGGGTATCAGGTGTTTTTACTTAAACAATATCGGGTACCCGATACTTTAAGAGCGATACTCCTTTTTCAGAATTTTTCAATCGTTGTATTTCACTAAATAAAATTAAAATTTATCTAATTTGATATATGCAAATTTGTATATCTTTTTATATTTCTTCCGTATGAATCCCGACAATCCCAAAAAACCCCAACCTCTCGGGTTTCTTAAAATGTTCGAGATTAAATGCTCTGGTATATACAAATGTATGAACTGCTGGCGTGGACACGTACGTGTCAGAATATCCAATGGGTAACACCATCATCATGCTCATCATCCAACAGCATCAGGCTGTGTTTGTATGTAAACATTGAGATTTTTCCACTAAACCGCTACCATTAATGCCGATGTTGCTTGCTGCTGCTGACAACAAAAGTGCGCCGGCTAATAAATAAATCGCTCAAGCAAATAGAGCAGATGTCATCACCTTTTATGTTGTTGTTGAGGGCCAATGATTTGTTGCCTCTCAGGACCGTATGGCTAGAAAAAACGTAGTATGTGTGTGTGTCATATTATATTTTCAATGAATCGCCGACTTTTTGGCTTAACTTCCTTCATACTTCTCTGCGTGCTTGAGTCTTAGCTATGAACTTGCAAGCTTGCTGACGGCAAGCGATGACCAAGCGAACAATGGTACGATATGTATGAAGGAGTATATGTAAGTATGCATATGCATTTAAATGTTTTGGTTTACACTTTTTTGTTATATTTTATTTATTGTTGTTATTAGAGTAATGCAGGCCATTGAATTTACACGTTTTGAATAAATAATGACCGTTGTGATGTTTGTTGCTGGTGAATTCAATGAATTTGATTTGGCGCGAAATTGGCTTAAACAACAATGAAATTAAGTGGATTTCACTGTTGAATGAACTAAAAGACGATAGTGATTACAGGTGTGTACGTACATATGAGGCATATCAATCCCGCGATCCCAGCCTTTTTTAACTCCCGAATATCCCGAAAAAAGTCTATTCAAATTCCGGATTTGTAGAAAACAGTGAATTTAATAGCCTTTTTTTTAAATTTTGGATCATTCTTAAAAATTCCCCTTTCAACGGCAAAACGAAGCTTTTAGAGAGTTCCCAAAAGACAAATAACACAGCTTTGTTTTGTCCTTGTCTTTTTAAATGAGCTGCAGAATATCCCATTGGAGTAGAAAATGAAAGCGATGTTAATAGAACTAACGACGAGGTGCCTGAAGTAGATAAGGCAGAAAGCCTCAAAGTTACATTGCGTCAAGTTTTAACGAGCAGCTCGCAATTGTCCAATAATCGAAAGGCATAAAATTTATTAGAAGGCTTGGTAAAAGAAATTGCTAGTTTTTGTAACGATGTGATAAAGGTTTTGCCCTGAAGAAAGCATTTAACTTAACTTTAACGACAACCCAACCAACAAATGTTGAGTCGCAGCAGTGCTTCTCCACTGCAACAAATTTAGGTGCAGGTTGGAGGATAACACACTTACGGCTTTTATTTATTTGAGATGGCACTTTGATCAAAATAAGGAATAATTCTGCCTTGCTCAGAATGGAATGGGTGATACATCCAATTTTTACTTGATGCAATTCTTTTTTCACTGAATGGTAATATATTAATATGTAACAGGAACGAGTGGAAATTTCATTTACGAATAAAATGTGATGAATACGATTCACTTCTTTTCATATATGTGCATACGTTAATTTGCCAACGGGCCTGATATATGTATAATATTGGCCTCAAACAGTGAATAAAAATAATTTTTCTTTACATTTGCTTCTGTACCAAATATGTATGTATGTATGTACATAAGTATACATATTTCTACTTGAAGTATAAATTGTTTTGTATGTGTGTCAAATTTTACGTTTATTTCCTTTTTTCTTGAAAAGACCAATAAATACAAACATGAATTACAACAAATCGTTATTCTTTGTTATTTTAATGTTATTTTGTATACTTCTATAATGCAACGATTACAGACGTGTTACATTGGCAAATTCGAAGTTACGAATCAAAACTTCATGGAATTCGGGATCCCGGAATTGTCCCGGGATTTTGTTTTCAGATCTCGAGAATCCCGGTGTCAACAAAATGACCAAAATTTACATCCATAGTACATATGTGTGTACATATGTCGGTGCGTATAGTGGATGGATCTAGGAATTTAGAATTTACGATTACGAAAAGCGGATTTGAGCATACCGATTCCACGATTCGTAGCCTAATAGAACGTACGATGGAATCCGTCGTTAGGGATGATATACTTTTAATAATGGGCTACTTGTGTTCAAAAAGTAAGGTGACTTTTAAAATTTTGCGGGCGACGTACATTCGATTATCGATTTTTTGTTGTTGTTGTGTTGGTACACATATCCCGAACATATGTTTACAGTTTCAAGTACATAGCATACGAGTACTAAGTTTGTTTAAACGGTTAGAATTGTTTTGTTGTGCTCAGGAATTTTCTATTATAATAACAATTGGAAAATTGAGAAGTGACAGTGACCAGTGACCAATTGACCAGTGACCAATTGACCAGTGACCAATTGACCAGTGACCAATTGTGAGATAACACGTTCACCAAACTTTGTTTTCAATAAATCAATTGGTGCATTCGCTGTGTGGCTTGTGGCGCCGTCCTGTTGAAACCACATATTGTCCAAGTCCATATCTCCCAATTCAGGCAAAAAATATTCGGTTATCATTGAGCGGTAGCGATTCCCATCCACAGTAACGTGCCGGTCTTGATCCACACGGAAGAAGTACGGCCCAATGACGCCGTCGGCTCATAAACCGCACCAAACCGTAATTTTTTCAGGATGCAATGGTAACTCATTGAGTACGTGTGGGTTGCTGTGTGACCAATAACGCATATTTTGCTTATTGACGAAGCCATTCAGCCAGAAATGAGCCTCATCATAAATTGCACGTAGCGTTCTTAAGGTTGAGGCCACTGACACCGAATTTCGGTAGTAAATTTTAATAATTTCGACTCGTTGTTGGATCGTATATCTTTCCATGATGAAATGGCAAACCTTACTGAAGAGAAATGTCAAGAGAGCGGGCTCGAAATTTACGCGGCTCGAAATTTTTGTGTTCGTTCCATTGGTGGATTGATGTGAGCTGAAATGATAAGATAAAAGAGATCATTCTATTAAAACTGGCTTGACGACGAAGTTGAAGCAAAAGCGTCTATTCAGAAAACTGACAATTAAGAGAAAATTCGTTGTAAAAACGTATGGCACTTTTCTGTCTTGCGTTCAATATTTGTCGCGTTAAAAAAGCTACCAGGAAAAGTTTAAACAAGATTTTGGTCGACGGACTGCAAAAATTATTTAAAAAGAGCTAGAACTTTGATCGGCCGACTGATTGATGTTATTGTTGAAGTAAAAGTTCACAACGACTAAACGGCTATGCAGTGCAATTGCTTCAACAAATTTGTAGTAAAAGAGAGTCCGGTTATTTTGAAAATAAACTTATATTTGCTCGTTGAATGTAAATTAAATAAAAGAACAACTCACCATAATTGTTACTCAGTTATAATAAAAATGGTATCTAGAGTCGGCTAAGTATCTTAGTTAAGTTGTTTATGCTATGATTTGTTTTGTTCTGTTATTGTATGTTATGTTATGTTATGTTATGTACTGTCGTGTTTATGGAGTTACATTGTTATGTTATTTGGTGTGATGTGATACAATCTGTTAATGTGATATGAAGTATATGATGCGAAGTGATGTGATGTAATGTTGTGAAGTTATGTGGTATTACGTGATGTCAAAAGACGTAAAATGATTTGAGGTCCAAGAAATGTGTCATTAAAAATCTGTCTTATTTCTTAAAGTGATTTTCTTCAAAAAATTAGCATTGATTGCTTTTTTAACCGTTGCCCACGGCTTTCAAACTTCTGAACTGCGAATTGATTAGGAAAAATAACATAAAATTTTAATCGTGCACCTCTTTGGAACACCAAATGTACTTGGACTACCTGGCTACCATTTTCTCCAAAATTGGGAACTATCAAAATTATTAATAAATTTCCAAATTTCTAAATGTCGCGTACAATAACACGAATACGGAAGAGAATTCCTAAATGTAATAGAGTTCAGATTAAACAGGTTTCTTCCAAAAGAGCATCGGATATCACTTTTCAAAACTTTGGCAAATTTTTGAAGAAATGGGTTCGGTTAAAACGTCGCGTTATTGTATGTATGTGTAAGTCATATTTAGACAATTTCAAACTGAACTCGTTTATTAAATAGTATCCATCGTTTTTAGTATCAGTCTTTTTGATTGCTACACTTTTTTTTATTTTTCCACTATTCTGGCCGAGTGACCACACAAGTCAGCTTCACTTGACTTTCGTCGTTTGTGCTACAATCGTATTGCACCCACGTAATTGCTTTTAAGCCTGCAACGAACCGAGTACAAAGCAACTATAGTAAGTGTACATATGTTAGTATGTATGTATGTATGTACACATTTTTTTCGATTTCGCTATTCCACGCTGCAAACTACATACATACATATGTGACGCAATGTATGCAAATAACTATTACAGATAATCTTTTTTCAGTTTAGTTTTTATTACCCAGCACGCTAATTGGACAGTAGGACTAGGCAGGATTTATGGATGTACTAAAGATTTTCATTAAACAGACTAATCTTTAATTATTCTTTCTTTTGCCGGAAATTACATTAAACAAAATGTGTACGCGAATGTCGGATTCAACTTGTGTGGGTGAGTGTAAGGCAGAGATGCCTTCTGATATAGATTTTTACGCAGAGAAAATTTTACGAAGACGAGATAGCGGAAGAGCTAGAGCTCTTGATTCGAATGTGTCCCAGGCGAACGATATTGGCGGAAATCAATTGCGTGCAAGTGTACATGATCGTACAATATTTACCGGCAATTCGGGGTTGTCTCTAAGATTAATGATATCCAGAAATTATTTACAAAATGTAGTCGCCTTAATAGAGTTGTAACAGTAGCTTTGAAAAGAAATATGTCCCCTCCACCATAATTGAAAAGCTCAATAACCTCTTCGATATAATATTTTTTAAAATTGTTTTTACAACCGGGGCCAGTGCTTAGAGTTGTATGTATTTGTAGGATATTATATTATTCAGTGTTTGTTTTTGCTAGCTTTTTTGTTGTAAGTTTTAGAGTTGGTTTCGATAAGTTTCCGATAAAAAATTAGGAAATGCAACGATTTGTACTTAGTAATTACCATTGATTTACGAATGGACGCAGCGCCTATGTAGTATCAACCAAGAAGTTAAAAGGATCAAGTTTATCACTTCAAGTGCATTTCTGAATGACAAAGCTTGTCTTAAATATCTGTTTTGTTTCGAAGTTAGACCAAAATTGTTATATACACAAATCAAGGCGCACAATCGTGTCGGATTGTTGCGCTTTTTATTATTATGGCGCTGGTGTACTTTTAGCTATGTGCTGACATAAATACCGAAATTATAAATAAGTAAGAAATAATTTTAGAACACAAATTTTGTAAATGATTTTGCATTGCTTTTGAGTAAAAAGCGTATTACGATTCCAACAGCACCTGTGGAATACTACGAGTCATTATCTACCGTACACCATCAAACACATGAAGACACAGGCAGATTTGCATACAGTCGTACAAACAATTGGATGTAAGAATATTATGTAAATGCTCATAATGTATGTACGTTCATTCTAGGGATGTCAATTTTGGGCATTTTATTGATCCCGGGATTTTCGAGATCTGAAAACAAAATCCCAGCATAATGCCGGGATCTCGACTTTCACGAAGTTTGGATTCGTAATTTTTAATTTGTCAAAAAATTTAACACGTCTAATCGTTGTATTATAGAAGTATGCAGAATAACATAAATATAACAAATAACTCATGTACATAGGTATTTATTGGAAAAAATATTTATACTTAAATATTATTAATTATACAAAATAAATTATACTTCAAGTACAAATATACATATTTAGTACAGCAAGAAATGGACCTATATTAAGTAAAATTATTGCTAATCACTTTTTGAAACCAATATTAAATATTAATATATTACCATTCATTAAAAAAAGCAATACATGCAGTGGAGAAGTGCCGTAAATGCTTTTTGTAGGACATAGCCTTTATCGCCACATTACAAAAACTATCAATTTCTTTTACCAAGCCTTCTGATAAATTTTATGCCTTTCGATTATTGGAGAATTGCGTGCGGCTTGTTAAAAACTTGATGCAATTTATCTTTAAGACTTCCTGCCATATCCACTTCAAACACCTCTACGTTAGTTCTATTAACATCGCTTTCATAGTAAGGCTTATGGCAAAAGCAAAACAAGTTATGGAGTTAACAAGCCGTGTTATTTGTCGTATTGCGTTATCGTAATACAGTACAACAGTACAAATGTACAAATTAGTATTTTTGTTTCTCATGTTCAATTTTCTTATTTCAATACAACTCTGAAAGGTATGTTTAGTGCGTTTTTTGTGGATTTCATTCGATCGGCTCTTCCTGTTTTTCATCTTTCAGGTTTATTTTTGCTTGAAAAAATTTAAATTAAAGTATATTTGAGAATTCGACCTCTTAAATTTATCATAAGCGGTTTATTGCTAGTTGCTTGAATACTACATACCATACAATAATAAACGAAATCATACACATGCCTTGCTTAGCTTAAGGCCACTGTAGCCATAGCTATAAGTTGTTGTATTTATTCGGTTAACCATAAATACAATTATCAATAATAATAATAATAAACGAAATTGCATCCATCGTTTTACTATTATTTTAATAGCGGACTATAGAAATACGACAATAACACGGATTTTAACTCTTTAAAAGCTTAGGTTTGCACTGAAAGGGAAAATTTTTAAGAATGACTATTAAATTCGCTGTTTTCTGCAATTCTGTGATTTGAATAGACTTATCCCGGGCTATTCGTGAGTTAAAACAGCCCGGGATCCCTTTAATTGTATTTGTAGTGGCATGCTTTTATTCCTGTTGATTCTCACTCTTTTTTTTTTGGCCTCGCTGTCGTGAGTGTCAATTGTGGCAGCAGGTTAAATAAATATTACTATTCTCCACTATTTTTTCAACAACTGTCGTCCATCTGTTATAACCGCATTGTTTGATGATTCCTCTCAAATGAAATCATTTTATCACTCTAAATTCCTGTTTGTTTTTCATCTTCAAAGCGGTGCAAACGGGCATGTCTGCGCTATGGAAATGATAGTGTGTTTATGTACACATTTTAAATATGAGAAAATAGTGATTTAAATGCAGTAAATTTCAAATAGAATTAAGGATGATGGTAGCATAAGATTAAGCAACGATTAAATTTTATTGCTGTAGATAGTTACACCTCTTACGCATACCAAATGATGACAGGTTCTTCTGCAATTGGTCCATCCATTGCGTTCAATGCTCTCGTTCTTTCGTTGTCCATACAAAGATATTGAGTCAACCCTTCTCATCGTTGATCAACATCGTTAATTTTTTAGCATTGTAGAGTGATATTTTGTACGTCGAAAAAGAACTCGGCATTTAAATTGTCTACAAAAATCAAAGTAGCACGCATTGGCAAGAGTTATTCTTCGCTGGATCTCCAGGCTCATATTGTTGGTGGTGTTTGCGCTGTACAAGGTTCTTAACAACTTCAAAGTTGTCACTACCCAATACACTAGGACTTCTTGTTTATTGTCAATAGGTAGTTCTTTTTGTAATCCTTTACTGCTAGGCAAACATCTTTTGCTCCTTCTCTAGGATGGAAAATGTTGCACTGACAGCCCTGTTTTAAGACCAACGATCTCAATATCATTCAAATTGGCGGAATTAGAAAGGCTCGGAAAGACCCGGAAAGGTCCTTCTTAATTTGGACATGGCTAAAAGTTGTGTTCATCGTCACTCCACATAGCCGTGTCTGTTTGACGGGGATCTTCTAGTCGCTTTATTATGATTATTATATTTGTGCTTAAACTATATAGATATCAATGTTTTAACTAGCTTCATCTACCACTTAACATATGTTGTGCATTTGATGACGCACTACAGTTGGAGGGACCTAAACTTACTCCGATCAGAGATCTCCTTAAGTTTCTTCAGAGCACTAACAGGTTTTAGGAGGGTCTTCGGGAGTTACAAATCCCTTAATCCGGAGCTCTGCCGATTTATATACTTATTTTCTCCATGCAAAACTGGGAGTATCTTGTCCGCAAAAAACAAGGAAATTTCTAGTACTCTACAAACCAAATTGTGGAGAACAGTTGCTGCAACCAGCTATTTATCTCGGGCTTTGAACAACGCTTGCGACATTTCTCGATTGCTACACGGGTAAAATTTGTCTCCATTGTGGCTTTTTATGTTGCATATTTTTCTACAGAAACGACACGGCATTCTTCATCATATCAATGAAGGTATTTCATTTTTATACCCGAGCGTACTTGTACACAAGGGTATATTAATTCTGTTCGCATAACGGTTGTTTGTAACAGCAAAAAATAATCGAGATAGATATAGACATATATGTATATACCAAAATTATCAGAATAAAACGAGAAATAGATTTAGCCCTGACTGTCTGTCCGTCCGTCCGTCTGTCCGTGGTTACAATAACTTGAGTAAAAATTGAGATATCTCAATGAAATTTGATATACATATATGTACATTGCTCGTTGGCCAGGGTAGGTTGGTATTGAAAATGGTCAAGATCGGTCAATACGCACTCCGTTTTTTCTGTATCTATTACAGCAAATTTAGTAAAATTTGGTATTTGTAGCGATTTTGAACTAGGTTAGGTATTAATGAAATTTTGAAAAATGGGCGTTACCACGCCCACTTATCAAACAGTTTCCGTATCTCAAAACCAGTGTTAGGTATCGTCACAAAATTTGGTGGACATATTTTCCTTGATATCGCTATTATCATCGTAGAACATTTTTGAAATCGGATCAGAACCACGCCCACCTCCCATATAACGGAAGTTTTGGAAAACGCAAAAATTTCATTTTTTCTTTAACTATTGGAACATATTAATTAAAATTTGATATTTAGAGAGATAGTTAATTAAGAAACTTGATTTTTATGAAATTTTGAAAAATTAACGCCCACTTATAAACAAACGTCTGTATTTCAATAACGATGTAAGGTGTCGTCACAAAATTTGGTGAACATATTGTCCTTGATACCATTAGCATTACCGTTAATAATTTTTGAAATCGAACCATAACCACGGCCAACTTCCATATAACGGAAATTTTGATAAACGCAAAAACTTCGTTTTTCAGTATTTTATTGGAACAAATTGAGTAAAGTTTAATACTAGCAGATATTCGGTTTAGCCCGAATTTAGCTTTACTTACTTGTTCCTTATTATCTGGATGGAAAGCCCGAAGCATATCAGGTTTGTATCACAACGATACCAATTTGGTTTGTCGTTCCTTTGATCAAGTGACAACCAATAGGTTTAATCATTCTACGATGCTGGAATAGGAGTCGAATAATATTAGAATTCAATGATCTGCAAGACTAAATACCCAAATAGTTATAAGCTTCGGTCTGTTACAAAATCAAAAGTGCATTTATATTACTCAAAATTCTTTTAGATTTATTTATTTATATGCCCGCTTCTTGGGCCTAATAGCCATATGCGTATATTTCATAGCATTTGGATAGCGCCCATTCCACAATAAAGTTTTGTTATAGATGCCATTCAAATTACTGAAATATGTTTGTATAAAAAATACTCATTTAGTGCGATCCTTTCTAACTCGCCACACAAATGTGTCACATTGCTTACCTCCACCAGCAATCCTTGTACCACCACGCGCCTTTCCAGATCTCTGCACAATTTTCCTTATACTCGTCATTATCCTGATCAAACGTAGTAAACTTCTGACCATCATGAAAATCTCGTAAAGCCTCACCAGCTGTACCAGAATAGCTGCCCAGCATATTTAGCGCATATTTTTCCTCCTCATTGTCCACAGCAAAGCTATCATATTTCGCATAGACAGATGTGCCCGTATAATCCATCATCTCTATCCATAATTCTTGCAATTCTACTTGTGTCAACGCATGCAACTTATTCAAGCCAATAAAGAAATTTCCATCCAAATTGCCAAAACCAACTTGGTAGTCATGCCAAGTGCGATAAAAATTCACCAAACCATCGCGACGTCGCTGGAACAACGTCCAAGCGTCGCCACCATGGGGATCTTTCAGACAGTACACGTAGAACGGGCGTTGGAACCACTCTGGCAGGTAAAGCTGATAAATTCCGCTCTCTGTTGAGTTCCTATTGATTGAGAGGGCCTCTGCACAACTACGCGGCAATGGAGCTATGCCAATTAAATGGCTTTGTGGATTTTTCATAGTGAGTCCTTTGGTGACATTCTCGGCTGCGATTGCCAAGCAAAAGTGAAGTGCAGATGCCCCGAGAATATGAGAGTTAAACATTGCAAACTGTTAGGAACAAACTGTGTTGTAAATGTTATTGGAAGGTGTTTATATATAGACGAGCTTTTGGTTATTGAAGTGGTGTACTTTTTTCCTTATCTGATCGGTTAGATAAGATCTTGTGGTGATTTTCTCACTCTCATTTATTTATTTTATTTTTTGCTATTTCATAATGAGAAATTAACTTGCTCTGCGGAAGCAACTAATTCAAAAGCACTTATCAGACACTCACCAGCTTGGGAGTAGAGCAATGTAAAGATCGACAAGCATAGTTTTTCTTGGGAATACTAAAAAAACTAAATTGCGCTTTTTAGCAATTTGCCGATAAGAGAAGTTAGCTTAAATTATAAAGTTAACGGTTATTACTTTTGATTTACGAGCATTGTGTTCTTACAAATATTCTTAAACAGTTTTTCAACTTTTGTATTTAATATGATTTACAATGAAGCTACCAGCAAGTATTGAGATATGGCATATTACAATAATCATTTTCATTTTTTTTTCTTTTTCTATGGAAAATTGCAAACAAAATATTATTAAAATTTCGTTCTTTGTTTTTTCTTTTTTTGCACGAAATTGCATTTATATGTTGGCTGTTAAAATAAGCATTACTTAAAACTTTAATTAATTTTTATTTTAAATATTTAAACTTTTGACACGTTGTGCGATTTTTATCAAAATTATTTTAATGCATTTGAGTTTTTCGTCCTGGGGAGACCGTTAAAATAGTATGCATAAAATTTCACCAAGCTTAAACCTTCTAATAAACTTTTTTTATAGCCTTTTTGAAAACGTATAAAAACGCCAATTTAAGAAGAAGCTATGGGATAAAAATGTACAACCAGAAATTCCTCGTTCCAATGTCGGAGTCTGAAAACCAAAAGTTACATTTAAGGTTAGTTCTTATATTCAAAATTTTGTTGTGATTTTTTTCCTATAGAGTTGCCTTTTTTTCCATATATAAATACTTCGTTCTTCATTCGTTACATTTAGCAAATGCGGCAAAAGATTCAAAAATCAGCGTTAAGTTTTACCGTCTTAAAATTTATATAGCAAAATGAAATTTAAACTTTGATGATTATTTTCTTAAATGTCTACAGTTTGCGGTAGAAATTATAGTACTATTTTGGAGATCACCACATCTCCTCTTCAGACTTCTTTCTTCTTGGCTTCCCCAAGAAATTTAATTTCACTGTAGTTTTATCTATTATTGACTATGCTTTAAACACTAAAAGCTTACATAGAGACAAATCCTATTACGAACTTCAAGAGCACTCAAGAATAATGTACTACCAAAATGTAAGCATTTATTTCGCTTTAAACACCAGCTGCTGTTTAAGGAGACATCATTTAATGGCAACATGAACTTACTTCCTCTCATGCCTGCCATCCTTTCACACACCGGCGGCTGATGGAGCTCATGTCAATGGTTTCTGATTTATGGTCACAATCATTTGAGTTTGCATCGCCCCAAACCATGTCGACCTCCGACGGCGGCACATTAATAACGAAAGCGACGCAGTGTTTAGCATTTACTAGGGAAAAAGGCGATGAACGAAAGCATTCATTATATCAAAGCAAGGGACAAAAAGCCATGGGTGTCCACAAGCGGTAACACCCTTTATAAATATAGCATGCTCCCCCAACTACCCGTCTGGGGTCGTTAAATGCCAACCAGCGGCACAAATATTTAATACAAACGTTGTTGCTATTATCGCTGTATGTGTATATATTTGACTCTTGATTTTGTCGCGAAGTAGCCATGATTCGACGACAACTGTAATAATTTGCCCCTAGGGGTTCGCTGCCACCCACACTCAGCGAATCGCGAAATAAACAGTGAATGGCCACCAAATGACTTGCTACATAGGCTTCCAGATGGACGACAGCACCTTTGCACGCGGTGTTTGTGCGAGTAGATGTACATCCTCGTATTAGGATACTCCTTATTTGATCCAAATTTTTTTTAAGTGAAACATCTGGTAAATTGAAAAATCAATATGAGGAATGAAACAAAATAGTTGAGAACAGCAACAAATTCGTCTTTTCAACATACGAAAGAACGTTTATAAAAATGAAGTTGCATGGCGTTCCCTGTGGCAAGTTATCTTTGCGCATTTCTCTACACCGAATTCTAATTAGATGGATTTAGATTTCGATATACATAAATCAAAAAATGTCGAATTCGTTCCGGTATGCTGTGAATTTTTCTATTCTAATTACATCAAAGAAATATTTCTTAAAGTTTCATTGAAAAATATGGAAATTTGTGGATTTTATGCTCGATTTACCACGAGCGCGTACGCTGCAGCTGACCACTGTGGCCACCAGTTACGGGCGTTTTTCTCAAAACACTGTTTTCAAAGTTGACGGTTCCCAATAGAACTGCACAAAAACATTGAATTTTTGAAGTTTTTTTTTCAAATATGTAAATAAATTTTTTTAATTTTCGTTAAATAAAAAATCGGAGTACGTCACGGTGTAGCATGAACAGAAATGCAAAACAAGTAAGAAGCAGCAAAGTGACCATGTTTGTTGTATAAAAAATTATTATGCATATTATGACGATATAAAAAAAACAATCGTTGCAGCCTTTGATATACACCAGCTTTTAAGGAAAACATTATTGAAAAACGGCCAGTTTTTAGCCCGAAAAAAGCAATTCCCCCTTAAATAGAGATAAGATCATTTTAAAATTAGGAAGTATTCCATCTTTTTATTTTAATATAAATTAAGGTTCGAATCACTGCCAGAACAAGTAAAATCTAATAGCGGTAATAGTGTAAGCGCCAAATTATTATTATAATAAAATCGTAAAACAACTGCTTACTAAAAAACTGCTTACACAAAATTCAAGTGAACTCTTCAAAAGTTGAATAATAAGAACCAACCTAATACATATGCACACACACTAGCATACAAATATTTTTGTACCATTACGTCGACTTTACTGCTGGTTATAATTCGCACTTAACAAGTGCTCCATGTTGTTTTTGTTTTTGTTGCTATTATCCTCAACCTTTAGATAGCACTATTTTCACCACTGTAATTTCAATTTTAATGTTGATTTTATACGAATGATTCGCATGAATTTCGAAAGTAAGTAAATTTGTATGAGTATTTGTGTGCCACAATTTTTGTTACAAATTGAGAGGAGTTGAGGAGAGAGGGCATGATTGGCTATTGCCATATTTGCAGGGTCATAGTGTGGCACAGCAGTCAGTTCATGCCATTATTCAATTATGAAGTCATTAAGTCATTTGTAAGTGCGGCATTTCGACACTTTATCGGCCGACAAACGAAAAGCACCGGAAGCAAAGACAGCAGGACAACGCGCACAAAGGGGGAAGAGAAATGAATTTGGTTACTTTCGACAATCGCTGGCAGTTAGCCCTTACCCTATTGTTCACTGTTCAAGTGCGCTTTTATATTTACTTATGTTGAACACAATTTTTATATTGTACCACTGTTGTTAAGATTAATTGCCGCTTATTCACTGTTGATGTATTTTATAAGAGGTCAATTGGTATGCAAATTGTTATGTAAATGGCGAAAAAGCAATAAGTAATGTTAAACATTTTAAAGGACTTTTTAATAATTGTCTTTGTTAATGGTAAAAAGTTATTAAACTAAAATTTAATAAGCAACTCATTTTATATATTTCTCATTTCAATATTCGAGAGTTCAGAAAATTTGCTGATATTCGGTTATACCATTCGACGAGAAGTTAGTAGCTAGCCTTACTTCACTTTTGTCATATCTTCATATTTTTCGGCAGATCTTAAAATACTTAAAGATCCTACTATAATTGCCGGAATTATGACGAAAGTTTTAAAAGCGACACTTTATTTTCGAAATTGTTTTGCAAAAATATTTAAATTTTGAGTGAAGGGCGCATATTTTTTTCTGATACGGTATTATGCCCATAGTTTTTACATACTCGTATATATATAATACATAATAGCAATAGTCTCCCATCCCAATTCCAACTCAAAACAATTTGTCTTCAAATATTTTTGGTCTGATGAAAGAGCTATAGTCTCGACTTAATCGATATTAATTCAATTAAAATTGTTATTGACCTTAGCTGGTATGCTGTACAAAAAGTCTTGCGATAGTATCGAACTATGTTCAACGCAGTATTTATTTATACTACAGTCAAAATGGAGTTGAAAAGAATTCCTCCGCCAATTTTTTGAAAGAAATGAATATAATAATATTTTGTTTATTTAGTTTTTGCAAAAGCGATATTAGCTTACAAGTTATTGAAAAAACTGAACTGGTTTCGCCGGTGCGATCTGGTTCGAATTTAAATTGTAAGGTAACTACTCGAAAAGAATAAGTTTTGCAACAGAATTTAATTGATATACGGCGTTGTACTAAAGTAATTTTTCAATAAAATAAAAATGTGTACCTCTAGTCTGTAAGACTGAATAAAATTGAATTGAAATAGAAAATGCAAACTGTTTTATAATTATAGATAAGTAGTGTCTATCTAAAAAAATTACCAGATGAATGGCTCTTATTCATTCTAATTCACAATGCATACCAACTACATGGTAATAAATAAAAACACACTTAACACGAGGTATTTATAAAATCAGTAAATGTACAGTGAACCAAAAAATAAAATAAAAATGGGACGCTCACTAATTTTTTCTTTGCAAGCCAATGTCTCAAAACCTAAAGTATTTGGCGCGATACAATAAAATGCTAATGACAGATATAAATTTCATGTTTTTCACTACATAAAGTTTTTTTTTGCAAACTGTATTTATTTATATCAAAAATTAAAAAAAATTACCTTAACTCCACTTTTGAGAACCAAAAAAAAAAAATCTAGGACGCTTGCAAATCTACATTGCAGCTCCGATTAAATCGCGGGCGGCAATGTTTTTTTCAATATTAACTTCGTTTCCATGCTATTTAAACCCTAAAAAAATAAATAATATTTATGCAGCATTTAGCGTAGAACAGGCTTTTTTACATTTTGCTTCGACCAAAGGAGCTTTCTTTAGGGTTTGAACGGTCTGTTCTCCTTGTTATGCAGAAAATGCCTTATTGTTTGAAAATGAAAGTCAACAATTTTGCAATTTGCACTGCCCTTAAATTAGGATTTTTTGAAACGCATCTCACATCGTTTTCTCAGGCGATATCTTCGTTGGACCTCTGCTACCACTATTAAGGTTTGTATTACCATTCTTTCTGATTCCCTTTATATATCAAACTCTGTGGATTGAGGTTTCATGTAGTCATGTTCTCATTATAGAATTCCACTATGAGATTCTTCAATTCTTTAGAGGTTTGCTTATTAGACATTTTCGGGGTTTAAATAGCATGGAAATCACAAATGCACATAAACGCAACAATTTTTTCAATATCAAATTAAGTTTATATTGCAAAAACCACCGCGACTCAATAGAACACACTTACATATAAAAGTCAGAATAGCTATTGCCTACGCTAATCGCTAACAATTTATACCCACGTGGTGTGAAGTACAAAGAATGATATATCTATTTTTTCGATTTGATTTGAATTATACTAACGTATGAATGTTTTGTATGTTCCTAGCATATTTTGTTGTATCTGGAAAATCTATGTGGCAGAGCTGAGATTAAGCTTTTTAAAATTGAAAAAACGTGTTCATTTTCACAATGAATTTATATTGGAAAAGAAGGCTTTTTTCAACGCACAAATTTATTCTTGTAACTTAAACTAGAAATTATTTAAAACATTAATTTTGTCTGACTTCGCACCGAAGATAATTTTTTAAACGTCTTTAGGAGTTAGGCCACCTTTGAGGCTGTAAAATCATACCTAGATTGTTGTTTTTTTTTCATTAACTGAACAACATGAAATAAGTTTATTTAGAGGGTTCTAATAAGTATAGATTGGAGTGCTTAAAATAATTTGTCTGCGTAGTTTGATGTAAAAATGTAAACAACAAATGTATCCTTTTCAAATCCCTCTCTCGTAAATCGAATGCAATTTTTCTGCCATCTAGGGGCAATTTTTCTGGAACGTACAAAATTGTATTGCAATAAAAACGTATTAATTATGTGCCATCGTAGGGATTTGCTCAAATTTCGATTTGTTTTTGAATGAGAGAGTTTTGAAGGAAAAATTTTTTTTTACCCTTGTTTTTAAATACTGTAACAATTATTTAAAAAAAAACGTCCAATTATTTTGCAAAAATCCTACGATAGGACAAAGAAAAGTTTTGCGAAAATTTTAGTGTATAAAACAAAAAAATCGGTTAAAAGTTGTAGGAGTTACGTGGCAGACAGTTTTGAAAAACAGTGTTTCGAGAAAAACGCGTTTGAAGTTTCTTGCATCCAGTCACTCAGATGCGCATGGCTTTAAACAACTAAAAAAGCCTCTTTAACCCTCAAAATTATGTATGATTTCATATTTTTTGGAATAAGGAAAGGAAAGAAACGATATTTTTCAAGATTGTACAAATATATGTATGTATATGTGCCAATTCATTTCTTTGAAAATATTTGCTATGCCTACTATATCTATAAGAGTGTTGTATAATTGCTTTAAAAAATATTCCGTGATACTTTTTAATTACGCCCGTAAACCTTTATTAAACTTTTCCAATTAAAGAGCAACAATTTCGTTGTTCTGATAAATTGCTATGAGTGTCAACTTATTTTATTCTCTGTTCTCGTTACTAAAAAATTATGCCCAATTACGTTTTAGAATTGCATCACGTTGGGCTACTTTTGTATGAGCTAACGTTGAGTGGTCTTTTAACATATTTAAGGCTGATCTTCCGATAATCGAATGAATATGGTACCCAAAAACTTTAAGTTTCTTTTTTTTTAATGTTACTTAAACTCTAGGGAGTGTGGTTTTTGAGTTAAAAACTCGACTATATTCAAACTGTCATTCAAAGTTAAAAATTTTCATCTAATGGAAATAATTAAACGTATTTTTCGTTTTACTTCATACTAGACCATTATTAAACAATAAAAATGTTGTCTGTATTTAACCTTTTTCGATTTTTCTTGCATGCCTTTTTGTTACTTCGGTTTTTCTAAAAGCCGGTTTCCTTTTTATAACGAACTGAATTGCTTTCGAAGCGATTAAGTTGATTTTTTGTAACTTAATGTGAAAAAAATAAGTCATTTCTCCGTAAGTTTCTATAATTTCTTTTTTGTTTCTATTTAATTTGCTTCCAGTCACATATTAACATTACTTTTTCTACATAAAAACATATAAGTCTATGTTCTATGTACATTTTTTCCAATTTCACTTCATATTTTTATGCGCAACAAAAACATGTTCTAATCTGCAACCTGCCAAATGCATACCGTTCTCCGAAGAACCTTAAAAAAAGTGGCGCGCATAAAAACTTCTCCAATGACCCTACAGGAAAACTTTATTCCGCGTAACAATTTTCAACTAAATTCAAACTGAGCTAAGAAGCATTTCTTGCCCCAACCAGCATTGCACCAATTCCGTTTTAAGTTGACTATTTTAACAGGAATTCAGTTAGTTTTTCTTCATGCAGATTTTTTTTTTTCATATTTAGTGCATGGCCAATACTGAAAGTGTAGAGTAAATATTTAATTGACAGGAGCGTTAGTAGCAAAATATCCCAGATTCACTTAAAAAAAAATATCGGTGCGCTATTAGAAAATCGGCCTGCAGGATGTTTTCAAATATGTTTTCAAATATGTGTACATAAGTATACATATATGGGTATGTGCGTTTTTGTTTGTTTGTATGAGTGGATATACATATATGTATGTGCACGTAGGTGACACTTAAACGCGTAGCGAATGAGCTCTTTGCGAGTATCTGCGAGCGATATGATAATTTCATTTTTATTCGAAATTTTTTACAGCTTGCAAATTTGTATGCATCAACAAACATGTCACAACGGCAGACAGCAATAAAAACAACAAAGCTTAAAAATAAAAAAGTCGTGGGTGCAAAGTCACTGAAATCTTGTTTGCGTTACTTTATCCCAAAAAAGCAGAAATGCAAACTTTACACCAGTTGTTGCTGCTGTTGGTGTGATTGTTTTCTTTACATATCTTTCTTTTTATACTGCTGGATTGTCGGAGTTCTCGTTGGAGTTAATGGTGAAAGAAGATGCAGCGAATACGATATTAAAAGCGTATGTTAACACTGAGCTACTTAATTTATATACTCGTATGCATACTTATATATATTAAATTATTTATAGTCTCAAACTAGGTTAGAACCAATTTAATTTAGAACTTCTTCTGTGGAGTGTTTTCATATTCAAAGTATATTTCATATTCATGAAAGAAATTGAGATCAAAACTTCAAACAACGTTGGGAAACTGTCCGGTAGAGTACAAATATACGAGCAATACCTTCGGAAATGTTTTTAGGAGAACAAAAAGGGAATATAATCCTTCGAAGGATTGTGACATGAAATCAAACGGAAACAAAAGTTTTTGGAATGATCTCTCAAAGCACAAATTTGTAAGAAAAATTTCCGAAACTTTTCTGACAGAGCGTATACGTAACTTTGGTAATGAAAAGACTAGCGCGACTTTGAGCGATAAAAATTAAAAACTCTTAACAAAATTACTTCTTAACTTTTCATGAGAAGGACATTCCTGTTTTTTATTTTAGTAGTTAATATTAAGATAGACAAAACACTCTCATGTTTACCAATGTCAAACTCTTTTGTCTCTTAGCGAATAAAAGGAGCTAACAATTTATTACTTTTGAAAATAATCGCATTTTTTTGCCCCGTTCCACCAAACACCTTATATCAATGTCAGACACCATATGTATTTGAATTTTCCCAAAACAACCAATACCTTAAGTTCTTCTTGATATTAATATTAAGTTCTCAAAACTTTTTCCCGAGCACTTTTCATATTCGTTTTTTCTCATTTTTTCTCGGTTTGTACTTATTTAGTTTTTTTTTTTATTACATTTCCGAGAATTCTGATTTAATTTTTTTTTCCAAAGACGTTCCTGTACATTTTTTTTCCATTTCGTTCCCGTTAAAACTGTTACCTTTTAGTTATTTTCCGGGAATGTTGTAGTAGTAATGTGCTCATAGTTTCCTCTGGTGCAGAGCAATAAGGCCCGCGGAATTAAGAAATAAAGCCCTTTGGCGTTTTGCCTATTAGGGAAGGATATTTCCCTTCCGAAAGGCGATAACGCCCGCGGGAATATTTTCCTAAAAAAAAAACAACAAAGGAAATAATCCTCGTTTGTGTTTTTTAATATTTGTTTAGGTTCTTGTTTTAATTTTAGAATGCATCCAAAACCCCGCTGTATTATCCAAATACTAAATCAAAACAAGTTTGATGGTCTCAATAAACAGAATTTTATTTTTCTTTAATTATATGGTAAGAATAAATTTAAAATAATAACTTTCAATGCATATTTTTAATACATTAATATGTACATATGTATGAAAATTATTTATTTATTTATTAACAAGAGAAACAATTATAAATAATTGCCGCACTTAAAAATTTATAGAAGCGCTGGCTGCCTGGGCCTTCGGCTTCACCTATACACTACGAGAACGTAGCTGAATGGGTATACTTGTGTAAACAAGTATGCATATACATAACAATATGTGCCCATAGATAGGGTGTTTTGCAGATAGCTTAGGACTAGGTACTTATTTCTAACATACCTGTGGCAAGTTTAAATTGTTAATTTACAATGGGATATGAGTTTTGACAATATATTGATGTTAGTAATATTTATGTCTTTAAGATAATCTGAAGGCTTGGAGTCGGCGAATATTGACGTACGGATATGGTTAAGTTCTCGGCAGTCGTCGATAAGATGTAGTATGGTGCAATCATTTATACCGCAAAAAGGACATGGTTGCTTGCTTATTCCTTTGAGAAGGTGGTTGTGGGTAGTTATGGTGTGGCCTACCCTAAGACGTATGAAATTTTTAACACTGCTACAATTCGCGTCTGGAGGGTATATGGAACCTTTACCATTAGGGTTGTAGGTTTTGTAATTATGTTGGTAGTTACTCCAATCTAAAACCCAACTTTCCTCTAAGAATCTTTTACAGAGTCTCCGTATGTCTTTATCAGATACGTATCCGAAAAAATGGAGTGGCTCGGAGCCGGCCTCTTTGGCTCTTCTATCTGCAACTTCATTGCCTCGAATGCCAACATGTCCAGGTACCCACATGATTTTTATCCGATGGGGATAATCAAGGAGCAGATCGCGTATTTTGGTTATCATAGGGTTGTTATTTTTGTGATTTATAACTCCTTCAATCGCTGACCTGCTATCTGTGCATATGACACATTTGACTTTCAGGCGAGAGACGTACAGTACTGCTTCAAGCAATGCAGCTATTTCGGCTGTAAATGCTGAGCAGTATATGGGCAAGGCGCCGACGGCAATGGTGACACCAGATTTGTTTGTCACTGCAAACGTTGTGTCGGTGTCGGTTTTCGAACCATCAGTATAAATAAATTCCCAGCTCTCCTGCAGTTGCGTTAACGTTTTATTGTATCGCTGAATGTACTCTATAGAAGTAGTATTTCGCTTGGGATATTGTTGGAGATCGTTGATAAATGAAGATTTTGGAAGCAAAAACGGCGGATGTGTTGTGGTTTGAATCAGTGTTGGAGTTGCTATAATGTTAAGTTCGTCCATGTGTAAGATACAGCGGCTCAGCGTAGATTTGCATATATTCCATTTTTTCTCATGTGAGATTGAGTTGACTTGTGAAAAAAGTAGTTCATTTCTGCATTGCAGCACCTTTGGAATGAGCATAAGCGTGTTTCGTTTAGCTCTCTGCGAAATTTCAGGTAGGCCGGCTTCAGCTAAAACTACTTTAATTGGCGATGTAGGAAAGGCACGTATACTTCTTCTTGCTGCTGCGTGGTACGGGGCGAGCAAAAGCTTTAAATGTGTTTGAGCACAGTTGCCGTATATAGCGAGACCGAAATCAATTTTTGAAAGGATCAGAGCCTTAGTTATCCTTGTTAGAGTGTTAGTATGCACCAGAGAGTGTTTTGATGATAGAAATTTTAATATATTTAGTCTAGAAAATAAGCTTAATCTAACATGTTGACAATGTTCTCTAAAATTAAGTTTTTTATCAAATATTAAGCCTAATATTTTTAGACTATTGGAGTGGGGTATTTGGGACATCTGAAAGGAAAGGGAAGGAAAGGAGCATTTGTGTTTCCTGCATATATGGAAAGTTGAACTTTTATTAGTCGCGATATTGGCACCTGCGACTTTAGACCAAGTCGATATGTCTCTTAAAATATCTTCAAATATACGTTTTACTTTGCTTAAGTCGTTTATTTTGGAAAAAATTAGAACATCATCTGCATAAATTACATGTTCCACATGATTAAACGATTTAAGGATTGAGCTTAGTTCATTAAAGGCAATCGTGAAAAGAGCAACAGACAGTGGCGAGCCTTGTGGTATGCCATTGTGCAGATTTTTTATACCCGATTTGCAGTTGTTAACTCTTGCTATGAACTTACGGTTTTGAAGAAAAGATTTGATAACATTATAGATTTTACTCCCGATACGCCAACGTTTTAGCTCTCTAAGGACAATATGGGGTCCGATCCTGTCGAATGCCTTCTCAAAATCTAAGCTCAAAACGGAGACATGATTTTTTGACATTAGCGCAGTGGAAGCAAAATGTTCGAAGAATATAAGAGGTTCAGTAACTCCCAACCCTTTTTGAAATGCAAACTGGTTTGGGGATATAAAGTTGTTTACTTTGCCGAACCACATAATTCGTGTTGCGATTATTTTTTCCAAAACCTTAGATATACAAGGAAGAAGGGAGATAGGTCTATAGCTGGATATAATGGAAGTTGGTTTGTTGGGCTTAGGAATAGGAATGATGGAGGCTATCTTCCAGTCTTGTGGATATATACCACTTTTTAAAATATCGTTGAATAGGTCTATTAGTCTTACTTTGAGAATAGTGGGAATATTTTTAAGGATGGGGTAGGATATTTTGTCAATCCCAGGGGTTTTTCCGGACATAGGAAATAGTGCGGACTCAAATTCCTCCAGTGAAATGGGGACTTCTATTGCGAGGGCGTTGGGTGATGGATTTTGGTTATCGTAAGTTTCTGAAACTATGTATTTTTTTGAGGTGTGGAAACTTGGATTGAAGTTGTTGGCATGCGAATAATTAGACCAGTGTGACGCAAAGATATTTGCTATTTCATCGGGAGAATCAATAGGACCTTGGTCTGTGTGAAGAAATCGAATATGAGAATAGTTAGTGGATCCGGTTAGAGTTTTTAAATCGGACCAAATTTGCTTAGGATTGGAGTGCGGGCTGATATTTGAAGTGAGCTTTTCGAGTGATTTATATTTTGATAATTTTAGCTCTTTTCGAAAGATCGCATTGGCTTTTTTATACCTAATAAGGTTTGTGTCTTTTCTATCTTTTTTATATTTTTCCCATGCAAGTTTCTTTTCTTTTCTTAGTACTGTGAGAAGATTAGACCAGTAGGGTAGTTTAGCGTAAAATTTTTTTGTGTTGTTTTGGGGTATAGTTAAGTGGGCTGCCGAACGAATAATTCCTTTTAACGTGGCAGCCTCGGCGTTTATATTTACGGAACTTAATTTTTCCTTTGCTAAGGATATTGCGACCGATCTGAATTTAGTCCAGTTGGCCTTGTCAGTCAAGAATTTAGATGAGGGTTTAATACGAGACCAATTAGATGCAGCAAGGGATGTGATGAGAGGAAAATGATCGCTGTTGTGAAGATCATCGACAGTGCGAGAACATATTTTTGGTGCTATTGAAGAGGAAGAAAGAACTATATCGGGGTGGGTAAGAGTTTTGTGTGTCGAGAAGTGGGTAGGTAAGCCATCGTTAAGAACTACAAGGTCTTGGGAAAGGATAACATCCTCCACAATCTGTCCTCTTTTGTTTGGCAGGGGAGAGCCCCATAAGGGACTCCAAGCATTTAAGTCTCCCAATAAAATGACTGGTGTATTAAAAAGATTAAGAATGTTAATGAGATCCGTGTTCGTAAAAGTTTGATGGGGTGGAATATAGCAATTAATAATGGTGATTTTGAAACCAATGTCGACTTCGATAGCCAAACAAGAGATATTAGACGATATTTGTATGAGTTTGTGATTTAAAGTTTTCTTTATAAACACTGCAATACCTTGTTTACATGTGTTGTTACGATTGTTGTTGTGAAAGAAACTTGTATATTTGTTAGGTGGGTGGGCTTTCTTGTTGAATGGAAGGTGGGTCTCTTGCAATGCAATAAAATCCGGTGAAAATTCGTTAATTAATAAGTTAAGATCGGGATAATTATTAAATAGTCCGTTCAAATTCCACTGGAGGATTCGCAGCATTTATACCATGCCATGATCTTCCCCTGGTAATGAGAAGGGCGTGTGGGAAGGTTTACAGGGAGAATTAAGATTTGAAATAAAAGATGATACTATTGATGTTGTTGCTAAGTCATCGACTGATAACATTGTTGGCGTTTCATACACTACGTTTTGCTCGTGATATTTGTTTACTATGCTTTCTTGATTTGTGATGTTTATTTGGTCATTGTTAAGTGAATTGCTTGTATGTACAGTGTTATTGTCTACTGAGATGGTACCGTTAGCATTATTAAATTGTTGGAGTGGCTTCGGAGATTGATGTGAGTTGTTATGCGAAGTGATTTCATTTGAAACGAAAGAAGTTTGTATATCATTAGTTATGTTGATTTGTGTGTGATTTGTGTGATCAATGTTTGAAGATTGTGGAGCTGGGCAATTGCTGTTGTTTATTTGTTGTAAGTCAGAAATATTTTTTGTAATGGCAGAAAAGGTGGGAGAAGAAGAGCTAATGGGGGGAGGTGTTTGAATTTTATGTATTTGGATTGCTTCTCGCATTGAGCACTTCTTGTCCGTCTTTATTTTTATTATTTCTTTCATTTGAGAGAATTTAGGGCAAGACTTTTCGGAAGCGGGGTGAGGGCCAGTGCAATTGGCACAATATAGTCTTAAACATGATGTTGTTGGATGAGGTGGGAAAGCGCATACATCACACACAGGGAGCTTTGTACAGCGCTTAGCTGTATGACCAAGAACTTGGCAATTCTTGCATCTCATCGGATTTGGGTAGTAGGGTCTGATTTTGGTTGTATACCACGAAATGTCAATTTTTTCTGGGAGTTTATACATGTCAAATGTCAACAACGCGACTCCGCTTGCAACTGGTTTCCCATCAATAACTTTTTTGAATTTAAATATTGAGATCACTCCTTGTTCTTTAAGGTTTTCCACTATTTCTTCTTCTGGAATGTCATTTAGACATGGGGCATAAATGGTTCCTTTAGTACAATTAAGATTAATATGCAGCTCTATTTTTACACTGCACACCCCAATAAGGTGTGTTGTTGCTAAAAATTTTTTTGCTATGTTGTTGTTTTTCACCAAGAGTAACAAATTTCCGTCTCTCAGCTCTGAAATACTAACAATTTCAGTGCTAATATTTTTTAATGCTTTGTCCACTGCGAAACACGAGTATTTATTCAAAGGTCGATTGGAATTTGTAGCACTTGCAACAAGATATTTTGGATTTTCTTTCTTTGTTGTTGGTAGAGTTGGAAAAGTATCGTATAAAATATTTTGAGTCTTTTTTCTCTTAGTTTTTGGACTTGTGGATAACAGGGAAAACCTGTTATCCCCAAGAGGGGGACCCACAGGGGCCATGATAGTCACATCCAAATTGTATTCAGCACGAAACTAAAGTTTACCAAAGACAGTATGTATGTACACCACGAATACGAGTATAAAGTAAAAGAAAAAAATCACCTAATAACACTGTACGCACAACCTATCGCGGAGAGTATCAGTCGATGACTGGTATGAAAATTAAATAATTCAAAAAAAAGTACATGAAAAGTAAAATACTAAAAAGTTACTTTCGTCGATTGTCGAACAATTTGACGGCAAATTGCACACAAAATACTTGTACTCGTATTACCATTTAGAATAGTACGCCTACTGTGCTCTGCAAAGAAAACTGTGCAAAGTTTAAAATAAGGATATCCCGTTGATTATTAAAATAAATTATACAAAATAATGTTAATAAAATAATTTAGGAAATGCGTTAACCCGCAGCGGACCGCGTTCTCGCGCTTTTATTGTTTGTATACTTACATGACTTTAATGTTCAATATGAACTATGATGAGTTGTTTGTACCCCATCAAATAATTTCTCTCCAGATGTGTAGAAGTTTTAATGATTTGGCAAATCGTTGGTGACATGAATATCGTATATGGGGCATTTCATGTCAAGCGAACAGGAAAAAAAGTGATACTTTGGAATTCGTTCATATTTTGGGTAATTGTACTTGTACTAGGTATGAAAGTGTACACACAATTTTTTTTTTTTTATATTATGGTTATTTGTCGAGTTATGGGCTTCTAAAGAATAGTAAAATTTAAAATTATGTTTTTTTAAATAATTTTTTCGTACTGAAAACAATTTTTTTTAATATTAAACTTCGCGATTTGTATAGAAAATTTCCAGCGTTTTTAAAAAATGATAGCCTCAGGTATAGTTATAATACCCTCGAAGTTTTAGAGTGGGATCTCCATTAGTTAGGGAGATATGTGAATTTGTGCACATACACCTCGCGCTGAGTATGACGCTAGGCGCTTGTTTGTAACCTGCGGTTCATGTGGAAAAGACATATTTAGTAAAACTGGTATGAAATTTTAATGAAAATATAATAAATTACAGAACGGTTTTACCTTATAACTTTTATAATTTTGCTTTGGGAATATATGCTAGAACTTGTTCTTTTTACAAGAAGGCCTTCGGTTGTTGTAATAAAGGCATGCAACTTTTTAGTTACTGGAATGGCGATTGCAGAATCAAATTTGGGTTGCAAAAATGTCCTTTCACGTTGAATATCGTTTTTGAAGCAGTTGTAAATCACCATCTGCTATGTATACAATTTTATATACAACTATTGCTTTTTCAAAAAGGTGCTTGTGTAGTATTTTTTTGTAGGCGTAAAAAGTATATATGCAAAATTCCTCTATATTATTGTCTCCTTCTAAAATAATGATTCATTTACCCAAGGGCTTTATTTCCTTTATTTTAAATAAAAAAAGCACGTGGCCGTTATTGTCGTGGGTGGGTGATTTTTCCTTTTCGAAAGGGAAATATTGTCCGCGAGCTTTTATTTCCTTAAAATAAAGGCTGCGAGACTGTCTATAGGGTATGTGCCCTGCGACTGATTCTCGGCATTAATACGAAATTTTAAGAACACTGTCAGTAAACCAGCCGAAATCAGCGAATATAATAGACGTCATGCATATTTCTAATCGAGCTTTGGAAGTATAACACCAAAAAACCTGGAAAACCGCGCAGAGGTCCTCAAGAAGCACGAATGGCGGCGATTTGACTTAAAAACTAGTCCTTTCCATTTATTCTATCAACACGACTGTGGAAATCAAATTCTCAGACTGCCTCTTCGAGGTAGCACATTGTCTACTCCGTCCACACGAGAAGAAATGATCGGTTCGGAACTTAGCTCATTCCATTCGCTAAGCCAGTGTGGCACTAAAGCTTGTCTGTACAATGCATAGGCAATTGAGGAACTCCGTGAAATCACGTTCACTCCTACAACTTCAACAAAAGTGGTGTTTTACGAAACGAAATAAAGTTTGCAGCGTCCACGAGAAAACACAGTCGCGGCTATAAAAGGCGGAACTCGGACTTTCAGACTGCCTGTACAAAATGCAGTCAAGTGATTAGTCTACACTGATTAGTACAGTGAGTTATTATCCGGTGTCTACACTGGTTCGGTCGCAAGTGCGGTTGAATACGTGCCAACTCTGAAAATATATTCGTTACGATAAGTGTTGAATAGAGGAAAACCATCTCTGTCAATCGGGTGATGGTTACAACCTCAATCAAGAAGAAGTTTCCCATTTTAACGGTCTCATTGAATCTAGGAAGTCATACCAATATTGCCAGATCGCCGCTGCGGTAATGTTAATCCCATAACAGGCATTGCGCGAACAATTAAACGACACAATAACGGACAATCTTCGTTGTCAACGTAATCGCCATCACCATCGTCACAACTGCCATCAGCTCAGCAGTGTCAGTGAAAATGCCCCGCTTAATATTACCATTGGACCATTGTTCAAACACACGTACATACGAGGCAAGTAATACACAATGATCAGCATGGTTTGCTGCCATATCCTAACGAAATACTTGCTGCATTGCAGTTGTTGTATCGCCACAATTGCCATTACGATTGTTGGCTTTGTCCGATTCAACTGTTTGTTTGTCCATTCGGCGTTTACTTCCATTGTCTTTATGTATGTATGTATGTATGTATGTATGTATGTATGTATGTATATATGTATGTGCGTTGGTCCGGACTTTTAGTGTTGTTTTGTGGTTGTCATTCCTGACTCTTGGCGCTTGACGTCTGGTGGTAGCTGCGTGCAACTTTTTCTTTTGCATCTTTTATAGCTGCGGTGGATACATCCCGCGGTTCAGTAGAGTAGCATGCCACAATTTTTGCTTTTAGCTCACTTTTCTTTCTAATTTTGTGCATATACAATTGTACCTTTTTATATTTTTTTTATTATATCTTTTTTACTTTTTGTTGTTTTATTTAAATTGTCGCTCGCTCGGCAGTGCAACTTTCACAATTTTACCAGCCAGCGGAAGCTCAAAATGCCATGCAACAGCAACCAACAGCATATTCTACTAATTAATTGTACTTTGTGTGCAACTTTGTTGCCAGGCAAAGTTTTATTTTGTTTTTGTTGCTATTATTTTTTTACTTTTTTTGTACATTTCTTTGCAAGTGTGCTGCCTTATGAATTTGTTGCCATTTCATGGTCATGCAGGCGTGTGTGGCTGCATCAAGGAGGCTTTTAAAAAAATGAATTGCTCAGCCGAGTGCACACGGAGGAGCATTCATATGCGAGTATACATAAATACATACATACATTAATATACATATGCACACTTGTATGCGAGTGTGTATGTTAATATGTAGTAGTAGGCGGCAAAATGGTGCAATCAGGTAGTTGCCGGGCACGGGACATGAAAGTGGACTCAACAAGCCATGAACTGCTGATTTAGCGCTTATTCCATTCCACAATAAATTTGATTGTTGTTGCTGTTGTTGTTTTTCGCTGACTGCCATCCGACGTTGTATGTTACAATTGTCCACATAACAGGCTCATATAATTAACATTTTTACACACATAAGTACTCAACCAGCAATACATTCATGCATACATATGTATGTATGTAAATATGGACATATGTATGTACTTATATGGACATACATACATACACTTATTTTTTACGAATACACTTTTTACACACATTCACAAGCAGAACTTAAGCCACTATATTCATTAGTTTGTGCGCCAGTGTGCGTTCGTACATCCGCTTGACTATCATTTTTCCTGTCCTGCGGATTAGCTTTTTTTCGCCAATGCAAAACCAACAAAGAAATATGTATGTGTGTATGTATGTAGTAATAAAAAACGGAAATCGTACATATGGTATGTTGTTTGTATCTACAAACATGCATATGTATAAGTACATATTCATATAAATTTGTTGCTATACAAGTTACATTAACCTCTTTGAATAAAGGGCAGTAATGTCAATACAAGGATAAAATTGATGTAAACGGAAAGTAACAAATTAAATCAAATTTGTATTTTATTACAAAAAAAATATATTTTACCGAAGAAATTTTCCAGCATAGAACAAGTCGAATTATATAAAAAGGTTTTGATTAATCAGTTAATTGATGCCTAATTATCAAAACCTTTGTTGTCTTACAAGTAAAAAATTCCTACCGCTATGCTACAATAAAATTGATATGCCGAAGACTTCATACGTTTCATGAATGGAAGAATTGTATGAGAGCCATAAATATATTATATTTATTCGTATTAATGATTTTGACTGCTATAATAGTCACAATAATAATTAATATTTGTGCAAAATTTAAAGTCTTAAGCTGATTTAATGAACTAACGGTTGTATGGGAGTTTTATTTCTCTGAACTTTAAAATTTTCACTTGTAATATACAGTACGGGACAAAAGTGTTCACGAATATATAAAATTTGAGTTCGCTTGTTATTTCATAAATTTGACATCACTCTGGCAAAATGTTTATGTTATAAATTCTTAAGCGTTATGCGGTTTTTGACAGTTGGTTGTTTTGACAGATGGTTGCGGCAACTTTATGATGTTTATAAATTTGCTCCTCCGTTGTTTATAAAATGTATGCAGCTGTCTAATTTCAGCACAGCTGTTTCACAAAGTACTGCCAATTTCACCATTTTAAACTTGGCAGCACTGGTGACGCACGTAAAATTTTAATTTGGAGATAACTTGCGTTGCGTTAAACGCGTGCGTCAATTCATGTGTTCGTTCTCAAAGAAACCAGTGTGTTTAAATTTTGACGCAAGCGTTTTTACGCACATGTGTTTCCCCCTTTACATTAATTACCAGCCGGTAGCACTTTTTTTAAACTAACGGGACTTTTACTATTTTTTTTTTTGAGTCGAAGATTTTGTTCACAATTGATTCCAAGTTTTTTTTTTAATACGGGAATGTAGAGTATACTTGTTATTTAATAAATTATATTTAATAGTTAAATCATAAAAATAACTTTACAGTTGCTTTATGATGGGAAAAGCTGTAAATTCTGCTTTGAAGAAAAACGTGCTGAAAGACATTAAAAACTGTGTTTCTTACCGAGAAATCACGAAAAAATATAAAATTTCTCTTGGATTAATCAACAAAATAAAAAAGCAAAATTATTCAACAGTGGTCTGACGAAACTAAAATAAATCGAATAGGATCAGATGGGCGTGCATGGACATGGATTGACAATGGATTATACATACCTATATCTAACAATGACTGATATTTGTGCGTGTTAATTAAATAAAGGAGTTATGACCATAAATGCAATATCTAAACTAACAGTTGTATTGCAGTTATATGTTATACTTCTCCGTTCTTAATGATTTTCACTGTTATAGTTATAATTAAAAGTAATCCTTGTGCAAAATTTCAAGTGCTTAGCGGCATAAATGGAGGGGTTTTCGTTCTAAGTGAATTATCTGAACAATCGATTGTATGGTAGCTATATGTTATATTTCTTTGATCTCAATGATTTTCACTGCTTATATTGGGCTAATAATAGCGGATGCAGCGTCAATCACTGCAGCAAAACTGCAAAAAAAAGACGTTGTTTATTCGTTTAACTCTAAACTAAACAAGTAAGAAAAGCTAAATTCGGGCGAAACCAATTTTTATATACCCTCGCGATGTTTCTTTGTTTCAAATCTCTGCTAGTATTAAACTTTACTCAATTTGTTCCAATAAATACTGAAAAACAAAGTTTTTTGCATTTTTTCAAAAATTTCCATTATATGGAAGTTGGGCGTGGTTGTGGTCAGATTTCAAAAATTATTGACGGTGATACTAGTGATATCAAGGACAATATGTTCCCCAAATTTTGTGACGATACCTTACATCGTTATTGAAATACAAGTTTCTTAATTATCTATCTCTCTAAATATCAAATTTTAATTAATAATTTCCAATAGATAAAAAAAACCAAATTTTTGCATTTTTCAAAATTTTCGTTATACTTATATGAGGTGCTTATGGGCCGATTTCAAAACTTGTTAACGATGATAACTGCGATATTGATGAAAATTTTTTTACCAAATTTTGTGACAATTCCTTATTCCGTTATTGAGATAGAGAAATACTTAACTTCTAAGTTCAAAATCGCTCCAAATACCAAATTTCACTCAATTTGCTTTAATGTGTACCGAAAAAACGGAGTTTTTGCATTTTTCAAAAACCTCCGTTATATGACCATTTTCAATACCAACCTCCCTGTCCAAAGAGCAATCTATGTACCAAATTTCATTGAGATATCTCAATTTTTACTCAGGTTATTGTAACCACGGACAGACAGTCCGGGCTAAATCGATTCCTCTTTTCATTCTGATAATATTAGTATATATACATATATGTCTATATCTATCTCAATTTTTTTGATGTTACAAACAACCGTTATGCGAACATAGTTATAATACCGTTGTGTACAAGTACGCACGGATATAAAAAGATGGAATGGTTTGGTTTTCCTAATTAAGTCTCAGAGCGGCCTTTGATCATAATATGTATTTACGCAAATTCGATAGTTAAATTCACTTTACTGCTGTAAAGTGGTTGACGTTCACACCAGAGACCCCAAGATGCAATTAACGTCTCTAATAGAAGCTTATACTGATTTGATAGACGTGGGCTTCGACTGTGATTGAATTAGAGAACATATCTTATTCTAAGGTGCGGAATTTTTAAAGCGTGGTTAAAATTATCGGCTGTCAATGTGTACTTAATGGATACTTAATGGAAACCGGCACCAAGTCTTTCCATTGACGGATAATGTGCTGCAACGTCTCCTCCTCAAGACAGACGGCACACCTCAGCGGATAAACCAATTCAGAAATTAATACGACCGGTATTGTAACCAATTAGTAGCCCAATACTGCCTCAATTTAGGGTAATAAAGATCAAAAAGTTAGATCTGCGTTCTGATTAAACCACTCAGTGATTATGAGTCTCACACACATCTAAGCTAGTTTAGGCATGCCTTTCGGCTGTATCGTTAGAACATTATCCATTTTCCGCGACTTATCATCAGGGGACAATCATGTACCCTTATGAATCTTCATACGCTATAACCTTATGCTGTCGATTTAAATGTTTCCAATTCGGTGAAGTCGATCAGTCGCAGACGGTTGGGGGAAGTTTCGTCATGGAGGCAACATTGTGTGGCAATTTGCTCAAAAGTCACATCCACTGCGTTGAACGATCGTACAAGGCAACAAAGTTTCTCTCCCAACACAAATCCGACGTCGAATTGGCACTTCTTAAACTGGAAACGGCAATAGGTTTCGCTAGGTCCGATCGTCTTAATATGCTCATTGACATTTAGGATTACCGTTTGTTTTCTCACAATCCAATTATTGGAGCTGAAACAAATTAATATGGGAAATTCCTTGAGGTGTTTCCGTTCCAATCAAATGTAAATTATTGAAAAAAATAAAAGAAAATTCAACAAATTGAAATCCCTCAAGACGAATTCATAAAGGTGGCATCAAATGTTTAAGAAAAAAAAGTACATGTATTTTGTTGTTGCTTTCGGTACAGCGAATGTCAAAACCAACTAACAAACAAATGATTTTGACATTTGCTGTACCACGGCGATAGAAAAAAACCAATTAATCAGCTATTTACTAAGGCCACCTAATTCGACTGAAATCCCTCTTCTTTTTTGAAGTCGATTAAAAAATAAATAAATATGACTGGATCATTTTACAAATTTTGACAGGCTTTGTATCAAAACCACCGCAGTTTTAGAGATTATTCAGCCCTGTTCTGCATTTTTTTACGCGAATTCGTTATTCTGAGTGACGATTGAAACGAAAGAAAAAAAAAGATCTTTGCAACTTACAAAAACGTAACTACGATCGCAATGTGCATTTATGCATCGAGACTAAAAAAATGCCGCTGACATTTCCATTTTAGGGAAAATTCAGAAAGATACAGCGGCGAACCCTTTTCAACGACTCGAATTTGCACTTCTTAAACTGGAAACGGCAATAGGTTTCGCTAGGTCCGATCGTCTTAATATACTCATTGACATTTAGGATTACCGTTTGTTTTCTCACAATCCAATTATTGGAGCTGAAACAAATTAATATGGGAAATGCCTTGAAAAAAATAAAAGAAAATTCGACGAATTGAAATCCCTCAAGACGAATTCATAAAAGTGGCATCAAATATTTAAGAAAAAAAAAGTACATGACATTTCCATTTTAGGGAAAATTCAGAAAGATACAGCGGCGGACCCTTTTCACCGACAAACAGTTAAATTTGATTTTACAGTTGCAAAAATTTGAATTTTTTCATTTTTTATGTACCAAAAAGCCCTCTAGCGGCCGAATAAATTTCAGATTCGGGTTCTCAGTGTATAATTGGGGGTTTTGATGGTAGAAGTATTTGCATTTAAATCACTTTTAAACGTTTGAAATGCTGTTCAGTGTTGTAACTAGGATTGTAAAGGAATTAAATGTAATTGTAAGTAATAATAAATTAAAAATCACATTATATAAGTTTATTAGGTATTCATCATTTTAACATAAACAAGGAAACAACCACCGGTTTTTGTGCGGGTATTTAAATCGGCATAACCACAGCGTCCAAGCTGATAAGTAAAACTAAATCCCACATAGCTGCTTTGTCAATTATTCCACGATATTTCTCCTAGTCGGATAAAATGGACATTACAGCGCATGTCTATTTCCCCCACAAGGCGAACATGCACAATCAGCAAAACAACAACAATGCAAATGTGCTGTAAAAATTTCATGACCACCCTTAAGGATTTGTCAATGGAGGGTGGTGCTTAACTTATTACACTCAACGTCACAAACGTCCGATGAGAAAAATGCGCGCAAAACGACAAAAGTAAAGTAAATTTACAACAACTAACTGTTGCATGCACCAACAGGGTGATTAAACATTAAAACACACTATCAATTTTTTCTACAATTCGTTTCGTCAGAAAAATTTATTTAAGCAAGTTTAAAAAACTCAATTTTAATAACATATTAAAATAGTAATGCACACCAAAATAGGCAAATGTTTTAAAAAATATCACTTTCACAATTAAAAACGAAAGCAAAAATTAGTTTAGTGTTGCTTGGGAGCATGGAAATGTGAAATTTGCTTTTAATTGTCTAAAAGTTAAGTCTAATGTTAAAGACTTGCTGTACAGAAATGCCAGGCTTGCGTACAGCTATACCTTCACCATAAGGCAGAACGTCCAACTCCTGTGTAGCACCATCGACAATAAGTGTAGCCGATTTGGGTACACGTTCCAATCCGGCAATGACAACACGTTCAATCCAAGCGGATGTCTTAAAATTCGGTTTACCAATGAAGTTCACATCCAACAAGTTGTTCTCAAACTTAAATTTAGCATAAATATATTCGCCCTTTCGATAATTGTATGATTTTTCGTCGTCGACATAAAGTGTGTCCTCAGCCTTACCCGCACGATTTAGACATACAACGAGAGTATATGGATCGTTCTTCATGAGTGTTGCCGCGCGGCGTATGCGTTCCTTTTTGGGTACAATGGTACCGCCGCGTTGGAAAATAGGAATCTAAAACAAGTTGAAATTTAGTTGAAATGTTAATTAATTAACTTGCTTTCTTTACTCACTTTATAACTGTCAACGGGAATAGTTTGATAGCCAACATTCGTATACTTTTTAAGATTATCAACGTCGTACCATATGTCACCGTTTTTCTTCTCATCAATGGCTGGGAAGTACACACTTACTTTGCTTACTCCCTGCTCCATGACTGGACGCACCAACAAACGATCCTGCAACAGGAATTCGTAGTCTATGGTAAATGCCTCTTTGTCTTTTGGATAATGTGCCAGCAAGGGACGCATGACCGGTTCACCATTCAATTCATGTTCGTAGAATATTGTGTACCACAACGGTAAGTAGGAGTAGCGTTTGCGTAAGGCATCCCGTACAATTAAGCGTGTATTCTCTGGAAATAGCCATGGTTCGCGACGTTTTGTATCGATGTGCGAATGACCACGGTAGAAAGGCAGAAAAGCACCTGTCTGATACCAGCGTTCAAACAATTCAGCATCAGGATTCCCAAAGAAACCGCCGACATCAGCACCACAAAAGGAAATTCCGGCAACAGCCTCAGACAAACACATTTTAATCGAATGCTGCAAGTGACCCCAGTCGGCCATATTATCGCCAGTCCATACGAGTGCATAACGTTGGGAGCCAGCAAAGTGAGCGCGACTCAAAATGAATGGCCGTTGATTGGGGTCACGATTAAGTACACCATCGAAAGTACCCATCAATTGCATGTGACCGTACAAGTTATGCACATCACGATGTTCGATATTGCCGTAATGTACCAAATCTTTAAGCATCGTAACCTCAGGACCATTAAATACAGATGGTTCGTTCATGTCATTCCAGAACATAACATCAGCAGTGACAGTTTTGAAATTCGATAACAAGTATTGACTAGAATAGTAAGCGCGCACTTCGGGATTAAAGAAATCGGGATAACTTGCAGCACCGGGCCAACACCAACCTGTTTAAAAACAAAAACAAAACAAAAAACAGCCCTTGGCTAATTTAAATTTTTTCTTTTTAATATGTGCTTTACATACCTTCGTAGTTATTGCCATCACGATTTTTGGTATAATATCCGCGTTCGGTGCAGTCATTGTGGAAGAAGTAGCCATTATCGCGCTTAATATGAGGATCAATAATTATAACCAGATGACGGCCCAAATCTGTCAAATTCTTAATCATGCCCAATGGATTGGAGAATTTAAATTGGTCCCAGGTGAAGTATTTCTTGCCATCTGTGTATTCAATGTCCAACCACATCGTGTCCATGGGAATATCATGCTCGTCGAATTTGGCTGAAACATCTTCTACATCACGTTCATCATTGTAGTTCCAACGCGACTGGTGATAGCCGAGCGCAAATAATTGGGGCAGAGGTGTGGAACCTGTTAGCGATGTGTACTGCTTGAACACATCCATGGGTGTGGGGCCAAGGAATATAAAGGCATCGATGATACCCGATTCAGACATGAAATGCGCGGCTGGTGGATCGGACTTGCTTGATCCTTAAATTATAAATATTGCTGTTACCTAATAATAGTTTTTATTATGTAAACTCTCATTTACCAGAAACAAAATTCACAATCGACGACACAACATTATTTTCTGTGGTATAGATATCAACCCATGTTTCGGCCGCATTGTGCCAAAAGACACCAGCAGTGCGTTGGGTACTAAATAATTAAACAATATAATAATAATGAAACTATTTGCTGTTATAAAATTTTACCCGTGGCCATAGAGTACTGGCACCGCACCATAAAGCGCCATCTTACTATCAATAATATATTCAAATACATCCACATTGTATAAACGGTAAGGATCTGTACCGGAGGTGGATTTTAGAGCAAACGAGTCTGCATGTTCGGGTATGCCGAATAAAACTTCCGCTTCTGGAAAAGAGAAATCGAGGGCAATAGCTTCAGGGCCATACGGTTTTGAATCATGATGCGATTTGAAGTTTTCTTCCCATGCACCGGGATCAGTGATTTCATCGGCCTCCTTGACCCCTTCCGCATTCTCTCCTTCAGCAGATTGTTGAGGTTTTGGACGCAAATGCTCGAAAGTCATGAGGCCTTTAGCATTAACCGAAACGGTGAGTAATTCGTTTTGATAGAAATCAACGCGGAATGGATCAGCGTTGACCACAGCTTTATTGGGACCAGAAGTAATCGTAAAGTCGGCATCGCCCTCTTGCACTTTTATGCTAAAAAAGTAGAGTCACTTAAAATGTATTCAAATACATACATATATGTTCATTCATGATACGTACCTACCAGGTTTCGGTAATGATTTCAGGGCGTCTTGTACTTTATAGCGAGGCTTCAAAGGAGTTTTCTCATCGACAAGTAAACGGAAAGTGTTACTCTGCTAATAGGCGAAACAAATTATAGAGATATGAATATATAGTAAGTATGATGAACTCTTAGCTCCACAATACCTCCAATGCTTCTAGCTTCAGGCTAAACAGATGTTTATTGTCCTTATGTATAAGATCTGCTGTTATAGAATCAGAGTATATGTTGAGTGTTCCAGGTACCAATGCAAATTTGGGATTATCTGATTTCACCTTACGACAACGCCTATAAATAACGCACGCAGCATATTAATTAATAAAAATATTAATAAACTAAAAATTAATTACCTGCAAAAACTGCTCTGATCACATGTCTTAAAATTTGTGTGATCCACGCTGAGCGCATAGTCGAATATGCAAAATATTAAAAGAAATACTGCCAAACGCATATTGACGTAGCTGCTGAAATGGTGTAAGGAAATTATGTTAATTTAAAATTTTGGCAAATAGGTAACTGCAGTTTTCTATAATTAGCCGCGAGATTTTTTAATACTCGCTGTCTTAAATGCTAAATATGAATGCAAACGCCTTTTTCCAACTTAAGTGTTTATATAAACCATTATATTTATTTGTATGTGGACCCTTATATTTACATATGTATTTGCTTTTGAGTAAAAAAAAAAAAATTAATAAGAAATTCAACAACACACTTATTTATCTCAAGTATTTACAATTTTTTTATGTTTCAACATTGTCTGTAAATACGTTCATAATACACATGTCAATCCCGGGATCCCGAAATCCTGGGATCCCGGCCTTTTTTAGCTCCCGAATATCCCGGAATAAGTCTATTCAAATCCCGGAATTGTAGAAAACAAAGAATTTAATAGCCATTTAATTTTCAAATTTTGTATTATTCTTAAAAATTCCCCTTTCAAGGATAAAACAAAGCCTTTAGAGTGTTCACAATCGACAAATAACACAGCTTGTTAACTCCCTTAGAGCTTTGTTTTGTTCTTGCCATTATAAATAAGCTGGAGAGTATTGCACTCGAGTAGAAAATGCGCCTCATTATGAAAGCAACGATGTCCCTGAAGTGGATAAGGCAGAAAGTATCAAAGATATCAAATTTTAACGGGCAGCTCGCAATTGTCCAGTGATCGAAAGGTATACAATATATCAGAAGGCTTGGTAAAAGAAATTGATAGGTTTTGTAAACAGGCGACAAAGGCTATGTCCTACAGAGAGCATTTAACTTATTGTCGACAATCCAAGCAACACGTTTTGAGGCGCAGCAGTGCTTCTTCTGTACCAAATATGAATATTTGTACTTGAAGTATAAATTATTTTGTAATTGCGTCAAATTTGACGTTTATTTGTTGTTTTTTTAAATACCAATAAATACATTCATGATATAAAACAAATGGTTCTTCTTTGTTATATTAATGTTATTTCGTATACTTCTATAATAGAACTATTACAGACGTGTTGAATTTTTTGGCAAATTAAAAATTACGAATCAAAACTTCATGAAATTGGGAATCCTGGGATTGTCCCGGGACTTCGTTTTCAAATCTCAAAAACCCCGGGATCAACAAAATGCCCAAAAATTTACATCCCTAGTTCATACAAATATACGTATCTACATACATACATATGTAAGTATGTACATATGTACAATCGCAAATTTATTAATAAACAGCTGTAACTCAAAATTTATTTTTTTCATATTTTTTGATATATTAAATGAACTCGTAAACGCGATTATTCGGTATTAATGGAAATGTATGTCTGTATCTTGGCTGCAGCTCAATATATCAATTAAAATACTTTCAGCCCAATCACTGATTCCGAATGAACTCCCGTCGTGACAAAATCTCCCGTAACGAATTCGGGAAAAATGCCATCAGCTATTCCGACGTTTTCGTAATTTGCGTTGCCAACTGTTACACTAAGTTCGAATGAGTGTTACCAACTCTTTACACGAAATTCAGCGGTTTTTTGTTTACTTTTATGACAGCAGTTGAAAAAAATTTAAAATTTTTTTTATTGAGCTCAAGGCCAGTTTATGGAAGATTTTTGTGAAAAAACCAGTTTTTTAATGGTAGAAATTATAGTACTATTTCGGAAATCACCACATTTCCTCATAAGACTTTTTATTTAATTAATTAAATTTATTTTTCATAACCAGTACTCCCAGGCAAGGATGAGCACGCCTTAAATGCATTCTAATAGAATTTGCAAATAAAAACACAAACAACAACCACACAAACTAGTTAAATAGCGGCAGATCAGTTGCTCTTGTTTGTAGTTGGTTTGTTTAAGAAAGATGAAATAAACACAACAGCCAACTCGGCTAGCGTAGCACAGCATGTAGCGTATTGGCTCTGCAACTCCGAGCTCCCGAGTTCAAAGCTTGGGAGAAGTGTTCGGAATTGATGATAGCATTATAGGAGCTCCGACCGAATTCATGATATGCCTTTATATAATTATTTTATTTAAATAAGCAAATCTTAGATATTTTGATTTAAACTTTTATATTTTTTCTTTCAAAATTGATGAGGAATATAGTGAAAAAGTGAAACAAGTCCGATCCAAGAACTTGGTTATTGCCGTTTGTTGGCCTAATTACCTATTTTATGGAACTCTTGGTGTTGTTGTTTCAGATTTTTGTATGTACATACATCTTTTTAAATACTTCTCTAAGTATATCTAAGCATGTCAATTAAAGTGGTCTAAGTGCCTTTTTCATTTTTAACTTTTTTATTTCAAGTTATCAGTTGCCTATAAAAACATTTATAGTTGTGTCCAAACGATTTTAAAAGTTCATCTGAAACTAGCCTTGCAACGAATTTATTTGAGAACACAATGAAAAATGTATTCAAAGAGAAATGAGCTTACTTCAATTAGGCCAAGTTATGTGACATGTATGTATGTATGTACGTATGAACCTATACATATTTTTACAAACATATACTACATTTATGTACATACATATGATGTCGGATTATGTTTATGATCTGATAATTAATTAATTAATTTCCCTTACTTAATTAAACTTTTTTAATGCAAAACGGTTATCATATACTGCAAACATAACCTAAAGTGAGAATCTTAAAAACTAATAATGATAGATAGTTCGCTGCACCAGGCTTTTAAGTAACTCTAGATTTTGGATTATTTAGTTATTGTTATGAAATACTTGAAGAAAACTGCAAAGGGAAGAAAGGTGCCTAAGAATTCTTGGCGAAATGAAATAAAAATAAATTTGTGTATCCAAAAAATACAGAAATTTGTTTCTAAAATTAAAACACTCATTTTGATTCCAATTTGTAGTTTATAAGTTACGTCAATGCAAGAAAAATCGCTATAAAATATGTAAATCTACTCTATATGCAATTACGTACATATATATATATTGTTAATTTAATTTAAATTAGTTTAATTTGTCTTCTATTTTTATCTTTATTCTTATTATATTTTGTCCTTACCTTTTACTTAGTACACTACTCTAACCATCGGTTATTAAAATTATCATAATTGTTTGTTGTGCTATAAAAGGTGTAAACCTTTATGGTACAAATCGCTTGCTTAAGAAAATGAAATGAAATACAGTATGAATTAAGATACATACAGATATACGCGCTTCCTAATTTTTAGCTTTTGTAAATTAAGGGTTAACTCTTTATTTATTGCTCGTTTTGGAAAACGGGTAGGACACGTCAGAACTAAAAACAAATTGTTGTGAAGTGCTTATCCATAGACAATAATTATGCATTTTGAACCTCGGTTAAAATATTCAATAAAAACTTCATGGTAGGAATGCACTTGCAGATTGTTCCTTAATATACACTTTTAACAAATGTAAAAAGATTTTTTATACGTAAGAATGTACAATTACCAAAAGATGTTATAAGACACTTGCGTTGATTTCTCGTCGATTAAAATTAATTCTTCTACTCACCAAATTCAGAATTATTAACTTAAATTTATTGTATCGCGATTCCAATAATCTTGCAGCTTTGTTTTTACTTAATTCTTGGCTATTTGCAAAGCATCTCAACAACATCAGTTTACCTATAAAATTGCCGGCAGTAGAATTTACTAGAGATGACAATTATTTATCATAATCGATAAATCTTTAATTTCTGTGTAGCTAACGGACCGTTTACACGTAACAATAAAGTGTGCAAATCGGAGTGTACGCAAATTTCGCTGTTTGGTAGTGTTTGGTAGTGAACCTTCGCAGAAACTAATTTATAGCAATTGTGTTAAAAAATAAACAGCGGAGAACAAAATCTAACCTAATTTCAATTTACAGAGGAGGAAAGCGAGGAAAAGCAATAATCTCCAGCTCATTTTGAGACATAAGATTACTATAGAATTCGGGCATTAGAGACTTTATTTTGTAACTAATGAATGCCAAATGGTCTACAATTGTGGCTTTTGTCTCTATTAGAGACTGATACCCGAATACAGTAATAGAGACAAAAGTCACAATTTTAGACCAGTTGGCATTCTTTACCCGCTTATTCAGTAAGCAGTCTCATCTCCGAATTCAGTAAGCAGTATCAGTCTCTATTAGAGATAAAAAACACAACTTTAGACCAGTTGGCATCCATTAGACTCAAAATAAAGCGTCTAATCTCAAAATTGTGGCCTGGTGATGAGCAGGTCACAAAAAATTAAAATACAAGCAAAAGAAAAAAACGTGAAAGCGAGTAAATGCAATAATCTCTAGCTCGTTTTGAGACTTGAGATGAGACTGAGTTATATAATTCGGGTATCAGTCTCTCAGTTGTCATCCGTTAGAACCAAAATAAAGCCTCTAAACAAAGTCTCAAAATTGTGACCTGGTAGCACACAGCGAGTTAAAGCAATAACCTCTAGCCCGTTTTGAGACTTGAGATGAGACTGAGTTACAGAATTCGGGTATCAGTCTCTAATAGAGACAAAAGTCACAATTTTAGACCAGTTGGCATCCATTAGACCCAAAATAAACCCTTTAATCTCAAAATTGTGACTTGGTCACAAAAAATTTAAATAAAAACAAAAGAATCAAACGTGAAAGCGGGGAAAAGCAATAGTCTCTAGCTTATTTTGAGACTTGAGATGATACGAAGTTACTGAATTCGGGCATGAGACTGCTTACTGAATTCAGGGGTCAGTTTCTAATTTCTTACTCCTGAATTTAGTAAGCAGTCTCAGTCTCTAATAGAGACAAAAGTAAAAATTTTAGACCTGTTGACATTCATAAGTTTTAAAATAAGGCCCTTACGTCCATATTCAGTAAGCAGTCTGAGTCTCTAATAAAGACAAAACTCACAAATTTAGACCAGTTGACATTCATTAGTTTAAAAATAAAGCCTCTAGTCTCAAAATAAACTCTCTAAATAGTGACCTGGTGATGAGCAGGTCACAAAAAATTTAAATAAAAACAAAAGAAATAAACGTGAAAGCAAGGAAAAGCAATAATCTCTAGCTCATTACTGAATTGGGGTACTAGTCATGATTCAATTAAAAGAGATTACCCCTTCCCTACCAACCACCATATTGCAAGAGAAAACAGCTGAATCTGTGACGTCATGCGTGTCCAAAAAGCGTTTGTTTACATTTTCCTCTTATATTATGTATGTGCCCGTACAACATTACTTTTTCAGACAAATGACTGGTTCGACGCAAAGTTTAATATTTAATCGACCTTATTTTAAAACTTAATAGGCATAATTCAATCTAACAAAGCATTGCAGTTTTTGTACGAGGAGCTTAAGCAGCAACACGGAGTGAACAACCTGTTAACGTACATTAACGAAACCGATTTTTATATACCCTCGCGGTGTAGTTTTGAATGGGCGGTGCCCATAATTTCATAAAAACCCCGTTTCTTTGTATCAAATCGCAACTAGTATTTAACTTTACTCAATTTCTTCGAATAAATACTGAAAAAAAAAGTTTTTTGCATTTTTCAAAATTTTCGTTATATGGAAGTTGAACGCGCTATAAAGGGCCGTACACATAAGACTTTCGCTTTGCTTTGCTTCAGAGTTTCACTTTGACAGATAAGTTCAAGTTCTGATGTTATATGAGTGCTGCTAAATACAAGGCGAAAAAAGTAAAGCAAAGCAAAACGAAGCAAAATCATGGCGAACTCTCAACTTTTGTACACTTTGACAACCAACTGTTTACATTTCCATTTTATTTCTGCGTGCATATACACACGATTTAGAGAATTCACTTGTATTTCATAATTTTCGCATATATAATTACTTTTAAAAAGAGAAAAGAAGAGAAATATGAACAAATAGCAAATGAAACACCTCTTTGTTAACCACCCTCATCGTTTTCCTAAAATCCCCTGGATAGGTTTTTATTTATTTTGTCGAAAGATGCTGCAAGAAGACTTGTTACATCTCAGTCTTAATAAAGTTTATTACACTCGCGAATTTCAAACATACATAAGTAGATGTAAAACACATTTCTTATTCTTTATTAATGAAAATACTCGGAATAAGCACATATCGCACTTCAAAACAAACAATTATCGCAGAAACTGTCAAAGCGTTCTATGTAGCAAACCTTCTACACCTCATGCTTTGTTGTTAAAGTTCGAATTGTCAAGTAAAGCGAGGAAAGTTGTATGTGTACGGCCCTTAATGCTAGTGATATCAAACACAATATGTTCACCAAATTTTGTGACGATACCTTACATCGTTATTGAGATACCTAGAGACGTTTTTTATAAGAGGGCGTGGTAACGCCCATTTTTCAAAATTTCATAAAAATCATGTTTCTTAATTAAATATATTTCAAAATATCAAATTTTAATTAATATGCAGGTGGGCGAGGTTATGGTCCGATTTCAAAAATGTTTAACATTGATAACAGCGATATTGAAAAAAATTTGTTCACCAAATTTTGTGACGATAACCTATACTGTTATCAAGATACAGAAAATTTTTCAGAAGTGGGCGTGTCAACGGCCATTTTTCAAAATTTCATATATACCTTATTTCTTAGTTCAAAATCGCTTCAAATACCGCATTTCACTCAATTTGTTTTAATAGATACCGACAAAATTAAATTTTAGCATTTTCAAAATGTCCGTTATATGGGAGGTGGGCGAGGTTTTGGTCCGATTTCAAAAATGTTTAACGATGATAACAGCGATATTGTGGAAATAAGTCCACCTAATTTTGTGACGATAACTAATAATATTTTACAATTTTATTGAGCTCAAGGCCAGTTTATGGAAGATTTGTTTGTGAAAAAACAACAACAGTTTTTAATGGTTGAAGTTATAGTACTATTTCGGAAATCACCACATTTCCTCATCAGACTTCTTTTTTTTGATTATTAAATTAAATTAATTTTTAATTTAATTTTTCATAACCACTTCTCTCAGGCTTTGAACCCGGGAGCTCGGAGTTGCAGAGCCAATACGCTAGCTATTGTGCTACGCTAGCCGAGTTGGCTGTTGTGTTTATTTCATCTTCCTTAAACAAACCGACTACAAACAAGAGCAACTAATCTGCCGCTATTTAACTTGTTTGTGTGGTTGTTGTTTGTGTTTTTATTTTGCAAATTCTGTATAAGTATTTTTACTTTATATTATAATGCATTTTTTAAGGTGTGCTCATCCTTCACAAAAAAATCTTCCATAAACTGGCCTTGAGCTCAATAAAATTGTAAAATATTAACATTTACTAGGCCAACAGAAAAATTAACAGATAACTAATAATGTTATTGAGATACAGAAAATTTGTCATAAGTGGGAGTTTAAGTTTTTGCAAGTTCCAAAATTTCCGATATATGGGAGGTGGGCGTGGTTATTGACCGATCTTGACCATTTTCAATAACAACCAATCCTGGCCAAAGACCAATCTATGTACCAAATTTCATTGAGATATCTCAATTTTTACTCAAGTTATTGTAACCACGGGCAGACGGACGGACGGACAGACAGTCAGGGCTAAATCGATTCCTCTTTTCATTCTGATAATTTAGATTATTTTTTTGCTGTTGCAAACAACCGTTATGCGAACAAAGTTATAATACCCTTGTGTACAAGTACGCTCGGGTACAAAAACGTGACAGCGAGGAAAAGCAATAATCTCTAGCTCATTTTGAAACTTATGATGATGCGAAGTTACTGAATTCGGGCATGAAACTGCTTAATGAATTCGGTGGTCAAAACATTATAACAAAAGGAAATAAATATCTTGTTAAAAACAAAATATATAAATAGTAAAATAAAATGTCAAATATATTTGAGACCAGAGGTGCACAGAAGGGTTCTTTGTTACACGCAAATTATATTAATTTTATTTACATTTTTGTTATGACAATATTATGTTTCACTGCAAATTATCCCACAATAAAGAAATAATCTAATGATGTTTACTCAGTTTTAACATTATCAATAGCGCCCGCGAAATTAATATGCTCATTGTCAGACAGAGAGCGGTAAGCATGCGGTCGATATAGAAAAGTTTTTGGTGCATAGTTTTCATGTCATATAGTGTCAAACAACTATTTATACATGAGTCAAACCGCGTCAACTGTATCAAGGATTTTTCATGAAATCTTAAATTTTCAAAATGAATACATAAATAATATAAGACACAAATTTGCATATTTTTGCGAAAATCCTATTTTTCATTTGTATAATGCAATTTACATTTTAAGGTCCGTTTTTTTATCACTCATACTGTCGAGCTCAGTTGTAGTAATGCTTTCATATTGGGGGATGTCATAACAAAGTCTTTGTACTTTGGGATACAAATCGTATTGTTAAATTTAATGCATTTTCGAAATTTGTATTAAACAATTGGTTAAACAATCGCACTTTTAAATGTGTTCTTTACAAGTGATTCGGACAAACATGTAAGATTCATGTAAAGAAATTCCTTAGCTAGAAATCTATGAAAGAAAATTTTTGTAAGGTCTCTTCGTAGTTTTCAATAAAGAATACCTAATCATCGTTTTGTTATTACTAAGATAGCTCGAGTAAACCGTTTTTATGGAGATATATAAAAATTTATAACTTCTACAATTTTTGAGCTACCCAGCTAATTAAATTTTAAAAAGTGGGGTTTTTTCAAAAAATCAATTTAGAAAAAAATTTTTTTTTGGTTACAATTTTTGGTCAAAATTTTTTGAAAAATTACCATAACATAGACTTTTAAATTTTATGTATGTATCAGGATTAACAATCTTCAAAATTAAAGGCCCCTGTTTGAGAACTAACTTTATCACTATTTGTCTAGGTTAACATATTTCAATTCAATTTCGACTTCCTTTTTGTTTTTAATGTTGAAGTCCAATTTAGACAAATTTATGTCATATAAAATATCGAAGATATTCATCAATATCATATATACTGGTTTGCAATTACTACAGAAAATAATGTATTTATTTCTATAAATATTTAAACGCTGTGCTGATACAAATTAATGTACATAAATACTTCTATTCATACGCAAAATTATTTTGGAACATTACAAATTTAGTATTTAATCAAATTATTTACGGGGAAAGAGCGTCTCAATCCCATACATTTTTCACGATCAATAAACAACGCATTCACTTTGCGACGCAAGTCGGCCTCCAGAGTTGAGCGGGTCTTTAACAAATTTTGGTGCTGAGCCTCGGCTTCCTGCAACTTATGATGTAGCTGTTTGACTGTATCCTGGATTTCTTGCACTTCTTGTACCAGGCGCAATTGTGCCCAATCCCTAGTAAGAATGAGTAAAAAAAAATGTATTTAAAAAAGTTCAGAGAGTGTTCATAAAAGGTAAGATCTACAATCACATCTTATATTAAGCCGCAGTAAATTACTGTTTCACCTTTAAATCTTGCAATAAAAAATTGTAGAATAATAAAAGAATTATCAATAGCAGTTACGGAAACTTGAAAACTCAAAATTTTTTTACGCCATATAGGTCAACAGTTTCCAGCAATAATATGTGTACTTATGTATAATTACTTTGTTTTATTGTAATTTCCTGTACTTTGTTGTTGAAACCAAAATAAAATTATGACGGAATAAAAAGATATACAATAATCTGAATGGCGTGAACTTCAGTTTATTATCCTTTGCTTTTACATAGTTTCGATTAGCACTTAATTTGAGATCTAGCAAATGACCTTAAAATTTTAAAACTCCAAAGTAAGAATCACCTTTTTGCACAGATATCCTATAGAAAATTATGTCAGCTTTTACTTTAGCTTTTTACCTTAGAGTATGATAACTACGCGTCGATAGCATTGCCTGCTCGTTTTGTTTTTGTTGGCTATTTCCTTCGACAAACACATCCGTTATTATGCAAGATGGGGATACATCTTGTAACATTAATCAACTCAACTAATTATTATTTCTTTCGGACTTTCTCATATGCTCTGATTTCGTTTAAGGGTCAGTTTTTCAGTGCTGGTTTAAACCCAGTTTCAACAAAGTTTAGTTAAATTCAATTAGCGCTCAATTAAATTTGTTGCAACGAAAACAAAGAAGCCAATAAAGAGTTGTTAGGTTAAACTAAGTTTAATCTTTCCAGATCTGCGGCTTAATCTTAGTTTAAAGCACGATTAACGATGACTTAAAAATTCCATACTGAGTTTAAACACAGTTTCAACGACAAACAAATTTAAACTTGCACTGAAAAATTGGCCCTAAGATACTCACTTGCATAACTCCATGCCCTCACGATGTGTACGCGCTTCCAAACGTGTTTGCGCTACTTTCAATGGATTCGATTTATCCTGCAATGCTTTTTGTATCAAGAAAATTTGTTTTTCCAGATCGAAGAGCTCCTGTTGCACTTTATGTAAATGTAATTGTATCTTGTTCTTGGATTCGTTCATTTCTTGTGAACGGCGATCCAAAGCATTATTTGTATTACTCCAATGATCCCACACAGATTGAGCAATCGCGTTGACGATTGTTTCTGCATCACTACGTAGTTGCGAGAGCTTTGCGCGCTCGGCCTGAGATCTAAAAATTCAAACAGAGAATATTTTAGATACTACTTCTATACATAGCGCACACGAGTCAACCTGCTAACGCGCTGGCTACTCGCCTCAGCCCACGAATCCTGGGTACTGATACTCGGATCGTATTTTTCAATGCCACCATAGTAAGTAATACCGCGGCTGTAATTATTCAATTGATGGCAAACCGAATCAATTCCCAAGGTTGACTCTTTATGTGAAACATCGTCCTCTAGTAAGTATTGAGCGGCGCGGCAGTCGTTAGCTTGTTTTGTGATCTACGATTGGTTAAGGGTTATGGAACTCGTCCACTTAATAGTACACATTTATCTTTGTACATAACGTCGGTGCATACGAAGCAAGACGCACGAGTATTTCGCTTACTCCGTATGCACCGAAGATATATGTACATATGTATATTTATACACATGCATACATACATGCATATGTATGTTTGTCTATTTTTTACCTTTTCATGCAAATCCTTAAGCTTATCGCGCGAATTTCGTATATTATCTATTTCTAATAACAACGCCTTCTCAGCTATATCGTGAACCTTTTCAACGCCCGCTCGTGCTTCGCGGTGATATAAGCACTCCTGGGCAATATGCAATGGCGACTCCAAGTCCAGCATTGCTTTACCACAACGACGTTTCAATTCGGAAATCGCTGACGACTCCGAAATCAATTTATCCAACTCAGTGTTCAATTCGTTGCGCCAAAATGTAACATCGGTTATACGTTCACCTAAACGCCGTCCAGCATCACGCTGCCCTTGCGCAGTCTTCTCATCGGTCTCGCGCATAAGCCGCACTGCATCGTTGCGCAAGCGCTCGGCTTGATTTCTTTGAATACGATTGTGTAAGTTTGCATGATCATATGTTTATATGTGCATATGTTTGGTTGTAGATAAATAAAGAATAATAGCTTTCTAATTACAGCCCCTACTACGCTTACCTATTAATATTGGACTCGGCATATTTTGTGAGATTACTATTGGCCCATTCGTTGTTGGTGTAGCGAGTAAAGAGCGCCGCACGGGCAGCGTGTTGTGGATTGCGTTCGAATCCTGTCACTAGGTTAGGAAAATTCATAGGTTCAGTTGTCATGCCAGAAGGCGAGAAGCATGGTTTCACCAGCTGATTGGTTACTGGTTGCTCAGCTAAATTCTTGACCTCAATCATTTCATACGCCATTGTCGGTCGCCATGGATGCGGATGATTCGTCTACCAAAAAATATTAATAATAATAAACAAACTTTATGTCGCTATTAACAGCGTATATTTGTGTTGAATTATACCTGATAAGATATGCCGACACGTGGTGGGACTGATGGACCTGTTACGGGCTCCATGCAGGGCGGTGCACCAGCTGTACTCCATGGCTGCAATTGTGAATACATTACAGTTTGTTCAAATTTTGTAGTCATTTTTTATAATTGATTTTTTTTTAATTTTTAACTAGCAAATATGCAAACTATTTTGACTGATAATTTTTAAACAACAGAAATAAGCTACTAAAATCGACACAACGAAAAAAATTTCTTTTTGAATATAAAGCTACAGCCGCAGCAAACTTTTTTTTTTGAACTTTTTTCATATTTTATTTTAATTTGAATTGTCAAATTTTGAATTTCGTTGTGATAAGAATGCTTTCAGTACAATTCAAGGTAGTTGATAAAATATTTTTGAAATTTTAGATTTTAAAAGCAAAAACAAAATATACAGAGCTCAAATTTTTTTTTTTTCAAATTTTCTACTGCTGCTACCTATTGAATGTGCCTTGGGTGGAATATGTAAAATTTATTTTGTATGGGGTGAGTGTGCCCAATGTAACATTGAGTATAGTGTTTTTTGTAAAAATGTAAAAGTAATAATGGTATGCGATACATATGACTCCGCCAAATTCCTGTGGTCTTTCCGCTCAATGTACTCATGTACACTGCTGTTCTCCGTTGGCCACTTGTCCAGCAGATTATCTTTGACTAAACGGTGATCAAAGATACGATTTTCGATATATGATGTGGCATGATACTTCATGGTGAATGTTTGGTTTTGTGTGATGCGGTTGAGTGATTAAAGTTTCCTTATTTTTATTTTTAAGGACTTTTACTGCACTATAACTGCACTCACTATAGGAATACTCGATTTCAACATTAAATCTTTAACAGTATCCGTTTTAGGGTATATGCTTGGATAGCGCGATAATAGATTTTTATCCTCAACGGCCCAGCAGAGCATTGCAAATCAATAATAGTGAAGTAACGATGATGTTTAAGGAAGTGCTTACATAGCAAATGAACATTTCAAACTGAAAAAATATCTAGTTCCTACGTACATATGTATGTACACAAGTATTAAGGAATTTGAAAGATTTTTATGGAGTGCGCGGGATGTAAAGTTCGTATTGACAAAACTATAATCACATGGAAACCAACTAATTTGTATGTACATTTTCAATTGCAGGTTTGTTACTAAATATATACTATATATATAGGTAAGCAAAGTAATGCCGTTATGGCCGATTATAGAAATTGTGTTCTACTTAATTGCAGTCAACTCTCGGCAGGCATTGACAAACCTGCGAGATCTGCTTTAAATTATTAAACAACCCATTTTCCGACGTATAATTTACGTTTGCTTCTCCTAGACCTTAAAAATCATTCCGAAATTCGCCTACTATTTATGATATGGATTGTTACCATACGCGAAGAGAGCTACAGTTTTATGCCGATATATTTTATGAAGCTCTTTTTCATGGCAGAAGAACATCGAAGGTTTGCCTTATCCTGCTTAGGGGTAGCGGATAGTAGAAAAAACTTGTTCTTTGATTTAAAATTTACTTGTCTTAGGGCCAGTTTTTCAGTGCTGGTTTAAACTCAGTTTAAACTAAGTTTAGTTAAACTCAGTTTAAATTTAAACTTAGTTTTCTTGCGCTCAATTAAATTTGTTGCAACCAAAACGAAATAGTCAGCACGCAGCTGATAAGTTAAACTAAGTTTAACTGTGCGCAATCGGCCGTTTAAACTCAGTTTAAACTCCGTTTAAAGTTGACTGAAAAACTGCATACTGAGTTTAAACTTAGTTTAAACGACAAACAGAGTTCAACTTGCACTGAAAAACTGGCCCTTAGCTGAGGTTCGATCCCGGAACTTAGCGAAATGCACCCCTTCACACTAGACCACTGCAGCCTCTACCTGCAATTTAATACATCAAGTGCCCTTCTCTTATAGAGCAGGTTATCTTCAATATGTTTAGAAGGGTGCTTCCAATTATTGTTATGATGGAAATAACAAGACAGAATATGCAATAACAAAATAACATAAATAACGTTCTTTGGCTAAAGACATTTTTTTAATTCAACAACAAAACTGAAGCATACATTAGGGGTTGATTTCCGTCCACGACTTGAACATTTCCGCTATTTATATTTAGGGAGTTTACAAGCCGTGTTATTGGTCGTATTTCTAAAGTGATATACTATTGTATGTGGTATTACTGTAACATTAACCAAACACTACACCACATCCGAAATGAATGTCAAAAACACGCCATTGCAAGGAAGGATATCCTTAATTTCGAAAATATAGCAACACACAGTCAGTCAAACATTGAAAAAATTGCCAAATTTATCAAAATAATAGAAATTACAATATAAACATATGAGAAAAAGTGCAAAATTTACAATCAACCTAGAGATGGCCTCAGTAGCCAGTGCTCGAAAAATCATTTTTTAGTACTGGTATTCATACTACATAGTATCTAAACAATAATAATATGTGGTATTCAAGCAATTAATCAGAAAAAATCGCTTAAAATAAACTTGAGCGGTAAAATATGTATACGCGCATCACCATTTGACTTTAATTTACATGTTTTTAAACAAAAATAAGCTTAAAATAAAGTATTTTGATTTTCTTCAGATTTTTCGACAGGGTGGAAATTTGATATATATTGGAACGCTTTTCCGTCATCCCTTGTCAAATTTGGTATTGTGACATACCGTTCGAACAAAAAACGGCACTTAAGATATATTAAAATGATGATTAACAGAAAAAGCTGATCGAATAACACACACAAATAACCCACTAAACATAACTCTCAAGGGCCGTACACATACAACTTTCCTCGCTTTACTTGACAATTCGAACTTTAACAACAAAGCATGGGGTGTAGAAGGTTTGCTGCATAGAACGCTTTGACAGTTTCTGCGATAATTGTTTGTTTTGAATTGCGATATGTGCTTATTCCGAGTATTTTGTTTAATAAAAGAATAATAAATGTGTTTTACAGCTACTTGTGTATGTTTGAAATTCGCGAGTGTAATAAACTTTATTAAGACTGAGATGAAACAAGTCTTCTTGCAGCATCTCTCGACAAAATAAATAAAAACCGATCAAGGGAAGTTTAGGAAAACGATGAGGGTGGTTAACAAAGAGGTGTTTCATTTGCTATTAGTTCATATTTTACTTATTTTCTCTTTTTAAAAGTAATTATACATGCAAAAATTATGAAATACTAGTGAATTTCCTATATCGTGTGTATATGCATGCAGAAATAAAATGGAATTGTAAACAGTTGGTTGTCAAAGTGTACAAAAGTTGAAGGGCCGTACACATACAACTTTCCTCGCTTTACTTGACAATTCGAACTTTAACAACAAAGCATGAGGTGTAGAAGGTTTGCTACATAGAACGCTTTGACAGTTTCTGCGATAGTTGTTTGTTTTGAATCGCGATATGTGCTTATTCCGAGTATTTTCATTAATAAAAGAATAAGAAATGTGTTTTACATCTACTTATGTATGTTTGAAATTCGCGAGTGTAATAAACTTTATTAAGACTGAGATGTAACAAGTCTTCTTGCAGCACCTTCCGACAAAATAAATAAAAACCGATCCAGGGGATTTTAGGAAAACGATGAAGATGGTTAACAAAGAGGTGTTTCATTTGCTATTTGTTCATATTTATCTTCTTTTCTCTTTTTAAAAGTAATTATATATGCAAAAATTATGAAATACAAGTTAATTCTCAAAATCGCGTGTATATGCACGCAGAAATAAAATGGAAATGTAAACAGTTGGTTGTCAAAGTGTACAAAAGTTGAGAGTTCGACATGATTTTGCTTCGTTTTGCTTTGCTTTACTTTTTTCGCCTTGTATTTAGCAGCACTCGTATAAAATCAGGTCTTCAACTTATCTGTCAAGGCGGAACTCTGAAGCAAAGCAAAGCGAAAGTCTTATGTGTACGGCCCTTCAGATTTGTATTGAAATTCCAAAATTTAACATGTGAAAAAATAACAAAAAGTTTACAACTGTTGTATTACAATGAGCGATACGACGAAATACGACCAATAACACGGTTTGTGAATAAATTTTTTAATGTATTTTTAAATAAGTACATATACATATGTCTGTATAATATCTGTTTTTTACTTTTTTTTTTTTAAATCTCAATTCACCCCCGTAATGTTTAAATCGCGTTAATAATTTTTTAGAGATGAAAAATAACCACGACAAAATCTAAAGCCGTAATATATACATATATGAAACTTTAAAAAGAAATCGAAAATGTTAAAGTAGGGATAATTTAAAATAGATGATGTACATTGGATCCCTCCTGCACAAAATTAGTGCAAAGACATTGTTCCAGCTGTTTGCGTTTGCAAATGTCAAATCAGTTTGTCAAAAAATAATAAAACACCAAAATACACAGCAAAATAGCTAAAATTTTGGAAAACTTTAAAAAGTATTTTTTAACAAATAAATCTATTGATATATAAAAAACAATGGTCATTGGTGATTCAACTAATGACAATGAGAGCCCTTCAGCTAAAGATTTGGAAGCGGGCGCGCAAGAAAACCCAGAACCTGCCAACGACGACTCAGCAAACGCGAATGAAATAGAACGCCAAGAACGTGACGAGCTCCATAGCTTTGTTATGGAATTACAAGCAAAAATTGACGGTAAAGCGCAAATGCGAGCTGAAAATCTCAACTGCGAACATCCGGGTGACGAATTCTTCACCAAACTTGACTCTAGCTTAAAGCGCAATACAGCATTTGTGAAAAAGTTGAAACAGTTCACTGCCGCTCAACTGGAAGCATTGCTTAAGGACATGGGCGGTCTGAATTTAAGTAAATACATTTCCGAGATTTGTGCAGCACTTTCAGATGCAAAGTTAAAAATGACCGATGTGCCGGCGGTGGTAACACTATGTTCCCGTTTACATCAGACTTATGCCGACTTTGACACACAGTTTCTTGAAGCGTGGCAAAAGACTTTGTCATTGAAACCGGGCGAAAAAATCTCAAATCCCAGTAAGTTGCGTGTGGACTTGCGTTTGTTTGCTGAACTTGTGAGCTCAGGTGTGATTAGCAGCAAACAGGGCCTACAGTTGCTGGGGTCAGTGCTTATAAACGTGATATCGCAAGATAAGGAAGATCATAGTAATTTTTCTATCATTTTGTCTTTCTGTCGACATTGTGGCGAGGAATATGCGGGCCTTGTGCCACGCAAGATGCAGAATTTAGTCGAAAAGTATGGTGGTATAGTGATTCCCAAGTCGGATTTTCTTGCGCCCGATAGGCAGCACAACCTGCGCGGGTTGCTAAAGGATTACTTCAAAAATTTATGCAAACACTTACTATCCGAGCAGCAAGAATTACTTAATATGACAAAGAGTATACGGCGAACAATGGAATCAAAAGGTGAGATACACTTACACATTTTCTTACAAAATAAAACTGAATCTACTTACATTTAATTGTAACATCTTAGGCGAAATTTCTAATGACAAAAGAGAGAAATGCGAGCTGATGCAAGCAAACTTCGATAAACTATTATCTTCTGCCCAAACTCTATCCGATCTTCTCGATGAGCCATTACCCGAACTTACGTCAGAATCAGAAAACTGTAACCCAGGTACGGTCATCGAAAGCTTGCTGGAAGTTGCAACTATGGGAGAACTTGATCCATGGGGAGACGATGAAACGAAAAGTTTTTACACAGATTTGCCAGATTTACGGCAGTATCTGCCAAATTTTTCTGCACCAAAAATCGATTTGGAACAAAATGAAGAACCTACAGAGATGACGGAAGAAGCGCTTGATGCTGATATTGATGTAGATATGGATATAGATGATCCCCCCTCAACGGCATCTGATCCGCCGAATGATAAAGATGCTGAGTTCACAGCAGAACAGGGAAATGAAGAGTTGGCGATGCCCACTCCATTACCAGATAAAATTGCGAATGCGCTGATGGAAGCTGGTCGAATGAGTGCAGGCCAGATGTCGAATAGCAAGCAGCATTTTGATCAGTTTTTAAATAATTTGAATAACTGTGTGAATAAGGAGCTTATAGACTCTGCAGCAATCGAGTTTTTACTGAATTTCAATACGAAAAATAATCGTAAGAAGCTTACCAAATCAATTTTTACGGTGCAGAGGTATTGCAATTAAAATCCAATTTTGAAAATTTATAAAAAAAAAATTTTTTCTTTACAGAACACGTTTAGATTTGCTACCGTTTCTTTCACGCTTTGTTGCTATCGTTAATTTGTGTAATACTGACGTTGCCACAGATTTGTCCGAAATGTTGCGCAAGGAATTTAAATGGCACATACGAAAAAAGAACCAACTCAACATTGAATCTAAAATTAAAATTGTACGCTTCATAGGCGAAATGGTAAAATTTGGACTCTGCAAGAAATTCGACGCTCTCAGTTGTCTAAAGATGTTGCTACGTGATTTCCAACATCATCAAATCGAAATGGCCTGCGCATTCATTGAGGTTGCAGGTGTTTATCTTTACAACTGTCGTGATTCGCGTTTACTTACGAATGTCTTCCTCGACCAAATGATGCGTCTAAAAACAGCTACCGCTTTGGATTCGCGCCATGCTGCGCAGGTTGAAAGTGTTTACTATCTGGCCAAGCCGCCAGATACAGTCAAGCAGGATGCTGTGATACGTCCAGTTATACAAGAGTACATACGACATTTGATATTCGAAGAGCTGTGCAAACAAAATGTAGAACGTTGCATAAAAATGATGAGGCGCATTAATTGGGAAGATCCGGAAGTGAGCAGCTATGCAATAAAATGTCTGTCCAAGGCATACTTATTACGTTTCCCACTCATACGCTGTCTGGCCGATCTGGTATCTGGCTTGAGCTCGTTCCAGGAGCGAGCGGTGACTATGGTCATCGATAATGTATTCGAGGATATACGTGCTGGTCTAGAAATACACTCGCCAAAATTAGCACAGCGACGCATAGCAATGTCCAAATATCTGGGTGAATTGTATAATTATAAGTTGGTGGAGTCAACGAATATTTTGAATACACTATATTCTATAATATCTTTGGGCGTGTCAACGGAGGAAGGTGTGTACTCAGAATTAGACCCGCCAGACAGTTTGTTTCGTTTAAAATTGGCTTGCGTGCTGTTAGATACATGTGGCCAGTATTTTACCAGTTCATTGAGTCGCAAAAAGTATGGTTTAAAGATGGTTGTAAATAATTTTGGCTTGTTCACAATGATCGCAATTTTACAGATTAGACTACTTTTTGGTGTTCTTCCAACACTATTACTGGTACAAGAAGGCCCATCCGGTGTTTAGTAAAGTTGAAAATACATCGGATCTCTTCCCTATACTTATGGATCATATGTACCGCGATTGCTTGGCTAATGTGCGTCCGAAACTGAAGGTACATATTCGTATACTAAATAACTCAATTGAATAGAAAACGAACGGTTTAACTCTTTTGTTTTGTTATTTGTAGCTCTACAAAAGTCTCGAACAAGCTAAAGAAGCGATTGAGAAGCTAAAAGAAGAATTATACCCACAGCTGAAAGAAGGCATGAAAATGCAAACCGAGGGTGACAGTAATCTCGAACCAATACGGGAAGACAGTGAATTTGATGACGTGGTAAGATAGATACATTTTGATTTGTATTAAAATTCATTTAATTCAAACATATGTACATATGTATCTACGCGAAATATTTGCGTTCCAATGCCATTCCAGCTCAGCGACGATTCCTCATCCGAACGTGAACCGCGTGCTCGTGCACCGGACGAAGGTGGTGATGATGATCCCAACACCGAGGACGCCACCAATGCCAACGAGCTCGCTAATACAACTGACTGGACTGAAAATGAATTTACGCTCGAAGATTGTGAACGACGTGTGCCAGAAAAATCTAAGGAAGATTTCGAATTTGAACAAATGTTTGAAAAAATGGCTGTTGATAGTTATCAGGAACGTGTGAAGGAAACTATCAAACCAAATACAAAAGACATACCGGTACCAATGATGGCAAGGTCAAGTAAGAAATCCTATGAGCAGATTACTACTTCGAGCGGTAATCAGTCGGGAGGCGACAAAGATGTTCCAAAAAGTGGCATATCTAACTCAGCCAGTGGTAGCGGCGCAGTGTCGTTTGTATTGATGGTACGTGGTGGCAAAGGAGGCAAGCAACAATTTAAACAATTTGTTGCGCCTTCGGACTCACAATTAGCTATTAATCTGAAACTACAAGAAGAGAAAACACGCGAGGAGAAGGAAAAAGTGAAGCGTCTGACGTTAAACATAACCGAGCGTATAGAAGAGGAAGACTATCAGGTATGCGAGTGTAAATAAAATCTGTAAAGCAATAAATAATTATTTTTATTATTTAAATTGAAAATAGGAATCTTTAATGCAATCTCAACGCAATTTGTCTCAAAATCATTACCAGCGCCCGAGCAAACCTAAGTTTCGCCATCAAAAGGGTGCACCAGATGCGGATTTGATTTTCAATTAAACGCTCAGATAGCGTTGTATTGCACACTCAAATGAATTCGATATACGCAGAGTTAAAATACTGGCAGCACACTGACAACGGAAACCAAAGTATTTGCAGCTGGATCGCACAAAAAGTTGTTAAGTTGTGAGTGAAGGGACATAGCTATGTGCAACTGGAATGAGGAAATAGTGAGTTTGGATTACGTGTTGTCATGGCCACTGATATCGATTTTAAAGGATTTTTTTTAAAGTAACAAGAAAAAAAATGTATAAGGAGCGCTTCAAAAATGCACTATAAAAAAAATACTGAATAAATTATAAATGGAATAAAATAAAGTTTAAGAAATTACTTACAGCCAGTTTCACGAAAGCAATTTAACGGAAAAATGTTTTTAGGTTTTTGATTTTTAGTTCCATTAAAATTTCTGGTGAAACCGGCTGTTACCGTTAAACCTTAATTTTTTATCTTTATACGTAATTTTAGATGATTATACTAATGAATCCAGCTTTAAGGAACGACAACGCCGGCTTTTTTGGCCCGAATTCAAACCGAATCGAACATTTAGAAGGTTACAAAATTGCAATTTTTTCCAGAGATCAACCCCTTTTAATGTGAGTTAGAAAATACCAATTTCTTTTAAGAAAATGTTAGTTAATATTTCAGTATTTTAAATTATTGTTAAAAAAATGTATGGCATATGCACTTAAACCTCAAATCTATGTAAATAATTTTTGCAAGGCGGTTTCGATAAAATTAATATTTTTTGGGGTTCTCTGGAAGTCACCTTTTTACATTTTCCATCACATCTTTAGTATTTATCGATGCTTTCCTTGTGGAGAAGAAAATTGTAAGAAAATATTGACGTAGCACACTTGAAGATCCGTCAAATAATTGCCGAAGATTTGACTAAAAATTTAAAAAGGCTACCGCTAGGGTGGCAAAAAAAGGCGTAATCGCTGTCAAATCTACTATAAATGACTCAAGGGTGGCACAATTTTTTTTTTTAGAACTGCTTGTGATGTGAAACTGATGAGGTATGTATATTTCAAATATTATTTTGTTGTTATGGAAATAATTTTTAAAAAGCTTGAAGCCCAGTATTTAATAAAACTTCAATATTCTTTTTATTGTAATCAAATTGCTTTCGACGAAATGTTCAGTTTTAAATTTGAAATCAAAAATAGAGGGTGCAAAAGCATTATCTATTTTATTTACCGAACTCGAAGTAAGGATATGTTCGGTAATTTTTGATTGAAGTCGAGCATGACGGTAGTTGCCGAGAGCGAAGTTCGGCCGATCACTAGCTACATACATACTAGGGATCCCGGCCTATTTTAGCTCCCGAATATCACGGCATAAGTCTATTCAAATCCCGGAACTCGCGAAAACTCGAACTAATGAAAACCAGACTTGTTCGAAATGAGGAATTGTTCTAGTTTTTGAATGTCATGTACATACTTCGTTTTATTAAATTTTTTTTTTCAAAATTCAAAATTTTAGAATTGTATGGTTTTCAAAGTTCTGAGGCACTTAGCGTTTTACGTATAATTAACGCATTCTGAAATTTGTTTTTAATTTTTAGCAATATTGTATTTTTTGGAGAGAGCTGTGCAACTTTAAAAATGTTTGACTGCGTTAATTATTTCAGCCTTTTTTGCTAAACTCAAAACATTTATTTTTGCAAAGAAGAACGTCAATTAAAAGCGATGCCAACATAGAAAAACAGCCGCCAGTCTTGCACATTCAAAATGAAAGTACCATAACTTTTAAAAAATATCTCCAGCTTCTAATGTTTTCGCAAAGAAAATATCATACAAATTTTGTTCGAGCTTTAGAGCCATCATATTTTGTTCGAGTTTTAAAGTAGTCAATGGAGAATAAAAAATGTTCAAGTTTCCGAACGTTCGAGTTATCGCGTGTTCGAGTTTTCGGGAGTGCACTGTATTTGTACTTGAAGTATACGTTATTTAGTATCTGTGTGAAATTTTACGTTTATTTCCCTTTTTTCTTGAAAATACCAATAAATACAGACATGATTTACAACAAATCGTTCTTCTTTGTTATAATAATGTTATTTTGTGAACTCTTCATGAAATTCGGGATCTCGGGATTGTCTCGGGATTTCGTTTTTAAATCTCGAAAATCCCGGGATCAACAAAATGGCCAAAATTGACATCCATAATACATACATACATATATATGCATGTGTATGTACCTTTAGTCAGTTTTAATATTATAGCTTGAAGCAATTAGAGTTCGTCGCTGGTGTTGTATCCTTAAATTAAACCCTGTTCAAGCCGGCTCCCATTTTTTTTTTTTGGTGTGAATGGCTGAAGCCCAAGGCTTTCAAAACGCCAGGTTATCCCTCCTGTTCTCGTAGCTGAACTTGGACGTTCCGCGCTCCAGCGCAGAGTAATGCTTCTTTAATTGGTTTTAACTTCGTGCATACAGCACACGATCAAACGTACATACATATGTATGTGCTAAGGTTTGATCAAACGCGACTTTCTGCTATGATGAGCGCGGTGGACGGTATGTACACCACTAATAAACTTAAATTTGAACAGTTTAGAAATTTGCTTCGATTTTTTGTAAAAATTCCGTTAGTTGAGTGATTTTGCATCTATCAAAGTTGTGAAAAATCTCAGCGAAGCTGGGATTATTTTGGAAGGTCTCGAAACTCCCCCTGATATCATTTAGAAGATTACATTGAAAGATTCGATGTGTGTAAGTGTCGGTTTGGCCGCATCTCGTAGCATTTATTTTACATGAGTAGGCAGTGTCGTAGGTGTATCCAGTGAGGATTCTATTTATCGTTTTGATTTGACGCGGAGTCATTTTACTTTTCTGAAACCATGGTTTTCTAGGTTGGTCTGACCATACCTGTAGCAGTGTATTCGGTAGCGAAAGTCCGGAGTTCGTCCCCCCCAGTCTTTATTTATTTTATTTCGAATGCTTCTAAGTGCTTCCTGTATCGTTAGCTTCACTTCAACGATGCTTTCACAATTTATTGCTTCCTTTGCCAACAAGTCCGCCCTCTCATTCCCTGCACTCCCTTGTGGCAAATTATCCTTATTTGATTAAAATAACCTATTTGTGTCAACTTATGTATACTCTCAATACAGTGATTGAGGGTTTTATTTTTTCCTAGCAGCTGACAGGCCACTAGGCTGTCAGTGAATATTACAACCCTATCGTACCCCAGTTCTATGGCGAGTTGTATTGCCTTTTGAATAGCGATGATTTCCCAAAACTTGAGGATGTTCTAAAATTTATTCTGTATTTATGGTCGCTGTTGTCAGATTGGTTGTATATGCCGCAACCAGTGGTGTTTATACCAACAGATGCGTCTGTAAAAAATATTTTAAAGTTTCTAGTTATATGCTCTTGTATTAACTTATCATATGTCACCTTTATGACTTCTGTCGCCAGGTCCGTCTTTTTATCCTCTATTGTCCTTGTGATGATTTCTTACTTTGAGTCCGTGATTGTGAACTCGCCTACTTCCATATTTTCAAAGACATTCTGAAATTCATTAAAGATTTTACTGTAACTTGATTTAACATTTGGAAAATTTTGTAGCAGATTTTTGAAATTTGTATCAAAAGAGATGGTGCTAACCAGCATATATTAGCGGAATTGGTGTAGCAGTACCTGTAGGCATCTTCTCAGAAATCTATTTTGAAAAGTCTGTATTTTGTTGTTGGTTGTCCTGGCACAGTTTGCTGTAGAAGTTCTGCAATATTCTATTTTGCTTCTGACTAAAGATTTGTAATAGTTTAGCGCTACCTGCGGGTGCAGACCCGCTTTTACAGACGTTAAGCATTTGAAAAGTTTGGAGTTTCTTTTTGAGTTTTGAATAGTTTGGCTGTAATGTTCCTTTACTGCCAGAGAGGCACTTATGACCCTACCTAGGAACTTAAGCGTCCTGACTTCCTCAATGACGTGGTTTTTGAAAGAGATGCTAATGGGGTTTACATTACTTTTGTTTAAATATAGAATTTTGGTTTTGCTGGGATTGAATGTAAGGTTAAGCTCTACGCAACTTGCGGCAAACTGATTTATCTTATCTTGGAGGTTGCTTTTGGCATCCTCCAAATTCTTACCAAATGACCTGACAATAAAGTCATCAGCAAACTAATATAACATCGTACTATTGTCTTTAATATTGTGCAAATTTTTGGTGTAGATGTTGAATACACATGGTGACAAGCTGCTTCCCTGAGGAAGTCCATTTCTCATTTCTGTCTCCTCATCTCCAAGGCGTAGTCTCCTCAGCGCCTTATACGTGTTCTCTATGCCTATTTCTTCCATAATTGTTACCAATTTGTTCACATTAACGCAGTTGTATGCATTGCTAATGTCTGTTGAGCAGATAATGGCCTTGCAACCCTGACTTTTCAAGACCGATGCCCGGTGAATTAAGTAATTTATGCAAACAGTTGCCGACCTTCTTGCCCTATATGCAAATGAGTGGTTAGGTAGAATCTGATTCTCCTCCAGAAAATGCGTAATACGCTTCTTAAGGCATACTTAGATTTATGCATTTCAGTAGTACTGATATCAGCGCTATTGGTCTAAAATTGTTGATATCGTTTGTCGTTGTGTCTTTTTTTGGTATAGGTACTATTTTGATAGTACGCCACCTCTCTGGAATCTGATTTGCTAGAAACACGTTATTGAGCGCTGTGCGTATGTTGCTAAGGGAGATATCTGGAAGAGTTTTTAGCATTTTGTACGTTATCCTATCCACACCTCCTGCCGAATTATTGCTCCTATTCTTAATTACCTCATACAGTTCCTCAAAAGTAATTTCTAAGTTGTTATTTTGCTCAATTTGTTTGTTAACCACAATTGTCCCTTGTTGTGTTGGAACTTGATTTTTCATGAACTCTAGAAAGCTTCTATCGTTTTCGTTTGACCATGCTGTCCTATTAGATTGCTTATAATCCCCACGCATCGCCCTAACAAACCTCCAAGCCTCTTTGGTAGTTGGTTCTTCATTCAATTGCTCTATCCTTTTGTTGAAACTCTGTTTTTTTTGTTCCTTAACCTTACCCTTCCATTCTTCTTGTAAACTCTGAAAGTTTTGTGGTGACGGGTGTGTTTTGAATTTTTTGTAGGCACTTCTTAGCAGACGGAATGACTTTGTGAGATCCTCACACCACCACTTTTTGGGTTGTCTTCCAACGTCATGGACATAACTTGCTGCTCTAATTTCTTCCTCCAGTTTCTCACAAATGTCATCCACATTTGGTTCCAGAGAGATTTGCTGTAGACATTCCATTCGCTTTTTTTGGGATAGAAACTTTTTCTGACTAGCTGTGACCATTTTGGTTTCAATTATTATGGGGAAATGGTGGCTGCCACCCAGTCGAATTGGTTCAGCTTTCCAAGAAAACTGAATATTGCTGTTGGATAGAGAGAGATCGAGAACAGACCCACTATCAAGTAGTATATCCCTTTTGAATGTACAGGATCCATCATTCAATATTTTGAAGTTATGTTCCTGAACTATTCTTTGGAGATTGCTGCCTCGACATGACTGGATGCGGTCACCCCAGGCAGTAGATCTGGCGTTGAAATCACCCAAAATTAGCATATTTTCAAGGTGTTCTAGAAAATTCATTATTCTTTTTGCTTCGGTTTTAAACGGTTTAACTGCAATGCTTGGTGGAAGGTATACCGCACATATTACCATATTAGGTTTTAGGTTTTTGGTTCGAATGATCAGCACATCATAATCTGAAATGAACGGAGTTCTCTCAAATTTGATGTGTTTTTTGAGAGCAATTGCTACTCCCCCATATCCATCATCACGATTTGTTTCAACAATGTTAAAGTTTATGATGTGTCTGTGTTGCGGTTCACTTGACTTGAAAATCTCACTAAAACATCCTATATCAAAAGAATTTTGATTTAAATAAAACTCAATATAGTTAATATTAGCTCTTAAGGATTGACAGTTGTGTTGTAGTATTTTCATTTTGCATCCTCTGGGTTATCCCTAGTGTCTTGACTCATTACGGCTATTTCTTCTCGTATGGAATTCTCTTCAAATTTATGTTTTTACTCAACAATTTTGCCCAGGAACCCACCTAGCTGTTCGCCGATGCAGGCACTTTGAACGATCTTAAAAAGTTCAGTCATTCACTTTTCTAGCTCCGTAACCTTCCCTTTTAAGTACTCCGGTGTGTCAAGAACAGAGGAGTGCTGTTCTTTATTTTTCTTCTCAAACATTTCATTATTCCTACGTTGCCTTTTGTTTTCATCAGGTTGCGCCCTACTGGCAATAGTGCTATACTTTGTCCTCGTCAATCTTCTGTTCACTTCTATATTTCAATTTCCTATTTCTACACTGTTTTCCCTAATGGCTGGGAATTCTGCATCCTCCACTGCAAACTGGTTACCTCTATCAGGATAGTAAGTCTTAATTGCCTCTCTCCTAGACAATTTCTTGATTATCATAATGTAATTTATTTCGCGCTCCCTTTCCCAAAAACCACATTTGGTTTTGTCAGTTGATGTGTGCTCTGTACTGCCACAGAGAATACAGCTCTTGCTGCATGAACTGTTGTCACAGTCGTTTTTGCCGCATAGTATACAACGCTTTTTGGCTTTGCAAGAGTATTGTGTGTGGCCTAAGCGCCCGCAATTTACGCATTGTCTTAATGGCGGTATAAAGAAATCCACCTGTAATTTTGTGTACTCAAACACTATGAATTTTGGAATGAGTCAACTAGCACAAAAAATATACCTGTAAAATTCGCTGGGTACATTGCCGTGTCCGTCACTGTATTGCATTTCCCTATTTGTTTCGCTTATACCACTACTTTTATTCGCGCCGTTTTCTGTATTAGCATTAGTGCTACCGTTATTAACTGTACCTGAGACATTCGAAACCTCATCTAACGCCATTTCGCTTTCGTATACAACCATATTTCTTTTTCTAACCTCACTTATTGCATCTACGTTGCCTTTGCTTTTACCAAAAACATTGGTTTTGAGTAGATTAACTATTCGAGATTCTTTGTCCCTTTTCAGGCGCTTTCCTTTGGCAAGGATTACAGCAGGCAGAGTTTTCAGATCTTGAGCCGATGACGTCTTCGACAACAGTGTCGACGACGCCATAGCGGCTTTGGTTTTTTTTGCTGCCGTAGGCGGTAGTCTTTATATTTATTCGCTATTCACCAAAAAAAAAAGAGATCTTTCACTTTTAATATATGCAAATACTCACGGTTATAGTTTATTTTCCAATTGTGGTTTTAATTGACTTGAAAGTTGAATTTAGTTGCTTTAAATGTAGCCCAAAAAACGGCAATGCGTACTTGCAGGCTTAAAAACTTATAGGCACCAATAAGTTGGCTTAAACTCCACTAAAATAAATTTATTTCTGTGAACACAGATTAATTCTCCAAATGATTTCCCAATGATTAGATCAGAATAACTCGTCCACACACGCTCGTGGTTTAATGCAGAGTGATGGCTCCCATTTAAACGATAACATTAAGTCCGTCTTTTTATGCCCCCGTCGCATTTGTCATTCTCGTCTCGTTTTCGGCTCTTCATTCGCTCGTCAAAACATGGCTGGTCAAACGAAAAACCAACGATTTAGCCATCAATATCCCCAGAATCGACATGGTCAATAAACAATTATTTATTTAGTGTGCAAATTTTAAATATTCTGTGCACCCAGCAGCAAAAGGATTCATAACAGAAAAAAGTAAGAGAGTTGGTAATAGGTTGCAGAACAAAAAACTAACCGAACTGATCGATGGTTAGGTTAGGTTGAACTGATCGATACATATTCTTGAATATGCGAGTTGTTCAATACTGAGTTTTCTAGAACATCGCTGTATTAAAAGTTAGGGTAAGACCTTAATTTTGACTCTTACCAACTTATTCACTAGATATTACCTTTTGCTCCTGGGTAACAACTGAGCAAAAATTCAGTGAGACGAGTGGCCATGTGGAGAAGTAGTCTCGTCGTGACAAGGCAGGTTAAATGTGCATTCGTATTTAATGTGATCATATAAAGAGTTGGTTTTTGGATGCGCATGTGATATTCCCTTGGAGATCTTACTTGGCAATAAGAGGTTGGACGTGATAAAATTTGCTATTATCATTTTATCGTAAATTTGATAATGGACTCGCCGGGGTGGATGCATTTAATATTTTACGCTTATGCGGGAGCAATGATTCATAAATCCTTTTCACGTTATACTCGTATTCTGGCATCCATCTGTCAATGATACTGTTATAAGACATTCCGTCTCTGTCGTATATTCTAAAATGCTGTACTTTCCTTCACTTTGCTTGCCCTAATGTGTTTCGGTTAGGATTTTAACTATTCGTAGGTCGTTGATTTGCTTTTCACTCTTTATCATGTCTTTTCCCTTAATCATAAACTCGAACGACAGCAAATAAGGTTCAGGTGTACTAGTAAAAGTTCCGAAGAATATTTTCATCTAAACAACCAAAAAATCACATTTGAGCAAACATACACGAAGAAGCACACCGAAAATATGTACGTAAAGTATGTCGGTCGGTCGACAGGCAGCTCGACGTTGATGGAACAACCAAGATCTATCACTTCACCGCCATTCCACAAAATGTTTTTTGCTGTTTCAACTATATTTATCTAGCTGTGGCCAAGTCTATAGTGGTGCCTATGACACTGATTGCCCAGGTATTATTCTCAACAGGTTCTTTTAAAATTTAGAATCCTAGAAAGTTTTTTCTAATAGGCTATCGCTTGACATGTAACCAACCGCAAACCTTCGAATCTATGTCGGACGTCGGAATTCGGTGTAATACTTTATTAACATACTTTGTGATACAGCGTAACCCTGGGCACTCCAATAGGCACATCCTCACACTGGAAACGCCTCCAGACACATCAGAAGGCACCTACAGCAACAAACGGGCGAGGGCTAGACGAAGATAAGACCACCACTGAAACCGACGACGTTAAGACGCTACATAGGCGATAATCGCAGTAGTCCGTCTCCACCTTTTCAGACTCCCAACCATGTGTTCCGGGTCACTTTGAACCTATTAAGATCTGGATATTGCAGTAGGTTAAACCTCTACCTATCTAGAATCAACTCAAATACCCCAAACACCTATTCGCATGTCCCACCAAATCCACTCAACTAACACCTCTATCTATGGACCTTCCGCTTGGTGTTAACGCTTGCTGTCCCACCTTGATAAGATATTGCCAGCCGCTATAACAACAATAACAACATGGTGTCTGAAGTTTTGCAACGTCCAAAATTCAAACTTGCCTCATTTAAATATATTTTTCTGTGCACTGCAACGAAAACGAAAAAAAAATTGAAAGTTTTACGCCGCGCTGTGAATCCCCTAATTACTATTACAAAAATAAAAAGCGCTTGTTCGTAGCTAGATATCGAAGAAAATAAAGAAAGCATATACAATGTGAATGGTCTCCGCCTTATACTACTTCTTGTTTGAGAGATGTTTTGTTAAAGATCGGAACTGTATTAATCCAGAAACATTCGATAATATAGAGCCAGATACCGTTAAAAACGTTTGGGGAATGTTTTATGTAGCTGCATCAACCAAAAACTCAAAATTTGAAATTCAGTTTTATTCTATTACAAACCGTTGATCTTCAAAAGTATGGAATTTTAACTTTTTTAATTAAAATTTATTAATATTAAAATAAAAACACAATTAACAAAAAAAAATTGACAATCTTACATTTTTCTAATACATTTAAATAGCAAAAAGTATACAAATTCCCTTTTTTAAGCTTGATTCTGTTAGCGGTAAAATTGGTTTTCATAGATCAGTACGAAATTAATAGTAAATAAAAAGTTTAATATAACTTTCATGAAATTAAACATTGTATATATATAACTTTCTAATTTTTAGTATAAAAGCAATAAAAAAATATTTTTATTAATGATATACATACATTGTCAACTAACTTCTACATTGCAATCTGCAAGTATGATTAATAAATATTACATATAAATTTCGTAAGTTACATAAACGTCACACAAATTTAAAAAAAAAAATAAAAATTTGGGTACTTCTTGAACCATAGAATGAAGTTGTTAATTTAAGTAACACTTTTATTTTTAAAATTTTTCAGTTATTTCTTGTTAAAAGTTGCAACTCAATTTGATCTATTGCAATTTTGGTTTCTGATTGAAATGCGATACAATGAAAAACATTAATTAATTAATGAAGTCAATTTGGCGCTTTTGTGGCAGTTAAAAACACGCCTCGACCGCTGCAGAATTGTATGTACAAACATATATTATATAGTACTTATAACCTAAATTAATGTTTTTATAATAAAAAAAAAATTGGTCAAAAAACGACTTTACTTTTTTGAAAGTACTTTGTTTTCACATTTGTTATCAACTGTCTGAATTTCTTTTGTAGATTCGGACAATTTATCATATGGATAAATTCTGTTTAGAAACATATATTTTCACTTTTAGTAAACTATATTTAGTAGACATGTTCGTAATATAAATTTTGGGCGTTACGATTAATACAAATAATAATAATAATATTAACTACTTTCCTACTCGTTTTGTGCTTCGTTAACAATTTCAGACACTTTGGATTTTCGCATATAAATTTGTAATTTTTTTTTTGTTTTGTCGAACAGGCAATTCGTGCATGTGTTTTTTCAATTTTCTTCAGTTGTTTGTTGAAAAAGGGTTCACTTATAAAATTTCTACTCTCTGGAGATTGTGCTTACAAGTATTTTGAATACATATGCCATTGAATATTGTATATTGGTGTATGACGATCATAGGTAAGTTAAAAAGTATAGATTATTTTCTCATAAAATATAAATGTACATTGTAAATAGGCATATATATACATATATATAATTTTCAAAGGCACATTTATTACTTCTTGTTAATATTTCTTCACTTCTTAGATTTGTGTATATGTATCTATGTATGTATGTATATATTAATGGCAGTATACTGTTTAAAATAAATTCTATACTGTTTAAAAACATCCTCACTACACATGCGGAAGCACACAACATATATGCACGTAAATACTTAAACAAAAAGTTTTGAAATTTGTCTGACTTCCCACAAGAGAGCTTAATAATATATGTCCTTTCATTTCAGTTCTATTTTCGAATAAGATAGCGTTAAAAGTAGTTGGCAATAGTCCATAACTAAACATATATTTTATTTTTTTACTTTACTCTTCACTTATAAGTATGCTCATCTCTAGATTAGTGTATGGCAATTGAGAGAAATTCATAGCTCACACAAAACAACACTGTCCGAACATGTGGTTTGCAGTTCTGCTAAGTAGAATACTTTACTTGCCGGCGTACATTGGATTCTTGAAAGTCGATGTGGCTTGCTTGTAGATTGGATTCTCGCCCTGCAAAGGAATATGAATTAAGATATCGTCCAAATCAAGTACCTTATACTTAATTATACGAGGTTTAGTTATTTTTTTTTTTCTATTAATTATTATTTTTTCTTAGGAATCAAATTCTAAATATCCAAGCCCTCCTGCCCAGCAATGAACAATTAAAATTCTTTTCCAAACACAAAAATGCTCCACTTTACTTTTGAACTGAAATTGTAATTATCAAAAACTCACCGTATCCCACTTGGCGTTCATACGTTCCTTCTCGAAACGTGCAAACTCGCGCCGATCGTGTATGGTCGTCAATAATTTCCACAGCAGCAGAATGGCCAAACCGACTAAAACAATTGCACCTATTACGCCCAAAACAATACCCAACATGAATACTTTAGGCGGACATTCCAAATCTTGCTGGGCATGCACTACGATTTTGTCGTTCACTTCACTATATTTAAATGTGAATCTGCAATCGTCCTCGTCATAGAATACACAAAGCAATTCATCCTTATCCTCGTCAATGACTACTTTTTCCACAGCTATGGGCACGAAACTTTCAGTGCAGTTGGCGCGGCAATCTTCCTCATTTTTGAGTGGTCCAGTTTTGTGCATTTGACACTGCACACAATCCCTAAGCTCTTGACAGCGACCCACACAAGTGGGACATTTCTCGCAGTATTTACCAGAACGGCGGCCTTCTTCGGTGGGTTTGCATCTGAAATTATAAAAAATATATATATGTATATAAATAGAGATTTGCAAATATGTATCGATTACACTACTTACTTGCACACGCCACATTCACATTCGCCATGTCCGGAACAGATTTCGCCACCATTTGGTGGCATGCAGGTATCGTTCGACGCACGACAATCACAAGCTGAACCCGTCCAGCCAGGTTTGCACACGCAGTGATTGCACTCACAAGTGCCATGATCCGGACCAGAGCAAAGTAGATTCTTATGACGTTCACAAGAGAAATTATCACATTGACAGAATTTGCCGGAAATAATTTCCTCCGGATTCTGACGTTTCTCACACTCACACACACCACACAAGCAAGTACCGCGATTGGTGCAGTCCACTTGTGTCGTGTTATCCGGACGGCATCCCAAATCATTATCTTTGCCGGTGTACACATCACTCGTAGAACACTCGCAATTGTGACCAACATGCATGTCATCACAGTCGCAGATGCCACACATTAGGGTGCCATGATTGTTACACTTGGGTGAATTGGCTTCATAGCCTATTGCGCCAGGACGTTCACATGGACACGAGCAAAGCATTTGCAAATCGATTATCAAACTTTCATTAATACCAACCGGATAAATTTGAATGACCTGATTCCAATCCTTAGGATCGGTTGGACACGATGTGACCAGAATTTGTGCAGTGAAATTAACAACATCGCCGACTTTAAGGCCATCGCACTTGGCGGTAGGTATCTCTGATCCACCATTGAGGCACGCAGAGTGATAGGTGACTTTCACGTGGCTAGTTGCGTTATCTTTCATTTCAATGGAAGAAGAAATTTTCTGCAAAAATTGGTATAACATTTTATTCGTTGTGAAAAAAATTCAACGCCAAATGAGATGAGTGCTCTGCTATACTTACGCTGTATTCGGAGCGCACCAAATCAACAACATTCGATGAATCTTCCGAAAGCACCGCGCTCGAAGAACCCTCAATATGATGGGCTAGCTTATCGTAAACGGAATGCTGATTGGCGGTGACAGCAAATATTACGTTAATCGAATTTTGTTTAACCTTATGATTGATTTGTGAAATGCTGGGATAATCTTGCAAAATGGAGTGTGTGTAAAGGCCTTCACCACTCAAATGGCACTCACCATCGTTGGGCGCAATCACGCCGCCGAGCTGGCCAAGGTGAGAAAATGGGAAAATAATCATTATATTATTACAAGCATTTATTTTTATTTAGTATTTTGTACCTTGCCATCGCCAGCATAATGGAAACCAGCATCCGTTGAGAAAACGAGTAGACGACGCGCTTTCTCACGCCAGCCGATCTGTTGGCGGCAAACAATCGCTTGCATGATGGCATCGAAACCGCCTTCAGGAGCATCCAAGTTGCCGGATACGGCAGCGCGACTCACTTCGGACTAAAGTTATGCATTGTAAATCAAGAAGAAGATAAGGTAAGTAAATTTGACAAACCTTTATTTTCGATTTTCGATTAAAGAATTATTTTATTAATGGTACACTCTTGGATTAGAATTTTGGTAAACAATTTTCTTTATATGTAACTCTTTTATTGGGTTTGATTTTGCAATGATGGTATTAGGGTTGATTAAATTTTAAGTTTGTTTCATATGAATTGTTTAAATATTTATTTTTGAGTAACTTTAAAATTAAAAACTTACATACATACATACTAAATACATACATACATATGTAAAGAGTGACAAAATTATAGTTGATAATAATCGATTATTCCATTTTTCAATTAGCCAGCCCCTATTTAAAATATGAAATTAAATTACTTTATTGATAAAAAATTATATTTTGTATGAAATAGCGACGTACACAGAGTATTGGTCGCACAGTTAGAAAACTCCTCGAAATGTTTTGACCATTCTATTTTTTGTTTATTGAATAAGAATATTTTTATACAAATATTGTAGGATTTTTTTATGTAGGAAATGGGCATTAAAATTCCAAATTTTTAAACAACCTTTTTAAGAAAATTGTCGGTAAGCAGATTTGTAGCCCGTTCAAATTTTAGTCAATAATGTGCAATTTTCGAATGGCAAATATATTCCGTTAATTTTTTACTCGTATGTACATATGTATTAGGGTGGAGCGAATGATTTTTTTTATGAATTTCCTTAACGCGGTCTGCGGAAAATATGCCCCAGGATAGTAGATGAATATTTTCATATGACAGCATTTTTATATTTTAAGTAGAAATACTGCCCCCAACACCCTAAAGTTGGAAAAAGTAGGAAATTCCCTGTAACTTTACTAAAATTGATTTTATCTAAAAGTAACCTTTCGAAAAATTGTTAATCTAGTATATTTGAATAACTTTTACTTAGAACTTTCTTTTCTAATAAGAAGAACAAACAACATAAACTTGAAAATAAAAAAAATCCAGTAATTTGAGTCCAATTTTTCGATGCGATCATAAGAAATCAACCAAAACTAAAAAAAAACTTATATTCTGCGAAAAATACAGCAAAGTCGATCAACGAACTTTCCACACTAAGTACAGTAGCCTGTTTCTGTAAGTTGTTGTTGTTGTTGTTGTTGTAGCGGCTAGCTACACCCCACTGGGTTGGCGGACTCCCTCAATCGTTATCGTCAAGCTCAACTAACGAAAGGTCCAGGAAACGAGCTGTTTCAACAGGGTCGGACCATAGGGAGAGGGGTGTTAGTTGAGTAGGTTTGGCCGGGCATGTGAATAGGTGATTGGTGTCGTGCGGAGACTCTTCACATGCCGGGCACGTGTTGGGGGTGTCGGGGTTGATCCTGGATAAGTAGGAGTTTAACCTGCTACAATATCCAGATCTGAGCTGGGCCAGAGTTACGCGGGTCTCACGAGGCAGCTGGAGCTCCTCAGCTGCAATGGGTGGTGGTTGGACTCCCAGGACTGCACTCACAGGGCGGCTGTCGATGTGTTTGGCCACCGACTCCCTGTGAATGCTGTCCAGAGCCTGTCGGTACGTCCTTGGGTCCAGCGGTCGGTGTACGTATGTCTGGACCTCGTCCGTCAGTTGTGAGAGATGTCCCCTGATGTGCCTGGGTGCCGGCTCCAGCGCGAGCAGGTCTCTATTGGGGTGCCCCGGACGGTGGCATCCCAGTAGAAACTGCTTTGTGAGCATAATGTTGTGCTCCTGCACTGGGAGCACGTTAGCCTCATGGTAGAGGTGATCCACAGGCGTCATCAGGAGACATCCCGTCACTGTCCTGAGTGCGGCGTTCTGACAGGTCTCCAGTCTTGACCACTGAGTCCTGCTAGTTCCAGGCGACCAGATTGGCGCGGCATAATTTAGAACCGGCCGGCCAATCGCCTTGTATGTTGCCAACAACGTTTCTTTGTCTTTGCCCCAAGTGCTGCCGGCGAGCGACTTGAGAACTTTGTTGCGGCTCTGTACCTTATTGACGATTGCGGTTGTATGCGCTGAGAAGGAGACCAGGCTGTCGAGGGTGACTCCCAGGATCTTCGGGTGGTTAACCGTCGGGATGGGGGTCCCCTCGATATGGATGTCGAGGGTGAGCCCGACCTCCTTCGTCCAAGATGTGAAAAGGGTCGCCGTGGACTTAGCAGGAGACAGCGTCAGATTCCGTCCTGTAAAGTAGTGAGCAAGGTCAGGGAGGTAGCTGTTCACTTTGGAGCACAGGCCATCAATTCCATTGCCGGTAGCCATTATCGTGCAGTCATCGGCGTACGAGACCAGTGTGACTCCCTCTGGCGGGGAAGGGAGTCGCGAGATATAGAAGTTGAATAATAGGGGGGATAGGACGCCACCCTGTGGTACCCCCTGCTTGATTCTTCTCGCTTTTGACACTGAGTCACGGTAGCACACCGACGCTTGACGACCACACAGGTAGTTCGCGGTCCATCGCTTCAACGCCGCTGGGAGAGGTGAGGCCTCCACGTCCTTCAACAAGATGGAGTGGCTGACTGTGTCGAAGGCCTTCGACAAGTCCAAAGCCACGAGGACGGTTCTCTCACAGGGGCGGTTGCCGTTGAGACCACGATTAATCTGGGTGTTTATAGCGTTAAGTGCTGTTGTGGTGCTATGCACTTTCCGGAAGCCGTGTTGATGCTTCGCCGGGCTGAGATGGTAGTTGAAATGCGGGAGCAGCAGGGCCTCAAGTGTCTTGACCACTGGAGAAAGCAGGGAGATCGGCCGATAGGACTCGCCTTGGCCGGCCGGTTTCCCTGGTTTCAGCAGTGGTATCACCCTACTGGTCTTCCAGATATCCGGAATGACCGTGGTGGATAGCGACAGATTGAGGACCCTGGTGAGATATGCTACTCCCGCGGTGCCCAATTTTTTCAGCATCAACATGCTTAACCCGTCTGGGCCAATGGATTTGGAGGCTTTCGCCTTCCCGATGGCTTCCTTCACCTCAGTGGTAGAGAGGACAATTGGTGCGCTTGGTGTTGACTTGCGCAGCCTTCTGGTGACTGACCGTTTGGTTCTGTCGGCCGAAGGATGCAATGTGAATTGTCGACTGAAATAGTTCGCACATCGCTTCGGGTCCGACGAGGCGTGGTCTCCAAAGGAGATTTCTGTTCGATCATCACGCCTCGTCGGATTGGACAGGGACCTCACGGTCGACCATAGTTTGCCCACTCCGGCACCGAGGTTGCAGAACTTCAGGTGCTCCCTCCACTTGTTCCGCTTGTGAACGTTGACCAGGCGTTGGATCTCCCCGTTTAGTTGCCTAATACGGGGATTACCGGGGTCCGCCTGCCGGAGGTGGTCGCGTTCATCCGCTAGAGACACCGCTTCACCCGGGAAGTCAGGACGGATCATAGGGATCCTCCCTGCCGGAATGAAACGGGCTGCAGCGGACTTCACCACCCTGCGGAACAAGCGCTCACCTACGCGAACGTCGGTTGGAGTTGAGAGAGCACTGAAGGCGTCTTCAGTGAAATCCTCAAACCGCTCCCAGTCAGCTTTTTTGAAGTTGACATAGGTGTGGCGGTCTGAGGCAACATAGTTGGCAGGTCTGTCAATCGAGATGATTATGGGTAGGTGGTCTGATGCAAGCGATAGCATAGGTCGCCACGTTATGCTATTTATCAGACCTGCGCTAGCTATTGTTAGATCTGGCGAGCTGCTGCAACTACCCACAATCCTGGTGGGGGCTTCGTCGTTCATGGTGCAGAATGTCGAATCGTCTATCTGCTCTGCCAAAATATTTCCCCTACGATCATTTGATAGGCTTGAGAACCAAAGATCGTGGTGCGCATTAAAGTCTCCGACTACCAAACGGTTTTCACCACTGAGGAGCGCACCTATGTCAGGGTGATATCCAGCGGGGCAGCAGGAGACAGGGGGTATATATGTGTTGAATATTTCGAGCTCGACATCGCCTGACCGGACAGCAATCCCTTGACATTCTAAGGTGCTGTCCCTTGGGTCGATGTCTGCATCGATAAGACGATACTGCACGGTGTTGTGTAGGATGAAGGCTAGGCCTCCACCATTATCTCGCTCGCGATCTCTGCGAAGCACGTTGTAACCGTCGCAGTTCGTTAACGTTGAGCTGCGACGTAGCTTCGTTTTTTGGACCGCAGCTATTAACAGTCCGTGCCGAGCCATGAAGGCAACCACCTCCGAGATCTTGCTCGAGAGTCCGTTGCAGTTGAACTGTAGGAGTCTCGTCTGTCTCGGTAAGGTTGTCGCGTTGAGGGGGGTGAGGGACTGGATCCGAGGGCCGGCCCGCCCCGGCTGTGCTTCCCGCAGTGGTGGTAAAGGCCCAGTGGATGTTGTGGGCGGTGTCGTAAGCGACACTGGCGGGGGGTTGTTGCGGCAGCAGGAGGCGGTAAAGCTCTCGGACCAGTCCCTTGTGGTGCGTAGGCCAGAGCACGCCCGGAAGTGGCACCAGCCCTGGCAGGCATTACACCTGACTGAGCAGGCATTCCGGTGCACTCTGACCCGGCATACACAGCAGATGGTGGGGCAACCAGTAGTTGCTGGTTGGCCCCACGTGTGGTGGAGCGAGGGGGCGGTGGGGAGGTTTGGTGTTGCTGTGAGCTCCGGGGGGCCGTGGAGGCAGGAGGGGTGCTCTGAGGCACCGGCGCGGGGGGCGCAAGGGGGGATGCCGTGGAGGCTTGGGGCGCTTGAGTGCGCGAGCAACACTGGCCCACATAGGATGTGGACCACTCCCTAGTTTTCTTAAGGCCTGAGCAGACCTTAAGATGGCACCATCCGTTGCACGAATTACACCTCACCGACGTGGAATTCGGATGGAGCCTTCTCTGGCAGATGCAGCAGAAGTAGGTTTCTGGGCCAGGGTTAGGCTCGACGCCCGCCCTGGCCAGAAGTATGAGTAGCAATCCTGCTGCAAGGTATTGCACCCAGGGGGAGATAAGATTGGGGGTGTCCGGCAGCCTAAGTGGGGTTAGGTCGCCGAAACAACAGTCCTTGGTCGGATGAAATAAGAGTCACTTCGGTAGCGTAGAACCGACTGTTCTGTAAGTCTTCTCTCTTGCTTTTTCTCGACTGTGAGAGAATGTGACGCCATACCCAGTCGGAAACTGGGTAATCGATTACAATTTTCATTTATGATTTAATTGATGAATACTGATCAATTACGCTTTATATACGGAAAGTAGTGAAGTGGTAATGTCAAATATAAAAAGCCTACGTGCATTACCACGTACATTACCAAAATTGCATATGTTATAATGCATGGCATATTTCGTCGTTTTTTGTGTAAGTATTTCTTTTCCATTGAACGATTTTATGTGCCGTTATCTGCGACGGATTCTTGGCGCCACTTTGTGTCGCTGTTGCACGAACTTTGCGTTAAATATTCATTTCGTAGTTGAATGTAAAAATAAACAGACGCAATTGAAGTGAAGTGGCTGAATTAATTAAGTGTGGTAAACAAAATTTTAAAATAAATAAATAAATTGAATAAATAAAACATAAGTGAATCGTTATCGGACGTGTTCGGGAAAGCTCGTAATAATATTTAAACAAAGTTCAATTTTTCAATTTACTCTTAAATTTTTCCTTAAAACAATGAGCTTGCGTAGCAGTGCTAAGGTGTGTCTTATTTTTGGTACTGGCAAAGACTTGCCCAGAAATGTATTACCAACTTATGAGGATATAATGAAGTATTTCATATTCATCTCGCAACCAATGGGAAAAAAATTTAGAGATTTAGTTAGAGATTGTGCCGAAATTATTTCCACGGATATAGAAAATGTATGGAAAAAAGCTTCGTTGCCAATTATTGAACATCGAACTATTGTTGCGAAAATAAAATCGTATCACGACAAATACCGTACACTTCTTAAACCATTTAAAGGTAGAAAAAACAAGGAGCAATATATAAGCAAATTAGAATCCTTCAAAATAGAAAGTAAATGCCTATTTGATATTGCAACATGCAAATGCACCGCATCCATTATATGTAGCTGTTCTAAAGAGCGCAAAATACCTATTAAGGAAAGAGATTTTCTTAATGATCAGCGAAGTGAAAGAAAAATGATGATCGGTTCTGTTGATACTAAAGCTACCAACTCCATTGAGGCCAATCGTTCTAGAACACTTAAAAGGAAATTACTAGAAAACCAGACTGAAAAATCTGTCGCTTTGATACCACCATGCAGGAATAAAAGGTCGAATGATTATCATGCTAACTCTGAAGCTCCCTCTACTTCATCAGCACTTTTTCTATCTTCGCAAAAAAAAAATTCTTTTCCCGTGTTAGCAAGAACTTTGGATCGCTACGGGATTTCTGATAGATCCGGAGCTGCAATCGCATCTGCCACATTGCAGGATCTGGGCATAGTAACAGAAAATAATAAGTCGAATGTTATCGATCGCAGTAAAATACGTAGAGCTCGCACAACAGCTAGAAACACGTCAACTTCGACTAATTCTTTTGATTTTGATGAAGAAAATATATGCATCTCTTTTGACGGGCGAAAGGATAAAACATACGTTTTCGAGGATAATCGCAGAAAAACTGTAGGGGAAGAACATATAACTTTGTTGAAAGAGCCAGGATCCAAATACATTGGTCACATATCAGTAAAATGTTGTGACGCAAAGAACATATCTTCTACAATTTATGAGTATTTGTTCGAAAAGTCAAAGTCTTTTATTAATGTTAAGGCAATTTCATGTGACGGCACTATAGTTAACACCGGATATAAAGGTGGTATTATCCGACTACTTGAGGAAAAGATTAAGCGTCCCATGCAGTGGTTAGTTTGTCAGCTTCATGCCAATGAGTTAATACTAAGGCATCTTTTTGAACATCTTGATGGAACTACAACCGGTCCAAAAAGTTTTAGCGGTTCAATTGGAAAATGTTTAAAAAATTGCGAACATTTACCTGTCGTGAAGTTTTTACCTTTAGAATGTAGCTTGCCAAATATAACGGTAGATCGGAATGATCTAAGTACAGATCAGTTATTTTTATTGGAAATATGTCGTGCTGTTAATACAGGTCAATGTGAAATAAACTTGGCAAAACGGAATCCAGGCAAAATCTGTCATTCTAGATGGCTAACAACAGCCAACAGAATTCTAAGGTTTTATATTTCAACTACCTCACCATCAGAGAATCTATTAACATTAACCGAATTTGTGACGAAGGTTTATGCGCCAATGTGGTTCAACATTAAATTGAAACCTTCATGTATCTACGGAGCAATACATCTTTACGAAACCATTACCTTATCTCGTTATCTTCCAGATAACTTGAAAAAGATTATAGATCCCGTTATTCAACGCAATGGATATTTCGGTCATTGCGAAAACATTTTGATAGCTATGTTATCAGATGATCGCAAAAACATTCAACGTTTAGCTTTGACGAGAATAATGAAAATCAGGGAACGTTCGACTTTATCATCAGTTCGAGTTTTCAAAATGCCTTCTTTGAATTTTAATGCTGGTGACTATACGGATTTAATTGACTGGGAAAATGTTTCGGAACCACCACTCACAAAAATACTCACTGACCAACTTATTTTAAAAGCCATTCAAGAAAATGAAATTCAACCTGAACTTTTAGCCTATCGTATGATACCATGCCACACACAAGCTACCGAAAGAAATATAAAATTAGTCACAGAATCATCTTTAGCCGTTTGTGGGCCAGAAAAAAGAGAGGGATGGATACAAAATAAGTTAGAGTCAATGCGTGTCATGCCTGTTTTCAACACAAAAAAAGATTTTAATACGAAATAAATTAAATTTGGATATGACTTATTTTATTGCTGTATTTCTTTATTTTCAAGTTTATGTTGTTTGTTCTTCTTATTAGAAAAGAAAGTTCTAAGTAAAAGTTATTCAAATATACTAGATTAACAATTTTTCGAAAGGTTACTTTTAGATAAAATCAATTTTAGTAAAGTTACAGGGAATTTCCTACTTTTTCCAACTTTAGGGGGTTGGGGGCAGTATTTCTACTTAAAATATAAAAATGCTGTCATATGAAAATATTCATCTACTATCCTGGGGCATATTTTCCGCAGACCGCGTTAAGGAAATTCATAAAAAAAAAAAAATTCATATACAGAACGCTCCACCCTAATATGTATGTATGTATTTTAAGGTTTTTTATATTTTCTTGTTTGGCCAAGGCCGCCAGTAATGAATTTAATTATTTAATTTTTTTAAATTGTGTACTAAGATGAGATTAATATAAATTTTTTTTGTTCAATAATTATCCAAGAATTTCAATTGTTCGCAATAAAAAGTTTCAAAGTGAATAATTTGAAAAATTCTAAACTTCAAGTTTTCAACTTCTTAACTACTTCTCAGCTATGATCGTTTAACGAAGATCAATTTTTATGTAGAAGAGTTGTTTCAAAAACATAAAAACAAAATAAAGTACAAACAATTTTGTTTTCTTCTTTCTCTTGTCCGACAGGGTGGAATGTTGATATTTGTGGAACCACTTTCCGTCATCCCTTGTCAAATTTGGTTTGGAGACAAACCAGTTTCGGCGTTGTGCCATCTTCAGTGTCAATTTTCGTTCTGATCTGTTCAGGTCTGTTGTTCCGTATTTATTTCGTTTTTTTTTTTGGTCAAGTAGGTATTGGTGCACAATCGTCAATGTTAACAAACGTTAAGTTTCCTGGGTATAGGTTCGTAAAGTCTCGCACGATTAGAATCCAAAGGGATATATTTTATCCCAAAACTGCTTTAGCGATAAGAACAGGTAGATAGTCTGTAATTTTAGTCCGTTTGGGTAAGGCATGCCTGTTTTGTATGTTGGTATCTGTCATTTTATCTACGTCTTTGCTTTGTTTTTTTTTTTTGTAAACAAGCCTTAATGATGCAAATATCGCATCAGAGTTGCTTTTTATTTGTTCGTTTATTACCCTCCCATCAAATGTTTTTTGTTTATATACATATTTCCATGTCTTCAAGAGCATTTAGGCGCCGGCCTTTTTGTTGAACGTGCAGTACTTTAACGGGTTCCTTTATTTGCGGGTGAACATTTTGCATTTACCTAATGATTTTCAAAATTAGATTCAGGTATTGCCGTGGTTTTTTCATATCCTTTTGTTGTAGTCCCTTATGTGTTCACGAAACCTTGTTGTTGCTTTACGTCCTGTTTGTCCTATATAGCTTTATTGACACTCACAGGTCAGTTTATACACGCCTTGTTTGTTCAATGGGTCTTCTTCATTAGTGCTGCTTTTAAGTAGATGTGAAGATGGCACAACGCCGAAACCGGTTTGTCTCCAAACCAAACTTGACAATGGATGACGGAAAATTGTTCCAACATGTAAAAAATATAGTCGCCAATAAGTCTTAGGACTATAATTTCTTCTATCATGTGACTAATAGAGTGTAACTCTTAGAGTATTCAAAAGCTTGTATGTATGTATATCAGTGACGGACAAAGTAAACATACTCGAGACATATTGCTGCACAAAGAACTGCACTGTTTGTACGATGATAATAAAACAATTTAGGTACATATGTACATATGTATATATATGTACGAGTATGTACATAAGTTGATTAGAAGGTGAGTTAAACTTATTAAAAATAAATATGCGATCATTCCACATGATAAAAAAGAGGAACGCCCAGTAGAAAATGAGATTGGTAAATAATCTACATAAATGGAATAACCATCTAGATTTGGCAAAAAGTAAAATGGGGGCTTGTTGTTTGTACAGAAAAAACTCAAAATTTATTTTAAAAATTTGCAGATTGACAAACTACATATATAATTTCCATAATTAATTTCTTGGGGATTAATCCTTCCTTTGATTTTCAGCTAAAAAAGGTACGGGTATATAAACAAGGAAGCGGTAATGTATATTTAAGATTAAATTTATTTTTTTTTTAAAGCGATTGTTTATCAAGAGTATACCATTAACATATTATAAAAGCCTAGTAGTACTTGGGTTAGCGGGAAAATGTATATTATTATGAACAGATTACACAACACATGCCACAATATCTATACCATTTTAATGCATATATGTATATAAATACATAAATATATATTAGTAAAAATCCCAGTTCCACAAGAATATTTAAATAAGTACAGAAGTGTGTAAACATTTATTTTTCAATATATATTTCAACATGCAATTGACTTCCGACATAAATTGTCGTAAAAACCAAAATTTTGCTAAGTACCAAGTAACCACGATGAAATAAATAATTGTGAGGGTTAAATCATGCTGCACACGAACGCGTTTCTCAACACTGCGTTACCGTAATTGCTCTGTTATGTAGAGAAGCAAACGATACTATGAATTAGGTCAATCCTATGTAGAAAAACGCGTATCTGGATTTTTTTGCATCCAAGGGAAATGCCTGAGCTCAAAGTGAAAGGGTGGAAAATTTAATAATTGGCGAAATAACTACAACTTTTTTGACAAAGAAGAAAAGTCAATCAATATTCATTACAGCAGTATAAAAATTTGTATAATCGTCAGTGGTAACTATTATTTTTTATATCAGCTAAATTCATGTTTTCTATAAGTCTTCAAATACTTCAATTTTGATACTAATTAGTCTTTTCTTAATAATTACTAGGGGAACTTTTATAATTAAGTCTTTAAATAATAGTAATCTTTGTACTCAAAAATGTTTTTTGTTCATAATTATTATCGAAAGTCTACCGAAAATGTATACGCCTTTTTTAAAGCTCGACCATCAAATAATTGATCATTCTCTGCTTTTTAGTATTATTTGCCAGGCGAGAATATATATGTCAGAATAGGTTTGGCAAGCGTATGAAAAATTATTTGAATAGTTCCTAACAATTTTAATAAAACGAGCAGCATTAAGATACGCTCGTGTGAACTACGCTTATAATGATTTTGAGTTAGTCAGTTGCTTTATGGAAGAAACATTTCTTTTTTATATCTTAACATATAACTTACGATAACAACTTACAGAAAATCGATACGTATCCGTGTTTAAAGCCATAACATTACGATAGCCATATGGTGCAGTACAATTCAGACATGGATGTTCCAAGCTACATTTTCATATGTAATGTATGTGTTTATTGTATTTACACAGGCATGTCCGTAAGTTTGGCACATATCAATAGCGTTATTTATTGCGATACATTGTATGTATGCATGAGCAAAATTAAAATATTTCAGATAGTTTTATGAAACATTCAAATAATGAGCGAAATAGAGAGAAAGAGAGAATAACACATACTATTATGATTAATGCCAATATTTTTTCGTATATATATATTACTCTTTAAATGACTTAATATACGAATAAATTCGTAAGTTACCAAATTGTTTACAAACTCGCGAACAGTAAACTTATACACATACGTAAATTTAGAATAACATGATGATAACATGAAAAATTATGTTTGGTATAAAGAGTAATAATTATGATAACAATAAGATGATATAATCTTAGATGCACACATATGAGTGAATGAGCGTCAATGTTGCAGTGGATGTCAAAATTGGTAGTAGATAATACAAAATCGTTTTTAAGATTTATACTTGTGTACTGTAACAGCAAGTTTTGGCACCTAACCACCCACATATGAAATCACTTACTTATCTTCCTATACGTACATATGTACATGCGCCCATTCTCTCATACCGAAATGTGTACTATATATTGTGCAAATATTGAAAATCCAACACAAATCATTAAGTTTGCATGCATAAAAAACCGGATAAAGACATAAAAAAATCTCAACAGCAAAGTAGCACAAAATACAAAATACTATACACACCACAACCAAAATAAGCTGAATATACACCAAACCTAAAAGTCACACAAAAAATCAAATCTTACACGTTGTTTATGCATACACATATGTACATACATAGTATCTACTTATATACATATGTATAGTGTGTGTATGCATGTATGCAAATATACAGAGCATAATTTGGATATATCAAAAAATAGACATTCAACATAAAATGTAATAATAATATTACTTAGAATTGCGAGTAACCGAGCCGCATGCTGCATGCATTGCAAAACATATATTAAATAGATTATAAAAACGATTAAAGGAAAACCCATATGAACAGATGCGTAAAAGAAAATTAAGCGCAGGAGAAAAGCATTAAATCTAAAAGAAGCCAGAAAAGTACAAAATATGTAATTACAAAGCATTCATTCTTACAGTGAACGTTGAGGTATTTGTACTCAATGGCATATGATTGCGGTAACCGTATGGTGCCTCACAACCCTCGCAGGGACTTTCGAGTCTGTTGTTTTTGTTGTTGTTGTTGGTTGTTTGCATTGGATTATTGGATTTGTAGTAATATGTAGTTGCGTTAATGAAAAATATTGTAGTTGGTAGTTGTCGATTGTTGTATTATTGTGGATGTAATAGGAGGTAGTTGATATTTTATTGTTGTTGTAGTTGTTGCAGCGCATAAATAACATTTTGGGTAGTTGTAGTATTAGCGGCAAATGGTTTTCATACATAATTGTTGGTTAGTTATTTTTTTATTATTGTTGTTTTTTTTTTTGGTTAAGTTTTTTAGCCATTTTATATTAATAGCCCGTTTATTTGTTGTGATTGGGTATTTGGTTTTGAATTCAACATAAATCAAATGAAAATTTTCGGATGCGAAACCAAATTTGCAATGAACGGCAAACAAATTTTAATGGCAAATAACAGTAAAAATGTGAAAAAAAGAAATCATTGTAAAAAAGAGAAAAGTTAATTAGTCAGAATAGAACTTTGGTAAATTATTATAACTAATATTATTATTATAAGCGAAAATTAATACTTTATTGTTTCAAGTGTGAAAATAAAAATAATTTTTCTAGCGGTTTTATCGAACTTTTTCATATTCATCTACAATACTTAATATTAAAATATTAAAAATAGGCAATTTTAAAAAATAATCATGAAAAATTAATGTATTTTCATTAAATTTATATTATAATATGTACTCATGTAATAAGCAAAACAGACACTCATTACCCCCGACAGCCATACTAGGCTTCCTAGGGGTGCTGGGGCTAATGGAAGTGTTATGATGTGAGCCATGGAGGGCACAATAGACCCATCGGTCGCAGTGCATTCCTCTCATTTATAATCTAATCTAATCTAATACTAATGATTGTGTCTCACAATTCTCTGAAAAAAAAATGTTTACAGGAAAAGTTAATAAACAAAAAACCAGTAAAAAAAAGTTTAAGTTACAAGCTTTTAAAGATGTATTCATACACATACTTTCGGAAAGTATCAGTCAAAAAAAAAATAGCGTCAGTTGAGAATTAAAGGTTAGATATAATACAAATGTAAACATACCCTAACAGTTTCTTTTCTATCTCTGATATTATTTTCGACTCCAATAAAAAAAATTTTGACTTAAATAAGGCTTTATGCCTTACTTTTTGTTTGAACGCGGATATTTTTGTGTATTTTTCTCTGCGCCAGTTAGTCCGTGATATACATATGTATGTATTACTTCGGAATCAATTTTAACTTTATTCAGAGACAAAAAATTTTTCAAAAGTACTTAATGGTTGTTTTCTAAACAAGTAATTATAAAGTAATAACAATAAATAAAATAAATGTTTCATGAACTACTTCTTGGTTGATTTCTAAATAAGTTTTTATAAAATCATAATAATAAATAAAATAAATGTTTTCTGATTTCATAATCAAATCTGTGTACTCACTTTTTGGGTATAGTTGAAACGTATGGCATCAGCACCTTATCGACAAACGAACCGAAACCCAATCGGAAATTTGATGTTATATTACGCATAGTCTCTGATAGTTTATCGCCCAACGCAGAGAGTTTGTCTTTATCATCCTCCATGGATTTAGACAAGTCCATCAAATAGTATAAGTCCACAGGATAGTCAATAGCTTGAGAGTAGCGCATATTTAACGAGTGAACTTGATCTGTAAAAAAAAACAAAAAACCCAAAGTTTATGCTGAGTCTAGAAAATATCTTCATTGATACAACTTACTCATGCGCAACTTTAGGCTAACGCGTTGTGGACTTATTTGTACAATTTCGGAGCTAGAAGCCGAAGCTGCACCACCATAAGCACCCGAATACGACGAACTCGACGATGAACTGCTGCTATATGATGAGCTGGATTCGTAAGAGCCGCCATAACCGTAACCATAACCACCTGCGGCGCTTGAATTACCACCGCGTGTCAATTCGCGATTTAAAATGAATTTTTGCTCTGTTTGTGGATTCCATGTAAATTCCTCTTTACAGTAATTTAATATACTATTTCTAAAACAACGTGGTGAGTCTCCCAATTCGGGTTGCATACACCAAGCGCAATTTTGTGTCTCTATACATGCATGGCATGATGCTTTGTTAACACAAGGATCTTGTATAATTTTGCTGGCAAGCTGAGCTTCAATACACAAAATGCTGCTGCAGGCGAAGAGTGCGGTAAAGAGCATAGCCACCAGCCGTGATGCAGTATATAGGCGGTGGGCGTATACCAACATGATTATCTAACTTTGTTTAATGCTGGTACAGTGGATTGGAAGCTGTTGAAATGTATGTATGTACATAAATAAATTCAAATTAGAAATCTCATTTATTTTTCGACGATAATAGCATTGAATAGATTTTAAGTATTTCGTGCAAGTGTGACATATGTATACGAAATAAAATCGATTTCAATTTATTGAAAAATTCACCAATATATACATATGTATATCCAATTTGAAAACGTCGTAATTTGTGCAAATGTTGATATAATATAAAAAAAAATAATAAATGAAGTCATCTAGTTCCGATGCAGAAAAATGATGGTCGCGATGCTAGTATTAGATGTTAACCGGATGTGGGCGAGAAAACAGAAAAAACTCACATTAATCAGACAACCACTTCTTTGAGTTAACTTTCAAACTGAATCGCGGTGTGTGAACGCTAATTGACTTTTCATTAAAAAATGTGTTTTACATATATGCATTCAGAATTAGCTAGCAGAAGAAAGGTCCCGGACAGGTAAGATTAAAATAATTTAAATCATATTGAACATTAACTACGAGTACTACGCAAAGCCACAATCAATAAAAAACATAAAATTTTTCAAGAATATGAATTTCAAATCCACAAAATTTTGTATATTTCTTAAAACACACTGCTAAAAGCATAACTGACACTTTAGTATTTTTTTGTTTTTGTTTGCTTTGATGATTTATTTTTATTACTTTGCTTCCCTGCTTACGTTATTTGCCCTCTATTGTTGGTTTGGTTGAAACACTCACCACAATTTCATGTGAATCAAATTGTGAGCTAATAGTGAGTCATCTGCCATGGACGACGCCAACGAACGAAATGAGAGGCAATGGCCAAGAAAATGAAATCACACAACTCACAGATGTGTGGCTTTATATATGTATGTATGTATGTACATACATATGTAAATATGTGCGTATTAAGTCATGCATATAAACATTTATTTATACATACATATGTATGTTGTATGTATGTACATATGGATTTACCCATATGAATTAATTTGACAAAAGTGGAAGAAATTACAGAAGACAGATATTTAATCCGCGGAAGAGCTTAAAATATATCAAAAAAGAAATTGAAACAAATAATACAGTACTGGTAAATAAAATGTTTAATAAAAAAATACGTAACTGTAAAATGTAAGAAAGAGCCTCTTTATATTAACGTTATCTTCAAATGTAACGTGTGTGTTGACAAAATCCGTACTTGTACATATGTACATATGTATGTAATTATGTACATAGATACACATATGTATGTACATATACATTAAATCTTACAACGATTACGAAATCCCTCAGCACGATAAAGACTCCGAAAAGCGCGAGAAGTAACGCACGGCATGCCTGGATTTGTGTAGGAAGTGTGCTCGTGCAAAATAAGTAAATGGATTTTCAATTAAGGCAATGAATAGCCAGAACAACGAGACAGCGAATGAGTGCATCTAAATTAGGGTTGGCCAACTTATGTCTAATTGGCGCAGGCACAAAGGGTGTTTAGGTAAGATAAAATGCGTCAACGGGGACGCCAATCATTAACCGACAACAATTTCAAGAAGTCATGATTTTTTTGTTATTGCTTTTGTGGCGTGTGCTGTTAGCAAACTATTTAGTGTTTGTGCGAGACTTGTAAAATGTCAAAGTAAGCAATGGCGGAAGAAGCGTAAAAACAAGTCAAGAACAACAGGAAGAAAGTTGTGATAGGAAGTTTGAGTGAATAGATATATTTTGCAATTTAAATTAATAATGTAACATATATGCACTTACGTTTAGTAAGTTTTATTGACAATTGTAATTAAATTTTGATAAGAAAATTATAAGTTTCGTTGCGATTTGGCCAAATGAAGAATTTTAAATTTTCTTCCAAAAATATCATTCAGAATTTCCAAATATTTACCATTCGAATATTAATATCTAAAAAGTATACCTTGGGAAAAATTTTTATCCATGTTTATTCATAAATGCTATTCATATTTAGTTGTGGCTTTAAAACACAAGTAAAGGAAAACTTAATCATTTATATAAAGAATTTAATACACAGACTTAGTTAGTTAGTTAAGTTATCGGGTAAAGAAGGATCAAGGGACACCGCGACCTAAAAGAACTTTTGTATCCCTGCTATTAGTTCCTAGCCCTGACATCCCAAGATACTATCGGCTTCTCTAATAAATGCTAATAATAACTTGGTACACGAGTTCCTAATGTAGAGAGACTCGACTATTGCTGAGTTGAAATATCTAACTCTCAGTCTGGCCAAAGCCGGACATTCGCACAAGTTGTGCTCCGATGTCTCCTCCTCCTCAAGACAAAGACGGCAGTCCGTTTTGGTGGCGAGTCCAATCCGGTGCATGTGGGCACGTAGATTGTTGTGACCAGTCAGATAGCCGGTAAGCAACCTTATATTGCTCCTACTTAGATGAATTATGTCCTTTCTGGAAAATGGATACCCAAATAATTTGGCCAGTCTGAGGCCTTCTGCCTCTGCCCAGTACCTAATGCGTTCAGAGTCCACCCACTTGGTGATTAAAGATTTTGAAGAGGACCAGCTAAGTCCGCAAAACGGTTCCGTTCCCATAAAGACAGACGAAGATCCTTTTCTGGCCAGTTCATCAGCAACCTCGTTGCCTTCAATCCCGCAGTGTCCTGGTACCCAGTATAGTGTTACCTTGTTTTTCTCTGCCAGGAGTTGAAGAGTGTCATAGCACTCTTTGACGAGCCCGGAGTTGATAACCCTATTGGATAGGGCTTTTATAGCCGCCTGGCTGTCTGAGAATATAATTAAGAAAGCGCCTTTCAAACCCTTTTCATCCTGGACCCATCTGTATACCAGTGTAAATACCTTGGATCTAGTTGAGGAGGCCCGTTTGACGGATTACCAAATAAAAAGTAGAGCTGTCGCCATTCTGCCAATGCAACCAAGTTACCCATATAAAGTGTCAGTAGTACCACAATGGATATCAATTTCAGTCTAAGTTCGTTTCTCTCTTATAGGCTGCAACCAAACCTTAACAATCCTTACCTACCTATTCATAGAATTACGTTACATTCCGTAAATACTAAAACTCAACACCTAAAAAACATATTTGCAAGCTTAAAAAATCTGGGCGTAAAATAAAACAACCATTTGCGTGAGGCCCAACACGATTCTAAGCGATTTTAATATTAATACTACGATAATAGTATGATTTAAATTTAGTTAAATCAGCCATTAGAGTTTAAAAAATTAGTATTCATAATTGTGTGTTATATTGCACAAAATTTAAAATCACCCAAATCGAACTTAATATGGACGTTCCCACGACAGTCGGGTCTACGGCCAAGGACTGTCACTTCAGCAGGTTTATGCTGCTACAACAACAACAACTTAATATGGACAAAAGTGAGAAAAAATTACCTACATATATACATATATACATATGTATATATTATAAAGTTGAAAATTTTATGAAGGTTTTTTTGAAATTCACAAATTTTAGAAATATTTGTTAAAAGTTTTAAACTTTTATTTATATGACCACAACAGCGTCCCAAATTATATTATACATTATTATATGATAATATTAAAAAATAACTTATGTAAACGAATTTAATATAAATTTTAGTACTTTTTAGGAAAAAATAGTATACATACATACATATGTATGTAGTTAAGCTAAAAATGTAAAAAAAATAAATGTTCGTAAGGGATATAAAATCCCATTTTGAATATTATCCAATATAATATCCGAAACTACATATACATATACTAATGTCTATGTACATACATATATGTACATAGGTAAATCAACTATGGTGAATTCATATACTAGACATATACAATGTACATATATACGTTTCTTTTACCGGGAAGTCGGCGCAAGAGTAACTTAAATCTCAAAAAAAATAATTTATATTATTGTACGTACATATGTAATAACATGGATAGAAAATATATGTATGTAAGTAGCTTGAAACAATCGGTTCCAGGTAGTGAACCAAGAATGATAAATTAGAAGATTGCGACACTTTCGTCCCGTTATCTTTTTTGTTTCGGCTTGACAGCTGTGTGACGTCATAGCATACGAGAATATCGAGTCAAAAGGAGAAACGAACAGAATTTCACATTCGCGCGCAAAACTTTAAATTAAGTAAGTTTAAAAAATATAAAGTGATTTAAAAAATTAAGTGTGCAGAGGCTAATTGCAACAATTTAAGGTAGCCAAATGCATGCCGAGTAAAGCACCGCAAAAATTTATGATCCACTAAGGGTTAAACAAATTTAACTATGAAGTGAAAAACACTTTCTCTGACCAAATATGCACTTTGTTTTTTTACACGCTGGCAATGCATTAGAAATAACGTGAAACTCCAACCCAAACGTTACCGTGCACTTACATACATTTTTAATTTTATCTTATTCCACCTCCTGCACATGTGTATGTCACCGCATTGCCGGCATAACTCATTTTTATCCGTTCTAGTTTATATATATGTATGTATATAGTTGCATGTTTTATCGCCGGAGCCCATTTTAATATGCATTTGCATGCCGAGTCATGAAAGGCAGGAGTTTGTTGGGTGTCGAGACTATATATACAGAATAAAGGTGCATCAGCTGATTTTAAATTTAAATCTTGTAATTTATCATTCTTGGTAGTGAACCTGAAAAGTTTCGTATCTCGTGTTGGCCGTCAACAATGTTTCACAATGTAAAGATACAGTTCCAAAGTGAATTTTGTCCGATTCTGGTTCACATTTGGTTATAGCTACTATCTTATTGAAAAGGAAAGCACAAAACTACTACAACAAAAGATAAAAGATCACAGATTTTGAGCCAAAATGCACAATAGTATTCACGGATGGACCAGTAAAAGAAAATTTAACGGGAGCAGCCTTTTATCATAAGCCATAGCGGAATTAAAGCAAAACCGGAACCGAATTCACTTATAAGTTCATTTTAAAAGATACCTACAACAAAATTTGCCAGTTGTTCAATCAAATAAGGGCAAGATGAATACGCAGATCAAATACTATTTAAAAGACGAAACTATGGACTTATTTTCCCAGAGACCATAAGAAAACCATGGTTCACTTCCAAAAACTTGAAAGCGCAAAAATCCATCGACATGAAAACAATCAACAGAATGTGATGATTGTAACGTCCCGACTCAATTGTCAACTTTATGAGCTTGCATAACCAAAACCAGCTGACAACACTGCAGAAATTCATTAAAGAAGCCAAATTAAACATTTAACCAAATTTACAAAATCCGAATTAGTTATGGCGTTATAACTTCACAATAAATCGGCCAAGTTAGTCTCTCATCTACAATGTAAGAGCAACCTAAATCATCAAACAAACAAACAACCAAGTAGCTTGAAAACAAACCACTGAAGAGCTCCAATCATTTTCAAAGGCAAACAGAAATAATAAAAGTTTTGTTTTATGCACAAATCGTATGCATAAATATTTAATACGAAAAGGTGTTTTCAATGTAAAAAAAATGTCTGGCGATATTTATGCTAGCGCGTTGGATTGGCTATATTTAACCCACGCATCTGCAACGAGAGATCCGCCCACACTGAATTCGACAACTTTAGTCAACCCCACACGATCGATATTTATTACAATATTTGTAAGGAAATCTGGATTTCAAACTCTATCCGCGTACATAACCGTCCTTCAATATTTCAACCTTAATGTATTTTTATACTATGTATATTTTTTAATAAATTTCGGTTAAAATACAGTTTACTATCTAAAAAACACATGCAAACACATGTATTTAACTTTGTACAAAATGTAAAAGATTCAATTTTGTAATTTTTTTTTTAAATCAATGTTAATCTTTTTTGCCACATGAAATCAGAACATTATTATATAAACGTTGTAATATGTGCATACATAAGTATGTATGTATGTACATATGTACATACTCGAACATTTTTTAAGATTATTCTTCTGAATAAAAAGTTAAGAATTTTAATGACGATTTTTGGGTTGGCTTTCCAATAAGGAACCAATCGCGAATTTAGCGAAAGTAGAAGGAATTTAATAACGAAACTTAGTGGGCATGTCGGGGAAGGCCCTCTTTATCTAAATTTATTACTGTTTTACGTTTATTAATATTATTATTTAAGAAATTTGTTATTAAATTTTCTTCACTACCACCAGCAAATGTTCAGTCAAAATTACACTTATCACTTATATTTTGTGCGGTATACAAAATTTGGTTTATTTACGCCCGTGTATAGTACTTTGTTCACTTTTTTTAAATATATTTAACTTAATAAACGCGTTTATAAATGTGTCTAGAATGTTTACCACTTTTTGCAAATACACATAAATAAGAATGGCCGACAGTATGAGCAAAAGTGTGCTGCCATAGGTTTAAAAGTAAATACACCACAATTAAGGCCTGTGGCGTTTTTCTTCACTAAATCAATACTTCTACCGGTTAATATTCGGTATAGCGCCGCATAAAAAGGGGGTGGTGGGCGGTGAAGGAGGGGGCGTGGCACCCCCCCAGCACACCGTTAGAAAGGGGAAAGAATAAACTTTTCCATGAGCCCCCTCTGGTTCCTCTAGACCCTCGGTGAGGCCCTAGGGAAGCCTTTGAAAATGGGCAAAAATCCAACTTTTTCCATACAAAAGGGAGACAAAGTTACCCAGTAAACATTTTTTATTAAACTCCAGACAAAATGTGAGTTCATTACACATGTGAAAATGCGCGATTTTGAATAACAAATTTTTAATATATTACGAAATATATATTTATTAGTAAAAAGCGCCGCAGGCGAAAATTTGTAATAAAAAATCGCGCGATTTTTAATTACAAATTTTGAATATATAGCGAAATATATATTAATTAGTGAAAAGCGCCGCAGGCGAAAATTTGTAATAAAAAATCGCGCGATTTTTTATTACAAATTTTCAATATATAGCGAAATATATATTTAAAAATCGCGCGATTTTCATCACGAAATATTTATTTTTGAAAAATCCCACAGACCTTAATTGTGGTGTATATACTTTTGAAACGTATCTCACAACTACTTTCCGCGTACTTTAAGCTTACTGGGTTATATTAACTTCCATTTTGTTTCTCCTTCGCTCGTTGTTTTCAGTAGTTTGACAGATGCATTTGGCAAGAATTTTAGTCTTTTGTGCGGGGCTTAAAAATGCAACTATTTATTTAAGAAATGCAAAGTATTTAAATAGTTTTAGTTTCTAAAAACAGTAAAAGCTGATAGCACAATGTGTTAGTAATATGTGTGTGCCAAAATGAATGCATTAGTGGCTCGATATTAACTGCAGTGAATGAAATTCCAACACCATATATGTGAAAAATGCAAAAAAAGGGCATTTTTAAAGTTAAATTCTGTTAAAATTTGTGGACGGATTTTTGCAAAAAGATAGTTAAACAAAAGTTTATTTTGTTGTTCATCTGTGTGCATTGGAATTTTTCAATTTGGTTTACGCGTTTAGCCACAGTAAACCAAACTAATGCGGCGCTATATCGAATCCCACCCCTTCTACCCCCAACCCCCTTTATGTGGTTTTTTATAATAGCCTGGTTCTTATTGGAAAGTTTTAACACTATGAATAAAACAAAATATAAAAACATACATATGTATGTACATACAATATATAAGTGGCAAACCTTTATTTTGATTTCGACAGCAGAATACATTACGATCTAAAACTGCGTTACAAAATTGATCGTGTAAGGTTCGCCTAAAGCACCAGCAGTCATGAATGTAAAATAAAAACAAAGCCAATGTGATAAGAGCAAAAAACATTAACGGCAGCAACAGGATCCAACCAAGAAAAACATATGGAGCGACATACATATGTACATTTATACATACTCGTATATTCGTTTGAACGCTCGACTAATCAGATAATGCACATACTTGTATGTACATATCGTAAACTGATACATCAACTTCAATGTGGGCGTTTGGTAACGAGTTCCTTGCGCTCCGGGAATTAAAAATCATATGTAAAGCAGTTGATGCAAAAGTGGGAGTGGCATAGATATCACAATTTTCAACGCGCTTCATACAAACATACATATCTATATATACTTTGTACAAAAACAAATTTTCATTTAGCCCTTTCAATATAAAGCTGACTAATCGCATTAAATATTTAATTACACTTTCTGTTCATGACTAATCAAGGTTTGCTGATGTAGGCATTTTGGAGTCACTGGAGTTGATCCACCATTTGTGTCACATTCTTTCTGTTTTCTCATTTCATATTTTGTTTCACTACCACAGCACTTTTCTTCGTAATTTCCCCTTCAACTAGACAAACGATGAAATGAATGAAATCATCGCTTCTTTTTTGGGTTTCGCACACATTGGTCACTACATTTCTTACGTAATTTTCATAACTTTCCGACTATTTTCCACTTACACTTCTATCAAATGTAAAAAATTTTATAATTTTCAGTCGATTTCAGCTATTTTAATTTGATTTTACTTCCATCAGGGACGTGCGAATATTTATTATTTTACACACAAAATGAACATAATTTAAATCGAACTACACTCGTTCAACTTTTCGAACAATCTGAACCAAGGCGAATTGATTAAAGGTGGTGGCAAAGCGAATTCATCAAAATTTGTCAAATTAAGAATGTCATAATCGAAGGGAATTGAAGAATGGAAGTTATTGTTTTTTGTTGTCAGATGAAAGAAAATTTATTTTGGTAAGTTGAATTCTTTGTACATATTTACATTTAATGATTAAAACTTAAATATTCTTTGCAGTACGTGCATTCCTGTAGATCCTAGAAGCAAGAAGGTCGATGTTTTACTATTGCTGCACCAGCACAATTTATCAATCCTGCAGCAGATGTGCGTGGTGATTGGCTTGAAGATGCTTCCAGGTAAATTTAATTAAATGTTTATTTGTTCCCACTTTCGAAATCATTTTTATTGTGCATTCATTGTGCTATCCAACCACTATCCAATCACTATCGCATGCGCGATTTGTAGGCTTCTTTACTAGCGCCTGCGTTTCGCTCCAAGCTGCATACGGCTGGATCTCAACCACATCAGTAGCTTATTGGAACAAGGTCGCTTCCCACTTTCTATTTTTTTTCGACACACTGCGCACTTTCCCATTTTTTTATATTTTGAAATGTCTTTATTTTTCACAAAATTTCACAAGTTTTGAAATCACGAGCTTTAAAATATCAAAATATGTAAACAAAATTATTCGTCATTACCTTTTACTGACATCCTTAATTTTATAAAATAAGAAGAACAAGCAACCAGCTGCTTGATTACCACCACCTTATATGAATTCGCCTTGATCTGAACATTTGCGACGATTTTTGGCTTCGAAAATATATTTCCTACCAGGGTTGCATTCGAAGCAAACTAAAGAGTTATCAAGCTGTATCTCGTAAGGTGGTATCGATAAAAGACATGCTTCTTCTTTTTTTCTATTTCCTTTTCATTTCATAGTGCTTATTTCAAATAATCAGCTCGTTTGCTTTCTTGTTTACGTACATTTGTAAGCATACATAGCCTTTTTTGACATAACCAATCTGATTTACTAACGATGGATGTTGCTTTTGTATTGTTTGTATAACCTGTATTATTGAATCATGAGAGTTAAAGGCCTGCCAGATAGAATACGTTGAGTTCGTTCCAACGAGGCATTCAACTGACAAGGCGTACGAAACGCAGAGGTACGCCATATTAAAAGCGTTGTGGCACGTACACAAATCAGTTGTTATGTATTGGCGGTTGGTTTTTTTATGTAAATCAAATATATCTTAAAGTTGTGGTGATATTTACTTTTGTGTAAAGATTATAAAAAAATGAAAATAATTGAAAAAAATACAATCAGCTGACACTAGCGACGGATTTGAATGCGTCAAAAGTAGAGAGTAGGGCTCCTGTTGTACGTTGCGGTATCGCATGCGTTGCGAATGTGGCATTCTGCATTCAAATACACATAATTAGGGAGTTCACAAGCATTTTATTGGTCGTATTTCTTTAGTGCGCTATTGAAATAACAGAGAAACTTGTGAACGCACCGTGTTAATTCCTTTACTATTGTATGTGGTATTCAAACAGTTAATCAGCAAAAAATGATTTTAAAAAACTTGACCGATCGGTTTCTTTAAAATATGTATACGTACATCACTATTTCACTTAATTTAACATTTTTTCAAACAAAAATAAGCCTAAAATGATGATAAACGGAAAGAGCTGATCGAATAACACACACAAATACCACACTAAATATACCTTTCAGAGTTGTATTGAAATACGAAAATTTAACATGCAATACGACGAAATACGAGATACGACAGTGCTTGTGAACTACCTAAATATACTTAGCTGTCAGTCGAATGCTTCGCCGGAACGCACGTAACGTGCTCTATCTGGCAGGCCTTTTATCTTTAAAGTTTGGTCTACATGTTGCGGTATTATTAAAGTGTTCTTACACGATATGTACTTGCACGTGAACATGTCATTTTTTATATGTAAAAACAAACATATCGTGTAAACTCAAATTAGATTTGCTTCGGTATTTAGCAGATGCATGTACATACGAAATAGAACGGTTTCTATTTTCGTCTGACATACAGCCATAATCAACTGTCAATTTCAATTTGTGTTTTCAAAAAATAAATTGCATTAATTTATTTCATTAAAAATAAAATAATGTGAATTTGACAGACATACAGAAATACATATGTATTGAAAAAGTGGCAGCTACAGACGCAAATGCATATCGTGTAAGCACACTTTTAGGAAACTTATTTGTTTTTTGTGTTTTCAAACATATGTATATTATATTGCTCATGTTCCCTTATATAGTTGTGGGAACACGCCCTACAATGCACCCCTGTATTACTGGGGGAACACACTCCACGCTGCAACCCTGCACTACTGAAAATGACAGGAGGAAAGAAAACTGAATAAGCGGGAAGAGAAGGATTTTGAGCGCAAACGAGGTACACCACCACGTTTCCCGATACTACAAGCAATTTGAACATTATTTTCACAATTAATTTTAAAACACATAATTGTAATTTCATCCTTATATTATACTAAATAAAATAATTGCTTACATTTTGGGGCTCAACCGGGATATACGTGTGTGAGTGTATTAGTAAAATTTCAACGAGAGTCATAATGCCGAGTGCGTGCGATTGGATCGCTAGCAGGTTGCGGGATAAGGCCAGAAAGATGGGTCTGTCTGGAAGTGGCACAAAAGCAGAGCTCATTGCTCGATTGATGGAGTATGATCCAACTGGAGCATGGACTAACGACGACGGTGAAAACAACGAGGGCATTACAGAAGAGGGTGCAACGAGTGGCATAGTCACTCCTGGCGGCGACGGCGAACCAAGTGACCAATGCAATGTGGCAGACGCTCGGAGTAATTATGAACTTGAGGTAAAAAGACGGCGGCAAGAAGCAGATCTTGATAGACGAGAGAGAGAGCTGTTAAGACGCGAGCTTGAGTTTTTGCAGCGTGAAAATGAGTTTCTACGCGGAAGTGGACGACGAGACCCTGAACGTGATGCAATGCAACGACAGCAAGAGGAACCCAGAGTTGACCGGCAACGCACTATGACACCTTCGCAAAGCAGCATATCCAGAATGAATATTAAAGCGCTGGCGGACCTAATTGGCGAATTCGACGGGTCACCGGATATGTTCAACGTGTGGAAGAGGCAACTAATTTTTATAAAGACGGCGCATGATCTCAGCGATGATGAAGCAAAAATATTAATCGGCATGAAGGTGAAGATGAAGGCGTTCGAGTGGTTGCACTCAAGGGCGGAACATTTGGAGATGACTTTCGACGGGTTAGTAACTGAGATCGAGCGTATGTACAAACCACAATGCAGCGTAATCGAGCAGCGGAAAAAATTTGAAGGCAGACTATGGAGAAGGGGTGAGTCATTCAGAGATTATGCACATGACAAAATTGTAATTGGCAACCGCATACCTATTCCGAATAAAGACATGTTAGAATATTTAATTGAGGGTATACCAGATCGCATGTTGTGCAATCAGGCAAGAATGCAGCAATTCTCTTCGACTGAGTCACTCATAGAGGCGTTTGATAGAATCAAACTAGGAGAAGCAACTACATCCGCTGAGACCAGATCTGCAAATTCAGCGCGTGGAATCAAAAGTTTTCCGGCGATTAGGGGTAGGCATGAAGACGGTAAGGGGGGATCCAAGAGAGGGTGTTACAATTGTGGCCTCCTCGATCATATAAGCGCAGCATGTCCAGCTAAGACTCAAGGACCGAAATGCTTTAGCTGCAATGAGTATGGTCATATTGCCTCTAAGTGTCCACGAAAGCCAGAAGTTCCGAAGCAATCGAATATCGTGACGTGTACAACACGCAAGCAGTATACAAAAAATGTAATGATTGGCGAACGGGTGATCGATGCTTTAATTGATGTGTTACGAATATGTTAAGTTGGAGTCTCCTACGCTTCGGCGATGCAAGCTGCGTTTCGCTGGTTTGGGTTCATCCTCTCATACCGCCATAGGGGAGTACGATACAGAAATACAACTAGATGGGCGTAGATTTCCAATAAGAATTTGTGTTGTTTCCGATAGCTTATCGAGTCATCGACTGCTAATTGGTACAGATTTCCTTGAGAAGAGGAATTTCCATGCGAAGAAAGGAACAATTTATATTGAAGACGACGACGAAGACGGGGTAGCTGAAATTTTGCAAATTAGCGTATGCGAAGACGAAAGTCAAGAAGAGTGGGAACTGCCTCACATAATAAAACACGATGTAAAGGCTGAAGTTGTTAAGCTGATTAAGGAGTATCAGCCTAGAAAGACGATCGAAACGTCGGTTAGTATGAGGCTTGTTCTCAAGGACAACGAACCGGTTTATCAAAAGGCGAGGCGACTATCACCCATGGAGAGAGGTATAGTCAACAGGCAGGTTGCGGAGTGGGAGAGTCAGGGAATAGTAAGACCATCTTCATCTGACTACGCGAGTCCAGTGGTGCTTACCAAAAAGAAGGATGGTTCACATCGGCTTTGCGTCGATTATAGGCTTTTAAATAAGAAGATTGTTAGAGATCGTTTTCCTCTACCATTAATCGAAGATCAGTTGGACAGCCTCCAGGGGGCAAAGATGTTCAGCACTTTGGATCTGAGAAATGGGTTCTTCCATGTAAAGATGGATGACGCTAGCGTGAAGTATACATCGTTCGTTGTGCCAGATGGCCAATTCGAGTTTCTGCGGGTACCGTTCGGACTCTGTAACTCTCCACCGGTGTTCCAGAGGTACATAAATGCTACTTTCCGTGACGCAATTCGTGAGGGAATTGTGCTGACGTACATGGACGATCTAATCGTTGTCTCTGATGGCCCTGTAGATGGGTTAGAGCGGTTGAAGCGAGTTCTCGATATTGCATCGAACGCCGGCCTCGATATTAATATAAAGAAATGTCAGTTCCTAACAACGCGCGTAGAGTTTTTGGGTCACATCATAGAAGACGGAACAGTGAAGCCATCTGAAACTAAAATCGAAGCTGTCAAGCACTTCCCTAGCCCAACCACAGCTCGTCAGATACAAGCCTTCCTGGGCTTAACGGGTTATTTTAGAAAATTCGTTCCAGACTATTCACGAATAGCGCGCCCGCTGTCCAATCTTCTGAGGGCAAATGTAACTTTCAAGTTGGGGAACGCTGAGCTGCGGGCTATAGACGAGCTCAAGACGCACTTGACCAGCCGGCCAGTACTAAGCTTGTATAGAACTGGTGCAAAGACCGAACTTCATACGGATGCCTCTAAGGACGGGTACGGTGCGATCCTTTTGCAGGAAGATGCGGGCGACGGGATGATGCATCCAATATATTTTGCCAGCGGAAAGACGAGTCAAGCGGAGGAAAGGTACCCAAGTTACGAGCTGGAGGTGTTGGCCATTGTTCGATCATTGCGTAAATTCAGAGTATATCTATTGGGCATTCCTTTTAAAATAATCACCGATTGTAAGGCATTCACTATGACCATGGAAAAGAAGGATCTGTGTGTTAGGGTAGCACGTTGGGTGCTATTGCTGGAGGAGTTCCAGTACACGATCGAGCACAGACCAGGACGTAGTCTAAAGCATGTCGACGCACTTAGCCGTTATCCACTTTCATCATGTCTGGTGATCACAAAAGATGAGGACAGTCTTACGATGAGGCTAAAGAAACTTCAACGAGAAGATGATGAGCTGGGTGAAAAGTTTGTACTGGCCGAAAACGGCGTACATGATGGCTATAGCATTTGGCGTGGACTCTTGTATAAGGATGTTGGCGATGAGTCACGTATCGTTGTTCCAAAAGCAATGCAGGCGCAAATTATCCGAAGGGCACATGAGCGGGGACACTTTTCTGTGGAGAAAACGGCAGTTCTAATCGAAGACATCTACTGGATGCCGGGTTTGCGGCAAAAGATCAGGAAGGTCATACAGAACTGTCTGCCTTGTATCCTATCTGAGCGAAAAGGTAAATCTGAAGGATTCCTACACCCTATCGACAAGGGGAGCTTCCCTTTCCATACGTTCCATGTGGATCACCTGGGTCCGCTACCATCGACGAAGAAATCATACCGGCACATATTTGCAGTCATAGACGCATTCACCAAATTCATCTGGTTATATGCGACTAGGTCAACGACAACGACGGAAGTTATCGCGCGCCTCCGGAAGCAGTCCTATGTCTTCAGCAATCCACGACGCATTGGTAGCGACCGAGGCACTGCCTTTACCTCAAAGGAGTTCGCCGAATATTGTAAAGAAGAGGGCATCAGTCACGTGTTAATAACGACGGGAATACCAAGGGCTAATGGACAGATCGAGAGGGTGAATCGGACGCTTATACCCCTCCTTACTAAGCTATCTGCCCCGAAACCTGACGAATGGTATCGTCACCTCGAAGTTGCCCAACGACTCCTTAATACAACGACGCACAGAAGCACATCAGTCACACCGTTTCGACTCCTTTTTGGCGTTGAAGCGCATCTCAAAGAAGATCAGCAATTACTAGATTTACTCGAAAGCGAATCCATCACCTCCTTTGATAAGGAACGAAATGACCTGAGACGTCATGCCCACGGGAAGATACAACAGATGCAAGAAGAAAACCGAATGAGCTTCAATAAGAAGCGAAAGAAAGCTTCAGTTTACAAAGAGGGAGATATGGTCGCCATTCGAAAGACGCAGCATGCACCCGGATCGAAATTCACCAATAAGTTCTTGGGGCCCTATCATATATTGAAGTGCCTCGGAAATGATCGCTATGTGGTACGCCATGTCGGAGGCGGTGAAGGTCCTAAACAGACGTCGACGGCGGCCGACTCAATGAAGCTATGGGTTGGTGACGACGATGAAGACCTCTTCAGTAGCGAATGTGAAGACGTCAACGATACTGGGGCTCGTGACGGGGGACCCTCGGGGTCGAGGCTCCTGTCAGGACGGCCGAATGTGGGAACACGCCCTACAATGCACCCCTGTATTACTGGGGGAACACACTCCACACTGCAACCCTGCACTACTGAAAATGACAGGAGGAAAGAAAACTGAATAAGCGGGAAGAGAAGGATTTTGAGCGCAAACGAGGTACACCACCACGTTTCCCGATACTACAAGCAATTTGAACATTCTTTTCACAATTAATTTTAAAACACATAATTGTAATTTCATCCTTATATTATACTAAATAAAATAATTGCTTACATAGTTATAGAAGATTATAATTTAAATTTTATGTATTTTTTCGATTGGAAGTGATAGCTTCATTAAATGGAAATCAAGAAATACATATCTTGTTTGTTCCCATACTTCAGATCCGACCAGGATTAAATAGGAACTAATAAGTTTGTTTGGCTGTGATACATGTTGGTTGCCCATTTCTATAATCGATTATATTAAGGAAAAATAATTCACAACTTTATTGAGCTCAAGGCCAGTTTGTGGAAGATTTAAATTTGGAAAAAACAACAACAGTTTCTTTAATGGTAGAAGGTATAGTACTATTTCGGAAATTACCACATTTCCTCATCAGACTTCTTTTTATTTAATTAATTACATTTATTCTTCATCACCACTTTCGTTTAATTTTATTTATTTATTTATTTACAAAGATATTGAAACTATAACTAAATTATAGTACAATAAGAGAAGAAGCTATAGCTACCGAGGCCTTAAGCTAAATTAATTATGATGTACTCCTATGTTATATATACATGTGTATGGGTATTAGATGCACTCGAATATGTGTACGTGTATGTATGTAATAGTATGAGTTGGTGTATCATATGTGATTTGTGGGAAAGTGGGTATAGTGTAGTGGGTATAGGATGTATGTATTTAAATTTTAGGGTGGATTATATCATGATATAAATTGCAGTATTTAAGGTATTGTATTAGTTTTATCATGTTTTGTTTTGATCGGTTGTTTAGTAAGTCTGTGGGTTTTATATTTAAAAGAGACTTTCGTTTAATGGAGACAGTAAATTGAATGATGTTAGCAATTTATGTTTTGAAATATTTTAAGTTATCAATTGACAACATATTGCCGTCAATCAACTGTCAAAGTGATGCTTTGACAGCCAAATATTCATTTTCTCGAAAAGTTCGTGGCGGCAACATCATTAGTATCATACGCATTTGATAAGTATAAAAGCAAATGTTGAGTTGTTTCCTATTGGATATCTATTAGTATTATAGTACAATAAACAGGTTGTATAATGTTATCAACTAAGGGCCAGTTTTTCAGTGCAAGTTGAACTCTGTTTGTCGTTTAAACTAAGTTTAAACTCAGTATGCAGTTTTTCAGTCAACTTTAAACGGAGTTTAAACTAAGTTTAAACGGCCGATTGTGCTTGGTTAAACTTAGTTTAACTTATCAGCTGTTTGCTGACTACTTCGTTTTGGTTGCAATAAATTTATTTGAGCGCAAGAAAACTAAGTTTAAATTTAAACTGAGTTTAACTAAACTTAGTTTAAACTGAGTTTAAACCAGCACTGAAAAACTGGCCCTAAGTTTTTTCTCATATGTGGTCCATAACAAGACAAACTTTGTTTACAAATCAAACTTTTATTTTACAACAAACAAAGATAACTTTGTTTACAAAACAATCTTTGCTTACATTTTGAATATTTCTAATTTAAACAGAGCTTGGGCATGGCGTTTTCTGCAAACAGTTAAGTGAGTTCCGACCATGTTTTACATTCTTGGGAGTCTGACCCGGAGCAATGCTTCCTAAGGATCCGTTCAAGTAGGATGCATCTTGTACCGTTTGCATTGAAATAAATGTATTTTTCGAGCAAAATGTTGAAACGCGTACATTTTGTTAACATTTAGAATTATCAAACTCGTCAAATTTGATTTATCTATTTTGAAGGGTGATGGACCACAACAAATCATAAAATATACACCAGGGTTGCATTTTCTTTAATGCTGGTACCTATTTAATGTGCCTTGTTAAATATGTAATTAAAAGGGAAATAACACATCTTCTGTAATACTTAAAGGATATTTTTTTGCTTTAATGCATCGAACGTACTTCTCGGACTCCATCTTACAAATGATTGTGTTATGATATCAAATTGCCTACACTCAAAACCTTGCAATCAGATTGCCGCATTTATCTGTCAAAATGATTGTCTGGCTTTTGCTTGTGGAGACGTGAGGTAATTTTCTTAACAATTCATATTAGTCGATAAAGCAGTTACAGCAAAAAAATTCTGCAGATAGCTATCTAAGGGCACGACTCCACAAGCAAAAGCAGATGTCCTGAAATATATGTCAGAAATAATATTTTCAATGGACAACGCTTATTTCTTTATGTCAGCAATAATGTCAGAATTTATTTCTTGGCATCTATTGCCTGGAATAAGCTGCCCTTTTATTACTTTGACAGCTAATTTTTTCTTTGGCCGGTAACTTCGTGGTTTCAACATTGAAGATGTGTTCATTCAGAACCCAAAACTGAATTGTTTTCAATTGCATTTATTAATGTTAACGTAATTGAGAGGGAAATAACATATTTTTGTAATATTTCCAGCATATTGGCGCTTTATTAAAAGCGAACTTACATGTTTGACGTCATCATACAAATGCTTATGTCAAGACTTTAAACTACTCATCAGCCATTTTCTGGGGAGATGTAAGATGCATTACAGCCTAACCTAATATAAACGCACTCCGCCAATTTTCTGTCAAAAGTCTATCATGCTCATACTTGTATGCGAGCAACCGAAATTAAACAGCCTGCACCAAAAAATAACTTAACTTCCAATTTTCATTTTGCGTGACATTTCGATTTGATTTTTTGTTTGCATTAGCAAAAAAAATTATAAAAAAACCATGAATGGAACGTTTTTGTAAATTTGTACAATGTTTGGGGGAAAAAAAAGGAAATGTATTTTGTTTTTAATTTCGATATGGCGAATGTCTAAACCAACCAACAAAGAAATGATTTTGACATTTGCTGTACCACGGCGATAGAAAAAATAAATTGGAACAGCTGCTTACTAAGGCCACCTTACTAAATTCGCCTTGATATAAATCAAGATTATTTTTAATTTAAATTAATATGAAACATTAGGTAAAGCAAATCTCTAAACCAAATAAATAAATTGAACCAACGCTGAAAACTTCCACCTTGTATTGTTTTCAAACAAATTTGACAGCGATGCAACTCCGTAAAGTAAACGCACACAAACCATTTCGAGCGGACTTGGTTAAAAAACGGAAGCCGTGAATATTAGGTTAGCCTGTTAGTAAATTATATGAGAAATACCACAAATTATTTGAGTGTGAAATGAATGCATCAAAGCTCAAATTTGTATGTCATATGTGGCTTGCTTAAAAACTGGTTAAAATTTTCGGCATAAATTATAATAAGTCGTTGTGAGCAAAACACTATTGCTGAACTGCCGATAAAAGGCCTGCCAGATAGAGCACGTTACGTGCGTTCCGGCGAAGCATTCGACTGACAGCTAAGGGCCAGTTTTTCAGTGCTGGTTTAAACTCAGTTTAAACGGAGTTTAGTTAAACTCAGATTAAATTTAAACTAAGTTTAAACTGGACAGTTGTTTTTCAGTGCAAGTTTAAGGCCGCAGTTAACATTGGCCATTTAGTATGGCAACATTGTTTTTTTCTTTATCTAGATAAGACAACAGCTGATGTTTGTTGACAATTTGATGCCATTGCTAAATAATCCTTTTCGTCAAAAATATCAAAATGATTCGGATGAGTAGATATTACTCTTTTTCTTCTTAATATAGTAATTGTAAGTATTTCGCTTACTTCTGTGTCACTGTAGTCACTTTCACCAGAGGAAATATCCATTTTTATTAAATAAAAATTCAATTAGAGGACCTTGCGGTCAAATATTTGTTGCAACCAAAATAAAGTAGTTGGCGAACAGCTGATTCGTTAAACGGAGTTTAACCGTGCCAGATCGGCCGTTTAAACTTAGTTTAAACTACGTTTAAAGTTGACTGAAAAACAAGCATGCCGAGTTTAAACTTAGTTTAAACGGCAAACAGAGTTTAACTTGCACTGAAAAACTGGCCCTAAGTATATTATATGTATTTGAATGCAGAATGCCCCTTTCACAACGCATGCGATGTTGCAACGTACAACAGTACTATACCCACTCTCTAGTTTTGACGCATTCAAATCCGTCGCTATTGTCAGCTTAATTTTTTTTTAGTTATTTAAATTTTTTTTATAATCTTTACGCAAAAGTAAATATCACCACAACTTTAAGATATATTTGATTTGCATACAAAAAAAAAATTAACCGCCAATACAAAACATCTAATTTGTTTACATGCGACAACGCTTTTAATGTGGCGTACCTCTGCGTTTCGTACGCCTTGTCAGTTGAATGCCTCGTTGGAGCGGACTCAATGTATTCTATCTGTCAGGCCTTTAAGGCTGCGATTTCATTTAAAGCGATTTTGTGGAATAAACTGGATCAAACGCTGAGCTGACCTATTATAAGTCCCTAACTACTATTATTATGATTTGCATTTGCTCCGATTTGTGCGATATATCTTTCACAGTGAAATACCTGTATTCATTTTAAATGTAACAACTAAATAAACAATATTTTCAAATAACACACAAAAAACAACAACACATACAAGTTTAAATAGCGGCAGATTGGTTGCTTTTGTTTGTAGTTGGTTTGTTAAAGGAAGATGGAATAAACACAACAGTCCAATCGGCTAGCCTAGCACATCATGTAGCGTTTTGGCTCTGCAACTCCGCGCTCCTGGGTTCAAAGCCTGGGAGAAGTGGTTATGAAGAATAAATTTAATTAATTTAATAAAAAGTAGTCTGATGAGGAAATGATTTCCGAAATAGTACTATAAATTCTACCATTAAAAACAAAATGCATTTACGCGTTTTACTTATATACTACGCTCACCACCGCCTTGTTAAATTCACCTTGAAACATATCAATGCACATTAAACAGGTAGCAGCATTAAAGAAAATGCAACCCTGGTGTGTATTTTGTGATTTGTTGTGGTCGATCACCCGTCAAAATAGATAAATCAAACTTGACGAGCAAACAAAATGTACGCGCTTCAACATTTTGCTCGAAAAATTCATTTATTTCAATGCAAACAGTTCAAGACCCATCCAACTTGAAGAAATCCTTAGGAATCATTGCTCCTGGTCACAAAATTCTGGAAAGACTCACGAGGTATGTCTTCGAGAATGCAAAAAAAGAAGGAGGCTGTGTCAGAGACACGGCCATTAAGTTTAACGTAGAATACGCCATCCGATAAGACAGAAAACATATGTATAATGATAATTTATAATGATAAATAATGCAAGCAAATGAATTTCTTTATTTGATAGTTACTTTTGATGATATACATAAGCTTATGATAGGAAAATAGGATAAAAATGTTTTTAAATTATCAATTAAATTTCTCGCAAAAACGAAGTCAATGTTAGTTATCAATAGTAAAGATAAATGATAAATAACAGACCCAAATCTATTTGATTATTTGAAAGTTACTTTTGAGAATATAGGCTTATGATGGGAAAAATAGGATAAATATGTTTTTAAATTAACATTTAAATTTCTCGCAAAAACTAAGTCAATGGTTGTGTTATCAATAGTTGTGGGAGCATCATTTCGAATATAATCCAAATTAAACGTATCGCTCATAAATTTCGCCAATCTAGTATTTGAAGTGATTTCTGTGTTAAAATCACCACCAATAAGCAGTAGTTGGCAGCGCTTTCTCTGCCTTTACTCTACTTTAACTTGCCCGCCTAAAATTATGCAATACAAAGAAAGGGCTGCACGAGTACATTTAAATCGCCCAACAGCAAACACTCAACCAAACACCACACACATATTTGTGTGCATGTGTTTATACAATTTTCATTTGAGAAATTTAAATATTAGGAAGATATCAACCAACATGAAATGTATGTCAAACGAAAGCTAACATCTTCATTTGACTACAAAAAAATTTTAAAAAAAAGTTACCGTGCCGTTTCCGTATAATTAAAGAAATAGAGATTACAACAATAAAAACCTGAAATGGGTGCCCATACCGTAAGGTAAGACGTATTCTACGCCAAAATGGTCTGAACTCACTTAACTGCTTGCAGAAAGGTGCATGCCCAAGCTCTGTTCGAATTGAATATTAAACAATGTCTATTTTCTGGGTATGTGTATTCATATATATGTACATACGAATGTAGGTTTCCCAAATCACGTTAACGCAAAATTTGTTTAAATTATAAATTAGATATATACAAAATAAAAACAAAGATAGTTTTGTAAACAAAGTTTTTTTGTTTGATTTGAAAATAAAAGTTTGTTTTGTAAACAAAATTTGACTTGTTATGGACCACATATATGAAAAAACTCCAATCAGCTGATAACATTATACTACCTGTTTATTGTACCATGAAAAATATGTTCATTGACATAAAATTAGACCGTCAATTTTATTGACAGCTGGAAGCACACTTATGACTAAAGATTTCGAACGCATTAGACCGCGTTCAGACAGGTAAACTTTTGTTGCTTATTATCGGCGATTTCCCTTTTGGTGTTGCTGGTCACGTTCACACAAAGCAACTCTGTTCAGGCAATTTTCTGACATTTTATTTTATATTATTTTCGCAAATTTCTGTACGCTGCGCTTACGCTGCATTTACAACTTCTGACAAAATTCCATATTCTGAAATATTCATGTTAATATGTAATTCGTTCATGGTTAATATGTATATGCATGCATATGTGTATATTTACTTACAAAAAAATAAGAACCAAATTTCATTTCTCAACTTACCGAATGTAATCATTTAAAACTCAACAAAACTGCAACCACTGAAAGAATTTATAAATGAAAAGGAATGTCAAATTTCTTGGCCGCCGACTGAGACGAATAAGAACACAAAGCGTGTCGCCCGAGCACGAGCAACTCGGTGCCCTTACCCTTTCCTCGTCACTCCCTCTTCCACAAGTAACGAGTTGCCGCGGCAAAAGTTTCCCTGTCTGAACGCAGACTTACAGAACTTTAGCCTAACAGAGTTGCAAAGCCGTTAACAGCGTTGGATTTTGTACAAAAATTATTTTCGGACATGTATTAATATGTATAAGTAACTTGATAATCGAAGGGCTCTTTATAAGATATAATTTACTTTTTTTTTTATTTCGCTATTGAATAAAGTTGAAGGGTTGTTAATTGTGTTGTTCTTGCATTAACGGCCCAGAGTTGTTAGGAGTGGAATTTAGTACTATATTTTCGTAACTACACATCCTCCTTAAATGACAGATGGAATCAAAAACAGTTGGTTAAGTGACGCGTGTGTAAATGTTATAATTGCAGGAAAAATAAATTGTTGCAAATAATATGTTATCGAAGTAAATGAATTTATTAATTTTGCAGAAAATAAAAAACTAATTGATGTGAAGAACGCAATACAATGTAAACTCAAAGAAAAATAGTGAAATAACTGGAAGCACTCGGTTTTTTCCATTATTTTGCTGCTGTTTTCCAAAGGCGAAGATAAAATCGAAAAGGCGAAATCAGCGAACGCGCTGCTTCCAGTGTCAAATGAACCGAGTGTCGTCGACTGTCGATTGTCGACGTCTTTGCAGCTTGCGTTGAAATAAGTGCAGAAGTGAAAGAATTGTTAGCTGAGCAAAAATAAAATAACAATTAATAATACACTGCATTTGTGCTAATGTATATAATAAAATCCGTATGTGATTGTGAATAAACTAAAATATAATTAGATGCACTCTAAAGATAAAAGAAAATAAATATAATAGAAAGAAACGAGAAAGAAAAATTTGCAAAAGTGAATGTGTGTTGCGAGTGAGGCGAAAAAAGTGTCCAACGACTCCCAACTGTCGATGGCTAGGTCATCATCGGTATTTTCGTCTCCATCAACATCATCGTCGACATATATTCACAAGTATCGCCCATGCCTCTATTCTGACAGTTATTAACTTTCGGTTTAACTATAGGCATTTCCTTGCAAAGAAAAAAATAAATTTTTCCAAAAACAGGCACGACCTTTCGCTTTGTTCCAAGGGATGTATGTACATACATACATACATACCTAAAATTCGCCAGCGCTATAACCGAGCGCTCATGAATATTCTGTTTGTTTTTGCCATCGTGGAAATTTTAGCAAACTGCTAGTGACACATCAAAGCCCTTAATAACTTGGATTTTCGTAAAACTTGTTAAGGAAGGAATATGTATTGGCTTGCGGGGGTAATCAATCATTTGGAATAACTACCTATTCAGCTATGGATGTACTATCTACTTGTGGATTTGTAAATTGAATACATAAAACAGTGATGAAGGTAAGTAATATAAATTAAATAATGCAAAATTTTCAGTTTGTGGATTTATTTCTGTGGTCTTATCTTATCTGCCAGTATATGGACATATCCATGTACATTCATATGTACATATGTATGTATGCACCTTTTACTGTGTTTAAAATAGGCATTGCATACAATGTACTGACCAAGGCATATTCAATGTGCCTTGGTGTTGACGTATTTTCCTTTTCAGCAAATTTGGCTAATTCCAGCAAGCTACAAACAGATTTACTTAAATATTCCTAAATATGTACAATATACATACATATGTGTATTATAAGTATATATGTATGTATATATGTACTTACATATATACCTATATATGTATGTATGTACATACACATATGTATGTGTGTACAATAATTTTACTTATGACTATTTACATAGAAAAAATATATTGCCTAAAGCTTGTTGCATCCACCGCATTTACTTATCGGTTTCTTGTGGTTCGTGCTATATTTTACGTTCATTGATCGGTGCTAATAATAAAATCTGTAAAAAAGTAAAGGAATACAAAAGAGCAAACAACTGTTAACTTTATTCATACATAAAAAGATGGACTTTGGAGTAGATGCTACAGCTTGTGACTTGAAGCTCAAGCTTAGATCAACTGAATTAAAGTTTTTGTTGATTACCTACCTTTCTTTGTTTTATAACAGTGTTGCTTTATATGTGTGCTAATAAATCATTCATTTAGTATATTTGCATACGTACCTACATATGTACATACATATGTATGTATTTGTATATGAATGTACAAATGTAGGTATATCTTTCTGTTAACGAACCGCTCATCTATGGTGTCATTCAGTTAACTAGTTTGATTGTATGTCCGCCACTTAGTCCGTCCTAACAAAATAATCGGTCCATTGTTCATTATAGCTGCGAATAACTTTGACCACACTGGAATACTCCAAAGTAACGTTTCATTAGTAACTGCATTACGTATACCGAGTGAATGCATCTTAATATTATTCAAAACATGTACCTACCCAACAAACATCAAAAAAATATTTCTCAAACCTTGGAGAAATTCATAGTTCTCAAGTTGATATCCAACGTATTTCTCCAATTTTCTCAAACGTTGGAGACATTCATAGTTCTCATGTTGATATCCAACGTATTTCTCCAATTTTCTCAAACCTTGGAGAAATTTATAGTTCTCAAGTTGATATCCAACGTATTTCTCCAACTCTTCTCATTTTTTTGGTATTTTCATATGACTATCAAAAGTAATAAAGTACGAGTATAATGAATTTACATACATTTATTCACGGTATTTTAAATTCAAATGGAAGAAAATATATTTTCGATTTTTATTTCAGTACTGCTACTAAACGTTTGAGACCAATTAGAGAATCACATTTGAGATCAAGTTGAGAACTAACTTTTTCTCAACTTGAGAATCATAATTATTGCCATACAAAAAAAAAGCCCTTTTTGTTGAGAACGCTATGATTCTCAACTTGAGATGCACTTGAGAAACAGCGTTGGAGGTTTGTGAAGTACCTTAGTTCTCAACTTAACCTCAAGTTGAGCTCAAGCCTAAATGTTTATTGGGTATGTATATACTACATACATACATACATATGAATGTATAATCTTATTTTATCGATTTATTCATATTCATAAATAATAATATATTATAAATTTTTTCAAAAAATGCGGTTAGGGCTTGATATGTACCAAGATATTTTTATTTTGCGAAAGCTATTAATTTTGCTTTATGATTTAATAATGGAAAACTACTTATTATTTTTTTTTACAATAATGTTATTTAATTCCTCAGTCTGCTAAAAAAATTGCTAGCCGCAACTTACTATAATCTCATATAATTTTCTCATAGCTACATACCTACTAATTTTAAAATTTTCGCACGATTTTCAAATATTTCCCTACCTTTTAGGGTGTGTTACTTGTTGATGTACCAAATTCTCAATGTGCTTATGTCTATGCAAATTGTAAATTGTATTGTGCCCAAAGGCTCTTCGAAGTCAGTAATTGAATTTTAAAATTATTAAAATGCTACCTGCAATTGACAATCACACTAAAAGTATATGATGCAGTAGTATGGTTTGTTTAAAATAACTTGTAATGTCAAATTGAGCTTAGCAGATATTACTTTGGACGCGTTATTTTTGGTCTTTCGCAGGCAAGTTACATATCATTTAGAGCTTTATAGGATAAGAACATTAAATGCAAGGTTCTTTTGTCAAATTTCATACATAAGCGTGCAATTATTTCCCAAGCCTTAGCGCAAAGCTTTATTTAATGAATCGGAACATTAACGGTATTGTATAAAAAATATGAAATTGATAAATGTAAGCCTAGCATAGATGCGTGAAAAGAGGTTTTTAGAAAAAATTTCGAAATAAAATGAAGTTCCAAAACGTATGCAAAAGCTTTCTTGACTAAGATGAAGTTGGTTGGTTTAGAAGATAATAATTAGGATTGGTTATCTTGTTTTAAATATCAATATTATAATTCTTTACATCATTAAATATTTTATACTTAACAAATGGGTCCAAAGAAAATGTGATAAATATTGCTATAATAAAAAGAAATATATTTTTTACATAATAATATAACAACATATATGTATGTATGTATGTATATATATAAAAAAATATAACAACATACGCACATTGGTATTGTCCTTAATATGAATGAGTAATAAACTGTTAAAAATTAATTTTTTTCAATAAGTTAGAATTAGCTCCGATCATCTGAATTGTTAAGGTATATGAAGCTTCTTTCAAGATTTCTTAGGGTTTTAATTGATAAAGAAAATAAATTAATGTATTAAGAACTCGGGTTTTTTTTGTCGATTAACTATTTTTAGTTTAGACTTATTAATTTCAAAGTCGATTATTCGTGATAAAATAAACAACTTTTTATTATAATGCATTTTTAAGGTGTGCTCATCCTTGTATACAAATGTTTGTTCATATTTCTGTTAGCCTAGTAAATGTTATTTTTATTGTGTAAAAGGTAGAAAGTAAATTCAATATATTGTAAGAATGTTGGTTGGTAACTCATTCGTATGTGTAACTAGCCTTAAGGAATAATGTAATAGTTCTTAAGTTAAAAAGTGTGTGTACACCCTAAGCAACATTAGATTTTAAGTGCTATGTGGGACATAAGTTATCCCGTTATGTCAAAAGAATGTCTATGGACAACAACCATTTTTTGAACGGAATAAAGAAAAAAGATTGTGAGCATTGACTGACTAAACCACGAAGCCGAGCAGACGTGCGTAATACCAAATATGTATATTTGAAAGTCTTTTTTTGATATACGGTGGTACACTATATATTGCGGTTTTCAATATTTTAAAGTAATTTTAGTCCTAAGCCTATTTGTAAATTTCTATATATCTGTATCTGCTGATATCATTAGATATAAATAAATAAATTAATAAAGTAATAAATTAATGAGAGTAAATATCGGGGTTACGAGGGTTTGTTAGCATTAATGAAACTGGCTTTAATAATGAAAATAAGCCGTTATTCCATCAGAGACTATAATTTCTAAAAAACCAAAGAAAACATTCTGTTGAAGTTGATTTTCGTTCTGTCGCATAAAACATAATTTAGAGCGGTGGAGTGCTTATCAGACCGCCCGATGACTAAAGGCGCGTTCTCTTAATAACTACTAGCTGGCGATCGATATTTCACTGCCTAAACATAATGGGCAGTAGTCACTACGCTTATAATATATTGTAAATGTAATTCATACTAATGTACATATATATGGTATGTATGTATGTATGTACACACATATAAAGGCAGCATGGAAAATGTAAGGTTGGTGGAAAACCTGTCCACCATTCTGAATGTCTGCGACCTTTTGCCGCTCACCATTCAAACCTCAGCGTTGCCATCAATACTATCAGTAAGCCTAGTGTCACCAGCAATGTACGCCAACACCAAAGCCAGCTCGAAGCTATCAACCAACCACCCTTTCTGTGCTGCCCACTATGATTGTACACAGTAATTTGATTTAGTTGTGATGGTGGTGGTGGCAAGAGTGGCCGATAAGTACTGTTGTCCTCCAACGCATAATTTCGTTTCACCCTCGGCGGCACAATGTGACATGCCACGATACTCCAATGTGCCCGCGCCATTTCCTTCGTCAACTTGCTTGTGCTTTATTCGCCAAACTAGGAAATCCTGTCGGCCGCCATTCACTGTCACAAACTTCAAAATCGACACAACGCGCTACATACCCACCCAATATACATATGTAGCACGAATTCACGAAGACTGTATCAAATCGAAAGAAGCGAAGCGATTGTTTATGCAATATACTCGCAAAGTATGTATGTATGTATGTACGTACATAGGTGTATTTTGTTTTGTTGCTGGACATCGTTTAAACACTCCGTCAGCCACGTCCATGGCCGGGCATTGCTTGAACTGGTTGTGCCGGCTAGTTGGCCAGTTGGCCTCAATATAATTTATAAAGCCAAGGAAGGAAGAAAAAAAATCTCGTCCGGCTTTTGCCTTTCAAGGAAGCGCGCAAAACTGACGCAGACGGATATTGTTTGTGAAAAAAGTGATTTCATTTACAACAAAAGATCTGACAGCAGCCGGCTAAGAGGCAGTAAAACTCATTACAGAAGCGCCCAAGTAGCAGTGGTTTTTGAGGCAGCACATAGAAGCTGTTCCTTTCGGTCGAATTCCTCTTTATTTTTCAATGTTATGTTGTAGTCGCTTGTAAGTTCTGAGTACCGACTTTTGAGCATCGTTTATTGGTTTTCTCTCATTATTTACGTCAAGCGTCATGCGATTAAAAATAGCAAAGCGGACATTAAATTTTTAATTATTAATAGTAAAACATTGTGCAGCCAATCAAGAGTGGAGGCCGTGAGTATGTGTGTGAGTTGCTTGATTAACAACGCAACTGTCGATAATATTTGAGTTTCCTTTTTGTATGCTTTCTGATGTTTACAATTTGTTGTTAACTTTGTTCCATTTACTTTTCTTCTATTTCTCAGTGTTTGGTTTATTGGGACGGCAAATATTGTTTGTCTACTTGAATTTATATGCAAAAAATAATAACAAATACACACACACACGCATAAACATACATACATACATTAAAATATCACGAAAACAAAAAAAAAACCCCTGAGGGTTTGATAAGACGTTGATGGCGCAGCAGCAAATTTCATTTCAATGCCTTGAACCTCAGTGCATATAGCTGTGCTTACAAACATAATAGTAGATTTGAAATTATATTTTTATTTATTATTTTACGCAAAAATTAAATAAGTTTTTGAAAATTGTCATCAAAATGTGAAACTTTTTAATAAGGACTCTTTGGAAAATTCTGGGTATGCAGTTTTGTACCCCATTAAATTTATTGATTTATTAGAATTTTTTTTTTTATCAAAGTTGTTGACCATTTTCTCCCATATAACGTATCATGAAAATCCACGAATTATAGATTTTAGAGATTGCGCCAAAGAGAGCGGGAAAATGTTGGCGTGACGTCACACATTCATATGATGTCAAGCGAACAACGATAATTGATGTGATGTAAAGACAAGAATGATAGATAGAGGTGGAAAACGACTGATACTATGACGATCGATAGTTTTCGATGCTTTAAAAATTACAGCAATTTTAATTGATACACCTATCGAATTCCATTAATAAATTATGTAAATCTTATTTTTAAAGCATTTTTACTAGTAAGGGGTTAGAAGCAACATATATACATATGTATATAATAGATTTTTGCACATAATTAACACTTAACAATATCAATTATTTGCAGCAAATGATTGTAAATTTGTTTACTTAATTTTAAGCCCCGCTATGGTTATTACACGATATGCTCCCGGTGTCGAGTTTTTGAAATTGATTATTTTTTTTTGTTTTAGACACTAATATTGCTTATAAAATTTAAGTACATTTTTGGCAATTTTGTTATTTTGCACTTCGTTAACGCTTTATAATACCAATTATTTGGAGCAAAGCTACAATTTATATACATACATAAGTAGAGTAAAATTATTATTAAATTAAATTTACTTAACGATATATTCCCGGCGATAAAATAATACAATCGACGAGTTTTTTCTTTTAATTTCTAATTTATTTAATATACATATGTATTTATTTAACTAACATCTCGTATATGTACGTCTAAAATTTTGAACAAAATTACAAAAGCAACAAATTTAATTAGAATTTCCTTGTCCTTTCAAAATTTTTAACCGATTTCGTAGCCCATTTAATTTTAGGAAAAAAGAGCAGGTTTCAACAAAATAAAAGTTCGCAATTTATTTTAATTAAATTTACTTCTAAAGCACGTCTTTACTTATGTTTAGCGATACATATGTATGTACATATACATATGCAATGAAAGCTTAAAATGCTGCTCAAAAAATAAATCACAAGAAATATTTTTCAATTTTTCTTTGCTGTTGCTGTAAATTTTTTTTTTGTAATTTTTTTCTTTAGTGCTTCAAACTGATTTGAGAAATTTTTATAAAAGAAAATTTCTTTTTCATTTTTTGGGTGTTATTTTATAAGAATTTTACGAGTTTTTTGAGAACTGAATTTTTACAATTGGAATACTATCGATAGTCACTAAAAACCATCTAAAATTTCATAAAGTGAAAACTATCGATGCTATTGATTGTGCCATCCATTGTTTCCCAGCTGTATTCCTTCATTTTCTTCAATTGTGGAGTGATGTCAGCGAAACTACGAGGAGAGGATTGTCAACACGACGATTGTCGCAATCTCTAATATATATCATTCTTTATGGAAATCTAATTTTATGTGGAAGAAAATGCTCAAAACGCTTGACAAAAAAAATCTTTTAAATCAACGATACCTTTTAGCGCACTTTGCACACTGTCGGGGTTCCGAGCATCGCCTTCGCTGAATTCTTTAGCTGTCGGAATAGACGAGACACACAAAAAATATATGGTAGACATCTTCTACGTCGCCATGGCCTATTTCGCTGTACGGGTCGTTGTCGTGTTTGTACTTAAACAGGTCGTGTCCGCTCAGGAATTGCGTTAAGTAGAAGTCAACCTCGTGACCAGATTTGGAATACATCGATGGGTCAAACGTCCTTTTAAGGTGTTACTCCACCTGTTTTGCCACTCCATGAGGCTACTCTTCCGAACACGATCTCGGTCCTGTTGTGTAACGTAGGTTGATGCCGTAGCCAGCGTATGCGCCTCTTTTGCCAGTATGTATATGAGCTGTTACAAAAGCTGCATCATCAGATACCATTCTAAATGCATTACAAACCCGTAGTGAGCAAAGGCGGTATGAAGAGTTGATTCCGCGGTAATATGCCACGCACTTTGTTGCGTGTGCCCAAATAGGGTCCCCATAAAGAATTTAGTTTTGTACCACACTCGTTAAAAGTAGACGTCGACGCCCCTTTGGTCCTCTTGTATTTAGCATTATTCTCGACAGTACCGTTACTGTTGCAGCTGCTTTTTCCCTAGCGTAGTTCAAGTGGGCTTTGAAGGTTAAGCGTTTGTCCAGCATCATACCTAGGTATATTTAATGGTAGGCTTAGTCGAGACAGTGTAGGCGCTCCACTCCTTCAAGCTTCTTTCGACTCGAGATGAGTATTGCCTCTGTTTTATGCGGTGCCAGGTTAAGCCCGTAACTTTCCATCTAGTCTTTAATAACTGTTACGGCGGGCGATAGTTTCACGATGTTTCGCTTTTATGTACATATGTATGTATTTATGTAGATATGTATGTATGCAATACGATGTAAAAATTTCATATATTTTTTCAATATGTCACAACACATGTTCTCTTGTCACAAGCTAAGCAATAGCCTTAACCACAACTCAGGTGTCGGCTTTTATGAGCATTTTTAGCAAATTTTATCAACGGCAACATATCACGTTTCATGCCAAATATGTCATGGTCGAACATGTGGCCATAATAAAAAGCTTGTTGTCCGCCTGTGGCACAATACAAAAGTTAGACAAAAAAAAAAAAACAAAGTATACATTCAAAGGCAAATAGTGACTGAACATGTCAATCAAGAGAAATTGCTCAAAATTCATTTATTGTACAACTAAAATGTTTCTTTGTGAATAATGGTTGTAAAAGTATACAACTCGTTAACGCTAAGGAAGTAAAGGATATCCTCTTCATTAGGGATTTCATTTTTATTCTTAATTTTTTGAACAAAAACATAAGCATAACACTAGACATGGCACACATTTATTTCAACATCCGAGCAAGCAAGGATTTAAAGAGTAATCGCGGCTGTTCAGATATTACGGCAGACAATAGTTTTTGAAATTTTTTTCCCCTCTTAATTTTTTTTTTGCAAAGTTAGCAATACATGTTTGAAAACAATTTAAAAAAAAAAAGATTACAAAATAATAATTCAAAGTCCAAAGTGAGGGAGGATTAAAAAAATTTACTTAAACATTATAATGTAAATAAACGATTTTACAATATACATACGTACATCCAATGATAATAATATTGACAATGACAATGTTAAGGATCATGATCATGATCATGATTATTATAATAATGATGATAATGGTAATAAGGTAATGATAAAGATAACGGTAATGATATTGAGTTTTAATGGTTATTAATGCTAATTCATAATGATAATGCCATATAGCCGCATGTCAGAAAAGGAATAGGAATTGCTGTCTTATTATTTCTTTTTGATGAAAATCCCGGTATTTTTTTTGGCATTGCAGTTAATTAAATTAGTTTGAAAGAATCTTGCGCTATTTCCTACAACTTTTAACCTGTTGATCGTTATAATTTTTTGACTTCCCCTGCAACATTCTGCTCTCCATAGTACCTACTTGCATCTACATATGTATGTACATCATCACTAAGCGACTTTATGGAACGAGTGAACGGAACTCCGTTCAAAAACCTTTATCTTCTTGCTTGATATTGACTAAAGCAACGCCAGTTACCATTGTGTTTAACCAGTTAAGCAGCTTGAAAATAAGTAAAAAAACAAGCTGCTACAAAAATCCGTACTGCTTTTGCAAAACTAAGACAAAAAAAAAACAAAAGCAAATAGATATTGCTGTCTTTTCTACTGTCGCTCAGCAAAAGCGGCTGTTGCAGTTGGGGACCGGTGTGTGGTTTGCTTTTGTTGTAGCTGTTACATCGTTACACTGTCATTGTTGTTCATTTCGTTTTTTGTTCCACGTTGTCTGGTCTGGTCCTTGAACTGTCAATACGAACGAGCGAACCAAACCGAACAGAGAGCAAAACACAAAACCAGAAATTGAGGCTGATGCACGAAATTATGGCATAAACTAAAAAACCAAAAGAAAAAAGCGCCGATGAAACAAGCAAACACCAGCAGCGGCAACACAACGAGCATTAATTGCAAAAGCACTGCATTCGAAGGGAAGCACACTCGTTTGTGGATGCAGGCACCCCGTTTTACCTCACAACGCCTCAAAGTTTGAGTATCGCAAGTGTGGTTGTAGTATGCTTCGCTTTGCTTTAAAATCGCTACTCCCTGCTATTGAAGTGGTTAATATAACCGTTCTTGGAGTTGTTGTTGCACTCCTTTCGCTACAAGAGGCTGACAGACAGACATGCAGACTGGTGGTCGGTGTTTGGTAGGCTGTTTGGGTTGGTCGTTCGCTCGGTTGGCTCGGTTGGCTGTCATTTGGCAGTAAGCCTTTGTATGCAACTGAAAAGCTCCGAAACCGCACCTAAACCCTCAATGTCTGAGCGGTTGCGAACCGTCTCAACCCAGCCTAGCAGCAGCCTGCCAGTCTGTCAGCCTCTGTGTGTACTGATTTCGTCGCATGGCGAGCCAGAGCAGATTGTTGCCCATACTCGTATTTGCTCAGTCGCTCCACTCTACTCCACCGTCATCGAATGCATCCATTCACTCGCATTTGCAATTATTTTGCATGCATGCTAAATAATTTATTACTTCCCGATGGCAACGAACCGGAGCATCGGGCGAACCGGGCAAACAAGCGTCTAACCAGCGAGCAACGCGCATACGGTTGAACCAACCCAACAATCAAGCAGCCAAATAGCAAGCCAACATCAGCTTTTGCTTCAGCTCTTGCCCGGCAAGGTCTTAACCTCACTGAGCATACATGAGTTTCAGATGTATGCATGTGGCTAGGCTCAGTTTTTTGTTGCTCGACATTTGCCTAGCAACAATTCTACAACTAATGTTTTGTTTCTGCATTTTAACCGGCTGCTGGCGCTCACTCTAATCCTGTCATCCACAGTCGTCTGCACGCTTGGTTTAGCTTCATTATGCATAGACAGGCTGTTGCTGCGGCGTCTGTAGCTGCTTTTCCATCGCTGCAGTAATACTGACGGTCGGTTTGCCGCTTTACTGACTTCATTGTTAGCATTGTTTAGCTTTGTTTTTTGTCGTGAAGCTCTTAAATGGCTTGCTCAAGTATGCAGTAATGCGTTTTTACTGACACTACCATTTCTTTTCCCGCACTACGCTCCAATTTATATCCTCTTTACTTCCTTTCACTAGCTGTGTTGCCGCTTTGGCTGCTACTGTACTGCTGCACCAATTTACACCAGCCACCACCTTCTCAATCCGCGCTTCACAGTGTTGGCATAATTTTGCCTGTGAAATGCGATTTTATATGCTCTTTATGGTATTGAGTACTCGTATTTACGAGTACAGGGTCTTGCTGCCTTTTTCTGCTGCTCGACGTTAAGAAATGGTGAACTTTTCGACACACATACAAAAACAGACCGCAAAAAATGGGGATCTTCAATATTTTGAGACATTTTTAGTATTTATTTCCCTTTTATTTAAATAATTTTTTTTTTTTCAAAAAAAGTTTGAATTGTTTTAGTTAATTTTGTTGAATCTTTATAAAGTATGTATTAAGTTTGCAACTTTGGTTAAAATATACGTATAATAGAAAAATAAATTGTCAGAACTTGTCAAAACTTTGTATTCGTGTATGTATAAATTATTGTTCATTTTAAACAGTTCATTCTTTAATTAAAATTATAAACATTTCAGAAAACTAAATAAAAAAAGCAAACAAAATTAAAATATCAAAATTTTTTTCAAAGAATAATTTTTATTGATTATCGTCGCAGTTTATTGGTTCATTCCAAGGCGAATTTAATATGGTGGTGTTGAGTTGACAGCTGCTTTCTTCGCTTTGGTGAACTGAATGTCAAACTGCTCCATTCTGATTGCCTGGCGACATATGTATGTACATATATGTCTAATGCATATACTATGTAATACATATATATTGGCAGTATGAACAAGTGCAGTTAGCAAACATTACAGTACAGATATATAAAATTAGAAAAGGAAAACCGAGTTAACGTAAGTCAAAAATGACACTTGAATTCAAAAGAAAATCCAGTGACGGCACGCTTAGAAAGTTTTCGAATTTTCCTGTATTTTGTGAAATTTTTGAATACAATAAATTGCAGAAATGTCGCAAAGATTCTTTTTATGAGAAAAAAAACAAGAGACAAAGCAAAAAATATAGCTATGCATGCGTAAGTGTTTCGTTACAAGTGCCATTACAAGTGTTTCATTTGTATCTATGTTGACAATGTTGTTCGCTATATCGCTGCAAAAGAAAATAATATGCCCAATCTGTCAATACCAATTGCTAGGCGATGAAATGTAATCGCTCGTAGCACACAAAAATATGGGACCATTTCTAACACCATCTAGAGACGTCGGCAATATTTGTATAACATCAGAAAAAATTTGAGACAATTACTGAACAAAAGCCCGATCAAAACTGCAAAATTAATTTTGGCGAATAAAATTTTCCAAAATTTAGGTACAACCTTTTCAAATAAAATAATGGACGATCACATAGCGATTGAAACATTTTTTAGCAATGAGGTACTAAACAATCACCGCAAGCAGTTAATTAAAAAAGTTATAAGTTTTTTAACTTGATATTCGTTTGTTTTTTGATAGCGAAAAATCTACCGAACAGAAGGTTCAGATTATTTAGATAGATGGATTAGAAATAAATTCACCAAATTAATATTGTTTCGCAACCAATAAGTGGCTTAGCCAAAAAATTAGTTAATGTAAGTGGTTTTACGGAGACTCGTATTCAAAAAATTCCAAATGAATAGCATTGCGAATATTGTAAAGGAATACTGTACAATTTTTGCAACAATAGTTTTTTGTCTCTTTAGTTGAATAATCAACGAGTAATGAATTAAATATTCTTTAATAAAAAATTGCTAATCATTATAAATGAAATCGTGTTTGTTTGATTTCCAAGTAGATATGAAATAAAATTTTAATACTTCATCAGCACACTTTATTTCGTCAAAAAAGGGTATAAGCCGCCCACAGTGAAGCGACCCTCTTCAAATTTATTTTGTGGCGCAACTGCAGATATGTCAAACTCACTTTTATGTGCTTGTCACCTGTATTCACAGATACTAATATATGTATGTAAAACCTGCGCATGCGCACAACGTACATTTGTACTAAAACTATCTCCCTTTGATTGCTGAATTTTTACAAATTGCGCAGATAGGTTACTGCCAATATATACATAAGTATTATATGTATATACAGAAGTATTATATGTATATATGGTCCAATGGAATTTAGCAAGTCGTGTAAGCTTTTTTTTACTTAAATGCAGTTGCCACTACCTTATTGAATGCGCCTTGGTTCGAAGTAGCCACAAATTACTATTGATTTTTGAACATTTTTTTACTGACGCTCTTCCGCTATATCTTTCAAAAACTTAAAAAAAAAAAAACATCAGGAGATAAAGTAAACCATAGACCACCATTGTTTAGCTGCATTTTTATAAAAGTGAAGTTCATAATTACAAAAAAAAATTATTTGAATAAATATTCATATTTACAAAAATGCCCAATTATTTTTGACGATTCTTTAAAAATTTTGTTTTGCAAACTTGTTTCTTTATCTATGTACATATATCTTCCCCACTCATTACCTATGTTTTTCATTTGATGAAATTTTTTTTGTTTAAAATTTGTTTAATTTTAACAAATTTTCCACAACGAAAAAAAAAAAGGGCTGTAAAAATGTGTCAATATAATTTTATGGATCATTGCATATACACATTTTCTACACTGGTGCCCTGTATTTGCACTTGTCTGCGTTTACTGTTGCTGTAATGGGGGCTCATCGTTGGCACATTTATTATTGATGAATTTTTGCATTTATTCCTATCGTTGCTCCAGGCCTTACATCTACACATGTAGCTCCGTAGCGCGATTACATCCTTTTATTAGTGCAACACTTGCATGCGTTTCTGCAGTGCCACATAAATACGCTGTGTCGAACTGTACATTAATGAGGAGTGAAGTATTGCGTTTTCTTGGTGGTTTCGGTGGTTGGGGTTATTGTGCTGAGGGTGGGCCAGTTGCGTCGTTCGATGGCAATGCTTTCGCTTACGTTGCAGCTTTCTATTACTCCCATTATAAACTGTTTCGGCTTTGTTTTTAACCAACCCCCATGAACTTTTCCACCCACCTCCCCAAATCGGTTGTAGGTTATTCCTTCGCTTTCAGTGTACTCACCCTTTTTTTTCGTTTCGTTTTGTCTCCGCATAGCCGTGGTAATTTTGTTTGTGCTTCATTCATGTATAAATGAATTTTTAAGTGCATTAGACTGAGTGCTAGCCCAAGTGCTGTGCCATGCATGCATTTTATTCATACACACATATGGTACATACTCACCAACATATACATATGTAAGTATGTATGCATCTGCACATACATTTATTTGAATAAAGAGGGTGTGTGCGTGAAATTTGTACACCCTCTGCTTTCATTACTTCTACACCCATCACTTATTCGCATACGTTTTATAATGTTTTACAAAATACCCTTATAATGTCGCGCGTGTATAATCGGTATCTGCTTAATCATAGATTGTGAGTGCTTTTCTTTCTTTTGTTGTTGTTCCATTCTTTTTTATTTGCTATCAATTTCAAAACGTTTTCAAATCCGATAAATTCGTCACAGGTCGTCTTAGCTAAATCTTGTGAGTAAATATCTAATATTCGAGTGTGAGAGATTTTGTTGTTGCCAGCAAATTCTATTTGAATTGGCTTACCGCGAAGTTTTGGGTGTAATTTATGAGTTTTAACTTTTTGTGCTTTTCGTAAAAAATGATTTTTAAATAACTTTTAAATAAACGGTGGCAAAGCGAAAATTCTTGATTGTTTATTTATTAAATTTTTTAAGTGAAACTTCTTCAGCGGCGATGGTAAACTGAGATAAACTCATCATATCTAAACTCCACTCACTTTAACTCACCACGCATAAACTTATGTTATGTTTCACATATTACTTTATGTTATGATATAATATTTTAAGTTCTGTTATGTTACATACATATCTGACCTCAGCACGACCAAACTCCCTAAGCCGAAACTTTTCCCACTTTTACTTCTCACATTTAAATTCAACACTACGAAACTCACCTTAACTTACCACACCAAACTTGTTGTTTCTAAGCTCGCAAGACCTAAACTCATCATACCTAAGCTAGCCACACCTGGGCTCATCACACGCAAACTCACCACGCTAGACTTTCAATTGAAAAGTGATAAATGCTACTCTCCATCCATACTTGAACTCACCACAACCAAACTCCCCAAGCCGAAACTTTCCCCACCTTTGCTTCTCACATTTAAATACAACACTACGAAACTCACCTTAATTTACCACACCAAACTTGTTGTTTCTAAGCTCGGTCGACCTAAACTCATCATATCTAAACTAACCACACCTGGGCTCACCATTACAAACTGATACATACATATGTATGTTAATATTTCGATTAGTTATTTATATTAATCGCTTATCTAAATGGTATAGTAAAAATTCATTTCCATATAAAAATTGTAAAACTCCACATTCATTTTCTACGTACATATCTGCATAATGATCAGAATTAGATATAACAATTTTTTACAATTAAGCTTCATGTCACCGCAATTGCTGTAAAGCAATATTACATATGAACATTCATCGTTTGCGTCCTGCAGTAGGAAATCAAATTGTTTTCGCCACTTATTCATATTCTAATTACGTTATTGAATTAAATATAAATTTGCACGACATAATTCGCAAACACGAATTCACATACACACACGCGCGTGCGACTCGCTATCCAGACAATACCATGCAGACGAAACTTACAAGTTGGAAACTTGCTTAGCAAAATGGTGTGCTTTGCAACGCAATTCGTCTTTTATTGTTTGAGTTTTACCAATACGTGTCTAAAATGCCAAGATGGTTCCATCGTTTGGAACCCGCACTATCAAGTTCATTCTGACCGGATAGAGTCCAATCAAAAACAATTTCTGCCTACCACCTCCCACCCTATATTAATCGTTTAAAACTTATTAATCTTCCTACGCTTGCTAGTCGCAAAGAAATGTTAGGCATAATATTTTTGGTCAAGTTACTGACAGGTTTGACGTCTAGCCCACATCTTCTGGCCGAAGTGAAGTGGAACGTTCCCTCCCGAATTTCCAGGCATTTCCGGCCTCTTGTTCTGAAACATTGCAAAAATAATTTCGAATTAAACGAGCCACTCCGTGGTTTATGCCAGGACTTTAACTTTCATTCCGGTTCCTTTGATATTTCCGACTCACTTTTTTACATAAAGAATACTATACTTTGCACTCTCAATAGATGATGGATTACATACGCAATTACGCTTTAAAACAATTTTTACTATCTAAAATAATTTAAATTTAAAATTAGCTGATGTACTTTTATTCTGTAGCTGAATAGTTTTAGAGTTTCGACACCCAACAAACTCCTGCCTTTCATGACTCGGCACTGGAGGGAATGGAGGGTAAAAACCGTTAGGATTATTATTATTATTTACGAACCAGTCAGATTTTGCATCGAATTGGTGTTATTACTACTTATTAAATACCAGTTCATGAACTGGAATGTTTGCTGCAATGTGTTCGACTTTAATTGCCATCATTATGAAGAATGTATAAGTAACTCGTTGTTGTGTCTAACCAATGACGTCATATATAACCCATGTCGCATTTCGAGGGCATTGTTAACAGTGGTACATTTCTTAACTTGTTTCACACCTACATACATACATATGAACATGTGCTCTTTGGTTCATGCCCAGTAGGGAATTGCGTACTAACGCACTTCAAAGCAATCGTGAAACCGCCAAGTGAATACGCAAAAGTATTTGTGCCAGTATATTACAGATAAGTTTTAACCAATATTCAAGCATAAAATCAATGAAAGGTCTCGAAAGCTCAAAATAACATGATACTGTTGCAGCTTGTTTATATTCTGCTCGATCAAATATATTAAGACGTTTGACCTTTTGGACAGAATTTGTTCAGGCCAGGCATTGTTTGCTCTGCAACCAGATAGAGCACTGGACATCGAAGCCACCATCAGACACTGAGCGAGTACTTCGTTCAACTATGACTGGGAGGTGTCGAGTTGCTCTCACATTGCCTTCAACCTCGCAAGGACTTAACTACTCGCTCTTACAAACAGACGGGACTACAGGCAACTTGCGTACATGAAAACTTTCTCTGCTAATTCAGCCTTGAAGAGCAGGAGGCGGTGGAACACTTTTTATGCTTCTGCCCACGCTCGTGCAAGAACTGTACATGAGGCGTTTGACACCGACGTGTTGAGAGACGAACATCGCGCTCTTTGACGCCCAATAATCTGCTTAAATCTTTACTTACGGTTGCCAGACGTACTGATTTGAGAAGGAAAGTACTGAATATTCACTTGCTGTACCGAAAATTTTCAATTTCCAATTCAGTACACAAATGGCCGTATTTTTCAGTAACTGGTGCTGATTTGTACTGAATTTTCAATCTTGACACTTTTAAGCACAACTATTTTGAAGTTATTTCACAAAATTAAAAAAATTTGTCAATTTTCGTGCTCCCAGAGACGCCCTATTTTGTCATTCAAATGTTCTATTACACTTCGTTCACATACAAGAATGAATTGCGAGAATTTTTTAAAGTTTAATTAGCCACAATTCCTGCTGGATATTTTATGATATACAAATTTTTGTATGCTTGTAAATACCGCCACACTTTCGATTTTTGCTTTGTCTCATTTATTTATGTACATACATACATATCTAGAAGTTACACTGTGTCTGCCCAACAATATACGAGTATCATATGAACAACATTCGAGTAAAACTTTTGATTATTTATTTGGTCTTTACCATTTAATTGTGTTTGCCTCGAACGATGTCATCCTTAAATAATGCGCACAATTACAATATACATATTCACACGTGTGTACATGTTCATTCTAATTATATGCGAGTACATACATTCTAATTATATGCGCACATGCGCACCTTTAGATCAAACAACAAAGAAACAAATGCATTTCACACTAATGTGTTGATGAATTATTTCGTATTGTCAGTTCATAAGTTTACGTTGCTTTGTTAGCTATGTACGTCACCTTTATTAAATGAGACCATCATCAAGCTGCCATAAATGTTTCCTGCCGAATGTTTTGAGACTTTTTCCTCTACTATCCGACCAGCCATTCAAGTCCTTTCAGACAAGTGAAGAGGTTAGCAAGTGCTCGATGCGCTTAATCGGGTATATGTGTAAGTATCTCTTACAATATATTCGCAATTTCCATCAACCACTCAGCTGTGCTAGTACGTGCTTTTAGGTAGACATGTTCTATGACGCTTATCGTTATGTGGTAAACAGTTTTGCGCCATCCACATCCCACATTTTGTGCACCGAACTCATGTATCTACTTTCTCTATTTGTGCATGGCTTTTATAACGGGTGTTTTATTAAGACGTGTGGTTTTCGATGAGACAATACTTTTTTCGGAGTTGGTCTTTTTGACAGCTGTTACTTGATTTATACTCATTTCGGTTTGCCATTTCATAATGAACAGACTTATGTACTCCGGAACAACGTTTGTAAATTGGCCCAAAACAAGATGGCCACCGATCCCAATTTTTGCAAGAAAATTTTGTTCAGCGATGAAGCTCAGTTTGTCGCATCTGGAGTGATGATTATACACAAACCATTGTTGAGACACCGTTACATCCTCAAAAAGTCACCGTCCTTGGTGTGCTCTATAAGCAGTGGGAATCATCGGTCCATATTTCTTCAAAAATGAAGCCGGCCATAATATTACAGTCAATGGGGAACGCTATACAGCCATGATTAATGACTTTTTCGTGCCTGAATTGCAGAATGTTGATGTGGACGACATTTGGTTCCAACAAGACCGCGCTACATGCCATACAGCCAACAAAACAATCAATTTATTGAAGGAAACTTTTGGTGAGCCCATTATCTCGCGTCGTGGGCCTGTGACGAGGCTTCCAAGATCGTGCGATTTAACACCACTGTACTATTTTTTATGGGGTTATGTGAAGTCGCTTGTATACGCAGATAAGCCCGAGACGATTGATGCCTTGGAAGAGAATATTCGGCGCGTTATTGCTGACATACGTTCCCAATTGCTGCAAAAAGTGGTCGAAAATTTGGCCTCTCGGCTGAAATTTATTCGGGCCAGCCGCGGCGGTCACTTGCTCGAAATCATTTTAAAAACATAATGGCAAACGCTTTTCTTTATAATAAAGTTAAATCCATGGCCATAGCATTAAATTATATGTGTTTTATTTCTACTTAAAAACCACATGTCTAAAAAAACACCCTTTAGCAAATTTCCATACTCCATTGAGGATGACGTGGCTTTCGTCTTCGGGACACATCATCATTAATAGCTAAAACATTTACCTACATATGTAGAGTTTTAATGTACTCATGTACGTATGAGCGCGCCTACTTATATACTCGTATTTATATATTTACCGACATGCCAATATGCCTGACGACAGATGCATCATCACTCGCCTTTACAAAATTTTTTGTTTTTTTTTGTTCTTAATCAACTCAAATTTCCACCGCCAAATTCTGCCTTGGTTTAATTTTAGCACATTGTTATTTCTATTTTTTAGTCAGCTAGGTGTTTTTTGTTTTGCAAGTACGATTATCTATTGCTCTCTAATAACAAATGAACATACATATGCACGTACATATTTTTCAAATGGATATACAAACGATTTTCGCTTACTTTTTTATTTTAGTTTTGTAGCTGTTCGTTAGGAAGCAACTATCGCCTGAGTCAAATGTGTTAGTGCTTTTTTAGTTTGGATCTGTTGTTTGATATTCTCAATATAACCTGCCACCATATATTAGTCGCTTAAAACTCATCAATCTTCCTTCCCTTGCTAGTCGCTGAGAAATGTTATGGTCAAGTTACTGACAGCTTGGATTTCTAGCTCATCTCTTCTTGCAAAATGAAAAGCTAAACGTTCCCTACCGAGTTTGAAGGCATTTGCGGCCACTTTTTCTGATGCCATCCAAAAATAATTTTGAACTAAACGAGCCACTCCTTTGTCTATGTCTCGATGTTAACACTCACTCCAGTTCTTTTGACATTTCAGATTCACTTTTTTAGGTAATGAAGAATATACTCAATACTCTAAATAAATTATGCATAACATATATTTTATTTTCTAATCAGCTGAACAGCGTCATGCGGATGCGCTCCCTCCTGCGGGTATGAAGGGTAAAACCGTTAGGATTATTATTATTATTAATTTTATATATTTAGCTAAGTTGCTTACTATTGTGAATAACTTTGAATTGATGAACGGATGAACGGACAAAGACAAATAATTATAATAATTTCATGAAAGTTTCGAGTTTGATTAAAATTTCGAATTTTTTTTGGGTATGCAGTCTTTAGCTCTCTCAATTTTAGTATCAAAAAGTACAAGTTTAAAATAACTAGCTAAAAAGTACACTTCGTTTTTATATATGAAAAAATTGGGGGAAATTATTTTCCTGTCTAATAGCACCTGAAGCTCTTCTTGCGCTAAATACTTACGTCTCGCTTTCTTCCTTCAATCAAGATAAACAAAGCACCCGAACGACTCGCGTTACAAGTTCTTCGTTTGCGTTCGGTGAAATCCAAAGGATTCTTCAGTGGCAATGCGCGGAAAGCGTGAAAAGAGGAGGTTCCAGTGCTCGAACAAATATATTAAAATCTGATTTCAGTTTAAACTTAACACTGTTCCACTCCACATGTTCTCTGGTGTAATCCTTTTTTTTTTTTTTAATATTTTTTGAGTTCTTAATTATGCTTTCAGTCTGATCTTTCGCCCATTTTTGTTACAATAAAGCCTCTGCGTTGTACATACATACATACATACATACATACATACATACAAATTGGTATGTGTGAACGGATAAAAGCTTGACATGCTTAAGTTATGCTCAGTCATTATGCGCAAATGCTATGCAAAAGTGATTGTGAAGGATTACGTTTCCCAGTGGCATCGTGATGCGGCATGATTGCGCCTTCTGTTGAGCTAAGCCTCTGTGGTGGCTGCTCACCGTTGACGCTGCTGACACTACTGCGACTTCCGTTGATACATACATTTCGACGGCTGTGGCTCGTTGTTGCTGTTGATGATATTGTTGCTGACATACTATATTTTAGCTACTTCACATACACCACACTTGAATGTGTTTTCTATTGTTTCGCTACTCATTAGAATGATGATTGTGTTATTTAAATATGTATGTACATATGTACATATGTATGCACAAAAGATAGATGCTTGTAGCTAAATTAAGAGAATAATAAACGTATTGAAACGTTTTAAAACTTGTTTGCGTTATGCTATTCTAAATAGTATTTTAATACTTACAAATGTATGAATGCATGTACTTGCAGGTCGTAGTTCTGCGAGGATTTTTTACCCACGTAATCCGCCTGACCAAAATATTTTTGTTTATTAAAGCTTACTGAAATTCCAAATACTCAAATAATTTTTAGTTTTTTATTTTGCATTAAAATTTTCTTTTACAAAACTATTAATTTGATATTTATATTATGTTATTTAAACTTGTAGTTAATTTTCAAATTAAATTCCAGCACTATAAAAAAATATATTCCATTTTTAAATAGCTGAAATTTTATTTGAAAATATGCCTTTATTCAATATTATGATTAAGCACAACTTGCAAACATATTTATCTCAAATACAAGCATTTGTTTTAAGTACGAAGTTAAATGCTAAACTGCCGTGTTCACGTCTTAAAAACTACCTTGAGAAAAACACCACTGTGCAGAAATTAAGAGCTCAGTTAGGGATGCCAAAATACACGCAAATATTTCTTTAGTTTTCATACCTCACTTAACACTCAAATAATTACTAATTAATCACGAATAACAGGGACTACATTCGGCGAAAGATATATATCACTTACACATATTGACATACATATTTGTATGTACAATTTATTTTTATCTAACAAAACCCCATTTATGTAATATAATACAAAACTAACAATAATTTGACAAAAAATCATTAGAATTTCGAACTTAAAAAAAAAAGTTTTTAGAAATTTTCTGAGTACGTCGCTTTGTAGCTTTCTTCATTTTAGTAAAATGAATTCATTTTAGTAAAATGAAGTGCAAATTTCCAATGGCTACAAATTACCTTAGATTAAAAAAATTTTGCAAAGGAAAAATAATTAATTAAATAATTGGAAGAAAAGTAAATTGTACAAATCTGTCAATATGTAAAAGTGATATTAGTCTTTCGCTGGCTGCAGATGAACTTCGCTCAATCGACTTATCTCATCATCCTGATCGTTTCGGTATAATTTGTAATGGATTGTGTTGGGTCCAATGTTGGTAATGAAGTTGGACATTTTTTTTAAATTTATTTATAGAATATATAGATAGAATCCATTTTTTAATATAAAATTAGAATAAAAAAAGGACAAAAGCCCGGTTATTCAGTTGGCTTTAGGCAATCATTCTGTATACATACACGTCCATACTTTGATCTCTGTTGCTAATTCTTCCTGAAAGTTGTGCGATATGCGCTTGTTCACATTCCATTTATTTTAAACTATCAGTTTTAAAATTTTTTTTTCGCACGAGCTGCTTACAGTTCAGTCAGCTTAGCTATAGAAGTGCTGCCACGCTCTGTATATCTATCATGCGTTGTTTCAAGCTCAACTAACTAGTAATTATTCAGGCCTTTGACCAATTTATTAAACGCCATTTATTATTAGTTAAATTTTTATATTTATTCACACTTAGAGTTTATTGACTGACAGCCAGCCAGTTTGTCGTGCATTATAGTGTTGTCTACGAGCGAGTAGTGTTGGCTGGCAGCGAATCCATGCGCTTCGGTTGTAAATGAAAATGAAACGTATTCATACCAGTTTTTATTTCACTTCATTAAAAAAAAAAAAAATGAACACTGAAAACTAAAATATTCGCGCCGTAAATTGCTGAAAAAAGCGTAGATGGTTTGCCATTTATGTTGTTCATTTCCATTCCGCTCGGTTGCCATACATACATACATACATATGTTCATATATGTATGTACGTCCCGTGGCGTGTATTTTGACAACGACCCAGTTACAATAGCCATAAATTAATACATAAATCATTTATTTAAATTAGAGCAGTAAACAGTAGCCTCAGAACGAACTTATGTACATATATCGCCAGGCAGTAGCAAACGATCTCGTTGTGGAGTCAACAGAAATTCCATAACAAAAATTAATTGTAGCTTGCCTTTTGCGATTCGCTTAATGATATTTAAAAAAAATTATGTTACTAATGATTTTAAGAAAAATGTAGTGAAAGTGGGTTATGCTTGATGCAGATTTTAGTAGTAACATTTTTTTGGAAAGGGCTAAGTGCGTAAGGTAATTTCGTATTATCCATCAGCAGCTATATTTCTGTATCAATTAAATATAACTATTTGGTAATAGTATCTTCTGGTGACAAATCCCAGCTGGCCAAGAAGTACATGAAGATACCAAATTCTTTGTCTCAGTCGCAATTGGAACAAAGTACATAGGCGGGAATGAGAGAGCGGACCAGCGCCTCTTTGGAGAGAATGCGTCTTAAGAGTAATCAAGAGGAAATTCAAATGTTAATTTCTAGAAATAGCTATAAAATCTTGTCAGGCATTCAAAAATACAGAAATGTAAAAGAACTTAGCACAATTCTTCAGCATATTTTTTAACCAAATTAAAAAAAGAAGATTAACAATCAATGAGTCGGAATATTTTTTTAGTTTTTGCTTTATCGGAAAGATACAACCTCAAGGGTGATACAAATTGGGTACAGATGCATATAAATGTTGAAGTCAGTTTTTGTTAAAAATTACTTGTGGGTGTATATTAATACGGGACAAATTAATAGGGCTACGAGACTATTTTCTTTTGTTATAATTTGTTCTTATAAAAGTAGTAAATGTAGCCAATTATTTAACAAAGGACATGCAAGTTAAACTTTGTTAACAATTTGTTAAAAATTAAAAAAAATTTCGCAGAATTTTACCCAAATTTCAGACAGTGGGTACGCAGTTTTGTAGCCAATTCAATTTTAAGCTTACTTACTTGATGCGAAGTATTTGCTTCAATTTAATTTCTATATGAAAGAAAATCGCATCACTGAACAAAAATTTCTTAAAAATCGAAGGTAATTCTTAGCGAGATGAAACTTGTAAAAATTTATTTTAAAAAATTTGAAAAAAGAGAAAAAGTTTTGATAAAACATTGCAAAATTTTTTTATATTTTTTTTAATGTTTGTAATTTGAACTTATGCGGTAGATAAGGAGTTTTATTTTTATAAAAAATATTATACACTGGCGAGCAAACCGGATTGAATGTTTGCTTTTTTGAGATATTAGCAATGTTTTTCATGTCACAATTTTTTCGATAGATTTTATAAAAATATAGTATGTATATAATTTAAAAAATATCATATAAATTAAAGTTTTAAACTTTCTACAAAATTATGACAATTTAACAAATTTTCGTCCGAATTTCAAAGACTTTAATAAAAGCGTTAAGCAAATTTTTGGGTATGCAGCTTAATAGCTTTTTAAGTTCTAGTATAATAAAGTATACATTTCAAGTTACTCACACTTCGCGTTGACTTTTAATAATTTTTTGAAATTTTTGTGTTGTTGTAGAGATGAGAGATCCACTTCAAAAAATTATGCTTAGCTTCGAATTCGTATCTTAACACTTTTTACTTTGTTCTACTGATTGCGTTTTTTTTTTTGCTTTTAGTGAGTTTATTTTATTCGGTGCCGCTACCCAACAACCGGCATAAATCTTCTTCTTTTGAATTGTTTATTTATCATTCGTTTTTTATTGTTCCAAAGGCAATTAAATCGTAATACGTTCAGACTTTCGTCTTCTTGCTTTGTTGCCTAAAAAAAGGAAAGTAGCAGTCTAGTTCGAACAGTGGTTTTAATGCGCTTAATATTAAGTTCAGTCAGTAAATTAAAAAAAATAAAAACAAACAAGCAAAAAGTTCTATGCAATTTGTTTTTAAAAACCCAAAAACACTATAACCACATGACCAGATGACCCGCTAACTTGAATGACAATTGAAATTTTAAATATTAAATCGGCTAGATTGACGTTAAACCTTGTTAAATATATGTAATTTCTGAAATATACACGTCAAAAAGTTGATCAAGAAAGGGCGAGATTTTTCTGAAAATAAAAAAGAATTTTGCTTAAAAAGTAGACATTTTAGCTTTTCAGTTAGCAAAGAAAACGAATTTATTTTAGATAAACAATACATTAGCATAACTTCATTTTAACTTTTAGAGGCATATATTTATTGGTCTACTGTGCAGCAGCGTATATTTGGCGGTGTTAGTTTCATGTAGTATGTATGTAGGAACATACATACATACATACATATGTACGAGTATACATATTTACCTGAATCTTACTTTCTATCGTATAGCTGGCGCGTGTTGTTTCTTTTCATTATTTGTACTCTACAAAAAAAGAACAAAAAATACCAAACCAATGCCCCCGACATACAGTGTCTGTTAAAATAATAACATTAGTTTGACAATTTTGACAACAGATTCGGCGAAATAAATTATTAAAAAATCAGAAATATATTTTAGCAACTTGAAAATTGTAATTTGAGAGACTAAAATGGAAGGGGCTACAAAATTGCATAATCATTATAAAGTACGTAAGTTTTTAAAATTTAAAAATTTCTGCGAAGACTACAAAATTTACCGGTTTTAAATAAAAAATAATCGTAATTTAATAAAAGAATTACTAAATGTTATAGTTTGTAAAAACATATAAATCACAGCTATTACTTCGGCCACTCTTAAATGTACACCCTATGTTCATTAGAGTTACTCAAAAATCAACCTATAAAAATATTTTTGCGTTCGAAAATAATACAAGAATATATTTTTCGACTTAGAACAATGGTAGAGAGGTGAAAGGATAACATTTTCGCACAAAATTATTTCTTTAGCCTTGAAGAAGTTCATGGTCCTCGAAATGATGTCTAGCATCATTTTTCACCTTATCTCTTACCTTGTTCTTAAATTGATATCCAATTTCATTATCCAACTTATCGACAACTTTGGAGAAATTGTTAGCTGATATCCCACATCATTCTTCTCTAACCTTGGACTTTTAGTTATGGTGAACTCGAGAAAAACAGTTTTCTCTTTCGCTTTCGAGTTGTAAATACAAAAAAAAAAATTGAATGAAAAACGAACAAACTAAATAAAGCTTAAATAAATGTAATAATAAATAGTAAATGCTTAAAAAAGTATATAGCAATATATTTAATAAAAAATTAAGTTATTTTGAGATAAATAACATTGAAGTTCTAGATAAGAGATAATTTTTTTCGCAACTTGAGAATTAACTTTTTCTCTATTTGAGAACTAGCTTTTTCTCAACTTGAGAACTAACATTTTCTAACTTCAGAACGTACTTGTTCTCAACTTGAGAACCAGTTCTAATGCTAGTCGAGGTACTGTTGGGAAGCAAGGTTGTACGTTTGAGAAGTACCTAGGTTCTCAACTAAACCTCAGGTGGGGCACACAATTAAATGTTTACTCGGTATATAGGCATATTTTAAAAATATTTTAATCATAAAGTTTAAACAATGATACTTCGGCATTGAAACAGAAAATTATCTTGCCTCTGAAAGATTTTTTGTGACAATTATTTTGTTAGTCATAACATGCAATCCATTTCTCTCGCTTTGATTGATTGTAGTAGCATTGCTCTGCAGTGTTCAGACTTTTGGATATATTTAAGTAGATATATACATATGTACAAACATACGAGTACATTTGTATAAAACACCAATACAGCCTTGAAAATGCCGGTGTGCTATGAGCGCGTGCAGTGAACAGATATAAACAAAATATCCAATGTACACTTCCAGTTGCTGTGTTCGCGGCTATTTTAGGACTACATATTTGCTAAATCAAAATGGAATTGTTTACATAATTTTTTGGACGGTACGCATCAGGCAAAAGGAAACCGGCAGCACGCAGCAAAAGTTCCAGTGCCACATGGGCGCCGATGACGTCGTCAGCACAATAAAAAATATCAAAAGCTGAACAAGGTGAACATATTGAATTTTAATAGCTGTTCGCGGCACTAGTTTATTTCTAACTTATCGGACATTTCATGGGTTGTTGGTAGAATGCCGAGAAGACAGGAGAGCGGCCACAATGCAAACGCTTTTCCAAACGCACACGCGTACTTGCATCTCTTGCTAGTGTAAAATTATTATTTTTCCTTTTTTGTTTGCATTTCAATACATATTTACTCATCCATTCGCTTTGTTGTTTACAACAAGAAAATAAGCAACAATTAATGAGTGACATAATAGGCTTGTCGCTCGCTATTGGCGGGCGAGCTGTTCGCGCGAAAGGTCAAAGAACATGGTCAAGGTAAGCGGAATATGCAACGGCGACCACGACAACCGAAATTCAGTGTTGCACATTTGAGCGAGGGTGTATTGACAATAAACAAGGTTGGTTGTGGTTGATCCACAAATGAAATTCATTTCCATAACTCATCCGTAACTTCTATCATTCAAAGCAAAGAAATTCGCTTTCCTATAGATTTCCATTACTTTTGTCATAAACTTGTATCTTTGTGTTTTTGACTGGCAAACGCCCGAGATTTACGAACTTTAAATCAAGCCACTTCTTTATTTTCCAAATTGTTATACTTAACATATAAAGTAAGAAAAAAATGATAAAATATGTTATTATATGGGTAATTATAATTATTATTTTGAGACTTACATATGCGTATTATTAAAGTCTTTCCATAAAAGTTTAATATCTTCAAAGGGTTATTTTGAGATTAACATATATTTTAAGTATTTCATAATAATTATGAGGGATAATAAAATAAGTCCCAATAGTTCACGATTTTTTTGGGACTAACCCAAATTTTTACGGAAAATGCTTCGGATCCAAAATGAATCAAAAATGTTCCGAAAATAAATGTACATAAAATGTTCCGTAAATACACCGAAAATGTACTGTAAAATACAAAAAATGTTACGTAGTGTAAAATAAAAGCGTGTGTAGACTTAACAATATTAGTAGTATATAACATACATATGTAGTATTTACATATATGTATATGTATGTATGTACATCTGTATGTAGTATGTTCATATATTCATCTTAATTCATCTTAACGCATAAATATATATTAAAATTCTTACTAAAATTAGGTTTTTTTTTTGGGTCTCCGAGCTTTACAGTGCATTTGAGCAGTTTTTGGAAAAAAACATAAACCGAATATAATTAAAAGCCCTAGCAGGCGCGGATACAGGTGGCGATTTTGGGGGTCCGGACCCCCTCGAAATATCAGAACCGCACACCCAGAAAAATTTAAATGTATCCGCCCCTTTATTTTCTGTATCCGCCCCTGAGCCCTAGTAAACATTCCCTATTGTTTCGAAGCAACAAACTACAAATAAACAACTTCACCTTTCGTAAACCAAAAAAACTTAAATTCAATATTTATTATTTTGCTCATCTGTTTGTTCAAAAAATATGTGTCTATGTATTTCATGTTGGTTTCAGGCTTTGCCACATGTCACTTAATTTTTGGCATGTGAATCGTTAATCCTGTGACTGTATTTGATGCTCTCTGATATAACCCAATGATAATTGCGTAATTTTGGTTCACATTTTTTCCACGCTTTGTTATTTTTGTTATTTTAGTTTTACAATATCCCTTTGGAATATTGTGTTCATTATTGTTGAAAAGTCTGTTTGTGATTACATACATACATATATATTTAATTGGAAATTAAGCTGCTTTTGATAAGTATGACATTTAAGTAAGTTCTTTATTTATTTATTTTAACAGTAAATTAACAAAATAATATTAATTGCAAATTTTTCGTAATATTTTTATTTAGCTCCACTAAATGCCCTTCATATTTACATATGTACATGTGGGAACATGGCGGCTATTTAATTAGGAACACTCCTTGTTTTACATGTTTCACCCATTTTGTTTTCGTTTATTAAATTAACATTTTTTATAAAAATATAGTTGCTTCTAAAACTGAATCCATCAAAATTAATGCTTCAAACTTCGAAAACTACTAGCAAAATTCCACATGCATGTCTAAAATAATCCGTTGATTTTCGAGTCTTTTTGCTGACAGAGTACGCATTTCCCTACATAAAACTTCGTTGGAAATAATTTTTTTTGTGGGAGAAAAATTTCAAAAATCAACGAATTTATTTTAGTAAGCTGAAACTTACACTTTGTTAGAATTCAATTGAATGACCGACAAAAACGCATACTCAAAAATTTTTTGAAAACTCGTATTAAAAAGTTGGATGCTTTTTTAAACTTTGCAACATTTTTACATTGCTCTTATTTAGATATAGCCACTTTTTATATATTTTTAGAATATTTTTTTGAAGCATGCAGCAATACGAATAAATGTATTTATAACTCATTCTATATAACGTGTAACATTCGTTCATAAACTTATTAAATTTCGTGAGATATTCATAAAGGCATGCCATTGTTCTCTACGCACGCGCTTAGCCCTCTACCATATTTAAACCTCTTCAAGGCCAATAATTAACTACCTTTGTTAAAGAAACAAATGCAAAAACAGAATGTATGTTTGTACAATTGTTCAAACCTAAAACTGATATGCAACATAAACACAAAATGACCGATTGTTATAATCGCTTTTCCAAGAAAAATTACCTTCAGCCTCGTTTTCCATGCGCTATCAGTCGTTCGATTGCCGTAGAAGTAAGCAAATAGTACTAAATGTTCACTCACAACTCATGACGGACATGGACTGTGTCGTTTGTCAATACTTGAACTCACCGCATTAGAAACACTTTGGTGGGTTCAAGATGCAATCGAACGTACGGTTAGTACTTGATGATTGAAAATGAGTAGATAAGAACGATAGAATACAAGATCACGCATTTTCGCAGTCGATGACATATCTCAAGTAAAAGTAAACAAAGAATATGAAGAAAATAAAAACGAAGTGATGCCGATTTTTTGCGATATAGATAGCGGTTTAATTAATAAATTACCAAAAATGTAGAAAGAAATGGGTTGTGTCAAAATTGGCAAATCCAAAGTAGCGATACCCCGAAATGTGTCATCTCTAGTTCGCTGCATCGTGGGCAGTAGATACATATACTTATTTTAGTGAAAAATTCCCGTACCATCTATCATTGGGGTACTTTTTCCTTGAATACAACTACAAACCACTTGTGTATTTTCACTCGTCCTCATTTACACTACTCACGCCACTATCAGCAACACTTTTTTTTATCAGTTCCACTACTTCATTTGCCCATTGTTAAGTAATTGTATTTATCACTTTTTGTTTTTCCTAATTATGTCTCCGGTAGGTGTAGATTAATATAAAAAAAAATAATTAAATTAATATCTGTTCATGATTTCTTTTGTATTGCATGTACTATGTATATTACTGTTGCATTTTGTGCATTCTATCGCCTCTCGTTAAGTTCATTTTTTATCGCATTAATTAAATACGCTGAAACCTTATCGACAATTGCAATTCGAATTCATCATTCATTTCGAATTCATAATTTAATATTTGCTTACTTATACATATGTATGTAGGTATGTACTTTGCTGTGCCTTTAAACTTGGCTATTCTTTATTCTATAATTTGTTATTATGATTAAATATCTTTGTGTGTGCTTATTCACATGAACCTTTCCGATGTACTTTAAAGCTGTATAGGTAAATGCATATATACAAAAAAAAAAAATTATACTAACATACAAATGTAAATTCACATGCATTGTCTTCATTTACTCTTTATTTAAAAAAAAGTTGAAGTTCATAAATTGATGAGTTTTTTCATTGTAGCAAATAATGCTTTGTTTCCAATTCCCTTTGTAGAGCTTTCTTGAAGAGTTCAACGTTCTTTGCAGAGCTTTTCATTTAATGTTGTATACACTTTGTTGTGCACAATTTAATTTTAAAAGTAATTTCGAAACTCAGCTTGTGCTTAAAATGCCATCTCTGTAATAAACAAAACATTTTTTTACATAAATTCCTCATTGAAAATTCTTAAACTATCCTTTCAAAACTCGAACACTTGAAATATACTCTATTCCGAAGGTTCTTTATTTATTTAAGCAAGTTTAAAATATTTAAATTACACATTTTCATCAAAATTTTACACTTATAAATCAGTATTTTATTTCATAATCACATGGACATCTAAAGTGAATAAAATTTCCTATTTGCCTTGTATACTTTATATGAAAATTTCTATAAATTGTTTCTGCTGGAGTTCTAGCGTCTTATTTAAATTTTGTGCATAATGTTTGAAGTTGTTACTTATGACAATCATTCAAAACAAAACGTTACATTCTAAACACAAGAGGCCTAAGTTGTAATATGCTGCAGAAATTCGAAACATTCTTGACTCGGCAACTAATATAATTATCAAATAATTACGTAGTTATACTCACATTAAATAATATGAAAGAAATCATAATATAAATTGTTTATGAAATTAAAAATGAATGGATCCAAATAATTTGTTAAATTTTTTTTTTATTATCAGTATTTCAATTATTTTTCAATTTAAATACAGGTAACTATGTATCTAAAAAATCCAGTATTAGCATAAGCAAAAATTATCAAATTTTTATCAAGTTACGAATTTTAAAGAAATTTCAAATTTTCAACAAATATCAAATTTTAACACATTTCAAGTTTTATAATATTAAAAGTTTCATCAATTATAAAATTTCCAATTTTCACAAATTTTAAATTTTCATCAAATTTTAAATTTTCATCAAATTTCAAATTTTCATCAAATTTCAAATATTCATCAAATTTCAAATTATAATAAATTCCAAATTTTAAGAATTTTAAAATTTTTTCAAATGAAAATGTTCACCAATTTTAAAATTTCAAATATTTACCAATTTTCACCAAATTTAAAATTTTTAGGAAATTTAAATTTTCACCAACTGCCTAGAAGCATAGAGAAAAAGTTTGAGATTTTGATGAACATTTCTTTTAGTAACGTAAAAAAACTACAACTTTGGCTTATACGGGTTTTGCTAGATAATTAACCATATTTAAAATTTTCTTCGTCATACGAACTACGAGTATTTAGCATACTTGGGCACACTGCAGTATAAATGTATTAATTTTTAATTATTTATTTTTTTATTAGAAATATAATTATAAATAATTATATTACATTACAAAAAGCACTAGCAGCTAAGACTATCGGCCTGAATTAATTCGAATACATTATTTACTAATTTGTAAATAAATATTAGAATAGGGTTAAATTGCATGAAAATGGCTGACGGATAGCAGTAAGTAGTACATTTTAACTGATTACTAAAATTTACTTTGCATTACCAGTACACTTTTACAGATTACTGAACAAATTTAAGTAAGCAGTACACTTTTACTGATTACTGAAATTTTTACTGATTACTGATAAATATCAGTTTTCCATATCATTGCTCAAAGCCGGTGAGAGACAGTACGCCAATTTATTAACTCCACGCATAACAAGTTGAAACTCACTTTAAGAGTCTGTAAAAAATTTGCTGCAATGCAGTTACCAGCTTGAGTACTTGGACGAATACGCAAAGCTTATGAGGCCTATAGCAGGGCGACCGAACATGTACTTTAGTTACTTTGTTCTTAAGGCTAAAAATGCGTAATTTAGAGCCAACAAGCTTTACATATTTCGCCGAAATAAGCAAAAAAATGCAAGAAGCCTTACTCAACAGATTTAAAAAATATTTCTTATTGCCACCTGACGCTTGGGATGCTGTAATTGCTGCAATACCTACCCCTTCTATAAAATTACGATTTTTGAGAGCTCTCTTAGAAACGGCTACAACGCAAACAGAAGAGGAAGTGAAGAAAGTATGGTAAAATAGCCGACGCTGAAACTCGTGTTTTGCCACAAACGCCGCAGATATCATTCCTTGATTTCGAGGAAGAAAGTAACGGTAAAATTATTACACTTAATTTTCCATCTAATTGTATAATTTTTTGCATTTGTTTATCCACTTAAATAGATGTTAGAAATTATCTTCAGGAAACAATTTTATACTTAGTCGAACGAGACACAACGACGAATTGTTTAAAAAAACATCCAGCGATTAAAAACGTTTTTCTAAAATATAATACACCCTTACCCTCATCTGCGCCTGTAGAATGGTTGTTTTCATTCGCGGGGATTGTTAATCGTTCTAAAAGACAAAAACTCAGCGATGTAAATTTTAAATTGTATGTTTTAAGAAAAGCTATCAGCTTATAGTACGCAAATACATATGTACGAGTACATACATATATAAATTTTTTTTAGTAATCAGTAAAGTTTTACTGGTAATGTAAACGAGTTTTAATTATCATCACAAATTTACGGATTGCTGTATTTTTACTGGTAATGCTAACTGCCCATCTATGCTATTTAGAAAGTTAATTTCATTTTGATTTGTCATACATACAAATAATTTTGATTAATTGTGAATACTCGTATTAGAATTTCATTCATAATTAAAATAATATTGAGTGATGAATGGGAATTTATTCATATTTTTTCTCATTCAGTTAGCTGATAACGCCGATCCCTGATATGTATACAAACCTATGTATACACACATATGTATGTACATACATATGGACTATGTATGTACATTTTTTTTTTTAATATGCTTAATAAATAAACTTCAAGTAAACTCAATTTCAGCTCCTCTTTAAGCAACTTAAGGTCGCTGTCACCCATCAGCGTTTCTACAAGTGAGTGAAATGCTTTGATTACTCAAGCTTGACATGTGGCGAAGTATGATTTCTAAGCGGTTCATTCTGTATGAGCTTTAGCAGCAAAATTTTCTTTAGATTCTGTAACTTTTTTTATTTAAATAATATTTACCACACACATTAGCAGTTACAGAGCGACATTTGTTAGTTCTGTTTATTGCTATTTCCCGATAATGTTACTTGACGACCGTTTTTTTTTTATCTTCAAGTACAAGTTTATGTGACTTCGCATGCTAGTGTGTGTATGTATATATAAACAAACATATGTTTGTGTGTACATTTGTATATGCTGAAGTTTCACCTTTCCCTCGCTCATTACCAACTTTCGAACCAAACGAAGCGGCTCGAATTGAGGGCCGTTAGACTTCCACATTTTCATTTCATACTTAAAAATACATATCTAAAATTCTATGTACATACATACATATGTACTTGCAGTGAAATTTACTTACATATTACGAGGGCAGTTTGACAAGTCCATGGAAGAAACTGTAAAAGCAATACTGCTCCTGTTAATTGCCGTCTGTGAAAATATTGTTATTAAAATTTACTTTGCGATTGGCAGATATTTAAACCAGTGCTTAATTGAGTCAATTGGTAAATTTAAAATAAGTAAACACGTGTCTACGTTCTAGTCGAGAATAATGCTAAATCAGTACACGAAATTAACTCTTTTCCATATTCTATCAGACAGAGCCTTAATTGAGGCAATTTGTAAATTGTGAAACGATGGAAAGCGCGTAGCTAAATTTAATTTCATATAATTTTAATTAATTAATATGAGTGTAATATATGTACATACATACATACATATGTATGTATGTACTTATATGAAGTTATTTATTTTTTATAATGAAAATTTAAGAAATGATTAACATTTTTATAAAAATTTGTCGTTTGTGAAGCTTATTCGTTAGGGTCGTTAGCAGTTGTTTTAAACGCGGAACTGGGTCAAATTCTCGATTCACCTTGAATTCGAACTTGGCAAAAGGAAAACGTAACCGCACCATTGAAAAAATTCAATCGATTCGGCTTCTAAATCCGACCCCTCTCTCCTACCGTATTCACTTACTTTGTTTAGGAATGAAAAGCTTTGTTTGCCGAATAATATACATATAAAGTATATCACGATGCTGCAAACCAAAGATGACTCCGTGCAGAGTATTGATACTGTCGAATTTGTCAGCGTCAACTGCTTGCGTGACGTCAGTTCAGATTGTAAACAAACCATTTCGTTGCAAGCGTTCCACGTGCATCAGGTACTTCAAGTTCTAAAACGCAATTTTTTTGTTAATTGATTTTTGTATTTTTCGTTTATATTTATACGTTTTCACTTTCATAAGTTTTTCTTTCTAATAACTACAAACAAAGAACGTTTAACGCCATGACCAATGTAAATTCGCCTAAGCTTGATGCATTCTCATACTTCGTCGCGCCGCCATCTGCATTGTTTTTACTCTGCATTGACGTCACTATTTTGTGGACTCGCGGAGATATTATATTGATAAAGTCGATGATTTATCGAATTACCCTTGTATGTTATAGTATGTACGACTTCAGTGTTGATTTTCAATGAATAATAGCAAACAATGCAGAAAAAAGTTGTTTTTGCCGATACTTTCAATCCATCTATGCGCTACTTTTCTATATTATCGCCTTATTGTTGCTGTTGTTGTTTACGTTGTCATTATTATTGCTATAAATGTTGTTGTTTCTATTAGTGCTGCCAAACAATCAGTTCAATTGTAATTCCTCTTCATTTATGTTTGCTTGTGTGTATGTTTTTAGGTGCTTTGCGCTGCTCCCCTCTTCTTCTAGTTATCCTGGACTTTCATCGTTCGTTGTCGCTTGACTGTTGCTAGTTGATGTCAATTGTTAGTTCAACGTTGACTGTTGACTGTTTACTGTTTTTCCACCAGTGCTATGTTTTCTTGTTTGTCAATTCGTACCTCAACATTAGTATATTTGTATGTATTCTATGAACAAATATATTCAATATGACTGGCAGTCTGTTCGTTAGTCAATAAATTGTTTGGAATGTGTGCCAATTCTTAGTCATTGTGCGTGGGTTGTGTTCGGTGAGTGCAATTGTTGGAATACTTACAAATAAAGCTGCAAACTCGGTATGTTGTATGTACATATGTATGTATGTATGTGCTTTGTATGTGTGTCAGTACAAACTCTGGCTTTGCTTTCTTTTTTAAAATACATCTACAAAAATGACGGTTATTTTTTAATGATGTTCACTTCTGTTCTTGTAGTATTCTATAAAATGCCGTGGGCGTACACAACCAGAGTGTGAAAGAATCGGTATTAAATTTTAAAGTTATGATAATAATTAAAGGAAAATCATTTGCTTAAGCTGTTGTAATAAAATCACGTTTAATTATTGGCAATGAAATTTGTTTTTTATGATAATGTGATTGTAAAATTTCGAATTAAGGTCACGTCTTTTGCAAATGCGATATTTATTTTTTTGACGGATTTATTTTTTGAAACCTAGCAAAAAGTTTTGAAATTTTACACTTTGGCAAATTTTACTATTTTTTTGATGATTTAAGATGATTTAAGAAATCACACGGTTTTATTTCCTCTCTTTAGTTCACCATTGCCAAATAGATAGCAAGATAACCTACAAAAAGCCGTCTTCTCAGAAACCACAAAAAAACGCAACTTCATATATTGTAATATAATTCACAATACTACTGGTTGCATTAAATAAAATAAAAAAAATAATGCGAACAAGTGGCACTTCCTTACTTAAATGTAAAATTTAGCACAACATTGAATTTCTGAACATTCTCCTTTACGTTACATATGTATTTGGTAAACAAATATTATTGCTCTAAAATTACTTAAAAATACATACACAGAAACGATTCCAACACTTTGTTTGACAGCCTGCAAACGAATGCAAAGTACGTTTTTATATGCAGTGAAGAATTCTCTACTTCAATACCAACGAAAATAACATTTTTCAAAGTGCATAGCTTTGAAATTATTTTTTTTTTACTTTATTTTCCATTTTATACAGTTGTTGAAACTGTCGGTAATTTCTCAACATTGCTTTTTGCAAAAGTAGGTTTCACATCCGGTAAAGGCCCCATATAGAGTTACTGTGCTCAGCTTGGCAAAGCTATGGTAAAAGGTTAATTGTTTAAACTTTTCCTAAATCATAAAGTTTGTTATTTGTTAATCTACTAAATAGCCCAGTACTTTAGTGGAAGTACTTTTATTTCGAACTACTTCCAAACCTGCCTTGAATAAATTCCTTAATAATGCCTGAAAAATCACGAATAAGACCTTGAAAAACAAAAAAAAAACCAGTTCTATTGGTAGACGTTACAGTTGCTATTTCGGAGATCATCTCATCAGTTGTCATTTCTACTTCTGAGTATAAAAACGAACCGTTTTCTTTTATGTTAGCTTGCATTTATGTTTGTATGTATGTATGTTCCTTGAAATCAAATCTTCTCTTTAAATATATATTTTGTCAAAATCAATTAGATTTACATATAACCCACTGCTTACATTTCTTGAAAAATTTAAAATTGGTACCAAGTAACAAAAAAGCCATTTGTACATGTAATTAAATACAATACATAATTTCTCTGAAAGAAATATTTTAAAAATAAACTGCAGTAAAATATCATGGAGTCAATCTATTTTTTTCTTTAGTTCTTATAAAACTTGATGTTGAAAATGCTCGTTCGCTCTTATTGTCAGTAAGACGTTATACAGTTTTCAAGATTTTCCGTCTAAATATATAAAATCTTCTAAAATACCTTTGTTGCGTTTTTTCTGCAAATTATTTGAATTTTGAATATATATGATATAATGGTCTTATAAAATTGATAAGCACTTTGCGGTTGCCGTTTCAATAAAAATATAATGAATTTAAAATCAGCCGACGTGCCGTATTATTTATTCGATATTCGTAAAATCAAGATTTCCAAAAAACTGTAAAAAAGATTATGAAAAGACCGGAGGAAACTGGTCTAAAAAAACCGAGTGAAACACCCTATTACATATGTATATCGCTTTTAATTATCTTTTGATTCCGGACCATTTCGGGGCCATACAATTTCAGAAAGCTAAAAAACTAAAAGCTGTAAAATTTCAAAATCTTTACCTGTTTCATAATGGTTTTTTTTTATTGTTTTTCTTATGATTTATTATTATATTTTATTATTTTTTTATTATGGTAGATAATTGTATTTTTTAATTTTATTTTTTATTTATTTTAATTTATTATTTTTTTATTTGTTTTATATTTTTAATCTCTCCAAATTTGTTGTGTTTGGCTTGGTTAATTGGCTGTAAAATTCGATTGTTGCCTCGTTACTCATTGGTGCGCTGATAAGAAATTGAAATTAAAAATCAGTTCAATCGACACGTACCTACATAATAGATATGTACCTACATATGTATGTACATATAAATGCACTAAGCACAAACAAATTTATTGTACACAAACAACAGCTAAACATATTTTCAAAAGTAAAATTGAGAACAAATCAAAAAACAAAACCAACAACCGTAACTGACTGTAATAATATTTTGGCATTCGATACATATGAATGTCCATAAATTTAAAGGGCGAAGCGAAATATTAGCGCTAAGACATACATATGTACATTAATGTGATAATATTGTGCATACACTTGCGAGCGAAATAATAGCAGCACATCTAATTGACAACTTTTGAAATTAATTTAATTTACAACATACATACATACATATTTTTTATATCAAAATATATTTTTTTTAGTTTACACTTTAATAAATTATGTGTACTTTTTGAAAGTTTATTTTATCGAAACATTTTAAATCTACTTGTATATTCGCTATTAAATGTCACACAATTTTATTATAATAAAGTACAAACTTTTAATAGTTCAAATTCTTTTCTTTTTACACTCTATTGTCGTTCCATTTATCAAAAGTAGTTGACTTTACTTGTGTAATCCGAAATTGGGTGGGGCGGAGATGAGTTCTCACAGAGACACAAAATATTCAAATAGATCTCACATCTATAAGTTATTACCAAAAAAATCAAGAAGCCGCTTTATGGCTGTCAGAGATTTTTTAATAGATGATAAGACACCACTTTAAAATCGCCTCTAGAGAAAAGTTCTTTTTGGAAAGCCTTGAAGTTGGCAAATCTAAGTTACTTAAAAAAGTGAAGGCTTCAGTGTTTTTCAAAGTGTCTTAAAACCACTTATTATATTAAGCTCTATAAGCTTATAATACTTTGAAGGTACGGATCCATGCTTGAAAATGGAAGCACAGGTACCGGTGCATACACACTTAGATTTCAGTAAAGCGTCGTTCTGATAAACATCCTCCAGGAGGACATTTTGCGATTGATATTTGTGCCGACGAATACCTTTTTGCCGAAGTACTAATAGGGCCTCAATAAACGCCATGCTTTAGCTAGTAGACACTTGAAAAACGAGGCTAGATTAAGTTGCAACTAATAACAGAGTTGCCTTCTTGTGGGTTCCGGGTCATTACGGCTTTGATGGTATCGAAAAGGCTAATTGTCTTGCGAAATGTGTGTTTCAACAGAACCTCAATGATAATCAGCCTTTTTATAGTATAGAGTAGACACGACGGAGCTTATATGAGAGTGGGAGGACTGACAAACTGCGGCCCAATGACGACCGTAAAGGCAAAAAATGCGACTGATTTACCTTGACAGAGTGAAGGTCTAAGAACATTCACCTACAGAACATTTGATGTGACTCTCTGAGCGAACGCCCTGCGTGTTAGTTGCCACGAAGAGGAGACGTCTGAACATACATAATATATTGTTTTCGCTACTTCTAATTACGTAACTACTGACGAGTGCTTTTCAATTTTTTTATTTTTAAATATTTATGATAAAGTGAAATTTCAAAACACCGTGCTACAATTATTTTGCACTGAGTTGTATATATGTACGTAAAATTTTTGTCGATATCGAGTAAACGCCTCTTGGGCTGAAAAATTTTCACTGAATTATTGAAAGTTGGGTACATACAATTTTCATTACTAAAAACTTCCCTCTATAGAAATGCATATGCACATTCAATGAAGGTATTGACCAAGACAACAAAGTAATGTGTAGTAAGTACCTTGCCCAATGCCCAACTCAACATTAGTAGGTACATATCTAAAATCAATTTCAACACCAGTTATCAATAGCGGTCCAACAAAAAAAAATCGTATCGCACAATCCGCTGAAGCATTGGTTCGATGGGTGATTAGTTGGTTGGCCGCCTAGGTAATTAATTGTTTCAAGTGCCGCCCAGCCACGGGCTTCAAAGCAATTGTTTTTGTTTTTTGCTTACTTTTTATTTCAACTTTTAAACGCACGATTCCACTATTCAGCAGCCATGAAAGGTCATATTCATCGTCCATTCATTGTTGGCTGCTTGTCCGCCAATTCAAAAGCCTATTAATGTCGGTAACATTAACAACAGTGTGACGATTTAATTGTAATTTACTGTGAAATTTTTACTTTATAAGCAAACGCTCGTACTTAATTTTTGAATTGTAAAAGCGTTTTAAATGCGCTGTTAAATAATAACAACATTTGAACTGGTAACTGAATAGAGATGCCATTTGAAAATCGACTAAATAAAGGATCGATTCACTGAGATTTTCATTTATTTAAATGATAATAAAGTAAGTTATTCAGGCTGTTAATCAATCCGTTAACACAACAATTTAAGGTAAATAAGTGCAGCCCTGATTTCACTCGTCTTTAGCGGGTCTCACGCGATCACTTTTGTTGAATATCAATGAAGTTTACATAAATGTGGGACCGTGTGGAGAGAAATAAATTTTGTATGACATATATTTGTACGTGTTTGCATACAAGTGTGATCGTGGTAAGTTATCGATAACACAAAGGACACAGAGTTGTTTTGACAAAGGTTTAAGAGTTAATAGAGAGTTTTAATTTTAATTTAGCTTCTAATTATTCTGTACATATAAATAACGATATTTATTCTCATTAAATTCGACAAAAACTCGATTTTTTTTTACTTCGCGTTCCAAAATATGTGACGTATCATTCGTAGCGCAATTGCCATCCTGCTGCTGCTAAGTATCTTGATTCATCAGCCTCACTACACAATTTTGCCAAATGCTGCTTGCTGCTTTAGATTCGTGAACGTTAAATAATTACCTAGATTTTTATTTTTTTTTCGATTGCGCAGCGTTTTTTTTTTTAAGCAATTACTTTTTCTTTTGTAAAATAATTGTAATATAATTGCTGATATTTCTTTAAAAAGTCTTAAAATTTACTTACGTGTTTGTTTTATTTTATTACTATTTATTGTTCAAAAGAATGCCGCTTGCCACTGTGTTAGTACCAGCAGTTGTTGTTGTGAAAACATCTTCGCCTCGTTCATTGCTGTTCTTTACTTAATTAATTTTCGCTTTTTCTCACAAACATGTTTTCTACCACCGTAACAATTATTTTCGCTTGAAATGCACAAGTTTTAATTAACATACTTTTAATTGCCTTTCCAGGTTCAAAACTTATTTAGAACAGTCAGCAATTTTGTGTGGCTTTTAGCATGCTTCGAATTTTGACTCTGTCTAAAAAGTTACTGTACCCGGTTGTTTTGCAATTATTCACAGATTTAATGGAACTTCAATGATCTAAATCTACTTACTTTCCTCACCTTTGCTTAGTAAATCTTTGTGTATTTTTTTAAATAATGTTCTTACATTTTGGTTTGGTTTTAGTTCTACATACATACATACATACATATTCTGTAAGAAATGTTGTGTTTCTAGATTATAAAAGTAAATACTCTTGACCTCCCAATTTGCATACAATTTTTATAATCGAAAGCATTTCTGTCACTATCAGGTTGTGTTTCGAAATCCTATAGATATTTCACCTACTAAGTAATATTTTGTCACCCAAACTACATACATACTTGGACGTTTCTAAAATCGAATTTGAAAATCGTATTATTTGAGGTAATTGGTTTGTTAAATATTTCGGATTTTACAACTGCTAAGTATAGTATTATTGGAAATTTTGTGTTTCGTACTATAAAATTATTCCTGCAGACTGATAGCATATATTCAAACATCTAAAATCCAGAAATCTTTTCATTGAAAAAAAAAAAATTTTTTTCACAATGGAATAAAAATTCAACAAACATAATGATATACCGGGCTATAACTGAACCCATCGTAGTCCGAATTTTCGTAAAATCTACGAAAATGAGATCACTGAGACCCGATTTTCAAATGATACGTTTGAACTACGATGGATTTAGTGATAGTTTTTATACCCGAGCATACTTGTACACAAGGGTATTATAACTTTGTTCGCATAACGGTTGTTTGTAACAGCATAAAATAATCGAGATAGATATAGACATATATATACTAAAATGATCAGAATGAAAATAAATTGATTTAGCCCTGACTTTCCGTCCGTCTGTCCGTGGTTACAATAACTGGAGTAAAAATTGAGATATCTGGTATATAGATTGCTCTTTGGACAGGGTAGGTTGGTATTGAAAATGGTCAAGATCGGTCAATCACCACGCCCACCCCCCATATAACGGAAGTTTTTGAAAAATGCAAAAACTCCGTTTTTGCGGTATCCATTAAAGCAAATTGAGTGAAATTTGGTATTTGGATCGATTTTTAACTAAGAAATTAGGTCTTTATGAAATTTTGAAAAATTGGCGTTTCCACGCCCACTTAGGAACAAATTTCTGTATCTCAATAACGGTGTAAGGTATCGTTACAAAACTTGGTGGACATATTTTCCTTAACATCACTATTATTACCATAGAACATTTTTGAAATCGGTTCATAACCACGCCTAACTCCCATATAACGGAAGTTTTGGAAAATGCAAAAACTCCGTTTCAGTATCTATTAAAACAAATTGAGTAAAATTTGGTATTTGCAGCGATTTTGAACTAAGAAATTAGGGATTTATGGAATTTTGAAAAATAGGCATTGCCACGCCCACTTATGAAACATTTTCTGTATCTCACCTAATACTGTTAAGGTATCGTCACAAAATTTGGTGCACATATTTTCCAAAATATCGCTGTTATCATCGTTAACAATTTTTGAAATCGGACCTAACCTCGCCCACCACCCATATAACGGAAATTTTGAAAAATGCAAAAATGTCGTTTTTTCTTTATCTATTGGAACATATTTATTAAAATTTGATATTTAGAGAGATATTTAATTAAGAAAATTAATTTTTACGAAATTTTGAAAAATTGGCTTTGCGACGCCCACTTTAAAAGAAACGTCTGTAGGTATTTCAATAACGATGTAAGGTATCGTCACACAATTTGGTGAACATATTGTCCTTGATACCATTAGCATTACCGTCAATAATTTTTGAAATCGGACCATAGCAACGCCCAACTTCCAAATAACGGAAATTTCGAAAAATGCAAAAAAGTTCGTTTTTCAGTATTTATTTGAAGAAATTGAGTAAAGTTTAGTACTAGCTGCGATTTAAAACAAAGAAGCACGAATTTTATGGTCACCGACCATACAAAAATATATCGCGAGGGTATATGTATACAAATCGGTTTCGCCCGAATTTAGCTTTTCTTACTTGTTTTGTTATAGATTTCACTCAAAATAAGGATTACGATCGATTCAGTGATGGCGCCGGTAGTCGAGGGTTCAATATGGTCACCCAGCTTTGGTGGTCGTTTGGTGGCAATCGTCTACGATAAATTTCCCGCGCTTGTAGCTCTCACAACAGCACTAGTTATTTATTTGGCGAGATCGACACAAATGCGACTCGAGAAGAACATTCCGTTCTGGATGATTGGCAGACTGTGGTTCGTTCTGGAGCTTGTCGCTCAAACTACTATGAAGCGTCCTTGTCCCAATGCATGAATGCGTTCTGCAATAGATGAGTAAAAAAATCGACTTCGCAGCTGCTGGAAGGCAATTAAAGTTCTTTTCGAATATGTTCTTATAAATGTCTATAACCCTTGAATAAATACAAATTGAAATTGGCTTTCATTTTATAACCATTTACCAAAACATTTGCTAGTACCCAGTATATATGTATGTACATAAATGAAATATGTTGAAAATATTGTTAATCGCAGTATATCTAGATTTTGTGTATGTTCATTTTTATTGGCTAATTTAAATATTCACAAAAAGACGTACACACTTTAATAGCGTTTGTCGCGTAAATTTAATTTCATGTGATTCTGTGGTTTTTTTTTTGCTCTATTAACGCTTTAAGTTTGATGTCCGCGCACACCCGTTAAATAACACCTAAGCATTTGCTGTGCTTCATGCGCATGCGCCCAATCAGTGGCACAGTGGTGGCTGACGCTGATGGCGGATGATAAATTGTCCGGCTGTTGGACAATGGGTCAGTGACCAGCACTCATACACACACATATGTATGTATGTACATGTAATATTTGTTGTTGCATTAATCGCATCATGGCAAGCGTCGCAGCGGCATAGCTTTTAATTGAATCTTAAAACATTTTTCATAAAAGTCGCTTTCCAACTGTGAGTTGGCTGACACGCATGCGCGATTACTGAGCAACAGCTAGACCCATGGCTGCTGGATATTGGTTGCGAAAATTCATTTTCATTTTTGTTATTGTTTGTTATACATTCATACCATACAACATTGCTTTGTTACAACAACAGCGTGTAAAATAATAAAACGCGCGTGTTCAGCTGCGGAGACTGTTGTTTGCTACTTTGATTTTTAATATTTGATTAGTTTTTTAATTACTTATTTAGCGTCTATTTGCTTGATGGTTCATTTGCAAAATCGGCGTAACAATAAATGGTAGCTTTGCGATTTTGGATAAAAATTTTTTACGGATTTTGCATTGAAGTTACAATATAAACGCAAGTATACATTAGGGTGGTCCGAAAATTTTATGAGGGAAAATCTATGCAGTCGAAATTCAATGCTCTTATCCCTTAGAATTGTTATATTTTTGAAAATTTTCAATTAATTTATTTAACACAAGAAACAACATTTTTTCGTAACATTTTTAATAATTTTCAAACGCTTGTCTCCCTTTCTCTTCAGATATCTACAAAGAATAACCATTTTTTAATATTAAAAATTTTGTATGTGCACAATAAAATATAATTAGTAAAAACATGATTAAAAAACAATTGGATTTTAGCATTAAAAGTCCCATGAAGAGCGTTTATCTATTGGAAAATATTGATCGAATTTACCGATTGAAAAATATTTCTTTTCAAAGGTTTTATAATATTAATACGAAAAATGTGCTTTGGGCTCCAGTAAAAATTTGAGTGTTTTGAGCGAAATTAAATATATTTCCACTTATTTATGCAACTCCCTAATGTACATAGTACGAGGCAAAGTTGGCAAAACCTATTCGTCTTCTACTGCTGTGCTTTGTTTGCGGAAATAATCAATTCGCTTAAAGTGCTCCAATGGATTTGCAAGCACGATTCGCTAGCTCTGTGCAATTTTTATTATTTTGAAAGTTTATTTTTTGTACCGGAAATAAGTTTATAAAGTTTTTGATCGCAAATTAGTTTTTACAGGTCATTTTTTGGGTTGTTTTTTTTTTTTTTTTTGTTTATTTGCTGTGCTGTTTCGCCCATACATACATGCTCTAGTTTTTTTTATACACCTGTGTTCAAAATTCTAGTATGCAGTTTTTTTGTTAATTTTAGTTTAAGAAGCTAAATTTGTAGTTTTTTACTCCATTTTTATATAACGAAAAAATTCTCAAAAATTAACAGTTATTTTTTGGCACTTCAGACTTTCACCTTATTCCAATTAAATTATCGGGCTACAATACCGCATATGCAATAATTTACTAAAATTTCAAAGAAAAAAGTTGAAAATTTTCATATTATTTGTGTTTTTATTTAATAAGTATGTGTGCGATATGTAGTTGAATCGAATAAGCCGAATAATCCAAACCTTATTAATCAACAACCGAGACCGGATAAGCTATTAATCGAGACCTGATAAATCATTAAACAAGACCAGATTAGTTTATTAGTTGAAACCTGATTTATTACTTTATCAAGAAGTTATCATTTTACTTAATAAATATGATCAAGATTAGATTGCATTAGTTAGAATCTTAATTATTAATCTAACTAATCATAAAAATAATTAATCACAATCTTTTTGTTCATGCAAAAGTAAAAAAAAATTGTACATACATAAAAAAATTTTGTATTTCCCTGATTTGAAGAAAATTGTATTTAATTTGAAATATGTACTGTATGGTAGATAACCAGAAAGAAATTAAAAAAATTACATACATTTAAATTTTTTAGTAAACATTATTTTTATTCAGAATCTGATCAATCAAATTTTTAAAAAAATCAGAATAAGGATTATTTGAAATGTCATTTAACCGATTATTCGCATAAATTTGTTGAATGGACTATTTCAATTAAAGAATAATTGAAATTCAATTAGAGGAAAATAAATTGTGAAAATCAGCTGCTATGTATTTAGCACTATTATTATTTGCAGCACAACTGTACATCTCAAATCGTGTCTTAATTACCTGCCAGTGGTCATTTAGCTAATTATTTACTCTCTCTCTATCTCTCTATCTCTATCAATCTGCGTTGAAGCTTATCTTCCGGCTACTGACTAAGTTAATAATCTGACGGACTACTAAACCTGCTTATTTAATGTTTATTTTGTGTTTTTAATTTCATTGCAGATAATGTACACATCGCACGTAAATGCATTATTAAAATGCTTTGAAATAAAATCTAAAGCTACAAGCGGAACAGGAACAATGTAACACCTTCAGCATGGCTTAACGAAAGTCGAAACTAAAAATTGAACATTACGGTGCTGCAGGCGAAGCAGAAGCCTTATACTGAAAGGAAACCAACACCAAACAAAATGGTTTTAATACCTACATACATATGTACATACATATAACAACAAAGTGCCGGACTAAAGCGAAGGACTAAGAAGGAATCCCAACGAAGGTTGCAAGTAGCACTTGCATGACGCACAAAACCCCCGGATCAGACCACATAATCCGCCACAGCAAAGCAAGAAAGAGGAAAACAAATACAAAAAAAAAGAAACTTGCAACGGAAAATAAAAACTAAAACGAAAAAGCAAAAAGTTAAAATAAATCGTCGAAGAAAAAAAACAAATTAAACCCAAAACGAACTGCTTTAAGCGACCATAAAGCGCAAATGCATGCACAAACGGGAACATTTTGAAAACGCGCACATCAACCGTATGTTGTCAACTGTTTAAAACCAACAGATATATAAAAAAAAAATACAATAAAACAAACATTGCCATCTCACCATTACTAAATTACTATCATCAAACTTATTTTGCTTTTTCGTCGCTATCGCCGTCACCATTGCCAACTTCCACTGTTGTCGTAATAATATCATTGAAGCGACATTAAGACAGTGACCGCCAGCATAACGCTTGCAACATATATACAAACATACATAGTATTTAGTATTGTTGCTTCCACAAACCCAAGTGTACACACACACAAACATACACCCATATATTGTAAATATAATACAAAAGAATACGAAAGAAGCAAGAAATACCACATAATTGTATAGTCGTATTTGCCGAAAAAATGTTGCAAGACACCAATAGTACCGCTATACAGCCAAAAGTCGTTGTAATTCGACGACGTCCGAATCAAGGTTTCGGCTTTACGCTGCGTCATTTCATTGCCTACCCACCGGAAGATGAACCCTCTTGGCCCCAGGTAAGCGTTACGGTTGCACACACACACACACACACACACAATGCAGTTACTCTTTTACATACATATGTACATAAGTATGTACGTTAATACAATTTGTTTGTACGATGGACAGTTGAATGGTGAACAGTATGTGCAAAAAAAAATATTATAAAAAAAATAAACAAAAAGTGGACGGGGACCCGATGAATGTTCGTTGCATATAATTGCAGTTAAGCGTAGCTCTGTACTTGAGCCTTTGTTTAGATTATAATAGTAAATTGTTTAAATTAACAATATTTATTGTGTCAAAAACCAAATTTTATGTTAAGTTTTATTACTAGATACTTTAAATACTCGCCAGCACGCAATTTAGCTGAGTTCACCCTACGACGAGTAAATTGTTTGTAGTTTTCAACTTCCCTTAAGGCCGAATAAAAAATTAAAAAATTAGAGGCGTTCTAAAATATGATCTTTTGGAAAGTTTTACTTACTAGTCAAGTATTAAGTTCTCGGAATACGAGACAAAAAACTGGTTAAAATACGATTTTTTATATCTACGTATGTACATATGTATATATCAGTGAGTATACAGTTAAAATCAGTTAGGTGGATATGCTTAAAAGTAAAATTTTTTTAAATAAAGTACACAAATTGAAAAATTATTGAAACAGCAAACCGGCTTTCTGGTTATTCGCAAACAAAAAAATAAGAAACAAAAGCTTTGTTTTTCATCTGATTTGAGTTCATCCTCCGAATAATTAAAAAATGTTCTATTAACAAATTTATTTTTTATGTTATTTTAAAACCTGTTTGCGGACAATATATCGACAGTTAAATATACAAGTAAACAAACATCGAAGTTTATTTAATTTGGGCCCTCGAGCTTAGAAAAGAAATTAAAAATTTTTATTTTAAAACCTTTAATTGGCGGAGGCACAGTTTGCAATTTTTTATAAAAGATTGGTGTAAATTTATGCTAATAAAATGCTAATTCTTTATAAAGAGACTGCAAATTTGTTTCATTAACAAAATACGTAAATTTGAACGGAATGCAAGTTAAAAATAAAAATACAATAAAAAAAATTCACTTAGACCTACTAAACATCCTTTTTTTCAATTAGTCCTTCGAATGATAGAAAATAGCTTTCATGATACTACATACATTATAATATATAATTTTGGCGCTTACACTGTATAGCTTAGTGTTTGGCCGAGCTTCTCCTACCATTTGTGGTGTGCGTCTTTATATTTTACCACAAACGGAGGGACCTACAATTTTGTGCCCACTCCGAACGGCAGATGTATTTAATGAGAAACTTTTTCATGGCAGAAATACCCTCGGAGGTTTGCCATTGCCTGCCGAAAGGTGACTGCTTTAGAAAAAACTTTTTCTATTATTAAGATTTTGCATGCCCTGACTGAGATTCGAACCTCGAACTCACCGGCATATCGAGTTATAGCACGCACCGCTACCAACTCGACTACAGCGGCCACTACATACATTATTATTATTATTATTAGGGCATAGTGGCGCTGCGATCTATCAAGATCTATGTATTGTGCTAACCTTTTAAGTTGTCACGCCATCCTCAGGCTGTTTATGAAATTAAGCTATTTGGAGGGTATCGTTGTCCTTATTCTGGATGTAGATGATAGTCCCTGTAAATATTGTATCTCAGCCTACAATGACCTGCCGGTGAGAGTTCTTAGACCATCACTGCTGAGTTTGAGTAATCTTTCAGCGGCTTCAAAAGAGTTTTGTCTTTAGAAAGACTTAGGGATTAAGGAAATTGCCATCTTTAATTAAAAGAAATCCATTTAACTGTTTTTTATTGTTTTTATTAACACAAATTTCCAGTTAAAAGCTGCATTCGTTTCAAAATTTTAAATCGAAAAAAGAAAATTTAATTTTTTGTGAATATTCGTTGAGTCTAAGCAAGAAATCTACAATTTTTCTTAAGTTCAAGTAAATAATATACACATCTTTTCAAGACAAATTCATAATTTAAAAAGCGCCTTCGTTATAAACATTTTAGTTTAAAATTTAAAGTTGGCCAATTTTATAATAGTTCGAAAACCTTTAGCAAAAAAAATACTCATAACCGAACACCATAGCAACTAAATAATGGAACTTTTCACAAGACACATTTTTATTGCGAATAAAAAAGTGTTATCAAGCAATATTTTATATATACATAAATAATCATACACACGATATTTCTACGGTTTTTTGTCATTTTATCCACAAAACGAACTTTCATCAAAATCCCCTCGTCTTAAGCAAAAACACAGACGACCGGTCTACAGTTATTCGCATTTAAAATATGTTTTCGTATTGTTTTCGCTGATTTTGTCTGGTTTAAAAGTTTGCCTTTCATTTATGTTGAGTATTTTCGCTTTTGTTTTTGCTATGCTTCGTTGATTGCCACTCTAAATAACAACACAAACACTACCAATAACAACAACAAAAGCAATAAAATAAAAACGTACGTTAGGACCACTACTACTTTTTCGCCATTTCTTCGACAGACATTTTTACAACATTCGTTATGAACACATCTAAAAATAAATAATTGCAAAAAAAAACCAACAACCTAACAACATATCTACTCTGCACTTTCGCCTCCCTCTCCCTCAACTTTTTAATTAATTTTTATTTTATTTATTTTTCGCACACTTTCTCACTCTTAAACGTCAAGCAACTCATTCACTCGCTCATTTTGCTGTGTTTTTATTTATTTTATTTTTCTCTTTTGTACGCGATGACGCTGATTTCCACTTCGACTCCAATTGTGACTCTCGCCCGCTCGATTTTTCGGTGTTGGTGTTGATTTTGTTGGCGCTCACTTTGACTGGCTGGCTGTATTGTTGGCTGACTTGCTGACTGGCTGGCTGACTAACAAACCGACTGGCTTTGGCGTGTGTAGGAAGCATCTGATCCGTACCACCACCAAGTGAAAGCTATGGAAACCATTTTCATAAAAGAAGTTCAAACGAACGGACCTGCTCACTACGCTAACCTGCAGACGGGCGATCGCGTTCTAATGGTTAACAACTCACCCATCGCCGGACTTGCGTACAGTACAATCGTGTCGATGATCAAGCAAACGCCTTCAGTGTTGACGTTGCATGTGGTGCCCAAGGAGTGCGATGTACTACAGATGGTAAGTGTTGTTGTGCCATTCATAAATGACAAAATACTAATAATCCTATTCCTGTCCGATTGCAGCATTACACCAGCATTGCGCATACACCAGAAACAAATCGTCTTGCCACAGCGCCCCGACCAATACCATCATCGCCCGTAACTGTGGGCAATGGTAATGCAGCTGGCGCACTAATACCACTCGTAACACCAGCTGCTGTTGTTGCGTCTGCGACTGCATCTACAACAAAATCATTTTCACACCAACAGCAATTGATCTCATATCCACCGTTGAGCGGTGGTGGTGCGATTGGCGCCGGAGGAAAGGCTAATCGATCGGGCAGTATTACAAGCTCTGGCAGCAGCAGTTTCCGCTCTGCAGTAGTGGGGAGTGGTGAATTTGTCGATATGACATCGCAGGGACTACATCAACACAGCGGACGTTTGCTGTTACGGGACGATGGCGGAGGAGGTTTTGTGTCGCGGTAAGTGTATAAATATTTGCATATTATATTGTGGAAATTATATTGGAAACGAAAATTACGCAATTCAACGAATTTAAATTCTCTATTTGCATTTCGCAAAGTAAAAAGTGTAGATCTAAGGCTGAAAGAGCAAATAATTTAACAATATGAGGCGAACAATAAGTCATATTAGCTTGACCACTTTAATTATCGTCAACCAATAAAAAATGTATAGTCTGCGAGTAGGAATAAATTTATGTATGTAATTTAACGATTTCAGAGCGTGTTCCTTTATTTTCTGACAACGAAACACTCGTTCCCAGTCAAATTGATTCCTGGCATCTAGAACGTTACCCGTGATAAAGACAAGTTGACTTATGATTGTTACAGTTTAAAAAGTTCTGTTAGAATTGTGAAAATCGTTTTTGAAAGGAGAATCTTTAATACATTCGTATGCGTCAATCGCTATCTACAAATACAAAAATTTTTCAGGCACGGATTTTATCTATCATGTATTTTTTTGTTAACGAAGCAATAAAAACTCGAATCTAGTGAAATATAACAACTTTATATAAATCGCTGCGAGTTTAAATAACGTAAACTGTCTTATATTTATTTTCCAATCACTTAATCCAATCTTCGATTTTATGTAAACTATGATTAATTGTTCATTAAATTAATTGTAGGTTTATAATACTTAATCAATATTTAATAATAATTAATTTCAAAGTCTATTGTGCCGAACCTTTTTTTAAAAATCAATATCTTTGCATATTTAATGAATCTCAAATACTCATATAACTTGTTTATACGAAGCATTCTCCGAGATCGTATCGACTTAATACACTCTATTTGTTTCTGATTATACATTCGACTTTAAAGCGTGCCCAGCGAAACCGTATTGTAAGCTTAACAGCTGATTTGAATTTCACATCGATAGATGTAGTCGTTTATATGCTCCTTCTAACCGAAGCGAGAAATAAAGTACTGATTTCAAAGTGAGTGTGAGTGAATTCACTGAAGTATTTCAAAGCGTATTTAAAATCAGTTTATACATGCGTTTCGAAGTGATGTGTATTCGATGAAACCGTATTACGCTCCCATATAAACGTAGTAATAGATAGTCTTTAAACTTAGCTGTGTCGAAATGCATTATTATTTTTAATTAAATCAAAATTGGCTCAAACAACAAATTATTAAATAGTAAGTGATTAATCCTATGGATAAAAAAAAACGTAGTTCAGTTTGCTTCACGTAGTTGATGTTTAATTTTCACAAGGCTTCAGAAGTTAGCTACAAAAAAATAAGAGAAACCAAAAATCGTATTCGAAAAAAATTTCAGTTAATGGCTGTTCTTCATTTGATCAGCTCCTACTACAAAGAGTAGAAGAAGCTCTATTAAACCCTGAGCTATATAGCATAACCGTCAAATTATTACTATTAAGTAGTAGGTATATAAATATATGTATAACTATAATGATCGATTTTTCTAATGTTAATTATCATGACAAACCAATTCTCACTTCGAGATGTTAACCATGAGTACAAAAAATACTTTTTAAGATAGTAATTCGGCTATTTGTACTTGTTTAGCGTGAGAATGACACAAATTTGGCAAGAAATCAGAGCAAACCATAGCTATGTATATCAAACGGAGCGTAATTTTCCAGTTGTTTTATAATCAGCGACTCAAAGAATCTTTCAATAGTAAATTTCTTAAGAGTTCGACAGTTTCATAAAAATCAATCACTCATTTATTTATCTAATGTTGCTTATCATTAATGTGCTCAAAGTAAAACTCGCTGAAGTCATATAAGTTGTTTTGCCAAAAGTTTATAGGCAAATATGTATGTATGTACATCTACATACATATGTAGTATGTAATGTATGTATGTACGAAACCGCTCAAGCACGTTATATAGACCACCTGCAACTCCTCCGCTTATCAAAGAGTCGTAAAATGTAGTTAGTAGTTACATTTCAGTTTAATAACAAAACTGTTAGATGAAAAAACTCGAATTAAATCAGCTTAATTTAAAAATAAAAAAATTATTAGTTTTAAAAATAACCTAATTAAAAATCGGTGTTTTATGCACATATTTCCAGTTTTAAATGGGGCCTGTTTTATAAATAAAGTCGCATTTTTAAATTTATAAAATTGTCAGTCCATTTGGGTGTGTCCGGGCTGGTGGACTTTTATACTTACATACAAGTACACACATCCATGTACATATATAAATATTGATATATGTATGTATAAGCACATTAAGGTGTACGTGACATCCTACAATAATAAACTAAGTAGTTACATCATTCGATATTCTGACAGAGAGTATATTTAGTATAACGTGTTCATTAAAAAACGCAAGTACATACATGCATGCATATCTACATAAATACCCATGTAAATGCTTGTGAACCGATTGAAGAAGTACTTAATAAAAAAACTATGTCTTCACATGTTATATATATACATATATACGAGTATGTATATATATTTAATTTTAGTAATTTAAAATCAATACATTGCATCAGAGAGGAAGTAAATTAAAATCAAAATTTTTAGTACATATTTAATCCTTTAAATTTCAAAAAACCCTTTCTGACTACACCTTTTTTAATTTTTTATGTGTTTTAATATATGTATGTGGGCTCCAAAAATTGAAATACTTACAAACATATGTACATACATATATGCATTCATGCGTGTGCATATGTTTCGTCTGCATTCTTCTTCACTTAATTCAATTATCAGTAGCTCTGGAATACTGATCGAAATCATACAATCTAGTTATTATGAAGTTCCACTTGCATTAGCAAAACATTCTGACAACATTTGTGTAGAAATATACATATGTAAATGTATCTACATGTATGAACATATATGTGTGTGTTTGTAAGTTTTTTTTATAAACACCCTGCAGAGAAATCTACTTCTTCCACTATTGCGTTAGCTGCTCAGTTGTTTGTCAAGACTAAGAAGTCGGTAACTATTCCCTTACTCGAAATAACATTTGTATTAACGGTTTTAATTAAATTTAAAGTTGTTTAAAAGGCCACAAATGTTATGATTTTTGATGTATGTTGGAACAAACTGGTTTCGGCGTTGTGCCGTCACTTTTTTTTTTTTTAATTTGAAGATAGAACAACGCCGAAACCGGTTTCTCTCCAAACCAAACTTGACAAAGAAGTAAAATCATTTTTCTTTTAATTTGTTTCCTTAAAATAATCAAAATTTGACTTACTTTTTAAAACAAAATTATAACTTAACCTTTGAGTTTTACCTTTTCAATCAATATTAATCATTGACATTTGATTCTTACTTTTTCAAACAAAAAAAAAGGTTAAATTTTCAAAATTAAACCACATATTTTATTTAAAAAAAAAAATAGTTTTTACTAACGGAAAAATAAAAATTCGTTCAGAACAATAAAAGACAAATTGAACTTGTTATTACACGTCTAGCTTCTATGTCATAGATCGAACTTATCCGATAATAAATAAGAATTTTAATTTAAATCTTAGTTGCAATTTGATAAATATTTCTTCATTAAGCAGCTACCCAAATTTTCACATTCACCTTTTGAATGAAAAAAAAGTAAAATATTTCCTTTTTGGTCATCGAAAAAAAAATTTAAATATTTATTTTTAATTGAAAAAAGTATTGCCAAAAACTATCAACCAATGCGGATTTTTGCGTTCTGACTTCAATTTCACAAACTTCTGAACTTTTTGAACACTGGTTTCGTTACGAAGCCTCTTACTTCACTCTGTCTTTCTCCTCTTTAATGTTTTAACACAATAATGATAGATAACAATACTACGCTGGCCAGAACAGAGAGTTATGCCACTTTTACATAGAGCGGGCCATTTAAAGTTTCATCGTTTCATTTCGATATTTCTCTATATTTTCTTAATATTTGTGAACATAAGAAAGCCTAATCTAAGCCATGAACTTAACATAATTAAAGTGCAAGCATGAATATGCAAACAGAAAACACAAAAATAAATTAGCAAATATTATCATTTATAATTTTAAGTACTTGAACCATGTGAAACACATGCAAGGAAATGGCTTGTTTACAAACGGGTACGGACGTCACATCTGTCAAGTTAGGCAAAACCAAGACTCGGAAACGCGAGATGAGCGGTCAATTGCTAAAAGAACTGTTTCAAAAACTCATTGAATTCAAAGTAAAATATTTACTAGACCAGGATTTCTACACAGGGTATACATTTTGTATGTGTGTAGGTCCACAGCAACATCACGATGAAACTAGCCCGCGCAGTCACATAAACATAAATAGCGACATCGCGCTAATTTAACCCCAGTAAACGCCACGTTTAGCCCCATCATTAACGTCATTATTAACGCGCTCTTTACAATCATCATTTTTTATAAGCACAATGCAATAGTGCAACAAATATAACAAAAACCCTCAATTACCGCATCTGAGCCTGCGACTCTCCATTTTTTTTTGTTCCTCATTCCATCGCAACGCTTTCGAAATGAGATGAAAAATGCGCTGTTGAGGGTCTGAGATGATTTCATCAAGCTTATTTAATTCGCCGTGTCTGCATGTTTGTCATTCTTTTGCATGGCAAAAGTTATTATTATCATTTAATTTTATAGATATGTATGTATGTACTCGTATGTATGTATGTATGTACATATGTATGCATGCGAGTGTTTTGTATTTTCCTCATTTTTGTTTTTGTTTGCATTATAATTTATTTGTTAATTGCGCTATTTGCGCATCGATGTATCGATTTTGAAACTGCTGCCGAATGAGTAATAATATTGTTGCTGTTGGTTAATAAATATAAATATTTAGAAACAAAAATTTGCAATATATTTGATTTATTACATTTATGCACTCGCAAACTCGTATATGTACATATATGTATAGTAAATACATGTCTGTATGTATGTATATGCAGCATTACTGGTTATAATATACATACGCGTTTACTTTTACATAAATGTAAATACATAAATATACATACATACATACACACATAACTTATCTATCTGGGCGTAATGTTTTTATTTACCACTCATCGCATTTTTATTTTTTTTTTTACGTTTTATTGCTCATTGTGCGAATATTAACGAGTGAATTAATAAGATAAGTGATAATGTTTTGCAAGAGTGCGAGCTTCTGATAAATGTGATGATGTATATAATTATGTACTTAGTTTCAATATTTGTATTAATTAAAAAAATCAACCGTATACATTTGACTCCCAATATTTGTGTACGACGGTTGCGGCTGTCGCAATGACCTTGCCCTTGACATTGTTTAAGTCATTAATACTATTTACTTACTTTAAATAGTGTATTTGTATAATTCGTGCTAGGCACATTACATGGGATCGTATAAAATTTATTTATAGAGAGGTCGCATGGAATGGAATTCCGGCAGGCTGAAAATCGTGGCCGATTTTCCAAGCACTCAGTCATAGTTGTCAATTCCATCTAAATTCTAGTAGCGATAATAGCAGGATGGAGAAAAACATATTAATAATTTTGTGAATATTTTCCTTCCGCAGTATATCTCGCCCAGAGAACTTCCTCTATCGCTCCGTCTCTGGTTAGCTCCATTGATTATGAGATATAATGAAAAACTAACAGTGTCACTAACTTTCCTGATTATAAACTTTGATTATAAACTTATTTTGCTACTCATTTTTTTGGTATATTCAGAAACCATTAAGTTATTGAGTGTTTTAAGGGGGTTCGACCATCTAGCGCGATCAAAAAATCGATTTCCAAATATTGGAGTTACAGTATTTTGACCAAGACAGGGTGGGGCGAGAGCGAGTGGTTTAGAGTGTTTAGTAAAAACTTTGGAGCGCGTATTTAGTTTAGTGAATTGTATTGTATCAGCTCGCTAGATGTTCGGACCCATTAAAACCTCAATAGTGTACCAAAGATTCCCATAAGCTTTATTCGCGATATCCCTGCTGTACGCGGTAGTTCCAGCTATGCTTGCGACTTTAATTGGTTAAGGTTCAATTGGGAGGCCACAATACACGCAGTTCGCAAATTGACAGCTAGTTTTAACACCAAAGTGTTTTATCACCCAAGTTTATTCAGATTTTCGCCTCAATCTTTCTAAATAAAAAAAAATCATTCAATATGAAGGCTGCTTCCTATAGTTTAATACTGACTTCCGATTGAGAAAAAATTGCCATTGCACATAAATCAGAAACGGTCTGAGGCTGCCGCCCATTAAGTTTTTACTGAACCACCAAAAAGAATATCTGGAAATATTTTTTGTTCTCTTCACGGCTCTATTTCTTCCAAACGAAACTACAGATGTCAATTTGTCAACTGAAGAGAGCTACAAATGTTATAGTGGAGACACAGACAAATCATGCGTAGGAGAGATTGAAACCTCTCGGGTAGTCTGCACAAATGTTATTAGGAATCGGAGTTTTTCCGAATGTTTTTCTTACTTTGTTGGCGACTCACTTATATTGCGGGGATAAAATGGTACATACATAGATACATATACAGTCGAGTTTCCATAACTCAAATCGCCGTTAATGCGAAAAAACGACTTAAACTTCGTATACTTTGAGTTATAGAATTTTTTTAGAAATTGTTTTTTTTATTTTGGAGAAAATTTTTAAGACAAATATTCTCAAATTTCTGACTGAAAATGTAGCTTTCTCTTCAGTAAAAAATGACTCTTATTTGTTCCAAGCTTTAAAGTTTTTATTAAAAATTTAGAAGAAATTTAATTTTTTTCCGTAAATTTTCATATCAGATAAAAGATTTTAAGTAATTTTTCATTTAAATAACTTTTATGATACTGGCTATTTGAAAGTACACATCAGTTGTAGAATCATTCGTTTGCAAATCAAAATTCAATGTTTGAAAAGCATTTTCTATATGATTTCTGAAAAGCTGACGATCAGTTACTTTAGAGTGGTCATATTTTATATAAAGAACCAATATTTAATAGGGCAGATGTCAATAGTAAAGATAAAAAAAAACCCTTAGATTATTTTATTTAAAATCAGATTTTTAAAGTTTTTATTTTCAAATCACAAAAAAAAAGTTATGTGTTATTTAATTTTAGTTTTAAACATTGCAATCAAAAATTAAAACGGCCACCCTTGACATGCACCATTGACATCGCCCGAAAATGGCGATAGAAATATACATATGTACATACATATCTATCGCCGTGATATGACGCTGGGCGAATTTCGCTTAGTTTTGAATGCTCAAATGTCGCTGTGGTGTATTCGCCATTCGCTCGTATTGTGTTTAGGTTCTTAAATCATTAACTGCGTTTCTGGAATAAATAAAAGAATATTTTACATACATAAATTGGTACAGCAAAATCAGTGACTCTCACTCGCTCTTTTGAAGGTTTTAAATTATTATTTTAACGAATTATCAAAACTTAAAGGATGTCTATGAAGACGAATAAACAATTTCTTTTATTAAATTTACAATAGGAAGTACCTTTTAGACTAACAAAAAATTTAGTTAAATACATACTGAACAGAAGAGTTCAAAACTCTTACAAAAATAGATTTTGACAAAAAAAAATTAATCGATTCCGATTTAAATGAGTCATTGAACTATCGAAATTAACAAGAAATAGAAATGATTGCTTAACTTTAATAAAGCTTTTTAGAAAACTGTGTAAAATCAAACTCAAATTCAAAGAAGCCATTTAACATTTTCATAATTGGACTTTTTTTCGTTATTGTAAATGCACCCGTTTTATAAAAATCCAAGATTCCTTAGGGGTATTAAGTAATTTATTTTTTAAACTTTGTTATGGAAAATATATGTATATATTGGAAAACCGTGTCATTTTCATAGCATACTCGTAAGTCCAACTTCGGCGTTTATCGCTTGTAATCAAAAAGTTATGTATTTTCATACATGTGGGTATCGGTTCGCGCAATGAAACACGCAGTTTTTTTTGAGTTTCATTTAATATATAGTTTATATATATATATATATATGTATATAGTAATTGACGATCGCAACGACTTTCACCAAGATACTGCCTTTTTACATTGTCCGTTATTTAGTGTTGTATGTTTCACCGTCAGAGTCGTATTTATTATTACTTGAAAAGGTTAAAATTTGCAGCCTGTCCGGGTTGTTTTGGTACTGTCACTGTCACCGATTCCCACATACTACATATGTATGTATGTGCACGGTAATCGCTATTTATAAAGCGCTCATACGCGGGGGTGCACCTTCAACGTCCAACAATGTATTACACGCATATTTATATTTTTTAAAATTTGTAAAAAATTGCAATCGGCATGGGAGTTGATTGTAGGTAGTACTTTCACACGACATTTGTACATACATACATATATATGTATGTATATATGTACATACATATGTACTTGAAAACATATGTTCGTATATGATTCTAGCCTTTGAGCACACTTCAGGCTCAAACGAGTAGCTGACATATCCGCCGTCATTGTCATAACTTAAACTTTTCACAATGCAGCACTGCATATACGAACAAGTGGATGACAAGTATGAACAAACATATGCACTTGAATACATGTGTATTTATGTGTATTTGTATATACATACATAGTATGTACATACAATTATTATATGCACGTATGTCACTCGAATTCATTCCTAACAATCCATTGTGTGGCAACACTAAAGTTCGGACTTTTTACACAAACATTGCTCGGTTTATAATTCTGATTTAAAAAATATATCATACAAACATACACATTGTACATACATATGTATGTATGTTTAATACGCATTGTTGTAATTGTATAGTGAAAATTGTTGTTAAATTTCATTGTGTGAATTGCAAAGCTTTGAGTGCGAGGGCGGCGCATTGTTCACGGACTTTGCTGTCGACAGTCCGTCAGCGATGATGTTGATTTGATTAAATTTGAATGACGGCGAGAAGTTCGTAGTTATTTTGTGCGTTTAAAAAAAATCTCTTAGCTATCCACATACACTTATGTATATTAATTTGTAACAATGTGTACTTACTAATTTTGTATAAATCAATGTTGTGTAGCGATGTTTTTATATGACATCGCGTTAAAGCGAAGTAGCTGATCAGAAGTGAGAGATTTATGTTAACAGTATTGGCTCTTCGCACGTAGTGTACGTGATATTTTTAAGATCAACTTTTACCTAAAAATTGAAACACTCAATGTATGTAACGAATTTTTATTGAATTGAGTTTAAAATTTATATTTATATTGCACGCCCATAAATATTCCCCATGACAGTTCGGGAGTTAATGTTTGATCAGCCTCATCTTTCGTTTAATATTCGCAATAAAATAATATAACTATGCATTTTGATTGTATGACTATTTAAAATCTACAACTATTCTTTAAAAAAACTCGTTTGTTTTAAATTGTTTGAATTAACTTTTGTATGTGTGCTACTTCGGAGAATGGCATGCATACCGAATAGTTTTTATAATAATAATCCCAACGGGAAGAAGATGCGCTTTGTCACCGCTATGTACATAAAACTTCTCTCAATTCATTTCCTAATTATTATGTAACCCTCAAACATTATTCTAGGTCATGATGAACTTAGTTTAACATAAGACAAATAACTTAACGCTGGTATGTGTATTTTTAAATTGATCAAATTTAATTAAAGAGAACAATTTAATTATGGTTTGCTTCGCAGGGAGGTGAGGTAAGATAAGGTAAGGTGAAGTTAGCTAAGGTGGGGGAGGTGAAAAGGTTTGACATGTGGGGAGTTCAGGTGCAGTGAGTTTTAGGTGTGGGGTTAGAGTCTGGTGAGTTTAGATGTGAGGGTCTAAGATGTCGAGAGTTTAGGCGTGAGCGATTAAGATGTGGAGAGCTGAGGTGCGGACAGTTTAAAGTGCGGTAAATTCAGTTTTAGTGAGAAGAATAAACTTTATGTTGCCGACTCCAATCATTTCCGTCTCATTCAATATTTTTTTTCATTACTACCGCTTCTAAAGAACAACATAACATAACATGACATGGTATAACAGAGCATAATATAAAATATTATAACATAAAATAACATAACGCAACAAAAAATAACATACCACAACATATCAAGGGTTTAGGGCTGTTGAGTTCAGATATGGCGAATACTTGTCGTCGGGTGGGAAAAGAATACGAATACATACATATGTTATGTATATGTGCGAGTATATTGAAAATTGGTTTAAACCTAAAAAAGGCGCTTCAAAATAGTAAGAGTATGGTCCAATTTATATGTAAATAACACAATGTCCCTTGGTTGTATAGCTTTTGAATTACCACATATGCTAAAGATATTCGCTCTATTAATAAGCTAATTGATCTTCGGAATTATTCTTATTATTATAAATTATTAGCATAAATAATACGTAAATTAGGCGGCATTAGCACCCGAAGAGACATCACACAATCACATGCTGTTTTATTACTACTTTTGGTAACAAAAGAAAATTTATTTTTTTATAAATTTACCTTTAAAGTTGACATGTACCTCAAAATTTCTTTTCTCGTCAGTGGCTGAATCTGTTTTATAATTCACTTATCGCGCCTACAAATGTTTACCTAAATACATATGTATGTATGTAAGTATGTATGTATTAGGGTGATCGATTATTTGACTTGTTTCTAAACCCGGTTTTCGAGTTATTTGAAAATGAGAATTTGAAAAAAAAACCTGTTCCCAATTTTGTTGTTTCAAGTAAGAAAAAAGGTACATCAGTATACATTAACCTAAATGCAATCTTTTCTATGAAAGAAATCTTTTGAAAATAAAATGCAGTCTCAGTCTCTCATCGAGACAAAAGTCACAATTTTAGACTAGTTGGCATTATTGTTCTCAAAATAAAGTTTTTAAGTAGTGACCAGGTGATAAGGAGGTCACAAAAAATAAAAACGTTAATGCGAGGAAAGGCAATAAACGCCAACTCGATTGAGTCTCAAATTTTTAAACCTAAAATTATACAAATATACTGCATTCCGGCATAAATGTTTTGGAGTGAATCTGTTTTTTTTTCTTAGTTTTTATAAAACTTGCTCATAAAAGGCTGGAAAACCTTGAAAATTTATGCGACAGTATGGCTTTATACAATTTTTTAAGGTCCTCTTATGACATACTATGTCTAAATATATAAAATATTTTAAAATAAAATTAATAGCCGTAAAATAGTTTGATCATTTTTAAAAGGCTTTATATTTACAACTAAGTAAAAAACCGATTTTGGAGATTAAAAATACCGATTTATTCGATATTAAAAAAAATCAAAATTTCAAAAAAATAGAAAAATTTATGAAAAAACCGAAAAAGCCGGTTTCTTTAAAACTAAGTAAAAACTCGATTTTGGAAATTAAAAAACCCATTTATTCGATATTCGAAAAATCAAAATTAAAAAAAAAAAAAAAAAAAAAAACCGAGTCAATCACCTTAGTATGTGTGCATATATTCCATCACGTGCTGGCCTGCACAGAAGTGCATATTTATGTAAGTTTATTAGATACTATCATTGCAATTGTGCGCACGCGCGCACACATAATTTTGTAATTAAGTGCGGGTGGAATGCCGCCGCGGCCCAAATGCTTTTAATGTACACACCATTTCCACATTTCTCCTCCGACAATGAACACTTACGAGTATAAGTAAGTTTGCATTTACAAACATACTTATGGTATGTAGGTGCCTAAAATCTTGATGAACGTAATCGTACGTTTGTATGTAGTATTTGTACTCATATATCGGTCACGCAGACAGGCAATTTACCGCTTTGTGCGTGTGAATATAAAGAAAGTTTATCTAATGAATATTTGTTTTTGTTTTTGTAGTTGTGCCATTCAATTTTCTTCTTATTATATCATTAAAATAATTTTTTTTAAATAGGTTTTTTGATTTAATATTACAGTAATGAAATACCAGAGCGCGTTTAATTTCGCATAGCAAAATTATCGAAACGAAAAGTGAACTTTTCGTCGTTCGTTTGCATGATAACTTGTGTAAAAATTGAGTTGAGATATCTTATCTACTGTATCTACATATTTGTATCTCTTTTTTTCAAAAACATAGTTGTCCACAGTGATGTGAGTGAAGAGTTTTTTTTTTTAAATCTCAAAAGTAATTGTCATTATAATGTTTTGGATTTGATCTTCGACTATAGTCGAGTGTGCTGAACGAACGAATCTTTATTGCAGCATCGAAAGCGAAGTTATGTTAGACAAAAATTCGCACAGCTCATACAACGATTTTCGCTTTTCGTTGGCCAGCAAGATATTAAAATGTATAGGTTTTGTTGATACTTTATATCGACCAAATAAAAAAAATCTAATAAATCAACTTGCACTTTGTTTTACTGAAATTGATTGGACTATAAAACTGCAAACCCAGAATTTTCCTAAAAATCCTGAATAAAAAGTTTGAAATTTTGATTACATTTTTATAAATTTTTTTCATTTTTGCGAATTTCTTTTAAGCTTTGAAACTTTTATTTATATGGCTTCAGTTATAGATTCTACAGAATAAATGTTTGTTACAGATTCTACAGAATTTTAAATGAAAATTATCAAAAATAAATAATGCAAATTATGTATATGTTCGATACTGTATACATACATACGAGTATATGTATATTAAATCATTACAAAAAGGTTTTGGTATATTTTTTCCTTTCAATAATCTATTTTCTCGTTTTATTTCTTCATATACATATTTACGATTGTTATATACTCGGTTCACAAATTATAGCACAACCACAGATTGACAGATTTGGTCACGTGATTTTTCTTCAAATTAATTAAAACTATTTTTCAAGTAAAATATGGTTCGTCCTATAAGAAAAACCGTAAACACCCATTTTTAAACTATTTACAAAATGCACAATGATTTAAATTTCATAAAATTTACGAAATAAAAAAAAATGTTTTTAAAATTTTTTTTTGAGTATGGAGTATTTTTAGCTCATTCAATTTCAGTGTAAGAAAGTGCAAGTTTCAAGTATCTACAAGTTATCACTGATTTTTGACAATTTTTTGTTGTCAGTTTCCTCCATACCGCGTTTATTTTTTTATGGATTGAAGGAGCGTTAGTAAAAAAAATCGTGATTTCGATGAAATTTTGATAAATGTTTTCTATATTTTTTAAAAAAATTTAAAAATTGCTTTTAATCGTGTTTGTTAGAGAATTAACGATGTTTTAATTGAAAACAAATTTTAAATAATTGGAGGATAAACAAATTGCCCAAATTAGGGAAAATATGATTTTGTCTCTCATTACGGACTATGCTATGTGAGTCATCATTACTTATTCGAGTAGATCAAATGAGGGACTAAGGTTCTCTGTTATAATAACAACTTTGCTGAATACCGGTCAGTTGTGGTTAATGTATGTAGCATTGAGTTGGGCGTTTGGTGGTGTTAATTTTTTAGTAAGTACTACAATTTTGAAAATATTTATATGTGGAATCGCCTTTTTCTTATTTTATTTTTATTATGAGCTAAAAACACTATTTTTGTGCCATTTTTGGCTACATATGTACATAAATTAGTATATTGTTGTTGTTGTTTTTGTCAGCACTCAATCGCGTTCAATTCGCACCAATTTGTCCGTCTGTCTCAATACATGATTTTTTTCCATGTCTATATTTGTATTTTGCTCTGCTTATGTTGTGTCTTCTCTTCACATTCCATTCTTCCTAAACCTGGTAGCTGCCACTTTGGTGCATGTACCCCCTCTCCCTCGGCTTGAAAAGCTCCATATAAATTCAACTTGTAAACCCCAGATTTTTTTTAGCAATATATTTTTTTTTGATTTCGCAGTTTTGTACCGCTTTAAATTTTAGTAAATGAACTGTAAGTTTCACTTCGCTAAAAATTACCGCTGATTTTTTATTTTATTTTTTATTCTTGCTCTTTATAATAATTAATTTTTTTTTGTTAAAAATCCCATTTTGTTCAATAATGTAATTTGATTTGATTTCCAATTTTGTAGGCCTTAAAATTTTAGTAAATAAACTGTAAGTTTCAATTTGCTTTAAATTACGGCTGATTTTTTAATTTAATTTTAATTTCGTGTTCTTGGTTCTAGGACAACTAAATTTTTTTTGGCCGCAATTGTACATTTTTCTGCTCTTGCTGAAATAGCTTTTTCTGCTTTAACTGAAGTGTTTCGCCTTTTTTTTTCAATATGTTTATACATAAATTTACTGAGGTATGTATGCATGTGTGAGGGTACATTTTCCACATTTTATTTCATTATTTAATAATTTAATTTTGTTGCTTAATTATGCCTACAATATGTTCTTCAGTAACAATCAATTCCATTTTCGTAATTCTATCTTCGTTATCTTTGCTTGCGCTTCGTTTCATTTATTTATAGTTGTTTTATTTCCTAAGTTGTCTATCGACAAAGCTATGATTGATGCGGTGATACTAAAGTTGTAAAGCGTGTTCATACAATATTACATATGTAGTATATATACAAATACACTTGTACGCTCTAGCCGATTTCCATAGGCCAGCCTCTTCAGCCTAACTAGTAAGTATGTATGTATATGTGTAGGTAAATATGAGTGTACGATAGCGGCGTACACTTGACAAAATCGCACAGTGGGCTGAAATCACTTGTAGTTTATGTGTGGGCTGATATGATATTCATGTTTATCTGGTATTTACATATACAAGTATGTATGTATATAGATAAAATTGTATGTGTTCCCTTGTCTGTATGTGCAAATGCTGACTTCAATATGTGTGTGTGTGAGTGTAAAATGGCAGCGGTTGCTCTTCATTTTCATTGGATTATGCGTACATTTTTGCCTTTTATGGTAATATGTAAATCGTTTATGCAAATAAAATAAAATTAAAACTGAGTAGTACATAAGTACACACATATGTATCGATTATTTAACGCGATAAACTACATATTTGAATTCAATGCGATTTTGGTATGAGAACATAAGTCACAATTTATATTGTTGATAAAAGTGAATTGTGTCCTACTCCGATTTAATTTTCCACAAAAATGTATGTATCAATAGTGGAAAAAATTAAATAAATATTTGATTAACAAACTTAATGTGTTAAGCAAGAATTTAAGTTCTTACAAAAAATTAGTCAAAGACAAATATTAAAAATAAAGAAATTAAGCTAACGAAAAAATTATTAATACATGCTTTGAAGGTCAACAAATATTTTCTTATGTCTTACATCAAGTCAAAGGCCTTTACACAAATTTCGAAAAGCCACTGAACAACAGTTAACTTTAAATCGCGGCAAAATAATTTTGTTTCAAAAAACTTTCACATTGTTGGACTAAAACACTAAAACACTACTGAGAAAAAAGTTGAAAATGTATATACAAATTTTTAAACTTTTTTTTAGTTTTCTACAAATTTTAAAACTATAATTTTTATGATTTATGGTAGACAATGGACAGAATTTTAATTGAAATTTCTTAAAAATAAATAAATAAATATACGTAGTAATCTATGCCATTTTGAATGCTGTTGCTGTTATTAGTTAGCTTGCCTTGTTTTAAATTTAACGATATCTTCAGTTTTTTCTTTTGTTTTACAAAGTATATATTTAACTTACAGACATATGGTACATATATTTTTTTATTTTATAATATATTATATTTTTTGAATTTTTATTCCTAAATATTCATTTAAGTGTTAAGTACTAAACTTAAACATTTTTGACTGCTATAAACCCATCGCAAAATCATAGTATTTTAGGAAAAGGTGGAAATACTCTTAAAACAACAAAGGTGTTAATGGAATTTTAAAAGTAAATACTCTTTATCGCACACATGATGTCCACATGTGATTCCAAGTGTTCTTTTTTTATAGAGAACATACAAATTGTTGCATATTTTAGGGAGACGTATTTGTTTTTAGCTTTCAGTGGACTTTACCGTTCTTTATACTAATATTCCGGCTGAGTATACCCCTTGTAATATTTTCCTGCGAATACTTTTTTTTTTAGAAATTGCTACCCTCAAGCGACTCCCTAAATGTCATTCATTCAGTCTCCCTAAGAAAGGCAAATGGGTTCAACGATTCGCAGAATTATTCGTCGTGAAATTTAACTTTATATCCAAATAACATAATTTTTGACCCTTTTTCAACTTTTATGGGTCCAGGTCTGTCTCCTCAATGGGAATTACTCCTAACTGTTTAATTTAAAACAAATCAATTTTTCTACCTTAAACTCTTTAGTGGCTCAATGGAGTTAAAGTGTCACCAGTTGGTAAACATCCGACCGACGAAGGCGTGAACTGCTTAATTTCGGATAAAAGTTGTATATTCAAGTTAAATAACTTTAGCGATTCTACAAGTTTTAAAATATTATTTTTAAGACCCAGTGTCCGATACTATAGGCGTGCCAAAACAATGCAATGAATGTGGATTCAGCGACCGGACGCCTTCCGGGCAATCTAGAAGAGAACTGCGCACACTCGAGCCGATTACCAGACATATCAAGAGACAACCAACTCACATACTAGGTTCATACCTTCAAATCATTTGCTGGACCCGACATTTTCGCTACAACATCTTAAATTTATTGCTCGAGCCATTGATAGATAATTTAAATATGTATATCTATCAATTGACATACATATTTCAATATATAAAATTAATATCACCAGAATTCCGGCGCCTCTTAGCTCCATTGCTCACACAATTTATTGTTGTTTTCTATCACTAAAATGTCCATACCTGACACACTGTCTTCTGGTGCTTCACCGCAACTCAACAAAACCATGGTTATTGCAGCCACTTACTTACGTTGACAATTACGTCTAATAACATTATTGTCGTATTATTTATTATGTATGTATGTACATATGTACATATGTGCATATGAAAATATGTATGCCTAGAGTAGAGCCCGCCGCTTCTTAATACTGATTTGCGCTATGGTTGTTCATAGCATTTTTGCTGTTACTGTTACTGTTGTTGTTATCGCTATTATTACCGTGTATACAAGTAGGTATGTGCTTAGTTTTTTGCCACTGCCATTATTGAGTTTGTTGTTATTTTTAAGCATTGTATTTTATATACATATTATATACACTCCTGCGTTGTAGGCGTGGTATGTCTGTGTGTGATGGCAATACTACGAATGCTAAGGCAACGGTAACTGTAGTACCTCGAAAACAACCTTATTGCACTTGTCGCCTCCACAGGACGCTGAGTGAATTGCCGTGGGGGTGTGGATGAAATACTTACGAGGGTCTGCCTGAAAGATTTCTTAAAGCTTACAAATTTATTTAAAAAAATGTTGTTTTGTAAATTATTCGCCATACTACGAAACTCTGAAAACATATTTTTGAATACATCAACGGCCTCTTCAGATGTTGAAAAACGCTCACTACGTATTTCGTTCCTAATAACCAGCTACAAGAAGAAAACATTAGGTGATAAATCTGAAGATTATTCGACTTCTTTCTTCTTTAAATACCGCTGAAATTGAAAAAAAATATTCATGACTAATACTAAGCTCGAGGCCAGTTTTTAATGGAAAAATTATAATACTTTCATGGTAGATGTTGTTGCTGGCACCACATCTTCTCATCAGACTTCTTTTTATTTTTTCTTCAACACTTTCGAAGGATCGAACAAAGGAACATCAGGTTAATAAAGTCAACACGTTACATAAATACATATCTAAAACATTTGTTAAAAATGAGTTATGGTAACATAAATGAAAGAGTATTGAAGCAAATAACCTACATTTTCATTTTTGTTTATCACATGATTTTTTTCAGATTTTGATTTTCTTTTTATTTTATTGAATTTTATTAAGTTAGTAGGAGTATCTTTGCCATAAGACACATATTAATAATAAAGTTTTGTGCTTCATTTGCTCTAGGCCCCTTCTCGGAATTGTACGATGAATATTTTTATGAAACTTTTAAACCATAAAATTCCATATAGGGGATAATTTTGAACCATATTTTTAAAAGTGTCCTAAAGCATCATATTTACAAGGTATTTAAAACAAAATGATTCAACCAAAAATCTCTCCAAAATTGTTTTTACTAAATGCAAACGAAAAAGGGAAGATAACTAAACGTCTAAAGTCAAAAGGTAATATAATAATTTTATATGCATTTTTCAAACTCCCAATTCTAGCCCCACCTAGCGGATTAATTTTTTACTATAGTATTTCTATAGTATATCGCCATATACCGGGACTGTTTTTCGTTGCTATGAGGTATACATTTTAAAGGTCAACTGAATCGGAATATAAATACGGATTTTTTAATAAGCATACAGCGGATTAAATATAATCTAGGTCCTTGTCAAGCGTCTATATAACATACTGTCCAATTTTGAATTAAAAAAAAAAAACAATATATTATATTAAAATCCCCCAATTAACAGTCGTTTTCGTAAAATTTGGATCATGACCCTCGTTTATTAATATGTAGCAATAACTTCGTCTAAGTAGTACTCGTACTTAGTCGTTATGTAGCTGTTGTCATTATCCATATGTATGTATGCAAGTACGTAGCTGGGCAACTAGCGACGGTTGTGACGTAAGCGATGGGTAGGTAGTGTTGGGCATTAAACTAACATTAACACAATCTTACCAATTCGGAAGCTACATCCACATGTATTTATTTAGTTGCGTTTTGTAGCACCAGTATTTTCCAGGCTATTTGTTTGTTGGTTGGTCGGTTCGCCTGGCAGTCGTTCAATCGGTCGCCGATTATGCGCACAATTTGATATAAAGCTCTGCACATGTGACGTTTTTTTGTGCCACTCGCGATAATAATACATAAATTCGTTTAGTTTAGTTTATTTAGTGTGGCCGTCGAGGTGCTAACAAAAGTCGATCGACCAGCCCACCAGCTTAGTAGCTAATCTGTCGAAAAAACTAACCTAGCACACACTTGCTGGGATTCAACTGACATTAGGCACGCGGCACCTCTCTCGATCGTCTGTCTGACATTGTGTCGCGAAAAAGTAATGTAACGTAGTTGATAAAAAAAAAAAAAATAATTGGCAAATCTCTGCCTATGCCGCGCTGTCTCGCACTTCGTTCGCTGTTGGGCTTTTTGTTGGCATTCGGCCGTGCGAGGCGTGCATTGACACATTCAAGCTTTAATCCGAATTGCTGCTGTGTGCAACTTGAGCTTTCTTGGTATCTCAGTCGAGCATTACTAACAGTAGTTGTCCTACCTGTCTCACGCAATCTCGCCGCTCACTGATGTGGCATGCAACACCAAGTCGCGCCAGTCTAGTCTAGTCAGGCGTGCGAGCAACATTCGGCAAACAAGCTGAGGCGGTTGAGAAGCGGTTGTGGGTAAATTTGTTTAAAAAAAAAAAAATAGTGCAGTGAACCTTAAAGTGAATATCAGCAATTTAATGCCAAACCAAATATTAATATAAGTGAAAAATTTTCATGTAAATGTGTGTGACAAAGTGCTTGCGTTTCCTCAGTAATCAGCTGACAATTTACACACATTTTTTAACTGCATACAAGTTAGTTTTTATAAAATCACACTTGATTTTCTTTGCGCAACAAAAGATAATATGAAACCATAGCGGCATCGCGTCTCGATTACTGTAATGTCGCTAAATTTTATTACTGCTGCCAAGCATTTGAAGTGCTAAAAGTTAAATACTCTCAAAACAGATCAGAATCAGCGATCTGGCCGCTGTAGCTATTAACCACTTTACGGTAATTAAAGCGGCAAATCGGTGAAGCGGCGTTAGAGAAGAGAAGTTGCGGGCGCAATCAGGTAGCGCTTAAGTGTCCGAAAGCCGTGCTACTGGTGTTGATTTGGTGCAGCTGTTGCTGTTCACAGCTGATCGATTGTCACTGATAACGTTACGCACCACAACGCGGCGTTGTCGTGCTGAAAGTGCCACAAACGTCAACTGATCGCAGTCGTATGCGACTTATTGCAGAGAGTGAGTTTCATTACATTTAGTACGTTTTAAATTTTTTGTTGGAGGGTTTTTTTTTTTTAAGCTTTTATATATGTCGAGATGCAGTTTACCTAGCGTGTCATGATGAATGGGCTGTTAAGTTCAAGTTGTAATGGCAAAAAGGAAGGACTGATTTGAAAAAAAAAAAAAAAACATTTGGAAACGCATGGGGAGATGATTGAGATTGCTTGACGCATAAACTGTCCAAGCAGCAAGTTTGATGTCTGAAGATGGCTGATAGTCCATCAACTGTAATTTTAATCATGTGTTAATTTGGCGATGAAAGATCTTTCTTGTTATAGATCTTTTCAGAAAGTCAGAATCGTGTTAAGAAAATAACGAGAATATTTGCTCTTACGATTAAACCTACATAAATTATAAGGACAAAAATCACATTTTATTGTTTTTTTTTTGTATTTTTTAAAACAACCTACAATATTTACCACATAATATAATCATATTTTGTGCTTGGTCTTTTACCGAGCTTCCTCCAAAGTGTACCACAAATGGTTAAATGTTTTTTTAGCAGAATTCCGCTTTAAAATTATGCCATTGCTCGGTAAATAATTGGGAATGTCACTATTCGAAAAAAAATCTCATGCACCGGCCGCTACTCGTTCGAGAAAGTTTGTAGTTTACAGATAAAAAAAAACAATGATATGTTTCCGGTCGAAGCAAACTAAAGTTAGACAGTAGGTCTGCCATTTATAAGAAGAAATCTCAAAAGGAATTTCATTCTCTCTCTAATAGATATTCTGTATTAAATCGTATAAAATTCATAAAATTGAAAAAAGAAAAAGTTTTGCTTAATTTCATAGCTCTTAAGAGCCCTCTTAAATCGCTTTTTTTTTAAAGCTGCTGAGTTAAGATATACAGTTTAAAAAAAGAGACTTGGGTCAGAAATTTAAACACGTAATCTTATGAAAATAAAATTCATGTTAAAATATAAATTTGACCTACATATGTACATATGTATGTACACGAAATATTGAAATTAATATATTTAATTGAATCATTACAAATCCACCAACGACTTATTGTTTGACCAGCGCCATCTTCCGTGGAATAGTCGAAATAAAATACTACAACTTTTGTTTACAAATTAATTAAAGACTGTGATATCGTTTTCGAAAACCTAATCGCTTGGTTTTCGTTACGACTTTATCGATGTTGCGATCAACATCGTTATCAAATTAGACAACGGAAGATTTATTGGTATTTTTTAGCGAATTTATAGTTCCAAACCCTTTATATACGGTCTTGAAAATTCAGAATTTATGTTTAAATGCAAACAATAAGAAAAAGCGAAGTGGAATTTTTTCTTAGAGGATCTGAATATATTTACGATATCACTTCTAGATTACAACTTCCTTTGCAAATCGGCTTATGTATATAAATCGTAAAATCGTTATGACTCAATATTAAAATTGCCCCAGATGTGGTTAAAATTAATTTTTTGCACTTGTGTGATCTTGAAATCTTAAGTTATCTCTGAGGTGTTGTGCGACTAGATTGTGGTTTATTATTTGTACCTACTGCGCACTTTAGGTATTACGTGATATTTACTTACTTATCACCTTGCTGCATAGTTTAATTGCACTCGTCGTTTGTTGTTTATTTATTTACGTATTCGGTTTAGCAAAAAGCCAAAAAAAAAACAAGAAAATAATTAAATGTACTTACTTCCAAAAGAACATATAAATGTACATATGTATTATTTCAAAGAAACAGACATGTGATAGCTTGATGCTTTGGTTACATATTTCGTTAGTCTGATTTTTTATTTTTTTATTTACTGTTTATTTTATGACATAAAACGATCAGTGTCGCACTCACCTGTTGATACGAGTGAATACTCATACATTCATACATATGTACCTTATGTACACATACTAAAGTACATGGGTGCGTTTTTAATGCCTACATAAGTAACGGTAATTCTTAATTCTTTCCTTATAATTTTTCTTGCTCTTTTCGCGAATGGATCTAACTAATTCAATCATTTGGTATGTGAATCTATAATTTTTTCTTGGAAATATGTATCTCGACCCAAGCGCGTATATTTTTTGTAAAATTATGCAACTAATACGAGTCTATAACGCCTTAACGCTCACAGCACCACACATCGGCTTCAAGTATTTCAAGAAGAAGAAAAGGCTTGTTTGTACAAGCTCCCTCCAGCGGCTATGCAATGCGCCTAAAGCTACATATGATGCGGAATGTAAAAATTGTTTTCACGTTCCTAGTTAGAAGTTCCCCACAACGTCAATGGCACTTGCCTGAAGTAGAGGGCTAAAAATATATTTTTCCGGCATAGTTTTAGGCGTAGTATTTGAATCAATAGTCATGCTATGATGAGTTTTGTCACAGTCGTTGGTCATTCGAGAATAGACATTTTCTTAATTTTTTTAAATATTTCTTTTTGATAATTTTTCAATTTTAATACAGTTCGTTTTCAAACTGACTCAACAATTTAAAACTTTCATGGCGCAAAAAACTTGTCTTTAGAAAAATAAGATATTGATTAATTCTTTTGAATATTGTTTTACACAAAGTATCAAGCTTGTAACAAAGTAATTGTCTCCCTCCCTTCGGCTCTTTAATCGATTGCTGTAATTTGCAAGTAGGGTGTAAAAGAAAGAAAATAATAACCTTGTGCAAAAATGATCGGATTGTAATATTTTCACAAACTTCAAAGCTGTTTCGGAAATCGATTTCTATCGCGAGTCGGCAATGAAACCGTTCTTAACTAAAAAATAATTTTCTGCAATCCTATCGGATTTTATTTATCGAATTCAATTGTTCAGAATATTTAGTGGTTTGTATTGAGATTAATCTCAATATTCGTCTAAAAAGATTTGCCGAGGATTTATGTAGTTACCGTATATTATTTTCTTAACGAAAATTTCGATTTATTAAATGTTTAAAGCTAAGAGACTAAATTCTTTATAAATACTGATTTATTTTATTTGAAAAAAAAAAGAAAAATGAATATTAATAAGAAAAGTGTCCAAATACATATGTATATCTACTATTACTATCTTGAACCCAGGTATTTGTTATTAGTTTATTGTGTTATTCGTTCGCTTTTGTTTGCTGTTTTATTCTGGGCACCTGTTTCATATCCAACGTTAAATATACATATGCGCTTATTTATATGTACATATGTAATTGTATTAAATCGCTAGTCGGTTGCAAAACTCCATGTTGTCTTTGGCCTTTTCCAATAAATATGTGATAAATATTAATTGTTGACTGGTTTGATAAAAACGTAACCACGACCGAAAATTCTGCAATCGCGCCATATTCAAATATAAAAACGTTCGTTATTCCATATATATATACTATACTATGTATATACATACATACATACATACATGCATACATAAAGTCGTGCATATACATATACATATGTACGTACATTCATATAAATGTATGTATGTATGTATGCATGGATATCTCGAGTCAGTGAAATAAATAAATTAATAAACAAACAAGCGCCAAACAGACAAAATGACCAATTGGCAAATCGACCGAGTTATCAGACTAACTATATCCATATGTATGTACATACATTTCACATATTTTAGCGCAAATATGATTAGGCCACCCAGCAAAGCCAGCAGCGCCGCTGTCTTATATCAGAGTTGTGTACATAATTTTAAAGCAGCCCAATATTACGCACTCGTTTGCCAGTGCGTTTGGATGAAAATGAATAAACATGTGTACATACATAGTTGTGAATGTTTGCATGTACATACATACATACATACTTGCACGTTATCTCAAAAACGCAAAATTCAGCGGCGAACAGTCCATAGGTATTAGCGCCAACACTGATAGTCAAGGCGTTGTTCACACGTACCAAATTCCGCGCCATCGACAGTCACTTCCATGTCTATTTATCTACATATGTATATGTATCAGCATTTCAGGCTGACACTTGCCATAATTAAACGTATGCATGCATGTTTGTATGTATGTATGTATATATTTAGGAACTCGCTCGTTACGTATGGATATGATTGTACGGAATGTGTTTATAAAGTACATGCGCATACGTAATACCTTGTTCCGTTTTCGTTTTTTTTTTTATAATAACTGGATTGCTGTTTTGCAACGTCAATGTTAAGTATATATATACCTATGTACATAGATTCGTATATACATACATACATATGTATGTATCGCAAAAGTAACTCAAATAGTTAGTCAGTCAGTCGTCAGGCATCGCTAAATTAATATATAACTGGTAACGCTTCTAAACCAAATGAAATCTTGTAACAGTTTTCTGTGTATTCGAATTATTAAAATGGTTCACTGTCACTGAAAAGTACTTTCACTTGAACAATTTTGATCCCTTACTCTGTATTTCGAAATGAAAATTAGTAAAATAAGTGTTGTTTTATAACAACAACCGTACGAATTCTTACAAATTTATTATCGATTCAAAGAACAGAGAAATTTTTCAGTTCTAATAGCATATCTAGACAATTTGTGCTTCATTAGTTTTTGTTTTGTTTTAAGAAATTAAATCAACTGAGCACATTTATCTAATTTAAACACTTTTCTCACAATGCTTCCTTTTCTTGCGGAAATTTGTTCACTGCTGAAGTAAAAAGTTCTCTTCATGCAAATCAAATGTTACATTAGACAAAGCCATACGAATGAGCATTTAATTAAAAATTTATAAAAATATTATCAAATACTGATTTTCCCAAATTTTTCAGATTTATATACAACAAGTTACTTAATGTGCCAAAGATCAAAATCCTTTTTAAAAAACATACAACATTTGATTATTTCATGTCTTGCCAGATCTTCCAAATGTCACTTTTTTTTTCTAGTTCGTAATTTATTATTCGTCAACTTTTATGATCATTCGACACTTTCGAACCATCTCGGCTCCTGTATTCGCTGGATAAAACGATTGTTCGTTATTCATCACAAAAACTCGTACTGTTCAAGTGACTTGAGCACTCAATCTCAGTCGTAGGTAGCTAGCTGCTTGAGTGAATTTCTCTCTTTATCCATCCCTGCATTTCTCATGTGGCTAATGTATTGGCTGCTACAAGTGACAAGCGTCTGTTATGTTTCAAACATATGCTCATTGTACCTCGATCATCTAAAAGCCGTGCACATAGAGCAGACAATAATATAGTAATTCCATATCAGTGGCAATCTGGGATATAACCACTTGCCTTAATCTCCCTTTCAGTTTGCGGAAATGTGCCTAAAGCAACAACAAACCCATCAATAAAATCCGATGATCATTGCATATGAGGCATCCCACGACTCTTCAAATATAGAGCATACTCTGATGGACTCACCCAATATTTCGGTAGTGGTTTTATCACCTAGGCTGGTGAAAGCAAAATTGGTGAGCTGGAAATCCTTAGCCACATCTATAAAGATACCTCTGAATCTAGTAGCTCACTCTCCTGCTAAAAATTGTCAGATGAATATTTTTCATTGTCTGTCTCAAATCCCAAACGAATTAAGAGGTTGTTTACAAAATTGATCTGAAAATCTTTGGTTTAGCTTGCGCCAAAAACTTTAAAGACAATTATCGTTCTTAAGTTACCTACCCCATCTCGTTTCAAATTCAAACGAAAAACTTTTGGGGTTCCTTGGCGAACCTCATTTGTAAGAGTATGTATAAAGAGTTTTGTGTTAGGTTCTAAAAGCCGAACGGTCGGTCAACAGTCTAAGGTCGTGAAAAAGTAATTCCTAGCCTGATTTCGCGTTAAAATTTAGAGCAATAATTTTATCATCTACCTAAAATGTGTGTTAAATGGACTGCCACCAAAATATTTTCAACGTATGTATGTATATATACGAGTATATAGCCGAGCATCTACTTAGTCATCTTATCTTGCTCCTAGCATCTCGTGCAGTTGTGTATGTGAACCTTTATAAACTATATATATGTATATGTATGTATGTATAAGATGCAAGTCTAAAAGTACTTGATTTTTGCGCGTATCTCAGCTGTGCCTTGCTTTACCGACGAGTACTTGAACATTCGTGTAACTTAATTCATTTCAAGGTTCCTTCTTTTTTTCTTGACGTACGTTTGCGCATTTCTACAAACTCGTACATATGTACATATATATGTACGTATGTATGTAAGTGCTTGTGAATGTATGTTTGTATGCTTGTGTATCCCGTTCACTCACAAAAAAGGTTTCCGCTGTATTGTTTGTTGCCTTTTGATTTTATGTCGCTTGGATATGCTTTTCGTAAATCTTGCTTTTCTTGTTTAGTTTTGTTTGCCTCAGTTTTTCACTTTAGTTGATTTGCACTTGGCGGCTCGTTTACAATTTTGAATTTTTTTTTTTGCTGTGTTTAAATTATATTAATTTGTTTGCTTAGCTCATTTTGATTACTAAACATTTTCTTTTCTTTTTTAAGTCTTGCAAAAAATATCGTGCTTATGGGAACCTTTTAAGTTTTGCTTCATATATTTGACTCAGTTAAATTAAAAGTGTGTATTAACTTGAAAATATCTGCAGATCAAATACATAAAGTTAATGTTTGATTTGTTTATGTTATGAGTTTACAAAAAAGTGAAATGAACAAATTTGTTGTAGGTACCAAAATACTCGGTAGTGTAAACATATTTCTCAGTAATCTGAAAATTGAATTAAACTTGAGCTTAAATTTACATAATTATGTACATTGGAAATTGATTCGTTTAAATTCAAATACAGTCGATCTATTTTTAACGCGGTTCATCACATTTCAATTAAAATTTGTTTATTCGGTCCTATTTTGTGAAAAATCCGTGAAAAAAAAGAATTCCGGGTTAAAATAACCATATGTATGTATGTACTTATTCGCTATGCTTTGACACACATTAAAAACCCTGTTTTACAGGATTTTAACAAAAAATCATATTGAGATCATCAATAACTTAATTATTATTAATATATTAAACGACGAATAAATCCATATTTCATTTCTTAAATTAATCTGTTAATAAGCGCTAAGGTTTCTCTTTCTGCATGTCTACATATAAAACCCGGTAACACTCCATAGCATTTTTAAAATCTCGACGAAATTTCGCTGAACGTTCATCATTAGCTATGAAAAATTGATATACTAAACATCAACTTGAGAACTATAATTTCATCCTAATTCTTAATCAGTCTTGCCAAAGAGGATGTATAATTTACAACTTCATGAGTGTTCATGATTATATTACTGAAACTTAAAGCTGAAATAAATTCCATATACTTTTCCAACTGGGTATGGACTAATGTATAATAAGTCCGGAAAGGTATCCAAAGACGGAAATAAATTCTTATAAATTCTGATGACTTATCCATAAGCGGGACACGTTTCTCCACGTTTTTCAGAATTTCGTACGTTCTACCACTAAGTGAACATTCGTACAGTACATTTTCTGATTTTTAATGTTTTGGTTAAAACATTTCAAAAAATATTATTATTATAATAAATTTAATTACATTTTTAATCGAAACGTCAATAAAAACGTTAAACGTTTAATTTAAAGTGTGCTGGCAATGCCACAACAAGCTGTCACCTTATATCGTAAACCTTCGGGTGTCGTTAACATTAATTTTATAACGTTTCAACATTAACGATTTGATTTCGTTTTGTTAACATGGCGCCCAAACGTAACAAACTCATTTTGTTAAGTTAATTTTTGGTCGTTTACGAAACGAAATGGTATCGTTTCGTTTGTTGAGCAGCCCTGGTGTACTCGTACACATAAATTAATAGTGTCACATTTTACTAAATTAAGTACCCGATCCTATAAAAGAATATTCGTGTTTCCCAAAGGATCGATATAAGGTTTGTACTTGATTTCCAAAACTACTCGTTACTTTCCCTCATTAATATAAAACATATATGTACATACATACACATGTATAACAGAATCGGATATCTGATATCCCTGGCTTGTCGATCTTACTTTGCTTTTGAATTGTAGCGAAAATTTCTTTATATTAAAGTGTTTACTATGTATTCTTTTTGGTTGTTGTGGTTTCCGACAGGGTAATTATACGCTGTATTTTGGAACGAATTTCCGTCATCCCTTGTCAAGTTTGGTTTGGAGACAAACCGGTTTCGGCGTTGTGCCATCTTCAGTGTAATTTTTCGTTCTGATTATTTTCTGTACGTACGTTAGTCTTTATAGTATTGTCCTTGTCTGTTGCTTTTGGTTAGGTACTCCTTAGCGGACCCTTTTTTGTGTTTGTATTGTAGCCTTAAGTTGCTGTTATACCTGCAGGTATATATAACTTAGTTGTTTACATTTTATTGATTATTATTGTCTGGATTCGAAGGTAGGTAAAAATCCGTTATTTTCTTTCGCTTGGGTTCAGTGGTTTGCATTTGCGTACCCTTTTGTGTGTTAGTTACGGGACTTCTGACCTGTTTTGGGTATAGTAGCCTAAGAGGCTCGAATGATACATCCGAGGCTGTGTTTATCTGTTCGTTTATTATTTTTCCCACGAAGGTTTTTTGTTTGTATATTTCCATGTTTTCTAAAACGTTTAGACGATGTCCTTTATTTTGTACGTGGAGAACTTTGGCTGCTTTCCCTATTTTGCATGGTGTACATTTGTTTTCTGCCATATGGTTTGCGAAGTTTGACTCCGGCGTAGTGGATGGTTTTAGCCTTTTCTTGTTGTAGTCTCTAATATGTTCACGATATCTTGTTTTTATCTTGCGCCCTGTCTGTCCTATATAGCTATATTGACATTCGCAGGTCAACTTGTATACACCCTGCTTATCTAATGGGTCTTCTTCGTTGGTGCTATTTTGTAGTATTTTGCCCATATTATTCCTTGTTTTAAAGGCTGTTTTTATATTGTATTTTCGGAACACTTTAGCCAATTTGTAGGAAGTTGTTCCTGTATAGTTTAAGACTGCCCAATTTTTATCGATATCTTCTTTCTTATTCGACTTCTTTGTTTTAGTGCCTTTCATGATTTTGTTTACCAGCTCTTTTTTGTATCCGTTGTTTTCGGCGATAGCATATATTGTTTTAAGTTCTTTGTTGTACGCATCTTTTTCTAGTGGAGTTCGTTGAAGTCTCGTTATTAGATGCCTAAATGCGGCATTTTTGTGTTGCTGCGGGTGGTTCGAGGTGTTATGTATTATTGTGTCTGTGGCTGTGGGCTTCCTATATATTTCGAATTCATAAGGAGTACCTAACCAAAAGCAACAGACAAGGACAATACTATAAAGACTAACGTACGTACAGAAAATAATCAGAACGAAAAATTACACTGAAGATGGCACAACGCCGAAACCGGTTTGTCTCCAAACCAAACTTGACAAGGGATGACGGAAATTCGTTCCAAAATACAGTGTTTACTATGTACTTTTGGTAAAGTATCGTTGCTTAACTGTATTACTTCCCAAGTAAGTAACCGCCCATGGCGACTATTACCACAATACGCCAGCTCTTGGTGTTCTGTTGCCCTTGGAGAAGAGTAAAAGTGCAGCGTAGCAATTAAAGCACTAAGTGACAGCAGTAACCCAATTTAGACGAAGGCAACATTTTGGGGCGGTGGCAGCAGGTGCACGCTTCGCCTGAAATATCAAAGAGAAATGAAAAGCAGCAGCAGCAACAACAACATGTCACCGCAAGTCATGCTAACTACTAATGAGTGACATTCGCGCGTGCAACTGACCAAGCATGACAAAGCAGCTCCAGTTGCCACAAGCCTGCATAACTTAGCAAATAGAAATTAGATCAAAATGGTTAAATTAATTATGTGCAATGATATTAAAAGTAGCACAAACGGAAATGCAATTAAAACTTTAAGTTTTTCTCTTTATTTGATTTACAATTTTGTATGGTTCATACAAATGCTGGTGTATCATTTGTAGATAATTGCATCAAGTAGCAGATCGGGCGCGTAATACTAGTTGCATAGATGAATAGAACGGATCTCATCATTAATTCACTTGTTTCAGGGTGCATTGAAAGAGAAAATATTTTATGAGAAAAAAATTAAAAAAAATTATATTTTTCAACTACAAACTACTTACTCTGCAATATAAATCCATACATACATAGTACATCGTCGAAATGCAATAATATGTATATGTACGTACAAGTATGTATCTACATATATACATATGTAAATTATGAGTGGCGCATGAGTGTGGTTGTATCGTCTCGGTAGAAGGTTAAGTGAATTAATTTTCCTTCTGTAGTGAGCCGGTGTGTGACGTAGCGAGGAGAAGTGATGTTGATGTTGTGATCAGTTCAAGTGGCGGTGGTATATACTTGCTTACATACATACATACATGTACGTACTACTTGTGGCAGGGCGTGAATGAAGAATTTTAATGAAAATGTGCAAGTAGCAAAAAAGTGAATAATTAAATCAGCGTGCGTAAGTGAACATGAGATTGACAGCGCATAGACCACCGCCAAGGAGAATGCCAATAATTTTGTATGTACGATTATGTATGTATGCTATTGGTGTACGGCTTGGAGAGTATGCAATTTGTGAACAAGGTTATGGGGATACGCGCGTTGTGTGAGAAAGACAGCGCTAGCCTGAAACTTTAATTGCCACTTAAATTGCATATTTAACTTGTATCCATGTACATATGTACATAAGTTCACTTCGTTCAAATAATTATAGCCAAACAGCCGAGCAGTTTGACAAATTAAAAAAGAAATGTTGAACCTTTTAAACAAAAATTCCGAACCGCTTAAAAAAAAATAGAATTTTGTTGAGTAAGGAGTTGAATAGCTCATAAAATTTTAGTGCAAGAAAGTGAAAGTTTCAAGTGTCTACAAATTATCAGTGATTTGTGAAATTTTTTGTTACGCTTTTTCTTTCACTAAAAAAAAAACGAGGTTTGCATTATATAAAAGAAAAGATGGAAGATCCTGGACTTCATTGCAATGAAATTAATAGAACTTTCAAACTGAATACTCAAAGAAATTCCAATTTTTTTTTTAATTTGAATGAAATTCAAAAAAATATAAAATGGGTTTTCGTAATGAATTGTATATTAATTAAAAAATATGTTTAATGTTATATTATGTTATGTAAATGTGATGCAATGTTATACGATGTGATGCGATCATTTATGTGATGTCATGTGACGTCACATCGTAGTAAAAAAATATGTCAGTTTCAAATCAAAAAAAACTACGGGTATCAATTTGATTTGAAGGTCCACAAAGTGATAAGTGGAATGTTATTAACCGGTATTCGAAAACTGCCAAATAATTTTAACTGTATGTAGTCTCATAAAATTTCATCATTTAAATATAAAAATAACAAATTGAAGAAGAAAACGGTTTGAAAATCATATGAATGTGTGCTATATTCTCTTTCGTTCCAAAACGAAACCGGTTTGTCCCCAAACTACATTTGACAAGGAACGACGGAAACTTGTTTGAAAAAAAACATAAATTCTTTCTTAATTACAATTTTTCCTTGTCAAGGTGTCTACTACTCTTAAAATTCCAAACTATTCAAAATCATCATAAAAGATTTGGTTGTAAATTTTTCGTCTGCCGTCCAATAGAAATAACCATTTTTGAGAGTTTCAATATTTTCTTACTTTTTACTGAAATTTACTCGTGTACCATACTTACTAGTATTCTATTCTAAGCTTTAGTTGATAAATATGGTAATTTTGCACTCGGCTTCCGTCCATATGCCCTTGTCTTTGTGCTTATATCAAATTCTATTGTTATCAGCTTTGTTGGTGATAAAATTGACTGTCGTCATATAACTAGATATGTACATATACTCCTCGTACACCAGCTCTCTTGCTATATGAATTATTGGCTGCCGAGGCAAAGCCTCTACTCAATTTGCTTTCATCGCAAAAAGCAAATGTGAACGAATGTACATATGTACATATGTAAGTATATATGTATCAACGTATAAAAGTATGAGATTGTTTATTTGGAAGTGTTTTTGTGTGCACCATGCACTTTCTAATTTTAAAATAAATAAATACACATATACATACATACCCGTATATGTATGTATGTAATAAAAACTAAAGAGAAATGTAAATTAGCCAACAAATGACTGTAATTTTCGCATACATATTCCTATATATGTACCTATGTATGTATGTATGTATGTTAGTACACTCGTATACAAGCGCTCAATCTACTTGGTTTTTGTAGCAATGTTACAGCACCGCGACGTTGATGACAGCAGCAGTTGTAATTATCAAACAACAAAAACTTTTTGTAGTATTTTTATGTCGTTTTGGCGATTGTCTATTTTTATTTAATTTATGCATACATATGTTTTTCCCCTTTCCCATTTTTCATTCTCTGCGCAGGACTTTTTAATTATTTTTTTATTTTAATTTGTATTTGCTTGATTTATTTATCTATATATGTATGTACATATGTATATGTACACTAGGGTGACAGTTAATTTCGAAAGTGATATTTTCTTTGGTCTCAGTATTTTTTTGTGTGTAGTTTTATTTAAAAAAAATTCTAGTAAAATTTCAAGGTCGTAGGAAGAGGATTAGGGGGCGCGTCGGCCCCCCAAAGTTACACAAAATACGTTTTTTCACGCAAATTCTTACTTTGACTGCTTGTAGCTTCCTCTGTGTTTTTTTTTTTTAAACATTACTGGCGAAAGATGTTCATTAATATGTCTACAATAACATCTGTCAATAACATTTTTGTCTAATGTTAATATTTAATGAAAAAAACTTAAATATAGGAGAAAAAGTACGCCTCAATGTCTATTTATTATACTTAAATAAAATTACTTATATGATTCAAATTTTGGATTTTGTTCAGATTTATTTAATTAAAGATTCATATAGAAAATTCCTTATGATTTACGTAAGAGTAGCTTCAACAATTATATACAGTAAGACCTCGCTAGTCCGAACTTCAGACTTTTTTTGTTTACTTTTGTTTTCAAGTGTAAGAATTGTCTTTAAAAGTTTGCTTCAAATTTTTTTTGCCTGTATGCTGAAGCGATCTATAATATTGACAATTGTGACCGAGAATATTCCCGTTACAACCTCAACAATATTATTCTCAATGCTTGCGTAAGCTACCGACAAAAAATCAGCACCAATGTTTCTCGGAAAATAGATTCTTATTTTACAGTTATATGCAGCAGCCGCAAACATTTTTTAATAGCATTAAATTTGCAAAAAAATCATTCGAAGTGAATATTTGAATGTGAAAAGTCGAAAATGTCTGCTAGAAATTTACGTGAACGCATATATTTAATTGGTTATTGTACCAACTCATGAACGGGAAGTAAACTACCCTCCAATATAGAAGTGTTGAAAGTTTTGTTTTTCAATTTACGTGTAGTAAAAAAAAATTTACGGGAAAGTTCAGATTTAGTTGTAAAAGAACTATTCGTGTTCTGGGAAAAAGCCCGCATTCCGGTCAAGGATAAACAACACTGCATTACAAATGTAGAGAAATTGTATAAAGAATGGCAAAGCTTTCAAAAAGATTCAAAGAAGACTTCTAATTTCCATAAGAGCAAAGTAAACACGTGGAAAGAAAAATTGGATATGCTTTTTGACGTGGCGCATGCAAGTGCATTAAAAATAATGTCGAATCAAGAAGATATTGATTTCTTGATAAGTCAACGAAAAACGGGGCGCCCAGGCTTTATGTATGGTATCGATTACGAAGAAGTACGCCGAGAGTGCCGACTTGAAGAACGCAACAACAATTTATTACAACAAGTGGAGCGGAATAATCGTAAAATTGCATTAATTGGTTCGTTGTATGTTATTGTTTATTTTTTATTTTCTTTAAATTAAGTCGTTTTTATTAGATGAAACTGCAGAGTTGCTGTCATCTGAATCTTCAGAGAATGATAACAGTTTTCCAGATATGGAATGTGACCCACGTTGTAGTCAACCTCCAGCCAAAAAATGTAGGGGAACAAATAAAATACTAACACCAAAACTGGCGGCCGCACTCGATGTCTGTAAAATCAGTGACAGACATGCGGTTCATCTAATAAGCGCAGTCGTTGAAGCTCTGGGTAATAATGTTGAAGATTATATTTTAAACCGAACGTCTGTACACCAGGAAAGGGAACAAATCCGTGAGGAAAGAATTTCAGCATTAAAAAATAAATTAAAATTAAATGAGCTCGACGATATCTGCCTTCATTGGGATGGTAAACTTTTGCCGGCGCTGACGGGAAATGATAAAGTTGATAGGTTGCCTATAATAATATCGAGCGGTAAAGTTGAACAGCTTCTTGAAATACCTGCACTTGATTCCGGTACTGGAAAAGAACAGGCATCCGCTGTATGCGATGCTATTTATGAATATGGTCTGCAAAATCACATCAAAGCTTTAGTGTTTGATACAACAGCGGTCAATACTGGGCGTTTCAATGGTACCTGTACGTTAATTGAAAATAATTTACAAAGAAAACTTTTATGGTTACCATGCCGTCATCATATATACGAGATTGTTTTAAGATGCGTTTTCGAAGAAAAAATAAGCTGTTATGGAAGTCCAAACGTTAAAATGTTTGAGAAATTTAAAAATGCTTGGGCTAAGATTGATGCTAAAAACTATGAGTACGGCATCAACGATCCAACTGTCAAGACGTACATGAAAGAGTCTGCTGTTCGCATTATCGGTGCAGTAAATAATATCTTGGAAGAAAAACAACCCAGGGAAGACTATAAAGAATTCTTGGAACTCACTTTGCTCTTCCTGGGTCAAAAACCAGAAAAGACACATCCAAACAGCCTAATGTTTCGATCGCCAGGAGCTGTTCACCATGCAAGGTGGATGGCAAAAGCGATTTACTGTCTAAAAATATTTTTATTCCGTAACGAGTTCCAGCTTTCAGCAACTGAATTAAATGGGCTTCGTCAAATTTGTGTTTTTATTGCTGAAGTCTATGTCGAAGCGTGGTTTTCTGCTCCTTTGGCCATTAAAGCGCCATATCAAGATTTTTTATTTTTACAAAAACTTGAAAACTTCAAAAAAATTGATGCTGCTATATCTTATGTTGCTCTTAAAAAGTTCAGGAACCACTTGTGGTATTTAAGCCCTGAGGCGGTTGGTCTTGCATTTTTTGACAGCAACGTATCCCTTTTTTCAAAACAAAAAATGGTGGCGGCTTTGGAAAATGATTTTGAACAAGAGCAAAACACAAAGCGAGCTACAATAAATGATAAAGAAATCGTTGAAATATTCCATGACGGAACTGAACAGTTCGTCTCTGCCGAAACAAAAGCATTATTTGAAAGATTTCAAATAAATACTGATTTTTTTAAATTAAACCCAGACAAATGGGAGCAGGACCAATCTTATTGTAAAGCGGCTGAACTGATGAAAAAATTAAATGTTACAAATGACACTGCCGAAAGGGGGGTTAAATTGATGGAAGAGTATAATAAACTATTTACCAAAAATGAACGCCAAAAACAATTTGTTTTAAAAATTGTTAGCGATTACCGCCATCGGTTTCCGGACTGTAATAAAAAGACATTGTCTCAAGTGCTTTAAACAATATTAATAAAAAGAGAAATCATATACATAAGTAGTTTTATTTAAGTATAATAAATCGACATTGAGGCGTACTTTTTCTCCTATATTTAAGTTTTTTTCATTAAATATTAACATTAGACAAAAATGTTATTGACAGATGTTATTGTAGACATATTAATGAACATCTTTCGCCAGTAATGTTTAAAAAAAAAAACAGAGAAAGTTACAAGCAGTCAAAGTAAGAATTTGCGTGAAAAAACGTATTTTGTGTAACTTTGGGGGGCCGACGCGCCCCCTAATCCTCTTCCTACGACCTTGAAATTTTACTAGAATTTTTTTTAAATAAAACTACACACAAAAAAACACTGAGACCAAAACAATAAAGAAAAAAAAAATACTCCATACATTTAATTGTCACCCTAATGTACACGTATGTATATGTAATAGACAAAGTCTTCACGTGCAAAATGTACAAAAAACTGAAATTGTGGTAAAGCTTTTTGCTTGTTGACAAATTTTTCACCCTTATAGCTACATATAAAATAACATGCTGTTCTTATTTCTTTTTTTTCATTCGATCTTTATACCTGCTAATAAAATTACGGCAATATTTTTTTTTTTTTTACTAAAATATAATTTTTTTGGCGTTCTCAAATCCGATTTATTAAGAGATTTTACTAAAATACTGGCTAGAAATTAAAGTTCGTACTTCAGCGATTTTCTATTATTATAGAAATTTATTATAAAAATAAATTTTTTTTGCCCAGTAACAACACGACAATCATGTCTCAGGATTTGGCCCCGTGCGGCTTTTTCCTCTTCCCAAAACTTAAAAGACCTATGAAAGGACGGAGAATGCAAAAAAAAGTCATCTTACTTTTTGAATACACCTCGTACTTGCAAAGAATTTGCATAAAAGTTTGTGGGAAAAATGGAATCAAGCTGGAAATGTTGACAGTTCTAAACTGAGTTTTAAAAAATTTTCAAAAAGCTGTACAAATTTTTTATTTCTTTTCCTTATTTTGAAACTTTAATTTATTAAATTTTTCCCTGAACTGTGAATAATTTGTCATATACAACATTCCTGCTATGACAAAACCAAGGCGAATTTATCAAGGTGGTGGTAAGCGTATACAGTTGTGTATGAATATAGCGAACTAATAATTGCAAGGCCTGTTCACTATATTAAGGTTGTTCACTTTATCAAGTCTGATCTTTTTTTTCCAAAAACTTCTGTTATTTGCTCAAAAATCACATTTTTCTGTGCGCATAATTGTAAAAGATCGTTAGAATACATTTTAATGAAACATTCCATGTTTATTAATTAAATTTCATAGAAAACAAGCGAACACAGTGGTAAAAAAAGAGACTACGAGTAAATTTTTAAGCTCTTTGAAAGAAATCGTGAATACATGCTTGTTTTTTGCGTTCAGAAATATATTTTTCTACTGCTTTTTCGCGTAGTCTTCGCAGCATTAGTAAACTAGTATAAATCTCATCCTCGCTTTGGTTTAGCTCTGTTTCATTGAAGCATTCTAATATAGGCTTCCAGCATTTTGCTATTACTTTAGCGTCCAGCTGAATCCAAGCAAGCATTAAACATGATATTGCATCTTTTAACGTTAAAGTTTTTAAAAACTCAGTGAGATTATCCTTCCCTACAGCTAATAACAACAGATGTTTTTTGTAGTAAAGCTTAGTTTAAGCGAATCACATTTTGATCCATGGGCTGAATCAAGGGCGTAACGTTTGGTGGCATATAAATCACGAGTATAGAGACATCACCGGATGAATAGGTGCGTTGTCAAGTAATAGGATAGCTTTGGATGGTAAACTCTTTTGCTGCAAGAACTTTTGGACCTAAAGGCAATAAAAACGAAAATGCTTAATTACAATGTAATGGATTTTAATTGAGTTATTCATTGTTTCTGATCGACGTAACAATGGTGAAACCATTCTCGAAAGATATCTGCAGTCATCCATGCACTCTTAGAATTTCGGTATTCGACAGGAAGCTCGCTTGTTTGCACGTCCAATTATTAGTGGCTTGACTTTATGCTCTCCAGTTGCATTTGTGCATGCAAGAAAAGCGATTCTAGCCTTTTCTGCTTTTCTCTCCGGAGCTGTTCTTTCATTATGGCTTACATACTTGTACGTTCTATCACGAAGCAATTTTCCAAAACAAACCGATCTCATCTGCGTTATAAATTTGGTCCTTGCAAAGCTTAAGCTCATAAATAATATTGCTAAGCTTATTCTTAAATGGTTCAATAGCTCGTGTGTCAGATGACCGTTTTTCAACAGTCGAATTCCAAAGCGGGACTTAAATCCAGATAACTATCCGGAACTGGCATGGAAATTACCTTCCGTTTTGTTAATATCAGCGTGAAACTTTATCGCCTTTTTCTTTAGCAACTCCCCACTGACAGGACAGTTTTTTTTTCGTTGTTCTACAAACCAATTGTATAATGCCCGCTCCATGCGGGGATACTCGCCTTTTCTAAGAGTTTTCTTTTTAGATGCGCTTTGTTAGAAAGTATATTACGGCTCTTTTTGTTTATTCCCGAAATTGTCGATTTAGCTACTCCATATATTTTTGCCAAGGAGGAAACACTAACATCTTTTCCGATTTGTTCAACAATTTCACATTTTTCTTTTAAAGAAAGACATTTTCTCGAAGACATGATTCCAATGTATATGTTAGCATTCAGCATTAAATTAAAAGATTTCGCCCACAAACAGTTTGCACTCGACGAAAGACAGGGTCATAGATGTAGCAGTGAAATACAATTTAGCGGAATACCCGATTTCAACTCTCATTCCTTTTTGTATTTTTCGTTGCTGTCTGCTCAAGGTAGCTTTTAAATTTTTGTTCACTATAGCGAGCTTTTCTATCGTCCACTACTTAGAGTACTCAATGTAAAAGAGGCGTTCACTATTTAGAGTGTTCACTATACCCAGACACGACTGTATAAGTAAAATGCGTCCATGTATTTTGTTTTTGCTTTGCTGGACTGAATGTCAAATTTCTGTAGGGGATTTACTTCGCCAGCCAATCGATAGCCAAACAGAACGAAGCCCTTTGGCATTCAGTCCTGCAAAGCGAAAAAACCAGCTGGCTCCTTAACACGACCTTGTTAAATTCGCCTTGGAAAAAACAAAAAATCAGAATTTGATCAATGGTTTGAGTCACTGTAAATACATACATATGTACATATGTAGGTGCATTTCTGCAATTGCTACTCTTAAAAAGCCGCAGCGTGTACACATACAATGTCGCATATTCGTATGTATGTAAATGAGTTTATTTTGCTTACACTCATTTACCTGCCCTTCTTCCATTTCCACCCGCAGCTTTCTACTGTCAACAATTTTTTTTTTTTCAAAAAACTAGTGATACTTTGTTAAATTTTTTTCGGTCATACTTGTTCACAACAGATTAGTAAATTGCTTTTGTGTTGTTGGCATTCGACGCCGTTATTGCGATTATTGCTCATGTTGCGGTTGTGTGGTTGTTGCTGCTGCTGCTGCTGCAATCAGTGGCTGTTAAGCGCCTTCTTTGTGTGATTGCTGTCTGCCACAAAGTTGTACTTTTGCCCAACCGCTTGGTGTTGTTGCCACTGTTGCTTACTGCTTGTTGCCGCGTCGTTATCTGTTGCTTTTTTTTGATTGTCATATATATTTATTGCAAATTAAAAATGTCCCTTGTTGCTGTTTTGTGTTGTTGTCCAATTTACACAACATGAATTCACAATATTTGCATTTTTTTGTATTACAATTGTAAGCAATAATCCCACCAATGGAATCCACTAGCAATTGTTTGCAATATGTTGAACTCTCAATTAAACATAGAGGCGCGCGAACAAATGCGAGCTACATAGGTACTAAAATATCTACTTTAACCGATTGCCACCGGCGCGCGGCACATTCGCGTAGACAGTAGCATTGCGAAATCGAAATTGACTGACTTACTGACTATCTGTTGAAATGTCGCTTTGACTCTCAGCCCACATTGCTGCCTCGCCCGCTTGAATTTTCCAAGCGTCAGTCATTTTGTCTGCCATCCAATAGCGTGATTTTCAAAGTGTCTGCCGCCTTACTGCTGCCACACAAGTACATACTCGTATATACATACACACATACATACATTCATCTGCCGCGGCTGCTCTTTTGTCGCCAGATTGGCTGGCTGATCGTTTTAAATACTCTTTGCTTTTTATTCATGTTTTCTTGCCTGCATTTTATTGCACTTTATTAGTGTTGTGTGTTTTTTTTTTTTGTTAATTCTGTCCGCATACCGAATTGATGACGAAGTTTCATGCTTGCAACAGTTCAGCCACAAACTTATGTATATACATATGTATGTATATGTTTGTATTTGATTGCCTTTTATCTGAAAATAAGTTAATGTTGTTCACGCGTCTGTATTGTAAAAAAAAACCGAGCGAAAATATGTGATACTTAATCGAGTCCTAACCACACAGATTAAGTAGATATTTTCAGCATTTAACAAACAATTTTTTTTCATTTTCTACTAATTTCATGCCGTATTCTCAAATTTAAAGGCAATATTGCAATTAAAGTTTAATTTTGTTTTGAATTTAATAGTTGGTTGTTTAAAATAACCGAGTTAGATCGGACTCATAGAACTATCCAGAATAGTACTCAACTTCTGGCTCATTATTAAAATATAGGGAAAAGCTTCTTGAAAGCCAGAAACAAACAAGCTAACACTGTGATGCCAGAACACTGCTGAAATGAAGGCAAAAAATTCACTGACGAATTGTCTAGAAAGTCTCATTATACTATGTGCTTATGCGTCTGGCAATGTTTTGCGAACTCAACTGACCCTCTTCAAGTTATATAAACAGTCACATAGTGGGAAAACTCCGAATGCGGTAAAGCCTGAACTTCTTGCCAGGCTCTTCGGATTTTAAGGCTTTTAGCGCTTTTAGACTCTGTGAAATTATGTTAACATCATTCAGTCGGCAGTTGTGGCCATATGTTCAAGGCAAAAGCATCGGTAGAAGAGAGGCAGCAGCAATATACTTTGACAGCCAAAAGGCGATGGTATTATTAGCGTCATCAATTTCGACTTGTTGTGGTGAAGTGTAGTATAGAATAATGTTTGGCGTTGCAATCAATTAGCATATCCCTAGGCCCTCGGCTGAGTTGTCAACGGCAGGTACCTGTTTGTAGGAATCCGAGGCTGTTGCGCTGGGTTGCCCTTTCGGAGTCATTCAAATATAAATAATTCTACGTTTCCTCGGATTGGCTAGTAAAAGGTTGGCGGGTATACAGGCTTGTAAAATATCCAAGAAACTCTGGCCTGACTACAATTAAGCAAAAACACTAGATGAAGGATAGAGTTGTTTAAAATTGTGGCCGGTTTGAAAAATGACATCAAAATTCAAAAAGATTTTGTTTTTATTTTATGTTTACATATTTATTTTTTTTTAATAATTTGTGTTTAAAATATATTCCAATTTATTACAGACAACATTTATGTACGTCATAAAAACAAACCAAACTTAAAAAAAATCCCAGAAAATTTTACATTCAATATTTAAGGTTTGTTTTTTGGAAAATGTTTTGTATAAGCTATTTTTTTGTAAAACTATTTGACCGTTTTTGAATAACTTTATGTTGCGATACACAACATTTTTCGCAATCTTTAGTAACTGCATAAGCAAAAACATGTCACCTTTCGAAATTTATTGCGCGTTGAGTAATCTACTTAGTAAAGATGAATTCCTCTTAATGTATTTAGTTACAAAAATATTCAAAATACTTACTGAAACTGCGACAAAAATGTTTTAATTTCAAATACATATGTATGTATGTATGTAATTAAACAACTTACAAATACCTAAATATATACTACGAGTATAATTATCAATTCCACACCAGCGCGAATGTCACAAGGAAAAGCCAAAAATTTGTTTTTTACAGCTTAACATAATCGAAGTCAAAATAATAATAAAAAATTAATAAATATGTAAAGCCCACAATTGAATACGACAATCGCCAATCATCGCTTTAGCAATTATTTACATACATACATACATACATATCTACACGATGTGGGCATGGCTGGATGAATGGCCCAACGAAGGAGCCCTGGCTAAATATAAAATGAACACTGCACAACATTGCTGGGCGCATAAATCAAAGATCTGCAAGTGCAACATATTACGAATTGCGACATCGACATCGCCTATTTGGCCTGCTACAGCCCTGTCAACCCACTGAAATACTTGTTGACGGGCCACAACAGTCAGCAAAAAAAAAGTATTTGTATGTAAGTATGTATGTACATACATACATATGTATGTATATAGTAATGAAAGCTGGAAGACATTACAGCACGCATGGAAATATGCGAATGATAATAAAACTGAAAATGAAATTGAAACTGAAACTATGAACAACTAAAACGTCAAGTATATACTTACATACCTTCATACATTTGTGTGTAAAAATAGACGAAGATGGAATGGAGCGTAACTGAGGCGACTGGTGATTGACTGCCATACAAATATTGACATCGAACGTCTTTTTTGTTTGTTTGTTTGTGGACCTTCTGCTTTCCACCTCTATCCGTTGTATTAACTGACTGTACGACTGGTTGACTGGCTGACTGGAACTGGCCTATTCTTTTTGTTGTTGTAACTGTATTACATAAATTAACCTAAGCCAAATAGGCGCTAATAGGCCTTCACTATCGACGAGCTAAAGTTGTAAAGTTTTAAAAAATCAACAGAGACACTTCGGTACGCCACCATAAACCAATGAAAATGACAGTTGGCAGCAGCCACGTTGATGGCGATGTGTTGACAGTAAATAACCAAGTGTCAGACGTGCAGCGATTGCCTCGCGGATTTTGTCACACGCACTTGTACATAGTACTTTTTATTAGGGTTGTGATATTTTTTTAAACTTTGATGTTCTGGTGTGCAAGGCATGATTTAGTCCGAAGTTTTTCTTCTGTAAGATTCTTTAATTGGCAAATAAAATTTGAAAATTGTCAAATTATCAAATAGTAAAGCCTGTCCGACCATTCAAAATTAAGTTTTATTCAGTTAAAATAAATTTTTCATAATACTAAAAATAATAATTTGGCGCTTACACTACATACATAGCTCAGTGTTTGGCCGAACTTCTCCTACCATTTGTGGTGTGCGTCTTTATATTATACAACAGTTGCCGCTGTGGTCGAGTGGGTAGCAGCGCGTGCTATAATTCGATATACCGCTGAATTCGAGGTTCGAATCTCAGCCAAGGCAAATAAATTCTTAAACATGGAAAAAGGTTAAGAGCGCTCACCCCTCGGCAGACAATGGCAAACCTCCGGAGTATTTCTGCCATGAAAAAGCTTCTAAATTTTTCATAATACCGATAATCAAAAATTAACATAAACATAAGAGAAATAAAAATAAAACGTTAAAAGAAAGGAAAACAAAAAAAAAAAATTATAAAATTAAAAAATATAATAGAAATTAAATAAAACAATATAAAAATGTATTTAAGAAATTAAAATAAGAAGAAATAAAATTAAATTTGTAATTGAAACATAATTTTCATCTATAACAAAAATCAAAGAAAATTAAAGAAATAAAATAAAAATTTTAATTGAAACATAATATATTCTCTAACAAAACCATATGATATGAATCCAAATTTAAAACTTTTAAGAAAGTTGAAAAAAAAATGTTAATAATTTTTATCATAAGCGCCAATTGTTTTGAGTATACAGAGTATATAGAGTATACCCAATGCAGTTTCTGTGTTAAAGAATATCCAGAAATGTTTTTCAAAAATCGATTATTGTCATTTATTAGGAGCCATACTGTTTTGGCCTTATTTAGCTCTACGCGATATGCACCATTATATTTTTTTTAATCCAAAACCAATGACGGTATCAAAAATTGTGAACCCGTCAAATGTGTCGCAATGTCAGCCTATTGAGCGTTATTGGGTGTTAGTTAGAAGGAAATGGAAAAGTATGACAAATCAGGTCAAGCAGGAGAGCATCGGAATGACAAGTGGCGACAGAACTGGAAAAAAATGTGATTTTTTTGTCAATTTTCTTTCCTACAAAAATTAATTGTGCCTATGCGTTATATGATAGTAACAAAATGCGATAGATTTTAGCCACTTGAAACTAGCAGCCACCATTCGCTACCACTGTATGCATGTGTTAAAAATAAGACTATAAAAAAATAGCAAAAAAAAAATTTTATAATTAAATATATCAACTTACTTATTATTTAAAAATAGAAAGGACACTTGAATCCAATTTTTATTAATAACTCTTAGCTTCCTTCACCCAAACTGTCGGAAACGGATTACGTTATGATTTGTTTTAATTGCCAGCAATAGCGCGCAAATCTTTTTTCGATTGCGCGCCAATTATTAGCTCATTTGCTTCAACCTTGTTTCCTCGGTTCGCTCAAGGTCAGTTGAACCCAGTTCTGTAGGAGATTATTTTTTTTCCTTTACCGAATGCCAGGTTAATTCGTGTTCATATACACAGCTGCCACATTGCGAGCCCAGAGTCATATTGTTTGACTCCATAGTTACGCTCCTACCCACTTTAGAAGGGGAAAAAATCGAAAACTGAATTTTGCGCACACTAAAAATGCCCCAAAATTATTTTTTTTTTAAATAACAAACAATGAACAGCTACAAGCGGCATACGTTCCTTTTTAGACCGACCGCCAAACACACGGAGTTGGCACCGTACAAATAAGTCAAGGCACTTGTATGGCTTGTATGCGCAGCGACGAGCGGACAATAATGCTTTTATATTTGATTGCAAATTGAAATTATATTTATACTTATGTACATACATACATATGTATACTTGTCATATTTATATTGTATGTACGAGTATGTACGTTTTTCGTGCTGCGAGTAGATTGTGTTGCGTCGAAACTTTTTAGTTTTTTAGGTACTTTTTTCTTTTAATTTTCGCTATTCAATCAAGTTCCAATAATGACATTGGGTGGGTGCGTGTTTGTGGTGGAGTGGCGCGTAGGAACTGTGCTCGCTCTTTAAGGAGTTGCGCGAACTGTGCGGCCGCGCCATTTCAATAGATCACCATAGTCAACGCCGCTACGCCCTCCTTAATGGGATTCCAGAGTTGCTAGCAGTAGCAGCGCATAGCAATATTTATACGTCAATATGGATTTCAATGGATGACGGTTAAGCCGAGCTTGGTGCATGACCAGCCCAGTGAGCTAGTGAGCTCAGAGGGGTTTTTAAATTTGACTTGTAGTATTGTAGCTCGCTGCGCTCGCTGAAGATGTGATGGGTGTCCGCCGGGCAGTCTCTGTCACATTCTCGTGCGTGCTAGTCCGCTTCAGTTCCATCAGTACAAAGGAATTGCGACAAGTCGCGTCGCTTCGCTCGTCAGCCAACGCATTGATTTGCGTATTTTCGTCAATGCCTGCCAACGGCAATAGGCTTCATCCATCCACTATATAACATACAAACATATATTAAATACACGTCAAATTAAAGTTGACGCGTTGTCAATATATAGTTTCTAGCGCTCATTGGCAGCTAGCCGCTTCTGCTTTATCGCACATCTAGTCATAACATTACTTCGACAATCTGTTTGGAAAGCGGTGGACGGTAGTTAGTTAGTAAAATATTAAGCAACAAGCGTTTGGTGATTGTTCCTAAATTTGAAGTCGCGCGCCAGTCGAGTTTTGTGTGAGTGGCGGCGTTTTGAGCAGGTCGGGTCGATAATGTTAACAACGTTTTACGTAGTTTCTTAATTTTCGAAAAATAATTTTGGTGTTGCGCGTTTTCTTAAAAATCACAATAGTTCTTACATTTTGAAACTGAAGCTAGACAAGTGTGTACAATTTGTTGTGCTACGAAATATTTTAGATTCAGCTAAGTCAACCAGAAAGTTGAATAAAAAATTATCAATGCCTTGCATCGTCATACATATTTAAACAAACCACACCCTTAAATTTTTTTTTTTTGTAATTTGCATCAGACGCGCGAGTAAGTTTTTTTTTTTTAAACTAGCGATGTTCATACTTAATTAAAGTGTAATGTGTTTTCGCATTGAATAAAAGTGTCGACTTTATTTCGAATATATCATCCGCTTTGTCAGCGCTACTACTACATTCCGATGTTATGATGGGACCGCTGGATGCGGTTTTGAGTTGTTTTTGCAGAATGTGTCAGTCACCATGTCGAAGGTGTGTGTGTGCGTATTTGCATATTCGTGATATCAAATGTTGGCGCATGGGGCGAAAGCGCCAGATGAAAAACAATCTTCTAATATTTTTAAACGAGCGCGCGCATTTTTATCATTTTTTCTTACAAATTACAAACCTACATAAATAAGTGATTACACAGTAGTGAGGAAGTTCTAACATTTTGTTGTTATGTATTTTTAATAATATATACATATGTAGATACATTTTTTGGCAATATTTTGTATTTTTTTATTTTTCATAAGTTATAAAACCTTTGGAATCAGGAAGTCGAAGGTGGATGTCATCACATTGCGGGTGAAATATCAACAATTATAAAATAAAATAAAAAAAAACAAATACATACATACATTTGTATGTACATACATATACATATACATACATACATACATACATACATATGTATGTATGCAGTTTATATTACAATTATAACACCTTTGAGCTTAAAATTCAACGAAAATTTATTAAAAAAAAATTCTTATTGCATATTTAAATTTTTTCATTTTCAATTTTGTTTTTTTTTTATAATTTGTAAAATTTAGATTTCAATTCTTTTTTTAATTTTTGTTATATTTACTTTTTGATATTATTAATTTTTGGTAATTTTTATTATTTTATGCTATTATTTTATGTTATGTTTTATTTAATTTATTTAATCTATTGTTTTCTTGTGTTAAATATTTTTATTATTTTAAATGTTTTCTTGTGTGTTTAATTATCGTGTTTTTGTATTTATTTTTAAATTGTGTTTATTTTTGTATTTAAATTTTTTTTGGTTATTTTTAATTTGTTATACTTAATTTTTGTGTTTTTATTGTTTTTTTCTTTCTACTTTTTGCTTGTTTTTTTTTTTTATTATAGAGTATGAACTTTTTAAATTTTTAAAACAATTTTCTTATTTTTAACTAGGTTGTTTTAATTTTTTTTAACAATTTTTTTTTTATTTTTTTATACATTTTCTTTCTTTTTATTTTATGTTATGTGCTAATTTTTTTTTTGCTAATTTTTGTTTTTAGATTATTTATTCCCTTTTTTATTGTTTTATTATTTATTATTAGCTTTTGAAATATGTATGTACATATGGACATACATACATACATATGTATATGTACATATACATATGTGTGATATTTGATCTTGTATTTTATGTGGTATCAAAATGGATACAATCGATAAATTTAAATCTATTATCTCAAGTATGTGGCTACAATGCTCTAACGTTACCTGTCACAGCTTCCGCGATTGGGATTCTATTGTCTCGAAAAATCTCTAAATAAAAACATGGAGATAGTAATTACAAGTGGTGATGTGGGAATAATTCAAAATTATCATATTTTCTAATGTTTTATTTCTTTGTTTATTGAACTAAAAGTTCTCATAAAGGTTTTGCCCCCTCAACTATCTCGTTCTATGAAATTTGGTATCTTTTGAAACCGCGTGGTATACAGCTACTAACACCATATTACATACGTACATACTGTATATGTATATATATATATATGTATATATATATCTCAATAGAAACATATGTAAGGGTGAAGCTCTTTCTAATCTTCCCACCTAAATTGTGCACTATAATCTTATTTTCGATGCTTCTCTTTCATATCATTGCAGCTCGCAACCGCCGCCTAATTTGACAGTATTATCCCGACAACAGCAACAGCAACAGCAACAACAACAACAACAAACACATCAACTTTACCACTCACAATCGGCTGCTGCTGCTGCGGTGGCAGCCAATTCAGCGTTCTATGCCCCCGCAACGGGTGTCGGCGCCGTTGACACCAGCGAATTGATGATACGCCTACGTGAGTCGATCAAACAGAAAGAGGAATTCCTTAAATCACCGCTGCCACACACGCACGCCACGTTGCACAGCATTCCCGCTGTGGGCCACACAGCCCAACAACATTTCTTCCCACCGCACACACCACCATCTGGCAGCCCGCAATTGTCTATGGTGTCGACGTCATCAACATCGGCCGGCTCATCAGTGTTGAGCAGCATTGGCGTCAGCGGGCCAACGACGGCGACGACGACGGCGCGTGGTCAGGTGCGTACACTCGTCAAACAACCGCTATCGGCGACATCGTCATCGGCGTCCAGTACGCGTGAGCTGTTGCCCGCCAACGTCAGTGCAATCGAAATGCATCAATACTACGCCAGTGGTGTAAGCAACAGCAACAGCAATGGAAGTGGCAAAAACCACGTCACGAATGTTGCTGGTTGCGGCAATTACATTAACGTGGAAAGTGCGTTGAGTCGTGGTAGTGCAGGAAGCGCGGCCACAAGTATGAGTGGCGGCATTAGAGCTGCTGGTGGCGGCAATGCGGCAATGTCGCGACGTACAGTTGGCAATGGTAGCGCGAACAACAACAATGGATTGGGTGACAAATACACGAAGGATTTAGATTATTTGGAAACACTACAGGAGACTGGAGTCACCAATCAAGTGTAAGTTGTCTACCAACTCATTAAATACTTTGCAATCAATATTGTTTTTAATAAATATTTTTCTTTTATATTAAATTCCAGTTTTGAGCGCAAACTCGTCTCGCACTTCGCCAAAGGCTTCGATCCCTTCCAACCACTCTCCATTAATACAAACGCCTGTGCGGAGGCCAACGCTACAGCTGGCAATGTTGTGCTGATAAAGAAACCCACAGTGCTCTACGAATCACTACAGCATCATCCATTGCATCAGCTACAGGTACAACAACTGCAACAAACACAGCAAGCACAAACGTCACAAGCTCAAATGCATATGTCGAAGTTGCACGCCAACAGCACTACGTTGGGTGCGCAACTGCAACAGCATCAACAGCAACAGCATGCGACCGGCAGCGTTGTGGATGGCGCACAATATAGTCGCATGGAGGTACACAAGGCCAGTTTGGCCGCGACGACCATCGATCATGCGCCGTCAAGTAGTGAGTGTTTTATGTTTTTTTCTTTCATATCACTTTGCTTGCACTTCGTTATTGTGTACAGTTGAGCGGATATAGTATGAGTAAGCGATGAAGTTGGTTTAGCTAATATAAAGAAACTTCCATGAATATTGAAATTATTTCATCAATTTTGCAGTTCAACTTGAATAGTCTTGTTAACTCGTTTTTAGTTTTGCCAACTCGTTATGCCTTTAATATCAAAATTAGGATACAAATTATAAGATTCTTGACATTCTTGTTTCCATATTTTCTGAAAGTATTTTTAATTAATCAATACCAAATTTTTCAATAGCTCAATATATTCCTTTTTTAGGTTTTTGTTTACTATTTGTAAGGACAGCCCGCTTAAGTAAAAGATTTGTGAACTGATAAATAAATTCTTCCAATACCAAATTTCGAGTTTTTGGCAAAAAATCTCCGGAGTTACTTTCGAAATTAGATGCTAGTATTCCAGCAATATAGCAAAATATTATTCAGATATTTTTCATAATTATTACTGAGTGGCAGACGAAAATCATCTTGGCGATTATTGCGCCTATTAAGTAAGTAAAAATCGTTTGCTAAATAAAAATTCAGATCGTTCTGTTAGCTAAGATTTGATTTTGTTGGGTCGTTCTCTTAGTTTAGATTTCATTTTGTTGAATTTTTCACTTGATTTGATAGCCAGTGCTTCCACTCTACATTCCAAACAAAATACATTTTAGAGCCAAAGGATAACATAAATTGCACGCACTTTTTATAACTTCAGCTATCGACACTTGAACGTTTAGGCAACTGAAGTTTGTTGCTAGCAAGTTTTATAATTCGTAACATAACATTTAATTTATTGTATTGAACGCGTGTTGGTTTTATCGACGATCTTCTGTTTATCCACGCATTCTTCATTATAATCTATTTTTTTTTTTTTTTAATAGCAAAACTCGTTCGCCTCGTTGTAAAATGGCAATAAAAATATTTGAGACCTGCTCTATTCATATTTTTCACTCCTTTTTCGTTGTTTTGCAGAATACACTAGCAAATTACCGGAAGCACATGGATCAGCGGCAATGACGGCGAGTGCCGTGGCTGAACTAAAACCGGCGGCACTCACCGATATCGCTGAAAGCAACGAGGTGCCAGCTAATCTCCAAGGTAAGTTATCATTCTCTCCCTCTCTTTATGTTTTCTCACAAAGTAGCTACAATGGAAAACCTGCTGCATACACTTAAATTAGTTTCCGTTTATTGTATTCTCCTACTACCATTTCAACATATCTCATCGTTTTTTTTATTTTATCTTTACCCCTAACAGTGGCAGCAATTGCTGGCGCTTCTGATGGTATTGGTGCTGCTGTGGTGCGTCGCTTTAAGCCAATGTCCTCGTTTGATGATAGCAAACCGATGCGACGCATCTCATATCTACGCGCCACTAACAATGAGGCCGACTATTCAGCATCGGATACATCAAACACATCGAACACATCGCTGTTGGGGCTGAATAACAGTGGAGACGGTATTGGCGCACCACCACTCAATGAGGTGATATCCAAACAGTCGTCGTTCGATGGTGAAGATGACGATCCTACTTATGACGTGGTGGCTTGCGATGAACGCGAAACTATACAAACGACTGCCGAGCTATTGGCGACTACGGCACAGGAACAGTTGGAGCAGCAGCAGCAGCAACTACATTTGAAAGATAGAGCAAGTGTCACTGCAGAGGCGGCTATTGTGGCTGCAGTGACGGCCGCAGGTGTTGGGAGCGGTGCTGCGGCGGCTTTAAGTGAAAGTAGACGCGAATCGGTGCAAAGTGAAATACGAAATAGGTGTGTGCATAGGCGCAATATTGTCAATGTGTGATTAGTTGTGTTGTATTTTTTTATAGCGCGCTATATTTTATGATTGATTTACTAATTACTTAACGCGTGAAAAATACAAAAAACCAAAAACAACAAAAATAACTAAATGTGAAGTGGTTTTAAATATTTAATTTTATCATTCATACATAGCGTTCACATTGACGATGTAATCGCAGACATAAATGGCAAATTGGAGACAAAGGATGTGGCTACCGAAATGGAAGTGTTCGAAACTGAAATGGAAATTAAGTCGTCGTGCATCAATGGAAAGGTATGCATGGAATTTTAATTTGATTCATGTCAATAAATAATTTTTTTTTGTATAATTTAAACATACTTGGTTATGAGTCAGCATTTTAAATAAATTAAAAACATGCCACAAGCTATGTTTTGAGGTTGAGTGAGAGCAGTAGTTAAAAAATATTGGCATCTAGTTATAGCTGAGAAATAGTCGGCGCTAAATATAGTAACCGCTGTTTTGACAGATATGCCGTATTTAATTATTTCAAAAAGTTGTTCCTTACCTTAAAGTAGTCTTTACTTTGGATACAACTAGCGGAGTGTGAATGTCGGCCGCCAATAATCGTAGAAAAACTTGCTCGCAGCAGCTACAAACATATGTACATATGTATATGCAATTTAGAAACAAACTATAAATAATTAATTTAATAAAGTTTCATTTCAATGTTTTTATTTAAGTTACACATTTTGTTGTTTCTTAAAATGAACATTTAATAGCGTCGAAAAACTGTTATTTTGTCTAAATATGAACTTTTTACAGCGTCTTTCGGACTATCGTTCTTGGCGGCAAGTTAAAATCGAAATCAAAGGCGATGCTCTACGCATCTATCCAGGCCGAAGTTGTAAAGAAAGTAATGTAAGTGCACTCATTTCTATATATCTGCATACATACATCTATACATTTTGGTATAAGTAAGTATATTTTAAATGCAATTATTTCATTTCTGTTTCCTTTCAAACAGATGATAGAACTCGATATTAGAAATTTCAAAATTTTTGACGAATCGGTCGATAAAAAGAAATCCTACATGTTTCGTATGCAATCGAAACCAGCACAAATCGCTACTTTGGGCAATGAGCTGAATCTGGATGATATACCCGACAAGCTCACTTCATCGGGCAGCAGTGCATCGACATCAGCGTCGCACATAGAGCCACAACACCACCAGCCACATCAGCAACCTACAGAAATATTATTCAAAACGAAAAGCATGACGGAAATGAAACGTATTTTCGGCTTATTGCAATGGAAAAATAGTTTAATTTATGATGATTGTGTGAGTAAACAATTATATGTTAGAAAAGTGATGAACTATATTTATTTAAATAGCTGCTTGAGGAAACTAGTAATTTACTTCAATTGTATTTTTCTTCCACAAATCGCACAGGATCTTCAAGGCAGGCAATTGGCTGAGCCGCAAAAAACCGCGGCTATCTCTAGCGTGCCAACAGCAACATACTGTGATGATAACGTACAACAACAACAGCAACACCAACACCAACAATTACAACCAGATTATTCACCATTAAGCACCACATCTCGCGGCGGTGATTCAGATATCATCTCCGATTCTATTTCGCCTGTGATGAAAGCGCGTAAATCATCCTCACACAAGAATATACCTGACAAGGATTTGGGTTCACCAAAAGCCAAAAATTGGAAAGATTTACTCTTTAGACGTGGTGGCGGTAATAGTAGCAGCCACAATGCGGACATTTCACCATCAAGCTTAGCTTCTGGCGGCAAGACGACCGGTTCTATTGGTGTGCTATTAAAGGCGTGTCCGATGGTGAGTTGCCATTTACATAATTTTTTATTAGTTTTTTCTTTTCAATATATAATGTATTTTACTCTTAAACACACGTCTTAGTCCAAGAACAACGAATATGTGCCGATGCTAGTTGATGTCTGCACAAATATTGTCGAAACAAAAGGATTAGGCATTGTAGGCATTTATCGCATACCTGGCAATAAGGCTGCCATTTCGGAGCTGTCCGAACAAGTAAACAAAACAGACTTTTCATGGGATCGTTGCAGCACCGACGTCAGATGGGAAGACGTGAATGTGGTGTCGAGTTTATTGAAGCAATTTATACGCAATCTACCCGATGCATTGCTGCCATGTACCTTCTATATAAATTTCATTGAAGCCGATAAGAAGACAGGATTGGAGCGTTTAAAAGAACTCAATGAGCTGTTGGGTTCCCTGCCGCGCTACTCATATGAAACTTTGAAACATTTGATACGTCATCTAAGTCGTGTGAGTAAAAACTGTGACGTGAATTTGATGGAGCCAAAGAATTTGGCAATCATCTTTGGTCCATCGATTATACGTACACCCAACGATACGCTTGAGATAGCAGTGAAGGACATGAAGCATCAGTGTCGCATTGTAGAGCTGCTCGTAACACAGGTGAGAAGATTTATTAAGATTTCAAGAAACGGGACTTAAAACAATCAATCTCATTACTCATTTGCAGTACGATTACTTCTTTGAGAGTGGCCCTTTGCCCGATCTGGCAGACGTCACTGGTAACCTCCCAATTGCATCCACCTCTAGTTCGGCTTCAGGCGCACTCCACACTCAGGAGGATCAGACGAATATGTTGCTGCACAATGTGCCTAAAATAGAGCGTCTGACCGAGCGTGAGACGTCATCCACAACACGCACATCTCGTTTCATTCCCCAGCTGCGACGACGTACGCATAGCAAGCGAGGTGCTGCCAGCTCGGATACCTATTCGGGTGAAAGTGTGTTGGTAAGCGATAATAAAAGTTTGAATCAGAGTCATAATGCAAGTCTGAGTTCAAACAAAAATGATAAACAAAAAAACAAACACAAACGCAAATCATTGCAATCATCCATAAACCTCAACCAAACCATTACCAAACTCATTTCCGCACCACATCACATGCACAATGCACTACTCAAGTACAATACCGCTAGTGCCATTTCCAAACACATCAACAAAACCACTACACAATCCACACCCAATATTTGCGTGGCTGCAGCCACACCGGCTTCCAAGCCGGTCAAGCAATGTGCATCGGCAAGTCGCCAGCAGCAGCAGCAGCCGCAACAAACGCAAAAGCAGCAGCTGCAGCAGCGGCGTCGCAAAGCCGTGCCCACTATTTATGATTTTGGGTTAACATTGCATGTACAATTTCAGTCATTGGATTCCCCCAAATCTGCTACTACAGCGATGACAACAAGTAGCAGCTCGACCAATGCTACTACGGCGTCGTCGAGCAGCGGTAGTGGCGGCAGCAGCAGTGTGACATGTGTCACGCAAAAGACGAAAAAGGAGCGTACCTTCCTAATCAATCACAGCGGTGGCGGTTTTGTCCGTCTGCACCATAGAAAAGCCAGCCTGGACGAGAAGGACTCAGGTAGCTGTAGCGGCTCGGGCAGTGGCAGCGGCCGCAGCATGACCAAGGAGCAGCAACGCAGCAGTGTCGATATATCCGTGCTGCTAACCGATGATGAGTCGAGCAACAGTCGAAGCGACACGGGTGAGTAACGAAGTAAAGATAAACATATTTTATATGTATATTGCTTAGAGAACTATAGAATCGCCAGCGAAGGACTGCGCATATAATTAATATTAAAAATCTCATGCCATAGGTTCCATGTCTCTTACCACCATCACAGATACGTTGGACTCGAAATTGCGAAACCTCCGTAGCGGTTCCGAATCGAATGACGAAAATGGTTCACCTGAGTTTCGCAAAAATCGGCGACACACCCTCGGCCAGCCATTGCATCTGCATTCAGAAAACATTCCCTACGCCGACGAATCACCTGAACGCCATTTCCATACCTGCCCGTTGGATGCACCCAATGTGCTGATGCTCAGTCGCTCCTGTACCGCTACCAACACCATAGCCTCAGCAAAGGCGAATGAATGCAAAGAGCAGCGCGTGGCAGCCGTGTTGTCTGCATACAAAAGCAATAAACTGCAACATTCGGCCACCGTTCCCATTAATCCCGGTTCGACAACAAAAATTGTAGGCAGCGCCAGCACAACATCGACTGCGTCCTCAACGCCCACCGCAATTTTGACGGTGAAAACGACCAATGCACAAGGAGGTAATGGCGGAGGCGCAAATATAGTCACCGGCAGTGGTGGCAATTTAGCGCGAAATTCCTATTTGGGGCGTAGCACACGCCTCTCCAAGCAAGTGTATGAGCAACGGTGTTGTTCGGACGATGACTCAGAGGGTTCGACAACTAGTGATCCCAAGGATTCGCTCATCATAGCATCACCACCATTTTTTCTAGATCGCTATAATAAGAAGCGGCGCGATCATCGACTTTTCAGGTCGGCATCTTTCAATTGCCGCAACTATTCGTCGTCATCGGGTAGGCATAGCAGTAGCGGCGGACCGTACAATGCCGCCGGCTCAGCATCAGCGTTGACAAAAGATGAAAAGACTGATATGAATTTAACGAAGAAGCGACAAATCCAAAATAAACAAAATCGTTCCATAAAGCGACGACACACGGTAGGCGGCCCGCACGATTATGTCGGACCCAATGGCTGTCCGGCTGCGAACAGCAACAATTGCAATCATCATCACACCTGTAAGATGACCGCTGCCACGGGTGGTACCACAACAACGACCACAACCGTACTCCGACGTATTCCTATACCTAACGCCAATGGCAACATTAGCAACAACAACAATAATATCAATACAAATCGAACACATGATGGCAACAATGGCAATGGTGGTGGAGGCGGAAGTGGTACTGGTAGCAGTGTTAGTGGCAATGCCGGTGGCGCTACAGTGGCAATGTCCGGCGGCACAGGCGGTGAGCATGTTCTGGAAGTGGGCATACGCATTAAGAATATCAACAGAAGTCGATATTGAGAGCGTAAGAAGGATGAAGCAGCTGCGAAATAGGCGAGATCAGAAGAGCAAGCAGAAAAAATAAGCAAACTACAGAAAATTATATAAACAAAAAAGATATAAGAAAAAACACCAATTAGTTATAAAGTTTAGAAAACAAAAAGTCAATAGCGTTCAGTTAAATGTGTGTGTGTAAAAAATAATAAAAATCTAGTATTAGTCCAAAAATTACAAATTAGTGAGCAAAAATACAGAAAAAAGGGCATTCATGCTGTGATGAAACTAATAAAATTGTCATAATAAGTTATGCATGCAAATATTATAGGGGGATGCTCCAAGTCTTAACAACGCGAGAACGTTTTGAGCTTTTAAGCTATCTAAGTTGTATAACAGATCTCCCGTTAATGAGTAGTATTTTTTTTTTTCCTTCCATTTAAGAACACGAACCTATACTTCAATGGCACATGCAAATAGACTACCAATTTCGATAGGTTTCTAAAAATTATTTAGCCAAATTTTAAATTTTTTCCACACTGAATCTGTCACAATCATTATTTGATATATTATTATTGTTATACCTTCATCGATTATTATGGCTAAATTTGAAGGTAACATTTAAAATAGGGGCAACACATAACAACATTCAAATAGGAACTGCTGAATCAGATTTTATTTCATTTACTATTAGGATAGCTTTGCAGCCACAAAATTATTTAGAGGAAAATAATTTCCAATAATAAACTACTACAGCGACAGTAGTTATCTGCTTTTCGCGGCATGAATGTCCTTAAGAAACAAATTCAAAATCATAAAATTTATCTAACAAACAAATATTAAATGTAAATGCACTTAAAATGCTACAACACCTCCCCACGCCTACACGTCTACCAACCAAATTTAGTGGTAAAATTCCAAAAAAAAGTACACAGACGAGATGTTTACAAATGTATTTACGTATTTTAGTATTAAAAAATGGAAATCGTAGTGGCGAACTGCATTTGGATTGTAATTGGAATGGCCGATGTTTACTTCCCTGAGTTTAGAATTGAATATGTCTTTTGCAACAAGTAATAAGTACATTGGATACTTCCCGAAAAACATATGTATTAACTGGTAAGTTCAATAAAATTAAAGAAAATTGATACCCTTTAGCGTAAACTTACGTCCTTAACCTCATTTCCTTTCCACTTACCAAGAACGAGTTAATAAATGCATTGTTTTAGAAACGCACATTTTGTGAAACGTCAACAGGCCTTTTTGTGGCCACTCAAATTTGTATAGTCTCGAACTTGCCAAATTTCAATAGCATATACATATGTACATACATATGTATGTACATATATAACTCCATCCGGTTATCGGCGTCAATTTGTCCTCATTGCTATTATTATATACGTACTATGGCTTTTCTTTTTGATATCAGCGAGATGCATTTCCCTAGATTTGCTATTCAAAGCAAGAAATTGGTGGCATCTCTTTCTGCTGCAACAACAAAAATTACAAAGACCTTAAATAACATGCGATTTGAGATAAGCTCGCAAATATTTCGTCGCATTCCAATTACAATACTAATGAATAACAAAGTGCGCTAATAAGATTATAAAAAGAGTATAAAAAGCACCACATACCTGCATATAGATACCTATATTTTTTGACATGATTTATTTTTTTAAGCCCTAAAAACAAGAGCTGGCTGGTGAGTAGTAATGTTGGAAAAAAGTAATGGAACAGCGTTTATACGCGCGAAAGTTTTCATAGTTATTATTATTCCAAGTTTTTTTTTTTGTAAAATTGTTTTTGCTACTTTTGGTGTTAATAATATTAAGTATTAAATAATTTTGCACAATTCTATTAACTGCGTTGTTGTATTGTTTAGTGAACTTATTTAAAATTGGCTTAAAATGTAGTTTTTTTTGTACATTGTTAGTTTGCGGAATTAGCGTTCACATGCTATAAAAAATTGTTTGGAAAATCTTGAGATTTTTAATTTTTGTTAAGATAAGTTTGCCCGAAGTTTTGAAATGAACATGACTATAAGGTTTTAATTAACTAAATTGTTTGCTAAAATTTGTTAGTATTTATTATAAAGTACATATATTATGATTTAAAAAAAAAAAAAAACGAAGCAAAGTGTGCATGCAACTAAAATAATTATATTGACTTATACATTTAAATGATAAATTCCTTGCGTGAAGAATATTTTCGCTGAGCATTGTATTTTGTGTGTGTGGTATGTTGCTATATACATATGTATTTTAATTTAAAACAAACTATTTAATTGTTTCTAAATATTATTAATATATTATTTACGAGGCCCTTATACCTTGTACGTACGAACATACATATGTATGTATGTGTACATGCATGTAACATATTAATAATTTATCATTACTTTGATAATTCATATGCTTGTATTAAACTATTTACATTGTAATTATATACATAAATTAAATTGATGATTGATTTAAATCATCGGCGATTAAGTTTATTTACTGTTATTTGATTATGCATAAACACTTAAGCTGTATTTAAAAGCCAAAATTTATGTTTGGTTTAAAAAAAAAATTTAAAAAACTTGTACGTTATTTAAATTAATTCCTTCGCTATTTATCTGTTTAACGAAAACGCGGCAAACGAATGCCAGAAGAGATATATACATATGTATATACATGTGTATATGTATGTATTTAAATTGTGCGCGTAAATTGACTTTCCGACATTTTGTGGCCCAACCTGTAAATTTTTGATTGAAAAGGCGTTGTAAGCGCCAAACTTGACGGTATAAATTGTATGTAGCAAGATAAATATACGAAAAAATAGATATATAGTATATACATACATACATATGTATATAAAAAAGCACATAATATATTTACCTACCAATTTACTTATAAATGTATGGATTTATTTTGTGTAATTATACATATACAATTAAATGAAGTAATTTCAAAAATATAAAAAAAAAGATAAAAATACGAAATTGCAAAAAACTGCAAAGTTTGACGAAGGCACACAAAGGAGCAGGTAATAAAAAAGAGGATACAGCTGAGGAAAGTTTTGGGTGCACACTCAAGATACATACAAACATACACGCATCAATATTATCAAGAGTAAATAAAAAAGAATTAAAAATTTAGAAACGAAAGAATTAAATGTCGTTCTTATTTTGTGGGTAGTTGAGTAATAATAATAATAATAAAAATAATAAAAATAATAAAAATAATAATAATAAAAATAATAATAATAAAAATAATAATAATAAAAATAATAATAATAATAATAATAATAATTAAAATAATAATAATAATGATAATGATAATAATAATAATAATAATAATAATAATAATAATAATAATAATAATAATAATAATAATAATAATGATAATAATAATAATTTGGAGCTACAGTATATAGCTCAGTGTTTAGCCGAGCTTCTCCTACCATTCCTCTTTTCTTTTGTACCACAATTACAGGCATCTACAGTTTTGTGCCGACTCCGAAGGGCAGATGTATTTAATGAGAAGTTTTTTCATGGCAGAAATACGCTCGGAGGTCTGCCATTGTCTGCCGAGGGGTGGCGGATATTACGAAGAAACTTTTTCTTTGATTAAGATTTTACTTGCCCCGACTGGGATTCGAACCTCGAACTGAGCGAGGTGTCGAGTTATAGTTCGCACCGCTGCCCATTCAAGCACAGCGGCCACATACATAATTATGTATTTGTATTTATTTTGATCTCTATCCTAGCACAACAATTAAACAAATTATTTTATTGTGCTAGTCACGATAAATAAATTTTAGAACAATATTAGTTTTAAACTGTATTTCATATTTACATAAATGAATTGAATCTTAATAAATACAATAGGAGCAGCGACATTTTTAAAATAGGTTACAGACAAGTTTAGACAAACAGAAAATTTGAAGTAAATAATAGTTATGTTTAGAGATATACATTAATTTACGTTTATACGTTATTATAAACACTAGTTAATACATTTTTGTGGTGCAGTGCATTATTTTATAGCCTTAGTTGAACGGGCAGTGGGTTCCTAAGACGGATAGAATTTATGAAGATTTGGCGAATAGTCCAACTTGATTTCATCCAGCTTACTCGTCTTTCTATGAATTACGACACAATTGGATTTCGCTGGATTTAGGCAAAGATCGTTCGTAGAGACCCACTTACATACATACTCGAGTCAAGTCAAAATTCTAGTTTTTAATACAAATATCAGTACGATTGACAGCACAAAAAACATGTAATTGGACATCATCAGCATAAACTTGGACATTACAATACTTTGGAACATTACGTTAGTTATTTACAGACTGAACAAATAACATAGGACCAATAGTAGAGTCTTGTGGGCCTTCTCTATCTACGGGAGGGAAGTCAGACTTTCTGTCACCTATACAAACTGCCTGAGTTCTGTCGCCAATATAGGATCTTTTCAATGCTGTTGCATGGCTGGAAAAATTAAAAAAGTTCTCTAACTTGCAGCATAATAACTTGTGGTCAACGGAGTCGAATGCCTTGGAATGTTCAAGGAAAGTTAAGAAGGCAACTCTTAACTTTCTACCACGTATAGAAGAGCCATTGTGCAGCTTCTCTTCGTCCTAAAGCCAGACTGTCGTTCAATAATGAGTCTATTATCTTACACATAAGAAATCAGAAGTAGTAGAGGTGAAAAGAATTTCAAAAAAATATATTTCAAAATATTTTGCAGACCATGTACAGACATGTTGTTATTTAACCAAAACTGAATGAAAAAACTGTTTCATTTAAAACTTTGCAAAATAATAGTGAATGAAATGTTTGTATGTACATGTGTATGGAAATCAAATACTCGACTACACTTTTTTTGAAGTCTATTGAAATGGAGCACAAACAATACTGCAAAAGTATTTCAAATAATTTGATATGGTTTATTTTATTTTGTGATGTTTTCCTTTATAAATATGTGCATATAAAAACACTGCAAACTAATATATTCTAAATTCTTAAATGTAAAAATAAAAAGCAAAGCTTTCTTTTATTTCCACACCAAAGTAGACGCGAAATTCCATTTAAGTTGCGCAGCTTGGACATTTGCATCTACATATTTTGGTTATGAAATAAAAAATACTGATGTATTTTTACATTTTGAAATTAACATATGTATGTACATACATTTGTCTGCATAGAACAGTAACACAACAACAACAATAAAATAATACAAAATACGTTTTAAGGTTTACAGCTTTGCATTCGGTGCAGTGCCGCTGATCTTATAAAGAATTTGGTGGGCATTATCGTAGTGTGGATTACAGCCCGCGCGCACGCGTTTTAACCACGCCTTAATTTTCGGATACTTTATGCGCACATCATAATCAGCCAAGCCTGGAAAAGTGAAAAAATCTAATAAAGTAATATTTAATAAAATTGAATTGCGATGGACGTTAAAACTTCCTCTTTTATAACTCGAGAAAAACGACTATTAAATTATGTATATAAATATAGGTAGTATACATATTATTATATATAGCTGTTATTATTTACATATATTTTTAAGATATTTTTTTCATTCCCTTACGTGTTTGTTCGATTTCGCACGCTGCAAAAATATCTGCTACTGTCAACCTTTGTCCTGTAAGAAAATCGCTTTTTGCTAGCCACACATTTTCGATGATATCCAAATTACTCTCCATTTGATTTTTGAGCTTTACAATTTTTCCATCCGGCGGACGTTGACCGGTGACAAGTGGATCCAACCAAATGGTGCGGTAATAAAGTGAGCAAGTGATACGCAGTGTGATGTGTTGCCATTCGAGAAATTCATCAACACGCGCCTGCTCTACGAAATATTTAGGATAAAGATATTCAGGAATTTTACCCTTAGCGCTTAGGTACCTTTAAATTAGAAAGTTCATTTGGTATAAAACAACAATTATAATAAAAGTTGAAATAGATCTTAAAGTAAATAACCTAAGCGATGTTGGTAAGTAATTGTAAAAACTTGTAACCTACAAATAATTTTCAATTTTTTTGAGCAAAAGATTGTCTAGATTATTGTTTTTATTGTAGACTGAGGCTGCTTACTGAATTCGGGCATAAAATCTCTAAATTGTTATCAGGTGCTAAGCAAAAAATATTACGACAAACACCACAAATTAAAAACGTAAACGCAAAAAAAGCAATAATCTCTTGCTCTTGAGACTTGAGATTATACCAAATTACTAATATTATCTCACCTGAGGACCGCTATACTTTCGGCCAATTTGTAGCCATCGTCGATAATGCAGGGCACGCGTTGAAAGCGATTAATATTTTGCTGGAATTCTTCAGTCAAATGTTCGCCTACGGAAGTAATAATTATCATAATTAAGAAGTTATGTTTATTATTAAAGGGTTTTAAAAGAAAACAGCGGTGTTTTATAGTGTAATAGTCAGCGACATTTTAAATTTTTTATCGCTGTGTATATTGCTGTTGATATTGGTAACTCACTGTGTGTGCATCTGACCTCCATTTATATTCCTTCTATTATTAAATTAAAACTTTTGGAAATAAGTTAAACTACGATTTAATGGATCAATAATGGTCAAATGGGCTCTACGTAGTTTTAAACACACTTTGCTAGTATTTTTTCGGCACAAATATGTATGTAGTGGACTCTATAAGAAAATATATGTACATATGTATGTACATTGTCATTAAGAATGTTTTAATCAGAGTTAAAAAAAAATTTGTAAGTGAAGTTTTGAAGTTCACTTTATTTTAGTGCAATAAAGTGCTAGTTACAAATTCCTGAAAATAAGTATTAGTTTTTGTGAAATTTTTTTCGGCCACATAAAATTATAAATAATTACAAAATTCCAAAAATATCTGAAAATTCTCATTATGACTAATTTTTAGTAAGTTAACTCTCATTTAGCTGCTGATTTAAAAAAAAAAAAAATCGAAATTTATTTTTTATTATTTAAAAAATTTGTGCGAATTCATTCTGTATATAGTTTGAAGCTTGAAGTTTTGTGGTTATTTTAATTTAATAAAAAAAAAACAAGAGCACCAAGACTTGTAAAACTTTGGTCATACATACATATGTATATAATTTTAATTTTACATAATGTGATAACTGTTTCTGTGACAAGCAATCCTCTTTTTTACCTATACAATATAATTGTTTTTCAAGCTACGGCTAGGAACAAATTGTACAATTTTTTTGTGATACCGTCCAATGTACATATGTACATACATACATACATACAACGGCGCCATCACACATCCGTAAATACTTGAAAGTGTTTTCTGAACTTACCATTTCGCAACGCCACTGGACAATCTTCAAATTGCACACCGCTCATTTTGAGGATAATATGCAGCGCACGTGATGGTTGCGACAGCAAATCATAGTAGAATCGTAGCGTCATGATCACCTTTGGACAGCGGCGAAATGACACTGGAAAACCTATAAAAATTAAGTAAATAATAAAGGGCGTTTATGTAGTTATGTGCGCGCGTTTCTAAATCGCAGGTGTTTATTTATTATTTATATTTTTTCTAATCGATTTTAATCGCCTTTTAATAATAATAATAATCGTCACATGTATATGTACATATGTATACGTATGTATGTACGTGTGATTTACAATTTTACTAGAAGTTGATATTTTGTGAGCTTTTTTAGCTGATATCTCTAGCTTTTCTCTCGCTTCGTTAAAAACAACTTGGTTGACTTGTTCACTTATTGCCGAACGGTTTTCAACTATTGGACACTACAAAAAAATTCCATTTATAAACCGATGAGTTATGCGATTGTTTGTTACGCTCTTTATCTATTTGGTTTTTTTGTTAATTCATTGTTTACAAACCAAAATATATGTTTGTATTATTAAGAGCTTTTAGACATACGCTCATTTTCTCTTAAGACAAAGTCCATTTAATATCATACGTATGTATGTATGTATGTATGTTTGTATATGGGTGCTTCTGCTTGAAGTGGACAGTTGCCCCTTCCATCAAATGAAACCACTAAAATATGCTCATTAGCGTATCACATCAAAAAAAAAAAGTTACTAGTGTTGTAATTTAACAAATTTCTAGTGAAATATTTTAAGTTAAACTCAATGTATTCGTGTTGAAAATGTTTCAACACCGCTGTCAACAAGCTCAGCACAACCAAATATTGACAAACTTTAACAATTTATTTTTCTTTTCAATACTTTAAATTGTTTTTTTTTCGATTCAAATACAGTCTATTCTCTTAAAAAACATAAAAAGCCTTCAAATTCTAAATTATTTTTCAGTATAATGTCAAATATACAGTGTTGGAAAAAATAATAGAAACGTACAGTTTTCAATATATTCTTATTGTTTGTAGAATTCTTTCATTTTAAATACATTACGATTTAATTCATTTGTTAACGTTAATCAAAATCTAGACTTATTTTGCAAGTGCTATAAGACACAAATAAATTGTGGTCCATTTTCTAATTTTAGCCTGGAAAAAAAAAAATAGAACATAATATAATTTCTTCATAAATTAAATTTTTACCCAAACTTCTTATGTCTGCCCAAAAGTGTTCAATGGGGTTTAGGTCTGGCGATTGCGACGGCCACTCCATAACTTGCACCCTTTCTTTCTTAAACCACTGCTTTACCAGTTTCGACGCAAGTTTAGGATCATTATCCTGCATAAACTCCCACCTTATAGGCATTTCCTCTTTAGCATAGGGAAGCATTATTGTTTGCAATAGGTTAACATAGTCAACCGCGCACACTTTGTTCTTTATCCAAAATATTGGACCAACGTCTTCCTCTGAGAAGCAACCCCACACCATAATGGAACCCCCGCTGTGCTTAACCGTCTTTTTAGTGTATTTTAGATCAAATGCTATGTTCGTAGGACGTCTTACATATTGTTTTCCATCCGATCCAAACATATTAATTTTTGTCTCATCAGACCACAGCACATTTTTCCAATTTTGACGGAAAAGATGTTTTCTGGCAAAAGCAAGCCTCTTGTTTTTGTTTTTAAGGCTCAGCAGGGGTACTTTTTAGGTGTTCTGGCTGGAAGTTTGGCATCTGCCAACCTGTACCTAATGGTTCGGCTTGATACATTTAAACTCAATTCCGCCTGCAGCTCTCTAGACGACAGGAAAGGGTTAGCTTTGCAATGGCGAATTAAATGCCAGCAGTCATTTTTCGTTTTCTAAATTACCTCTTGTTTCAGGCGTTTTTACGCTATGAAGGGCAGTGAACACCTTCTTCTTGGAGCATTTAACCATATCTGCTATTTTACTCATTGAGATTCCTTTTTTTCTCAAGATTATTATTAAATTCTTCTCGTCTTCCGTGCAGTGTTTGGCTCGGCCCATTATATTAGTTTTTATGGCAAAATAACGTATAGAATAAATTTAATTTATTTTACATTATTTTAAAACGCAATTAGAAGCATCAAAAACAAATTTTTTACCTTTTAAAAAGCAAAAATATTAACAAACACGTTTTGTTTCTATTATTTTTTCCAAGCGCAACTATTCACTTGTTCACTCTCTCGGATATAAAGGCAAAATAAGACAAACTAGCAGAATAAAACGGGTTTGCATAACAGTAACTGTTAACAGCTAATTGTGCAGGGTGGACCATTTCAAGAAATATTTTTAACTAGTATTGATATAATTGATTTATTATATGTCAACAACCCGTTTCTATTATTTTTTCCAACACTGTACTTAAAAATAATTTTGAGTTTGATCCATTACAGTTTTTTGTTACTGACGCTTTTGCACAATTTCTTTATTATTTTACTAAAATATTATTTCCCTCAATAAACTTTAAGCGACCTCTAAATATTTTAGATTAAAAAGAAGAGGCGTATATTTTTCGATATAAAAAAGTTCTACCTGTTATTGTAGAAAAACTCATATGTACATGTATGGAAGGAAAACGTTGGCAAAATTAAAATTTTTAAAATCCAAAAAATTTCAAAAATCAATGGTAACTTTTAATTACATGAAACAAAAATTTAATGAAAAATACAGCTGCATTCAAAGCCCGAAATTTTGATGAACATACATATATTAAATTTTTATAATTTTTCTTAAAGTTTGAAACTTTTATTCAAGCGATTTCTTTTAATCATGTTTGAGCTTCATAAATTTATATGCATGTAAACTAAATTAAATAATTTTATCATGAAAACCATTTCCAGCGTTGCTTAAAATATCATCACATGTTCAATTGTTTAAGTAACTGTGCGTATTTCCAAATCTTAAGCTTTTTGTTTATAAATTCCGCAGAAACACTGTTTTTTTAGTAAATGCTCCTAAATGGTAAAAAAATGTGAATGTTTTTTTTTGTAATTTTGATGAAAAATAGAAATTAAGATGCTATAGAAAATGTTATTCCAACACAATGTTAATTTAAAAAAAAAAGCATGCATTAATGTTTCAAAAAAAAAAAAACCTTGAGCCAGCCACTAGATACATAGTACATATGTATGTATATGCATGTTAAACTAATGAAACCGATTGGGCCATAAAAATCTGCTTAAGACGCATAAAAATATATATTTTTTAATGCGTCAACTTCCAGATGGAAAAAATATTTCAAATCAAATTTTCACTAAATTGTCTTTATTCACATACACATTTTTTAACATTAAATACGACATACATGAGCTAGAGTCGTATTCAAATGAGTTCCAAAGCCAACACATAATATTCATTACTTTTTTACAATTATACTTTTTAATTTGCAGACTTCAAGAAACCTTACGCGCTGCAATACTAGGTACATTTAAAATCATATGCGTAAACATTTGCATGAAAAATATGAAACTTACTAAACAAATTTGCAATGTATGTATATATATATGTACATTTACTTTTCCTTTCAGTTTGTCGATGTCTCGATTTTCCCTACAACGATGCTTACCGACAGCTCGAACTGATAATAAGACACTTATTTTTAAGATAAACTACTTACCCTACTTACCCCTTTAGAGTTGCATATAAGAAACTTCTGAGCTTATAAAGCAGAGGCATTACATAAAATAAGAGTAACAAAATTTGAAGTGTTTTCGCTTTTAATTAAGAGCCCCTGTCTCTCAATTTATAAAGCTTTAACAAGAGCAATTCATTTGCTTACTAGACATGAGAAAGCTTCGCTTATCAGCTTTCCTACTACATTTGCTGCTATCTGCTCTAAAATTTTAATTTAGAAAACTATAGAATAACTATGCAAATCGTTTTTGCAAAGTGCCAGTAATTAACGAATAAGATTCGAGTGAACCAATAGTAGTATATAGCTGGGTTCTTGAAGGACGATCGGTGATTGAAAAAACTTGCACACGTTTAAAATTATTTTACGTTTAATTGCTTCTTTAACGCTAGGAAGTCATTAAATTAAGTTTTTAATATTGATTAGCTCACACACATAAAGTTGAAAGTTTTTTATTGTACTTTTGCAGGCAAAATATCTTGAAGATAGCTATGGCATAAAGAAATTTAGAAAATTGCGTATGAAAAATAATATGAATGTGTCGACGAATTTTATTATGAATAGCAGACTTCAAAGGCATTGAAGCTTTTGGCAAAAAATATTAAAATATATCTATCGATCAGATTTGAATGTACCAAATCATTGGAATAACTTAAAAATAAGATTAACAAATGCTGCGATGTTCAACTTTCCATCGAAACCATGTCACGGCAGATAAAGAAGGCTGCAATTAGTGCGGTTGTCTGTGGTGACTCGGTGCATCCTTTTGCTAGACGTTCCTCTATATTGGCCATTTTTATAACTAGCTTGTTCAGTACGCTTGGTGGTAACTCCACTTTAAAATAAAATCAGAAAATATACAAATTATATATTTTCATAATTTTTAAAAATAATTCGGTATCTTACATCTCATAACAAATAAATGCAGCTCAGTAAGAATATCGCTCAGCGCCAGACCGCGCAGAGATTTTATGCTATGAATTTCTAAAAAGAAACCAAACAAATGTTTAAAACTTAGTGGATAAAAGCTATTATCTCACCATCATAAGCTTCCTCGAAATTTTCGGTGGATAGTAATGTCTGCAAGGTGCGTTCTATATCACTTCGCAATGGATGTCCAACACATGTGTATACATTATCTTCATTGACAATATCGAATGCCATTGACGTACTTTGCAATACATTCAACACCTTTCGCATATCACCTTTGGAAAGTGTCATCAGCGCTTTTTTGCCATCTTCTGTGATATTGAGTCTATACGAAAGCAAAAGAAATTTATAAATATGTATGTATGCATATGTATTAACATAACGCCTTACTTTTCCTTTTCAATAATTGTTTCCAGACGTGGTAGTATTTGCTCTGGAGCGAGCGGTGCAAATCGAAAGCGTGTGCAACGCGACTGCAACGCAGGTATAATTTTACTTAGATAATTGCAAATAACACAGAATCGCACATTCTCCGTATACTTTTCGATAATTCGACGCAGCGCATTTTGCGCATCATTTGTCATGGCATCTGCCTCATCCAATATTATCAATTTAAAGGTGCCGCTGAAAATGGTGCGTGTTGAGGCAAAGTTCAATATTTGTCCACGCACAATGCCAATACCGCGATCGTCTGAGGCGTTCAACTCGAGTACCATCGATTTGAAATGCGCTGGACTGTAGAGCTGTTTAGCGCAGGCGAGAATGGTGCTAGTCTTGCCGGTACCAGGCGGGCCATAGAAAAGTAAATGTGGCAGTTGTTTTTGGTTGATGAATCGATTTACTGTTGGAAAAGCGAATTATCAAACAAATGTAATAAACATCAATATGCAACAACTCACTTGTTGAGATTATTTCTTCGTGCGAAATTAGATCGTCTAGCTTTGATGGTCGATACTTCTCCACCCTGTTGAGGAATAATCAATGCTAATTTAGTGGGAGCCGTACATTTATTGCACTTACCATGGCATACGACATTCTTTTTCAGCTTTTTCGCCCATTTCTTGAATTAATTGCTAAACTAAATGCCGGTAAATATAAAAAATAGCAAAAGCAAATTGGCGCCCGCAGTTGTCAAACACGAACAGCTGTTTTTGGCGTGCTTCGTTTTTGTTATTGATTTTTGAAGAGTTGCATTTTACGGTCTGGCGATGCCATGTTGATGAATTTCTTTGGGAACATCCTAGCCACTTATTTAAAATATAATTATAAGCGAAGATGTATACCCTACGAGATTTGTGCCGGTCAATTTAACGTACATCTGATGGTCAGTGGATGAAAGAATTATGTCAGCACTTTCTCATCATTTTCTTTAGGGCACTATGTTGAATTGATGTTAACAATTATGGGCTTAAGTAAAGAATACGGACCATTGAGCTAGGAAAAAAAAAAAAAGTGGGCGTGGTCCGCTCCTTTTTACCGATTTTGGTGGTATAATTTTTTTTTGGTGCAAAGTAATAGGAGGGGTGTTAGGGAGGGTTAAAGGGGGAAATTTCAATATTTTGAAAAGCTAATATTTCAAAAACTGTTTATTCGATCTTCACATATCGTTAAAAAGATAATTAAAAGACCTTTTATTTGATATGCATATGTTTACATAAATTATATATATATTTTCTGAAAAATAAGAAAAACTTAAAAAACACACATTTTTTTATAAAAAACTATATTTTTCTTAAAAAAATAAGTAATTAATAGTATGTAAAAATAAATTTGTCTTAAAGCCCATAAAAATACCTTTAATTTGATGTATAATTTTATATATTGAAACTTAAATTTTGTAAGAAATTTTGTTTTATTTGTGTTGCTGACGATAAGAGAATCAGTTATAATGAGAGTAATGATCCAGAGCGGCTTCGCGGAAAGAAATAGAAAACCGGAAAGGAGTCCTGCGCAGAAATACTGTTGATGGCGTAGCCGGTATTTGTCCGGCCAGGGTTATTTTTTTAAAGCGCGGCCGAAGGCCGCTCACGCGGAAAGGTGTTCTGCGCGGAAATACTGTTGATGGCGTAGCCGGAGTTTGTCCGGCCAGGGTTATTTTTTTGAAGCGCGGCCGAAGGCCGCTCACGCGGAAAGGTGTTCTGCGCGGAAATACTGTTGATGGCGTAGCCGGAGTTTGTCCGGCCAGGGTTATTTTTTTGAAGCGCGGCCGAAGGCCGCTCACGCGGAAAGGTGTTCTGCGCGGAAATACTATTGATGGCGTAGCCGGAGTTTGTCCGGCCAGGGTTATTTTTTTGAAGCGCGGCCGAAGGCCGCTCACGCGGAAAGGTGTTCTGCGCGGAAATACTGTTGATGGCGTAGCCGGATTATGTCCGGCCAGGGTTATTTTTTAAAGCGTGGCCGAAGGCCGCTCACGTTGAAAGATGTTTCGCACGGAAATACTGATTTATGTTTAGGTTTAAAAATTAAATAAAACAACATTAAAAATTAAATAAAACACATCGTTAATACCTTTCCGCGAATCCGCTCTGGATCATTACCCTCATTATTACTGATTCTCTTATCGTCAGCAACACAAATAAAACAAAATTTCTTACAAAATTTAAGTTTTAATATATAAAATTATACATCAAATTAAAGGTATTTTTATGGGCTTTAAGACAAGCTTATTTTTACATACTATTAATTACGTATTTTTTTAAGAAAAATATAGTTTTTTATTAAAAAAATGTGTGTTTATTCAGTTTTTGTTATTTTTCTCAAAATATATATAAAATTTATGTAAACATATGCATACCAAATAAAAGGTCTTTTGATTATCTTTATAACGATACCAATATTATGAAGATCGGATTAATAGTTTTTGAAATATTAGCTTTTCAAAATATTGAAATTTCCTCCTTTAACCCTCCCTAACACCCCTCCTATTACTTTGCACCAAAAAAAAATTATACCACCAAAATCGGTAAAAAGGGGCGGACCACGCCCACTTTTTTATTTTTTTCTAGCTCAATGGTCCGTATTCTTTACTTGTTCCCAATTATGTACGTGTGATTTTGTTTATTCACTCTAACAGATTAATATTACCGAATAGACAAGCATATACATAGTTCTTCTGCTCCCTATAAAATAATCAGTACTGAAAATTTTTGAAATATTTGTTATTAATAAAAATCTAAACTAAAAACCTAAATCAACTCATTTCAGGAACAAATATATTGTCATAAAAATGCTTAGGTTCAATAATTGTCTGTTTTAAATTTCAATAATTTATCAATATTTATATACATACATATGTACATACATTCACATACATATATAAAATAAAATGATATAAATAAAAATTAAAAATTAAATTAAATATAAATATATATTTTAATAATTTAAGATACCAATTTTTAAGTTTAAACTACATTGGTCCATTTCTATAAAAATAACAATTTTTACCAAGGCAGATTTAACAGGTAACCTCAGTAGAGTTTATAATTTGATATTTTTTCATTTCTCTTAATTGCCAAACTTTGACCTGATATCATCGTTATAAATAATTTAAAAGTGCTTAGCAGAGTAGTCATTTTTGTTCAAGGCATGGGAAAAAACTGAGCAGTTTCCCCTTGTCGGTGTGATTTTATATCTCTTTCCTACCTACAAAAATTTCATATAGGTGAAGAATATATCTAATTTGCTCTAACGGATAAGGCAACTCATCAATTTAATGCTTATAATGTAATTAGCGCTGGCAACCAAACTATTCATTGTTGTCATCACAAACTCATCAGCACTAATAATCAAACTACTAATTTTGTCATCACAAAGTACTCAGTACTAATAAACAAACTCCTCATTTTTGTCATTATAAAGTCCTCAGCAATAATTATCAGACAACTGATTTTTGTTATTACAAACTCCTTAGCACTAATAATCAAACTACTCATTTTTCTCATCACAAACTCCTCAGCACTAATAATCAAACTACTCATTTTTGTAATCAATATTTTATCTTATACGTTTTTATTAAAATTAACTACTAAATAAAAACAATAAAAACTGTTGCATAAAGTATTAAATAAAAAAATAATAATCAAATCGGTAAAGGAATAGGGATGTTTGAGCATCAATCACTGCTGCAACACTGCAAATAAAAGTTGTCGTTAACACTAAAGAAGGTGGGCCTGGTTATACCTGTAAAAATTACCTCTCATTAAGGACTGAACACATCTCAAGGCAGAATATTCTCGAAAAACCTACTTATCTCAAGAAGCCCACTAGGGAAGGGCTCGGAAATCAAAAAGTGATCGAAATCAAAAAAATCATGCGAAAAGACGGTGACAAACTGATTTCTACCGGTGCCGCGATCGTGACGTTTGACCTAATCCGCAGACCAGCAATCCTTAAATTATGATGGGAAAGGGTTTGGGTGCAGAAATTTATCCCAAACCGATGGCTGTGCAAAACCTGCCAAAGGCTTGGCATACAAAAAATAGATATCGTAATATCGAGCTATGTAGCCAATGTGACACCTGACCGCCACATAATCCATGCCCAAGAACATTCTGCATAAACTGCCAAATCGAGACTCATCCATTCAATGACCCGATTTGTCCCACCTTCCTAAGACACAAGTCAGTAAACAAAATAAAAAATAGAGCGCCGATGCATAATCATAGAAGCATGGAAAATATTCAACAGCGACTCCAATACACATCTAATACAACCCCCTCAAAAAAAGTCAGCCGCCACGTCCATTGCAGACATCGTAAAAAACACCAACACAGCAGCGACCGAACCAACGAACGTAAGCTCAGCGCATGAATCGCAAAAAACTTCTGCCGGCAAACCCTATGCAGAAGCCACCAACAATAAACAACAAACAAATAACGGAACAACGAAGAAATCAAGTCACACAAAATTAATCACACAAACAACTACCACCATACCCAAATCTCAGCAGAAAAACAACATCACCAACAAGACAACAAACAATCATCACAGCAACTAACATAAGCCCAGCAGTAATAGCGACCACAAGCAGATATGCAGATATAACTTCCAACAAGAAAGGAATCGCCATTCTGGTCAGGAGGAACCTTCCCCACCACTCCCTAACTCCCCAATCCAATATTTCCTCACTGTCCATAGCTCTGCTAACCTCCAACAGAATAACAATAACGTGTGCCTATTCCCCGCCAGCATTAGTGCGTCATCTGACCCCAAAAAAATCTGGGCTGACATAAAAACGCTTACCGGTTCTCATCGTAATTCCATAATCAACTCCCTTAACTCCTCTCATGGCAATCTTCTATATCCCCGGGACATAGCCCAAGAATTCGCCAGAACCTTTTCTAACGGCTCTTCAGACCAATCCTTCCCCCCAGAGTTTATCGCCAATAAGCGCTCACAAATACTTCAAAATCGTATCACACCAACCACTCACTCCTATTCAGCCAAACTATTAGAAGCCAACATATCCCTTCCAGAGCTCAAAATTGCTCTGTCTGCAGTTAAAGGTGTCAGACCCCCGGCATCGACAAAATATCTTATCCAACAATTAAGCATCTTCCCATTTCACTCCTTCATCGTCTAATTAAACACTATAACAATATACTCAACACAGGCCATTACCCACAGGCATGGAAAACAAGCGCAGTAGTTCCTTTCTTAAAACCTGGAAAATCTCCTCGCGAAGTTAACAGCTATCGCCCAATCTCCCTTCCTCCCTGCCTTGGAAAGCTTATGGAGAAGATAATTGCTACAAGACTAACCTGGTACGCCCACTCAAATCAACTCATTCACCACAACCAAGTCGCCTTCAAGAAGGGTCAAGGCACCACTGATGCTCTACTACACCTAGATCACCTAATCTCAAACGCACTTTCCAGCAGAAACCACGTCCCCCTTCTTTCACTCGACTTTCAAAAAGCATTCGATCGGATTGGTGCTCCGGTAGTACTTAGACAACTCGACGAAAGGAAGATCGGTCCTAAAATGTACAACTTCATTAAATCATTTCTCACAAACCGAAAATTAAGGGTCCTTATTTCCAAAACCCGCTCTTCCATTTTCCCACTCGATAATGGTACCCCGCAAGGATCCCCCTTATCTGTTATTTTGTTTATTATAGCATTCAACGAAGTTAGCAACATTTTCAATAAGTTCCCAAATATCCATCACCAAATATACGCAGACGATGTTCTGTTGTTTTGCAAATCCAATGATCAAACCGAAGTAATGAGAACCTTCTCCAAAATCCTACACTTATTATCCACATGGTCCCTCTCCTCAGGTCCTTCAATTTGTCCCAGTAAAACCAAAATGCTTCACATATGTATGTAAAAAACCGTTGTGCCCTTCTCCCTCACTCAGTTTCAATCATGTAAATAAAGTCTGTACCGACAATCTTAAGTTTCTCGGCATTGTATTTGATCCCAATTATTCATTTAAACACCATTGTAAATATGTTAGGAAGGGACTATTTGTAAAGTTAAGTATTATTAAGTACTTATCAAGCAAAAGCTCGCTAATTACTTCGTCACTGTTGGTTAACGTGACAAACGCGCTCATCTTATCTACCATCAATTACGGCGTTGAAATATATGGTTTACATGCAAAACAAAACTTAAAGATGCTCACTGCCCCCTACCACGCCGCAGTTCGAAGATCCATACGAGCGTTCCCAACTTCGCCCACCGAATCAGGACTGCCGGCTCTACACGACATAATGGAGGACAAAATATTCAGACTCTACTCAAAGCTTACCCAAAGCTCCAATCCTCTTATTCGCAATGACTTCCAATCAGCGAAATATGCCCAACTGCCCATTAAGCAGCATATCCCCCGGTACACTCGTCACCCGCCCTGGGTGGTCAGCAAAGCATCCTTCATCAACAACCTAGCTCTTTTCCGGAAAGAAAACACCCCAAACACCGTATATAAAACCAAATTTTGCGAAACAACAGCACATTTTAAATCCAACGGCTGGCAATTGATCTTCACAGACGGTTCAAAATCATCCCACACCTCTTACGCTGTGGTGAAGGAAAGCCAAGAAGTTATCGCGTACGGCCTCTTATTTTCATTCTGCTCGATTTTTACCGCCGAAGCAACCGCTATATTTCACGCTGTTCAATACTCCGTCAAAAATAAGGGAAAGTACATAATAAGCACCGACAGCATGTCATGTTTCCAAGCCATCCAAAACCTCAACAAACCGAACAACATCATCGATAATATAAAAAAACACACTTATATCCCACCCTCTCAAAATCAATATTATGTGGATACCCGGGCACTCCGACATACAGGGTAACACACTTGCAGATTCAATCGCCAATAATATTTCTATAACACCAGTAATAACATCCGAAGTCACCCTACCCAGTGATATACACCGACTAATCCATCGTCAGAGGCAAACGAAGTTATTACGTGAATGGGCGGATTATAATCATCACTATTCGGACATTAGCCCCAATCGCACAAAACCTACATATACAAATTCGATACCTACCAACCACATCACCCCATACAAACGCCTCCGAATTGGACATACCATAATAACTAACGCACACCTGCTACAGGGCGCTAGATCCAACACCTGCCCCTTCTGTCAAGCACTAATAAGCGTGCAACACTTACTGGTATCCTGTCCTGAACTTAGTCCACAAAGGCTCCATTATTTTGATAACTTTAATCCCCCTCAATTATTAATGGACACCACTGAAGATAATATAAGAAAAATTTACAATTTTCTAAAGAACACAAATCTTCTCCGTCGTATTTGAACTAACCCACCCCTCCAGCCAGCCGAAAGCCTTTGCTGCTAGCGCTGCGTTTGCACAGTTTAAGCAATAATTAATTATTATGTTTTAATTATTGTATATATTATTGTATAAAATAAAACAAAATAAATACATTTCGAATCGAATGACTGCCAACTGGTCTGAAATTGTGACTTTTGTCTCTATTAGAGACTTACCTCCGAATTCAGTAAGCAGTATCAGTCTCTAATAGAGACACAAGTCACAATTTTAGACCAGTTGGCATCCATTAGACTCAAAAAAAAGCGGTTAATCTCAAAATAAAGTCTCAAAAAATTTAAATACAAGCAAAAGAAAAAAACGTGAAAGCGAGGAAAAGCAATAATCTCTAGCTCGTTTTGAGACTTGAGATGATACTGAGTTACAGAATTCGGGTATTACCCCCGTTAAAAAGTCTATCGGCCTTAAAGCTCAAAAATATTTAAACTAAATAGTTACATATATGGCCAAACAATTGCTCCGATTTCACAACATTAATATCTTTAGTAAGGTAATTAAGAGATCTTTGCATATTTGTATAAAAACTATACATATGTATGTATATGTATGTATGTATTTTGGGAAAAATAATAAACAGTAAAATAATGCACATTTTTTTAATAAAAGCTACATTTTTCTTTAAAAAATACGTTATTAACTATGTGTAAAAGTAAGCCTGTCTAAAAGACCATAAAAACACCTTTCATTTTATGTATAATTTTATTTATGAAAACTTAAGTTTTTTGAAAAATTTTGTTTTGGGTGTGTTGCTCCCTTCGCGGAAAGGTGTTCAATACAAAATACTATTGATGGCGTAGCCGGAGTTTGTCCGGCCAGGGTTTTTTTTAAGCGCGGCCGAAGGCCGCTAACGAGAGAACAAGTTCAAGCTTCAAAGTATTTTTTGTATAATATTTTGTATCAAATGAAAGGTATTTTAATGGGCTTTTAGACAGACTTATTTCTACCCATAGTTAATTACGTATTTGTAAAGAAAATTGTAGTTTTAAAATTTGAACCAATATTATACCATTAAAATAATAAAATCAGTAAAAAGGGGCGGTCCACGCCCACTTTTTTCTAGCTAAACGGGCCGCATTATTTACTTGTTCCAAAAAATATATGCATATAGAAAGTTTTCAATAATAAAAAAAATTTAAGTATATTCAAATCAAGAAGCGCACCATAAAGCTCTTTTAGCAATTGGAAGCTCTTTGGGCAACCTTTCCAGCGTTATTTGAAAATTCCAGTATTACATGTCGACATATGTACATGCATACAAACATATTTCATTTAGAACGCGGGAAATCCATCTTCTACTTCTTGTTATGAGAACGAATTGTGAAAGATGGATGTAATGATTATACATACATACATACATATGTACATGCTCGTATGTATGATAGCATGTGTATATTTATATGTATGTACATATGTATGTTATCACCGGCTGATAAATCTTTGTATGGTATAAATCAAGGATGCATTTTAACGTTAAATTTAACCGTTCCGAAATGGTTTTCTCTTGTTTCGGTTGAAACATTTCAAAATATTATCGTTAAAGCAATTATCATAATAAATTTCATTACGTTTTTAACCGAAACGAAATGCTGGCGTTAACGTTAAAACGTTAAGAAGGTTTTGGCAATTGAAGAAGAGACTTTTCCCAAAAGAGAAGCAGTTGTTGTTGTTATTATAAATAGAGCAAATTTAATTCGAGTAAAATCATTTTTCTTGCAGTCGGTTTTAATCGACACAATCGAAAAACTATTTTTTCATATATTTTTTTCATATCTATATGTATTTACATACATATATCGAGCCCTAACAGCGAAAATAACGTAAGCGACATTTTTTCCAAAATTAACTTTTTGATGCAGAACTGTTCTAAAACTGATAATACGTCATCTGGCTAAATATTGTTTCGCTAATCGTTATAGTTATGGAGATGTACGACTTTACATTTTATCGTAAGCGACATTCACTCTTAAAAAAAAAAAAAAATATTTAAAAAAAACCTTCTCCTGTAAAATTTGGTTTTTGTCGCTTACGCTAAAATGGCGGTAAAGGCTCGATATGTATAAAAACTCGTACATACTCGTACATATGTACGTACAATAGAAAACCAAATCCGAAGTATTTTTACAAAGCCGATTTCGATTTTTAGAGTGCAAGTTAAACTCTGTTTGTCGTTTAAACTAAGTATAAACTCAGTATGCAGTTTTTCAGTCAACTTTAAACGTTGTTTAAACTAAGTTTAAACGGCCGTTATTGCAGGGTTAAACTTAGTTTAACTTATCAGCTAATTGCTGAGTACTTTGTTTAAGTTGCAACAATTGTAATTGAGCGCATGGAAACGAAGTTTAAATTTAAACAGAGTTTAACTAACCTTAATTTAAGCCCAGCTTAAACTAGCACTAAAAAATTGGCCCTTAAAGATTCGACTATAGGTGCTGGAGTAATGCCAAAAGTTGTGAAAAGCCACCAATAGGAGAGTAAAAAAAAATATGTTATTGCCGTTAACTGTTTTGATTTTTTGTCACAGCTGAAACAAAAGGTTATTTTCTCGGAATGAGAGCTTATATGTAATATACTTTAAGATTAAAATTAAATACAAAAAAAAAAATTATTTACGAGTATTCTCATCATGGGGTTTACAAATGTGGTAATAAGCTAGAAAAATTAGCTTACGTAATTAAGCCTATCTCGATTTGCCTAGTGAAGTGAAGAAACCCGACCGAGTAAAAGTGAAATGCACCATTAATCTGTTTGTTTTGGAGTTTTATCACAAGGAGATTTCCAAGTTATTTATTTTAGATTGATATATGAAAACTCTTTGAAATAAGAATAAAATTAAAGTTTAAGAAAGTAGATAAATTTCCAAAAAAAAAAAATTGACAAGATCTTACTGTGAATACTCAAGTTGAGGCTTCTAATTCAATTACAGACTACGTTTAAGTAGGAGTGAAGAGGAGTGCGTAGAACTGTTTCAATATTTTTTTGAATGAAAAAATTTGACTGAAACATTTGTAGAGAAAGGCCGTTTTCTCAAGCAGCCTTTTAAATTTAGCCGCACTTTACACACATTTTTTAGAACATTATTTATATTAAAAGTAGAGCTACATTTCTAATGCTACTTAAGAACACTGCTGTGAAATAAGGTTTTTTTTTATTTAAAAAATACTGGCATACAAATTTAAATATGTATTTAAGGTTTATTAAAAAATAAAAAATTTATAAAAATTATTAAATTTTAAAAATTTAAGAAATTTTATATTAATAAAGAAAATTAAACTCCGGGTAAGGAAAACAATATGAGTGAAACGAAAATATTTGTTTGCGTATATTAAATTATAACATTTTATGAATAACTTTTTAAAATCGTAGCCTTCCCTTTTTATGGAACCGGAGGCATCTCAATAATTCTATTATTCTAAAAGTTGTAGTTGTGGGTTGAGTTTTATTCATATTAGGGATGTCAATTTTGGGCATTTTGTTGACCCCGTGATTTTCGAGATCTGAAAACGAAATTCCGGGACAATCCCGGAATCCCGAATTTCATGAAGTTTTGATTCGTAAATTTTAATTTGCCAATGTAACATTATGGTATTATAGAAGTATACAAAATAACATTAATCTAACAACGATGTTATTATGTATTTATTTATTGGTCTTTTCAAGAAAAAAGGAAATACACGTAAAATTTGACACACATACAAAATTATTTATACTTCAAGTAGAAATATACATACATACATATTTTGAACAGAAGCAAATGTATTGAAAAATTATCCACTTCAGGCACGTCGTCGTTAGTTCTATTAACATCGCTTTCATAGTGACGTTCATTTTCTACTCGAGTGGGCTATTCTACAGTTCATTTATAATGGCAAGAACAAAACAAAACCTTAAGGGAGTTAGCAAGCTATTTTATTTCTCGATTGTGAACTCTCTAAAAGCTTTGTTTTGCCCTTGAAAGAAGAATTTTTAACAATGATACAAAATTTTTAAAATTATTGGCTAAAAAATTCACGGTTTTCTACAATTGCGCGATTTGAATAGACTTATCCGCGGATATTAGAGAGTTAAAAAATGCCGGGATCCCGGGATTTATATGCCAAGTGTTTACACATACTATGTTATTAGTGAAAATCGCTATTATTTTTCTTCCGACTCGTGCTAAAATGTCTTGTCGGTCACCAAAAAATCAATTTTTGCATTATATCAGCTTTTCAGTAGGCGATCGCAAAGAGTAGATTTATTTTTAAAAAATGTTAAAAAATAAAAATTTCGAGTTTGCAGTTTTGTAGCCGATTCAATTCTAGTATAATTGAAGTTCATTTAACGATTACTGTTGAATTTTAAAGAACATTTTTTGGTGCATGAAATAAACTTATTTTAATGTGAAAGAAATTGTGCAAGAGCGTCTGTAAAAAAATTTCAATAATCAAGGGTTATTTTTTTTAACTTGAAACTTGCGCATAATCATATTAAAATTTAATTGATCGGCAATACAATTCTCACATGGGTCCAAAAAAAAATTTAAAATAATCCGCATAAATTTTACATATTAATGCATCGACGCATCTGAATATTTTCTAAAGGGGCATGTATTTCTTTTCAAAAGCCAACAACACTCAAGCATTTAAAATACACAAAGACACCGATTCAACGCTCTCAGCAAAGCGCACAGACCGGAAGTAGACGCAATTCAGTCTATCAAAAGCAATATTGTCATATGCTGCTATATGTTTGAATGTCTGTATGTATTGTATGTATGCACCTAAATACATAAATATGTACATAGCCAACACATAATTAATTTGGCGTCATTTACACGCACCCAGTCATCAGAATCACTGTCAACTTACTAACATACCTGACAGACTGTCGGTATCCATGCCTGACAATTCGGCTGGGTGGTATTGGGTGAGACAGTCAGGCTTATCCGTGAGCTTGAAATTAGCCGCAACCATACCACCCATACATATACATTCATATATATATATGTACATATTCACAACACATGTGTGTACAAACATAGATGTGTGATATCAAAGCCGAACCCCTGCCAATCATACGCCCGAAAACACTTAGCGCTTGCCACTTGCATTCTCGCTAGCACGGTGAGTGGGTGAGCTTTCATTCATCGCACACTGTGGTCGGTAGCAGCCTCATCAACTATTGCCGATTGCGCTCGTCGCCAGCTCGGTATAAATAAAAACGAGAAAATAAAAAAGAAAATGCAAAAATAGAGATACCAACAACAGCAACGGGCGAATATAATAACAAACAACAAAACAAAAATTCCAATGGTGTCAGCAGCGGCTCGATGCCATTAACCGCCCTAGTGTACTACACATAATAAACCCGTGTTGTGAGTGTTTTGTACACAAACGTACGTCATACATACATATGTATGTATATGTATGTACATACTTACGCACCAAAAGTGCATTAAAAGTGCGCGCCCCAGCGGGCTCTTCCGTTTCTTTCCAGTGTGTGAGCGCGCGCGCGTGCGTGTGTATTATTACTGTAATATTGTTTTGCTCTGTTTTGTCGTGGTGCGCGCGCCTGGAAGCGGCGCGGGAAATCCAACACCCACACTCTATTAATCTGCTGGAGCTTCCGGTGCTTCCAATGGGCTGCTGCTGCTGCTGCCTCCGACACTATGCTCGTTTATTGGTCTCGGGCAAATCTGTTTGACTTGACTCGTTCTACGAAGCACTATTCGTCGGATTTCACTCGTAAGCCGACGACAATGATACAGGCTGTATGGCAGCACTGAGCGGCTGGAGCACTACAGCCATTGCCATTCCATAGTTGAGTGTCGTTGCATTAGGATCGCAGTTTCCTTGCACGCGTCACATTTTTTTGTGCTCGCTTTTTCTGATTTTTTGAGCTACTGACACAGGATACATAAGCGCATTTGAATTGATAAGGACAAAAAAAAAACAGAAAACCGACGAATAAAAAACACAAATTTCCCAGTGTTCGGTTGGGTGTGCACCCTCAACTGCTTGGGTTCTGTAATTTATAAGCTTCAGTAAAACAATTTGTAAGTGTGCAAAAAAAGTGAAAACTTGAAATAAATATGTATGTGTATGTGCATGCCAACTGTGCACTAAAGAATATCAAAATCCGTTGAATAGTGAGCATATTTTTCATTAAATCGAGCATTAAAATTCGTAAAAAAAAGTTGCAGTAGTGCAAACTTTTTGGTGAATACACACTAGTTTGTTAGGGCAGTGGCGAAAATCGAGCGTTTGCACAAACATACCAGCGTATGTGTGTGTGTGTATCTAAATGCAAGTGTGTGGGTGCTTACTACAATATTGGTTTAGAGGTTATTTTTGTTATTGTTATAGCGAAAAATGAAAACTACTCACAAGGAAGAGTTGCATGTGATAATGCAATACAAAAAATAAAAGCAAACAACAAAACTATGCATAATTTGCCATTACTTATTACAAAACAAAAAAAAACAGAATAAATGACTCGACCGAGTTCGAGTAAAGACAGCGAGAGCAGCAGCAAAGACAGAAACAGGAAGTAGCGGGATTCAGGCAACAGCCACGACGGCAGGAAAAATGTTATCTCTGGCCAAACAACCAAAGCCGCAGTTATAGTTAATTTTTCGCCAGCCTCCTCTTGTTTTCTATACTACAATTACCAGCGAACCGAAAGTGGTTGACAACTACAACATCACTTCGGATTTTCGTATTGGAATTCGTAACATCATTGTAGTTGCACACGTACATACATATTCATACGAGTATGTATGTATGTACTCTCACTCGTAGGCTTCCTCTACATCCTTCGTAATCGCTCCATTTTGTTATGCTCCGTTTCGGTTTCTACTTTCGCCTCGATGCATGTGTATTCCGTACAGAGTCAAGTGGCTGTTATTATGGTTTACACTGTCCCTTTCGTTGGCTTTCAAATCGAACAATGGATGTCCGCCCAATATCGCCACAACACCCAACCTTTGACTTCTTCAACTCCTTTGAAGTCGATTTTCCCTATTTTAGCCTTTACTTTGTGTTGGCAATTTTGATTTAAGTAATCTAGGTGCGTACATTTACCATATTTATAAACATACATATGTTTGTGTGTTCTATGCAACGTTGACTCGTTTTTTTATGCAGCCATTTCCGTACCCGTTTGGAAAACGCCCATAAATAGTTGGATGAGTAACTACTAGAACTCTTTTTCTGTATAACTATATATGTAAATACATATGGATGCATATTGAACAGATTCGTGCTCGATTGCCCTTTTCTTCGGGCTCGAATTGAAAAGCTTATTTCTTACTTCAAGAATCTATAAAAATTATAAAGTGCACGGTGAAAAGATTTTTCGACCCGCCAACAATGGTTGGATAACGAAAGCATGGCATCCACGATCACAATTGCCAAAGGATCATATGTAAAATGACCTGTCTAAACTTAATGTGTAACTTCGCACAAAGAAGAGGGTTAACTGTCGAAGTATTTTGATCACCGGCCATCATGCGACACACAGTTAAAAAATGGATACTAGTGGAAACTAAAAACTTCATCGTTTTTAATGTCAGCCTCGAAATACAGCGGCAAAATAACACTTGCTTACAGGTGCTACTTTGGGCTCGGCAGGCAATTGAAGAGCACAGCACTTTCTCGACGAACGAAAATCTCGCTCTACAAATCCTTCAACATTCCTATCCTTTCCTGTTTTCTGTTTTCAAGAGAAATGTTCTTCGTAAGATTTATGCTCCTGTACGCAACGGGCACCGAAGAAGATGAAATGATGAACTGTATGAGATGTAGAATGAACTGGACATAGTCAAGAGCATAAAACTTGCGATGGCTTGGCCATGTCGTTTGTATAGATGAAAAATTAATTCGAATCGGCACCCATGGGAGGGCATCGAGGCAAGGGCGCCCACAAACACACTGAAAGGACCAAGTGTGCAGAAGGAACTGTCTTTACTTCGAGTGAGCAATTGGTGTAACCTAGCGAAGGAGAGAGTGAACTACCGACGTTTGTTTGGTCTCGGCCCCAAACCGACACACGGTTGTAGTAAATAAGAAGAAGAGGATTAGTTTTTTGGTAATATCCTTACCTAGGTTGTATTCTAGGATTCAATTAGCGCTTGACGCTACCTGTCTCTACCTCTGTAATTGATGTCTTCCGATTTTAAATTCCAAAACCACTTGTGATATATGGAGGACAGTGCTTATGCATCTACAGATTTCCTTAAAATCTTTTGGTAAGAATCCTAATGCCTCCTGTCTATTACGTGCTCAGACTGTGGACAATAATCTAATCAATTACATTTTTTTTATATTCTCATATTTTTCATATAAAATTCAAAAACTCAAAATCATTTTTGATTAAAATTGCGTTAAAGAAACTCTCTTTAACTGTTCTCAGTTATGAAGTTTGAAAGTATTTCATTTATAATTTGTTTAAAGGAAATGAATAAATGTATTACAAAATCGGTTTTAAATAAGCTAAAGTCCAATTTGCATTAACAAATTTATAGAGAAAAACAACAACACCAAAAGCGGTAGGAGTTACAGTACTATTTCGGAGATCACCACATCTCCTCATCAGACTTATTTCTTCACGGCTTCCGCAGGAGTCGAACCAGCGCCACCACGCAACGCTTAACTAAGCCAGCATCTTAACAGGCTCAGCTAAGCTTACGCTGTGTGAGCTGTTGTTACGAGTATTTTCTCTAAAGGCCAATATTTTTGGAAAGTTAATAGAGAAAAAAGAACAACATCCAAAGCGGTAGAAGTTATAGTCTGATAAGGAGATGTTTTTCTCTGTAAATATTCCAATAAAAATTGGACTTTAGCTCATTTAAAACAAAAAATGAAATATATAAACAGGTCATAAAACAACATATTACAAAATCTGATGTATATTGGAACGATTTCCACACTGTCGGAAAATCCGAAGAAAATCAAAATACATATTACAAAATCATTAACATTTTCAAGGCGTTTCATGGGTCTCTTACCAGGTACAGGAGCATGTTCACTAAAATAAAACTTAACAAGAACTTTGCTATTGTTTTTAAAATATATATTTTTTTATTCCATCACAAATTTGCACTACCAGCCAATCAAAATGAGAAATTTGGCTTCCAGCACGCCACGGCAATAATATTCCATGAAATCGCCTTGTCCTTAGTTAAATTTAATATCATCATATTTTCATATTGACATTTTATAGAGCGTTTGTGTATTTGGTTTAAAAGAGGTTTAACAAAATGGCAATGCTTTCTGAACGGTTTTGAGCTTCTATAAGAGCCACGAATCGTTATTGAGCAAACCTAATATATTAAAAACATTACACTCTATGCGTTATTGGAAAATTTTTAATTCATCAAAAAGGAAAAAGAAGTTTTTCGTTGTGTTCAAAATGTAAGGATAATTTAGTTTGATGTCCTACTACTTCGCGCAAACCGCCTAGCTCAATATTCTAACGTTTCTTTAAATTTATTATTTTGAGTGTAACATTGTTAAAGACTTTTTGAAGACTTATGACATAATTATAGCTGTAAGTTATAGTATTGAGTGAGTGGTCTTCGTTAGATAATTCCATTATTAATAGCGTCCATCAAGTGCACTTTTCCAATGACAATAATAATTGGAGTATAAAGCGGCTTTACAATTGCCTATTGTCTATTGGGCGCTATTATCTAAATAGTAGTAGCTACTGAATTTGCGGGCACTGTTTATAAACATATAACAATAAAGTCATACAATCACACATGCTTCCAGGTACATATGTATGTGTGGATACATTTTTTTCACGCATCTCCGCTGGCACTGAGTCGAACGCCAGACACCAAGTCCATTACGGTTGGTTGGGGTAACCGAAAGTGCGCATTAGTAAAACAACTTATGTACTTGCTTGCCTCTGTTTGGACACCCCAAAATTCTTCAATGTACGAGTATGATGCGAGATCGCGTAACTCATTGGAAGAGTAGGGGTAGTATTTGCGTCTCCCTCTATTATTTTTGGTGCTGCAGGTTTAATTTTTTTTGGCTGCTGCTTTCTGCCACGCATATCCTTATAAACTGTTTACGCATTATTTTTGTCGTGCGCTGCCAATTTTCTTTTTTTTTTTGCTGAAAGACTCTTGTAAAATATTAACTGCGTAATACTTAGTTCTGTTATATATTGTTGTTGTTGCTTGCTTTCGCATATTTTTTAAGCATAAAAGAAACACAATCACAAATAAATAAATATGAGTTGTTTTGTGTCATAAACGCAAGTGTAACCGCTAGATGTGTGTGTGTGTGTATGTGAACTCCATAGGATAAGTCAAAACATGAAATAATGACGTAGTAAAAGCATCCTTATTGCAGGTCTGTGAACATATGTATATACGTGGAAATGCCTCATGCGGCAATTAAAATACGATACTGAAATAATCCAACATATAACAAAACAGTTCTTATGTGACTTATTAATGAAAAAATAAAATTAAAAGTTTAAAAAACAACAACGTTAGATACAGTGAAACAGTATTAATCAGCATTTACAGCAACATCGTTATAGCGCTGCGTCATGGATAGCTCGCCCGATCTATCCTTGAAGTTGCGTCGTGGCTCCAGCGACTCACGCGACAACTTCTACATGGACTTCGCGCAAGGCATTGACTCTGACATCGAAGAGGTGGACAACAGTGCTTTGGTGCTTGAGCCTCAACAACCGCCGCCACCACCCTTGCCAGTTGTCGTGCCAGAAGATGCTCTAGGCGCTGGTTTTATACCGCCACCACCCTTGGCCATGCAAGGTCATCCGCTGCCAACACTCACCGAACATGATGATTTACCCCCAACTCCACCGCCGCACTTACCCATGGGCAGTGCGCCTGACTCGCCACCCGCCTCGCCAACTTCGTCTGTTCTCGAAATGATACCACCACCACCTCTATCACCACCTATGACAACTCCACCACCTATTCGCGCTATGCCACCACCTTCGCCACCCATTGAAACCGAAGATGAGGGTGATGATGCTGGCGATGAAGAGGAAGAGGAGGATGATGATAAGTCCACTCCACCACCACCATTACCGCCATTGCCATCAAATTTTTCCTACGTACATGGTAATGGTGCGCATGGATCTGGACTAACCGCTGCTACCGGAGCTACACCATCGATCGCCAAATCGCCATCAACTTCACCATCGCCACCGGACACCCCACCGCCATTACCTATGAAATCGGTCTCGCCACCCCAACCAATGCACACTCAAGCACCCATACCGCCACTAACACCGCCTTCGGAGAGTGATCAGTCCCAGCCTAACTCACCACCACCATTGCCACATCATGCTGCTTTGTCACGCTCACCGCCACGTTCTGTTGGTTCGCCCACTAGCTCAGTTGGCTCCCAACCCCGATCGATGGGTTCACAGCAGCGCGTGATGATCGGTTCACCACCACACTCCACCAGTTCCCAGCCACGTTCGGTGGCATCACCGCAAGGTTCGATTTGTTCTCCGCCACATTCGGCTAGTTCTAAGCCACGTTCAATTGGCTCACCAGAACGTGCTAGAGATATGGTCTCAGACAATGGTGCACTTACTCCTCCACCTGATTTTGGTGAGCCCAGTGATGTAATTGCAGCAGCATTGGCTGCCGCAATCGAAGTGAAGTCTGCTGAACTAATTCAAGGTATTACTCACGGTGGTGCTTACCATATGGTCGATGAAACGAAGTCATCAAATGAAGACGAGTCCACGACCATAACAACTCCGCCAAGTAATGGATATTCGGCGTCTTCAATCATCGCGCCTCCAGCAGATCAGTTGGGTGAATTGGAGCAAGATACCGAAATGATGTTAGCTGATATACCACCACCACTAGGAATGGAAGATGAAACATCAATCGAAGATAAATTGGAGGGAATGGAGATAGAAGGGAGTCTGCGCGAAGAACCCATGGTAGTGGACGAAGTGAATGGTGAGGAGGAAATGTCAAGTGAAAAAACTCCAACGTCTGAACGTCAATTGAGCGATGTTATAACCGAGGAACACACAACTGCCGACACGCCAGCTGATGAGATAGTTGAGGCTCGCGGCACTCCTACGTCACAGGCAACACCACGCAGTACACCCCATCCCACACCGCCAACCTCTGGTTCTCCTAAGAAAAAACGTAGTAGTATCAGCACCAGCGGCGGCTGCGGTTCGGGTAGTCGTGGTCCAAGCCGGAGTGCCAGTCGTAGTGGCAGTCATAGCGGCAGCCATGGCGGTAGTCGTACAGCCAGTCGCAGTGGCAGCGTCCGCGGCAGTATTGCATCACGTGCAGCCTCTGTGGCATCAGTACCAGCATCCATAACATCTGGCTCATACCCGGTTGTTGAAACAGCAGAGACCGCAGCTGCTGCGGCTTCACCACCAACCTCAATCAAATCGATACGTAGCCAACCGTCGATAAAGTCGTCTCACTCGAAACATAGCGCATCGCCACCGATTATGAAAAGCCCGCCTGAGGGCGACCGACCACCAGTAATGCCGTCGCCACCAACAATGCGTTCACCACTTATCGTGAAGAGTCCACCCATAATGCATAGTCCACCGAAAGTAACCAGTCCCCCTAGGGTATATAGTCCACCATTGGTAGGTAGTCCACCTACGCGTAAAACGGACACTTTTGATCTGAAGAAGGTAGAGGAAGAAAAACAGACAAAAGCCGCTGCTGCAAGGTAAGTAATGAAGAGCTTTTCTATTACGTTTGCATGCTGGGACTAAACTTATGGCGTTTTCTTTTTAAAAAACAAAACATAATGTTGCCTTCTCGCATTATAACTTTTGCATTAAGCTATCTGTCTTCTTGAAAAATGGCTATATTAGTAGAAATTGTTGCAACTTTGATTGGTGATAGTCCAATAAAGTGGGCAATGGACACGCATCGCCCGGAAATGGCTGAGAAAAACAAACGTGGCAACATTATATCGAGAAAATAAAATGCCATTAATTTAAAAATGGGAAAATCACTTTTGTTGAAATTTGGAAAAAAAAATATTCCCTTCGTACTATGAATCCATAATTTTATTAGCGCTAGATCTGAAAATAAGTATTATATATGCTCCGGAACTAAAATAACGTAGGGTCTACAATTCCAATTAAACAAAAAAAAAAAGAAACAAGAAATAAGTACAGAATTACAGAAATCAACATAAACACAAGGACATTTCTTATGGGTATGAAATTAGAAAGCGCCCTATCTCATTCAATAGTCGAAATAAAATAATACATCTTCAATGAAAGAAAGACGCGATACCAAATTAATATCTAAAGAGACTGGCCAGCTACTCTCGGCGCAGGGTTTGTCAATCAGGGAACTAATGAACAAGACTAATGACAATTGCTATGGTTTTCTAACAATACGATATAAGTTAGTGGTGATATTCCTTCTCAAACAAGACAGAAAACAGCTACTAGCCCGGGTCACAATCTATGGGAGAAAGATATATTCGCCAGCGGTATAATCTACAAATCCACTATACACAAACTGCATGGAGGGCGAGGCAAGTTCAGAGCATTATCTTGGCGCCTGTTTGGCTTTCTCAATACAGACGTGCGTATATTAACATCAGATGTACTGGAAATGAACATTACATTATTTCCCCTCAAAAATGGTTAAACTTGCTGAGTAGCACAAATCCCATCCACTTAATTGGTTTATGATTTAAAAAATAATTTTTTCATTTAGAAAAATATATAGTGGTTTATATAGTAGCTTATCTTTGTAAAATATATTTTTACTACAATATTAGACAATGTCTCATAAACTATGTATACAATTTAATAAAGTCCTTCCTAGTTTGGCAAAACCGAACACTGTGTGTCTGTACGTATCTGCAAAGTTCTTGATGTAACAATATTTTCAATTGTTTTCCCAGTAAGCATATGTACATTCAGATTCAAAATAGAAAGAACTGCATACATTGCACTTTTATTTTTTCAATCTGTGCTTTTTTTCTTTTGTTTTTATAACGTATCTTAGGTTATTAAAAATTTTATGATAATTCACTCATTAAAATAATTTTTCAGCATAAAATAAATGTGTATACTTTGTTTGCTAGATATTTGTCAAAATCCACCAAATTGTGTTCTCGTCATTACCAACAAAATCGCACAGATTTGTGGTTGCCTTTACAAGTTTTTATTAATAATTTAAATCGAATTGCAAATTAATTTGTAGAAGAAGCTAAACTTTTTTTCTTCTTTGCACAATAACGTCATTACGAGTTTGATAATTTTAAAATCAAAATACGCAATTTTAAAGGAAAACTCATTTTTGGTTTGTAGGTAAGCAAAAGTAATATATGGTAAATCTACTTTAATGCACTTGATTTTTGTTATTTTTGTATGAGAATATATGTAAATAAGCACCCACATATACGAGTATATGTACATATATGTATGTATAATCTTTTTATGAGGTAACATAAATACATATGTTTTTGCAGGCCACCATTCAAAGTAACTGTAGATAGTGCGAGTAAATAAATGGTTTGGCATTATCACAATTAACATTTTGAAATGGTTGCCACAGTGAGGCTATCGTGTAAACAAGTACACCAACCTATACATATGTGCATATGTATGTGTGTATATATGAAATTCTATGGAAGTGCAATGTGCATATGTGTTAACATGCAACTATTGCATTTGTATTGCCATGCATTAGTTACATACCGAAGTCATCGTCCTGCCAGTAAACAGTAATGCCACGACATGAACTTTTTCCACTCGAATGCTTGTTTGTTTAAATAACTTGCACATGTGTACATACATACGTTATTGTTTATAAATGCAATAAAGAAAAATGCGGAAGAGACTACAAAAGTTAATTATTGCACCGTAGCAAAAAAGCTGAGGACACCAAGAGGAACATGAACTTGGAATCATGCATTCTTTTTACGAAGTGTGCATATAATATTTGTCAAAAAGGTTTTTATACAACACATTCAGTTTTTTTACGTTTGCCTTCAATAGTAGTAACAGCACATTTTGACAAATTTTGGTAACTAATTTTCCTTTTATTTACTAACTAAAATATACAGCCGTGCTCCCAGTTTCACATTCACAAATTTCCCTTTGAATTGAATCCGAATGCTTGGTTGTTTGTGAAATGAAAAGTAAATGACAAAAAGTGTGTGAATGTTTAATTATTTTCGATTGGATTAATTTTTTAAATATTCTTTGAAGTTTGTAGAAGCCATTTATGACATTTCTGTATTAGGTATTCATTGAAATATGAGTATTTTTAAGTGTTTTGCTGATGACTCCTTAAAAAGCATACATAGCTGAAGCCGAAAGGGAAATTTCAACAACAGCTGTTTGTAAATTGACACAACGATAACCGATATGTGTGACAGGGATGACCTGATATGTGAAGAAATTTGTAAAATTGGGAGCACACTAATTCACTTTCATAGGAAATTTTTAAAATCACATTGTGGAATTGAAATGTGAAACTGGGAGCACAGCTGATAGTTTGATATTTTTCCACAAAATAACAATAATTTGATGTTTTAGGAGCTTCATCAATAAGTCTGTTTATTTAAAAAAAAGCATAAAAAAATTTACAAACAATTGATCATCATAGCAGATTCTCTAAGAAAATCTGTATAAATCTAATATATAAATTTTGCAAAACAAATTTGATTGTACAACAAATTCTCATAAAAATTTCAATTTTTTTTTTATTAAATTTCCAAATAACCCGTTTTGTATAGCTCATGCAATTTAAGTATATTAATCTGCAAAAATCAGGTCATTCAAAAATATATACCCCTAATTTATGAGATTTACTTCTATAAATTTAAACAACAACAATTTGTAACGAAATGTAACTTGAACCTTTTATACAAAAAAATAAAAAAATACTGAGTAAAAAACTGCCTACTTGAAAATTTTCTAAAACCACTTATAAAGAGCTTAAAAAAGTATAAAATATAATATAAAACACTTTTTTGAAATAAATGAAATCCACTTGAAACTTTTGCTCGTTGTTTTCAGACTCGCTGATAAGAGACTCTAACTAAAACTTCTAAATGCCAATAATCATAAAATACATATATTTTTTCAAAAATTGTTCGGCCAATAGGATCCACCTTTTTATATAAGCAGTTAGTAGATTCATAAGCGATCTCAACAACCGAACGAGTAACGAACTGTTAACCGAGTCGGTAATTTAGAATTTTGAAATTCTGATATCAGATGCACATTAAATCACCGACAAGAACTTTACGATTAAAAAAGGAGATAATTTCAGGCGAAGTCCACTTAAATTTGCGAGTAAATATCGATATTAGATTAAGGATATTTTTGAATGTTTTAATCAAGTCGATGCTATACCTTTGATAAAACACGAGTTAAGCAATTGATAGAAATTTAAACAAATTTTAAGAAGCCACAATACCTTGTACATATACCATTTGATATAGTTTTCCTTCTTACCCCCGAATTCAGTAAGCAGTCGCAGTCTCCAATAGAGACAAAAGTCACAATTTTAGACCAGTTGGCATCCATTAATTTCAAAATGAAGTCTCTAAATAGTGACCTGGTGATGAGCAGTTAACAAAAAATGAAAATAAAAGCAAAAGAGTAAAACGTGAAAGCGAGGCAAAGCAATAATCTCTAGCTCATTTTGAGACTTGAGATGGTACCAAGTTACTGAATTCGGGCATTAATTTGCTTACTTTTTAATTAGACTGAATCCTCAGCACGACGTGGCCGGGTACATCTTAAATTTGACAAGAAAATAATAGAATGCAAAAATATTATGTATATTTATGTTTAGATAACTATTTTTACTGTAAAATAATGTTACAACCGATATTATTTTCTTGATCAAAAGAAAGCATAAATGTAGGAATAGATTCTGACATAGTGGCAACACCAGACAAAACTGGACAAACTCAACGACCGGAAAAACTATAAAAACGAACGACGAGAACAAGACAGATAAGAAGTGACGACAGAGTTTAGTCTTAAGTTGTAAACCGGACGAAATAAGTCGTAATCCGCGTTCATAAATACCTATTCGGAATTTAATTACATATAAGATTATCTTAATTTAATTTTTATAAACATAAACAATAATTGTTTAGTCGTTCAAACAACAATGAAATTGAAAGTGGTTGATGTTTGAATATGCAATAGACGGTATATAAACATAAATGTACAGTGCGCATGCGTAAGTATCCACATAAATATTGCCAAAACAGTACATTTCTGATAGGTATGAAGGAAACCAATATTTTTAAACATCTACATACATACATATGTATGTATTAATAAATTAATTATATAAGAAAATGTCCTACCTACAAAGTCTCATTAACAGTATCAAGCGATTGCTGGTTAAAAAAAAATCATTCGTGGCGTAGTGGCAAACAAATTATATTTAAATTTTATTTTATGCAAATTTTACACATTAAACCACAAACTCCATTTGCTCTACAAGTAATTAACCACAAATTTTCCAAGACCAATTAAAAAAATGATTAATTATTAATTTGTCAGCCCTTTCATATCATCGGTAAATAAAATCAACAAAAGTGAGCAGACAAAAGCACATTAACGCCAGCACACACTAGACTGGGTCGATTTTTTTTTTTGTATATTGTGATTTGGATGGCACAAAAATGTATTTTGAGAAAACTTCAATATACTTGCAAAGCTTCAGACAAATCCAGCAAACTGAGACAATTATGTTTTGAGCATTGTAATAGAAACTTATGATTTTAATCTTAACATTCTGCTTGAAATTTTGACCAATATTTTTTTGGGAATTAATATATATCATTGACGTCAATTTGCTTTTCTTGATTTATCTGATACTTTGTTAGCCCAAATATTCAGTATGGTTTCATCAACTTTCCTTACAAACAAAAAAAAATATAAAAAAATAAAGCAATCGATTCAGTGTAAATCAGATCATCGATAATGAATGCGTCTCAACAAATAGAGTGCTTAACATATTTATTCGACACTTGTAATTTTTCTTGTTTTTCTTTTACTAAAAATATTTTGCAATTAAAATACAATTTATTGCACTAACAAAATCAGTTTGGTTTTAATTTTATACAAAATTCACAATATGTTATTCAAAAAGTACCCCCAAATAAAGTACCATTTACATGTAACTAAAAATTGTCTTTGATTTTTGACTATTTTTGGCCGCATTACCTTTTATGAAGAAACAATATTTTTTATGCAAGAAGAATGCAAGACCGTCGTCAAAAAAATTAAAAAAAAAATCAACGATAATAAATATATCGCCACTGCAAAATTTTCATATTTCCAAACTAAAATTTAATAAGATTTAAAATTTCATATAAAAAAATTCCAAAAATAATCTCTAGATGATTTTGAATCATATACAAAATTTATTATTTAAAAATTGTCATCAGTGCTGTATAATATGTTAAGCACTATATTTCTATGTATATACTCGCAGATATGACCGCTATATCAACACCACAATAATATTGGCATTAATTGGTGCCAACCTTTTTTTTATTGCTAAAATCAACAGCGCCATGTGGGCGTGTATGAACATTGAAAATATAAATGTATACAAATATACGAGTATACATACATACATTTAATTATATGTAGCATATTTAGTGGCGCACAAACCAGCTTATACGTAGTGCAAGTGTAAGATATCCCTTTCGCCATTGTCTGGCGTTCGATGCGAGGCGAAAGTGTTGGCGTACAAACACAAAAGCAATAATCCCTTTACCATTCTAGGACTTGCGCTGCTCCCCCCTCCCCTCCCCTTGTCATTTCCGTTTGGCTATTTGCCACAACGTAGACAATTTTTATGAGTTCTTTGTTCGGCAAGCGCGCCATTTCTTGAATGGCATTGCCCTTCTACATTCATACTAACTCAACGTTTTCCTTTGTCTGTCAAAAGTCACATATTTGTGTTTTATGTTATTCTGTTTCAACTTGTTTTGGGAAACAGGAATTCCAGAGTAACATACAAAACCGCTTGGCGCTCAAACGCCACACAGGCCGAAGTCAGCCACCCGCCCCACGAGTGAGGTGAGTGCGTACCGAGTATTCGCCGGCATGTTTAACTTGCGATGTGCTTGCAGTTAACTCGCATGGCAAAGGCGTAATATTATTTTAAACATTCCTGCAGAATTGTACAAACACATTGGGGACTGTAGCGGTGAGAATTACAGTCACGTTTCTTAGCGCTCACATAACATATTTTAGCTTGATTTATGTATGTTCTTCTCTCCTTTGAGTTTGCCTCGGCCGCTGAATAACCTATGACTCTTTAAACTTTTGCATATTTTGTTTTTGTTTCATGTTTACCGATTACTTCTTGTTGCGCACGTTCTCTTTCGATTTTATTTTTTGCCTGCCTGTGTGTCACAAGCTGTGCACTACAACAGTTAATAGCTTTTTCCTGCCTATTACAGCCTATGAATGTGGGTTGTTTAGATATTTTGGAATGTGTGTGTTTGTTTGTGTGTGCGTGTGCGTAGTGAAATTTGCATACAAAGCATTTAAAAGGGAAAGTATGAAATTAACATTAGATAAAGCTGTGTGGGCCGGGACTGTTTGACAACTTCTTGCTGCAGCTATAAAACAAAGTAAAGTAATAAGCGGTAGTGTAATTTGTTCTCTTAAAGCTGTCCAAATTGAGGTAAAGATGAAAATGACTTGGAACGTGAGCCAAAAATTCATTTAAAATTAGACGCAGGCCTTAATGTGTTAAATGGAGCGATTAGTTGCGCACTCTCCCTTTTTATTAATCGGTCCGGATACAGTAATTAGAAAATAAACCAAATTTCAGTACATTTGTCGTGCATTCTCAAAAATTATCTTCGTCATTATCAAACGGATGTTACGAAAATCCACATTTCGTACACAGAATACTAGAAACAGCTGATTCGAAAGAATCAGATATTGTCTCACGAGTGACCACACCTGAAATCACCTGTTTCTTGGATCACTTACTTTCTTGGCATGCCATCCGTATACGATATTTGTAACTTTCTTTCTTACATATTTATTGAATCTAAAATGAAAACCGAGCTGCAGGCCTTGGCAGCTAGTGCTCCTATTTTTTTAAGTAAAATAATTATTATATGCATTGTTATTTTTCTGATAATAAATAAATAAAATGAAAGCAAGTAAAAAAATACTGTGGCTTTAAAAACTTCAGAGAGTCTGCTATCTCCAGTAGCCCATAGAAGAAACGCTGGCAGCCACTGAAACTAATACCTCTAGACGGGTTGCGGTTTGTAGGAAAATAAGCATCGAGAAGCAGCTTATGAGACTCCTCTCCACTTTTAGGCAAGTCTCCCGGCTCATCCTTCAGATATTTCAAGGGAAAATAACTCTTGGAAAAATTCCTACGTTTTCGCAGAATTTTCCAAAATGTCCAATCCGATTTTATAGAGCTACTAATCCTGTTACAAGTGGCTCCTCTTGGCTTTGTTAAAGGGATATCTGTTTGATGCACGGATTTCTGGTAGTTTCAACGTCCACTAGTACTTTCCAAAAGTTTTCTATACACCCAAATTAAACTATACCTACTTGCGAAACAAAAAAAAAACCTTTTAAAATATGCAACTATCTATTACCGACTTTAAAACCCCAATTGACCCAAATTCCGATAGTTGTGGTTTTTTAATTGCACTTCTGGGAAACTATAAAACATAATACACAAGTGATGAGTATTGTTCCTTGAATACTTGGAATTTAGCATAAGGAGTGCCTTTTAAATTTTTAATAACAAAATAATGGAAAATCCAATTTTTTCCCTAATACTCTTTCCTTCGTAGCAACATTGATTATTTAGCTCAAAGCAAATTGGTGATTTCGAGCTATCAAATACGTTGTAAATAGCTACGCATCAACAACTTATTGTTTGTAAACTGAGGGGCTGAGAAGGGTTGAAAACATTTAAATGTCATTAAACAACTCAAACATATGTCGAACTCTACAGACATACTACGTTACCCATCTACCCCCAGCTATCCATAACAATTTACTGCATACATATCTACATATACTTATGTACATACACAAAACCGTCGCAAGGAACTACTCGCAAAAGCCTGCTGCGCAATAAAGCAAATCACAAGCGAAACAACCACTAAGCTCTGGTGCTTGTGGCAATTGAAGGAATGAAGCGAGCGAATGGGTTGATGGAGTTTGGCTATGACGCTATGTAAATACTCGTATGCGCTCTACACTTGTTTTTATTAGGGGAGCTGCAGGGCTCAATCGTTCAACAATCGCCTGAATTTTTCCCTAGCTTGTATACATACATCCAAACAGAGCCATTGCGCAGTAAAGCAATAAAAGTCAGTTGAATGAAATTTGTAGGAGAGAAACTAAAAAAAGAGGAATACTTTAAATAGCGAACAGAATTCGACAAAATATTTTTTCTTCATTTTGGTATATTCGTGAATAAAAATTTGTTTAAAAATCAATTCTATCGTAAATAATATTCTCTGTTAGCTTAAGCCGCAAGAGTACATAATAAAGGACTATTTTCTGTGACGCATTTATTCCGATCACCAAAAATAAAGGGAGTTAGTAACCTTCTAGACAAGTGTGTGCCAAAAATCGCTCAGATAAGATCTTTCACTAAACACAAGCCAGCGAGAAAAAATTGGGAGCAGGTAATATATTAACGAATGGATCGAATTTGTGTGGCAGAATTGGAGGAGGTGTCTTATGAGCGGCACCCTCCCTAAAAGAAAAAAATATCTACGCAGGTCCACAAGCGGTAATCAGAACATGGCGATCGCATTCGTAATTGATCTGACCTCCATCTCGTGATATTGCAGAAAACGACAGTGCCGAGCTAGTGGCAAGCTACTCCTTGAAAATTACGCTTTAACTTGGCTCATTATTACGCTGAATAAAATACCCGATATGTAACTTTGCACAGTTCTTTTGGCCAGTAATTGACCGTTGGTAGTTTGTGGCGCTGAACTTCGCGATAAGAATCCACTCTAAAGGACTGAGTCAACTCAAAGTTATTTTAACTGCGCTGCTTCTGGAAGGCGCACGCTCATTCATCTAAGTTTGTTCTGCATAGACACTTTGAATAGGATCTCTGTAGTGTACACTTGCTCACTTAATTATCTACACTGTTGTGGCTGAAACACAATGCCGGCGTACAACGAACTTTTCGTCTCGAATATTCGTCGTGAAAAATAGAACACACTACCGTTTATGAGAATGCGCACAACAAAAGCGCACGACGAAATTCGTTCGACGTCTATTCGCGGCAATAGATTTATTTCTATTGTCGTCGCTGGCAGCAGCGGCAAAATGTGAACCATTGTGACCATATGTTAAATATTCTAAGGTCTTGAAATCGAAATAAAACAAAAAATGGTTTAGTTTTTTCTTAAAAAGTATTAATTTTGTTACTTGTAAAAATTTTACTTTAGTAAAAGCTATTTTCAACGTTTTCTGTTTTTGTTAAATTGCATTTTTCTCGCTGTATTCATTCTATGGTACATTGGTCACTCTATCAGCTGACATAGAACTTGGCATAATCAGCTGATTTCGTTGTAGCCGTAATTATGTTTTAGTAAGCGAAATTTCCGGGCGAATGTCGCTGGGGTTGTCATTTTGGGAAATTTCGGCCGTACGTCAGCATTGTGCTCCTTGGTATATGTATTCGGCTGTATGGGTGGTTGACAAGAAAAGTGAACCAGTATCGGCGGACTGGCAATTATGATGATGAATACTCTTTTTAGATATATACTATTCGAATGATATGATTAACACATATTGAGGAATTATCTTATATTATTTACGAGACATGGGTAAGATTCAAAGATCGAAAAAGGCAACACAAAGTCATTATTCGGCATGACAATGCTCCATCACATACGGCAAGACCGGTTCGCGACACGTTGGCAGCACTCAATTGGGAAGTGCTCGCGCATTCTGCTTACTTATCTGAACTGACCCCTTCCGATTACCACTTTTTCGCATCGATACGCACTAGCTTAGCAGCGCTTCGATTCTTACGAAAATGTGAACATTTGGTTTGCCGAAAAAACCCAAAGACTTATATTGGCATGGAAATCACAAATTGTCTGAAAGATGGAAAAAATGTGTGAAAAGCGAGAGAGCATACTTTGAATAAACGATTATGCCTTTAACTTGTAAGTTAAACGTGTTTTTTTTTAAAGAAGAAAAAAAAAAAGATATTACTTAGTTATACACCTGGTGTGTTATATTTAAATATTTAAATGAATATCCACTTCTTTGACAAAGTTTATGGCTTTACTATTCAACATATCTGCTCCAGAAACTCAGCTAAAAAAAGTATTTAAGTGAATATTTACCCATAAAATATACTCTTAAAGCTTTAAACACATACTCGTATTATTGTTAAATGCAATTTTTACAAACTGCATCAACTATTAAATTAATAACACATAATTCGAAAATCATGTCCCAAAGTTTGGCTTATTGTGGATAGCGCAAGCTAATGTAACTTATTAAAAAAAATGGACCTAGAAAAAGTTTTCTAGTAAGTTTATAACACTTTTTCATTTATGTACCTAAATATGTGTTTTTAACAAATAAATTTATTAAAATAATAAATAAAATGTGTCGTACCACTTTTCTACTTGGTGTACAATGAATCGATTCGCAGTTAGACGTATTTGTCGAGCGTTGTTTGCAGCAAATTTAAAAGCATGCTCGCACATTGCGCACTCTTCATCGCCCGCGTCATATACATACATATACACGTTTACATACTCGTATATGCATAGTAGTCGAACGGGGCGGCAGCAGAAGAAGCAACTCTGCAGGACTGTAAATTTTGCGTGATTACATTTAGCTATTTGTTAGTTTTGTTGGCGAGCATATTTACTTTGCTTTGCTATGGTTTCGTATAATCTACCTCTCTGTGTGCGGGGATTGCCGGCTTCCATACTTTGGAACATAGCTTTGTTCAGCATTATAAAATTTGTTGTGAAGCATACAGTTGTTTTTCTTAATATACCATATGCTTGAAGAATATCAGTTCAATACTGCGCTATTAATAAGCGTGTTTCGCAACTTATCAAAATTTGTCGTTTTACCTTAGAGCCTTAGAGTAAGACGTATACTAATCAAAATAGTGTGCAATATCTTTTACTTAACGAAAAAAGAGTTACCATTAAAAAACCCACGTCACTATTGCAAATAAAAGGCATCTTTTGTCTATGCCTAGAACCAGATATTATTTTGAAATTCTCAAATCCAGCTAGGTCCCAAAATTTAGCTTCTGAACTAAAATTAAAACAAAATCAAGACAAAATAATAAAGTAAATTTTTTGAACGTCTCATATAGCAACAAACAATATTGTTCGGTGGAATAAGCTCAAGAAATAGCTTAGCGTCTACTCCAATGTGATAGAATTTTTCGAATGGAACTTTAACACCCGGTTTGTTTGAAAACATATCCCATAAGAACTTTACCTCAACCATCGGTAAATATAAAGTTTTCAATATTTATCGTTACTTTTATAATAATATTCCAATTTAATAATTTTTTTTTAACACATACTTACCATACAAACCTAACCCTAAAAAGCATTAAAAATGGTATAGAAAGCGCACTTCGAAATTTTGTCAATACGTTTTTTTAATTATTAAAGGGAACGCCAGAATTAATTTTTCGGAACTAAAGTTTTGTTTTTTTAATTATTTGAGCAGATTCTGTAGAACAGTGTTTCCGAAAACATTTGTTTCTTAGTAAATATTTCTATTTGTTTATAAAAAAAAATTTATTAAAAAATTTATTTAATTTTTTGTTTTTTTTTTCTTTTAATTGTGATTAAATTTAAGTTACACAATGAAAGTTTATTTTTCACAGTTTAATTGTTTATAGTTTTTAAATTGCGAAGACCATAAATAGATTATTAAATTTCATTAATAAACCTTTAAAGTTATTTAAGTTAATTTTTAGAGAACTAAACTAAATTAAATAAATATAAACTGCAAAGGACAAAATCAGCTCATGTTTTATGAAAAATAAATTGAAAATTTGCATTTTATCATATTGTTTACGAAAATTAGTAAAGAAAAATAAAAACCGAACATAACTAAAATAAATTGAAATTATTATTCCACTAAAATGTGGTTAATTCTATAAGAAAAAACATATACAACCGTTTTTAGCCTTATTTAAAAAATGTACAATGATTTAACAAAACTTCATTAAAATTACGAGCTTTTTAAAAAAAGTTTTTTAAACTTTTTTGTGTATGCAATTTTTTGGCTTGTTGAATTTTAGTGTGAAAAAGTGCAAGTGTCTACGAGATTTCACTGATTTTCCAAAAAAATTTTATTGACAGGTTTGTTTATTTTTTATATGGAAGCAGTACCTAAAGTGCGTCAGTAAAATTATTGCCAAATTCGTAAAACGTAGCTACTAGAAACATGCACTAAAATTCGATGAGCTACATATCTGCATACCACAAAAAGTTCTTAACATTTTTTTTAAGTACTCAATGTTGATGAATTTTTTAAAAAAGTGTTCTACATATTTTATAAAATTATAAAAATAGTTTTAAATGGTGTCTGGAAAAGAATTAACTATGTTTTAATTGAAAAAAATTTTGTATAATTGCAGATAAATAAATTGTCCAATTGTGTCAACAAGTGTTTGTGTTATAATTTGTGAATAGTGAGCAGATCAGACTATGATTGTGTTTTCCTTCAAACCAAAAATTTTGAATTTTTTCTCTTTATTATTAAGTTATTATTAAAGACGCGATATACGAGTATATTCACAGTGCCATCATCCTAACAATGAACAGATGAGATAACAACCACCTGTCGCGTATTTAGTGGTTGAATCTCAGTTGGACGGAATTAAATAGCTTGTTATAACCAAAAAATACCTGTCCATGTATGTATGTAAGAAACTCACGTAAATACGCAAAACTGCAAGTATTTGTGTAGATGTGTTCTATCCCATATTAAAACACATTGCCGGTATACGATGTTGGTGCTTTTTACCCGCAGACAAACTATAACAATTTTCACCCCATATTGGCAACGATAGCAATTACTGCTGTCAATTTAAATTTAAATGCCATCAAGCTGCGCTAATCTCAACTAGCTCAGCTACGATTTCATCCTCCTTGCTTGACCTCTAATCGATCTTTTAAATTTGTTTCAAATTGTTCTTTGAAGTTTGACTTTTGAAAGTCTAACGTTTGACGGTGTCGAAAATCTAACCAACTCAATTTAAACATTTGACGTATATCAAACACTTAGATTGATAAAGACGTGCGCTGCGGTTGCAGTTCAGATTGATACTCGTTTAGTCTCGGTATTCTCAAACATATCTAGTTGACTACCTTTTATTTTCATTCGACCAGCTTTGATGTTGGTTTGTTGATTCATCGTTAAATTACGTCTGTTGCGCTGTTGCCTTACACATATTTTAATTCTTTGACTTAGATATCTGGCTGCCATCAGCTGCTTGTATAGTTATGTACTAGTATTAGTAGGCGTGCCGTCAACTGTTCGCCGTTGTAATTTGCTTTGTGCGATTACGCCCGGTTCTACCTGTGTTCACTCTACCTGAAAGGCGTTAGCTATTTAGTCGTGCCAAGCTTTGTGGTAACTCGAGGTATCTATCATCAACCAATACAACCCTGACGTCCGTCGACTGTCTGCATTGCAGGTTTGCACGTCGCTAATCGCTTATAATCACTTCCAAGCTGTGTTGAATTGTCAACAGGAATTTTTTTTTTACCACCGGAGCAGCGTGGTTGTCCATGCTGAGCAATATTTACACGCCCACACCTCTCTTCATACATATATCTGTACAGTACTAACAGCTGCTGATTTGTTGCGTGCTATTTGCATATTCTCTTTTACATATCCTTTACCAGTGTTGTTGGTATATGTATGTATATTTGAAGGTACATACATATATACATTCCTGGTAAATACAAGGTGGCGCAAAAGTAAACTTCCGATGTTGGCTTGAGCGTATGTTAGACGCGATTGGCAGTCAGCAGCTAACAGCTGATGCACCGTCTGAACTTTGTACGGAAACATCTTCAAATCTTGTACCAAAATTCGCTGTCAAGACCGTCGACTGATACCCATTTGCGTGGCACGTCCTCGGCTACAGCAGCAATATTCTCTGCAGAACGGCTACTACGGGGTCTGCCACGCCTGGCAGCATCTCGTGTTGTGCCAGTATCTTCGAGGCGAGCGGCTAAACGTCGCAGTGTTTCACCAGTAGGCGTTGGACGGCCAGGAAATCTGCGACGAAATCACCGACCGATTATTGGTCAAATAAATAGTCATCAATATTCCGCGTTCTGGAGCAGTGTAGCGTAACATTGTTTATTAACGTGTATTTCGCATGTGTTTACTACACAAATGTCAAAACAGAACTGACATTAGGGGCCAATTGCAAAATTTATAGCATTTTCTGATAGGAGGATTACTTTTGCGCCACCTTGTATAATAACGCTAGCCATTTAATTTGCTTTCTAATGAGTAAAATATGTCTCGACTTGTGATTACTTAATTAATGTGGTTGCCGGTGTGTTGTTTTGTGTGAACAACAGAAAGCCGTATATACACTATGTATCTGTACGATTGTATACTCGTATAAGTACATACATACACACAAAGCTACATGCAAATGTGAGTTTTGAATTAGATTAGACCAGACACGCTCCAGCTGCTTACCTTTCAAATTTAATTAACGCCATTTCATTATCGTCGTTTATTTTTGATGTTGATATTTAAAGATACAATTTTTGCTGAATGTTTAAAATGATAAGTTACCATTTTAAGGTAAGCCTGAACTCATAAAAACTTTTGAACAAAAGACAATTGTTTAATTAAATCTTAATGTGAAATTTCTTAATTCAAGATATAATTTTTTTATTTATATTTTGTACAACTAAGACTATTGAGTCTTTTATATGTAAATCAGCAAACACTTACATAATCTATTCTTGTACAAACATTGTATGAATAGAAATACAAAAACTCTAGGAGTAAATATAACAGTATTTAATATAAACTTAAAACTAATAGGATAGTATAAAATAAATTTATTGAAAAAAGAAACAAAAAACAAAACGTTTTAGAGAACATGGAGATAAACAAAACGACGGAAATATTATAAGCGAATAAATAAACACCACATCGGATATTATGGTTGAACCCCTCCGGCTACTATACATAAAACAGGCCATACCTCTGGCAATATGAAAGAACAGACAAACAGAGATCCAAATCACAAAAACCCATAAAATAATAACATATTTCTACTTCCCCCACACGTAAAACACAACACCGCAGAACAGATGCAGTTCTCTACGACCAACTACCTGACAGACTGAAGCAAACTTGGTGTGCATGGTCGGACCAATTAAACTAGAGACATTTGAAAATAAAACGACTATAAATACCTAGAATAAATACAAAACTAGTAAGAACCGAAAAACGAAACTGAAGCTGGCACAACGCCGAAATCGGTTTGTCTTAAAACTAAACTTGATAAGGGATGACGGAAAATCGTTCCAAAATTTAATAACAAAAAATATATAGTGTGGAAAATTAAGAGAAGACAGTAATAAGATCAACGCCAGGATTATTTGATGTCAGATGTTAAACGACACATTCAAAGTACAAAAATGTTAAAATATGATCTTTTTGAAGTTTATTCTTTCAGTTCAGCTTTAACAGTTTCCGGAATCGAGTTCCACAATCTAACAATCGCTCGGAGACAAGCTAATTATATTAGGCACGACCAAGCCGTTAATTTGCTGATTTTTTCATATAATTGTTCAGGGATTCTCCAGGTTAATACGAGTTTATACATAGAAATTTATAATACTGCAACACAGAGCTTTATAATGCCATATTCATATCGTGTTACCTTACTGAACACTATTTCAAATTATGTACTCGTATGTAAAATGCGGCAGATTTAACTGCATAGCGAGTTTGCGTCGTGTGTTCTGTTGCAAAGATTTGTATCCTTTGCAAGATTAAATATACATTAGTTAGTACTTTATTAACATGAGCACAACAGCTTAACTAATTATTTATAATAAAGCCTAAGTTCCTAATTTTGTCAGTTATCAATGAGGTAGGAAGAAACATTCCACAAAGATGGGATATTTTTGGGTCTAACATTTATGGTCTTTAACATTTATGCATGAAGTACGACTTAGCATAATTTAAAATTTAACTCTCTTATCGTGAGTTTCGTTTTCACCCCCGAAATTGTTCAGTTTTCAGTCTTCGCTTAGTATAAATTTCTTTTGAACTTTTTTTCGGGGGAAACTCACGATAAGGTGGAAAATATTCTTTACTATTAACTTTTCAGCATAAATCTTCAATGACACCAATGCGTTATGAAAGGCATAACTGAATATTATCAGCATACGCGTCGACGTTCACATATTTACACACCAAGAATACATCATTTGTAAACATACTAAACAAAAGAGGACCAAGGATCTCACATTTAATACGCTAAACTGTACCCTTAGACAGATAGATACGAGTTTTAACGAGCTATCCAATAATGCAAAGAAGTGCCCGAGTTTCCAACCTAACAGAGAATGGTCTAGTGAATCAAACGCTTTGGAAAATTCTAAAAAGGCATAAAATAGTTAGTTCTCACTTATCGTAAGGGATATTAATATTATCCAAGTTTATAACCATAGGAGTGGCACAACTGTGCTTGGATCTAAAATCAAACTGAAAAAGGAGATATTTAGAAAATTATGTTTTTGAATGTCCAAAAAGTACCTAACATCTACTGAAAACTTCACGAAAACGTATCGAAAAGTACCTAAAATGTAGCCAAAATTGTACCAAAGAAGTAACGAAAGTGTACTGAAAAAGTACCTTTAATGAACCGAAAACGTACCGACAATGTAGCTAAGAACTCAAAAAATGTATCGATTATGAATCCAAGAATTTATTTTTTGTCATTTCTATCTTTGAACCATTTTTTTTTCTTAAATATGTATCCACATGATTTTAAGAGTGCTCTACAAAATTGTATAGCTTTTGCTTAAGTGGTCCATTGCTTGTGAGTGAATGCATCTGTAAATAAAATAATGACAAATATTTTTTACCTTTGACCAACGTTGTGGAATGAACGAATAAAAGATGCGCTCATATACAAATATAGATAAATCATTCTTCGCCTATGCCAAAATATTACTAATTTCTTCTACGCTCCGATATAAAAGTTTCCTGGTCGGTCACAAAAAATGTGACGAAATTAAAGCCTTTTATTTACATATTTTAGTTACAGCTTGTAAAAATACGAATTTTTATGAAACACAATTTCCCCTTCCTTTTTTAAATTTAATTATAAAATAAGTTTCTTTGAGTATGCAGTTTCATAGTGCATTAAATTTTATATGGCTTACTATGCCTTTGATCGCGATTTTCAGCTTTTTTTTTTAAGTTTTCGAAAATCAGTGAATTTCACTTCATTCAATTTTGAAGATATATTTACTAAATTTTACAGCCAACAATAAAACTTTAATTCGAATATAAATAAGGCGCGATTTGCGATATAATATCCCTGTATCGTAACCTTCGAAAAAAAATTATATTCAAAGATTTTGTAATACTCGTATTCTCAGCTTCTAATGAGACAAAAAAACTTAAAGAAATATATCAAATGAGAGTGTTAAAGCCCTGTTTAAATTCATGTTCAGAACACATATATTAAATTATTCACCACTGGTTGTTGTAAATACAAATTAAAATAAAGAAATTTTCTTCTAAGCATATAAATTTCAAAAAATTTCTATAATCGCCGAAACCATAGCAAAGTCCGTAATCAGTGTTAATTTGCAAATTCAAAACTTTTCCAATGTAAGTTAATCTCTGTGCATTGAATGCTTGAAAAAAACTTCTTAGGCCACAAGTTGTAGCTACTTAACAAATGTACAGAGGGAGAAATAGAAAAAGATTAAGAAAAAGAGTGAGAAAGTGTCGAAGTAAAAGTTGAAGGAACGCAGCGATGGCTTCTAATAGTTGACATTAATTAAACATTATGCGTCAGCATGCTAGCACCACAGGAGCTTATGCCCGACGCATTTAAAAAAACTTCTGACTGGGTGTTACAAATTATAAGGAAATATAAGGGATGCAATGAAGGAAGAATCCCTTCGCAACAACGTGAAATACATACATACTCGTGTATATACATACATACATTTATGTAGTGAAAGCAAAGAAAATGAAAAATATGTGGCAGTTGCAAATTGACAAGACATGAAACATTTGCACAAAACATGAAGTATTTACATACATATGCATGTGTGTACGCCGATTCCGACTGCGATATTACGTATACGCCATAGCGCGCATTTGTAAATGGAGCGAGTTTTAAAAGGAGTGTTGCTGTTCGTTGCATTTCTATCGCCTTTGGCATTAGCAACTTTGTTGTTGCTGTTGTTCTTGTAGCTGTTTATGTTGCATCAAGTGCACTACAACTAAATAATGCAACAGAGGCGAGAAAAAGAAGTAGTTGCAGTTGCAGCAGTGAAGTTGTGTCATTGAGACGTTGCTATAAGAAATTTACTTGGAAACTGGTATATATTTACTCGTATGTACATACATATGCATGTGTGTAAATACATATAAGTGAAAAATGTATATACATAAATGCAATTTTATATTTTAGTAATACACTTCTGGCGGCTATGCCTTTACTGATGCATTTTTTTCAGTTATTTGTGGTTATGTTCTGCCTGCTAAAGACAGTAAATATCACCAACATACATCGTTGCCTGGCGGTATTGGAATAGTTTTTCTATGCCTTCAGGCATCTATGGGAGCGCTGAATAATTGCAATTTTTCATATGAGTGTATGTGTGTGCGTTTGACACACAATTGTAGTTTAATGGCCTGCGTGAATTGCTACAGTTGTCTGGTTCCTTGGTTGTTTAATTCTAGGAATTCATCATTTTTAGTTCGGGTAAACTGCGCTTTAAACCTACTACTACACATTAATTTGTCCACATGTCTATGTCATTTATTATTTTTTATTTAAATACAGTTTGTTGTCTAACAAAAATCATGTGAACTCAAGATTTAAAGTTTCTAAAAAACTAAATTAAAATCAAGTATTTTTTTCGAAATTTCAAACTTAATTTTTTAAACACAGTTTCTGAATTTTTTAGTTTAGTATTTTTTTAGTTTAGTTTTGGAAACTAATGCCATACTTAAGGTTTTCAACACTAAGCGAAATTTCAGTTTTCAACACATTTGTAAGAAAGCAAGCTCGAAAAGCTGGCAATATTTAAAAGTAATTAAAAAACAAGTAAAGAAGTGGCTAAGTTCGATCGAACTTTATATACCCGGCGCACGCTTTCAGCTAAATTTTTAAATTAACTAGGCATAATCTAACATGTGTGCCAAGTTTAGACGATAAAGTAGTTCCAAACATATACATATGATCTCATATAATCGGATTTCTGGCTGCAATACAACACCACATACTAAACTCAAGATATTTCCCTTCAACATTTATTGAAATGTCCGATGACAGGTGGGCGTGGTTATGGTCAGATTTTGATAAATAACACTTAAAAAGGCATAGTGTAATACGTATACCAAATTTGAACAAAATCGGGTGGGTGGTTCCAGAGATATACATATGAACTCATAAGTGGGCGGTGCCACGCCCCCTGTAAAAAATGTTGATACAGTCGGATTTCCTGCTCGTATACAACAGCATATACCAAATTTGAGCAAATTAGCTTCCATAGCTACTGAAATATAGCAATTTTTGCATTTTCGAAAATTACCGTTATATGGGAGGTGGGCGTGGTTACTGTCCGATTTTGCCCATTTTCAATACTAACCTGGGTCAAAGACAATCTATCTACCAAGCTTTATTAATATATCTCAATTTTTATTTAAGTTATCGTCTGCATGGACGGACGGACGGACAGCCAGACATCGCTAAATCGACTTCTCTTTTCATTCTGATCATTTGGGTACATATATGTCTATATCTATCTTGATTCCGTTATGCTGCTGCAAGCAACCGTTATGTGAACAAAGTTATAATACCCTTGTGTACAAGTACGCTCGGGTATAAAAAACATTAGGGTGAACGCATCAGTCCCGGAACGAAATGTTTGAATTATTGTTATTTACGGATGATACGCGTTACTTTTACTAATAATACTGATTTGATAGCAAATTTCCTTCTATTTGTTAGAATATGTGCTCATTTTATTAGAGAAAATAGTGTGAAAATCATTATTAACGAATATATTCGGAACACTCGGTTTCGTCAGTGTCAGAACTAATGATTTAGTTGCGGATGCATTCACCCTAAATCAAATATAATGTCAACTGAAAAGGGAATTTATTAAAATGTAATTTTAAAATAAATATACCTTTGAATGGAGTAGCTATCTACTTAAAAATACAAAGCGTTTAAAATTTTGTATATAAGTAAAATATAAAAAGGAAAATTCTTTACAATTAGAAAAACCAATTTTTTTTTAAGTAAAAAGGAATCAGTTCGAGGATCCTAATAGTTTATATGTTTATATGTGCTAAAGAACACATATTAAAAAAACCACTGTAGACTTCCAAGGACAGTTTTAAGGAGAGGCCAGAGGGAGAGGAAAAAGTATTAAAGCAGGCAACAGAGTTGAATAATGGATCATAGAAATGATAAGAAGGATACAAAGACGAGGGAGATGAGGGGCAACGAGTCGAGTAAAGAGGTAAGTAACAGAGTTGAAGGAATGTTAATGGACAGGTTTGCAAGAGGAATATGAGTACTGAGTGCAAGATCTGAGAGGTGACTGATTTTGATGAGAGAGCAGTGAAATGGACAGAGAGAGAGAGAGAGATAGTAGTGAGACAGGCAGAATGTAATGGGAGAATTTCTAGGCTGGTGAAGTTCACTTTATCTCACCATATCATTTTGTTCTTTAATATCTGTCAAGTTTCGCGTGTCGAATAAAATTTGTTTTGTGCCTTTAGTTTATTAGTTTTAAATTTTTTGCAACTGGAATTGATATTCAAAATAAAGCTGCACCACAAAACTAAATCCCACAACGATATGCGCATTACTCTACGCTTTGCTTTATGCCTTCTAGTCATTTTGAATATTCCACCTGACCAGCTATGCAACAGTTAGTAGAATACTTTAATCCACTCAAGACTAGCACTCGAAAAAGTTTGACGCCCGCTGCATAGCTGCAGTACTTAAGCATCTTTCAATTCGCGTTGCTTAGAAGTCAAGGTGGATATCTCATCTACGCATACATATGTATATGTATATCTTTATCTGTTTATATTTTATTGTATTAAAATTCTAAAGCAATTCAGTTGAAACGTGATGATGCGTCAAGAAGTTGAGGGAAAATGTGAAAAGGAAATGCAACTCCATTCTATACAACGCTGGCTTCAGCCACACTCAAACGGCACATATGTACATACATACATATATACATACGTACAAATAAAAAATAGATAGCTGCTAGTGTATACACAACAAAAGCATCTACGATTTGTATCCCTGAAGTACACTTCTTCATATTATTCTCTCCAGCTACTAACATATGCATTGCGAAGTTTTATAGTATTTACTTTTTCTAGTGTACGGCAATTTTTTTTTATCTTTCCAGAGCAATGTTGCAGCTTCAACTGTTGCATATACGCGCTGTAGTTGGTGTGAAAGATTACTTAGTTCCATGTATGGTATGCATGCATGCGATTGCTTGCTTCGCTTGAAGAGTTGCCAATGAGGTCTGAACGTGCTTACAGGTTATCAACCTTCGCCTATTTGGCATGCTTCAGTGGCAGCCGGTACGTGCAGCTGAAGGATTCTGGAATGTTACAGCTATGGTTGTGTGTAGTTAGTTACATAGGAATGTGTTTATATTTGTATTTACTTGAGTGTGGGTTTGGAAAAGTTGGTTGACTTACATCGCTCAGTTCACATGTTTACTTTGAGTTTTGACATCGAGTTTGCCTTGAATTGGCGAAAAAAATATGTTGCAAAATACAGAAAAAAAGTAGCTTAAATTTTTAGTGCGCTTAAGCATGGATATAGAGCTTATGGAATCAATGTCAATTTCTTTACATATGAAATTTTGAAAAATACAATTTTGTAGAATGCTACTCAACTGATTACAGTTTGTGGGCAAAGTGTCTGTCAGAGTCTATTTCATAGGGGCTTTTTTATATCAGCACAAAAGTTATTTACTCTTTGAGAGCACTTTATACTCGTATGCTCTTGCTCTCTCTGTTTTTTTTTTCGAAGGATAAAAATTCAAAATTGCATGTAACAGGTGGCGCAAAAGTAATCCTCCTATCAGAAAATGCTATAAATTTTGCGATTGGCCCCTAATGTCAGTTCGGTTTTGACATTTGTGTAGTAATCACATGCGAAATACACGTTAATAAACAGTGTTACGATACACTGCTCCAAAACGCGGAATATTGATGACTATTTATTTGACCAATAATCGGTCGGTGATTTCGTCGCAGATTTCCTGGCCGTCCAACGCCTACTGGTGAAACACTGCGACGTTTAGCCGCTCGCCTCGAAGATACTGGCACAACACGAGAGACCCCGTAGTAGGCGTTCTGCAGAGAATATTGCTGCTGTAGCCGAGGATGTCATGGAAGCGCCGTCGACATCGACCAGACGACGTGCCACGCAAATGGGTATCAGTCGACGGTCTTTACAGCGAATTTTGGTACAAGATTTGAAGATGTTTCCGTACAAAGTCCAGACGGTGCATCAGCTGTTAGCTGCTGACCGCCAATCGCGTCTAACATACGCTCAAGCCAACATCGGAAGTTTACTTTTGCGCCACCTTGTACTTACTTATATACTTTAAAAATTGTGATGTCAAGCTATGCTTAAATCATATGCAAAACTTACTTCATATAATCCTATTTAGAAAAGATTTGGAAGTACCATCAGTTGCTCAAAACTTTAAATTTTTCAAGCATTTTGTATCAAATATTTAATAAACAAAGGAAAGTTTTGTATTTTAACCGACTTCGAAAACATACTCGTATTTACATTAGGCATGTCAATCGCGTGATCCCGGACTTTTTTAACTCCCGAATATCCAGGGATAAGTTGATTCAAATCCCGGAATTAATTTTTTAAATTTTGCATCATTCTTAAAAATTCCCCTTACAAGGGCAAAACAAAGCTTTTAGAGAGTTCACAATAGACAAACAACACAGCTTGTTAACTATCTTAAGGCTTTGTTTTATTCTTGCCATTATAAATGAGCTGTAGAATAGCCCACTCGAGTAGAAAATGAACGTCACTATGAAAGCGATGTTAATAGAATTAACGACGAGGTGTCTGAAGTGGATAAGGCAGAAAGCCTCAAAGTTAAATTGCGTCAAGTTTTAACGAGCAGCTCGCAATTGTCCAATAATTGAAAGGCATAAAATTTATCAGAAGCCTTGGTAAAAGAAATTGATAGCTTTTATAATGAGGCGATAACGGCTATGTCCTACAAAGAGCATTTAACATTTTGTCGACAATCCAACCAGCAAGTGATGAGGCGCAGCAGTGCTTCTCCACTTCAGATTTTAATTACACTTAAGGCTTTAATTTCTTTAAGATTGCATTTTGATCAAAATAAGGAATAATTCTGCCTCTGTACTCTGTTCTGTACCAATTATGTTGTATATTTGTAATTGAAGTAAAAATTAGTTTGTACGTGTGTCAAATTTTATTTCCTTTTTTTCTTGAAAATACTAATATTTCACAACAAATCGTTCTTCTTTATTATATAAATGTTATTTTGTATATTTCTATAATACAACGATTATAGGAGGCGTGTACAATTTTTTGGCAAATTAAAAATTACGAATCAAAAATTCTTGAAATTTGGGATACCGGGATTGTCCCGGGTTTCGTATTCAGATCTTGAAAATTCCGGGGTCAACAAAATGCACAAAATTGACATCCCTAATATACATTCATACATAGATAAAGAGAAACAAAATTTGGTCACTTCTAGCCTTGACTGCGTTTTTGGAATTTCTATTGCCGTTCTCAATGGAAATCATATCATTTAGATAAAGATTGCAGTTAATATGTTAATCATATTATCTGATAAAAAATGTCGCTAAGTTCGTAACGTGGACATAGAAATCGTTTTTCCATGACATCGCAAATGTGCCACACAAGCGAATTTAAAGTATTTTTCCTTTCTTCCTTTCGTTGTAACAGTCTCTGTCGCAAAAATTCACATCCGTTCCAAATACCGCTGAAGTGTTTGGTATCCTAGTTTTTGTTATTTCTTTTTTGCATTTTCTTTTTCTTGGTTGATTGCCATCAATGTTCATTTCAATGGAGTTGATACTGAGTGGTGTGTGTTGGCCTGAAAGGAGTGTTCACAAAAATGTTCGCCATGAAATTTACAAAAAAAAAGAGCAGCATTTTTTGCACGCCTCTGGTTTCAATGTTGATGGCATCAGTTTTCCAGGATGTTAAAATGCTTAAAACTCATAGAATTCGACTCAAGTGGCGCTTGGGTAAAATGAAAAATGCGGATACCACAAGGAAATATGAAGATAAACAAAGAAAGAGGGGGCAAATAATATAGAATGTGGAATTAAGGTCTGACTGATGTTTTGCGAAATTGAGCCAAGATAATTTGTATGACTTTCCAGCATTGTTGTCAGCTAAATTATTTTAAATTTGCACTGTCTAAAGTGGTCTTCATACAAAGCCATAACTTAACTTTAAATAATAAATATATATTACAAAGAAATAGCAGGTTTTGTTCCGTTTCGCTTAAAAATATATCTCGGTTTTTACCATACCAGAACGAATTTGATACAAATTGATTTTGTTGTGCTGAAAAAGCCGATATATTTACTTAGCTTGCCACACGGAATGAAACACTGTGCAACTTTTAAAGGCATATAATCGTAATATTACGACTAACAACGCCTTGGCTTCTTGATAAAGTCATTTTCTGAAAATTAAAGAAGGAAGTTGACACCTAGCAGGCTTAGCTTATTATAATAGATTTCAGCGCTAATTAGGAAAAATATCAATTCGAGCTAAGTTTTTATATCTGGTATCATAAAAGCGGAATATGCGTATAGAATCATGATACTGTCAACAAACGAAGAGTCTATGGATATTGTGACCCACGTCGCTGTCAGCAGTTAGATCTTTGAGATAGTGTAGGACTGCGTAAATTTAGGAACCATCATACACCTATCGCTCTTAAAATCTTTATGCCGCCAAACAAAAAAATCTTAAGTTACTTTCGGAAGAAACTTTTTATGCAAGATCCTGTGTGCGTCCCCTTCTAATCAACTTGTATATATATTATTTTTATTTGCTTATTTATTTAAAATAATTTGTATTTTAGTTTAATAATTTACACTTATTTAATTTGGAAATGCAAGTACCCTAGAGCGGGACTCAGGGTTTGGCATTTGATTGCAGTTTATGTACTTAAATACACACTTCTTATAATAAAGTTTCTTACACTTTGAAGTAGCTGTTCAGCCAATCTACCAAATGCGCCATGTCATGCATTTTTATATATGTATGTACATGTATGTTTTTAAAAAAAATGTTTACATGTTGTTAATTAAGTACATTTTTATAAATACAAATTGTTTTATTTTTTTCGTATATTTATTAAAGAGTATTTATAAAACACAAAAACTGTTAAAAATTTCTTCAATAATAGACCGTATCATTTCATTTAGGTTCTTCAGATTTCTCTTTCCCACCTTTTTTTTTTAAATGTAACCACAAATTCTCAATTGGGTTGAGATCTGGACTCTAATAGGCTTATTCACATTGTTACTGGTAAAGTAAATTTTGTTACGTATTTATAACACTCGAAATTGAATTTGGTATTCTAGGGCAATGGTTACTAAGTTTTTTGAAACAGTGACATCATCTAACATTTTGACAATGAGAGGTATCAAATTTGACATAAAAACGTAAATAAACATACATATGATACATATGTAAATCAATATGAGTGTTCGCGATGCTGATAATTATTACGAATTATTACGAAATATCACGTTTTTTGTCAAATCGCACAAATTTGCAAGCAAGAAAACATCTGATGAAGATGATGTTTGGATAAATACGAAATTTTTGTTAAAGAGTTTTAAAGGTCAAAATTATAAAATATGAGTGATAAACACGCAAGTTAGAGATACATTTTCGTTTGGTTAGGTTTCGTTAGTGGAATGAGTCAGGAAAACATTAATGTAATATTTTCATTTTGCATATTTGGTTGCGGACAAGAATTCGAAAACTTGCTAGTTTCTGCAAATTTTGCGTTCGCGTAAAAAATTGCAATCATCTCTCTTTGAGAGAGCACACTTTTACACGAACAAACCTAATGAAAGCAACAATTTTTTCGGAAAACGTATAAATGTGCATAAACATTTTGTCTTGCTATTTAAATAATAAGTTTCTTGCAAGCATTTTACACGTCTTAAAGTTTTCTATTTCGCTTTCGCATTTCTATTAAATTAACAAAACAAAAGTAAACAGCTGTTTTTTATTACCTCCTCTTTCACAGGTTACAAATGACCGTAGAATCCGAAATGGTTACCTACAAAATTTACTGAAAGGTAAATTTTAATACCCCAGTAAATTTTATTACCTTGCTAGAATAGATCTATAAGGAGGTGCAAAAAGTACTCTATCGCAGTTATAAAAGAGCCAAGTTCTTACGATAAGCGCCTTATGTTTGGGTCATTGTCTTGAAAAAATTAAAATCTATTTCCTTCGAACCCAAATTTAGACGCACAATTTCGTAAGTGGGACTGCAAAATATTATGCATAGCATCCATATGACAAATTGAGTAAAATTCGGTATTTGGAGCTACTTTGAACCAAGAAATTTGGTATTAATGTAATTTTGAAAAATGGGCGTTGCCCACTTAGGGAAAAATTTCTGTTTCTCAATAACGGTATAAGGGCACGTCACAAAATTTGGTGAACAAATTTTTCTCAATATCGCTGTTATCACCGTTAAACATTTTTGAAATCGGATCATAACCTCGCCCACATACCACATAACGGAAATTTTGAAAAATGCAAAAATTTCGTTTTTTCTTTATCTATTGGAACATATTAATTAAAATTTGATATTTACAGAAATATTTATAAAAAAACGTCTGAAAGTATCTCAAGAACGGTGTAAGGTATCGTCACAAAATTTGGTGAACATATTATCCTTGATACCATTAGCATTACCGTCAATAATTTTTGAAATCGGACCATAACCACGCCCAACTTTTATATAACGGCAAATGCAAAAAACTTCGTTTTTCAGTATTTATTCGAAAAAATTTAGTCATGTTTAATACTAGCTGCGATTTGAAACAAAGAAGCGGGGTTTTTATGAAATCATGGGCACCGCCCTTGAAAAGCTATATCGCGAGGGCATATAAAAATCGGTTTCGCCCGAATTTAGGTTTTCTTACTTGTTTTAGAAGTACTTGGCAAGCCTTTCATGTGATGTATCAACACCACACTCAAATTTGGTATCGTTTGATATAGCTGTTGTTGATATTTGGGGATTATTACAAACTTTTTTGATTATTCGGCGCTCATTTCGGGCAGATAGTTTTTTAGGCCTTCCTGGTGAATTGTGCAAACCCAACCAACGTAATTCTTTGAAGTTCACTTCAATACTAACTTTTGGCTTTATAGCGATGACGTGGCGATGTTAAAGGTACCTTTTGTATTAATTAAAATTCACTGGAAAAACATTTTTTTGACACCGGGCTAAGTGGTTTCTTTTGTTTTTTCGACAATAGTTCTGTTATGATAATGACTGCTTTTGCGTTACATGTTATATGTAGTAATATGATGAGTAAAAAAATAAAATGTTTTTGACTACTTAACTTCATTTAATTTCTATTGTAACATTCAAAACGAATATTGCTGGACTTGTAAAAACATTTTCTTGACAAACTTGAAAGCATTTTCGCGTAGAAATCTTTCCTTGACATTTTGAAAATATGCAAAACAGTCGCAAAGCTTCAACCCTCTTATTTTCTGCATGTATAATCTATTTTTGTAAAAATATACTTACATATGTGTGAATATGTGAATGAGAATGACAAAGCTAACGATGCTTTGCCCACTCGTGCAGATCTAATATCTTATCACCCACCAAGCCTACGAGGAGGCCGTTTGGCATCAGCCTTCCAATTCAGTGCTAGGCATTGAAATTTTATTTTTATTGCGAGCGTACGACACTTCGGAGACATTTGAATGACTGTAGTAAGCTGACAAAACGGCGACTGACTAACTGCGTAATTTCGCAGACTGGTTAACTATTTTGAGCTCCTGGTGCGACTGATTGTACGGGTACATTCATATGTACATAATATATAACAATATAACAAAAGATCAGAATACGAGTATATACAAATATCGATAAGAAGAAATATATTTAGTTTATTGGCAGTAAAATGTAATCTTCCATGTCACAGTTATCCTTAGTATTTGGCCAACTTTCGCGAAAAGAGTGCAAAAAAGTCTTCAATAAATAGGAAGACGAAACTTCCAAAACAAAATAAGTAAGGCAAGGAGTAATAGAACTTAACGAATATTTATGTATGTATGTAATAAAAAGTTAAAGTATCGTTTATTCGGCCTGGTATGACAACAACATTTTTAAGTCGACTTTTTTGAAATATAAATTTTTGATTTAAAATTTACATATACAAATAACTAAATGTGAACAGTTTGATAATATATAATATAATTTTGGCGCGTACACTATATAGCTCAGTGTTTGGCCGAGCTTCTCCTACCATTTGTGGTGTGCGTCTTTATGTTTTACAACAAATGTAAGGACCTACAGTTTTGTGCCGACTCCGAACGGCAGATGTATTTAATAAGAAGCTTTTTCATGGCAGAAATACCCTCGGAGGTTTCCCATTGCCTGCCGAGGGGTGACCGCTATTAGAAAAAACTTGTTCTATTATTTAGATTTTGCTTGCCCTGACTGAGATTCGAACCTCAAACTCACCGGCTTATCAAGTTATAGCACGCACCGCTACCAACTCCACCACAGCGGCCAACAGTTTGATTATTGCTTTAAAATAGCAGCTTTTAAAAAAATTTGCATTTTTAATGTTTTAAATAATAAATCTCAATATCTCATGCGATTTTCATTGATTATCCTCAAATATCTTTAAAAATAATATTATTCCTTGCTAACAGCACAACTTGTAATCCGTATGAAATTCAAAGCGTGTATATACATACATATTTATGTATGTGGTATGTATTGGGTTTAAGGCTGTAGGAAATTTAATGGAACCACGCCCTAAAAAAAATATAATAAATAGTTTTGATAAATAGTTCGAAATTTAAATAAAAACTTGAAATTTTTAATAAAAAACTGAAATGTTGATGAAAATTTTTAACATTAATGAGATTTGAAAATTCCATGAATATTTGGAACTTTTATGAAAATTTGAAATTTTAATGAAGTCCAAATTTTTATGAAAAAAATCAGAAATTTCCATGAAAATTTTGTTTATGAATGGTTATTTAATTCAATATAAATTCTTAATTAAAAAAAAAAAATTAAAACTAATGAATATTTGAAGCTCTGAAAACATGAAATTTTGATAAAAATTTAAATTTTTTCGCAAGGTAAGAATTTTGAAATTTTCGATGAAAACTTTAAATTTAGAATTTTTTTTTAAATATTAATAAAAATATGAAACTAATAAAAATTGGAAATTTTTATGAAAGACCGATACTTTGAAAAAATTGTGAAATTTTAATGATTATTTGAAACTTTAATGGAAAATTTGAAATTTTTAGTAATATTTGTAAAAATTTTGCAAGTATGTATTGTTCAAAAATTTATATTTTAATAAAAAAATTTAAATTTCGAGGAAAGTATGTAAAAGTTGACAAATACATTTTCATACATACAAATATATATCAAGCGGTCGTGGATCTACTTAGCTGTCCGCCAGTGTATCCAAATGCATATTTGTACGCCAATCAGTTGTCAATTCAATGAAATCACGTATCTGTCAAGTGCCTGTCATGGTACTAATCTTACAATGTAAATAAACTAATATGTACATTCACACTGTTTTTTCACATCTCCTCGACCATTTGTGCAAAAAGCTATGCAAATTCTCATATTTCAACGAATTGGAATATTCGCATATCTGCCTGTATATCAATGTCCTGAGTTTTAGGTAAACATTAATGTACATGTATGCACATAAATACATATATGTATGTATGTACCAGTATAAGCTATGACGATAGCATTGTATGCAAACAAGTAATGTGCTATTGTTGTTCTTTGTATTTCTTAGAGTATCTGAGTTGTTCATTCGTTGACGGAAATCAATTTGTATGTATGGATTACCCTTGTTAAATTTGATTTGGGCGAAATAAAAATGAGTAAAAGTTTTTGCGAATCTATAGAAGAAACAATATTGGTACCTATCTATTCTTAAAAGCAAAGCAATAGCGAGTTATTCAAATTGGCATTTTCTTCGTTGTACCAATCGATGTGATAGCGGCCATTACCGAAAATATTATTGATATTAATATTGATACCGATATAAGTATATATATCTGTATTTTTCACAAATTTCTTCAAGGCTTCCCTTACATATAAAATCTGTTTCAATATAAAATTAAAGTCGAATTTAAAATGACTAATGGATGCAGAATTCGAAAATGTAATTTCTTTTTAATTTAAAAATTTTGTTTGAAATACATAGCAATGAAAAAAGCGAGTAACTGTTTTAATAAAAGCTTAACAACAAAATAAACTTGATCTCGTAAATGAATTTTTATATATCATGTACTATATCACTCACATTTATAATCATGTGGCAAACAGTAAAAAAGACAAAATGTTTTTTTGATTGTGAATATATCACACTTGATTCCAAAATGCTCAAAACTTTAGCTCTCATTTTTTTAAAATGAATTTACTAGGGTGATTAACTCGGTTTTTTCAAAGCGGTTTTTTCATAAATTATTGTACGGTTTTTTGAAATCTTGATTTTTCGAATATCGAATAAATCGGGGTTTTTAATCTCCAAAACTGGTTTTTTCGTAGTTTTGAAATACGACAGCACATCGACTAATTTTTTATCCGCAAAAGTGCCTATCAATTAGATAAGACCATCCTATATATTCGAAATTCAAATAATTTGCAGAAAAAACTCAGCAAATGTATTTTAGAACATTTTATATGAGGAGGGGGGAAAACCTTAAAAAAATGTACAACGCCTTATTGACAATAAGTCCTTCTAGCACGCAGAATTTGCTGAATGTGAAATTCAGTAATTTGGTAAAATCTCAAGTTTTAAAATTTGAGTTTATGTATGAGTTGAAGATTATTACCTTTCCTCGCTTTTAAGTTTTTATTTTTTGTGTTTGCCTTAATTTTTGGGACCTGTGGTCATAATTGAGAGACTTTATTTTGGAACTAGAGCCTTTATTTTGAGACCAATTAATGTCAACTGGTCTAAGTTGTGACTTTTGTCAATTAGAGACTGATACTGCCTACTAAATTGGGAACAAGAATTGGTTTACTCTGTTTTTTCTTGATTTAAAAAATAAGAACCGATTTTTTTCACATTGCCATTTTTCGAATATAATCGAACACCCTTGTATTTACTTATTTATTTCTGCATATCTTGTATTTTTGTATGTAGATAACGAACGAACTTCGGCTTCGCTTTCGGTTATTTCGTTCACCAAAGTTCGGTTCGGTTTCGATTCTACTTAGTCTTGACTTTCTCCGAATATTTACCTATTTTTATTTATTTAGAAATTGTAAAAAAAAATGCCGATTTCAATAGTCGTAAAATTTGTGGTTATCTCGTGAATCCATGAAAAAAGCGTTTCCAAACAAATTTTGGACCGATAAACATGAAACCGAAGACAAGTTTTTACAAAAAAGTCTACAGAGAGTACTCCAATAAGTTTGTTTGTCAAAGTTCCAACTTGTGTATTCAGCAACATATTATAACCCAACGGAAACCCACTTTCCCGCCCAACCGGCACGAGGGGCTCAATCCGCATAACGTACGGATGTTTTTTAAATATACAAATCTTAGGTGCCGAGTCGTGACAGAAGAAAGTTTGTTAAGCGTCGAGTTCCCAAGCTGCTCAGCTACAGAATAAGAATTCATCAGCCGAATACAAAGTTAGAGAAATGCAAAGTAAGAAAATTGGATCGTTAGCTGTTATTAAGAGAGGATGGAACAGGTGCAAAGGTGCTGGAATGATTGTTAAAGTCTCGGCATAAACCCCGAAACGGTTCATTCAACTCAAAGTTAGTTCTGCATAGTTTAAAGAAAAGTGGTTTCAAGTTTCTCGTTGCACGGGAGGGTACATTAAAATTAATTTGCTCTAGAAGAAATTGACTTGAGATCCATCCATTGACTTATTTTACCAGAAATATTATACCTAACATTTCTCTGCGACTCGAAAGAGTAGGAAGATTAATAAGTTTTAAACGACTAGTGTAAGGGGGAAGATTGTATGGCGAATCCCATCGAAGATTTCTCAAAGCAAAAAGTAAGAATTGTTTTTGTATTGACTCTAGTTGGTCTGAGTGGACCTGATAACGAGGATTCCAAACTATGGAACCATACTCCAATATTGGTCTTACCAATGAAGTAAAAAGTGTTTTAGTTATTAACAGGTCTTGGAATTCCTTTGACCAACGCTTTACAAAAGACAGGACACCTCTTGCTTTATTAACTGTGGAACTAATATGAAAATTAAAATTGAGTTTACAATCCATACCAACACCCAGGTCAACAAAACTGTTTACATGTTCTAGGCCGTAGTTATTTATTTTGTAGGAGGCCGGCTGAATGGTTCGTCGAGAAAAGCACATGAATTTACATTTGTTAAGGTTAAGCGGCATATAATTAATTGACTATGCTGTCCAAATCTTGCTGTAGCAAGGATCTTTCTTCAGCCGAGGCATAAGTCTTAAAAAGTTTAACATCATCCGCGTACATCAATATTTTAGAATACTTTACTACTGTAGAAATGTCGTTTATGAATAGCAGGAACAGAATCGGTCCGAGGTGGCTGCCCTGAGGAAACATCGATGATCCCAGAATGAAAATTTTTAAAAACTACCTTTTGGGTCCTACCGGAGAGATAAGAAGACATCCAACAGAGGATACCAGGTTGAAAACCAAACAGATCCAGTTTACGGATGAGTAAAGAGTGACATACTTTGTCAAATGCTTTACTGAAATCGGTATATATAACATCAGTATCAATGCATTCTCTAAACCCATTTGAAACATGGGTGGTAAATTCAAGTAAATTTGTAATGCACATACATACATACATACATACTCTTACATTACTTCATCCTGTGCATTCGGCAGTCTGACTTTCTTATTTATATGTAAATTGACGCCCAGCGGCAAGCAAATTATCGTTGAACACATGAGCGCCTATGGTTGCGTGTTTGCATGTTTGGAACTACATATGTATGTATGTAAGTACGTAAATTTGTAAATATATATGAAAGCCATTTATGCATAAAAAATATAGGGGAATTTTAATATTGCTTTTGACGCTACTATAAAATGGCAAAAAACTTCAGAGAGTTGAAATTGACGAGTTCACCATTTTTTGACATTTCATGTATATAACATATAGGCATGTCAATCCCGGGATCCCGTCCTTTTTCAACTCCCGAATATCCCGGGATAAGTCTATTCAAATCCCGGAATTATAGAAAACAGTGACTTTAATAGCCATTTATTTTGAAAATTTTTCATTCTTAAAAATTCCCCTTTCAAGTGCAAAACAAAGCTTTTAGAGAGTTCACAATCGACAAACAACACAGCTTATTAACTCCCTTAAGGCTTTCTTTTGATGTTGCCATTATAAATGAGTTGGAGAATGTGCCACTCGAGTACAAATTGAGGACCATTATGAAAGCGATGTTAATAAACAACGAGGTGCCTGAAGTGGATAAGGCAGAAAGTCTCAACGATAAATTGCATAAAGTTTTAACGATCAGCTCGCAATTGTCCAATTAGCAAAAGGTATATAATTTATCAGAAGACTTAGTAAAATAAATTGATAGTTTTTGTAATGAAGCGATAAAGGCAGATTTTAAATGCAACAAATTTAGGTCCAAGTTGGCGGATAACACACACACTTAAGGCTTTTATTTTTTTGGGATTGCATTTTGATCAAAATAAGGAATAAGTCTGCCACGCTCAAAGTTCAATGGGTTATGTATTAAGTTTTTACTTGACGCATTTCTTTTTTTACTGAATGGTAATATATAAATATTTAATATTGGTCTCAAACAGTGATTAAAAATAATTTTACTTTATGTATGTAAGTGCATTTACTTCTGGACCAAATATGTATATTTGTACTTGAAGTATAAATTGTTTTGTATTTTTGGCAAAATAAAAATTACAATTCAAAACTTCGTGAAATTCGGCATCCCGGGATTGCTCCAGGATTTCGTTTTCAGATCACGAAAATCCCGGGATCAAATGCTCAAAATTGACATCCCTATTACATACATATGTAATTACATATTAATGAATTTTTATGTTTTAACACAGGTTTGTGTGAATATGTGAATTAAATTTCGAATAGATTTAGGTTTTCTGTACCGGCCACCCTTGTCAACAGTTTGTAAAGGATCGAGAGAGCTTTATAATTGCTTGTGTATAAATTCGTATTTATAGAAATGTTTATATGCACCTGTTGTTGTCGTTGGATGGAATTTTTAATTCAATTGTGAAATATGGCTTTCAGGAAAGTTAAATAATACAATGTTCAATGTTATACATTTTTCGATTGAAAGTTAATATTTTTTTTTTTGAATCAAGTCGAATGGGCGGAAAGGTGCAGAATCATTTAAAATATGACTAAAGCGTGATTAATAATTTAAATGGCGGCTTTTTAGTTATTGATATCAAATATATTTTAAACATACTATTTCTTTAGAATTTTTGATAAACTACATATACATACGAGTATATGCTTCGGAGCCAACTTTAGGGAAAATATTTCATACAATTTACACTAACAATGTTAAATACTCAGTTCTCCGACACGATCTCATTTGTGCAAACTAAAAAGGAATTTAATAAAATACCCTGAATTATTTTATGATTACGGTAACTCAAAACGCGGAGTGACTAAAATACCGTGTCTTGTGACTCCCAATCAATTTCCGACATGTTTGCCCAATTCCTCAGGTCAAATTACGCCATTAACTCGCCTCTGAGCAATTCTTATCCATATAAACTCTGTTCCCTTACTTCTGCTATTAGTCCGCAGATATCTTCCGAGGAAGTATTTTATTATTTGAGTAACTTAAAAGAATCATTTAAGGCTGGCCCCTAATTGATCCCAACTAAGTTCCTAAAAAAATGTGCTAAACATTATTATTATGAGCCCTTAACTAATTTATTTAATATTTCTCTTGGGGATTTCCCTTCAGCTTGGAAAGAGTCATTCATTATACCCCTTCATAAGACCGGGAGTAGGTTCTCTATAGAATATTATCGCGGTATAGCTAAGCTTTCTGCTATTCCTAAACTATTTGAAGCTATTGTTGTTGACCATTTAACATATTCCATATCCTCTACAATTTCTAGCACACAACACGGGTTCTCTAAGGGTAAATCTACCGTTACAAACTTGCTTGAGTTAACAACTTATGTATGATGTTGTAAACACAGATTTTAGTAAAGCATTCGACAGAGTAAGTCACTCTTTACTGATCTATAAACTCGAATTTTAACTTAATCTCCGTCATTGGATATCTTCGGACGTATGTATGTCTGATTCTGTTTTTACTTCTTATAAATGATATACCTTCTGTAATAAATTATTAAAAAATTTTATTGTATGCTGATGATGATTTAAAACTTTTTAGATCGTATCATTCTGTTGATGAAAGGTCCTTACTACAAGCGAATTTAAATAGCATGGCTAAATGGTGTAAAATAAATAACATGCCACTAAACCAAAAAAATATAAAGGAATGAGCTTTTCTCGCAGGGCTGTTCAATCAGCTTCTTATGACATATGTTAACATAACCTCGTGTTTAACTTTGTTGATCTTGGAATTACAACGGACCCGAAATTTAATTTTACTCTTCACATAAATGTTACAGTTAAAAAAGCCGAAGGTGTTTTTGCGTTTGTAAAACGATGGTCGAAGGAATTAGATGACTCTGTTCACAACGTTAGTGAGGCCAATACTGGAATATGGATCTGTTGTGTGGAACTCGCGCTATCAAGTTCATTCCGACCCAATATAGTCAATCCAAAAACAATTTCTGCTTTTTGCTTTAAGAAATTTACGTTGGGATTCTCAGTACAAACTGCCGCCATATATAAGTCATTTAAAACTCATTAATCTTCCTACACTTGCTAGTCGCAGAGAAATGCTAGGGATTGTATTTTTGGTCAAGTTACTAACAGGCTTGATCTATAGCCCATCTCTTCTTGGCGAAATAAAACTAAACGTTCGCTCCCGAATTTCAAGATATTTCCGGCCTCTCTTTCTGAAGCCATGTAAAAGTAATTTTGAGTTAAATGAGCCACTCCGTAGTTTGTGTTTTAACACTCACTCCGGTTCTTTTGATATTTCAGACTCACTTTTTTGCGTAAAGAAGAATATACTCAATGCTCTCAATAATTGATACATACATATATATATATTACTATTCGATCAGCTGATGAGCATTTGTTCTGTAGCTGACCAGTTTTAGATCTCGACACTTAACAAACTTCTGTCTTTCATGACTCGGTGCAGCATATTTGATTTTTTTTATATATCCGTGCGTCATACGGATGCGCCGTTGCGTCGCTCGGGCGGGTATGGAGGGATAAAACCATTGGGATTATTATTATTATAAAACTACTTATCAAAGAAAAATTACAGAATATTTGCAAATTAATATCAATCACAAAAGTCAGTTTATTTGCACGAGACTTCCAAACCAGTAACCATTTGTTTATTTCAGAATTTTTTAATATTACCTACTGATTACTAGTAACATTAATATGGTCTTATTTAATGTTAACGATTATTTAATTATAATAATAATAAACTCAACAATAATAACAATTCTTTCCCGCCCAACCGGCACGAGGGGCGCATCCGCATGACGCACGGATTTTTTTTTTTTTTTTTTTTTTTTTAATATGGTTGTATCGATTCGAGAAAGAGTTTGTTAAGTGTCGAGATCTCAAACTGTTCAGCTACAGAAAAATTAATTCATCAGCTGGCCGAAATGTTACTATGTACTAACGCAAATCAATTTAAGAGGGAGGACAGCACATTCTTCTTGATGTTAAAGAGCGAGTCTGACACATCAAAGGTGTTGTAAAGCAAGTTACAATTCTGACACAAACACCGGAATGGCTTATTCAGTTCAAAATTGAGTTTTACATTGATTCAGAAAAAGGTGTTTAAAGTGCCTCTAAACACTAGAAGGGACATTTGTATTTGGGTATTTCAGGGGACCCATAACAAATTGTTTCTATGGAAGAATTGTCAAATAAACAAACGATTATTATTCTTTGAGGCATCATAAAAGAAACCAAAATTTGTTTGTTAAAAATATTGACAATCAAGGATTCACTACCATTTTTATGATACATTTTTTGACCCATATGAAATACATGGGATTTTCTGAGCACTTGAGCGACTTATATATGTTTTTTAATTTCAAAATAAAAAATAGTGGAATATTTTTTCACTATCTTTTGCTCTACACTTTTCCAACAGTATTTCAGAAAAACACAAATGTATTTCAGAAAAGATCAATTGTATTTCAGAAAATCGCAAATGTATTAATTTCGTCTTTTCTGAAATACATGTTCGTTTTTCTGAAATACAATTGATCTTTTCTGAAATACATTTGTGTTTTTCTGAAAAACATTTGTGCTTTTCTGAAATACATTTGCGTTTTTCGGAAATACATTTGTGTTTTTCTGAAATACATTTGCGTTTTTCTGAAATACATTTGTGTTTTTCTGAAATACATTTGTGTTTTTCTGAAATACTGTTGGAAAACGTGTAGTAATTTCAGGCGGACAGTGCATTAATTTCCAAGTTTTTTGCACTACGGATAACATTTTTTAAGTATGATTTCTTTCAAACACACAATTTTTCAAGAAAATCGAAGTGATTGTTGTTGTCTCCAAAATGGCAAACTGAACTGTACCCCAATTACCTTGGTTTGCTCTTATTGCTGGAATTGATGAATTTCATGCAACATTTTATGGCACGCTAGTAGTTAATAACAAAATATTTTGCGTTTGCGGCGTCAAAACGGAAATGCAATAAAGCGAAAAGGCGACGAATCAACAAAATAAAGATAGAAAAAATAATAACAGCAAATAAAGTCGCATAAAAGTCTTTAGGGGAAATGAACTTTCGCTTCCCTCTTGATTGCTTTGATTTATTAAAGTCAACAAAGTAATACGCAAAAAAGACATAAAAAAAATAAAATAAAATAAAGAACAGTAATAAGAAGGGAAGCAGCCTAACAAATGTTTAACAAAAGTCAACTATTGCATAAACATACAAACATAAGTACGTGCGAGTCTATGCAAGTACATACAAAATACAAAATGAACGAACGTGACGGTTGCGCAAAGAGTGTGATGAACACCAATAAATCCATACAACATACACACATATTCTTCTATACATACATACATACATACACACAAACATTTCTTGGATGAACGTTTGGGTGTAAGTAAAATGCATTTTGATTGTCGCATAAATTGATGATATAAGTAAATGAATGACAAGCACAAAGGTGGATGGATCCGTTGTGAAAATAAATATACATACATATTTGTATGTATATATATGTATGTATACTCGTATGTTGTTATTATATCAGCAGGCCTGATATTGCATTGTTTCGCATGGCAACACGATTTTATGTGGAAATTTCGATGAATTCTCATACAATTGCGCGAGAAAATTGAGACACGTTTGAAAGTAAAAAAAAATTATTGGAAAACAACAAAAACTTAAACTGAAATATTCAAATGGTAATACACACATATGAACAATAATTAAGAATTATAATTTAAATGACTGGAACGGTGTTAATTGGCTGCAGAGAAAATAGTGTTGCTACGATATCTGGGTTGCAGGTACATTTTGTTATTTTGGTGTGTCCTAACCGAAGACGTTCCAATTTTATAATGCCAGTCGCGTATGTGTTTTATTGGTTTTTTTTTGTAGATATTTCATAATATGGGTCCTTGCATAGTTTATATTTTTGTACCAGTCGTTGGTTAGATTCCATTCGATGCGTTGTTTGTTGTATAATGTGTTGTTGTTTAATATCATTTTTAATGTTAAGTGAGTTCAAATTGTCTGTGCTAGTTACTGGACTTTGGTGTGCTTGTTTAGCGGCTTGGTCGGCGAGTTTGTTGCCAATTATATTGCTATGTCCGGGCACCCAGATTATAATAATTTTTTGGATATTAATGAGTGACAATACTTCTAATTGTGGTTGCTTATATCAGCTATGGAATTAAGGGCTGGGAATGAGTGAGAGCATACAGCGATGATTTTTCTCTGATGCTTTACTTGGTTTATGGCAATTATCTCGGCAGAATATACAGAATATTTGAAATTTTTATAATTTCAATTTCTAAGGTTATGCTTTATGAAGCGCTTTGATTTATCTTTGATCCATAAGTATAGATAAAACTGTAGTTCTGATATTTATTTCTTGTTTCGTTGAACAATGTATGGTATTGAATCGGGTTTGCGTTGTTCTTGTTAAGGATATCCAATGTAGTATTACTTAATTTCGGGTTAAAGCACCAAGGGGGATAATTAAGAGTAACAGATTTTGTAGGTTTTGTAGGTATAACTACTTCTGTGCAAAGATTTATGATACTACTTATTGCCGGTTGTATTTTGCGGGCAAATTTCCTTATTTTTAAATTATTGACGATACTAAAGAGCATGTTGCCTTGCCTTGTTAAATGAGTTTTAAAGAGTTTCGCGGTAGCAACGTCTCTTTGGTTTTTAAAGTTCAATATTTTTGATTCAAAAAATTAATTTGCAATTGGTGTAGAGCCCTCAACACGGTTCTTATCGCAACATTAAGTAGGCACTTAACTTTTTTAAAGAGGGATTTAGGAGCACAACCGTAAAGAAAGATACCATAACTTATTTTCGAAATGATGTACTTCTTGTTGATGATAATTCCTAAAATTTTTAACTCATTACAGGATATGAAGCTTATGTTTCATGATAGTACAGTGCATTGACATTGTCATGTAGGATCATATTTTATCAAATTACTTCAGTACATATCAGGCCATATCCCATCAGATAGCATCACATCATATGACATTACATATCATTACATATTATCACGTTAATAACATCATATCGCACCACATTATTTTTCATTACATGACACCATATCACATCAAATCTTCACATAACAGTGTTACATCACATCGTAATTGATATCACATCACATCACAACACAGCATAACATATGTATAACATAACACAAAATAACATAATATGCCCTAGCTTAATAAAACTTAACTTAACATAATAGATGTAAAACATATCATAAAATAACATAACATAACTTAACTTAACTTAACATAACTTAACTAAACACAACTTCATTTAATTTAACATAACCGAGAGACAAACAGGACTGTTAATACGATTTTTTAAACTAAGTTACATTCATGTCGTTTTATCGTTTCATTGCACATTGAAGGCTCACTTCAAAACTAGTACTCAGCGTAATATTTCAAGATTGCATATCGGCACCGCCGTGATAAAAGCTGCAAATTAATGTATATTTGTTTGTTGTTACAACTACTAAAAGTTATTGAATAACCCTGTTTATTGCAATATCATTTCTATTCTGCCAAACTCTTCTTTTATTTTTTCATATGTAACTTGAAAGTTATGACAAAAGGAAAAAAAAACGTATTGTAGGGCCAATGTTTAAGGAGGGTTGCAAAAGTGTATACTTATTTAATTTTAAAAGAAAACGTGTTTTCGATCTACTCTAAAATTTTACTAAATGTATCAGCTTTATTCGGAGTGGCAATGATATGTAATTTATCTGCAGGGAATACACTTGCTATATAATATAACATATGAATTTAATACAAAACTACTTAATAAAAAAAAACTTTTGAAAGCTTGAGAAACTTTTAATGATATAAAACAAATGTAATTGTATGTACCAGTACATTCAAATTTGTGCTTAAAATACATATATTTATTTTTAAAAATTATGTAAATGAATCCCGTATTGAATAAAAGCTGAAAGCTAACTTTATCTCTACCTGAGAAACCATCCCGCATATCGGATACATTTCCCATTTAAATATTGTTCAGAACATAAATATCTACGGATTTTTGATGAATCTTGTCTTCAGCGCCATCTAGCGCGATTACAGCCAGAAAATATACTACCTAACAATGGTAAAAATATCTTTATGAAGTTTTGAATTATCAAATTTTGTAGTTAATTTTGGACATTATGTTTTATATATAATTTTTGACATAAATGTTCTTTTTATTGCTTTCCCTAATAAGCACTCAATTAGTTGCCAAAATGAATGATTTGGATATTTCGTATATTAATGTCACCTCAGTGACAGGTTGTCAACCGCTAAATTATGCACAGCTCAACAACTAAAACTATGAATCTACTTTGCAAATTCTTTCAGCGCACATACTCGTACATACATGTGCATGCTTTATTAAATCCACTTCGAAGCGGATCAGCTGTTTTAAATTTAAAATATCTAACTAATGTCCTCCGCATTAACAATAAACAAACAAAAATAATAAAAACAAATGCTGTTACTAACGAAGCGCAAGTGAAGACATTTCAATTAAACTTAATGATGTGAATTCAAAAACATACACATATAAATATGTATGCATGCAGGCAGGCCTTTGTCTAGCAGGGGTTGCACGTTGTCGGTGCCAGACACTGTGCCACAGATTACCACTTTAACTCGAATCATACCCAAATCCGAATCATTTACAATTTAAAATAATCACTCGTAGGGTAGTTGAGAACTACCTACATAAGTACTTAGTACAGACGTAATTTTTCACACAAACCTACGCGGTTATGCTACACAAGCGCAAATAAATACATACATTTGTATGTAGATAAATATATGTATATATTTCACCCACATAAGCGCGCATGCCACAATTGCCGGATAAATGTCATAGTCAGCTGTCGCACAAGCTTACTATATTTATTATGGCAATTATTAACGCAGTTAGACTTTGACCTTGACAAAAATACCACACGGCTATGGCTGTTCCAACAGTATTTTTAGCAACAATGGCTGCAATTAGTTTAATTTTCTGTAATCTCTCGTGTACTCAAATTTTTGCAATGTCCGCTTTTTTGTTCTGCATTTAAAATTTTTTAACTAATGTAAATAATATAATAGTTGGGTAGTTGCTAATATTGTATATCAAGGTCATAACTATTGCAAAAAAAAACAGCATTTCTTGCTGGTTTCTCTCTTAGATGAAAACCAAAACAGTTTTTCGTACAATGCATCGGATGAGGAGCGATCGTATATGAAGTAAGGTTTCTAAGAATATAATATTATAATATGATTACGATAACACTGCTTGATTTCATAAAAAAGAACACGGGGTTTGATGGTCGGATATTTTGATCGAAGCTGCCGCCAGTCTAAAATTTACTCTTACATAGGGTACAAGGCCATAACTTAGGTCACCAATGATTTTTTAAATATTTAAAACTTATTTTTATAATACATCCCTTTTTTTAATGTTTAAAAAACTTAAGTTCGGTCTATAAGTTAAACCAAATACACACATATATAGTATAAACTAAAGTTTCAAATAATGTACTCAATTCACAGGAATTTTTCATATTAAAAAAAAAATGTTCACAATTTTTTAAACTTTTTTATATTTATTATAAAACTTTTCAGAATATGGTTTTTTCAATCAACTTGATTGTTGTCAATAGTAATGCTTCAAAAACTATGCCCAAAAAAAATGAGTTATTTAAAAATGAATGTCTGTACATTAGTACATTTTTGTTTGATAATTTCTCGAATAAAATAATGTTTTGATGGCACAATTTTGGGCGCATAATATTGACAATAGTCAAAAAAGAGCAACTTATTTTTAACTTGTCAATGTTTGATAGCAAACAAATTTTTGTTATTAGGTAAAAATATGATGAAATAATAAACGATATGTAGAAAAATTTTCGAGTACGCAGTTTTCTTTTGTGGTATAATGACATTTGTTTTAAGTCGCTAAAAATTACCACTCATTTTCGAGAATTATTTTCTGATGGTTGTCTTCATATAAAAATATGTTTGGTTCATGCGTAGTTTGGAAGAAAATAAAAAATTACCTCCGAGACAAAAGTCCAAAAATCTTGTCATTGCATATTTTAATGCTTAAAAGTCTAAAAAAAACCTGCGACTATATCTGCCCACACGACACACTAGCGGCCATTTTTGTATTCTCAAGTGCAAAAACGACGCTATTATCCTTTCTTTCTTTACGCGATGCGAAACAAAGTGCAGTTGTGTTTTGGTGGCAAACAAATTTCAGGTACATTAACCTCATGTAACACAAATCTGAAGGTAAACTATATAAACGTCAGACATTGTGTGCAGCAAACAATGGCTAGCTAATGGAAAATTTATGAGCATTGTGCTCCAGTGACATGCAACAATAAAACTGGTAGACAATAAAGAGAATTAAGGAAACAAAAAAAATGTATGGTTAAAGAAAAGGTTTGGCAATAAAGTAACGTCGGAAATAATGCTCTCATACCCTATAATTATTTTGTATCGAAAAAGTGTTTCTCATTTTTTAATTTTATTTTTATAGAATGGTATCTCTTTAGTTGTCTTTAAAAGCTATTACCAAATATTTTTAATAATTTTTAAATATAAACATATCTTAATATTGTTGATTATTTGCTTAAAGGATGCATAAATAATGTATAATATAAGGAAATGTTAAATATTGTTGGCTATAATTTTTTTGAGAATTAGAGCTTTTCCATTGATAGGACATTTTAATCATTTTCAGCAACTATAAATATATGTATATTTTATTTCAAAAGAAAAAATCTCTTTTGATATACTCGTACATGGAACAATTATAGGAGGTGAGGAAATTAATATGCGTTCCATACATATAAAACTTTATTATCAGACAAAGCAGAAAAAAAATTTGTAGATACAAAATATATTTTTAAAGGATTTCAATTTTCAATTGAAACTTCAACCGCCTTGAGGGAATATGAGAAATTACTTAAATTTAAAAAAATTTTGGAGTTTTGACAATTTTTTTAGGAACAAAGATGCGCATGTTTACATTTAAAAAATAATTGAATAGAGGATGTTTATGAAGAGCGAAAATAAAAAATGGCCAAAAATCAAAAATTGCACATTGTTCGACTAAAATCGAGTGGGCTACAAAGCTGCATAATAAAAAAACTTGTTTATAATACAACCAGGGAACAATATTTTCACACATTGATTTAAAGTAGAATATTTTGACAAAATTTGAATAAATATTTGAAGTTTCGTTGTTTGTGCAGTTTCTTAAGATAATGAACTGCATTTTAATTGAAAAATAAGAAAACGGAATAAAAGATAAATAGATAAATTGTTTAGATTTTGTCAAAATGTGGTGCTTTTATTATTTTGAGAAGGAGTATAAGACCACAACTTTGCTGTTGTGATTACACCACTCATGTCCACTCGTGCATGACTCCTTTGCCACGTTGATAGTTCCAAAAGAAAGAAATTAAACCATTTTTTTTTTGTGAAATCATAAACCTTTTCAGGTGCTCACCTAAAAGGCTATGCACCGCTGTAATTCCACTATTGTTCTGAAAATTGTCTCATAGCAATAGTGCCATCGTTTTATTGTTGGAAATTAAGTTGACGCTGCGCTATACTTGTGCTTCATTGTCTCGCGGGTAAAACGTGCTTGTTGGCGAATTTCATTTTTTTGAATGAGTTTGCGAAGAAATGGCAGACAAAATGAAAATCGGTGCAAGATGAAAAAAGTTGCCGCAGTGCCTAAAAATAGATTTAAACAAATGCAAGTATGAGTATGTGTAAAAAAAATATCAAAGTTGTGAATAAGTAGTTTTGGTGTTAAATAAAGAGAGGTAATTTTCAGCGTTTACTCACTTTTATTTACTTTTGTTTCCCCATAGCTGCAAGCTACAAATGAATATACATAGAGCATAAACGAAACACATTTCTTATACTAAGTGCGAAGACACATAAAAACACTTTTGCTTTGTTTTCGTGTAGTAGTTAAGTAGCTAGTAGCAGATGCTTCAATAAATGCTCATGAATTCTTATTCATACATATATTTGAAACATCTCTTTTGTACGGAGGCGATTTGATAAGTCAGTCAATTTCAACTTTATATTAATCACTGCTGTCCTTAACTAATATTTAGGCGTCTGTCAAATTTTGACCAAGTTGAGTCATTTATTTTTATAAAAAAATGGAAAAATGTGGATTTCGTTTACGGATTAAGCATTATTTTATGCGAACAAAAACCAACACCGAAACCACTATGGGGACAATGCCCTATCAATTTCAATGGCTAAGAAGTGGTTTACTGAGTTCAGTTGTGGCCGTATCAACACAAGGGTCGTTAGATGTTGATATAATCCATGAAATGATATTTTTAAAGTCTTGAGAAAAGCTATGTTTTGGAAAGACCAAAACTTTGGAGAAACGCTGTAACGCTTTTTTGCCGAAAAAAAAATTTTTATTCAAAAAGTCTCTGACTTATCAAACCGTCCTCTTATTAATTGTGTTGTTGTCCTGTTATTCGATATTCGATGCGTTCAAGAAAATATGTCACGTTGGAACGCATTTCGTTCATGATTTTGTTCAAATGCGTTGAAATGAGTAATTTTGGCACTGAAAATTTGTATGGGGATATGCGTGATTTGGCTTCACATTTCAGATTTTATTAGCATTCATAATTTGAACTAAGACTTTCTGATTTTGAAATGAATACATACATATGTATGTACATATGTATGTATGTACACTCTGTTCACAAATTATAGCACAAACACATATTGGCAGATTTGGGCACTCTATTTTTCTTCTAATTACTTAAAATTATTTTTCAGGTAAAATATGGTTCATTCTCTAAGAAACCCCCAAAATATAATTTTTTTTAATTATTTACAAAGTATGAGTATGCAGTTGCTTGGCTCATTTAATTTTAGTCTAAGAAAGTGTAAGTTTCAAGTCTCTACAAGTTATCACTGATTTTTGACAATTTTTTTACTGGCAATTTCCTCCATACAAAGCAAATCGGCGATTAATGTTTATATGGAAGAAAATGCGAAGTAGCGTCAGTATCAAAATTGTCAAAAATCAGTGATAACTTGTAGACACTTGAAACTTACACTTTCTTAGACTAAAATTAAATGAGCCAAGCAACTGCATACTCAAAAAAATTCTAAACACTTTTTTTAAAAAGTTCGAAATTTTAATAAAACTTTGTTAAATCATTGTACACTTTGTAAATAAATAAAAAAAATTATATTTTGGGGGTTTCTTAGAGAATGAACCATATTTTACCTGAAAAATAATTTTAAGTAATTAGAAGAAAAATAGAGTGCCCAAATCTGCCAATATGTGTTTGTGCTATAATTTGTGAACATAGTATATATGTAATTTGGAATTTAAAATTTAAATTTTGATTTTGAATTGTAATTTTCAATAATTGAAGTACAATTTTCTGAATTTAAAATGGAAAAGGTAGATATTCTCCATTTGAAATTTTCTAAAACTTCCCACAAATTTGTAAGCAGCACCAAAAAAAAAACAACTCTACAGACTGTTACATAAAAATCCAACGAATATTTTCATTGAAATTGAACAGAGTGACTAAGGAAACTTTCTCACTCTACATTTCAAAACCATTCGTATTCTATTCATTGTTATTTATAAAAAATTCACTTCAACAATGGCAGGAGACAAATCCTCGACAGCACTTGTGATCACAAATAACCTACTCACCTTTGTTGGCCTACTACACAATAGAAAATGAGAAATTGCATTAAAAAGTATGTGACCGTGTAAATGTGCGTGTGTGTGTAATTGTGTAGGGATGTGTTTGCTCCATTAAATACACTTAACGTAACAAATTGTGACGGCAAATGTGATTGTCCGCAATGTTACACACTTTCGCTATTAAAAGGAAACTAAAAATAAAGAAAAATCGAATGAAATGAAATCATGAAAGGACTTCAACACGCTGCAAAATATACACAGGTGTATATTTCTGTATTTACACATACACACGTATTGTATGCATGTATATTAGGCATGTCATGCGGGATACCGGCGTCTCGAAAATCCTGGGATTAGTCTATTGAAATCCAAGAACTGCAGAAAACAAAATTTTTAAAATTCTATATCATCAAAATGTTTCCTTTCAAGGGCAAAACAAAGCCTTTAGAGAGTTCACAATTCGTGTTATTTGTCATATATTATATATATGTATATAGTCTGCTATTAAAATAATATTGGAACGTATGAACGCACTGTGCGATTTCGCTTACTATTGTAAATCAAATCGTTTACTGTCGTTTACAAATTAATCAACAATAAACCGTTTGCAATAAATACATAAATAAACTTAAATTAACATTTTTCAACACAAAAATAAACCTCAAATGATTTAAAACAGAATTATCCGAAAGAATAATCATACCTTTCATACCCATACGACACGGCTTGTAAACTCCTTAGAATTATAAATTAGCTGAAGAATATTCTCCTCGAGCAGAAAATGAGTCTTCTTATGAAAGCGATGTTAATTGAACTAACGACGATTTGCTTGAACTGGATATGACAAAAAGTCTGAAAGATAAATTGCATCAAGTTTCAACGAGCAGCACGCAATTGTCCACTAATCGAAAGGCATACAATTTATCAGAAGGCTTGGTAAAGTAAATTGATTGCTTTTGTAATTAGGCGATAAAGGCTAGGTCCTAAATATAGAGCGCAATTAACTTTTTGTCGACAATACAACCAACCAGTGTAGAGGTGCAGCAGTGGTTCGCAACTGCAACAAATTTAGGACCAGGTTGGAGGATAACACACCTAAGGCTTTTATTTCTTTAAGATTGCATTTTGATCAAAATAAGGAATAATTCTGCCACGCTCAAAATTCAATGGTTTATGTATTACGTTTTTACTTGATGTATTTCTTTTTTTTTTTTTTTACTGAATGGTAATATATTAATATTTAATATTGGTATCAAACAGTGATGTGGCCGCTATGGTCGAGTTGATAGCGGTGCGTGCTATAACTCGATACGCCGGTGAGTTCGAGGTTCGAATCTCAGTCAGGGCAAACAAAATCCAAATCATAGAAAAAGTTTTTTCTAATAGCGGTCACCCCTAGGCAGGCAATGGCAAACCTCCGAGGGTATTTTTGCCATGAAAAAGCTTCTCATTAAATATATCTGCCGTTCGGAGTCGGCACAAAACTGTAAGGACCCTCCATTTGTGATATAATATAAAGGCGCGTACCACAAATGGTAGGAAAAGTTCGGCCAAACACTGTAAGCGCCAAAATTATTATTATTATTATCAAACAATGATTACAAATAAATTTACTTTATGCAGGTGCTTTTGCCTCTGTTATATGTTTATTGGTACTAGAAGTATAAATTACTTTGTATGATTGTCACATTTTACGTTCATTTTTTTTTTATTCTTGTAAAGACCAATTAATACATACATGAATTGCAATAAATCGTTATTCTTTGTTATATTAATGTTATTTTGTATACTTCTATAATACAACGACTATAAACGTGTTAAATTTTTTGATAAATTAAAAATTAGAATCAAAACTTCGTGAAATTCGGTATCTTGATCGTGAAAATCGCGGGATCAATCAAATGCTCAAAATTGACATCCCTAACGTACATGTACTTATGTATATAAATATGTTTGGAGGAACGCATGCGCCTGCAAATAGCAGAATTAAAGTAAAAAGTAAATGTTTTGTACATAAATAAGATCTGTGTGTGAAACGGTTGCCGTTATTGTTGTTATGGTTGTTGTTGCTGCTGCTGCCACTGCTACGATGTTGCAATATCTGACCCATTAACTAAAAACAATCCAATTACCAACTTATCAAGCCTATTGTGGCAATTTGTAAAATATGTATGCGCTCACATATGAAGGACTTGCTACAAATACACAAACGCAAATTTATGCATCTAGGCTATACAGCTATACATATATATATATATACATCTACCATATTCCAGAGTTAACGTTTTACAATCAGTTACTTGCTTTGCGAGTAGTAAAAGGCGTTACGTATACGCCCCATCCATGCGCCGCTCCACCACCAGCACATCTGCTTCAGCGGCAGCGAGCAGAGCTGAATTGAATTGGCGTTGAATTGCTTCGACGGATGGAAAAAAGTGGTGAATAGCATTGCAAACAGCTGACTGCCATTCCCCTTTACTGCCCATTGCTGGCTTTTCCTCTCGCCCCAACACTAACTTCATGCAGAACTCGACTGCCTTGCATCTTTAAATGCAATTGAATGCATAGAGTAAATCGGTATAACAGCAATCATAGCAAAAAACTTGCCAACAATGATATGGTGCGGGTGCAACAACGGGGCCCACAACTATGTGTGTACTACAGCAATGGCAGCCATTGACGGTTGACTGGCGTAGAAATTGTATTTTACCCTGATTTTCATTTTTATTATTTCATACTTGTTTTTTTTGTGCGTGGTAAATTTTTGTAATATTTACTTACGACTTTGGTTGGAACGGCTTTGTTGGGAAAATTGTAGGAGCGTTTTTGTACTTGTAGTAGTTGCTTTTGTACTCTATGTTGCAGTCACATGGCGTTAAGTTGTTGTTGTTATAGGCCACCAGCATTAAGAACTTTAAGTAAATTCGAAAATGCAACCATTTATGCTTGGAACGATGCAATCTGGTGCCTGGCAAGCATTGCCGACGAAAGGTAGAGGGGAGAAGTTCGGGAAATGAGGCGGAGTATTTTGCTGTAGGTAAAGAGGGAAAAGTGGAAAAGTTATGATTATATACTACATATCACGAAACTGGGTCATGTCAATAAAGTTGTGCGGCATGAATTCGAGCCGATATGAAAGTTCCGAAGCAGTGCTAATATGTATATACGAGTATATGTACGTACGCCGACCTAAAGGGAAGTCTAACAAACATACTTAAATATTAATGCATGTTGTTGTATAAACTCATGCACACATATTTGTTAATATCTACGTACGAGATAAATACGTTTCGAACTTGGCTCTTTGCTACTAGTAGCTTAGTGGGTGTAATATCCGATTACTGTACAAACGTTGCTCGTTATATTTGCACAAAGGATGTAAGCTGGTGATGTTATCAGCAGCAATAATAATATTATACTGTGATTACTTATGAAATTTTACGAAATGAAAATTAAGCTGGTAAAGACACAAATATGTGTTCGTATCAAAAGACAAAAAAAAAAAAAGAAAAAGAATTTCACATAGCGACAGCTGCAAGAGTTTGGCCATATGAGAAGTTTTCATTCAGCTTTGCTGGCTTGTAAGTAAGCGGAATTAGATGAAATTGAAAAATTATGTTTGGCAAGAGGGGAATTTGTTTTATCAATAATGAAAGAGATACAAATGGCCATATATCCATATTTGTTATGCAATTTAAATATAGAAGTGTTGACTATATATTTTTCACTTAACAAACTTCTAAAAACTTCAACTTAAACGTGAGTTTATGCTCTAACAAAATGAAATTTATAATAACAATAATGAAATATATAAAAACAATAATTGTAAGGTTCCATGTATAAAAGGAAAAGGTAAACGTAAATTATAAAATTCCATTATCTAATTACATTAAAATAAATAAAGAAAACTGCACTTTTTGATAATGGAAACTATTATTTAAAAATATAATTTACTTTGGGATCGTCAAAAAAACAGTCGCACCAGTCATTATTATTAAGATATTTTAAACTTTCTATAAATGTCATATCAGTATGAAAACGGAAGCGCATTGGATAGGCAACAATCTTCCTTAAAGTCAACTTGTTTTGGTAATATTCACCTTTGAGTGCGGCAAGATAAGAAAGGCATTTTCATTATTCAAATAACATTTACAAAAACTCGTAGATTGGTTGGTAGTGTTTTTAAAAGACATTTTACGAGGTGTGTTCAAAAAGTAAGGTGCCTTTTCAAATTTCGCGGTCGAAGTACATTCGATAATCGATTTTTGTTGTTGTATTGGTAGACATGTCCCGAACATATGTTCACAGCTCAAGTACGTAGTATACTTAGTTTGTTTTTGCCAGCTAAAAAGGTAAGATGTGTCTTGCTGTGTTTCTTTCGGCAATATTATATTTTTATAAATTTTTTTTTAAATAAAAATTAAGACTTTTTGGTCACAAATTACACGACAAACATGCCACCATGTTCACCGGATTCGGGCTGCTGCGACTTTTCCTGTTCCCAAAATTTAAAAGTCCTATGAAAGGACGGAGATGTGCAAAAAAAAAGACACCCAGAAAACTACTCAAATTTAAATTTATGGCTGCTTTTAGGCGGTAGACACATTAAATTTTATTTCTGCGTTAAAACGAAGCTTCTTGTTTTCACTGTCATTTATTTTTACGATTGTGATATAATTTAAATTTTAAAATATTAACATTTAAATTTGTTGACAAAATAAAATGCCAATCGGAAATACCACAACATAGGGCAAATTAAAAAATAAAAAACAAAAAAGAAGGAAATAGTGTACTCAGGAAATGTCTGGCACCAGTTAGGCGGAGTTGATCTTGCATTTAAATTGAGGTCGCACATTTGGAGGGTAGAATTTTTTTATTGTGTTTTCCATTTGATTTTAGTCGCTTATGCCTTCCTTTTTTCCATCCCTTCGCAAAATAAAAACCATTATTGCTTCGATAAGTGTGCTGCTTTTTTCTTCTCCTATACCCTTACAAGTAGTAGCAATTGTTTTTTGGCTACTCTGGCTGCTCTGCTGTTGTTAAACTTCTCTAAAGTATGCTCGCTTTATTAAATTTTATTGTCACAACTTTTCGTTGAAAAAATTTCGTATTAATGTATTTTATACAAAGCTATTTCCTTGGACTTCAGTTATGCTGTTCACTTTGTTAGTTGTTATTTTAAATTTGTAACAACGTAGTTTTAAAAATAAATACTGGCACTCATAAAAAATGGCGTCCTTACGAAGCGAAACAAGCTACATTTTCCTCGGTTCTCCTAAACAAACAAGACTTATAAATAATGCGCCTATGTACCCGCATACTCATACATACATACAAGTACAATATAAGTAAAACAGAATGCTCCATCGTTAAAGGAAAAATAGAAATGCAACATGTATAAACATCCCTTTAAAAACATTTTTAAGCGTGCGCATTCGACCAACATTAATTTTTATCAAACGGTTTAGTTAGCAGTGCTTTAATTAGCATTTCGTATCTAAAGTTTATGTTAGAATTACTGATATTTAACATATACATATGTATGTATGTAAGCGTAAAAGCCGTGTAATGTGTTTCAAATGTGCAAAACCTGCATAAAAAGGGATATTCCTGCTATACCAAAGTTGTTTTTGATTTACTTCGAATTCGGGTTTAATGAACAAGGATAGAGACGTTTGCTCTAAGAACTGCGTTGAGTACAATTTTACAAACTAAAGCCTTTTATTTAAATCTTTATTCACACTAAATAATAAAAAGCAAACAAATATAATTTTTTTAGAAAAAGTTTTGATTTTTCAGAAACGCTGCTCATCAATCTGTTTACTGGGGTGTCGAACGCTTTCGCAGCAGCTGTATGGTACTTTATTTAAAAGTATTGAAAGCGTGTGATCGCTTTTTAAGTTGTTTTCATTTGACTCTTATTAAGAGTCCAGAATTTTTCAATTCACTTCAATTCGCGGTAATTTGTTGGACTTGCTTACCTCCCTCCTTTTGAACCACTACTAAAAACTTCGACATGAAACAAAATGAGGAAAAGAAAAAAACTTAGGCACTTTATTTTCTCGAAAAAAGCAATAGCGTGTGAAATTAATTCATTACCCACTGTCACAAAATAAACTCTCAACTGCCTGTTAAACCGAAAATGCCTTTGGACATTTTGTTATATCTTTGTCTCTAAAATTTTCAGCGGAATTGTCTCGACATGAGGGAGTTTCTCAATAAATCTACGAATATCTATATACAAATATAAAAATCAATTGCGGTTCGTTTGTCTCCCTAAAACTCGAGAAAAGCTGGACCGATTTAGCTGATTTTGATTTTCAAATGTTTGTGGTAGTCCATGGAAGGTTTAAACGGTGAGGAACATAGTAAACACCACAAATTCATTTTCCATATAAACTGTTCTACCCACTTTCCTGTCAAACATTTTATGCTTCCGGAGAGACAGGAAAAACGTTTCTTGATTCACTGTTATTGGCAGAGATCAGATCGCAATATGAAGTAGCCCTAGCGTTGGCTTCATCTGGAATAGCTGCAAGATTATTAGAAGGTGTACGAACTGCAACATTATGCCTTGAAACTACCACTAATAATAATAATCCCAACGGTTTTTACCCTCCATTTCCGCCCAACCGGTGCGCATCCGCATGACGCACGGATTTAAATTTTTTTTTGTTTGCATGCCGAGTCATGAAAGGCAGGAGTTTGTTGGGTATCGAGACTCAAAAATTGTTCAGCTACAGAATAAAAGTTCATCAGCTGATATTAAATTTAAATTAATTTGGATAGTAAAAATGGTTTTAAAGCGGAATTGTGTATGTAATCCACCATCTATTGAGAGTACAAAGTATGGTATTCTTTATGTAAAATAGTGAGTCGGAAATATCAAAGGAACCGGAGTAAAAGTTAAAGTCCTGGCATAAACAACGGAGTGGGAATCCCAGCGAAACTTTCTTAAAGCAAAAAGCTGAAATTGTTTTTGAATTGCCTCTAAACATACAAATCAACGAAGCACCAGTTTGGAACATTGCCAAAAACAACACACTGGTGAAGATTCTTTGAATATGCAAATTGATCGATTGAGATGACTGCGCGATGGCCCACAAGAGGTCACTGGAGGCACTGGACAGAACTTGAAAAGACCTTCGTAACAACCAAAACATTTTTGCTGGAGCCATTATTCTGTTATAAGGTGATTTTCGTCAGCCTCTTCGATTTTAAGCGGCTACGATTTCCCGATAACCATAAATAAATCGCAAGGTTAGTCGTTGCAAGTTTGCGGAATCAACTTGGAGTTTTCCTGTTTCTCGCATCGACAACTATGTATACGTCGCGTGTTCACGCGCCGGAAAACCATCGTCTTTATATATTTACGCAAAAACAACAAAAAATATATTTTATCAGAAAGCTTTAAATTGATTAATTGTATTAATCTGTTTTTATTTAAGGTAAATCAAAATTTTGTTTTCATTTGAATTGTTAGCAAGTTTCGTTTAATAACCAAACGATATTAAAACGGTGTGAGATAAGTATGCTGAAGGTTTGTGTGTGCGTGTGGGTTTATGTGAATTATATATGTTGTTATTAAAACATATCCGTCCAAAATAAAATTCAACTCAACACAATTCAAATAATTTTTTTGTAGGTAAACTTTATTTTGTAAGTTCCGAGAGTTCTTAAATTTTTTTATCGGTTTGCGACTTATCGATCAATCTGCCGGCGAAGGCAAACTCTGCTCGGCAGGATGTGACGGAGGCGTGTTGGTAGGCCCCGGCGACTCCGATAAGTCTGGGTGTACCAGAACACCGGTAATTTCATGCTCCTGGCTTCTTTAGATAATTTCTAATTATTTAAACTCTTCAGGAGTTACATATATTTAAATTTGGAAAACTTTTTCCATCCGAGATTGATGGCGTTAATGAAGTGACAAATTTTGGTTTTATGTTAATTTGTGCTTGAATTCATTTTTCTGTAGTTGACCAAATTTTACACAAAAATTTAAGCAATCTGTGGTTATTGTTTCACAACGTAACAGATAGTGACAACAACTAGGACATAAACATGATCCAATTTTTGCAAAACGGGCAATGCATAGCTATTTAATAATTTTAAAACTACTTTGATTTTCTTTTCAATATAACTATTAGAATCACTTTATATTTTCAAAGACATTTTATTAAAATTTTGTTACTTGTTGGCCTAACCGGTACAAACAAAAAAATAATTTGTTGAAATAAGCATCTGTAATAGAATAACTGAATAAACCGTGACGTGAAAAAAAAGATACACTATTGTACAGTCAAGACAATAAAGAGTGGAAAGTGGAAAACGAAAACAAAATAAAACTTTACCTGACTACAATGACTTAAGAGTATACGAGTATTAACCTATGGAAATCGCAATTCCTGACATTATCGATAAAAATTTTCGGCCATTTTAGCTAAGGATAGGTGATATGAAGCTCACCGGGTCATCTAGTTAGCAATACATTTTTGATAACATCAATCAAACAAAGACATAAATATATACGTATGTACATATGTACAAATATGAAATTGTATATTCTAAGCATAAACACATAAATCAGATGTATCAAGAAGGATGTAATTGCTAATTTTTCTAGATTCTTTTGCTCATTTATCTTCTTAAATAATCTCAATTGAACACATACAAAAATTGTTTGTGTTATTTAATAATTCAAAGCCTTTAATGAGTACCCTTAGCCAAAACGATAAAATATATTTTTATTAACAACATGTGTTCATACATACAAACAAAAATTAATTTTGATTTTAAAATTAAACAATTCACTTCTTTACTAGACAATTTTGGGCTATTTCCATTTCTTAAGGGGATTGCGAAGGTTTAATTTGGCAACCGTTTTCAAAACTTTTGCTAGGCTCGTAGCAAGGGGGACACATTTTTGCTTGGCGACTCTTTCGGGGCCAAAAAAAAACTTTACAAAATTTACAAGTAGGAATAAGAGAAGTTTCTGCCGCGAATAAAAAATATTGTTTGCTAAATTTCCAATATCCAGTTAGGGAACTCTATGCATCCGTATGGAACTATATTGCCTAAGCGTGATGATCATATTTTTGTTTCATATTTCAGGCCTAAACAATAAAAGTAGTTTGGTTAACATTAGATAGGATTACTTTAAAAACAAAAAAAACACTCATTTTCGACTTTTCGTCAACATTTCTACACCAACTTTTTACTTAAAAAAATTCTCTAAATTTTTATTTATTTGCGTATTTTCCTAGCTTGTGGCGTGTCTTAAAATTTATGAACCAATGCTCAAACACATTACTCCAAGCATTTCATTCATTAAGTCATTTACGAAAATGTGACTGAATAGATAACTCAGCTGAGCTGACCCCAGACCTCAATACTTAATTCCATAAAACAACGCAAAAAAGCGGTTTACGATTTTGTGCCATCCAAAAAAGACGTACTAAAACTAATAAGTAAATAAAACATTTCCATAACCTAGAAGAATAAAGAAAATGAATGAGTAATTTCAAATACGAAAAAGCAATTCGCTAGAGTCCTCTTGCAAAGCTTCACATTTCATCAGTTGGTTGCCGTTTACGTTTCGCACTTCAGTTATTATTCTTTGGACTTATTTGTCGCTTTGCTGCTGCTACTTACTGATACTTTTTGCCACCTTACAGCATGCAGTGCCATCATCTCGTTTGCGTTAGCACGTTGTCAGGACAAGCGAGTCGAGGTTCAGAACAACTAACCGACGAAAACCACCAACCAACAACAGTCCATTTTTCGATTCATTTATGTTGTCGAACAGCAGTTGGCTTTCCATCGTCACATTGTTGTGAGTGTCGTGAGCTTATATTGTCACTTTTTATGCCACTAAATGAATGGTCTCTAAATTAAGCGAGTCAATGAACTCCAGCGGTTTGGTTTTTTGGTAATGCTTTTCCATTTTATTTATTTACTTTTTTGCTTTCTTATTTTTAATATTTCTTGTGCTTTTTTTTCAGTTGTAATTTTTGTTGTTGCTGTAAATTTACGCAGATCGAGCATCAAACGGATAATGAAAATTGAGTGGTAAAAAAGGAAAGGAATGAATTAACTAAAACACTTTATACAGTTTGTGTCATAAATACTCTCGCGGCTCTTTTTACAAAATTTGTTTTTGATCTGAATGATTGTGGGTGAATCTTGTTTTAAATGTATTTTCATATTTGTTCGTGCGACGCCTTTGTAGTTCCATTTATTGTCATTGACTATTTGAAAATGCATATAAAAATTGCTTCAGTAAACGATCGGAACGAATTAATTTGTTTATAATAAGTTTAAGTCTTAAAAGAAAAAAGTTGTTTCTTAAGTTTTGTATATTTAGTTATGTATATGAATCATAATTAACTACAATATTTTAGCAATCCAGAGAAAGTACATATTTACTTAACAAATATATAATTTTTTTAATATGAAACCCAAAAACGACACGGCACCGAAACTAATTAGAAGAACGAAATCAAAACGGAAATGGAAACCGAAACTGCAACCGGAAAGTTGATTTTAATCAGTTTAATTCCTGGTTCCATTGTCGAAAAAAGTCTGAACCGCTTCTTAAATAAAACTTTAAATCGGCTACAAAGCGTAATCAGAAAATGTTTGTGTGTTTCACAAATGATATGACATAATGTACATATTCGTATGTGAGAAAAATATTTTGCTAATTTTAAATGAAATTGATATAAGTTTAAATAGACCTGCGGGTAAAGAAGATGCTCTGCCCTTTTCAATGCACTGAACAACAATTTTTTAGCTGTTTTACCTTTTTCACAAGTTCCCCTCAGTGATGAGTAATTGTCAAAAACAAAAAGCTTCAATAAAATCCAGTTCGTCAAACTTTCACCAGGTAACCGGTTTTTGATATCACCAATAACTATGATTTTCATCAGATTTTCGAAATTGAAGTGAAATGTCCACAAAAATTTGGCCCATTTCCCAGTATTTGGGTCCATTAAATTTAGAAATTGTGACACGTATTCTTTCAATCTATGTTTTACACCTAAATGAAGGAGTAAGAATAAGTCAGACTAGTAGTTGTTCGAACCTAAGTAGGTGAGTATTTCGCCTAAAAATAATTAATAACTTTTTTTATTGTTGTACAACCAAACTAGTATTGTTAGGACGTCAAATGTAATAAAAAATTTTCACATTTAGCTAGAGAAAAGGGCATTGGCCATCATCTCTTCAGGCTACAATTTATTTCTTCTTCCTGATTGCTGCTTATTTTAAATCAGCTGTTCTTTCTGAATATAGGCGTAAAGCCGGTAAGAGATGTAGATAATATCATTATTAAAACGCAAATCATTTGAAATCCTCTCTCACAAGTAACTTTCATTTTTGAACTTCTAGTTAGAATCTTTTTCTTTCCAAGTCTCACAAAAACTTTAAAGTTCATAAAAATTCCTATCAAAATTTTTGAGTATCCAGTTAATATCTCTTTCAAGTTAAGTTTGCCAAAGAATCAGTTTCAGGTGATTAAACTACATCATTGTTGTTGAGTTTTTTTTTGCCGAGGCTGTGTAATGGTATATATAAAAATATATAGGTTGCATTCATGCGTTGTATGAAAAATAATACTCAGCACCCTTTTCAGTCAGTAACGTAACATTCATAAAATTTAAAAGTAATCCAATTCTTTTGTGTTTATCTTTTCTTAGACTACCGAATTCGTTAAAAATTTAAGAAGCGCAGCAAAACTCATTTCATCGCTCCATTTAAACCACACTTGAAACTTTACAAAAGTCCAAATTAATTAAATACGCTGCTATTAAATATTCTTTTCATTACATACAAACATACCACGATACATACAAACACATACCATATGTATTCACATTTTGTATGCCAAGAATTGTCCAGCCTTCGTGTGTATTCAGCAGATTTTAAATCACTAAAGCGCATAGCTTTGGAAAATAAATTGTATGTTTCAATTCGGTATACTGAATGTAAACCACAGCCACTTCAAAGCCGGCAACAAGAGCGCAAAACTTTGGCAGCCACAATCACAACCGCGCAACAAACGTACAAAGATATTTAGTTGTAGGAAAGCGTAAAAAGTGCTTTGTCCTCGTTACCCAGCTGGGCGTATGCCGAACGTTTGTTTAGCTAAGTTCAACCAACTTTTTGCCTACTCGCCTATATACGATTGCGAATCAACACATATACTTACTTGTACTTGCATATATATTTATATACATACGAGTATATTTCCTTTTCAATATACTCTAACATACAAACATACATAAATACATTTTTTTGGACTTTAGAAACGGCAATAAAAAACTATGAAAAATGAATCTGAAAAAAATGAAAAAAAGGCGCACTAAACTAAAATAAAAATCACCAGCAGTGAAATTGTGAAAAATGAAATATAAATAAATTGCGAAAAAATACAAAATAGGAACAACTGTGTAAGAGATGTAGAAGGTACATATATTAGTAGAAAGGAGCATGCTGCAACGCCAGCAAGATTTGATAAGAACAGGACATCGGCACTGCACGCCCGCACACTAACTAATCAGGAGAAGTGTGGAGGACGGTGACGAAGGAGAACATAAGCGCCTATCAAAATGCAAGCCAAATACAGATTTGAAGATTGTTGTTTTTTTTTTGTTTTCGGACACAAACTGCAGAGCAATGTACTGGCTGGCGGTAAATGCCACAGTGACTTACAGCGCAGCAAGGCTCTTCAAATGTGTGTGCGCGTGTGAGTGCATTTCTTTTCCATGCGCTTGTATGTATTTGAGCAGCCGCAGCATTATTTTCCGGAGGCTATAAACTGAACAGTAAAATTCGAGTAAGCGAGCAAAAATTTAATATCAAACAGCTGGAAAATGATGGGGACAAAATTCAGGAATGATGTAAAAAATGTAACTGTAGAAGTTCCATAAATCTCTCTCCTTTATTTGTAATACATTTTTTGTTGTACTTTCTTTAAATGTATTTGTGTTGGAAAAATAGTTGTGTAGGCGTAACCGCAGAAATGTATACATAATCAGCGTGTGTTGATGGACAGTTGTAAATTACCGGCGAACACGCCTGAAAATATGCACAAATTGCAGATTGCGTTGAGTTTGTGCATTTTTTTTGTATCTTTATGTATGTTTAGTGCGGATGAAAGGGTTTCAGTCGGAATGTTATGATTGTTGGTGAGGATAGTAAAGAGAAAAGTAATAAAAATGTTAAAGAGGATTATTTAAAGTGGTTAATTTTATTGAAGTATTTTTGACTTTTTGATAGCTAAAAAATAACAGTATAAATATTGCCAACAATGATGAACAATAAAGTATCGCAATTTTTTACGTGTACGTTTTCATGTTTTATAAATAATTGTTCCTGGATTGTGTTGGATTTGGATGTATTTATTATTTTCTAAATTTTATTTTTTTGTAGTCCATCGGTAAGGGATTTTCAGCTGATAGTACAACTACATATCCAAAGCTTAATTTTGACAGATATTAAGTGGAGTGGACAAGAGTGTACAGATCGCAAAGTCGATCTTGCGGCTTAATGTATCGTAATGTAGTACGATAATAAAATTTCATTAACACAAAGTTTTGTTATTTCAATTCCTTTTTTTGTAAAATGCAACATAACAGATTTTTATAATTCCATAATTAAACGGCATTTATTGAAACACCTGAGTGACATTTTATTTGATATGTTGAGGGAGAAAAAAATGTATTATTCCTCATACGCGAAGCTTGCTCAGAATCCATATTATTTTAGTATGCTTTTGGTTATTTTTCGGCACCACTTTTGTACATTTTAGATGCGTTTGCCGTCGTTTTCGATACGAGTTCGGCACTTTTCGGTATTTTTTAAGTCTTTTTTTAGGTATTTTTCTGGTACATATTAGGTACTTTTTGAGGCAAAGTAGTCCCAAAATATTCCCTAACTCATCACCCCAACTAGTCTCGAAATAGTGTCGGAAAACTCTGCAACCAATGTTAAAACAATTTTGAATTGTTCCTAAACTACATAGTATCGTACTAGTTTAGAAAACATCTTAAAATAGTCGCTAACTAGCTCCGAAATAATCCCAAACCAGTCCCGAATAAGTACTAAACTTGTCTCTAACTAATCTCAAGCTGATACCGAAAAACTCCTGAACTACCCCCGAAAATAATTTCTAAACTTTCCTCAAATTGTTCCGAACTAGTCACGAAAACAAAATGTTCTTAATAAAGTGAAAGCAGTTAAGATACATATTTTTTCAAAAATATCACACATTAATTTTGTTTATTTGTTTATAAATTTGATACCGGAATTTTGAGTATCGAGTATATTTGATTCGATATTATCAGGTGCTGAATTTTTTTAGCGCGATCCTTTACGTTCGGCTCGATATCATGTCTCTACAGATCGAAACTATATGTGTTAGAACCAGGATTAGGCGAAGCGTTTTAGTGAATTTAATTGGAATTTTTGTATTTCCCTACTATCTATGTAGTCACATAAATACTGTTCTCTACAAATTTAATATCAAAAATTTTGGAAAACTATTTGTTTACGATTCTTGGGGTTGAACGTTTTATTTCTGGAAATAATCTCACAGCAAAGATCGAATCCATTGAAGCTGTTGAAATCTAAATTTAAAGTATCGCAAAGGCTAGCTGATATACTTCTAGGGCGTCTCAGAACTGGGAAAACTAGCTTAACTTAATATGAACTAATTTATAACAATTGCAAATCATCCAAGTTAATCAATGATTTAATTCTTCCGAAGTTTGTGCATAATTTGCAAATAAAAAAGAAAAAAATTTAAAGCACGCTAACAGCTCTATTCTGTGCACTTGACAAATTCAACATCTTGCTTATTTATCAAGATTGACAATTTATCAAGATTTTTCTATTCTATGTCAAAAATAAAAAGCTCTTTTCTTGATAAACTGTCAAGATGTCAAATGCTCTTGACAAATAAAACATATGTTTTACTCTTTGTGCATAGTTGTGAAAATTAATTTATTAGAATGAAATAAGATATTTTACTTTTATTGTTATTGTTAGACGAAAAGGAAAATTGAAAAAATAGAGATCGCGCGCGTTACTTAAGAGGTTTACGAGATGCTAGTGATCCATTTTCGTTGAGTGATAGCACGTTTATGCAAATTTTCGTTTGACACGTTACACGCTTGGTAGTGTTTTGACTTCCTATAAATTAAATTTAATAATAAGTTACATATTATTTTACAAATTAGTAAATAATATGTGAAATACTTACGATGTAAAAGAATCTATTTCGTGAATAATATAAAGGAAATAGAAATCGGCTGTTTCTGCTTCATTATATTGTTCACCACACATGTGGGGAAAAGCCCTGCAGTCTGAAGCTTTACGTTTTGTCAAGGTTGTCACAGAATAACAAAGAGCTTCTTGCTTGATAAAAATCTTGATAAATTATCAATATTTTGTTAATTTGTCAAGTACACAGAATAGAGCTGTAAATTATAAAAGGTGAGGTTAGTATCAACAAAAACTGTGTATATGTATGTACATATTTAAAAGTGCCTACATATTCATTTGTTTCACCTGTAATTGGAATAGTAATTGACTAAAATGTTACCATGACATTGAGGTTTTAGAAATTAAATTGAATTTCTAAAAGTGACTAACAAAGTTGGCATAGTCTGCAGAGCTAGCCAATACTCTGTCACCAAAGCCACAACCACCTTTTAATTGTACAAAATGTTAGCAACGAATTTTGTTCGTTTGTATATATGTATGTATGTAGTTAAATTGTAGGGAAAATTAGCAGACGTTCGTTAATTTGCATTGCCACTTGTCGTTGATGCAATGCCAATATGTTTGGGGGGACAGTGCACAGAGTGCCATACATGACAATAACTACAACAAAAAGTAATAGCACTATCAAACACATTCGTACGCACATGTAAACACTCGCATGCTGCATACAACACTCAAAATATAATTATCGCTCAAATGATAAACACTTACCGGCAGTTGGCAGTTGGCAAATGGCACCAACACCTCAGCGAGCAGCAAATACAGATACACCTACATTGCAACGTTTTTTTTTTTTTAAATACAATTAAATGGAAGTATGCTAGGAATCATTTGCGAAAATCTCCCGATGATTTCGGTATGTGTTTAATATATAACCGGTATTGTGTGATTTATTCGGGATTTTTTAATTCAGGTACACAAAATTCGGTTTTTTTTACAGAATTTCGTGGGATATACTTACATATGTATTAACTCAACGTCCTCGGCCGCTATTAGAAAAAAAAAAAACGTTTTCAATAATTATGATTTTACTTGCCCTGGCTGAGATTCGAACCTCGACCCCAGAGGCATATCTAGTTTAAATTGTAATGAATCAACTAAGAGCAACCAAATACAATATACTCGTATTTAGAAAGGTTTCTTGGTTTTACTTTTACTTTATAATATCAAAAACAAGTAGCAAGGCGAGAAAGAACAAGAACATCAGCCTAGACCATGATAATAATAATAATATAAAATTAATTTTGCCGAGATTAGAGCTACAATTCTTTTTTGCCGTGCACGAACGGCAGATGTATTTTAAGCGAAGCCTCAATATTAATTAATATTAACTTCATTAACAAATTCAACGTATTATTTTCGGTATTGGCATCCTTGAAAAATTGTACGTGGTTTAAGCACATTTATACTTATGTTCGTTTTGTAAAGGCTGTGTGTTTGCCGTTGTCGTTTGTGCAACTTAGCGAAATTTCTGTATTTTGCTAAATTGGCTAAAACTGCAAAGTTACAAATTGCGCTCGCAGACTCCCCTGACATGCTCTGCATATTTGCGGGTCTGCGTAAATACATACTACTTACATATATACGTGTAAGCATTAGTGTGGGTATGTATCACGAGTACATTTGTCCTAATACGCATTGATATCCATATAATAATGTACACTTGTGTGTATGCTTATAGTTTAGAGAAGAGAGAAATACTAATAGATAATTATTATTCAACTCAGACTCACTTCACTGCATACATCCACATATGTACATCTATATAAAGAAGACTACATATGTGTGGACATAGTGATGGTCTTGTACCTATGTAGGAACAATATTTACAGTAGCGTTTTATTTGAATTCGAGAACAGTGCAGATTGTATGTTCCGACAAATAACTATATAAGACAAGTGGAAATATTTGATTTTTATTTTAATCACAATTTTTTCTCAATTAAAATACAGTTCCTTCTCTAATAAAGACCATATAAGCCCAAAAGTCATAAAATATTAGTTATAATGCAAAAAAATATCCAAATTTAGTACGTAAAAAAAATCCAGAATATTTAGAGATTTTGTAGCCCAATTAAATTAGAGTAAAATAATGTGCAAATTTCAGGTACTTAAAAAACCGTTGACTTGTGAAAATTGATTCTATTGACGCTCTCTGGTGATTTCTTCAAATATTTAACGTCTGCTAAAAAAAAATGTATATGAGATAAATAGCGTAAGAACGTCAGAAAGATATTACCAAAAATAAAAAAAAATTATCTTAAAAAAGAAAAGAATATTTGAATATAATTCATAATTATTTTTTACATATTAAATATATTTTTTATTTCTGATTCCGTTTCTTTAAGTAGTCTAAGCGCTTTCTCAGGTTTATATTTGGATTAAAACATTATAATTTTCTCATAAAAATGTTTAAATTTGCGTTGATTTTCTATGAAAAGTACATCTAAACAACTACTACTACAGATAAAACAGGTCTACAACAAAAATGCTGTCTGGATATTTCCAACTGATTTCTATGTATTTAGGTGTTCTGAAAACTAAAAAAAAAATTCTCAAAAAATTCCAGAACGTAAGGTTATTTTACAAAACGCAAAATTGTATTATAAAAAAGGGGTTTTTTGGGCTAACTTGTAGGCATTAATAATAGGCATGGCGCTCCGACAACAATCTGGGTTTACCAAATTCCCTTGTTTTTTGTGTCTATGGGATAGTAGAGACCGAAAAAATCACTGGACCAAAAAGTGTTGGCCTCCGAGGGAGCTTAAAGTTGGCAAAACTGCATGAAACTTTGGTGTCTCCTCATAAAGTTCTTTTACCACCGCTTCACATAAAGCAGGGATTGTTGAAGCAATTTGTAAAGCCTCTTCCAAGAGATGGAAATTTCTTCAAATATATAATATCAAAGTTTCCTGGCCTCTCGGAGGCAAAGTTGAAGGAAGGTGTTTTCGTTGGACCAGATATTAGACGGCTTATGGCTGATCCACCATTCATCACAACCATGACGGATCCTCAAAGAGAAGGGTGGATTGCCTTTAAAGAGGTCATAATGAAACTTTTAGGCAATAACAAAGATCCTAACTACAAACAAATCGTCAAAAGAATGTTAAAGCATTTCAAGCTTTAGGTTGCTTGATGAGTTTAAAAGTACATTTTCTTTATTCCCACCTCGACTACTTTCCAGAAAATTTAGGAGACGTGAGTGAAGAGCAAGGTGAACGATTTCACCAAGATATTAAGGAGATGGAAAAAAGATACCAGGGAAGATGGAGCGTTTCAATGATGGCAGACTACTGTTGGACGCTTCAAAGATACTTTGCCGATGCTTCCCACAAACGAAAATGTACCAAAAGAAGTCTCACTGAGAAAAAGAAATGTGTTTAGTGCTTACTAATTAATGTATTTTACATAAATAAATTAGTTTTGTTACGCAATTATAAATTTACAATTTTTTTTTAATCTTTCAAATTTTATTTTAAGATGATAACTTATTTAACATAGACACCTACATACATTGTCAGAAAACGTGACGTTCTATGACAAAATTAAAGTTATTTTCGGATTCAGCACACCCAAAAACATAAGAATTACACAAAAAAACCAAAACAGCTCTTAATTTTTTTTTTTTGCAGACTTGTGTAATTTATGGTTAAATTATTGTTTGGAAACCCAATGAAATATTGCTGTAAATAGAAAATAACTTGTATTGTCTAGCATAGATTAGCAGACTGGGTGAGCTTCTAGTATAAAATTAATTAATTCTTTTTATTCTTAATTTTAACGCTCTTCTAGCAAATGCTTCACTTGTGCGATATTTTTTCTTCTCGTTTTATTCACCCTCTCTGTTCGAGTATCTAAGGATAAACATACATAACATATATAACATACTTACCATCTTATTTGAGATTTCGCGACATCGACACTCATAGCACACAGGCACTGTGGGAAAATTGCATTTGCTTAGCTTGGAAGCCAGCAAATAAGTGTGCATTTATGTTCATATGCGCGTTTTGAGGTTTTAATCGGTTTTTGCTGAAAATTTCCTTGCTAATGTGCGGTTTGGGTGCTTTTTTTTGAAGGATACATAAATTTTTCACCACTTAGCCATAGTCAGTGCAACAAACTCTCAAGCATATAGTTACTCGCCTATTATGAGCAGACAATTTGGCTGCTGGCTTGTCGTTTGCTACGCTAGATAATAAACGGGTGGTGTTCTTTCGTTTCCCTAAATGCGCTTTTTGATAATGAAAAATTAGTATTTTGTTACCAAATAGTGAAATAACCTGATATTTAAATATTTGTTAAATATTCATTGTGAAATTACGGAAAATTAACATCTACATACACAATTACTTAAAAAATTAAAATTTTTTATTAAAATACATAAATAATAATGCATTAGATGGCTTTTTATTTTCTCACTGAAGGTTTAAAAAATAACATGAAATACAAATATTTCATTGCATTTTTTTATGAGGTACACATACTCTTTCCTATTAGCAAGTGTTTAAATTCCAAGCATTGTATCAAGGCAAATGTAATAGGTAGGCGCAGTAGGAAAATTGAAAAAAAGGAATATTTGTGAGCTCTGTAGTTTTTTTTTTTAAGTTGAATTTCCAAAATATTTTATCAGCTGGCTTTAATGGTATACGTACTGAACTCATTTTTATCACAACGAAAAACAAAATTTTTCATTTCAAATAAAAATAAAAAACTAAACAAGTAAAAAAAAAAAGTTTTTTCCGGCTACCTATTTGTTGTGCCTTGCATTGTATGAATTTATTGAGATCTACAATTTTTTCAGTTTAAAATAATATAAATAATAACAGAAATAAAATAACTCTCAAAACATAATTTTTGAACAAAAAATATCAAATCTCAGAACAAGATATGTCAAATTTATTTTTGATCGAAAACATATTGGCCAACATATGTACATACATATATATAAACTTTTTTTCTGAAGATAACAAATAAACTCAGATCTTTATTTTTATTATTGAAAGCAAATATTTTACAATACAAAAATTACGATTTAATATACATTTTTTTGATACAACTAAAAAAATTTTAATAATAATATATATAATTTTGGCGCGTACACTATATAGCTCAGTGTTTGGCCGAGCTTCTCCTACCATTTGTGGTGTGCGTCTTTATATTATACCACAAATGGAGGCACCTACAGTTTTGTGCCGACTCCGAACGGCAGATGTATTTAATAAGAGGAATAAGAAGAAATACCCTCGGAGGTTTGCCATTGCCTGCCGAATGGGTGACCGCTATTAGAAAAAACTTTTTCTATTATTTAGATTTTGATTGCTCTGACTGAGATTCGAACCTCAAACTCACCGGCATATCAAGTTATAGCATGCACCGCTATCAACTCGACCACAGCGGCCACTGTTTATTTCTGATAAAAAAATGCAACTGAAAATTAATTATTATTTTGGATCAAAAAATATTAAAATATAATATTATGAATATGTAATGATTTTTTTCCATAAAATTTAAAAAGGTTCGATTCGTCTTCGAAGTCCAAAAGCAGCGATGGTTCGTTTAAAAAACTGGTTCGGTTCAAGTAAATAAACCGCAAAATAAGCTGCGTTACAATGAGAGCAAATTATGTAGCACGCGCCAAAAAAGTCTTCAAAATCTGGCTAAATTTCTAACATTTGCGCACCAGCCAAATTTTATAGAGTATTTAGGTAAAAAATCTGAATGATTTCTTTATGAAAACGATCGGTATTTTCGAACAAATCTATGTACAAGTCTATAGAATATGTTTTTATTCTATTTAAAATATTTTATTTTTATAACTTTTATTTTATACATTCAGAAAATTAATTGTTAAAAAATCAAATTGAAAAATATTGAAAGACAAATTTATATATGAAAATAAAAATATTAAAACAAGTTTAAATTAATAAAGTAGGTACATATATTATAAACCCTACATAATTAATATTAAATGTAATTTTTTTGGTTTTCTTTGGAAGTGTTAGTGAACTGGAAATAGGAATTGTATGTGCAGGTTTTAATAAGTCTATGGAAATTGTTTTGATTAAGTTACCTTTTTGAATTTTGAATACTTTATTGTGTTTAGAGATAACTTTAAATGGGCCTTCATAAGGTGGTTGTAGATTTGACTTATGAATAACTTTAACAAACACATATTCGCAAGTATCCAAATTTTTGGGAACAAAAAAATCTTCTTTATTATGATGTACAATTTTTGAACGAACGTGTGAAAAATGTTCTCTCAATTTGGAAAGTGTTTCCATTGTATTATCAAATTCATTATTGTTATTATTATTTGAAACGATTAATTCTCCAGGTAATCTGAGTGTTTGTCCGTAAACTAATTCTGCAGAAGAACATTTTAAATCATCTTTAATAGATATACGAAGTCCTAATAAAATCCAAGGAAGAATTTCAGACCAGTGAATTGAATCGTTTGATGCTGTAATAGCAGTTTTTAATGTTCTATGAAATCTTTCAATCATTCCATTTGATTGAGGATGATAAGGAGATGTATGAATTTTGTGAGATCCTAATAATTTTGTTAATTCAGTAAATAATTTTGATGTAAATTGTGATCCCTGATCTACTGTTATATTAAGTGGAACGCCGAAACGGGGAATATAATTTTGTACAAATGTTTTGGCAATTGTATTCGCTGAAATATCTTTAAGTGGATAAGCTTCCGGCCAACGTGTATGTCTGTCAATTATAGTTAAAATGTAACGATTTTCTTTTGAAACAGGTAATGGACCAACAAGATCCATATGTATGTGTTCAAATCGTCCAGATGGTATATTAATTTTTTGTACTGGTGTTTTAGTATATTTAGAAATTTTTGATTTCTGGCAGTTAATACATGCGGAAGTCCAACTATTAATTTCTTTACGCATGTTAGGCCAAAAATATTTTGATTGAATTAAACGTCTAGTAGTACGAACACTAGGATGTGATAAAGAATGGATTTTATCAAAAATTATATTCTTCATAGAATTTGGAACAAAAGGTCTAAAAGGTTGTTGAGAAATATCACACCAAATATTGAGATTAAGAACTGGAATATTAATTTCTTTTAAATTATTGTTACAATTTTTGTCAGAAATTAAGTCATGAAGAGTTTGGTCTTTTTGTTGTTCTTTATACAAAGTTTGAAAATTAATATCTTGAGTTAAAATTGTGTTAATATCTGAAATACGTGAAAGTGTGTCAGCAACAATGTTTTCTTTTCCAGAAATGTATTGAATATCATTTGTAAATTGTGCAATGTACTCAAGATGTCTAATTTGTCGAGGTGATCTATCTGTTTTTGAATTTAGAACATGTGTTAAAGGTTTATGATCAGTGTATATTGTGAAAATTCTACCTTCAAGAAAATGTTTAAAATGTTTAATTGAATTGTATATGGCTAAAAGTTCTCTGTCAAATGTTGAGTAATTCATTTCTGTAGAAGATAATTTTCGTGAAAAATAAGCAAGTGGTTCTAAAGTGTTGTTACTAAATTGTTGTAAAACTGCACCTATTGCTACATTTGATGCATCAACAGCAAGTGATAATTTACCATTTTTATCAAAATGAGTAAGTAAAGTTTGTTGAGCAAAGAGTTGTTTAACGTTTTCAAAAGCAGTGGTTGTCTTTTCCAATATAGAATATGTTTTTATTCTATTTAAAATATTTTATTTTTACAACTTTTCTTTTATACATTCAGAAAATTAATTATTAAAAAATCAAATTGAAAAATATTGAAAGACAAATTTATATATGAAAATAAAAATATTAAAACAAGTTTAAATTAATAAAGTAGATACATATATTATAAACCCTACAAAGTCGTTCCCAAATTCGTTCCTCGCACCAATAATTTTATTTTGACATAACACTTATCAGTAATTAGCAACCGTGCAGCTCACCAACGATTAGAGCTGTGCGAAAATGTGAGCAAAGTAAGAAGTGCAAGCAACAAAAATAGTTGAAGTATAATTCCATATTGTCGAAACGACGACGAATTGGTATTTAACGGTTATGTTTTTATGCATGTGGATATGTATGTGTGTGTGTGTGTGTGTGTGTGTGTATGTATGTATGTATATATGCCAAATTGAAAGCTACAGAAACGGTAAATCCAACATTCTCTTATCGTGACAGTGACAATTCTGTGCTTTAACGAAATCTCACAAAAGCCATGCTTGACTTATTGCTTAGCCAACAAAAGTCAAGAGTAATCTCTAACCTCTTTTGCATCTATGTATGTACATACATATACTTATACTTCATAGTACGTATGTATGATGCACATTAATTTGTACTTATGTATAACACATACACACTGTGCTTGCTGTTAATGCAAAACTTTTGCGCTCAATCCGTTGTATTCATAAAACCAGCGTTAAAAGTTAAACTATGTAGTAATCATTCCTTTGATATAAAATATCTTTTATGTATTTCTTACGAGTGAGTATATGGGTCACTCACCAAGCAACTAATAAAGTATATGTTTGTTATATATTCACCTAAGTGCTCTTTTATTTATACATAAATTCCTAAATGCGAATATCGGAAAGCATAAACTTGAAAACTTTTATTAAGAGCTTGGTTGCTACTGAACATTATTGGCGGTAAAAAAGAAAATTTATTATTTTCTTCATTCATTTTTTTTAAACACATTCCTTTAAAAATTTAAAGCGCTGCAGTTTTTCTTGTATCCGTCTGCTTGAATGCACTTGCATTTTTTTCTTAGTTTATGTACTGTCTTTTCAGTAACCCATTTTTTAAATTTAAATTTTAACTTAAAAATTTTCCCATGCAGATACTGAAAAGCGTTTAAAAATATTTTTTTACTAAAATTTAAAACTTTGTGGGAAAGGTACTTTGTCTCTGTTTCCATTATCTATTTAAATCTATCATTAAGATTTCATTTTAACATTAATTCGATTTTGTCTTAATATTAAAATTTAAATGATTCAACAAAAACTTGATACCAAATAAAAAGAAAAAATCAAAATTTGCATTATTTGTGAAGAAAGTTTCATTCTTATTATTAATGATTACATTTTTACTTGGATAATATCGTTTTCTCATAAGATATGCTTTTTTTATTTTAGCTTTTCTAAAAGTAAATTTACTTACTTATTTAAAATAAATCAATAACAATTAAATGCTAAGTTTATTTTTATTAATAAATTGTTCATATCTTCTTACAGATATTCAATTACTGTTCTGCCTTCGATACCCTGTTACCCGATATACTGTTTGCCTTAAGACACTTTAGTTGGGATTTTACTCACAGACTGCCACCATATACTACTTAGTCGGCTGAAACTTATTAATCTTCCAACTCTTTCAAATCGTAGAAAAATGCTAGGCATAATGTTTATGGTGAAGTTGGTCACGGGATCGATTGACAGTCCTTTTCTTTTGGCAGAAATTAATTTCAATGTCCCTTCTCGTGTTTCGAGGCACTTCCAACCCCTTTTTCTGAATCATTGTAAAACAAATTTTGAACTGAATGAGCCATTCCGGTGTTTGTGTCAGGATTTTAACTTGCTTTCCAACACCTTTGATGTGTCAGACTCGGTCTTTAACATCAAGAATAATGTGCTGTCCTCCCTCTTAAATTGATTTGCGTTAGTACAAATGTATGTAGTAAAATTTCGGCCAGCTGATGAATTAATTTTTTCTGTAGCTGAACAGTTTGAGATCTCGACACTTAACAAACTGTTTCTCGAATCGGCACAACCATATTGAAAAAAAAAAACCGTGCGTCATGGGGATGCGCCCCTCGTGCCGGTTGGGCAGGAAAGGAGTGTTATTATCGTTGGGTTTATTATTATTATTATTGAGTTCGTGGGTCCATTAAATAAAAAAAAAAATTTACAAAATTGTGGCCTCTTTAAGTTCTATTCACTGAGGGAAAAAATCCCTATTTCGAAATATAACTGGTTTAAAAACTAATAGCTTTTTGTTATTTGGTTAAATTGTTTTATTTGTATTTTACTTGCTATATGCATATGAGAGTATCAAAAAAAAAACACAAACCATGTTTTTCCCCCCTAAATTTTGTGGCCGCTGTGGTCGAGTTTGTAGCGAAATACATGCTCAAAAGAATCAGTAATAGTCGATTTTTAAAATTATCAAGCACGAGTAAGAACACAAAAGTATTTTAAAAAACTCGATAGAAACCTCTCTTTAAGAGGTATGCAATATTATTTGCTTCAAAAGAATATGTTGTCAAAAAACGGTCATTCTTTACTTCACACATTTTTTAGTGACATTTTTTAGATATACATACATATATTTAATTTCTAATTTGAAATTGGTGAGTACAAATTTTGGGTTCATTTATTTTACCAAGGAGCGTTTTCGATTATTCCGGCAATAAATTTGAAATCAGCCAATCTACCCAGCAATCCATGATTCTCCACCGCCCATGTGTGCCTTGGTTAGCCCAGTAGCTTGTCAGTCCACCTGTTCATTGTCATATTCCTCATGAACTGGTGCCCATAACAATTTAATATTTTTTTCTAGATTTTTAAGTCGAAGGTATTTAAAATTCTCATTGCCGCGATTTTCGTTTTCTTCTGATATTTAAAGCTACTTTGGGTTGACAAGGAGAAAAATCATACATTTGTTTTCAATGTAAAAATGCGAGTATGCGTGGCATGCACGAAATTGCGTCAGTGCATCATTAAAACAATTTTTTTTTTCTTTTAAATAGTGAGCTATATATTTTTTATAGTTATAATGAAATTAAAATAAAGCATAATCAATTCATCTAAGTTCGCCAAGATGTGGTGATCTTATAATCCAGTCAGACACACACTATATCCGCATGATACTGTAGCTGTCAACATTTTTAATATACGCGGCTTGTAGCAGAGACCACCACCTACCTGTACCTATAAACATACATATTTAATTAGAGACTTAACTTTGTGACTTTATTATGAATATTGCGTACATATATAGCAGGCGAGTTGAGTGCACACAAGGTGACGCAAAAGTACTATCACAACAAGAATTGGCTTCCATTTTGTTAGAACTAAGTTCGTGACAATTTGAAAAGTTGCCATGAAAATATGTGATTCATCTACAATTTTGATGCTAGATCCATCAAATTAAGCGATCAAGTTAGTCAGTTACTTTTTCTGGCTATAATTCCATTCTTAAGGTTTGGAAATTTGCGAATAAAAAAAATGTCTATAAAATTCTACATGCTATAAAATAAAATGCAATCAATTGATTGAAATCAAGATTTATAAGGTTTTGAGCAAAATTCCGTTATGAAAAATCAAAATGAGCAATTAAAATACAACAGATATAATTCAAAGAAAACAGTGGTTTAAGTCTTGGACAGATAAAATATCGTTTACGAATACATTTACAAAACATTACTTTATTATCTCTTGCATAAACCTATTTCACCTTTTTTAAATTTATCATAAACAGAATATTTGCTGGAACGATTTTCCGTCATCCTTTTCGGAATGTGCCATCTTCAGTGTCAATTCAACATTCCACCCTGTCGGACAAGAAAAAGAAGAAAACAATCTCGAATATTTAAAGTTTTTTCTATTCACACTTGGTTTAACTTTTTTATTGGAATATTTGTGGATGTGCTGAATTTTTTTGCGATTATTCAAAATATATTTATGCCCTTTCGAGTAGGTACATGCTGAGTATCCTTTATACAAAACTTTTGTTTACAAATTGAATTGTGTGGGCTACAAAAAATAATCACTTACATTTTTTTTTTGTTTCGGTATAGGAACTTTTTTCTGTTGATATACAATACACAACTTTTTATTAATCTCTGTTCTTTGCTGAGGGTGTAAAGTTTTGTAAATACGTACACAAAGATATTACCCAGGCGAGCACAACCAAACTCATATACGTATACCATAGTGGTCACAAAAATTTTACCAAAATTCGATTGACATATTTTTTTGTGGATGATGTTTGCGATGTTTTCTATAAGTTATTTAATTCTTTTTAAAAAATCACAAAAATCGGTGGCAGTTTTTAAAAACAAGGATATTGCCTTTTATTGTTTTTATTATACAAAAATTGTATAGGCTATAAAACATCATACTATAAATTTAGGAAATTCAAAACTTTGATGAAATTTTCATAAATTTATATAATATTTAAATAGCTTGAAACTCAGGTTTATATACTAGGTGGGTTAATTAGAGAACGAATTGTAATTATAAATAAATGGAAATTAAATAAATTGTCCAAATTTGTCAATATGTGTAAATGCTACATTTTTTTCGCGGACTGTAAAACAAATTACACAAATGCTTGTTGTAAAACGGACTCTACAGAAATGCGGCCAGCAAAAGAAGGCAAAGGCAAATAAATTTAATTTACCTTTAACAAAGCAACAAAAAGTCATATGAAGAAAGCGATTCAACCAGCCTGCAGCCAAACGGCTCTTCTCACTGTTTCCATAGGAAGTGCGAGCGAGAAATATTAAATTAAGTTGCTATCAAGCAGCTTTGCTGTGACCTATTATATCTTTTTTTTTTTGCTTTTCACTATATGACCGTACTCAAGCATGTGTGCAGCAAGAAACTTACCTTGCCAACCAACCGCCAGGTATAGTTCAAATAAACACATTCATACGTCGTACGTTAGGTCGTATGCGCAACATTTGTCACTTGCTAGCTAGCTGGCTTGAACCAGCCTACTGATTGTGAGTAAATAATTTTTTTGTGGAATATTCGGTGACGGTGAATTGCGATTTTTAATTGCACTATCGAGTTTCCTTTGTAAGACTGTTAATTAACAAAGTATTAAATTTATCGAGTGTCGAATTTCTGTGAAAGACTATCATTTGATTTAACAAGAATTATGTACATGAAAAGCCAACGGAGGGAAGAAAAGTTTCAGAAATTGCTAATTACTTGCTTTTGAAGGATATATAATTTTACTTTTCTGGTATGAAAATAAAATTTGAACAGAGAAAATTATGTGCCTATATTTCAAATGCTTTTGTGCTAAGCCGGAGTTATCAAGGTATTCAAGCAGGTCTGCGATAGGAAGATAGGTATTTAAAATCAATATTTTCGTGATTTAAAAGTAATTTAATTTATATAAAACATATTTTAAATTTACTCAATAATCAAGATATTTGACTCATCTGAAATGCTATTGAGACCACGATGAAATGAAAAAGGCATACGTTATATTTGTTCTATATATATTCTATATATTCTATATATTCTATATATTCTATATACATACATATATATGTAAAAAATAAATAAATTCCAATTAAATAGAAAAAAAGTAAATAGAAAATAAAATTGTCAAAAAAAAAATCGAAAACAAAATTCATTTAATCGGCGATATGTGCACATGTCGATGATAGTGCTTACCAAAACTTTAAAAAAAATTTGTGGGAGAACATGAAAAAAGAAAATTTGCGACGCTACATTCTACGAGTACATCATGGCAACGAGCCAGCTCACACTGCTGAAATAACGAATAACTTTAATGTGATCTCAGACATCGAAAAAATATGACCAGCATCATATTCCCCAGATCAAAACACCTTGTGATTTATGGTTATTTCCAAAAATTAAAAATAAAATTTGAGGGGAAAGGTATTTAACAGCAACGCGGTGCTGAATTTGGCAAGCTTAAAATGCAAGATTTTACAAGAAAGTTTCGAGAAGTGGAGATATATGCTTAAGAAACTTAAGAAATGCATTGAAATGAATGGCGCCTATGAAGAGTAGATAAAAAAGATAATTATTAAGAATAAATACGAAATGATGCTATGGTTTTTTTCTGGTGAACTAAGCGAATTTTTGTTAGCCCCCTTGTACGTATTGATGTAATGCCATTGGTTTGAATAAATATTATTAAACTATCTTTGGTCTGACAATTGATAGCTCTACAGCTGTGTAAGAAATAAAGGATATAATAAGTGATGCGAATTTCAGTCTAATATTACTTTATACATTTAAAAATATATTGAGAAGTTCAACAAAGAAACTCGCTTTCGAAATCGCAAGAGAAAAGCTTACACATTAACTACAACTTTCTTTAAACAACAGAAACAAATTTCCTTTACTACTTGGATATATTACAAATTACCAATTAGCGTATATTTTTGCAAAAAGAAAATAACCAGTTTTTGCATTCCTAAGGTGGCTCACAAAATCATTACAAATTCAAAAAATAATCCACCAGATTTATAATTTTTTTACATGTTCATTGGCTTTGGCGATTATACTTTATACAACTATTCATAGAATGGGAATAATTGTATGACTTTTTTATATCAACAAATTGATTTTCAACTCACAATTTGGATTAAGCTTAAATATTTGGGACTTATGTTAGATTCTTATTACAGACTGCAACAGTACTTTTCAAACCTTCAACTTGTTATTTTCTTACTTTTTACAAATAAGTCAAAAGGAACAAATAATCTTTTGAGCCATACAAATAAATTCAGCTTAATGTAAGTATTATTTTATGACTGATCGTCTTTGAACCATAAATAAAAGTATTTTTATTTTGGATATTTTTCTGCTTTTCGAAACAGGACTACATGGACTTTTATTTTTATGTTCTTAAATAAAAGTCCATATATGACAGACAATTTAATTATTGTTGAAAAAAGTTTCCTGAAGAATTTTATAGGTAGGAAAATATTAATAAAGTCCTATATTTTATCTGCATTTTGAATATAGTTTAGCAAAACTTTCATTATTATCTTCTAATAAAAGCTTGTAAAAATCGGCCTGCAGTTTCTGTGTAGCAATAAATATAGGTTCCAGCTAATTTATTATGCTTTCCATTCTCTCCATTCAGTTTGAGAGAGATTCAAATTGTTTTGAGTACGTCCTTAAAAATAAATACACCATTATAAGCACGTTGTTACACATGATTAAGAAAAGAAAACCAATCAAAAGCACTTAATTTTGTTGTTGTTTTTATTTATAGAAAAACGAAAATCGGACTAGCTACAAAATTCGGCAAGGAAGTATGTATGTGTGTGCGACGGATTTCTCATAATGGTTTTTTTGTTTAAAACTTTTTTTATGACAGTTATTTCATTTTAATTTTTTGTAAAGGACCTTAATATATTAAAGATATCAAATAAGGAAGATGAATGTCAGAAAAATTTAAAAATGTGCCATTTTTCAATTCTACCAAAAAAAAATAATAATAATAATTTGTTAACATTTTTTGTATCAAAATGAGTATTTTCGTGCTAAAAAACTGCAAAAGAAATGTCCCCATGTTCTTTTGAGAAATACTATTATTATTATGAAAAATTATTTAAACATTTAGTGCTAGCATTGCGCCAGTAACCAGTAACTAACACCAATTCCAGAAAGGTCACAAAACAATTCCGAAAAAGTCTCGAACCTGAAATAGTTCAAAGGAAGTCCTGAGCTAGTCCCGAAATGCTTTCATAAAAATAAAAATAGTCTTAACATTTTTTTTTCACTCAAAATAATTATAAAAATACTAACCAAGTCTTACGAAAATTCAAAATTGCTTCGATTAAACTTCTGCGCCAAATAATTATTATTCTGGGTAGCCGATTCTTTGTTCGCTGCTCTCCATACTTTTTTTTTGAGTTTGTTATAAAATTCAATTTTAAGGCTTTTCGAGTTTTGCTAGTTTCTGCATATGGATATTTATTTCAACAGTTTAGTCTTAATAATTCTCAAATAAAGGAGTATTGAGCCATAATTTTTAAGCCACTCCTTACAGGTTTTTTTCTGTAGAAATTCATACTCCCAACAAAGCATATTACTTTTGATATACACAGGATATTGAAAAATTTCGCCGTCTTATGGAAGTCTTCAACGAATTAAGTTCAAAGCGATTTTTCTCTGTATATTTCCATTTGAATGAACCACTTTATATACTTTTGCATAACAAGAAAAAAAGAATTAAGTTGTCATAGTTTTATTATATTTTTCTCGCCGCGTCACTTTCGCTCTTTTGCAAAAAATGCACCCCACATTCGCTGTGGCAAAAATCGTTCCGACACCATCGTCAATTAAGGCGTTCAAACAACTTAAAACTAAATTATCCAATTTACAGAAAGCAAAAAAAAAAAATTACTTAATATATGTATTTGTTTGCGAATGTGTAGGTACTTGCCAGTAATTGTTTTTTTTTTGTTTAATTTTTTCTGTCGACTGCCGCGCTTTAAAGCACATCCGGTCTGTTGGGTTGTTGGATTGCCGACCCGTCAGGCACATAAATCAGCGGCACCGCCATTGCAGTCAGTCGATGAGAGCGTGCTGCGATGGGCGTTTTACAATCTGAGCTGGTGGCGGTTTTAAAATTTTGTGGGCAAAAATGTGAAAATTATATTATTATTATTTGTGATGTGAATATATTTAGTTTAAATGAAATATGATTTTCGACAGACACAATTTTGCGTGTAATTGAATTTTTTGTAGGCAAAAGTTAGCACTCAAATATAATATTTTATTAATTATGACCAACGAATAAAAATGTTATGATAATTTGAGTGAAATACCACAATATCGTATTACGGTGTGACTCAAAATGTTAATTATTTTGTGTGACAAATCAAAAAAAATATGATAAAATCTCAAAAATTATCTGATTTTTTGTGACAGAGCTCTCACTATCATATAAATTATAATGTATGTATGTAGTTATTGAAAATAGTGCTAAGCAATCGACAAAAGTGATTTTCCATATTAAACAAAAAAAATTATTTACAATAAAATTATGAATTTTGTATGTATATGAAAGTACATGGCTGCAACAATCGTATCTCGTTCAAATTCCACTTGCAGCACCTACACTGATTCGGCAGCTGCTTCCAGTGAAACTGTAGACGTCGCTTCGGTCACTTCACCCACCACAATGCTCAGCTATCAGGATGAACAACAGCAGCAGCATGTGATGCGCGCTCACCTCAGTAGCCATCATCACTACCACCTGCCACATCAGTTTCAACATCCACACCATCAAAATCATCATACGCACGGTGGTGTCCCAGTTGCCACGCCCACTGTGCCCGCCAGCTATGCGGGGACACAACATTTGCTCCACCACCACCACAAAGCGGCCGCCTACAGCAGCAGTGCAATGGATGAGGATAGTAGTGGCAGTGTGAGTGGTGGCAGCGGTCCCACTCCGCCAGCCAAAGCACCACACGTGCAAAGTGAACGCCGCTCGCCGCCCAGCGCTGGCGTGACAGCAGCCACTGTCACGTCAAGTATCATGCTGGTGGCCGATGCGGCGTCGACCACCTCAATATCACCGGGACGCTTGACCGCCCGTCTACGTGACTCGGGCTCACATCATCGGGTGACCATCGATGAATCGAATATACCAACGTCTTCTGCGTATAGTCATCAGTTGAATGTAAGTGGCGGTGGTGGTGGAGACGATGGTGATGCTGGTGGCGGCGGTGGTGGTGCAGGCGGTTCGGGACCACCATCGCCAGGCTCGTCAAATCGAAGGTTGTCCTCAACGCTGGCCGATGACCGACAAACCGGACATTTAGCATTAATGTATCACTCCCATCAGTTAACCAGCTATCCGGTGTTGCCGGCGATTAAGCGAACTCATCGACCATCGTTCATGTATCCACCTATGCCGAGGGTCAGAGCGTAAGTACCAATTGAGTATGATATATGTATATGTTTTGTAGATAATGAAAATATATATTTGGTAATTTTGGAAAGATTTTCAGTCATCACTTGTCAAATTGGGTTTTTGCGGTTGTGCCATCTTCAGTGTAAATATTTGGCACAACTCCAAAACTGGTTTGTTTCCAAAGCAAACTTGATGACGAAAAATCGTTCCAATATAAAACAAGAAAGAAAGAAAAGACTAAGAAACAGTAAAATATTTATTTATATATGTGACGATTGTTACTTTCCATGAAGAAGAAAAAGAGAAGGTTTATAGCAATGATTGATTTATTTATGATATTTTTTTAGAACTTTTTCGAGTATGCAGCTCGCAGTCCAATCAATTTTAATATAAAAAGTTACCTTTGATTTTTGAATTTTTTTTTATTGAAGCAGTTTCGTAATTTCTTATATTAAAACTAACGCTTATTTGATTTATTTTTTGAGTCTAAGGTAACTTCGCGTTAACGCTAGTAAGATTCTGATAAATCTAAAAATGTGGAAATTTTTATTAAAAGCAGAAGACTGTCAGTAAACAATTGTAAATAATAAACCGTGATTTATGGCAATTTAAAACTTCATAATTTCTTCTTCTTCTTCTTTCATTGGCTCGATAACCGCCTATGCGATTTTGGCCGAGCTTAGCACAGCACGCCAGTTATTTCTTTCTTCTTTCTACTTTCTACTTTCAGAGCTGGGGCGCTTTCATCCATTCGAACGACATGACCAAGCCAGCGAAGCCGCTGAATCTTAATTCGCTGCACTATATCTACGTCGTTATAAAGCTCGTACAGCTCATCGTTCCATCTTCTCCGGTATTCGCCATCGCAAAGGCGTAAAGGCCCATAAATCTTTCGGAGAATCTTTCTCTCGAACACTCCCAGAGCCTTCTCATCAGATATCTTCATCGTCCATGCTTCTGCGCCATACATCAGGACGGGCATAATGAGAGACTTATAGAGCGTAATTTTTGTCCGTCGAGAGAGGACTTTACTGCTCAGTTGCCTACTCAGTCCGAAGTAGCACTTGTTGGCAAGAGTGATCCTCCTTTGGATTTCGAGGCTGACATTATTATTGATGTTAATGCTGGTTCCTAAGTAAACGAAGTCTTCTACTTTTTCAAAGTTATAACTGTCAACAGTGATGTTTGATCCCAGTCGTGAATGTGCCGACTGTTTATTTGATGACAGGAGATACTTCGTCTTGCCCTCGTTCACCTCCAGACCCATTCGCTTTGCTTCTCTATCCAGTTTGGAGAAGGCAGAACTAACTGCGCGGTTGTTAAGGCCGATGATGTCAATGTCATCGGCGTACGCCAGCAGCTGCACACTCTTATAAAAGATAGTGCCTGACCGATTTAGTTCTGCGGCTTGAATTATCTTCTCCAGCATAAGGTTAAAAAAGTCACACGACAAAGAGTCACCCTGTCTGAAACCTCGTTTGGTATCAAACGGCTCGGAGAGGTCCTTCCCAATCCTGACGGAGCTGGTGGTGTTGCTCAACGTCATTTTACATAGCCGTATAAGTTTTGCAGGGATACCAAATTCAGACATTGCGGCATAAAGGCAACTTCTTTTTGTGCTGTCGAAAGCGGCTTTGAAGTCGACAAAAAGGTGGTGCGTGTCGATTCTTCTTTCTTGGGTCTTTTCCAAGATCTGGCGCACTGTGAATATCTGGTCGATAGTAGATTTACCAGGTCTAAAGCCACACTGATAAGGTCCAATCAGTTCATTTACGGTGGGCTTTAGTCTATCACACAATACGCTCGACAGAACCTTATATGCAATGTTAAGAAGGCTGATACCACGATAGTTGGCGCGAATTGTAGTATCACCCTTCTTATGGATTGGGCAAAGTACACTTAGATTCCAATCAGTAGGCATGCATTCGTCCGACCATACTCTACAGATAAGCTGGTGCATGCGCTTTACCAACTCTTCTCCACCGTATTTGAATAACTCAGCTGGCAGCCCGTCAACTCCGGGCGCTTTGTTGTTCTTGAGCCGTGCTATTGCTATACGGATTTCATCGCAGTCGGGTAACGGAACATGAATTCCGTCGTCATTGATTGGGGTTTCGGGATCATCATCTTCTCCAAGGTGGTCTCTGTCACTACCACTAAGTAGTGTGGAGAAGTGCTCCCTCCATAAACTAAGTATATTCTGAACGTCAGTTACCAGGTCGCCGTTGTCGTTCTTACAGGAATTCGCCCCGGTCTTAAAACCTTCTGTTAGTCGTCGTACTTTCTGAAAGAATTTTCGGGAGCTTTTCCTGTCGGCCAGCAATTCAAGCTCTTCGCACTCACGCATTTCGGCCTTTCTCTTCTTCTCTCGAAAAATGCGTCTCGCTTCCTTTTTCAACTCACGATATCTCTCCCGCAAGGCTCGCGTTGCGCCCGATCGCAACGTGGCCCTGTAGGCAGCATCTTTCCGTTCCGTGGCAACGCGACATTCCTCATCGTACCAGTCATTTTTCCGGGCTCGCTGGAAACCAATAGATTGTTCAGCGGCGGTACGTAAAGAGCAAGAGATGTGGTTCCATTGCTCTGAAATATCGCTGTGTTGATTAGAGCTCTCAGAGAGCAGGAGTGCGAGTCGAGTAGCGAAGTGCGTGGCTGTCTGTTGTGATTGCAACTTTCCGACGTCGAGCTTTCCTTGTGTGCCTTTATGCACGCTTTTTGACGCGCAGAGGCGCGTGCGTATCTTGGCTGCGACAAGATAATAGTCCGAGTCGATGTTGGCTCCTCGTATCGTGCGCACATCTAGGACACTGGAAGCGTGCCTTCCGTCTATCACAACATGGTCGATTTGGTTTCGTGTCTTACCATCTGGAGACAGCCACGTAGCCTGATGTATCCTCCTATGCTGGAACCTGGTACTACAAACTACCATGTTTCGGGCCCCAGCGAAGTCGATCAGTCTCAATCCGTTGTCAGACGTTTCCTCGTGGAGACTGAATTTTCCGACTGTGGAACCAAAGATGCCCTCCTTACCCACCTTGGCATTAAAATCGCCTAGCATAATATGAAACTAAAATTTAGTGGCCTACAGAACTGCACACCCAAAATTTTATTGTCAAGAAAAATAATGTAGCGGGCTAATATTTTTTTTTTAAATAATCGCTAGCTCTTACTGAAAAATTAAAATAGAGATTTGAGCTTGTATAAAAAAAGTGTTGTAAACTATATTATCAGGTATAAAATCTAAGTGTGAGAGATACAATAAAAAAAAAAAACAACAACAAAGAACTGGTTTACTAGTCAAGCGAAAATACGCTGGTTATCTTACTAAGTAGTTTGTATCTGAGTGTACACTCAAAACTCTGCAGCATCATGTGTATACATACGAGTACATATGTCCATCCATACTTTTATACCCAGCAAACATTTGGAGTCATAAAGGCTTCACCATGGAGTACTATTTCGCAGCGTTTACGCTGATGATACTCGTAAACTCATTTCACCTATTTAAACAAAAGGATACTATACAATTTTTTTATGCGATATTTGAGCCATTTTGAAACCTTTAATAGCATTATGCAGACACGCTTAGAGACGTATACGTATAATTTTTTTTCTTATTTTCAAAATATTTCCGAGCTGTATAAAGTCATACTTGAACGGTTCTTTTTTCGTGATATTTGAAATACTTTTAGGTTTTTTTAATGGCTTATTGTAGTATTTTCTATTTGTTGTCATAAATGTGTGATAACGCTTAATAGTCCAAACGTCTTCATTAAAAGGAGCATAATTTGAAGTTTACAATTCATTCTCCAGCGATAAGAATAACTCTTTTGCTTTGAAAACTCATAAATCTTTTTTAGCCAATTATTGAAAAAAAAATTGTACTGTCCCATTTCTTATGCCTATGTATGCATGTATATGCGAGGGAGGTTTAATAAGTCAGTGAGTTTTTGAATAAAATATATTTTTTCAGCAAAAGAGCATTCTTTAATATAATTTTTTTTTAAATTTATACCCTTAGTCCAGCGTTTCTCCAATTTTTTTATTCCTTCCAAGACTCTCAAAATAGGCGTTTGTTTCTGTGATGATTTCTTCATTTGAACCAAACCTCTTACCACTTAGCCATTTAATCAGGTTTGGAAATAGGAAATTGACACGCAGTATCCCTTTCCTTGTTTTGTTTTACGCAAAAAATATTGCTCATGAAATTCTCTTTTTTTTTCTTCCAAGTTTTTGAAAAGTCAAGAGGTTAACTGCTTTCAATGGCTGTCAAGCATAAACTAAATGACTCAGCTTGCTTAAAATTTGGCAGTAATATATTAATAGATGGCAGTTAAGGGCAGCAGTGATAAATTTTAAGCTTTTATGCAAGATTCAAAATGTAACATACTTATAAAACCGCCCTCGAATGTGTATGTGAACAAAAATTAATAAACAAACTTTCGTTACAAGTTACAAAGTTGTAATGTTTTGTTATTACCACAAAATGTCTGCTCATAATTTGATCATCAAGATAAAAACAATATTAAAACGAGTTTTGACTGCCACTCTTCGAGTGAAAAAGCGATACATTGAGTATTTATTGAAATTAGTGTTTATATTTTTATTACTACTGTCAATGTACATAGTATAAACATAGATATACGATAATTTGTTCATATAAATTAGTATTATTCGAAATAATTTTTTCATCAAGTCATCAGATCTGCACCGTTCGTTTGCTTTAAAAAAAATATGATACCAAATTAAAGGTATTAACCTGTAGATAAAAATAAATATACTTCTTAAAAAATTAAATGTAATTATTTAATAATCAATCGCATTAGATCAGCACCGCCCGATTGAGAAGCAGATTCAGTTCGAAAGTACTTATTTTCAGAATTTGAGACAAAATCTACTTTTCCATTTATAAAAGAGACAGGCTTTTAAAAATAAAATTCTTTTTTTGCGTGGTTTATTAATAAGAATTAAATTAACCCGCTTTTTAAAGGTATACTTTTACTAACCATTATCAGAACAAAATCGCTAAATTTGACTGCAAAAAAATAAAGAACAAAGAGTGTGTGGATGAATGGAAAATAATATTGTTAAGATCAAACAAGAGACAAGAAGTTGACTTGTTTTTCTTTGAAAGTTAAATCTCGCCATTTTGCGCTTGAAAAATATTTGTCTCGTTTTGACGCTAAAACAAATTGCAGTCGCTTCTTTCTCCACAATTTGTTGGAGTCTTGCTTTTGATCTGACGTGTTCATGTGAATTAGAATATAAAAATAATAAGAACTCGCACTCAAAATTCCTAAGTGCTTCAAATATGTTTGCGGGGATAAACGCATATCTCTTGTGTATGTTAGTAGACACATACTACATACACCCAACTCTCTTTTTACACGGTTTCGTTTTACACGGATTTGAAGTTACACGGTTGAAAAAAATTTTTTTTGTAAAAATTGTTTTATCTAGTACGGTTTCAAAATCACTGTTTTGTAATTATGTTTGTTTCTACAACACTTGGCACCGTTGCTGAAATGAACATACATAGCAGCGACGAATAATTATCTAGCTATGTAAATATTTTTTCTTTATTTCTATTCTAATTTTTCTGTTCTTAATTCTGGATTAACAGATTTCTTTTGTTTTTTGCTTGCTCTACCAATTTTTCACCAGTATGAATTATGTATTTTAAGTTTTAATGCTTAATAAAATGCCATATGAACATACAATTTGTATGCATATCTGAAATTCTATAGTTTTCAACATTTTTTACACGGTTTTTCGAAGTAAATATGGTTCTTTATTTCATCTTACACGGTTTTCAAATCACATGGAACGTATCCTACATTTTACTATAGGAAACGCTTCTTTTTTTACACGGTTTCTTATTACACGGATTTCTGAGGAACGTATCTACCGTGTAAAAAGAGAGTTTGGTGTACATACATATGTGCTCGTGAAGCAGTTTGAACTTTCTTGCACATTGTAACTGTCACTCACGTGACGTGGGTTTCCTATGCCAATTAATAGTCGGTTTGCGGTTGTTGTTGTTGTTGCATCTGTAATTATGGCAACGTAGCGTAAGTACAAAAAGGTGTTCAACAAATTAACCACACTTTGCCACAGCCTCAGTAAACAAAAGTTTACAAGAAATGTTAAACTAGTTAAGATTATATCTTTATGCCGTTTAAGCAAGTTAATGCATAATTGATAGATTGCAGTCGTATGTTAGAAGATTGTGCGTCTTGTGGACGTTTACATAATTGACTATTACTAAGATTCCTTTTTAATGAACTTTCTCTATACGTATTGTACATATACTATACACACACGCATACGTATGTATGCGTTTATGCATAATAATAATAATAATAATAATAATAATGTACTTAAATTTTGACTAACCATTAAATATTTATTTGATTTTCGTTTCAGTGGTGACGCTTTGGCCACACTATTTTCCGCATTATATGGCAAATTGTTGGTGGTAATGGGCATAGCCTTTCCCATGGCTGAAGTTATATCCACTTATATACCACCTTCATTTTATGAGGTAAGTACAAATATAAATTGTAAAAAACTTTAGTTGAAAAGTGAATGCACATATTCACCAAATATGTATGTATAACTACATATATAGAAAAAAGTTAGAAATTTTGATTTTCGGCTACGTCAAGATTCAGTTGTGTTAGCTAAAATTTGGTAGCGGTGCGTGCTATAACTCGATATGCCAGTGAGTTCGAGGTTCGAATCTCAGTCAGGGCAAGCAAAATCTAAAATAATAGAAAAGGTTTTTTCTAATCGCGGTCACCCCTCGGCAGGCAATGGCAAACCTCCGAGGATATTTCTGCCATGAACAAGCTTCTCATTAAATACATCTGCCATTAGGAGTCGGCACAAAATTGTGGTACAATATAAAGACGCACACTACAAGTGTTAGGAGAAGCTCGGCCAAACACTGAGCTATATAGTGTACGCGCCAAAATTATATTATATAGGGGTATAAATGCATCGGAGTCGGGTGCGATATAGTGCCGCACAAATTTGCTTTATTGTGGCTAAATGCGTAAACCAAATTGAAAAGTTCAAATCCACATAGATGTACAACGAAATGAACTTTTGAGCTAGTGTCCTTTTGCTAAAATCGGTTTACAAATTTCATCAAAATTTAACTTTAAAAATGCTCTTTTATTGTAGTATATGGAAACTGATTTCCATTGACTGTGCTTTATACTGAGCCACTAATGTAATAATTTTGGCACACACATATTATTAATAAATTTTATTATCAATTTTCACTGTGTTCAGAATGTATAGACCTTTAAAAACTTATAAACCTACAACAAACTAAAATTCCTGCCAAATGTATTTGTAAAATTAATGTAACCAACTAAGCCAAGGAGTTTGTCCGGCCAGGGTTATTTTTTTTTAAATAAAAAAAAAATTAAAATATAAATAAAAATAAAAATTAAATTTAATTTATGTGAAATTTTTATGAAACTGAAGTTCACAAGCTTTTTGTGCTCTTAAATATATTTATTTAAATTCAAAATCCAAACAAACAGATACGAGTTAGTAACTGTATTTATAGTTTCAAGTTTTGACAGAGAACAAATGGCCGAGCTCAGAAAACCTTCTCTCACATTGGATTAAGTATACATAGTGGATATAGGTGTGGTTAGTTTAAGTATGGTGAGCTTAGATGTGATGAGTATACATATTGTAAGAAAAAGGAGCACTGTTTCCAATTCTAACCATTTTTGAGTACGCCATTCTCATGGGTATCATTTCTATCCTCGCCATTTCCCACTTCTTCCATCCAACACTTCTGTTCCATTCGATGCTTATAAAGTTTCACTTGTTTCACACTTAATTAAAAATTACATAACATAACGTAACGTAACACCAGATAACAAATCTAAACATAACATAAATTGAAATCACATTAAAAAAAAATTATATGGAGCAACATAACATAACACAACATATCATAACATAACATAATATAACATTACATTTAATAACATGACATAACATATTATATCAAAAGAATTACATAACATAACCTAACTAAAGACAACATGTCTGGGTGAGTTCAGATGAGAGAAACTCAGAAGTGGTGAGTGTAGGTTTGGTGAGTTTAGTTGCTGGAAGTTCTGGTATAAAGAAGTACCCATTGCCGTCCTAACCACATCCGTTCTTTTCGGCAAGGCTTCAAATCTCTGCCGGGACATTAAAATCGCAAATCATATAAAAAGTTTGGTAATGAATTAACAACAGAGCGATTTCAGAATTGAAAAGCAGTTTGTTGTAATGAAAACTGCTGAAAAGCTACAACACTATATTTTTGTTTTGCTCTTTTCAGAAAGTTGTATATGCTACGTTCTAAAAATTAAATTTGAAGTCACATGCTTCGCTCACGTCTTCCGTGCTGTGCAGTTGAAATACCAAAGTAGCGATTTTCACGCTATCCGCCTAAAAGTATACAACCAATTTTTTGAAATTACTCGCTTAACCATTCACGTAGCATGTAGAATCATTAGTCTTATCGAGCAAATTGCTTAAAAATTGTACACACACAAGCCAAAAAAAAATTAATTTCTCAACTCCAGCGGCGATTAAAATTAACACCAGCTCAATTTGATAAATGTTTTCTTGTTAGCAGTTGATTGTAACTTTTTGCAAATGTGTTAGGCAACTCCCTACAGGCAATTTGAAAGCATAGAAAACATGGTGAACAAGACAGGCGCAACGACTACAAAATCAAACGCAACACACACGCTTGTATGCATAGACTTGCGCTTGAGAAGCCTTTCGCCTCCTTCGCCTTCATGATCATCATCATCTTCATTGGCAGTGTGCTTGGCGCTTCGCTTGCCTACGCTAAGGCGTTGTGTCACTGCCTTACGGTTCGAGTGACTGCCTTTTTTGGTTGACTGGAAGTCATGCCAGTTGTCATGTTCGATTGCAGACGACATTAACTCTATGCTGCCTGGTACAAATGTTGTGTTGTCCTCACTTGCTGTAATCCTTGCGCGCACCTCCTGCAGTACATACATACATATCTACAAGTGAATATATGAAGGCAAGGATACATATGTATGTATATGCACGTGCCGCTTGATAGACGCACTGCAGGCACACCGTTGTATCCTCTGCTGCAACTATCGTTTCTCAGTCACTGGTTTACGGCATCGCACAGTGGTCTGAAATCGAAAAATTCTGAGCGAAACGAAGCAAAAACATTATTTTCCGTAAAGTGTAGATATCTTTAAAGTTTTTCGTCGGAATGTAAAACCTCAAAATGCCTGACACAAAATGGCGGACGGATTTTCGGAAAAAATTTGTTCAAGAGCTGAAATTAAGTGTAAGGGGGTTTTTGAGGTCGCTGATTTCTAAAATATGTAATGTCAGAATGTAAAAATTCTAAATGGCTGACACTGAATGGAGGACATTTTTTCGGAAAAAGTTGTTTTAAGAGTTGAAATTAAGTGTAAGGGGCTGTTTGAGGTTGCTGGTTTAAAAATGACGTCAGCATGTTAAAATTCAAAATGGCTGACACAGAATGGAGGACTGCTTTTCGGAAAAAAGTAGATTTAGGAGTTAAAATTGAGTGTTAGTGGGTTTTTGAGGTTGCTCAATCGAAAAATAATGTCAAGAAACTGCGACGAAAAAAAAATCTGTAGCACGAATCTGAAGGATTCCGAAACTTTTTCTTGAATAATATAAAACAATAAACTTCTAGCAATCCCCTTATTCTATTATTTTGACAGGATCTACTGGTATCAAAACTTTTTCACACTTTTTGTTATAATTTTATGTAAAAGTAATTAAACACGCAAAAAAAAACAGCTGTAGGAAAAATCACATGTGCGTGACTGCATTATAAATTCCAGAAATTGACTCAACAACGCTCCCTCTGAGACATACTTATCTAAGAACTATTTTAACAAGGTATTTTTAAATTTTAAACTTTTGACCACCTTTTTCGAATTTCCGACCAGTGTGCATCGCGATATTCGTGATTATATCACTTTGCAAATTGTGTTGCATATTTATAGGCGTTCGCGCGAAAGGATTAGAAATATTGCTTTTGTGTGTGTGACTTTTGTGTTTTTGCCTTGGTGAGCGTGTACGTCGATTTTTATTTTAACTATTTTTGTTCGCTTAAACGGCGTGCTTGGTTGCGGAAGTGCATTTAGTGTGGATTAATAGTCATCGTTTGTAAAGCGTTTAGTCGTGTGTGACTTGACGTTGAGACGTTTTATCGATTGTCGTGGCAAAATGTTGTGGTGGCAGAGAGTTCAATAAATCTTTTTTCGGTCAATCATATGTCAATAGCGTCAGGGGAGCAGCCGTGTGAAGTTTGTTAGGCCCACATTGATTGACATTCTTCTATTTATACTCATATCTATGTATATTCATACATACATATGTACACCTTTGTTAGGGTAAAATTGTAACAAAATGAATTGACAAATTTTCCAAATTTCATATTACATTTTACAACAATTTATTCAATCTGATGACTGGGTTGAGTTTTTATAAACTCTGTGAAGAATTTTAAGCTTTTATTTAGATGCTTTTCCACTTAAAATCAGCACTGCTCATGTAAATATTTATATTTATGTCTTAATAATTATTCACATTTACTAACAACTATCATAATTTGAAATATACAAAAATCGAGTTAAATATGGTGTGCAAACATTTCGAAGCTATATCGATTACCCATAGCTCACAACAACAACAAATTTGTAATTTCATCCATTGTAGTATAAGTAAAAAAAAATAAAAGTTTATGCCAAAGTGTCTTTTTCTCATAGAAAATTTCAGTAGTTGAAAAAGAACTCGCAGTAGAAAACACAAAATGATCCTACAGATAGATTTTGTACGGTAAGAAATTCGTTTTGCTTGTTTGTGTCAGTGAAAAACATTTTGAAAATAAGTGGAGAGGGTTATTTTCGATCTCTGATATAAAGTAATAATCGTTTTGGTGATACATTTCTCCGACAATTGAAATTAATTTAGAAAGCAAATTAATGTAGAGTCAAAAACAAAGTTACTGTTTTGGTTGTAATATTTTTAACTAATTTGTTTTAATATACGCTAAAACCATACTTTAATTATTTAAAAAATAGTTTTTTTTTGACAAGAATACATTTTTTTTCAAGTTATTTCACAATAACAATGAAAATAAATAAAAATATATGGAAAAGTGGTAAATTTATTACAGCCTAGAAACCTTGTGATGTGGAAGCAAATCAAAACTAATAAAAAACAAATCAAATAAAATTATTTTATATCATTCTTGTGAAAAATTAAATTAAACTTATTGCTCCAAAATAAAAAAATCGAAACAATTTAGCTATTTTTTAAAGGGAAAATTGCGGATGAGATGGCAAAGTACCAACACCGATTTGATAAGGAATTGCGAAAAATCGTATTTAGATATCGCGGGCTTTATTTTTTTTAATTGTAGAACGGTATGTAATTAAATTACATTACACTAAGGACTTTACATCGTTGTTTGAAAAATGTTTACAAACACTTTGAGCTTACCAATGGCTATTTGTAGAATTTTTTTGTGGTATGCAATTTTGAAGCCTATTCGATGTTAGTGTGTTTTGTGTAAGTGTCTTAACATTACCATTGAATTTTGACAATTGTTTATTGTGATATTCATTAATGTCTTCCATATGACACAAGCTCGCTATTTTTTTATATAAAATAAATTGCGTAAAATTTTCAAATATTGCTAAAGTTTGAAATTTGGGTATGTGTCTATAATTTTTGTTTAAACACAAACTGCATTTTCTTTATAAATATTATAAGTTAAATAAAAAAAAAACAAAAATGAAAAAATTGCCTGTATGTATTCACTACAGGAAGGTTTTTTTTTGACAAATTGACCAAAGCAGATGTTATTTGTGAATTCTTCACGATTTCTTAACAACATATAATACGCAGACTTTCTCTAAAAAATGATATGCCTGATACACTAATATGCATAAATCAACTTTTCTTTGTCGGAAAAACGCAAGAAGCATAATGAATATGATAGTATATATTTACAATGTATTATGAACTCTCTGAACATTGGTAGCTATAGTTCAAGGTATAGCCAATTTAATAGCATTTGAAAACACAAATTAAAAAAATTTCAAACTACAATAAAATTTCGACATTTCATATATCTATATACATATATACAACTCTATTCTATGCACTTGACAAATTCAACATCTTGCTTATCTATCAAGATTTTTCTATTCTATGTCAGAAATAAAAAGCTCTTTTCTTAATAAACTGTCAAGATGTCAAATGCTCTTGACAAATAAAACATCTGTTTTACTCTTTGTGTATAGTTGTGGAAATTTATTAAATGGAAGAAGATATTTTACTTTTATTGTTATTGTTAGACGAAGAGGAAAATTGCGAAAATAGAGAACGCGCGCGTTACTTAAGAAGTTTACGAGATGCTAGTGATCCATTTTTGTTGAGTGATAACACGTTTATGCAAAATTTTCGTTTGACAAGTGACACGTTTGGTCGTGTTTTGATTTTTCTATAAATTAAATTTAATATATACGTAACTTATTATTTTACAAATTAATGAATAATATGTGAAATACTTACGATGTAGAAGAATCTATTTCGTGAATAATATAAAGTAAGCAGAAATTAGCTGTTTGGGGAAAAGCCCTGCAGTTCAGACTGCTTTACGTTTTATCAAGGTTGTCACAGAATAACAAAGAGCTTCTTGCTTGATAAAAATCTTGATAAATTATCAATATTTTGTTAATTTGTGAAGTGCACAGAATAGAGCTGATAGTATGCCAAATACTCGCATAAATTGTAGTATGTGATTTTTTAGGTTTGTTCGATTTTAATTCATGTTAGGTCTATCTTTATGATCCTCTATGATATGCACCGTGGTAGATGCCACAAATTCAAAATGTCTCAACCTTTAGTACAATAGGCTTTCGAGGAGAGAGGATTCCTGGAGCAAGGTTGAGTGAGCTTACATAAATAAGTTGCTCTATATAATAATATTACAAGTTTACAAACAAGACGTTTGCTGAACTTACTTAGAATGCTACTCGGAGTGCTTTTTCAGTAAAAATCTGAGCTGGTTTTGCGCTTGCATTCTTAATGCCATCGAGGCTCCTGTTTGGCCCTCATTTAATATTCTGAACAGTTTTTCCAGCAGATTTTTTCATGTATCACAGCTGATTATTTAATATTCGCAGTACAGCGACAGCACTCAAGCCCAATTCTTGTGACAATGTACATGTGTATAAATATAGTAATTTAAAACTTTTAACTATAACCAATATTTTTAAGATATGCGCGCAATTGATTCATCATTACTGTTTAGGGGATCATCAAATCTACACAATAAAACTGATTTAATATACATACATACGCACAAACAAATGCACATACTTTTATTTGTCTATTCTCATATTTTCACAATTTTTCCTTTCATCCACAGGTGTACTACTTATATTTGTATATTGGAAGTATGATATTCTTGCTTTTCATGTATGCCACGCTACTGTGGGGTCGCCCAAAATTGCCAACAAATATAGGTAAGCATAATACTATATTTACATTGAGCTCTAATGCGTCATTTGGGTGTAAAATCTCAAATGCGAAGCCAAAATCACGCATTTTAGAAATTCGCATTTCAAAGCATTTGAACGAAATCACGAACGAACAGCATTCCAACGTGACATATTTTCTCGAACGCATCAAAAAATAACAGCCCAGCAAGCGATTTGACTAGTTTTTGACACTCACAGTTGATTGTCAACACAATTAATAAGAGGGCGGTTTGATATGTCAGTCACATTTTGAATAAAAAATATTTTTTTGGGCAAAAAAGGGTTCTCTTTTTTTCAACACAATATCCTTTTAACGATATCCTTTTAACACCAAACATTCGTGTAAAATGTGATGTACCTGAACCTCAACTCAATTAACCACTTCCTAACCATTGAAATTGATGGTGCAGTTTCCTTGGTTGTGGTGATGATTTTTCTACGAAAACATTAATGCTTAATCAGCATTCGAAGGTTTCGTCAAAAGTCAAGAGGTTATCTGTTTTCAATGTCTATCAAGCTTAAACTAAATTACACATATTGTTTTCTTCTTTTTCTTGTCCGACAGGGTGAATTGTTGATATTTGTTGGAACGATTTTCCGTCATCCCTTGTCAAGTTTAGTTTGGAGACAAACCGGTTTCGTCGTTGTTCAGAACGAAAATTGACACTGATGATGACACAACGCCGAAACTAAATTCCACAGCTTGCTCAAAATTTGACAGAAGTCTACTAATAGATAGACTGACTCATCAAACCGCCCTCGTACAAGATAGATGATTCAAAAGAATTGTTAGAGGAAATGCGAATAAGAAAATATAAACGGCCATGAAATGACCCATTCGAAATACGCATTTGGGCTCTATGTAAATGTATTTTAAGGCAGATTATAAAAACATACGAAATTCCATTGCATGTAAAGTAAACTCATACACATTAAATATTTAACTTGCGATTTAAGTACATGAAGCATTATGTAGAAAAAAGCAGAAAGAAATCAAACGAAATAAAAGTGTAATCATAAAGTGAAATAAAACGAATGGTATTGGTAATTAAAATGTTTTTGCTCAATTTTTTTTTCCTTTTTACAAATTGATTATTGCGCGTGTCATAGCCAAACATCAACGTTAATCGTGCCGAACATCATTTAAACTACGAACACAAACAACCAAACCCTCACAAACAATTAATTAATACACACACACACACATGTGTTATGTACAAACATACCGCAAAAACATATTAATTTTATCCTCCCATCATTACATTTTCTGTACTCCTCTGCAGCATCGCCTAGTAAGTCGGCGTCGAAAGCGCGCTCCTCCACTGCCTCGGAGAGTATGGATGAATCGGACACTGACAGCAATTCGATGCACAACAAACGCATACCGGCGGTTATACCCGCGCGAAGACCCTCGCTACTGGCACCGCTCGGGCGACAACACCACTATGGATCCTTTTATTTGCGTATGGGTGCAGTGGGTGAGTGTACAAACGAGTATATGTAGATAAACATACTACATATGTACATTAATAGCTTGCTTAATGCACATACATATAAATGCTAAGGGTGCCAACGTTAGCGAAAATTTTAATGGTGAAAATATAAAATATAAAGTCGTCTTTAATGCTACAAATTTTGTAAAACATCTGCAACTAATTCGAATATTTAAGAAATGATTAATGATTAATTAGAAGAATCTACAATTCTTAGAATATTGAGTGGACCTTCAAAATAAACCCTGAGGCAGACTAACTACATTTGTTTTTACACAATGAAGGAGTTATTCAAGAGTCATTCAAGACAAGACTAAAAACCGCTTAAAACAATTTATATATTGTAAATATATATTAAAAAGAGCCTGAGCTATAAAGCATAAGATATGGCATAAGTAATTTTTTTTAAGTTTTTCATTTCGTGTAACATACTCAGACATAAGTATATACATACATACATATATATGTATAAGTTCAATAAAGTAATTCGAAAAAATGTAAGTATTTTTGTTTTCTGGCAAGTAACTTTTTATTCGAACGACTATGACTTCTACAAAACAGGAATGTATCCAATTTTTTTGCAATTTTTTGCAAAAAGAAATTGTTTATAAATAATAATAATTTAAAAAAATACAGTTTTTTCTTGATAATTTTTTTCAACTTTATATATTTTTAACTTTTGAAGGATGAGTAATGCATGAAAATAATTATTATAAGTTAATATCAATATTAAAACTTTTTTTACCTTTTTTTATTTATTTTTTTCATTTTAATTAGAATTGTCTAATATTGTATTTCGTTTAGATAATAATGTTTTTAGTACAATTAAAGGTAGTTGATAAAATATATTATAAAGCTTAACTTATTGCAAAAACAAAATGTGCACAGAATGAGCGTCCTCCACCGACTCGAAAAAAGCTATTGCTGCATAGTATTTCAGAGTGCAGCCGTCTCTCTTTCCATAATATACTGAAATTCATAAAAACCGCATTCCGAATTCGTTTTTGGCAGACTTAATCAAAGCACAGAAGTATAAAACAAAAAAATTCAATTAACCTGTAATACTTACTAATTTAAGGGCCCATAGCTTCCTTAAACCTTCGTCGGATGAAATAATGGCTTAGCATTTTTTGTCAGAACGGCAATGAATAAATGTATTGCGTTAGTTTTAGATAGAACATTTTCAGCTCCATAAAAGAATTTTAAAATTTCTATGCTAGAATAAGTTAAAATATTGTAAACAACACTAAATTATGTAAACTGATTTAGGCACTAAATTTTCTTCTAATTAATTAAAGTTATTTTCCAAGTAAAATAAATTTTTTTTCTAAGAAAACCCATAAACACACATTTTTTCAACTAATTACAAAATGTACAATGATTTCACAAAATTCATCAAAATTTTGAACTTTTTAAAAAACGTTTTTAGAATTTTTTAAGCATGCAGTTTTAATTTAAGTTCATTCGGTTTAAATGTGAAAGAGTGCAAGTTTTAAGTGTCTACAAGTTATCTCTGATTTTTGACAACTTTTTTCTTGGCAGTTTCGTCAATTATTTTTTATATGGATGGAATTGTGAAAGAGCGCCAGTATAAAAACTGACAAAAATCAGTGGTAATTAGTAGCCACTGGAAACTTGCACTTTGCTATACTAAAATAAAATGAGCTATATATTTGGATACGCCAAAAAATTCAAAATATTTTTTTAAGTTTAAAATTTTGATAAAATTTCTTATAAATTTTTTTTTATAAAGTTTAAAAAATTGTTTTTAATGGTGTTGGTTAGAGAATTTACGATGTGTTAATAGAAAACTGATTTTAAACAATTGGAGGATATATAAATTGTAAATATGTGTTTGTGCTATAATATGCGAACAGAGTGTATTATTATTAATTAAAAAGTTAAGACACTGGGTATGGAAAATATTAGTTACGATTCCAAAAAAGTTCGAATTAACAACTATTTTGAACCAGAATTTATCACCAGGAAACTAATAAGAAAATAAACACAATTTTTAAAGAGAATAATATAAAGTACTCTGTCGTCTGAAGTTGACACTTTTAGTTCGAACAATATTTTCAAGTAAACTCTGTATAAGTTTTAGATTTTTGACAGTTTTTGTAGGTTTGTACCAGAACTTCATATGTGTGTGTAGTAAAATATCAAATCAAATATTTACTTTTATGTATGTATACAGCTTCAATGTGCGCTTAAGAATATCACTGTAGTTCTATTAGTGGAAAGGTGTTCACCTTAACTAGAACTTTTTCAATCCTTTTCTATTTTGCCCATTAAAGAGCCTAAAAATTAAGCAAATACTTTAACACTCGCGAAAATTAAATAAAGAAAGACTGTGTTAATGCCACGACCCCAAGGTGTGCTATTTTTCTCCGGCTCGAGGGTCTGCAGTGTGTAGAAATTCCATTGCCTCTGATAGACGTGGTACTTGCCACCGCCACAAAGGGAATGCAATATTTCAAGTCTGGTGGTAGACCAGCCGTAGTAAAGAGATGTAGTATAACGTATTATTCGCGATTAAATCACTAATAATTTTAATATATTTTAAGGTTTTTTGAAGTAAATAAAAGCCATAATTTCGAGTCCCGTTATGCATTTTGCCGTAGACATACCATTAAAAAGATGGGATTCTAATAAAATATGACGCAATTAGCCTTTGAAAGTGTAAAAATGAACAAAGTTGGCCCTAATCACGAGATCGATTAAATTCCGGATAAAAAAAAATTATGATCTGCCGCTATTTAACTTGTTTGTAGTTGGTTTGTTTAAGGAAAATGAAAGAAACACAACAGCCAACTCGGCTAGCGTAGCACAATAGGTACCGTATTGGCTCTGCAACTCCGAGCTCCCGGGTTCAAAGCCTGAGAGAAGTGGTTATGAAAAATTAAATTAAAAATTAATATAATTTAATAATCAAAAGAAGTCTGATGAGGAAATGTGGTGATTTCCGAAATAGTACTATAACTTCAACCATTAAAAACTGTTGTTGTTTTTTCACAAAAATCTTCCATAAACTGGCCTTGAGCTCAATAAAATTGTAAAATATTAACATTTACTAGGCCAACAGAAAAATGAACAAACATTGTAAAAAATATTAATGTTAGCTCGAAACTTTCATGTTTAATGGCAACATTGAATGGCTTAGGTTTACAACCTGGAAATATTGAGGTGGTACAAATGAAGTGGTAAAGTGTGTGCAACCGTTAAAACTTTATATAATAATCCTTTGGATTTACGTCTGTATTTGTGCGTTTGTATATACTAATTTCAGTGCTGTCCCTCCTACACGCACATACATATGCACATACATATTCTTAAATGCATCAACTGTCGGGCAACTTGAGTTGCGTGAAATAGAATCGCTGTTTGGCGCAAAAACGTTGAATTTATGAAGATTTATTTGCTTGCCGTACAACGTAAGCATTTTTATGCTTTTAACGATAATTTATGAAGCTGAAGTTGTACTAGTTATGTAATGATGTATGTATGTATACATACTATATGTATGCATGTTTTCCATACGTACATATTTTTCTGCTGCTACTGCAAAAGTGTAAATTATGTGAGCACTCTCACTGTAAGTGCCTTTTTTATGGTTCGACAAACTGCGACAAGCTAAAATCGACCGAATTGCGCACAAAATTGTTGCTCACAAAGTGGTAAATGTTAAGTCAGGAACGCTCGGGAACATATTTTCCACTAAATATATTATGTAAAATGGTACTTTGAATAAGTAAAAGTAAAAATATTACCAGTTATTTATGATGTTCATTATTTAATTTTCATTTTACTTATCAGCTTAGTTAAGTTTTTACTTTTTACTTGCTTAGGTAGAAGTATGTACATATGTGCATATCTTTAGTAATAATGAAATACTAATAATTTTTTAAAATATGATACTTACCAGTGGTTTCGATCATACATTTTAGAGATTGCCTACAATACAACAAAATGGCACAAAGTACAAATAAAAACTCCCGGGGAATTTTTCTCAATGCCCCCTGTTAAAGCAATGGGAGAAGGGAACAAATTCCCCGGGACTTTTTATTCAGAATAAAGCGGATAAACTTTTAAAATATTTCTTCTGTAAGACTATTTAAAATTTGTGATGGACGCCATGTAAAATGTAAATAATTTAATAATGAAAAAATAAAAATAAATTCTCATTTGTTATTTAAAATTAAATACATAAATAATAAGTGTAAATTAATTCGTTATTAAATATTATTTGAATGATACATAATAATTAATAATTCTAGAACGCATAATATAGTTAATAACATTTTCTTGAAATAATAATTCATTTTCTATATATGAACACAATTTTTCTTTTTCATTTCATAATTAAAACAAAACAAAATACGACAATTTTTTTTTAGTTACTTAATATTAATTTTACTACTTATCTTTCCTTTAAATATTTTATATGAATGCACATAAGTATAAAGTTTGATTTTAAGTTCATAAATGTTTGCTTTTTAATGTGTTTCTTACAGTTGCATTTAAAAATATCCATATTATTGATAGCTGCTATTTGCTCCAGGTATACAAAAAAGAAAACGCGAGTATATATGTCTTGCATTTCTTTTTTTTTTGTTATTGAACGCATTACAGTAAACCGTGAAAATGATTAAGATTATAAAATAAATCTTTACTTTCGGAAAGTAGTAACTCCGTCCATTATCGAAAAGAAAATATAAAATTCGTAAGAAAAGTTTTCTCAATTTCCGCAACTTTAACCTCAATTGTTCTCAATGCTAAGTTGATTTCTATTTGTGTTTCTAGTTAATGTTTTAAGCTATTAAATAACTAAATAAAGATTTGGTTCGCTGTTCCGGAACATTAAGTATGTATACATGTCGTTTCAGTAAATCCAAAGAAGTCTCTTGACTTGGTAAGCTCCAAAAAATGTCCCTATAAACTTCATAACAGATTTGGGGGAGTTTATGATACATACTTCACTTTATGATACTTCGATCGAAATTAAGGATTGTAATTTTTTTTATTTTTTTAGATCGTGAACCACAACCGCTTAGATAACATGTAGACTTGTTTCTCCTTCTTTTACATTTCTTTGGCAAATGTTAAATTTCCCAAGGGAGCAATATGGTATGTGAAAGATTGCAAATGTTTAAAAGGCCACTTACTTCGTCCAGTCAAACATTCACACATACTAATACACATATACATATGTACATACATACACTCAAGCACTCAAATAAGTGCAATTGCTTCTTTTATGACTTTCTCTTTTTGGGTACAAAAAACAATTTCGGAAAAAGGAAATAAATTATAAAATAAAACTCATCTTTTTGGAATTGCTGAAGAGTTATTTACTGTACACCAGTTAATCGTGAATTATCTTCGAGTATTTTTTTCTAAAAGCAGCATCTGTTTGGCGGTGCATGTTTGCTTCGTTCGTTCAAAAATCTTTAAAGTCCTTAAATTGTTGAAAGTCTTATGGCAATGCAATAGCGAAGTGCGTTGAGCTTACTTTAGTAGTCTGTGCAGCTTCCGTCGTTGCGAATGCCTCTATTATTCATGATGCAATAATGAAAGGTGTTGTACGTTAGCAACTTCTCGCTCTAAATTGGCCATCTTGAACGCCCTTAGAAACTGTGTTGTTTCTTTGCCGAATTTTGTTACCAGTTTTAAAAAAAAAATTTGAATTGTAGTAGAAAATTTAGTTTTTCATGTGGAACTTATAATACATATTATTGATTATTTTTTTTTTTGTTGATAAATAGATTTCTGAAAGCGAGAATTTGAATAAATTTTTGTAAAAATTGTCAAGTATTCGTGTAATAAAACATTATTTTTTAAATTATTAATTGCAATAAAGCTCTGAAGTTCATTGCGGTAGACAGGATCAATAATTTTATTTGCATTTTCAATTCAATATTTTTTTGGCAAAAAAATATCCGTATCAAATATAGTAAATATTTCTCTATGGGCTCTGAAGATATCCTATATATCGTTCGATAATCTGCTCAAACTTAAGTTTTTGACGCTGCTCCATAAAATCATCGTCACAGAACTACACCCATTTCTCAAAAGCCGCCTTCAACCGACTCGATCACATCAGCTCTTACATTTGAATTACAACTCTATGATATCTGAACTTCAATTGTTCGTTTTCTCGGTGCGCCTTTGGAACAAGCTACCTGCTGAATTCTTGTCCCTTATTTTTAATCTTTTAACTCAAACCTCTAATTTCAAATTTTAACTTTCTTTTAAGTTTCAATGTTGTAGGACTTTAAAGTAATATTAATCAGATTTCTACACTTTTTTGCTTTAAGGTTTAAATATTGTTTGATTCTGTAATCATTTTAATATTAAATTCAATATAACCTTTTTATGTTGTATTGTAGTAACAATAAAGGCTAAAGGACCTACATAGTTGACATGTATATTTATGATTTTTCATTAATCAATTAGTATTTTTTTCCAAAAAAAAAAAAAAATCCGCCTTTAATGCTTTTATGCTGCTAACCATTGAGGATTACCTTCAGTTTCTTCATGAACCAATGATTGGAACTAAATTAAATTAAAGCCGTGAGATTCTGCTTTTCAGAAAAAAAATTATCGTTGGACAAACATTATTGTGTTGTTGGTACGGTTTGAATGCATTTGCGTCATATTTGAACATTCTACATTACTTCCAAAAGAATAATTATTTTCGAAGAGATTTGTCTCTTTTAATTTTCGCATCCTAAAACTGTGAGCAGGTTTCACCAGCAATTTAAATACAAATTATTATTTTTTTGTCAGTTTTCATATAAAATTTTTTCGTAAATATCTTCACTAATTTATGAATACCATTCCCTATGAACGGCCTTTTCTTATTCCCGTTTCTCTAATACCTCCTAAATATAACACCTTTCATTATTCTAGCATGTCTATTTTTTATGTAAATGCTACGAAATAAATTTTTGTACACGTTTTTTCTTTAACTAAATTATTAAGTTTCTACTGAGTAACATTGTGCGTTTTTGTTAGATTTCGCACTAATACATTTAGCTTTAATTTATGGCCATCATTTGCAGGCGCTGTCAATTCATCATTTAATTAATGTATTTGCGAAGAGGTTCACAGCAGTTGACTTAGTTGATGCTGTTAGAAAATTAATTGTAGATATGCCTTATTTTATAACACAAAATGTTTATCCTTTGCCTTGTTTTCTTCGCGTCTAATTTAAATTATCTCTTTTATCTTTTTCAGCTTTCGGCATTGGCAGCATGATTTATTCCGGTTTGGAGTTTGGCCAGTACTTTGAATTGAACCCGGACACTAAGTGTCATAACGTACTTTTGGCATTGACACCGGCGACGCGAATGGCTTTTATTTTCATACAAATGTACTTTATATTCTTGAATAATGAGGTAAGCATACATCGAATGATTCATCATTATTAAAATATATAAATATTTACTTCAGTGGAAACAGCGTGCCCTTACCGACAGTCATAGACAATTTTGTAGAATGTAAAGAAAGTATAATTTTTTATTTGTTTTAAGATTTTTGTTTGCGTTGTAGCTTTTGAACTCTTTTCACAAATTGTGCTAAATTACAATGCTTCTTACATACTTGCACTAAACTATTATCCTTGACTTGACCACTGCGGCCACCATTTGAAAAGAATACAAAAAAAATTAATGTCGCCTTATAAAATAATTATTTTTATTTTAGCGAAAAAACTCATATTTTATTATACTTCCTAAGGACAGAAATTTTCCTAAACCTTTGTCTCAAAAATATGCAGTGTCTCTTTTAAACGAAACGACGGTACCTGTTCGCACGGAGGGCAAATCGTGATTCTTCTTCTCAGCATATCGGAATACAACACACTGAAACTTAGCATACTTCAACTTTCTTAACCTAAACTTTCCGAGCCAAAAAACCCCACATCTTAACCAGCCACAGCTAAACCATTCGTAAACTCATCACAATAAACACATCCTGTCTTATCTTAGCAGACCTCAACTCAGAATATCCAAGCCCGTAGTGCCCAAACTTACCACATGTCAACTCTCTTTACCTCACATTGAACAGTTCCCTCGAAAGACCCCAGAGTCTTCTCAAAACTGAAAAACACCGTCAGTGATTTGTAGAGCGAGATTATTGTTCGTCGAAAAATTGATCTGGACCATCTGTTATTGCTTCCTTCTTAAGAAGAAAAATACATACCCCCCTCAGAGCTAATACTTCATTATGAAATAAAAACCAAAAAATTAACAGACTTATGACCAATAAATTAAATATGTATATATCATATACATATAAGCTAAATTTATTTTCCAATATTGAGAAAAATTCAACACTTTACCATTAATAAAATATGGAAACCCACGAAAAGCGCTTTTTCCATAAATATTAGCCAGATAAGCCTTAATACTTTTACGCTTACTCATTCTATAAAACGATTCTCTTTTTTGCAGCAAATCAAGGTTTATCGCTACAAAATAATCGCCCGCTTCGGTCTCATGCACATGATCGGCACCAATTTGGCCGTCTGGCTAAACGTTCTGATACAGGAAACGAAACACGAAATTCTGACTTTCTACAACCCCGAAAATCGTACATTACGCATTTCACATCGCATACCGGGACATTCGCGGGGGCATGCTGTCGCACCCACAGTCATAACATCCGATTCCACAGCACATTTGCGGTTACCTCGTGGCCTCAAAGGTCCCTATCAAATTTTCGAGTGTCGCAGAACCAACATACTGGGCACACTAGTACAAGACGCCTCGCCATTTCTATTCCCCTGCACCATTGAGTATTCGTTAATCTGCGCCGCCATTTTATATGTGATGTGGCGTAGTATTTCGCGACCGCAAACACCAGCGCCACAACGTCCCGACACGATTAGTTCGCCGATGAAGCGCTCTCCCCACCACTATTCGGTGGATTGTGCGCGTGCCCACAAGGGTCTCTTCGTTGGTATACTCATACTCGTGCTAACCATCATTTCGCTCATTCTCTTCTTCGTGTTGATCTCGCGACCGGATTTTGTCGCCCTGGCTGTCACCGAAGTGACCATTTGCGAGTTGCTCATTTACGGCACCGCCACAATAGCAACACTCATTGGCATGATACAAATACGACATCTGCAGTATGATTGGTATCGTAGCTTCTCCTTGGATGATATTTTGCTAGTTGGCGCTCAGACTGGCTCCTTTTTGTATAACATATTCACAGTGATTGCAGGGCATTTTACGCTACGTAGCGACGATATGCTTGTGCCTCTTAATGCGCTCGCATCAATTGTACAAACCGCTTGCCAAACTCTTTTCATATTGGACGCTAGTCGGCGTCAAGCCATCACGCCCGAGCATATACGCAAGAAACCCGGACGAGAAATTGTGACCTTCATGTTGGTCGTTAATCTAGCGATGTGGGCTATCAGTACGTTGGAGAAGTCGAGAGCCGAATCGCATCCCATACAATTGAATTTCTATGGACTGTGGGCGTGGACGATAATAACACATGTGTCCATGCCGTTGGCAATATTTTATCGTTTTCATTCGACCGTTTGTTTGTGCGAAATCTGGAAGCGAGCGTATAAACTTAAACCAACATACATGTGAGAGTTTGCGCGCGAGCGCATTGCCAGCATTGCGCAGCAACAACAATTCTGTGAAGATCTCAAAACGAATTTGTCATACTGTTATTGCTCGACAACACTGGCCGGTGGCGAACTCGAGACCGTCGAAGAGGCGGAGAGTGGCGAGAGCAACGGCTACGAAGAAGATAACGAGGTTGAGGATGGTGGCAATGACGACGCTGGTGGCGCTGGTACCGATACAACCACAGCAGTGCTGGAGGGTGGCACCGGCACAGCAGCGACCGAAGATGAAGATTTGGACACAAAGGATGGTGATGAGTTGGAGGTAATACAACGATCCAAACAAACGAAATCGAATGGCAGTGAACAGCAACCGAGGCAACGACATGTCAAGCTAGTTGGCGTTAGCGGTAATGATGGTGGTAGGGGGGCTGTCGTTGGTGATGGTGGTGGTGGTGGTGGTGGCGTTGTGGGTAAATCTGCCGCATTTTGTCCGGTATTCGTTATAAATGGTGAATGAGTTTACGCGGATTTTGAGTTCATAGATGCAGGTAGCGATCTTGAGCTCACATTCGTTTAAGGGTAGAGCTCCTAAAGCGCTAGATGGCACTGCCGACAGCGAAAAATAGCAAAAAGAAAATAAAAACCAGAAATGCCATACGTAGTTGTGGTAGGCGAAAAAGTACAGATAATTTCTTTTCGTTTTCAAATATATTTAATTTAGTAGTTCGCTATAAAAATATGCTGGTTTAGTATAGCTGATTACTTCAGCAAAACAACTCAAAAAGTCAAATAACTAGTAGCATACAAAATTATTACAATTCAAATATATTTGAAAACTACGAAATTTTGATAACCTTTGACTATAGTTTTTCTTTCAAATTATTTCTATAATTTATAATTAAAATATAAAACATGCAAACTTTGTACAAAATTTAAAATACTTCAACAAAATTTTACAAAAGCTTAGGGCTTTTTAAAAGAAATTTAATTTTTGCTTTAATGTAACGTTTGTAAAAAAAAAACACCGACAAAAAAAAAATGTTTCAAAAATCAAATACATATATTTGTAGCGACTTAAAATTTGTGCGTTATTCAAATATTTTTTTAGGTTTGGAATTTTTGTGAAAATTAACAATTTCAAGTTCATTCGTTTAAAAAATAATAACATAAGAAAACCACAACGCTGAAAGTAGAGAATGTATAAAAAGTGACTTTAGCAAAGTTTCAGTGAAAATACTACACAACTAACAACAGAATTCATGCCCGTTAAAATTTGATTTAAGAATAGAGTCGAGCTTCACAGAGAAGCGTTTCCTAGAAATTTTTTAATTTGATATAGAAACGAGTAGGATGATAAAAAACATAAACAAAAACCTATGTATCAACATAATCAAATATGTTAAAGTCGTTATATTTATTAAAAGCAATATATGTATGTATGTGAACCAAAATTGTTTATAATTATTTGATTGACTAATAATTATAAAAAAATAAGTAGTTTGAAATATTTATTAACTTACCTAAAGGACTAGGAAACGTACACTAGAGAAAATAAATGTATAAAAAATATATATTAAAGTGAATGACCACATAATTGTACTTTACATAATGGGAAAATTTGTTAATGCGATTTACATACATACATACGGACCCACCACAAGCCACCATTTCGGACAAAAGGTACCATACATATTTATTGGCATACGAACAAATCTGTAGTATGTATACAAAGAATAAATTTGAAACAAAAATGCAAAAATAAAATGAACGAAAAAGAACCCACGCATACCACTACACTCATTAAAAATTATAAAAATCATACAATACATTCATAGAAAAAGAAATATTTTTCCATAAGAAACTAATAAAAATTAAGTTTTATTTTCTCTAAATTTTTCCTTTACCAGAAATAGAGTAGTAGCACCATACAAATATGACCTAAAAATGCTCAAAAAACATTTATGAAAATTAAATGAAAAAAGTAATAGTTATAATATTCCGATTCACTTAACATATGTATATCGTATGCATATGAAAACCTATATACAAACACATGATGAGTTCATGTCAGGTCCGTGTGTTTCAACCCCCAAAAGCGCCGCCGCCCCCTCCGTGGGCAAATTAACGTATATGAAAAGAAGTGAAGAAGTGAATCGTATTCATCAAGTGGGCTGAATCCTGCACACGATCCTGGTTCATGTTGTCATATATGTAGTTTAAATTCAAAAACATAAAACTAAAATTTAAAAAAAATGCAACATTAACTAAAATTCAAAGTTAGAAATTGTTTTTGTAGCTGTATTTATCGATACTACGTATTTGTATAGACTGATTGAGTGTTCACTGCAAAATAAAATGAAAAATAAAAACAAAAAGACATTACAAACGAGGAATCAAATAAAAGGAACAAGAAATAAAATTTAATAAAATAATATCAAGTCTTTTAGCAAAAAGTGCTTTTTAGCGAGAATTGAAACCGGAATGTGTCACCACTTTTTAGTCTTTAGAGGCAAAATAAAACCATTTTTCAATCTACACGAACGACAAATCAAAATTTTGCAAGAAACCCATTCAAAGTTTAGTACCTTCATAGATTTTTTTAAATATTTTGACTTACTTATATATATAAATTATAATTGAAATTTAAATTAGTGTAAAAAAAATTATTTTCTGGCTTCGAAGCACTAATCAAATTTTAAACAATAACAAAAACTACTTGACCGAAAAACTGAAAATGCAATTCCTTGCAGGATGGAATATACTCCTATATGTATTTGCCAAATAGTTTTAAAATAAGTATATTTTTAGATGCTATTAAGGAAATGAACGCAATCTCACAATATTTATATTTTGTCTAATGTGTATACTTTTTTTGATGCCAAAGATTTTTGCAATCCACATACGAGTATGAACATAAATAATTTTAAAATATGTATATTAGTAAGTCTTAGTTAAGCGTTGGCTTTCATAAAAAAAAATTTTAAATATTGAATGTTTTAAAGTTAAGCGTCCCTCCATTTGTTGTATAATACGAGTATAAAGACGCACACAACAAATGGTAGGAGAGGCTCGGCCAAACACTGATCTATATAGTGTAAGCACCAAATTATTATTATGTGCGAAGAAAACACTGGTTTTAGTTAAGTTATTGCAATTGACATTGAGATATATACATAAATAAAATCTATATATTTGTCTTAACTTAATATTTTTTTTTTGGGTGTTATACAAACATACATACATTTGTAGAAAATTTATGAAGGTATAGATTTTTAAAACCAGTAAAAATAAACTTTTTTAAGAATTCTGTACATTTATAATCAAAGTATATTAGTTAAATGAAAAAAGGAAGTAAATACAAAAGTAATGAGGCGAATATTTAAGTTATTTGTAATATTCAACAAAGAATAAAATGATAATGAATGCAAATAAATATTATTAAAATCTAAGCAATCGTGTACAGCAACTTTTTCTTGCAATACTCATTTACTCTATGTATACTAAAAAACAAAAAACGAATAACAAAAAAAATAAGAAGAGAATAAATGAAATGTATTCGTATGTTAGCAATTTAAAGTTACCAAAATGTATTATACAATATCTTAAAGCATAAATACAAACGTACACACATATTCATACGTACATACATAAATCGTTTGCATTTATATAATCGCAATATTTTTACTGTCTGTAAATTATTTCTTCGCTCACCTTCATTTTACATAATTTTATTTTTTAAGGAAAACGTCAACTAGTATATACACACACACACATACATTCATACATACATATAGTTTGTATATGATAGAGAATCCTTAGCATTAAATATTTATAGACATACATACAAAAAAATATTTTAATATTTATTAGCATATTTTTACAACTACTAAATTTTGTCTCCTTATTAAAAAATCAAATGTTAAAATAATATGATAGTGGATAATTAAAAATCTACGAATGTAATAGTTGCGTAAAAATAAAATGTTATAATTTTGTTTTAATCTACATACATAATATTTATATTGCAAAAATGAATGCGATTGCCTCGATGGTGTATCTGCAGTTAAAAATTAAGAAAATAATTGTATGAAGATATAACAATCATAAAGTTGACGATAAAGCATATAAACATGCATATTATGAATAAATATAAATAAAAAAAAAATTGTGTGTTTTTGAATTTATATGATTGCTGGCAATCGTCTGGGGATATAGACATCGCCATAAAACTCTTTGATTTTCTTATTTAGTTGCTGACGTGAACATACTGGGTGCGTTCGTGCTGAGTAATAACTGCCGCAGAATTGCAGCCTTGTTGCCTGTTTGCAACTGTGCTACTGATACTTTGCTGCAACATTGCAAATTATTAATGCAATGCACGTGTTGCGACTTTAACTTTTGTACTGTGAGATGGAAATGTTATAAGATTTAATAATTCCAGATCGTGATCATGATCGACATATAAAGATGATGTTGAACGTTATGTCCAGCATTTTAATAATACAATATATAGTTTATTTTAAAAGTTTGTACCCAAACGGGTTTGCGTAGCAATCACAACCTTGGTTTACAAACGAACTAAGAAATTTAAAAAATAAAAAGTCGCTCTTTTAAATTGTACAAATTAACTGGTTTGCACACTAACTATGTTAAATACTCAGTTCTCCGACACGCTTATTTTGAATTAAATAAAAAATGTATTTTATTATTTGAGTAACTTAAAAGAATATTTTAAGGCTGGCCCCGATTTGATGCCAACTTGGTTCCTCAAAAAATGTGCTAAACATATTTATGATCCCTTAACTAATTTATTTAATCTTTCTCTTACGCTTGGGGGTTTCCCTTTAGCTTGAAAATAATCATCCATTATACCCCTTCATAAGACCCGGCCCTCTATAGAATGCTATCGCGGTATAGCTAAGCTTTCTGCTATTCCTCAACTATTTGAAGTTATTATTGTTGACCATTTAACATATTCCATATCCTCTACAATTTCTAGCACACAACACGGGTTCTCTAAGGGTAAATCTACCGTTACAAACTTGCTTTTGTTCACAACTTATGTATGATGTTGTGTACACCGATTTTAGTAAAGCATTCGACAGAGTAAGTCACTCTTTACTGATCCATAAACTCGATCTCCTTGGTTTTCAACCGAATCTCCTTCATTGGATATTTTCTTACCTCATTGACAGAACACAAAATAGTTCCTCAAACATTATTCATGTATCTTCAGGCGTCCCGCAAATAAGTCACCTTGGTCCGATTCGGTTTTTACTTTTTATAAATGAGATACCTTCTGTAATAAATTATTAAAAAATTTTATTGTATGCTGATCATCAGCAGTAAAACTTTTTAGATCGTATCATTCGGTTGATGAAAGGTCCTTACTACAAGCGAATTTAAATAGCGTGGCTAAATGGTGTAAAATAAATAACATGCCACTAAACCAAAAAAAATATAAAGGAATGAGCTTTTCTCGCAGGGGTGTTCAACCAGCTTCTTATGACATATGTTAACATAACCTCGTGTTTAACTTTGTTGATCTTGGAATTACAACGGACCCGAAATTTAATTTTAATCTTCACATAAATGTTATAGTTTACAAAGCCGAAGGTGTTTTTGCGTTTGTAAAACGATGGTTGAAGGAATTAGATGACTCTGTTCACAACGTTAGTGAGGCCAATACTGGAATATGGATCTGTTGTTTGGAACTCGCGCTATCAAGTTGGGACTCATGTCCTCAACACCGATCCAATAGAGTCAATCCAAAAACAATTTCTGCTTTTTGCTTTAAGAAATTTACGTTGGGATTCTCAGTACAACCTGCCGCCATACATAAGTCGTTTAAAACTCATTAATCTTCCTACACTTGCTAGTCACAAAGAAAGACTAGGCATAGTATTTTTGGTCAAGTTACTAACAGGCTTGATCTATAGCCGATCAAGTTCATTCCGACCCAATAGAGTCAATCCAAAAACAATTTCTGCTTTTTGCTTTAAGAAATTTACGTTGGGATTCTCAGTACAACCTGCCGCCATACATAAGTCGTTTAAAACTCATTAATCTTCCTACACTTGCTAGTCACAAAGAAAGCCTAGGCATAGTATTTTTGGTCAAGTTACTAACAGGCTTGATCTATATAGCCCATCTCTTCTTGGCGAAATAAAACTAAACGTTCGCTCCCGAATTTCAAGATATTTCCGGCCTCTCTTTCTGAAGCCATGTAAAAGTAATTTTGAGTTAAATGAGCCACTCCGTAGTTTGTGTCAGGATTTTAACACTCACTCCGGTTCTTTTGATATTTCAGACTCACTTTTTTGTGTAAAGAAGAATATACTCAATGTTCTCAATAATTGATACATACATATATATATATTACTATTCGATCAGCTGATGAGCATTTGTTCTGTAGCTGACCAGTTTTAGATCTCGACACTTAACAAACTTCTGTCTTTCATGACTCGGGGCAGCATATATGAAAAACAACTTTTTTTTTATATATCCGTGCGTCATATGGGCGGGTATGGAGGGATAAAACCGTTGGGATTATTATTATTAAAAAGCTTGTATCCTTATTGAGCTCGTATAAGTAAGCGTTTTATTTTCTTTGGCATTGAAAAGGACATACAATTCCACAAATCTTTCGAACGATCATCACTGATTTTTTGATTTATTTTGAAGTAAAAAAATGAAAATCCTGTTATAAACCTTCCTAGGCGAATAAGGATTACATTTCTGTATAAAAACGGTTAAAAGTACCAATTATTTCTGACAAATTTTTTAAGTTGAAATTTCGAAAACTATTTTCGATCCTTCCATCTTTCTGCTCATTTGCCTACTCCATCAAGGAAGTCCTCTAATTTTTTAGAGTTATTACTATCAACTGTACGTATCTCCCTTTCCGGTACAACACAAAGACGCATAGGACCCACAAATGGGAAGAGAATTCAGTCAATCATTGAGCTAAACAGTGTATGCGCGAAATTGTTATTATACATACTTAAGGGTGGCTCAGAAATTTAAGCGCGAAAAGTGAGGCCGGAATTTTAATGCTCTCACACGCATTAAATTGTGCCTAACCGAACCTATTTCTATTTTAAAATATAATGTATATATGAAAATTTATTTTTACGGAGAAAAAATGTATCGTACATTTGATTTCATAATAAAAAAAATAGTGGTACATTTATATACGATATAGAACCTTCCAACGGGGGGACAGCATTTAAATACTGAAATCCAAATTACTGGTTTTACTACGCCCTTCCTTTCACTTTTTAAAATCAAAACTAAGTAATGCGTAAATTACAACTTTGTGCATCACTCTTAATTTTGTTTTTTTTTAATTAATGAACCAGTAATTATCCTTTAATCAGGTTAATACCTTTAATCAAAATCAAACTTGCATACGTTTTGCTCTCGATAAGGCTTTTTATTGGAATTACGAATAAAAGCCACACAAATGCATTAAGTGAATGCTGTAAATATCTGTTTTTGGTTGTTGCTTTGATTACACGTTTTTTGCATTTCCCTTCTCAGAACGGCGTTGAAACAAATCCATACATACCTACATAATTGCTATATGTGTATGCATTTATCCGTATGCCTTAAAAGTAAACATAATTTTGCTTTGATTGAATTTTATGGCAAAACTTCTGGGCATTGAGTGTGGCTGCTGCTGTCAGAAGAATTCATTTGTGGTCAACTATGACTTCCGGCAAGTGCACTCACTCACTTAAATATTTGTTATTTATTAAAGTGGTGGTTGTGTGGCCAAATGAGCAGCTGCCAGTTGCTTGAGTAGAAGCATAAGGAGAGTTTGAGGTTATCACAGTATGCCACATTCACAGAACATTTTCGGAAATGTATTCGATTGCCTGTATTCGTGTGAGTGTTGAATAGAATTGCCGAATTGCCACTCAACCACCGCCAATTACAATTACATTTACAATGTGAATATTTAAACTGAAAGGTTGCCAACAAATCGAATCAATTGAGTGCGGGAAATAAGAGTAAATACGAGTATCAGCGCATACATTCGAAAAGTTCAGCACTTAATAAAACTGGGTTAAATTTGCGTGAAATATGTGCTTGAGGTGCAAAAGCACTGAGTTGTTGTGGGTTGAGGGTTAGGATATGACAGAATGTGGCTGGCATAATGGTTAAATTTTTTTGGCCAAAATTGTAACGGGATCGGTAGCTACTAAGTAATAATGGCCGATTTGAAAATGAGCGGAATTGAGTTGTTGGGCTTTGTTAAATACTGGCACAGCAGTTTGGGATGGGCATAAAAATACGTGCGACCAGAAACATGCTAACTCGCATTTGTACAAAAGTGCTCTTTAGAAAGCTGAGAAGCTGGGTGGGGTTGCTGTGCTGTTTGGTGCTCATACATTAGTACATCAACACCATCTCTACGGCAAAGATACGAGATACACATTTTAATGGCATACATATCTTAACACCACTCTATTAGATCCAAAAAACAAAAAGAAGAAAATTTGGGAACAACCCAAAAACTTAACGAGCTGTAAGCCATCATCAAAATATTGAAAAGAAAACGACTAGAAATTCGTTACATGTAATAAAAAAAAAATCTAAGCCACTTACTATCCCAAAGAAGTTTGTGGATGCTGTGAGAACACGAGCTATTGGAGCAGCTGTGGAGCGTAAAACTCTCAGCTCATTGCAGTCGTCCTTTATTTGTTTATTTGTAGACGTTAAGCAATTTGTGTAAGTATCTGTTAAATTTTGACGCTCTCTTCGTTTGCGCGCATCGTTTGCCTGTGTATCAGTATTTTAAGCGCCAAATTTGGTATGCATACTTTGTGGCGTTCTAGCCATGAGAGAAAAGTTTGCCACCTTTTGCGCGGAATAAAAAGCTTAAGTGGATGCTATGAAGCTTTTATGGGTAAGCTTTGAATGAATGAGATAACACGATGACTAAAAGTTCCCCTTAATGTGTGGAAATTCACATACATATGTATGTACATACTAAACACATCACGCGCATATGTTTGTCTCTTTCACTGACGCATGCGGTTTTAATTCAATCGAATTTCTCCAATTTCTCCGCTGACCTAAAAGCTTTCGTAGCGCTTTTGCGTTTATGCTGCACTTTTTTCTTTCACATAAATGATGTACTCGTACATTGCATTGGTGTATTGTTGATTTTTATTGTAGTATTCGTTTTTGTAGCATAATTGGTTTAGTTGCATAGTATGCTTAAAGCAGTAATTGTTCGCTAAAAAGAATTAAGTAGCGTTCAGTCAAACTGATTTTGTTATCATTGCATCAGAGTGCTATATATGTATATGCATATTGAGAACTTAAATTACTAGGATTAAAAACTAAAAATTATTCAGAAATAAATCATTTGCGTGTTGCTGCCTTATTTGAAAATATGATAATTATTTTGGGATAAAAAGTATATATTTTTTTAACAACTTTTATATCACGAAACAACTATAACGGATATATATATAATTTAAATAAAATTGTGTGTTTTATTTTCTTTATTAGTTTAAGGAAATTTTTCAGCCAGTTATACAGCGCAATTAACAATTATATTTTTAATATATTTTATTTAAATTATTTCTGAATTCAAATGCACTCTATTCACTAAGAAAAGCAATATTAAATTATGTATGTAAGTTTCAATAATTTTTTCACCAAAATTTTAAACTTTTAAATTTTTTATGTAGTTTTGTAGCCCATAAATTTTGGTATACGAAAAGAAAGTTCGTAATGGGTACAAATTTTCGCTAGTTTTTGACACATTTTTTTTACAGGCACTCCTCTGTAGGAAATAGTTTTTTTTTTATTAATTAGCGAGAAATTTTGTAGAATTTTTCTTCAATTTTAAGTTTTGATGAAATCTATTTCAATTTGTTTTCCGCATGATTTTTGCCTTGGTTATTCTTTTTTTTTCTATATAGATTTTTAATGAGCTCAAGGCTGGAAAAAATAAAACAATTGCGCAATAAATTATTTTATTTATTTGTCAATATTTCGACTTCAGTCTGAAGTCATCATCAGGAACTGTCAGCTGCGCCTTTTCATTAAAATTAATGTAGAATAAATTTATTGATAATAAATAGTCAAAATTTGTAAATATTTTTATATAATAATTCTATTAAATTATCTGCAAACAACTATGCACATAGTTCGTTTCCATTTCAAATATTTACGACAATAACAGTCCTTTATGTGTGTACATATGTATGTATGTACATATATATAAACATGTATACAAATGAATAGTGTGTCCAAATATACCTACACTCATTTGCCGTTCAAAGTTTAAGTTGAAATTTATCACTTTCCAAAGTTTAAAAATGAAAAAAATAAATGTAAATGCAGCTTTTGTATATGCACTCGTATATACATACATAAATATACATAAATGCAAGTAATGTAACCGAGAAAGCGTAGTAAAAGGTGAATGTCCTCTCGCTTGAGCTGCAGGCGAATTCGTATAGAATAATTTTTTTTTATTGTAAGTACAACTGCAAAGCGCATGCTCCGCTTGCAAGGGACTAAAGCAACTACGAATTTTTAAATATTTATACATAAGATGCAGACATACATACATACAAAGATATGTACATTTGTAGACATGCATTTAGGTATGTGCGTGCATGAAAGAGTAGTAAGTTTGTATAGAAGTGCGTAAGCTTATTACAATTATTTACAATTCAGACGTTTTTACAAGCTTATCACAAAATACCAACCACTGAATTACTAAGGAAAAACTACTTTTGGCGCGTTATATTTCTTTAGTCTTTTTTATATCTGAAAAATTGCTGTAAACTTTTAAATTTACATAGATGTACATATGTACCTACTTCCAAAGTAAAACCGATTACCATTTTAGGCGATTCACAAGGTGTAGTAAAGTGTCGTAAAATTATAATTATAAGGTTTGTATTTTTTTTCTGTTGTGTATCACAGAAAAAGAAATTGATATAACATAAGTTTGAATTAATTTTTGCATAAGGTTAAGATTTTATGACTTTACAACAATAAGACACTTTGTGAATACCCACCATTTATTTTCTAGTAATGCTCTGGTAATTGCGCAGCTATGCAAAATTTTTACTCAACAGAAGAGAGCAGAACGGTTACGAGGAATTTCTGTTTACTTAAATCGATGTTATTCTTTATTATAATACTTTTTGATTTACGAGTATGAGCGAGATATAAATATTATATACCATTTATTCAAAGAAACCAATATAAGGATATAAAAATCATTCTCCGAAAATACCTTCTATAATCTAGGGCGATTTCAGCCAACCTCAGCAAAGTACGCTAGGTTTCTTCATAACACGCTGACTGTCGGAAAATTGAAAATACTAAGCTTAGGCAAGGTGGCTGCTGTGGTCGAGTGTGGCCACTGTGGTCGAGTTGGTAGCGGTGCGTGCTGTAACTTGATATGCCGGTGGGTTCGAGGTTCGAATCTCAGTCAGGACAAGCAAAATCTTTATAATAGAAAAAGTTTTTTCTAATAGCGGTCACCCCTCGGCAGGCAATGGCAAACCTCCGAGGGTATTTCTGCCATGAAAAAGCTTCTCATTAAAAACATCTGCCGTTCGGAGTTGGCACAAAACTGTAGGTCCCTCCATTTGCGGTATAATATAAAGATGCATACCACAAATAGTAGGAGAAGCTCGGCCAAACACTGAGCTATATAGTGTACGCGCCAAAATTATATTATAAGCTTAGGCAAGTCCTTGACATAATGGTCTCTCAATGCATAAAAACACTCCCTTTTCCTCTGGCACCACCAGCTGATAAAGCACTATATCTGTGATATTGAAGTGTTCGTCTAGCTCATCGTCCCATCGTATGCGGTATTCGCTGTCGCAAAGACAACATGGTTTATTAATCTTTCGAAAAAATTGTCTATCGCACATTTGAAGGGACCTCTCATCTGATGTCATCCTCGTCCATGCTTCTGCGTCATACAATTGGATGTTATACTCTTTTCGAATTTGATTTTTGTTCGCCGAGAGAGGAACTTACTGCAAAATTTCAAAGCGATTTACATTTTTTGGAACCATATAAAAAATGATAATTCGTGATTTGTGCAATTTTGTTTTATAAACCGTATTTGTGCACAAAAACGATTGAACTTTCTACATACTACACAAAGTAAAAATGAGAAACGGCTTTTGCACTTTTCCACTCAGTCATTCAACTTTCAAACAAGCTTGCGCAAATACACGTTGTTATTCATGTGATTTCGTTAAGAACAAGTTGTCAGCAAATTTAAGGGTTTTTTTTTTTAATCTTAAGTGAAAAATGTATACGAAATGCATTGTTAGTTGCAAATTCTAAAGTATTAACTTATAAACATGGATATGCGAGTATTATGGAACACTTGCAACAAAAGGATTTTCGCATTGCATTTGTTTTATATTCCGTGTTTACATATTATGTACTATTGTCTGAAATTTGTTGGTACTATTTGTCTGCACAAGCTTGTTGTATTATTGAAATTGTACATGTTAACACGAACATATACTCGTATGTACATATAAAATAATGTGACTGTGTGCACTCAATATCTGGGTTAGTAATGTTAATGCTGCTTGTAATCGAGTTTTCGCGAAGTATTATGTTTTACAAATTTGCTGGAGAGTGCACAGATACATATGTATGTAGATAAATAAAAGTGTTTACATGAGGAAAATCTATACACTAAGTCGCTTATGCATACCCTACTAACAAAAGTACAAAATAAACTTACAATTCTTTTAAAATTGTCTTGCGAAAATTAATGATAAATTTGTGAGTTTATCATTATTCTGATGAATGCAATAATTTGTTTAATCAGTTTCTAAATATTCACTCTAACTAAAAAAATTAAATGTATAATTGAAATTATTAACTTTGCTTAATTAGTTTTCCAGATTTTGATAAATCAGCATATTCGATTAACTATTTAATGCACTAGCTGTAGTATATAGTTTTTAAATCTCAATTTTTTCTTTGAATTTATAATGGCTTGTCAAAATTATCATACCTAAATTTCAGATGGTTCATTCATCGCGTGCAATATAAGTAGTCTTTCAAAGGTAAAAGTTTGCATTTATTTAAAAATGTATAGGTTGGGTCTATATAGTTTTCTTAAAAAAAAAACTGTATTTATTCTAAGATGTGTAACATCTATTTAATAAATAAGTAAATTAAGAAACACCAGTTTCAATTATTTTTCTGAAAAAGTTGCTTTAACCATTACTGCACTCTGAATATTTATATAATTTAGCTAATAGCACCAAATGAGCAATTTCTGTTGATCTGAAATTAGATTTGCTTAGACTGATTTTTTGGTTTGATTTCTTGCAATCTCTGTTCTGCTCGTTTCCAATTTTCTATTATTTTCCACTTTAAATAACTTCGTTGGGCGTGCTGCTACTGACCAGTTCCTCGATTTTTTTTTTTCGTTACCACGGATTGTATGCACATTAATATCTTTAAACAAACAAACATACTTACGTACATATATATGTAAGTTTAAAACCTAACTTAAGTGCTCTATGACTTTTATGCACAAAAATTTCGTTGTGTAGGCAAGCTTTTAGTAGCCGTGATCGTCTAGTGGTTAGGACCCTACTTTGTGGCCGTAGTAACCCAGGTTCGAATCCTGGTCACGGCAATGTCGAACACAAATTGTGTGAGCATTGTCACGAAGCGTTATTATTTTTTTACTTTTTTTGCTTATTTAATAGGTTTTTTTAATAAATTTGTTTTAATCAAAATTGTGTCGATTTTATTTTAAATAAGTATTTGCACTTATTACAATAATTTTTTGTGTACAAATTTACACAACAACTTTGCACTTGCAAATATGGAAAGTGCGTTTCACCACTATAACGCAACCACATTTTCACAAATTTGGGAAACAGCCAAATCCGAAACTACGAGTACCTTGTATGCCATTATCTTTATTTAATTCTTTTAGAGAATTTTTCATTAAAATATATTTAATTTTCTAACAAAAACCATAAAAACCCAAAGCCAACTTTGTAGAAACCTACAACAAAATTCAACAAATTTATATTCAAATGTGAAAACTTTTTCTCATACATAAGTGCTAAACATTTTTTAATTAAACAGTTTTTTAGCTGATTAAATTTAAATATGATAAATGGCTAAAAATTAACATTGCTTTTGTAGTTTTTTTGCCACGTTTGCCTTCAAACAATGCCTTAACACAATTTATTTTTATACAAAAAAACCCAGCACCCGCTAAAAAAAAATTTTCGAATATCAGCGGAAAAACTAAGGCACTTGAAACTTTTTTTTTACTTTTAATATGTTATTAATATGAAATATCAGAATTTGTATTTTATGAATGCTTTCCATGAACCAATTATGTACTACAGATCACGCAATTTAGCAACCGTGTATTTGTAATTGATTTTGAGAAAAAAGTGAGTGACGTAGTGCTTTTGAAATTTGCGATTTGTTCGCAATTGGACGCTTGTAAAACTAATATATTCCATGTTAATACATTATTCTTCCAACTCTTCCTTTCTCTTTGCCTCTTGCTTCCGCAAGCTAGGTTGTGTTATATTCACTGGTCATTTTGAAAGCATATTTTTTCATTTGCAATGTGCCGTCAAGTAAAAAGGTTCGTGTCTTTCGTGACACTCCCCTTTGTCATTTTTATTAATGCAATGCCAAGGAGAGAGGACGCTAACAAATACGATGTTGCCCCAATGGAAGATGCTACGAAATGAGCGAGAGCTCGCTTACTGATCAATTTGCGAGAAAATTTAGTGAGAATTGAAAGCTGAGATCATTTCGATTAAACCAATTTTAATAAATAGCTTCATTCAATATTAATTAATTAATTTAATTTTCATGTAAAGTTAAAAAATAACCAAAAATGTACGAAATTTATTAAAATTAAAAAAAAAAATTATACAAATACAAAAAAAATTAGATTTTGTCGTACTATGTTGTATGTACATATGTACACACTTACATATTTCAAATTTTTGTATAATGAAATCAAGGCGAATTCATTCAAGGTGGTATACTCCATGATTCAAGTATTAAAGGTTAACTTGATAAGCAGCTTGCTCATTCCCACTTGCCAAATCGGCTCCCTTATCGAAGTTCAGTGGTGCTTCTTACGAAATTTGTGTACATACATACATATATTGCACAAATAATTCAAAAAGTGCTAGAAAGTTAAAGTTTTTAAGAAAAAAATAAGGTAGGCAACACTGATTCGCTTTCGGTGTTTAGCTTTTTCTTGTTCGTTGACATTTGATTTTTTGATTGCGTGAATTTCAAAAAATTGCTTTAATTTTATAATTAAATGATATTTTTCATTTTAAGATTGTTGGAGCTGCATTATTTTTTTTAATAGTGTTAATCACGATATTTCGAAGGGTAAGTATAGATGTGGCATGTGCATTAAAACTATGTGATAATTGTTTTGTTTTACTGAAAATTTTAAAAAATATTCTATTTCGGAAAGGATTTGCGTTAGTTTATCCTGCATATACTAGTAAAAGTGCGTTTCGTTGTAATTTGATTTTAGCGTAGCCACCAGAAACTCCGCCTGTACAAGTGCAAGTAAGTTTGGATGCTTTGTATTCATCATACCAGGGCGGTTGGGAGGCAAGCGTTGCTACCGTTTCAGAAAGGAGCCCGTTGGAGCAACAATTCGCTTAGAGGATTGTACAAATATCTGCAAGAAAGGTTCAAGTTTCAATATCGTTTGAACCAGGATATCATTGAACACTTCTTTGAGGCAATGCGTGCAAAAGGCGGTTTCTTCGATAATCCAAGTGCAATGCAATTTAAGTTTAGATTGCGGAAATATTTGCTTGGTAATATTTTGAATGAAGTCCATGTGTGTATACTCAGTATTTTATTTTAGGTCGAAATACGGAAAGTTTTGCTGCTCGTGGAAATGTGGACATCGATGAATCCGAGTGGCTTCGCCTGAGCGACACATCGGTAGTCAACCTAAAAGGGTTCCTTGCCGATGATGAAGTGCTTTTCCAGGAGTTCGCATTCTCCAATGAGTTGGCTTTTCCGGACGAAATGATACAAGACCAGGAAATAAGCAACTTGCACGAAGATGCCTTGGAGTATATCGCAGGCTTCATAGTAAGAAAGCTGGGCTTGTCGCAATGTATTGCAAATGAGGCTTCGTTTACTTGGGTTGACGAAGTGTCCAGAGGTGCTTTGACCAAGCCATCCCGCGAGTTTTTAGCAACAATCAAAAGGCTGTTTTTAAAAATTGTAATGGCGACAAAATTAAATCGTGCCCATGTTACATCAAAACACTCATTACATGTTCCGAGCACATAAGCACCAGCTATGATGTGAAAAAGCTTTTTTTTAAACTCGCATGCATCAGCTTATAAAACATTTAAACAATTTGAAGCGCAGCAAAAAAAAATTATTGAAGACAAGGTGAAAATGAAGGCTTTTTATTACTAAAGTTTTTTTTTAGTATCACTTTGTAAATAAAAACGAGCTTTAACATAATCTAAGCTTGCAGTTTTAAACATCTTATATAGCAGTTGAACTCATTGATTGAGGTAAGAATTTTTAATATTGCCATTTAAGTACAAAATTGCATGCAAAAATATTAAAGTTTACATATTGTATACTACCACTATTTGCAAACTTTGCGCCCTCTGCTACTCCTATTTTCAAAAAAGGGAACGCATCCCTTTTTCCTTCCTTCGCGTATGCAACCTTTTGTAAGGGAGTGTCAAAACTCCCTTGTCAATATTGATCTAACCTTTTATTATTGAATCATGGGTATACTCCACATATAAGTAAAAAATTGTGTGTAGTTTGCGGTGAAAATGTGAGAGAAACTTAGAAAAACAAAAATAAACGAATGGGTGGAATTCCAAATTTGACACAAAAAGCAAACGCAATGAGGCTTTATAGTAAAAATATTCAAATGAATGTTTTTATAATATTATGTGCTGCTTGTCTTACACATGGACTCCATCACGAACGTAAATTGAAATTTAAAATGTAAACAAAGTAACCATTTTGACACTTTCACCGCATAGGGCGTAGATAGAACAAGCAATCAGCTGATGGTAATATACAACCTTCTATGAATTCGCCTTGAATGACATTTTCCGAAACCATTTAATAATATTTTTTAATATGCGTCGAATTAAAATTAATAGCTTGTCATTTTGTTTTGATCTGAAATTGTGCAGAAAACGCAGACCGCGTTATCATTTTTATTTAATATCGTTATAATTTTCATGTAGTTTTCGCAAGCAGTGCGAATATGATAACCTATGGTAAATAAGTGGTTTGATTTGCCTTGGTTCCATATTTGGCATCATGCGATTTAAAATGAACTGCACTCTTGATGCTTCTTTAGCAAATTTTCCCAAATGGAGCTTGAAATTAGTAGGGAGGCAATCGTCACTCCCAAATATTATTAGATAGCGGGCTTGGTCGAAATTTTGATCTTTATTGCGGCTTCGGGATTTTTCTAAAACCGAATTGTTCTGATACATATGTATAATCATTTCAAGAATTTTCCCAAGAATGCATGAACATTCTAAAATGGTTAAGGGTAGTTTTGGGCAAATGTACATATAAAAATAATGCTAATATTACATATCATATACATATGTATGTACATATGGACAGGTGCAGTGGCAAGCAAGCTTCCTGACTCAAGGTTCAATTAGAGGTACCATACCATAACGCCATAACCATAATCGTAGTCATAACCATAACCATATTTAAGCAATCGATTAGCGGTGCCATAACCATAAACAGCTGATATTTGCAACAAACTGAAGATAAATAAAAATTTAGTAAAGTATGTAAAACGCGGACGCAAAATATAAATTAAAACTCACCAAAACAAAATAAACTGCACACGAAGAATAAAAATATCACAATAAACAAGGCGAATCAGCAATCAGCTGTTTATGGTTACGGCAAAAACCAAAATTCAGTTGGTCGCTATGGTTATGGTTATGGGTATGGCGTTATGGTATGGCACCACTAATCGATTACAGTGTAACCCATAAGGTTGGTTGGATCAGCTGTTTTCTATGGTTATGGTTATGGCACCTCTAATTAAACCTTTAGAATACTGACCGTTGTATTCATCTAAATAAACAATCATAAACATACATACATTAGTACATACATACATATGTATGTGCAGACATAGGAGCGTATTTTCGCCTCCGGCAATTGGATCTGTACGAGTACGCTCGACATTAGCTTATATATCTTTATCCCCGATAATAGTAATTCTTAATGTTTTATTTGTTTTATAACATATGCACAGTATGCAAAACTCGTATTAGTACACCTTCTCATAAGAACAAGCATCAATAATTTTTTCAAATGTATCTTAAAAAAATGTACTTAATAAATAATAAAATAAGCAAATTAACTCAAAATTCGTATTAGTACACATACGTTTATATATTATTTGTGAAGAATAAGCAAATTTTTAAATTGTTATTATTTGGTGAGATATCCTTGATGAGATAATCGTTGGGGAAATTTTACTCCATTCTAGTTTTAGTATACAACTCTGTGTATTTGGAATCGTCATTCTGCTGAAATAAAATTTTCTTCTTACAACCCAATTTTTTTGCTTTTGATTTAAAAAATTATGTTTCTATTAAAGTCACACCGTGAACAGTTTATTGTTTATTTTAAAAAAGAAATTAAATGTATGTGTACTAATATGAATTTTACCTGTGTTAAATGAAGTTAATTTGCTTATTTTGTTGGTTTGTTAAATATAAGGCATTATATTCAACGTTTTTATTATTGAACCTTACTATTATTGATTTTCCTGCGAAATAAAATTATTGTTTTATGATACATTTAAAAAAGTTATTAATGCTTGTTCTTATGATAACGTGTACTAATACGAGTTTTGCTTACTGTAGAAAAAAGTTCAAAAATAATTTTAATGAAAAACGATAAATTTCAAAGCAGAGTTGGCATGGCAATACATGTAGGTTAGCATGGAAATTCAAGTATGGAATCATACTTTAAGTAGGCATTGAACAATTCTTCATATTTGTTATTTATTTCATTCTAATGTCGTGCGTTAAAATTACACTGTCAAACCGCTGGAATCCATCAAAATTACACTGTAAAAACAGAAAGAGATATGGCGGAAATTAGAGAAGGAGGGAACGAGATATCTTACATGTAGAGTTGTACAATGGTTTCTATTGCGAAAACCAAATTCCATAAACACTTTTGCTAATTTCCAATAAATTTTTCTCATTACATTTTGTTTTAATTACAATAATTCATTACAATCTATCACATCACTTTTTCGGTGTTCTTGTTTTGTTCTCCTCTTTATTATAATTTCGCTCCATATGACAGCAAACAAACATGGTGTCAGAAGCACTACGTCACTGGCAGAAAATAATTTTTTTCTCTCACTTCGTATTGCGTGATCTGGTATAATTTGTTCATGGGTGCTTTCAGTATAATTCAAGGAAGGTAATAACATATTTTTGAAACTTTAGCTTTTAAAAGCAAATATAAAATACATACACAGAGTTCGTAATAATTTTTAATATTTCAACTGCGCTTACCTATTCAGTATGCCTTGCCGCATACGTTAAAAACTCACTATTAATAAAAATAATTGAAATTCTAATGAAAATTTGTGGATTTTTTTTATTTATAACAAAATTAGAAGCTTGGTTAAGACTTGACTTCGGTCATGACTTGTTTTTTTCTAACTGGAATACATTGCTTCACTTCTTTAGAGAATTACCTGCTCTTCCTTCGACGTGATTAGTTTATTGTTATAGAATTTTTAAAACCTTCTTCAAAATACGCACTCCCTACCTCCTGCGTTTATTTAAAAGTTTATGAGTTGGGTCTATATAGTTTTTAAAATAAATGTATTCTAAGATGCATAACATCTATTTAAAAAATAAGTAAACTTAGAAACCTAAGTTTCAATTATTTTTCTGAAAAAGTTGCTTTCACCATCACTGCACTCTGAATATTTATGTATATAATTTAGCTAATATCAGCAAATCAGTGATTTCTATAGTTTTGAAATTAGATGTGCTTAGACTGATTTTTTGGTTTGATTTTTTTCAATCTTCTTTCTGCTCGTTTCCAATTTTCTTTTATTTTTCACTTTAATTAACTTCGTTGGGCGTGCTGTCACTGACCAGTTCCTCGATTTTTTTTTCGTTACCACGGATTGTATGCACATTAATATCTTTAAACAAACGTACATACTTACGTACATACATATGTATACATATATGTAAGTTTAAAACCTAACTTAACTGCTCTTTGACTTTTATGCACAAAAATTTCGTTGTGTAGGCAAGCTTTTAGTAGCCGTGATCGTCTAGTGGTTAGGACCCTACGTTGTGGCCGTAGTAACCCAGGTTCGAATCCTGGTCACGGCAATCTTGAACACATATTGTGTGAGCATTGTCACGAAGCGTTATTATTTTTTTTACTTTTTTTGCTTATTTAATAAGTTTTTTTAATAAATTTGTTTTAATCAAAATTGTGTCGATTTTATTTTAAATAAGTATTTGCATTTATTTCAATCGTTTTTTGTGTACAAATTTACACAACAACTTTGCACTTGCAAAAATGGAAAGTGCGTTTCACCACTATAACGCAAACACATTTTCACAAATTTGGGAAAGTAATTTTTCGGTTCAACCATCGATAAAATGTGGTGGCCATATAATGGTGTACAGCCAAACCCGAAATTAACTTGGACGCCACCATCATTATTTATTTATTTTGGAGAATTTTTCATTAAAATATATTTCATTAGTATGTAATGTATGCAAGGCACATCAAATAGGTTGGCGCAATCAACTTTTTTTTTACTTTTTATATTAATTTGGAATGTGAAAATTAATATTTCGTTGTGATAAGAATGCTTTCAGTACAATTCAAGGTAGGTGATAAAATATTTTTGAAACTTTAGGTTTTAAAATCAAAAACAAACTGCATACGAGAACACAAAGTTCGTAATATTATTTTTTAATATTTCAACTGCGCCTATCTATTCAATATGCCTTGCTGCATACGTTAAAAACTCACTATTAAGACAAAAATTTAATTTCTAATGAAAGTTTGTTGATATTTTTTATTTATTACAAAGTTAGAAGCTTGGTTAAGACTTGACTTTGGTCATTACTTGTTTTTTTCTAACAGGAATATATCGCTTAACATTTTGACATCTTTCACTTCTTCACAGAATTACCTGCTCTTCCGTCGACGTGATTAGTTCATTGCTATAGAATTCTTTTAAACTTCTTCAAAATACACACTCCCTACCTCCATATAGCTCTGTTTTAATAATAATAATAATTTGGCGCGTACACTATATAGCTCAGTGTTTGGCCGAGCTTCTCACACCATTTGTGGTGTGCGTCTTAATATTCTACCGCAAATGGAGGGACCTACAATTTTGTGCCGACTCCGAACGGCAGATGTATTTTATGAGAAGCTTTTTCATGCAGAAATACCCTCGGAGGTTTGCCATTGACTGCCGAGGGTTGACCGCTACTAGAAAAAAACTTTTCTATGATTAAGATTTTACTTGCCCAGGCTGAGTTTCAAACCTCGAACTCAGTGGCATATCGAGCAACAGCACGCACCGCTACCCACTCGACCACAGCGGCCACAGCTCTGTTAACAATAGAAAATCTTGCAATATTTTTTGGGGGTGATTTATTTATTCACCGTGCGCACCTTAGCAGCGCGTAAACAATGTGTCGTAGACCACGAAGACATATCTCATTGCAGACAAGAAACTACCCTATACACAATTAAGGGTTTTGCAATAGCTATTTTGAAACTGTATTAAATAAAAGTAAAGATTAATTTATTAACCTTATTTTATAAGACACTAGTATTATAGCTATATTCCAATCATTTATAAAATTTAATTTGATTTAATATATATTTGGTACATTTTACGAGATGTGTACAACGACGACAACTAAATATTGAAAGAAAATATACCAAAATAATTAGACCAAAATGCGCTTCTTTTACGTTTTCTTCAGTGAAACTTCTTCCTAATAATAAATAAAAGTCGAAAATATCAAGCCTGTGAAGTAATGTGTTCCTTAAATAATATATATTTTCTTTTTTGTTGTTTTTGACCTGTTTTATACCATTATTTATTTTGAAATGAGCCAATTTTTGTTGAAAAAACTTGAGAAAAAAAAAACAACACAAAACAAAACGGTAGAAGTTATAGCACTATTTCAGAGATCACAACATCTCCTAATCAGCCTTCTTTCTTCACGACTTCCGCGGGAATCGAACCCACGCCACCACGTAACACTTAATATATATTTTCGTTACCCATTGCAATACCTTTTAAAAACGGAAAGATACATTTTAATGATTCATATCGGGTGCATTACCAACGAAGGATTCATTTTGGTATGCTTTTTTTATTATTGACAAATAATGGTTTTTATTCAATTTAAATAAATTCATTTATTATTACATTTTTATTACTAATTTATTGTTATTAATATGTACGACATATTTTTATTTTTAAAATAAGTATATATCAATATTGATATCGATACTTATAGAGTCTATTCGAAGAATTATCTACGACATTTTCAGTAATTGCTTTTACAGTCCTAAGTGCAAATACAAACCAGATGTCACCAAAAGCAAAACACATTTTTCCACACTAACTGAAGTTTTTGAGGATACCGGTAAACAAATGTAACATTTCAAAGAGATCATCGAACCACTTTCTTGTTACACTGTAGTCGGATTGTGCGTGAGAATTTGGACTAGGCTCACTTTCTTACAGCATATTGGCGATAAACGATGCCAATGCCGCTTGAAATACATGTTTAACAATTCTCTTTTATACTTTTATATTAAATTATTTAAACACACTTTTTATTTATTATACATAAAATATCAGAACAATTGCTCCAGTTAAGTATTTGCAAGCGCTCATAATTAAATGAAATTATTAATAAAACGAATTAAAAAGAACGCTTAATGTCAAGCGTACGTTGTCAGAAAATGAACATGGAAAATCAACACATTTCTTAGTCGTTTACTTTTGGTTTGATCTCTTCACTCTATAGCTTTCGTACATTTATTGACTAAGAGAAAAGGGTAATGCACGCCATATTTCTCACTGGGTTATTGTGTTGTTGACTGAATAAAGTTGCTGAGCGGCTGTAAAAATATTTCCACCACGTTGCTCTTTTAGTTGCATATTTTGAGGCTGAATTCGCCGTATCTAATATATATCAGAGAACGTATAATAATTATTTACGTTCTCTGCGTTAACATTGCTTTGCCCACTTCGCTCTGTTGTGCCGGCTTCGCCCGCGACATTCTCTGGTAATGCATTCTCTGTACATATATATTTTGAGCAACATATAGGCTTGCCATTTTGTGTAAATTCTTTATATTTTTTAGTGGATTTTGACATTGAATGTGTATGTATACGGAAGAGCTTGAAATGTGTATCATTATTACTCCCAGTTATCACACAAACTATTTTTTCTTGCATTAATAGAGTTTGGGTATCACTTAAGAAAATCTAAACCTTCCTGCAAAAAAATGAATTAAAAATATTTATGTACGCCTTCGTGCAGCTTAATTTCGGACACTAAAACAATTCAATTCTTTTTCAAATTGTCCGGCCATCGACTTCGCCTTTTTTAAGTCTAACTTTAAAATAACTTTAAATTTATATTTAAATTATATATTTTTGTTTCATTGAATGCGATCTTAATTTGTTTATCTCTTATATTTATTTCACTTTTCGCTTTAATGTTACAAGAAAATCGCCATCTTTGCAAAATAAGTAATGTATAAATCTTGCTTGTTTAATTAGCTGGATAACATCATGTACAAAGCAAAATATAACATACATGGATCGAAATTAAGCGGAATTTCACAGATAGAGAAATTCATAGGACTTTAAAAATAAAAAAGTTGACTAAAATGTAAAGAACGAAAAAGTATCATTGATTGCATTTCTAAATTTTATTTCTTTAATATACATAAATTTCTGTAACAACCGATTTTTCAGTTAAAGTTAACTTCTAACAGCTAACATAAAAATCAACGCGCCTTTAAATTTCATAAAAACCCGGTAATAGGGCCAAATTATAAAAAACATAAAATTCAAATTAATTACTTTGAAAAAATTTCGAAATTCGCAAATGGTTTTAATTAAATTGGACATTATAAAATGCACCTTGGCAACCCCGCTTTTTGGCCCATCCAACATAACCAGAATAAAACATACATATGTACTCGTATATGCACATACAAATAAGTATGAAGCCATGTGTTGGCAGAAGGGGGACTATTTACGCCGCACGTAAGCAACGTTGCGTTACGTTCGGAGCTTTTATTGCGGCGGCGCCTCAACTACTCGCAGCAGCAACAACAGCAACAGCAGCAGCAGAGCCAGTCCAGTCAGACTACGGTGGGTTGATTGTTTGTTTGCCGACTGAAGTTGTTTTCAGTCTGAAACGAATTGTTGTGAGTGATGGATGGAAGAAGAACTGGCTGCGTTTAAAATATTCCAACGGATTAGTTTTTTTTCTGTGCATTTGTGAATTGTTAATGGGGCAAAGAGGCTAGATAGCCAGTGTCAGAGTTGGAGTCAATGCGGTGAAGTACAGTGACAGACAGGCGGTCGGTAGATAATCAGATAGGCAGTGAAGCTTGAAGTTGAAGTAAGAAGAAGTTGGGTGATGGTAAATAGTAAATGCCGGTGATTTTGAAGTGTAATGAAAAAGGGGCAACGTGCCGTACAATTTTCAAATATATCCAAATGCTTTCGAAAAATATTTGTGTAACAAAGGGGAAAATCTTAAACAAGGAATAATCCCCAAATATACATAAATACATACATATGTATGTATGTATAATGTAAATCAAACTTAAGCGAGCAATTGTTGCGCGAAGCTTCTGCGCCTAAAAGCCAACTAAGTCTTGCAATAAACGCGTATATGCACGTAAATAAAGAGTTAAAGGATCATCGGAAAAGGATATAGAAGAGACACGGAAGCCTTTCTTTTAATTTACATATACATACATATGTATATACATATACATACATATACATATTTTCGCTATCTAACGCAAGTATCAAAGTAGTGAAAGAGGTTTGGCAGACCTGTCACTTTGGTGCTTGCATCTTTACTCGAATGTTTGCTCACTTTTTTATATTGTAATTCCTGACATATCCTTAAACGATTGTTTATGTGAATAAAATAATTAGTTATTTGTTTATCCATTTTTTTTTTTACAAATATTTGAAAAAGTGAGTTCTCCAAAGCATTGAAGTAGTGTCAAAAAGAACAAAAGTTTCACGAAATCCTTAAAGCGTAAAATACCATCTGTTTAACAAATTTTTTTTTACATCAATGGGTTTGTAAAGAGATATATCTGTATATGTAGAATATCAAAGAAAAAGTAAAACTGACTGCGAGACAAATTAATAGACGACCAACAGCTAGACAAAATCAAACCTCCCCCAAAAAAAAGTAAAACGAAGCGACGAAGGATCAAAGTAATAGCACACTTGGAGGGCGTGCTGATACAGCCAGTGGTACGTTGTTCAAAAACAAAAACAACAACGAAAATCAAAATAACAAAATAACAAAAACGTGACGTGTAACTTTGTCTGATAAAATCAAGAGTAAGCCTAGTATCTGTCAGACACTCACAGTGGTTGAATGAATTAAGCTGCTCGGGCAGGATAAGGAAAACAGTAGTTCAACAATTTAAGAAAAATAGCATTTTCAACAGTTATTTACCACTGTCAGTGGAATTGTGCATTGCATTATTTTCTATACGCGAGCGGGAGAAAATCCTTTGCAACAGTGAATTTCTAAATACTTTGGAGTAAACAACCATAATACAAGGACTGCTACTTTTATATCTTCTGCAATTGACGTAAGTAAAGTTCACACTAACACTTTAATTAACTCAAATTAACCAAAAAAAAAAAATAAATTTTCAAAAAATATAGTTTTTTATATCTACTTCCATTTCAGAAATGATTTTTTTTTGTTGTAATTGTGTAATTATTAACATAATTTCAGCCATGCATTAGCAACTAAAACTTCAAATTTACAAATTTAAACAAATAAATTTACAATGTTTTAAGGAAGAATTAAAAATTTTTAAAACCTTTTCTAAAGAAAATAAAAAACAACCACTAACTCATTGTTTGAGAAAACGAATATATTTTAATTTTAGAATATAAATACATTTTCGAAATCGATTTCTCAACATTTTCAATTTTACACATTCATATTTCTGGCATTAGGGTGACGATGTTTTTTTTTTAAATTTTGTTTTAATGGGAAAATATTCAAAAACACAAAGTATACATATCTTATTACGTCTGCATGGTACACGTGAGAATTTCATTTAACACTTTCACGTTTGGAGAATAATTTTTTTATTTCTTTTAATTTTTATCATTTTTCATTGAAAGTACGGTTCATTTCTCTTACGAGAACCATATAAAAATAATTTTCTAATTTAATGTATTTTCATAAAAAACTGCAGCTTATTTAAAAAGTTTTTTTTTTTTGTTCAGGTTGTGCCGACTCTTTTCCATGCTAAAATAAACTAAGGCCCAGACTGACGCACATTGAACAAGAAAGCTGTTTAAAGACAAAGTTTTCAAAAATTGTTTTTAAACCGCAAAGTTTTAAATTTAAATTTCTACTCGTAATGAAAGGAAAAAGACTAAACTAGTTGTTCTGATGCTACTTGATGTGAACATTATATGGAAGCTAATGGGGCTAAAAAAGTCATCTCAAGTTACTTAAACTTAGGCAAAAAACTATAAACATGCTTGTGAAACATTCGAAATTGTATTAAAGTTTTGTTGAATTATTACTCATTTTGTATAAATTTTGAAACTTTGGTATAAATGTGTTTATGTAAGAAAATGAATTGTTTTTTTTAATATATTTATGTTCTTGTGTTCATGTAATATTTTCCTGACAAACTTAAGCGCGTATATACTTATATAATTATTTGTATGAACTAAATTATATATAGCTATATCAACTTATGACACAAATTAGGCCATCAGCCTTTGAGAGTGCAAATTTGTTAATTCACAGTTTAAGAGGCGTTAGACTTAAAAGTCGCTCGAACGTAGTGGAAAAATAAATACTTCATATTAAATTTTTTGTTTAAATTTAGAGTATAAATAGGAATTTTCTTAAGTGAAATACTTCACAAAAATAATAATAATAAATTAATAAAATAAAAAATTTTCAAAAAAAAACTTATTAAAATTATTTATTTAGGCATAGTTTTCGAAAAAAATTCTTTGCACTTTGAGTTTCTAGGTTTTTTCCAGCGTTTACTGAGATGAACTCTTTCTCATTTGTCCAAGAATAGCCCAAACATATTTGCTAAGCGACCCCACTTAATGGGTACCTGGTATAGCCCGTTTGTATGAAATGCTGATTCTTGACAGTGAAGTATGCAGCTGCGAGCTGTCTAAAATGCATCATTTATGAACATACAGCTGAATAGATACTTACCTCCTCAAAAGGAATTCCTTTTACATTATGAAACATCTGATCTGGATGTCTCTGGTATTAGGCTAATGGGAGCTTGCGCCAAACCCTTAGATACAACTTCGAACCATACATGAAAAAATTCACATAATCCTGGTTTTTCCGCATTGTCCATTCTTCCTTGAATGCTAATTGGATCGAAAAGAATCCGTTTAAACCGAAACTTGTATTACGCTGCTTTCTTCCTCGTTAAAAAAAGACGATGTTTCAGAGAATTCATCGAATCAGCTCTTCAGCATACAATTCTTAGCCCTTGAAAAATCACAGCAAACACGGATCATGTTCCAATATAACATTATACGTAGCAAATATTTTATTTTATAAAGGGAAATTTCCTACAAGGAGTTCTAACTAGTAAGTCAAATAAAAAAAAAATATTTTTCGCACTTTATGCTAGACATATTTTAATCAAATTTCAGCATCATAAAAATTGAAGTTATTCCCTCGTGGCTTGTTTGGCATTTATCATCTAGATGGATATATTCAATTAAACTGCAATCATAGAAAAGTAAAAAAAAAAGAGTTTTTCTTTCACCTCTCACCGAGCTGAAGTGAAAGTGCTGTCACAAGGACTACGCTTGTCGAAGTGACTGAGGCGAGCAATTAATGTGACAGGAGCAGTCGTATAGCTGCGGAAGCAAATACATAAATGCCTATGTATTTATACAGAAGCATAAATACATATGTATGTATACACAAAATGCTCCGTTTAACACTTAAATATGCAATCTAAGGAGCAATCGCAAAATGGTATTTCATCTTTACAACAACAGCTTTGCCAACATCAAAAGCACAGAAATCATCATAAAGAAATAAGAAAGACATAAAGCGCAAAGGAAATAGTGCTGAAATAGTGCAAACGTAGTCGAGTAAAAATATTTGCTAAGATCTTTGAAAAAATGAAAGCTTCCGCTGGTTGCATTTTGCTTTCACGACAGCAACACTTTGTCTGCAGTTGTCTGTTGGCACAAATTATGGAAACCCATTCGAATTGATGTCACTTGCAGTTGCTCCATGGGTCTCGGTGGCAAATTGTATTTGTGGCGATATGAAATTGCGATATACATATATACTAATAATGCTAAGAAAAAACTAAAATGATGATGAAATAAATTAAACTGAAGTTGCTTAGCAGGTTGATGGAGTTTTAGACCCCCTAAAGACGACTACAGCGCCAAATGGCGGTCAGTAGGATGAGAATGAGAGGAATAGAGAATAGAGGATGGAGGGAATAGCAGAATAAACTGCACACTTGTAGTGTTTTCCCTATAGAGCGGTTTCATGTTGCGCCAGAACTCTGGCTGAGTCTAAGAGCAGATGCAATTATCAAATTGATGGCAGTAGCAGCCGCAGGAGTACGACGATATACTGACAAAAATAAAGAAGTCTGATGAGGAAATGTGGAGATTTCCGAAATGGTACTATAACTTCTACCGCTTTGAGTATTGTTGTTTTTTTCTAATAATTTTCCCAATAAACCGATTGGTCTTTTGCTCAAAAATAATTAAATAAATAGTTATATAGCCAAACAATAACAAACAAAATGTATAAAAGGATACGCCAGCCTAATACAAAAAAATGCTAAGAAAAAAATTATATTTTTGACTATTCTTTTTCCTTTAAAATATTTTTTATATTTTTAATTTAAATTTAGTTCATTCTCTTAAAAAAACTCAATTTTTAAACCTCTTAACAAATTTTATTTAAATTTCGAATTTAAAAAAAATTGTTTGAGTATGCAATTATGCAGCCCATACAATTTTAGTATGACAAAATGCAAGTTTGACTTAGCTAAAAATTACCGCTGATTTTTAAAATTTCTGTTGCCTTATTTGCTTCTGTGTAAGGCTTTAAGCAAAAATAAAATTTCAAAAATAAGTATGCAACCCCAGCTTCTTTTACACTTTATCGAACTAAAAGTAGTATTTTATGAGCAAAAAGACTACAAAATCGAAAAATGCAATTTATTTAACGTTCGAAATTTTATTATATAAAGTTTAAAATGTTTATGTTCTTATTAAACTGGACTTTAAAATGAGAATATTGGAAATTATGTAGAAGAAAAATAAATAGTTTAAACTGATAAAAAATATTGCATTTCTATTATATTGCCACCAGCGGATGTAGAAGCACTAAAAAAGAAGGATTTCTGTATGAAGTAATCTCTGAAGCTAAGTTAACTCATAGGCTGTAGATAGTTGTTTTTTTCAAGATTATAAAATTATAAGTATATTAGGATTAACACATAAATACATAGTTTATAAACTGCAATTAAAGCTCTAAAAACAAACAGATTTGTTTTGTGCTTTTGTCATTGCATAAAGAACTTTCATATTTTCTCTTTTTTTAACCCTCTTCACAATACTTTTAAACTAAATCTTTCTTAAAACTCTTCATCTGACCCCCATATACATTGTGATACAAATTTCAATTACCTATTTCTCTTAATTCAAATTGAGTTAAATTTTTAAACAAGTGTTAACCCTCCAATACGCAGTTTACAAGTAACGCCTTTTGAAAACTATTTCGATTGATACCCATATTGTAATAATTCATTTAACTTAATTGAAATTATATGTTTAATAGGTGACAACCCTTGACATGTCCTAACCTAGATATTTATAAACTATCTACTCGCCGAGATGATCGGGCACTGACAACATGCGAGTTTATTGGTGTGAAACTTTAAGCAACTTTATTTTATATTATATACATATTTACGTACATACATATGTACATATATACTTAGATATATATGTGTGAGACAACATACTGAAAATTGATTCATATACTAAATAAACAGTAGGGCTTACGTTTGATTTGTATATAAAATGATAATGATATTATTTGCATATCTTTTGCATATATTTTCATATTTTCTACTATGTCTATTTAACACATTTCATTCTCGTGATTAGTTAAAAAGACATGTTAGGTAAATAAATGATCTAAAAAAAATGTATCTACAGCCCATATGATAAAAAATAAAAAGTTCATCGATAATGAAATTCAAGACAATTAAATGATTAGGAGCCCAGTAACGAGGATTAAAACTTTATATTATTTCCACACAATAATAGTTTAAAAAAGGTTTTTTTTTTTAATACATCTTCAAATATTTGTTCAAAAAAGTATTCATATGCGTCTGATATGACTTAAATATACTTTTTCGCTTAAGGAGTTGGTGACGATCTTACCATAACTATCCTGCAAAATAATTCGTCGCATATTGATTTGAAAAGTTCCCGCGCAATTAGCAGCAGAAATCGCTGAGGTGCTCGAAAAGCATATTCCCGCGCATTTTCTGCAAGCGATTTCTGTGCAACACGTTTATTCGCTAGCATCGTTTATTTATTTGAACTCTGAAGCAATCTTGCTTCCATTCAAATGCTAAGTTTACATACATACGAGTACATACACAGATGCATTCCTTCATTCATTACTAACAATTGCACATGCTTTTGCAGCTTCGGTATAACGTTTGCGTTCTTTTTCTTATTATTGCTACTTTCATTTAGCTGCTCTTTGTTGTCTATTATCTAATAGTTTTTCATCCGTTCGCCATAGAGGGGAGATGTTGTTTCCTCCATCTAGTGTTGAAAGCAGCTTCCTGCAGGAGAACAATGGTAGTGCATGACACCTTCCAATATTACGAGTACATGAATGCACTTTGTCTTTGTAAATACATACATATGTATACACTAGGGATGCCAATTTTGGGAATTTTATTGATCCCCGGATTTTCGAGATCTGAAAACAAAATCCTGGGACAATCACGAAGTTTTGATTCGTAATTTTTAATTTATCAAAAAATGTAATACGTTTGTAATCGTTGTATTATACATAGATGTATACAAAATAACATTAATATAACAAAGAGAACGATTTGTTGTTATTCATGTATGTACGTACATATTTATTGGTCTTTTCAATAACTAAAAAGAAATAAACGTAAAATTTGACAAACATACAAAATTATTTATACTTCAAGTACCAAGAAACATATTAGAGAAGCAATTGCACCTGCATAAATAAAATTATTTTTAATCGCTGTTTGAGACCAATATTAAATATTAATATATTAGCATTCAGTAAAAAAAGAAATACTTCAATAAAAATTGAATGTATAACCCATTCCATTTTGAGCGAGTCAGAATTATTCCTTATTTTGATCAAAACGCAATCTCAAAGTAATAAAAGCCTTAAATGTGTTATCCTCCAACCTGGACCTAAATTTTTTGCATTTAAAATATGCTTGAGAGAAGCACTGCTGCCCCTCAACACTTGTTTTTTTGGATTGTCTACAAAAAGTTAACTGCTCTCTATAGGACATGGTCTTTATGGCCTCAAAAGCTATCAATTTATTTTACAGAATAGACCCATTGGTCGCAGTGCTTACCTCTGAATCATTATCTATTTTACTCGTACTAAGCCTTCTGATAAATCATATGCCTTTCGATTAATGGACAATTGTCAACTGATTGTTAAAACTTGATGCAATTTATTTTTCAGACTTTCAGCCTTATCCAGTTCAAGCACCTCATCGTTAGTTCTATTAACATCGCTTTCATAGTAAGGCTCGTTTTCTACGCGAGAAGGATATTTTGTAGCAAATTTATAATAGCAATGGCAAAATGAATTCTAAGGAGTTCGCAAGCCGAGTTATTTGTCGTATTGGGTATCGTAATACAACAGTTGTAAACTTATTGTTTCTGTACTAATGTTAAATTTTCTTATTTCAATACAACTCTGAAAGGTATTATTATTTGATCGGCTCTTTCTGTTTCAAATCATTTGAAGTTCATTTTTGTTTAAAAAATGTAAATTAAAGTTAAATGGAATTGTGCGTCAACCGACCTCTCATATTTATTAGAAACAGTTTATTGCGGATTAATTGCCTAAATACCACATACAATAGTGAACGAAATTGCACAGTACATCCATACGTTCCACTATTATTTTAATAGCTGACTGTGAACTGATTGTTTTGCCCTTGAAAGGTAAATTTTTGATGATACAAAATTTGAAAAATAAATGGCTATTAAATTAATTGTTAATAGACGGGATATTCAGGTGTTAAAGAGGCCGGGATTACGGGATTCAGGGTCCTGAGATTGACATGCCTAGTACACACATACATACGTCCCCAAACAAAGATTTTTGTTGTGCACTCGGTTGGTTGCCACATCGTCTGCTGTGGGAGAGTGAAAGCAATTTCTTCTTATTTCTTAAGGAATTCGTTCTAGTTTCCCTTGATTTGTACACTTCTGTATTTTTATCTACTTTCTGTTGTGTTGTTTTTTTCGTCGACTGCCTTTTAAATCTTTATTACTTTTACCGTTTCATGCTCTTTCGCCATACTTTGATCGTTCTGCCATTAAAATTGTTGTCGTTTGTGCAGTTATTAGCAGCCGTTTAACGTAACAAAGATTCGAGTAGTTAGGAGTAATTTCTTGAGTAACTGCGATTTATGTGGGATATTCGTGTGATTTTATTAAAAAAACTTGTTTAGTCTGTTTAGTGACCGTTATCGTTGCCAAGTATGCAGCCAACTCGGAGGATTAGTTTAAATAACGATCGAAGTGCAAGAAATTTCAAAAACCGGTTTTCTATTAGTGCATAGGAAATTACAAAGTTCAACATGTAAAATCCGTCACTCGAGCGCTATTCGTTATTTATTTTGCCTAGCAAAATCATTCCCCGACTAGAGGACGACTTTCCACATTTGAGAGCCTGTGCGATGCTTTCTAACCTTTTTAATACTCCGTCTAGGCGACATTTGGGTGAGTCTTCTTGAATTACCTGAAAGAACATTTTTTGCCGGCAAATGTACTTCTTTAGAATACTTTTCGGAGCCTATCAAGGAGCGTCTGGGCACCGCACAGGAAGGTCCAATTTTCATTGATTTATAATGATTTAAAACTGTGGAATCTGACAATGTTATCATCTAATGGGAATCGTGCCAAGAGGAGAGTAAATAACGACGAACATTTTTATTAATCTGCAGGTATAAAGAGTATATGGTAAAGTGATCCGAATAATAAGGAAGCCCTCAGTTACATATGTACATGGTTCAACAATAAAATCCTTATTAAAAAAAAAAATAAATCAGTTTATTGTTGGAAAGCAAGTACATACTTGTAAAATATTTTCGTTGCACTCACTTCATTTTCTTAATATTACAGGATTTACCTTGTGATTCCTTATTATTCTACCTTCTTAACACACACTCACAAACACTTACAAATTTTATATAACCGTCTTGCATGCAGAAATTCATTTTCTAATCGAAGGATTCTTGGTTGGTGTATACATACGAGTACATACATCCTACATATATTCTTACAAACATATAAATCTGCATTTCTTACGCTGAAATCTTGCCAACATTTTTAGGCGGTCATTGACTGTATTTTACTTTACAAATTTTATTTTTTTGAATTTCCTTGTTTCTATGTGTGTAGGTATGTATATTTTTTCGCCTCGTAATGGTTTGCATTTAAGGCTGTTGTAGACCACGATATTGACGTGTATGTATTTAATTCGCTCATAGTATGGTTGGGCATGAACTTGAAATTTTGATAGAGGTGTTTTGTGATTGCAAAACATTGGGGAAATAGAAAAGAAATGCAAATGAAAAAATATTTTTTTCATTAACACATCTATAAAAGCACAATGGGCAAACCTGCCTGATTGCTTGGGTAACTCCCGGTCTGCCACAATTCCCACACATCTATGTATAGTGCGCGTCATAATATCAACGTATTGACAAATTTTACAATAAACTTTTAATAAAAAAAATTGCATTCTGCAACAAAAACCGCAAAACTCTGGGTTTAAAATTTCGTAAAAATGCAACAAATTTTCTTAAAATTTCAAACTTCTTATTCTGACTTTTTAGAAAATGCAGTATTTATTGAAAAAAAAAAAATTCTAGTCTTAAAGTAATTGTAATATTTTTTAATTTTGTGTGAAAAATAATAAAACAAAAATATTTGATAACGATTTTACAGAGCACATCACTCATGACAGATTTGGGCACTTTATTTTTCTGTTAGTTAATTTAAACTGTTTTTCCAGTAAATTATGGTTCATTCTCGAAGAAAAACCATAAACACCCAATTTTTTTTCACTATTTATAAAATGTAGAGTGCTTTAACTCTGCTTTGATAACCCTATTAAAAGATGCGTCTGCGAGACGTTTCATGTTTTTCTTGCTGTAATTTTATAATAATAACAAATTTAATAAACATTTTTTTACTCACGTTGATACTGTGAATATTTTTTCATTGTTGAAATGCATTAATTATTAAAAACACAACAACAATTTTATTTATTCTATTCGCGATAGAGAGAGCGAAAATTTTAAAAAGCATACGTCTCGCAGAAGTAGGTTACCAAAGCAGGGTTGATAAGATTTTATCAATATTTTGCATTTTTTAACAAAAGTTTTAGAAAATCCAGTAAAATCTTTACGGGTCGAAATTGAGTTGTCCTCCTTTGTGAGACATTAAATATAAGCTACCACACTTCTGGAGCGTATTTCAAGTGGAAGTAGGTATCATCAAGGAAGCAGCCGAAACTGCAGTGCCAATGTTTTAGCCAGACAAAATACCACGGAGGTCATCAATTCTGGGAGGTTTAATATTGGTGTTACCCTGTTGACGAAGCACTTTCCTTTTCTCAGCTCTTTCTTTCCTCATTCGGGATAATACCTTTTGGATTTTAAGCGATGAAAATACCTGTATTAAGAAGCAGCAAATTAATTTTGTTAGATAATAACAGATACGAAAACAATTTATAACCCGATAAGGCAAAACTATTCGCTAACATACTCGGCATTTAGAAAATGTTGAAAAGACTGATGGCATAGAATGAAATGAATAACAGTTAAAAAAGTCTGAGACACACAATAGAAAACTGCCAACCTACAGTTTCCTTCCGACTTCCCATGCATGTATGTATGCAAATAAGTATGTAAATAAATATGCAGAAAACTATACTGGCGCGTTTTGCTTAATGGGCTTCCGTAACGACGCTACAAACGTGACAATTCCACTTCTGTGACGCAAACACCCACACACACCCATAAACACATTAGTAAGTCAGTGTGTTGCTGCTTTCAATGCGCGTTTGACATCAGATACCATGCAAGTCATGCGTAGTTTCCAGCATTTACATGGATTGGTAATCGTTAGAAATGTTTTATACTCGTATTATGAAAGAGCAACCGTGAAGCAGTCACATACGAGCAGCACCAAAAGAATGACAGAGACCATAAAGGTAGGCGAAGACGGGCGACAAAGGCCGACAAGTCAACAAATGACAACAAAATATGTGCGAACAACGAAATATCGTAGACATAATTCATAAATGAAATGAATGCAAATTTGTGTAAGTGTTAGAAATGCAAAGTAGCTGCCACTGCACACATACAAATGCACTTGAACACCATTGAAGTGAGTAGAATTCATGACACAAAGGCAAGCAGTATTAAAAAAAACTCGATAAGCAAATACAATAAGAGCGAATAAATGAAAAAAAAACGCTAAACTGAAAATGCATGTAAATCGATTTTGTAGCAAAAATTAAAAAAAAAGAAATACAAAGCCAACAAAGGTAAGGCATGAAAATGTAAAAATCGCTCTTTAAGGAAATGGTGTGATTAAAAAAAATATCGAAGAAGTGGAAAAACTAAATACAACCACAAGCGAAGGTAATTTTCGCGACGCGAATACTTAAACCCGCAACCAACATTACCACAAAAAAAAACAGTTTGAGATCGGAAGACCCAGCTTGGGCAATGGGATAGCTGTCGGTGGTATATGAAAGTCGATTGGTGGTTGGTTGGTTGCACCGGTGCACTGCAGCACTTGTATGGTTTGGTTGACACAATTTTCTGTTGCCACAAAATGCAAATAATAAAGAACAAAAACAAATGAAAAATGAAAGGAAATGGCACAAGAAAATTAACTAATTGTAACTGTTTTATAAAATGGCAATGACACCTTTGAAATCAAATAAAAGAAGTGTAAATTGAACGAATCCAATGCTCTCAATTTCTTTCTTCAGCTGCGTATGTATGAAGGCATTAAGGTGGCTCACAAAGCAACTAATTACTTTGCGTGAGTCAGAAAGCATTTTGGCAAGTAGATTTCTTAAGAAAAAGAAAATATAAATATGAAATAAAATAAATTTGGCTTTTGTTTGCGGTAGTGCAATCGAAATATATCGACGAAAATAAAAAATTGAGTTTTTATTAATGTAAAAACTGACCGCGATTGAAAATGGTAAGGTCGCCAAAAAAATTATTATCATTAACCAAAATATATTCTCTTGTAAGAGAATTTTTTATTGAGAAAAAAATTTTTTTTTGTGGTAAATTTTTGCTAAAATTTTTAAATGTTTCTGTATGCTTGTAGGGAATTTTATTTGAAGTAAAAATTAATGAAAATTTGTATAACTTAGCCGGACTTCGTTTCACAAATAACTTTTTTTTAGCGCGTGAAAGCCAGGGACCGAAAATAATGTTTGTCTTCAAATTTTTATGAAAAAAATCAAAAGGTTCCAAGTATAGGAGAATATTCTCAAGCCCTCTACGAATTTGTTACGATGAAATGTTTTTTTTAAATATATGCAAATTATTATTAACAATTATATTTGGATTTTTAAATAAAATAATTAATCAAATATCAAGTTAAATTTTTTTGATAATGGTTATTTTGTTAGTTGCTGTTGATCAGAAATAATAATTATATTGTGAGTTGTAATATTTTGATCGGATATAACCATTAGTTTTTGATTATTGTATTTTCGCCAAAAATTATGACAATTTTTTTAGATCAAAATTGTTGAATGAATGTGTTGACGAGATCATAGCAAAAAAACTTACCACCTAGCACATATTAGAAAAGCGGTGTGTCGTTTTTAATTTTTTTAGTCTGCCAAAAAATATAAAACTCCAAAATAAATTTTAATTTCTGAGTTATAAAAAAATCTGAAAAAAATAAAACTCAAAATATTATTATTATTATTGATCGAAATTTAAAAAAATCTGAAAATATAGAGTGAATATACTTTTTTTGATAAGACTCATAACCATTACGGTCCCTGCTAAAAACTGTAGTCTATTGGGTATTTCTCAAAATCATTTCTAATTAATACTTCTTAGGTGTTTCAGAGCAGCTCATCTTTTTACAAATATTTGAGCAACCATATTCTAACGGCTGCCATAAAGAGGTAGCTTATTTACATACTGGGAAACGCCCTCACACGTTTTTTATTTTTTCAGATCATTCCGTTATTCAGTAGTGTAACAAATATTTCTGTAGTGCTCAGATTTCGGTGAAAACTGCGGGCGACGAAAGCTATATATTAAACATATGGCTTATAAATAAAAGTGCCTAAGTTATTGCTTACTTCCGCTTTCTTTGTGAAGAGCTCAAATCATTAAAATATATGCCTAATAATCTTCAAGTACTTCAAAGAATTCTCTTTAGCAAAAGAGTCGAAAATTTTGGTCAGTGAAATTAGAAATTTGTTAGCAACATTTTTCTTTGCCTATATTCACAGTCAATATTAAATTCACATCTCTCAAATTCAAACCGCCCCATGCGTCTGAATATCAGTCAAAGTCAACTTGTTATTCAAGTTCACAAATTCGTATTGGAAAAATTAAGGTGTTTATTTACACCCACAAATATTTTGTGCGTCGTATTTGCATATGTACATAACAAAATTTGCAAAAATCAAAATAGTAAGCGACAGCTTTGAATGTCAATACTTTGCTTGGCAGTTTTATGCATTTATGTGAAATTGGCCAATTAAGGCAAAACGTGCTGCCCACTGCAGACCTGCGTAACTACTTGCATTGCAATGTTACAATTCTTTGCAGATTTTATTTATCTGTAATTAAAACACCATAATACAACATATGTATGTAAATTACCGCCCAGATAAAGGCTACTATCGCACAAGTTGTGGGATAATGTCTGATTTCGTTAGTTCGAAATTTGTTGTAATCAAAAAGAATTTATTCAAGTTCGTTACTTAATTCACACATTTCGAAATCAAATAGCATTCAACGATTGATACATGTTTGTATGTAAATGCATTTCATATGTTTGAATAAAATTAATTCTCCGGAAAAAGTATTTTCTAAGCAAATTTTGGGCTTTTTTGCATAAGCGGTTTTTTTTTGCAAAATTATATAATTTCTATAAATAAACATAATACTTAAGCCGACATCTAAAATTTTTTTTTAATTATATTTGATCACAACAGACGTTTCTTAATAATTTAATATTACTTGTAAAACCAAATCTTTCGACATAACAACCTACAGTTCGAAAGGTATCGGTATGCTCTTTAAAAAAATATTTTAATAATACCGTACAAAATAAACTCATACTCAAAATTTATTGGAGTTATGTATATTTGCTCACCCTGTCCGACAAGAAAAAATAGAAAACAATGCAATTATATATATTTTATATAAAATTCAGGTTTCTTTATATCTTATATAAAAAGTTCTCTAACAAAAGACTAAAAACTCATTTAATAAATTTGATATCTACTAAAATTGTAACGTTTTAATAAAAACCCTTTATATTTTTACTGAATATGGGGTTATGTAGCTTTTTTAATTTTAACTCAATATCCGCAAACTTGTAATTTTTTTTGTATAAAAGAGAGAACATCCGTAAAATAAATGGTTAAAAATCGAGAGTAATTTTCAGGCGCTTGGAACATGCTTTTAATATACTAAAATTAAATGAACTTCAAAATTAAATGATTAAAAAATTAAGTTAAATTTGGTTTTAAATTAATTCAAAAACTAAATTCTTGTCAACACACAAACGTAAAAGTAGTTGGAACTTAAGCAACGAATACTTTTATCCTCGTGCAGTCTTAAAATCTACGAAAAGCTGTACATGTGTATTAACAAAAATATGTTAATATGTATGTTCATATTTACAAAACCGATATTGTACTAGAAAAGTATTAACTTCATTTTCAAAGTCAAAAAATTTTTTTTATATAGGGCCATACTTCTGGAGTAATTACAAGTTTCGTGCTTATTAATTTCTTAATTAGCTTTACTTGTGAAAATGTTACACATAAATTAATTTATTTATACTTATAAGTAGATATGTAATACAAGCAATATCGCCTCACACCCACAAACTCATTTAAATCGAATGAGTTGCCGTATGTTGCAAGCGCGTTATGTGGCTAAGCTTTGCACGCTTCATTCAGTGCAATGTCCTTTTCATATGTTTGCAATATGTGGTTATACAACAACAACATTCAAACGTAGTCCACCACCCTCACCCACTCCAGTTGCTAAGCGGATTCTAACAGCGGCACAAAAACTCCTGTCCACTCACTAACTCAACCAACTAAGTAATGGCTAACATATAATTGTTGACTAGCGCCAACCAACAAAGTATGTTTTCAATAATAACAACAACATAACTGACAATTCTCAAAACCATACTACCCAGCACTACTCTACACTCCCAAGCGGCTTATACTCGTAGCCGCCGTGCTGAACAAACACAATGTTGCATTTTTAGTATTTTGTTGCACGCAACAAATGCATAAAAGTATTTGCTTTTAATGAATTTTCCAATTAATAAATACAAAAAAAAAGAAAAAATAACAGAATAAAAGGAAGGAGAAGGTGTGCGGCTGAAGGACTAAAAAATGGGTGGCGTCCATTGCAGAACTTATCGACGAAGTGAATGGGTTTTCAACGAGGGTGGTGAATATTTGTGCGCTTGTGGCTGTGTCGCGTTTTTAGTGTTTAGGGCGGTTGAAAAGACTTTTGCAAACCAGTTTCCAACGGATTTTAAGTGAGATTTTTAATATGAAAATATTTCATTATATTAATGCCTTCAGTCAGCAGATTTGAAACATTTTATTATTAAATATATTTTCTAAAGCTCAGCTGGAAAAAATAAAATTTGTTTTTATTCAGCTTCTGAGATAAATTTTAGAGCAATTACTATAAACAATGCTGCTTAACTTTACTGGAAAGCTGAGTTTGTGCATCAATACAGTACACTGCTACAAAATGTTTTCTAAGCTGTCCAGTTTAGCCAGTTGATACTTCATGATTCTTAAATTGATCTTATTTTCTGAAGCATTTAAGGTAATATGATCTTCAAAGTACTTTGAAATACTCTTGTCCCGAGCGAAGAATTTTTGGGAAACTTCCTGCTCTTCTGTACTTGATGCACACGGTCTTCCCTATGCTTTACGGCGAAAAAAAAGAGTTCAGTGCTAAACTTCTATGATCCAAAATTCTGATAGTCTAGTATTGTTCGGTATTGCAATTACCGTATACTGCATCGTTAGAAGTGTGTCCATTCAATTATTCGACACCCTTCAGCCCGACGTTGGTACTAAGAGTTTTTAAGATAATCAATTTCGCTTGTGTGTGAATATAAAGACGAAGAAGTTTTGGATCAAATAAAACCTCCATGACTGATTTTGGATGTTTTCTTATAGCTTCTATGATGCAAATGCATGCTAGTTTTTCGATCCTTAAAATAAACGAGTATCAACCACATTCTCAATGCAACAATTTCCGAATATAATTTTTGACTAAAAGATGACTTACAATAATACCGTTAAAAAAATATTCGAAAAATATCTGCTTTAACTACTAATTGTTTTTTATAAGCCTATTCGGAAAATCGTTCGACTGGCTTTTAAAAATAATACACTCAATGGAACTCCCTAGTCATTTTGAAACATTCAACTGTAAATTTCCGCGTTAGTCGAGCATTTTCAGACAGCTTGAGTGCAGCTTTTAAGGACAGTGGGCTGAGTGAATTTGAGGGCTAAACAATAATGCTGAATGTCGTTTGACCGGAAGTTAGTTTTTCATTTGCCGCTGTCCATGTACTGACGCCTCTGGCCGCCATGACTGCTCATGAATTAATGAAACGTTAGTTGTGTGCGTATGTAGGCGTATGTACCAAGGCAAAACGTTTCCGGATGTCTGAGGCATTGAACTAAGCCGCTGAATTATTGGTGTTGCTAAATTTTTCTCAAACCCTACTTTGCACCACCTGCATTTTGCAGAACAAATTTCTAATGTCCGCCTGTCATTATGTTATAAAATTTAGCGGTGGTTTAAAATGCGAATAATAAATATTTTATGAGGTGTTCAATACTGAAAATATACGAAATTCTCGCCATATGCCTTAAATGGCAGAATGTAAGAGAAAAAACCACAAATAAGTAATTGGCAACCCATTATAATCACCGCAAATGTTTGTAGTAAATATTGTAGACAATATCAAAACCACAAAAAAGTGATATGTTAATTTTTACTTTTTCGGACTATGCGTATACATATTTAGTCGACTGCAAATTGTCACAAGGAAATTAAACTGCATATGTACACCGTTAAAATGTTTTTAGACCTCGCAAGCAAGTCGATAAGATATCAAAAGTCTATTGCCGGGTTAGGTTAATAAAAAAATAGTTTTGGACTATAGAATTTGGATAAAAATGTGTTATTTTTCTACAAATTTCCACTACGTTGTCGTTGTGTCATTTTTGCTAGAGAATAAAATGAAAAAAATAAAAAATAAATAAAAAAAATATTCTTTTAAATTTGGGTAGCAACGAAATGGCCACCGCCGTACAATCAGAAGAAAAAACAATTAGAAAAAATTAACGTTTTAATATAATGATATTGATTTGTATAAATTCCAGTATATGGTCCAATCTGACAGTAATATTACCCTTAAAAAGTAAATCAAAAGTTTCTGCCGCTATGCTCGAATAATAGTAATTTATGATGCATTTTTTTTTGCAAAATTTCGAATTTAATTAACTGAGCCAAGTTTTAATTACAATTTTTTAAGAACTTATTAAAGAGCGCTTGGTTGAAATTACGCCAAAAAAGAACAAAAAAAAAACGATGACGAGTTTTTTAAAAATTTTCATAAAAGTTATACCATTTTTACGAAATTTTCAAACGTCTGATCAATTTGAAAATGGTTTTCAGATCATCTTAGTTTACTAATTTCTTTCATGTGAGCTCATTTATTGAAAATAAAAATGTTGAGCCGCTTACACTTTTATATCAAAAACTCTATCGGCAGTGATGTTTGAAATTGTTTACTGTCCACGAATTCGGTTTTGATATTCATATATTTATATATTAAGGATCTTAAAGGCGCATTAATTTAGAGTAAATCTTTAAATGAGTGCTAATCGTTGAAATTTTTGTTGACAACGCTCCAATACAAATAAAATGATTAAAATGAAAACGAAAATGCAGCTTTTTGAAAACATATAAGCAAGTATAGAAACTTTTTTCACCTCACGCTTTTGAAAAAGAATAAAAAAAAGTTTTTTTTTTAACTATTTATGAATTTTAAGGCCAATTAGTTTTTGAGAAAAATTGTAAGGAAGAAACAACAATACTCATAATATCTCCCAAAAACTAATTTTAATTATATAAAACTGGCCAAATGATCAAATTTTCAAAAATACTTGCCTAGGTTATCGGGTTAGCGTTGTCGTCTCTCGATGCCCATACTTAGAAATTTTTTTTTTTTTAAATATGTTTAGGACTTCAGAATTTTGGATGCCTTCTTCAAGCTGCAATAATTTGGGTTCGACATATTAAAGTTTTAACCAAAAAAAGCGACTTCAATTTACTTTTATGTTCATATACATAAGTACTTTCTTTTAAAGTCGGTTGAAAAATGAATAAGGCCAGTGAATTCAATCGGTGATTATTTTCAAGAGCGAAAAAGATGCCGTTTTTCTTTATTAAAAGAAGAATTTCACAACTCAACAGATACCGGGTGAATCCAAGTCTAAATATTTCGAAAAAAATTCATACGAATTTTATTTCTTCATTTGAAACTTAAAAAGCTTCCAAATCAAGTTTTCATAAAAACTATCAAAAATTATTATGAAGTTATAAAGACTTTGTAACTATAATCAAATGTTTGAGTTATGCCCACTAAAAGTACTTAAAACAATGCTTTTGAATGTGCACGCGTTTAACGGGAAAAATTAGTTAAAGTCATGGTAACCACCTGTGGCAAGCACAACCGGAAATGTTTCACCACTCATCAGGACTTTACAACAAGCAAAATATGGCATTGGTCACAAGTTAATCTCTATTTGTTGTTGTGTGCGTTTCATAATCGCATAACAGTTGTTTACACTGATGTCTATTATGTTTAGCAACTTCCTCTACAACTTTTCACATACAAGAAACCCTGAACATTTGCTACGCTCCTGTCTCCTTTTAAAGCAACAGTAAATTCAACGTGCCTGAAATTCATAAATGTATTTTCTTTATAGCCGCATTGCAAGCATTGGGCCACCTCTGTTTTGCATATCTCCATTTGATTCAACTTTTTAAGTATGTATGTACGTGTGTATGCGTGTAGTAAAATGTCAATGGCCCCATGTGCACCTTTTAATTTCACTAGCCACCATGGCGCTGCTCCACACGCGGTTAACTCCTGACGTGCGCCACGGATATGTAATTTGTAGAAGCTTTAAGTTTACTTGTTGTTTGGGTGCAGTGAGAAAAATTGTGTCTACCTACAACGTTGCAGTGCTGGTAATTGCATAGTGAGTGTTGGTTTTGTAAAAATAGAATGCTTTGTTTTCTATGCAGTGAAGTTTTGTGTTTTTCCAATCCTAAGTGCCATCAAGGCGGCCTTCAAGTTCAAGTCCTTTTTTAATGCATTCCCCTGTTTTCTTTTTTTTTTGCAATGTTGCACTCCTGCCTCGCTTCGGTAGATAAGTAGTAAGTACCATGTGTGTGTATGCTTTTTAAATTAACGTGAATGTGGAGTGAGCTTGCCGCACACTGGCGGTGAAAATAGTAATATCAGTTTATGTTTGCAAATTTTGACAATTTGTTATCACCTTTAAAAATATAATTCTTGAACTAAAGTTTAGATAATTCTATGAGAAGAACGATTTAAGATATTTCACTATATAATTTTTTTTTAATAATGCGTTGTTTGGAAAAAATTGCACATAAACAAGCTTGAAGAAAAATAAATCTGAAAATACCTTTTTTAAAGTTTTTCATTTTTATCTCATAAGTTTGAAACTTGGGAGTAAATCGTTTTTGTTAGATATCTAACTTACCTTTAATTAAACAAATTAATTTAATTAAATAAAGATATATATACCTACTTGTCAAAATATGTTAATATAAAGCTCTGATTTTATTTTGACAGCCACTGTATGTATCTGTACGAAACGTCAGACCACGGGTTCCTGGTTTTTTTCGTTTAATATAATTCTGCACTAGTTGTAATAAATTTTTTAAATATTATATGTTCTTCATTGCGACATAAACACAGATTGTTAGAGCTGAAATGTGTTTGCTTCACAAAAATGCTTAGATCGTAAAGTAACTATACAATTTTCTCCAAGTTGTAACACTTAAAGGCTTTAGCTATTTTTTATTAGTGAGTGAATCTTTTTTTTGTTTTGTATATCGAAAGAAAAATAGCTCGGATTTTTTCCGAAATCTGGGGGCTACTATGTAACTCGTTTTGAAAAAAAATGTAGCTCCATCAATTTCTTTTCAAATCCAGTTACATAGTAGTATCCATGTTCTTAGCGCTTGCTTATTTATTTACTATATATAATATGATGTAATCACTGAAAATCAAATCGGTAGACCATTTTTTAATATCAATGGATTAATAGGTCTCAAAAATGTCAAAAATCCTATTTTTTCTAATTTCAGTAACGAAATCTGGTTAAATGAAAAAAAAAAGTGTATTTCCATATAAGTTTAGAATTTACATTAAAATCTCACTTAAAACGTAAAATCATATAAGAACGAATTAAAAAAAAATGTATATCGTGACCATTTAAAGTTATTTACATAAATCAAATTCACGCCAATCCGCTGTTGCGTAACATAAAACGGACGAGACAAGCATGTAACCCATTTTCCACGATTTTCGACACAAACCAGCACGTTCGCTTTTCTCATGGATCTCGAATTAAGCTTTTGCGTGGTTCCGTATACTATTAACAAGTCAATTTATTAATGCTTAACTAAACACTTGTTCATATGTACATATATACATAGATACTTATTTCGAGCTACGCATCTTTTAGTAGCCGCACTGCCAAGTTTTTTTGATGCTCAGAAAAAATTGTTTTAAATTACCAAACAAAATTATTCAGTTCGAATACTCGTCGTTTTATAGTTGACAACGCCACAACAAAAAGTATGCAACAACACTAAATAACAATTGCAACAAAAGCAAGATGATTAATTAAAAAAATTGAACCCTACACACATTGCCAAACTGAGCTGAGCTGAGCTGAGCGCGGCAAGCAATTAGGTCAGCTGCCAATAGATTAGCATCCGCATAATGAAGTGCGCGAACTCGATTCTACTTAATTTACTACAATGCTTGCACACATACGCACACTCACACACACATACACACACAAATGTGAAATACTAATGTTTGTATGGATGTGTTGAATTATTTTGCAGACACAAAAGCTGAGAGTGCGGCTTAGGAAGAACTTGAGGAAAAGTGGAAAAAAAAAAAAAATAATAATAAAAAAAAAATAATTATGAGCGATTGTACGTAGCATATATGCATACATAGTTCCTGTATGTATGTAAATCTATTTATATATATACATATATCTGTACCCAAGCACGTGTAGCGGGTGAAACCCCATTGACAGTGAAATTATGGGAACAGGGCGAACTTGTGTGAATAATTAAATTAGCAAAGTACAAAACTAGCAAATGTGTGTAAACTAAAAAGCGCTCTGGAAATGAGTAGGAAAGGCTTAAAAGTGTGAGATCATCAACTCGCGCATGAAATACGCTATGTTCACATTTAAACGGTCACTTAAAAGTCTGACCATAGCTGCCAATTGGTCAGGTGAGGAGACATGTTTTAGCAAAAATGATCTAATACAAATATGTACATATATTGTCTCATCTCTAAGAAATGATGAGCTATTACGAAGTTCTATACATCAAACTAATATAGAAAATTGTTAAACCATAAACAATTTTCACATGTAAGGTGCGCGCATGCGCAATTATGGCAAGGTCTGGAATCAAAAACAAAACAAACCAACATTTCTACATACTATGTACATTTATTAAAACAACAACGTATATACGAAGCGGTTTTGACATAATTAGGATTTTTTTTTATAATTGCCATTTGTTATTTATTTATTTATCTTTCATTTGTTTTTTTTATGTAATTAAAACAAAGCTTAAATCTTAACATAAACCAAAGGACCTCAAGTCTTATGGTTCAGTTATGCATACTTAGTATTACTTATATTTAAACTTACAACATACGGCCAACACAGAGCTGATTATACTCCACATACCGCAAGCCATCTGGCATCTTCATCAGCTGTCTTTGAGCTGTCATTTTATTCTTTTGGTTTTGTTTGAGTTTCTTTATAAGTACGGTATGCATAGCGATTTGTACGATTTTTTGACAAAAATATAATTTAATAAAATAAATTTAACATTTATTTAATAAATAATACTTACTTTTTGCCGAAATCGAAAATAGCGCCAAGCGTCCTCATCGAAATACTTGTCAAGTGTGTGAGGAGAATTGTCAAAATCAAGTCAACAAACACAAGTGACATCACAAATATTAAATTTGTCTTCCAAGTAAAGTTTAACAGAAATCGTGGAACAGACTAAGTAAAAAAAGTAAAAAAAGGCTGTCTTCGGCAAGGAAAGTTTAACAGAAATCGTGGAACAGACTTGAAAAAGAAAAATAAAAAAAAGGCTGTCTTCGGCTATGTCGAAGGCTTCATACCTTTATTGAATGGAAGCCATACATATGTTATATTTATTCGATATTAATGATTTTGATTGTTATAACAGTGCCCATAATAATTAATATTTGTGCGAAATTTCAAGTATTTAGATTATTAAATGAAGGATTATGGCCCAAAATGCGATATCTGAATTATCGGCTGTTATATTTAACCGATCCAAATGATTTTCACTGCTAATATAGTTCTCATAAAAACCATTTACCCTGCAAAATTTTAAAACTTTAGCTGCTTAAATGAAGGGGGTTTCGTGTTAAATGGAATATCTGAACAATCGGTTGTTTAGGAGCTATATGTTTTATTTCTTTGATCTATTTGATTTTCACTGCCTATATAGAACTAATAATAGCGAACCCTGTTGAAGGAGTTATGGAGCAAAATATAATATCTGAACAATCGGCTCCTATGTATGTATGTTGAAGTCGCCCAATCAAATGTCTAATAAATTATAAAAGGGCACCTGATTTCCAAGTTTTGTTTAAACAGACGGACGGACATGGCTTAATCGACTCAGCTCATCATGCTGATTATTTCCTTATACTTTTTGAAGGGTCTAACTCTTTTCATTCTGGTACTTACAAACATCGGACCAAACTGAATATACCATTTCCATGAAAGATACAAAAAATTATCAAAAATCAACGGTAATTTGTAAGAAAATTAAATGCGCTACAAAACTGCTTACTCGAGAAATATTAAGATTTTTTAGGAATTTAGATTTTATAACATTTTTCTCTTATGACCCTTTGTAAACACTTAATTTTTTTCCAACCTCAACTCGTTTAACAAGTGAAATAGCTTGAAGGGCTAATGGATCCCAAACTTAATTGCAGGCAAAACATTGGTTTTCTGTGGGGCCCAAAGAGGACAATAAATGGGAAATTAAAAATTGTACACTAAATGTAAAACACTGGGCGCAATGTGCAACGCATGTCTATAACACTTTAATCGATTTTTTAGCTTAAAGTATATAATACAAGATTTCAGGTTATGGGCCTTTAAAAAAATACACTTCGAGCACGGCGCCACCCAAGCCAAACTCGTTACCAACTGACTTATGTATATCTTTCGGAAATCTAATGTTAACAAGTAAGAAAAGCTAAATTCGGGCGAATCCGATTTTTATATACCCTCGCGATATATTTTTGTATGGTCGGTGCCCATGATTTCATAAAGTTCCCGTTTCTTTGTTTCAAATCGCAGCTAGTATTAAACTTTACTCAATTTATTCTAATAAATACTGAAAAACGAACTTTTTTGCATTTTTCAAAATTTCCGTTATTTGGAAGTTGGGCGTAGTTAAGCTCCGATTTCAAAAGGTTTTGACGGTGATGCTAGCGATATCAAGGACAATTTGTTTACCAAATTTTGTGACGATACCTTACATCGTTATTGAGATACCTATAGACGTTTTTTTTATAAGTGGGCGTGTTAACGTTTCAATAGATAAAGAAAAAATAAGATTTTTGCATTTTTCAAAATTTCCGTTATATGGGAGGTGGGCGAGGTTATAGTCCGAATTCAAAAATTTGTCCACCAAATTTTGTGACGATAATTAATACTGTTATTGAAATACAGAACATTTTGCATAAGTGGGCGTGGCAACGCCTATTTTTCAAAATTTCATAAATACCTAATTTCTTAGTTCAGAATCGCTCCAAATACCAAAATTTCACTCAATTTGCTTTAATGGGTACTGAAAAAACGGAGTTTTTGCATTTTTCAAAAACTTCCGTTATATGGGAGGTGGGTGTGGTTATTGACCGATATTGACCATTTTCAATACCAACCTAGCCTGAAGGGCAATCTATGTACCAAATTTCATTGAGATATCTCAATTTTTACTCAAGTTATTGTAAACACGGACAGACGGACGGACAGACAGTCAGGGCTAAATCGCTTTCTCTTTTCATTCTGATCATTTTAGTATATATATGTATGTCTATATCTATCTCGGTTATTTTTTGCTGTTACAAACAACCGTTATGCGAACAAAGTTATAATACCCTTGTGTACAAGTACGCTCGGGTATAAAAATAAGATCCGCACGAAATTCACCAGCCGTAGACACTGTAATCGGACAAAAGTCCAGTTCCTGGATAGTTTGGTACTCTTTAAGGGGCGGGCTTTCATTAAACAAAATATGCTCTCCCATTGTTAATACTTACGTCACTGTTATTCAATATAACAATTCTTTTTAAGTTTCTAAAATTTCTTGTCTAAACACAAATAAATTATTTTTTATTGGCTTTGCGAGTTTAGCCAAATTCAGGTATACGTCAATACCATACAATTTTAATATGAATTTGAAATATTTATTCATTATTTATCAAACATGTTTACTAACTTTTTTATGTACATACGTCAGTATTCGCCAGTAAGTGAGTTGCCTTTCATCAATGTACTTATTTGCTATTCTAATAACGTCGTGCTTGTTGCTATTCCCTCTACCTTATTAGCATTTAAAAGAAAATAGCGAAAAAAATCAATCCATTCGATTGTGTACTAACGCAAAATAGCTAAATTTATTCTATTGACCATAATATGGTCAATTAGAACCGGTTTCTTAGGCCCAAACAGTGTAGGTATACAACAATAAATACAAAATCAACGCTTTGCTTTGGAATTTTCAATATAACAGCTATTCACTGTTCGAGTGGTATTATTTTTTCGAAATGAGGTGCTAGGCTTTTGGGTTTATTGTCTATTACCTAATTTATGTAAAGAATTAAGAGTTTCGCCGGCTGGTAAATACGTTTCGTTGTCATAATCAAGCAGAGTTATAATCAATTAGGAGATAACCAATTATCGTGCATTCCTATATACTTACATATATTCCTAAATACATATGCATGTAAAAGCAAAACTTTTCAACTCTGCGGGCTGGATCAATTAAATGTTCATTTACATTTATATTGTTGATTTAATATGATATTATAATAATAAGCTTGCTATTGTAAACTGTAAATTTGTTATGCTTGCAAAATATAAATAAACTTGAGGTGCCTAAGTCATATTTAATTGCTAACGTTCTCATAAAAAACTTATTTACGAATATATTTAGGAATTTTAAAATTCAAATACAAATGTATATATCTATTTTTGTGCCAAGAAAACCATTAATCAGGTCTAATGTAAAAACTATTTCTGAAATAAACTACTCTTGCGATCCTTGAGTAAATTCTACGCGCTTTTGAATGCTGTGCCTTAGTTTTTTTACGTGTACAGATTGATAGTTATAAGATGAGCCTTCATACGAAGAAATGCCAGATTTTTTTTTTTATGGTGACGCATACCAATGTTAGATACATAAGTATATATACGAAAACAGTTTATCAAGCAAAAAAAACCAAATATAAAAATATCATAAAACTGTCAGGGAAATTCTAAATTTTCTTTGGATATGATATAGTACTTAGTTGCATGTTTACACTAAAAATAATGAATCGTTCATTTTTTTTTTTCAATTTTTTAACTAAATTTGTTATGCCACAAAACTACTTTTTATGAAGGTTTGCTGATTTTAAAATTACTCATACTTGATCTTAGCATTTTCAAAGGAAGAACTCAAACCTTGTACTAAGTACGATAAATATTTCGGAGTACTAAATACTGGAACCAATTATGATAACAAACGTTTCGTATTACTTTCAAAAATCCTAGCTTTATATCTAAAAGAGCTTACATATTAATGCATGTTTTTCTTCAAATTTTTTGAAGGCATACACCTGAGCTTGTACTTCAATTTATGTAACATAAATGAGCGAAATACGTCGGTACGTTCTACTCATGTGCGTGCTAAAAACGAACTCAGGTTTTCAGAAAAAAATTATTTACAAAAAATAAAGAAGCATCTTACTTGTTTCGGGCGCGAAATTGTTGTTTAAAAAATGAAGTATTAAAATTCCACTAAAATCGAGTTAATTTATTTTTATTTAAAAGCCAACATTTTCCTTTCAGAATCAAATTGTAGAAGTTGCAGCAAAGTTAGTAGCGCGTTAAGCTTAAAAATGTGAGATACGCACCTAATTTAACATAGATATACCCATGTATAATTGATCTATTAAGATTATTTCTAGGTAAAATTTTAAAAAGTAAATATTGGTTTGTATGTTTTGGGAAAAAGTTGTTAAAAAATATTTAAAAGTAGCAATTATAAATATTATAATATTAAAAAAGAAATTAAAACAAAAAAAAAACATGCAGGACTATTTTAAGATTTGCAGCGCTTAATAAATTAAAATGACTTTTAACCTTTTGAAATAAATTTAGAAATGTACAAAATGTGCGTTTAAATAACAGAATATTAAAAACTTAATACCAAAATATAAAAATGTTTCTTTGTCTCTTTTAATTAATTTCTCATTGAAGTTTCAAATAAAATAGTTAAACTCCGTAGTTTTCGTCTCGCAATGATATTCCCTTCTAGCGTAATGGTTTTCATACAAATTCATTTTTTTTGGTGTTTGGACTTGCAACAAAGTAGGTTAATAGCTTATTAGGAAATATCTTACCAGTGTGGTTCCTGAGGATCAGTGTTTAATAAAACTTTAATATCAGTTTTAAACATTTTTAGTAGTCGACATTTCGACTTCAATTTAAGATCATCCTAAGGAACTTTTTCAGCTTATGTCTGGTCATACCTTAGCAAAATCGTTGAAAATATTTTACATACATAAATGGTACCTGAATTAGTCGAACTAGTAAATAGTCTTCTGCATAAATTCTCAATAAACGTTCTGAAAGATTTTCTCTGATACGTTATTGATTTCTTTGAGCGTTTTCTTAAGAAATAGATTACGCACTTTATAGTCACATTTTGGCATGAAATTCGGAATGTATTTAAAACTATTTATAAAAACCTTAAGATTTTTTTTATTGCTTAGATGTGGTTAAGATTGGTTTGTATGGTAGCCTCATTTTATATTATAAACAATTAGTTAGTATTAGCGATTATTACGTTCAATGTTGGCTGCGTAACTAAATAAAATATACAGATACTTTTTTAAACATTTCGTTAAGTATTTATTTTGAAAGTTTTTCGCATTTGAAAATAAACAAGCGATAAAGTGAATGAGCATCAAACAAGCCGCAATACTAGCTTGCTATAATGATAATTTCATTATTTAAAAAAAAAACAAGCAAAGATTAAATTTTATTTTAACGAACAGCAAATAGTTTTAGAACAAACCACAAAAAATATATGAACACACTTACTTCCATACCTATTTACATACATACGTATTTACTAACGTTCGTATGTAAAAATATTAGGTGTGCTGGAAGCATTTAATAACATCAAACAAAAGAGAAGAACATTAAAGAACAAGTGGTAAATATGTAGTAGTTGCATAAAAATCGACTTCCAAGCACTCCATGCGGATGTGTATACGAGTATATTGTGAAAGGTGTATGAAAAAAAATTAAACTTGAACTTTAAACTGAAGAACATTGTAAAGGGAAAAGACAGGACGGCGGCGCCGATTTAGGGCGTGAGAGTGAACGGAAGGAAAAAAGAAATAGATGACTTGAAAGTTAATTTCAAGTTGCTGCGTTTAAATTTAATTAAACCTTTATAAATACTTTTACTAGCGGCGCAATAAAAAACAAAAAAAACCAAAAGGTGAGAGAAAAATCTATTTTTAAACGCACCAACAACAGAGCGCCACTGAAAGTAATGCGGTTTTTTATTGTACGACCACCGAACAAACTGCCCGTCATCCCCCCCTTCGACGACGCATGGAAAATTCATTCACTGGAAAAATTGTGTATGCAAATGTGTTTGTTTGAGATGACCAACTGAAATGAGAACAATAATTGCAGCATATAAAACGGGATGTTGGTGGCTGTTGCTGCCACAAAAACACACACACGAACACACACGACGTTGCAGCAGTAGTAATGGGTGAAGTAATGAGCAGCACGTAATTTAAATTAACAGCAGCAACAACAAAGGTGAAAATTAAGTGAACAATATGTGTACGAGTATATACATATGTACGTATATGTGTATACATAAGTACTTAATGTGTACGAGTGTGTGCAGATATTAAAGAACTATAGAAAAACCACTAAAAATAGCGGCACAAGTGCGTCAAAAGCGGCATTAATGTTGGACAAATAGTCTCATGCACATGTATATCTTTTATATACATATGTATGTATGTATGTACACATGTGCATGTGAGTATGTAAATAATTGGTGGGGGCAATGTCAGTGGCACATATTGTGGTTTCAACATATGCAGCTTCAGTTTTGATAATTTTTCTTTTTATTTTGTTCATAAAGCGGCGTTCAGAAAGAGTCTTAATTGAGGCAGTTAACACATTGTTGACGTTTATTTTATATCGAAATATAATAGATAATATCTCTTTTGTTAGCTCTCCTCAAAAATTCAGTATACGATTTTTAATACATACTTAGTTTAAAATTTTATCGGACATTTTTTAACTTTAAATTGCTGAACCGAAAATTTTCTTCAAATGATGGAGAAGGTAATTCATAGAAATGGTAATGTAAGTACCAGATGTTAGACCCACCAAAAAGCGTACCGAAATGGTCTGTCTGTCCGTCTGCTTGAACGAAAACTCGTCCCTTAATTTTTAAGCTATTTGGATGAAAATGCTTAAAATTTTGCACAATTATTCGATATTATTAGAACTGTTTTAGCACTGAAAGCCATTATGATTGGATAAATATAACACATAGCTGCACATACAACCTATAGTTCAGATATGGCATTTTACACCTTCACTTCTTCATTTAATCAGCTAAAGGCTTAAAATTTTGAACAGATTCCATTTATATCACTATTCCCGTCATGAAAGATATCAAGCCTTCGGCATAGCCTTATTTTTTTTTTTTTTTTTTTGCAATTTTAAAACCATTGTCGAGGCGCGAATTTTAATTCAAAATTAATTAATAAAATTAAATAAATTTTATTTGTTAACATATTATGGGGAAAAGTGAGAAAGTTAGAGAAAAAGTACGATCAACCAATGCAAATTTTTAATATATTTCATATTCTACCCGCCATTTTTGAATTTTGAAAATATTACTTAAAGATTATAGGCCCGACCACAAATTTACGCTCTAAGGCTTTAATAATTTAGGCCATATGATCCTTTAAAACCTCTCTGCAACATACATATACTGATAAACATACAAATATATATATAATTTACTTCTTGTTTAGACAAAATTCGCCACTGTGTAGCGTCCCAAATGTTCATTCGTATGTATATACTTGTATGTAGTATTTGTGTATTTTATAAGTACACATATGTATATTTTTTCATATATAGTATATGATTTATGTTTCAATTCTCTCCTCCCACTTGTAGATTTTATTTCAACCCTAATGCAAGTAAGTGGAGTTTTGGAATTTACTGCGAGCAGCGCATTCGCAGTGGCAACAACGCACATACGTACGAACATACATTTGCTATTATTGTTTTAAGAAAATAATAAATATTTGAAATAATAGGACTCCGTTTTTCTATAACAAAAACGTTAAGAATGTATGCAAACGGGCATAGCCAAACAATTCAAATATTTCAAAATGCAACAGGGAAAAATATGCGTTTTGAGATCAGAAATTATAATTTCTTATTTTTTTTGTTAATTTTTTCGAATTCATTGAATATTTGGCCTAAATTCTCCACTAATTTAGGTTTTCCCTTTGCTTTTTTAAACACTCTCTTTATGAAGCGGGTTTGGTAACATTAAGTCAAATGCCCCAATACCTCGGGACAGAAAAGTTTGTTTATTATTCACCCCGGTTGAGATCACCTGATTTCTTGTTTTGAATTTTATATTAGATATGTTTCCGTGTTTGATTGAAACATGGGCCACTGCAGTCACTAGAAAAACTTGGCTTCGAAGTTCGATTTTCTGAGCGTCGACTTAATACGAAGCCCAGATGTTTCTTTTATAGTGTAATGAAGTTTTCGCAATTTGGTCTAAAGCTTATCTAAAGTATTGAAAATATTCTGAAAATAAAAAAAATTCATTATTAACTTTGTGTTTAATGAATTGTATGACGGTTTTTTGGCGCATAATTTTGTAGAACTTTTTAAATAAAAACTTTGCATTTATGTGGTTCAAACCTGAACTAAAAAAAATAAACAAAATACGCAGTTAAAGGTTAAACATATTTAAGAGAAATATATCCTGTACAATTTCAGTGGAGGCTTTAGGCGCGCCTTTTTATATTCGAAAATGGCAATCAATATTTATTTTTTAGCAGAAAATAATGAAAAAGCATCCATTAATTATTATAGTGAGATTCAAATTTTTAAGTCATCGATAACTATCATTTTTAATATTAGAAATGCGTTTCCATAACAGTTATCATGGGTGGAACTTATTCGGGACCATTTCGAGAATAGTTCAGGAATTTTTCGAAACTAGATCAAATTTTTGCAGCACCGTTCCGGGACAAGTTCAATACGAGATCGGCAAAATTTCGGGATTACTTAAAACACAGTTCGGTACGTGTTTGTGGCCGTTCAGAATCCAGCCGTAATAATACCATAAATGTACCTAAAATGTGCCGAAATGCCTTGAAAATTAACTAAAAATACACAGAAAATGTATCGAAAATGTATCGGAAAGTATTTATTTATTTATAACAAATTAGCTTAAATAGATAATCTTATAAGCTAATTGAGTTGAAGCTATAGCGACTAGGCCTTAAGCTTAGTTTTTTGCGGGGTTAGATACATTAATGTGTTCTGTATGTGTGGATATGTATTTACACTTTATTATAATTAGGTATTTGTGTGTGTTTCGTATTCCTTTTTTTCTTATGTATATGTACATATGTACATACGTACCTAGTTTTAAATACGATGGTAGAGATTGGTGGTTTTAAGGAACTTCATTATTAGAAGCGTATTTTCTTTAGAGGGAGAGGAGATGATTGAAAGGGGATCCAATTCCGGGTGTAGAATAAATAGGGCAGTGTTGCATTAAGTGGGGTATGGTGATATTTGTTTCGGAGTCACAGTTGCAAGTCACGGGGTTGGAGTGGTTCATGTGGTGTCCATGGGTAATTTTGGTGTGCCCTAGTCGCAGTCTTAAAAGTTTTATTGTGTCGAGTCGGTAGATTTTGTCAGTGTCAGGAAAGTATCAAAAGTGTACTTTAAGTTATTGAAGATTTTACAAAAATTTCCTGAAAAATTCCGGAAATATATTCGAAAGTGTACGGGAAAAGTACCGATCTTTAAGTATACTTAAAGTATATCGCACTATTCTTGAAATGGCCCTATTAGAAATTATAACATTCATTCTCTCTCATAGTTATTAAGAAAATACTTACATACACATAAATACAAAATGTACGAAAACAAGTAAGAAATGCTAAATTGGGGCGAAACCGATTTTTATATACCCTCGCGATGTATTTTAGTATGGGCCGTGCCCATATTTTCATAAAAACCCCGTTATTTTCCAATAAATATTGAAAAGCGAAGTTTTTTGCATTTTTAAAAATTTCCGGTACATGGAAGTTGGGCGTGGTTAAGGTCCGATTTCAAAAATGATTAACGGTGATGCTATGTAGCGATATCAAGGACAATATGTTCACCAAATTTGTGGCAATACCTTACTTCGTTATTGAGATACCTACAGACTTTTTTTTTTAAGTGTGCGTGGCAACGCCCATTTTTAAAAATTTAATAAAAATCAAGTTTCATAATTAACTATCTCTCCAAATGTCAAATTTTAATTAATTAGTTCCAATAGATAAAGATAAAACGAAATTTTTGCATTTTTCAAAATTTCCGTTATACGGGAGGTGGGCGAGGTTATGGTCCGGTTTCACAAATGTTTAACGATGATAACAACGATATTGAGGAAAATTTGTTCGCCATATTTTGTGACGATACCTTACACCGTTATTGAGATACAGAAATTGTTTCCTAAGTGGGCGTGGCAACGCCCATTTGTTTAAATTACATAAATACTTAATTTCTTAGTTCAAAATCGCTGAAAATACCTAATATCACTTAATTTCCTTTAATGGATACCGAAAAAACGGAGTTTATGCATTTTTCAATAACTTCCGTTATATGAGAGGTAGGTGGGCGTGGTTATTGACCGATCTTGACCATTTTCAATACCGACCCACCCTGTTCAAAGGGTAATCTACCTACCGAGTTGCATTGAGATATCTCAATTTTTACTCAAGTTATCCTCTGCTCGGACGGACAGACAGACATCGCTAAATCGACTTCTCTTTTCATTTTGAGCATTTTGGTATATATATGTCTATATCTATCTTGATTCCGCTATGCTGTTACAAGCAAGCGTTATATGAACAAAGTTATAATACCCTTGTGTACAAGTACGCTCGGGTATAATAAATGTCTATGACGACCTAAAAATTTAATAGTATATATGTATGTACATATGTATATACAATTGTTACATTATTGGCGTTAGTCTTAAAATAATAATTATCGAGAACTTAAAAATTATTTCTCACTCTTAATTATTATCAAAAGATTTTTCTAATACTTTCAAAAGTTTAGATGACTTTTTTAAAGCTCCGCCATTTAATAAAATTTTTTTTCTAAGTTTCTTGTTGTAGTAAAATGTAGATAAATTATTATACAAAAAAACCCAAACAAAAAATTGACATTCGAAACATAAACACAAGATCTTCAAAGCTGCGCAGATTATATCCAGTCTAAGAAATTTGTAAATATGTATGGCGTCAATACAAGCAATTGTTTGCATAAATATTTATGATCTCTTAATGCGTACAATATGTTGGTGAAGAAAAAGCATTGCATCTGTTGCCAGCAGTCAGTTGGCCGGATGCTGGAGCGGGCGTAGCTAAGCACCAGCAGCTGATGGGCAGGAAATACGCTGCTGTAAATCTTCTGAAAAGCGTTTGTTTGTAGAATGCATGTGTATGTATGTATGTATATACATATGTATCAACATTTATATTTTTAAAAGACGATAAACAGCGGCTTCAACATACATCCATGCAAATGAGGGCAATTACACCTACAATGGGCGATTTGAGGAAAAAGAAAACAAACACATCATAAACAACAATGAGAATCTCTGCAGCTATGAAAATGTTAAGTAGCTGGTGGCTGCTCTCCCCGATGGGCGGCTTATTCCCCACAAAGCTACATTGAGTCGAAAACAAATGCTGCCAAGTTGATTGCTGCCAATTGCTGAATGAAATGAATTGCTTTGAATGACTACCAGTTTCCCTAAGTTCTTGTCTAAGATGATGGCGCTCTGCTGTGTGCACAGTCACCACAGCGACATGAACAAAAAATCTTACATATGCACATTGTGATAAATGAGTTCTTCGGGACATATTTTGTTTATATTGTATCTCAATCAAGTTGCCATTGCATACAACATATTGTTAGAAGAGTTCTGTTACAAAATAAAAAAAAATTAAATAAAGTCTTGTGATGTGTTACAAAATAATATTTCAAGTGTATAACACAGCAAACCAAAACTAACTAGCTAAACATAAATTAGTTCATGCAGCAATAATTTCGTTAGCATTTTGCTACAACACTCCTTATAATTTTGTTAAAATATCGTATTTGCAAATGTTTTATAATCTCAACAACTCAAGTACATATTATTGTCAATGATCTTGTTTTGTACCTGATTTTACTTTCGTTTTCCATATCGATCGAATTACGTTTTTTCCGCAAAGGCTTAAAAACATTTCATAAGTTGCCACTTTACTCCATACTCGTACGCACACTCATGCATGCATACATATAAACTATAACATAACATACATATTTGGGCGCCAGTCGTTCGCCAGTTGGTTTGGGGCGACCGCATTTAGCTTTGTTTGCTAAGTTACATTGGCGAAAGACCATAATTAGCTTAGATGTTCGAAGTGTCTTGAAAGGCTTAGGCGCAATCGTATATGTACTTACATATGTGTGAATGAACGTAAAACCAAAAAGTATATAAACAAACGGGCATTAGGGTGTCCTCACTGCTATCAGTTTTAAACTATAAAAATATAAAAACGTTGTTGAATTTCCAATGAATTTTTTTGCTTGAAAATATTAAAACTTGTCTATACTTATTGTTAAGTTACGGTAGGAAATGGTTTCTTTTATTTAGCTGCTTGCTACATCCCTCCTAACTCTGACTTATCGGTTTATTCTCAACATATTGCGTTACTTCGATCTTTAAGTTCACTCGTTGATTGTACTTGGTGACTTCAATATGCCAGGCATATCATGAACTCTTATAGACGACTTTATCGTTCCAATATCATCAAAGGATAGATTTTAGAAGATATGGCTGACCTCTGTCTAAATCAGATCAATTTAACTCCAAACAATTTTGGCACCATTCTGGAACTTGTTTTTGTTGATGACGTATCTACATAAGTCATCTCATGTAAATCTACCACTTTTCTTTCACATCTCTGAAATGTGATATTTCGTGAATGCGCCTTTAAACGAGAAGGCAAAGTAGGTACAGATATGTGTGTTAATTTTCTAATACAGCTTACCGATATTAAAAAGTTACTTTGCATGTGTGAAATACATATCGTCTAAGAGACCCTTTTTAACCGGCGAACTTTTCCTTTTGATAAAAATGTATTCGATGTATTTCTTTGAAATACAATTTTAAGAAGATTTTCTCAAAAATTATTATATTATCTGTAAGAGTATGAAAAAAGTTTAAAAAAAAGACTTATAATATTTATGGCAAAAAAAATTATCGGTGTTTAGTTGCAAATAATAAAATGTTCCCTTCAACTACAGGAAATTTCAAGATATTGTTAAATACAAAGAAGACAAAGTTTGACAATAACCTTTCAAAGGGTTGCATTTTTAGAATCGCTACCATCTTACATCAATTCGCCTTGAGTCCAATATTGATTTACACTTTATAATATCAGGATTCAAAACATTTTATAAATAATGGTTGCACGCAAGGAACAAGCCAAATTCAATACTCGAAATAAACTCAGATCAACAGTCCAAATATTGCGCATAATTCGCGCATTGGTGATCTATTAACAATAGAGTAGCCCAGAGGAAATACTAATCTTCGATAAAAAGGCGTTTCTTTTCAATAGCGGGCAGTATTTTGGCTAGCTAGATTGTGCATTTTTGAAGAGATATCGCGTTGGAAATTATCTCAAAAAGCTGCTGCTTTAATTTTGCTTTATACAATTTAGTTAAATTATATTTTAAGCAATAGCTCGATATTTATTGTTAAGATAGAGTCGGATCAAAAGGTAAATAATAGAACACTTTTGAAGAAATATCGCTGCTACTACGATTGTAGTCGAATTTGTCTTGATTGTATCAATGCGCCTGTGCATTTTTCTCGTAATTTTTTTTTTTTCAAATTTGTAATATTAAAGATTTTGTTCATATGAAATCCCACCTCCTTCCTAGTATTCTTTTCACTCTTTTTAAATGTAAGGGTTATAACAAAAAAAAAAAAACGATCGTGAACCTTCGGAATAGTATGAAGTCGAGAGTGATTCTGCGAAAAAATACAGAGTTAATTGGCAAGACTTTTTCAAACGTACTTCTTGATTAAAAATCATTTTTTCCTTTCTTTAAGTAGTAAGTGTATCTAAATTACGATAAAAGCTAATTATTATTTTTATTTTTTTTAAGCTTGATTCAACTAAGATATATTTAAGACTTTGATCTTAAGTGACATTTTTTTGCGATGGGCGAATATTTTTGTCTAAGCTAACTAATGTTAATTGTGTGGCCGCTGTGGTCGAGTTGGTGCCGCTGCGTGCTATAACTCGATATGTCGGTGAGTTCGAGGTTTGAATCTCTGTCAGGGCAAGCAAAATCTTAATAAGAGAAAAGTTTTTTCTAATAGGGGTTACCCCTCGGCAGCCAATGGCAAAACTACCAAATTAACTAATGTTAATTATTGGCCTTAAAAACTCTATTTATACATTTTTTTTGAAGAAATTCTAATTCCTAACTAAAAGCTGTCGATGTCAAATTTAGTCAAACAAGCCTTTTTCTTGGAAATCGTGACTTGAACATTTAACTGTTTTTTTAAATTTTTTTTTCATTTTTAGTTTGAATTTGTGTAACTACGAGTACTACAAATAAAATAATACCTTTCTTGTAGGGCATTAAATTTAATTTCATAATATGTATGTATTTTATATTTATAAATATCGATATTTGAGGTAGTTACAAAAATGCAAACTCAAAAAGCAAAATTTTTTAAAAATATTATTAAGAATTTATGTAAGTGAATTGATATGCATTTCAGTTAGTCTCTTCTTATCCTTAGTTTGGTCTAAATATGTGGCAGAACTTTTGTTTTAGCACAATTGTAGTCGCAAAGCATTTCAGTTAACTTCGAATGGGTTGAATGAACTGCTGTCGTTTTTTTTTATATTTATTTCACCACTATTTGATATTTTAGAAAGAAGAGGAAATAAATTCACATTGCCAATGCACATTGATTCTCTCAATATAATCAATATTTGCGGCAAATTCTTTGTAAATTTATGTAAACACAAATACAGGCGATGTAAATATCTTCGGCCAATATTTGTGCGTCGTACTTTATTGAAATTTCTTTGCCCTACACTCTTGATGATTGCTTTGAACTTTTGCCAAATATCTCCTGACTCAGCGAGACCTAGAAACACCAAAAAGACACAACATTATGCGTACGCACGCCAGGCAGCTATTAGATTAAACCGTGAATTTTGCGTACATACAAACATGTGTAGTATGTTAATATGCACATACAAATGTGGATATGTATGTATGTATACTTTTGTAAACAAATAGACAACAAGGTATATAAGCGTTCGTCTGTAAGCGTTTACAATGTATGTACTATGTATATACTTTGCTGCCTGATACTTTATTTATAAACAAAGATATGCCCCTATGTACTGATGTGTGTATGTATGTATGTATTTGTGTTAACAATTTGTATCTATGAGTCAAATGTGCTACTTGCTAAAGTATCTTTTCATTTTGTGAATGTATACATATACATATGTATGCATGTATGTATGTATGTACACATGGATGTTTCCATTTTTCTAAAGCTTCCCATATGTGCGTGCGTATGTTAGCCGATGCGTGCTTTTGCTGCGGTTATTGTATGTATGTAGACGCCAGTTGTGAGGTGTGCCCACATTTGGCTTCTCAGATTGTATGATATGTAGATCAACACTCAATTAATTTAAGAAATTCTTTACAAGAAATGGCCGTTATGGGTGATGCCGGTACACGAGCGGCACAAGCAGATCCCAAAGAGTTAGTAAACATTTATATGTGCGTATATGTATATATGTATGTATGTGGCCGCTGTGGTCGAGTTGGTAGCGGTGCGTGCTATAACTCGATATGCTGGTGAGTTCGAGGTTCAAATCTCAGTCAGGGCAAGCAAAATCCTAATCATAGAAACAGTTTTTTTCTAATGGCGGTCACCCCTTGGCAGGCAATGGCAAACGTACGAGGGTATTTCTGCCATGAAAAGCTTCTCATTAAATACATCTGCCGTTCGGAGTCGGCACAAAACTGTAGGTGCCTCCATTTGTGGTATATATTTATAAAGACGCTCACCACAAATGGTAGGAGAAGCTCGGCCAAACACTGAGCTATATAGTGTAAGCTCCAAAATTATTATTACTATTATTTTTAAGGTAATTCTTATATGTGAAATTTTAAATTTCTAGACGGCTTTTTATTGGAATATAACTAAAAAATTTATGCTGCTTTATTTGATATTATATATTAGCTGATTGCAGATAGTACTTGTATCACATTAAAATCTATTGGTAAAACTTCCCTTGAACACCTTGCCTAGCTGGTTAAAGCAATTTGTATTAAGACTTAAAATAAATCGTTTTTGACTTCCAATTAACAAAAGCTGCACTGTAGAGCAAAACTAACATAAAAACAAATACAAGTATGTCTCAAACAAATGTCTCTTTTAAGCTTATCATATTTTGCTAATGAACTAGAATTGAAACTTTAAGCAGCAGAAGCAGGGAGTATTTAAGATAAAGTCCTATTTATAAACCAATTTTATAATATTTGTTTTTGCTGTCGACGATTAAATTTCAGATTAGTGAGAATCAGTTTATATAACTGAAAAATCAGCAAAAGAAAAATACGTTTCTCATTCGTATAAAATGCATACTTAATATTACAGAAGAGGTGGTTGCTGTGGTCGAGTTGGTAGCGGTGCGTGCTATAACTTGATATGCCGGTGAGTTCGAGGTTCGAATCTCAGTCAGGGCAAACCAAATCTTTATAATAAAAAAAGTTTTTATTAAAGACTTTAGCTTGCTTAAATGGATGTGTTTTCGTGAAATATCCGAACAATCAGTGTTATGGGAGCTTTATGTTATATATCATTGATCTATATGATTTTCACTTTTTCTATAAAGCTTAGAATATCGGACCTTCTTTCAAAAGCCTCTGGCTGCTTAAATGTAGGAGCTATGTAGCAAAATATGATATCTGAATAATCGACTTGTAACCCAAAAACTGAGGGAATAGTTTGCGTTCAAATAGACGGACAGACGGACAAATCGATTCAGCTCGTCACCCTGATCATATCGGTATACAAATCGGTACTTACAAACATCGGACCAAAGTTAATATACCATTTCCATAAAAGGTATAAAAGAAGAACAGACAACGACCCTGAACATTCTCCCTCATAGTTATTATGAAAGACACATAATAAGCTGTCTCAAAATAAAAGCCTTTGAAGACTTAAACTTATTTATTTAGCAATAAAATATTATGGGATGATGTTTCAGCTATAAGTCTTTAAACATATACAATTTTCCCTACAGTTCATAAATTTCAAAAGACTTTTATAATTCTTAAAAAAGTGTTGATTATTTTCTAACAGCTTCACCATCAAATAGTTATTATTTCTGCATTATTCAAATGTAAATATAGGTATGCATACATATGTTCGTATATCAATTTCGGCAGAGATTTACATACAAATTTTTGTTTCGCTTGATTAAACAAGAAAAACTATTTAGAATAGAACAATAAGTTACACTTATACTACTTTGTTGTTAGTTGTACTAATTCAGGTATTTGCTATGCATATTAAGTGTCATAATTTGCTATTAGTATACATACAAATACATATCAATTTCAGATTATATGAAAAACTAACGATTGCAATGTGGAATAAAATACTTTCACACAAAAAAAAAAATAGAAAATAAAATTATGCAACAATTTCGCAATATGATAGCAACAATTTGTAGCAACATTAAATCATTTAAAATAAAAATGCGAGTAAAGTGCAACGATGCAGCACCGAAACGTCATCGCCTCTTAAATAGACGCACAACAACACATGTGCATACATACGTACATGTAATGCACTGTGAGGCAAAATATGCATGTAGTGTTGCGAAATTAATTTAAACAATTTTGCTGATACAAATTTTAATTAAAAATTAGTAAGATGTTCGTCATTCCTTGTTGAATTTGAATTAAAGACAAAACAGATTTGGGTGTTGAAAATGCCTTATTTACTGTAATTTTTCCAAAAAAAAATCAAAGTTCCTTTTGAAGCTCTACCTGTGATTGAAACATCAGAGTTTAGTTAAGTGATTGCGGATAATACATAACTGTGATATCAGGTAAGAAAATAATTAATAAAATTGCACCCATTAAATGGCAATTAAAAACAAAAACGCAGATAAAAATAACTAATGTTTTATCTTCGACTCCTTTTGTTTTGACCTTACACAAAATTAATATAATTAAAGTTCGATTAACTACAAAGAAACATTTTTGGGAGAACAATGTGGAAAGTAAACAAGTAAAAATAATACTTAATTCAAGTCGTTTTGAGCCACTCCAATTTTTTTTTTTTTTGTTATTTATATTGCTCATCCGCTCATTTTTAGAAGTGATTTCGAAACTTTGAACAAAATAAGCGCCACCCTAGTGTTAGTGTCCAGAAGTGTTGTTATTTGTAAAATACAATTATTTTGCGCCTCTAATTGACAACATTGATGTATTGAAAACAAGCAAAGTAACAAAACGTGAAATGAGCGAATCTTGTTTAAAAATGGCAAGCCACAGGCAGCAATAAGCGCATGACATCAGCTGAAAAACACGCCTGACAAACTACAAATAAACAGCTAACAAATCAAGCGTTGCAAAAGCATTCCAAAACGTCAATGGGAAGCAAAAAAGTGCTTAATGCTCGGGCGAATTTTAATAGCAAATAAATGTCATCAATTTATGTACATATATATACTTAGTAAATAAAATAACAACAAAATGTGTTAAGCATTAAATTGTATGAGTATTTTCAATTTAATAATAATTTTCAATTTTAAAAGAAGCATCTGGACTACGAGTACGTATACGCCCAGTCGTCTGTTTTGCTTCATAATTATATTAAAGCTGCTTAATTTTTGCAATTGAATCTGGAAAACATATTTCATTCAAATTGTTCGAATGCACGCGAATGTATTCGTTTATATATAAATATCTATATACAGTGTGAAAAAATACATGGCACACTTCATTTTTTTCCCTCCAACTTAATTACACCTGTTGGCATATATACACATTCACCGCCACACCGCCATTCGCACTTTTGTTTCTTCCTTTTCGGACTTTTTTGCACATTTTGATGTTATTAAAATCATCACCAGCAGCAATAGTAGCTGTTACTTACACAAACAATAACAAACAGGCAAACAAGCAGAGAAAATTTAGCAACAAAAAGGACAGACACCATTGCGAAGAGATGCTGTTAGTTGTTGGTGTTCAAGCAATTCTGGCGGCATGCAACGAGATGGCATGACTGGCCTGAATGGAAAGCAAATTTACAAATGTACTGACATATTTGCATGTACATATATTAGTGAATGGTATTTACGTAAATGTACATACGCATTCAGACATAGGACATTTTTTTTTTTAACAAACGCTTAATTGGCAGATTTTCATTTACAACTTGTAGTGGGCGTCTTTAGTCGCAGCACAATTAAATAGGGAATACATTTTTTCTTTCTTCTAATGTCAAATGACCACTGTTAGTAAATACTTTTACTATCGTTTTTGGTTTATTGTAAAATCCTCCGGATTGTCAGGAAAAACAAGCTCATTTATGAAAACATTCTTTCAATAATACTCGCAAAAATTTGATAAAAAAATTTGATGACATTTTATATTAATTCAATTATTATTTGTTTTTTGAATATTATTTTGTTTGCAATCTATCTTTACGACAATAATATTTTATGGAGAACAATTTAAATTAAAATGCTGAGCACCTTTCGTTGAGGATAAGTAAATGCTCGAAAAACAAGAATACATTATTTTTCAATGAACTTATCACAATAATAAAAATCATTTGGTTATTAAAAAAAAGTATATGTATACATTTTTTTCGGAAATTATTAATAACAACTACAAATTATTCCATGGGTCATTTTGACCCGCACATTTCTACATATGTTAAAGTAAAAAATTCATTTTGTAAATGAAAGAGTCAGCCAATCATAGTTCACACGCCGTTGAGTGTGTTCACTCTCTGCATTGAAAAAAATAAAATAATTTAAACACTAATCGTGATAGACAAACTTTAACAGTTATTGTTTTATTTTTTTATTTAATTATTAGGAAAAAACAACAATACTCAAAGCGATAGAAATAATAGTACTAATTCGGAAATCAACACATTTCCTCATCTTCTTGGCTTCCGCGAGAGTCGAACCCACGCCATCACAAATACTTAAGCCTGCATCGAAACGATCTGAGCTAAGCTTCCTCCTTTTTATTTTTTAAAGTTTCTTTTTTATTTTTCCTTTTTTTTAATGTCAATTGTTTTTCAATAATAATACAGTTTATTCTCTAACAAAATACAAATAAACAATGGTCTCACGCTTAATACACAATTTATAATAAGTTAGCAAACTTTCATCAAAATTTCGAACTTGAAAATAAAAAAAAATTGATTTTTCATTTATAAATTATCGCTGATTTTTTTATAATTTTTCCCCTTTTGCTTCCTTATATTCCTTATTTCTATAAATGAAAAAAAAATTTACGTAGCACTGTGAATTATTTCACGGTATTTTATACTAAATTTTTTAACGTGTGAAGCAAAAATGTATAGATTTCGTATAAAATAATTCAACATCTTATATGTATTTTTAATCGAAAAATTTGTAGTTTTAAAACAGGATATAAAACCATTAATAAGTTAAAATTTTTGTAATGTCTAGATCTACATTTTACTTCAATCCTTGACCGGCTCCAAAAAATAAGTTAAATGTTTGACAAATTTTTTGCCACTTAAAACTAGTGCTCCATTTTTTTTTCTATAAAATCGCATATCATTTTCATGGAAATTTGTTACTTCTTTTTTTTTTAGCACTGATCGAAAATCCTTGGCTGTAGTTTAAGGTTAGATGAATTTAAACTATAAATAGGGCGCACATGAGAAGTGTTATTTCAGTTGACTTTGCACTCGGTACTTTTGAAAATTAAATATATGTACATATGTATATAGGAGCAAAGCTACTAAAACAAAATGATAACAATGAAGTAAAAATGAGGCTGAACAAGTGTCGGAAAGAGACCTGTATGAAAATGAGAATAGTATGAAGGACATCCTTCTACATCCATAAATACTAACTTATGCGTACAGATATGAAGAGAAAAACCAGAGCCTACGAATGCATGAGTAGGGTAACTATTTTTGTGTGAGAGAGAGTACACAACAACAAATTTAGCCCAAGTACAACGGCATATTTATGGAAATTAGAACATTTAACCATGGAAACAAAACAAACGAGGTGGTGTGAAAATCCGCGCACACAATCACTTGAAAGTTGCAGTAGCCTTGCACTCAACCGGAATGCACACACACAAAGCAATGGCAGGGAAACATGCACACACATACATACAAACTGAAGCTTATGTATGTTTGTACTATCGCATGTACATGTAGGTGCTTATATATAAACCATATATGTATTTGTATAAAACTCATAACACAACTGGAACAGTTTCTTGAACTTGCTAAAGTCGTACACAAACACTGGCACCCGCACACACACAAACAAGCACAGAGCATAAGAATAAAGGTTGTCATTGCAGAAGTGTTGCTGTCGCTGATACAAAGTACGTACAAGTAAAAGTGTGTAAACTAAAGCCAAAAGGGACGTGCTGTCATAGAAAGAAAAGTCAAAAAACGGCACAAAAAGGCTGCAGCAAAAGGATATTCGCAAACATACTCGCTTCTTTCAAAACGCTGTACCGCTCAACTTTGCGGATGCTGCAGAAAGTTTTAATAGTGCAACGCATTGCAGATAAAATCAAATGATCAGGGGAGTGAGCGTGGAAAACAGAGGTGAAGCACTGAAGTTTCCGCGCATTACTTAGGGGATACTCGGAAGTCAATAGTTTCGTGCACTAACAAATGTGAGGCTAATTTTTAAAGAAAAAAACAGGAAAAAATGCAGGAGGTTGACATTTATAGTTGGAAATGAAAAAATGGGTTTTCTTAGCGACTTCTTTATCATCAAAGATCAGTTTTTCCCGTATTCTTAGCAATATCTTTTTTTTTGTGTTACTTCGGCATGGCTTCGGGCAGCGTTCAAGGAGCACAAAGTAAATCAGCTTCAGCTTGGAAGAAAGGAAAGTCAGAACTCGAATCACTCAAACTGACATACAAGGTTAATTAATTTAAATAAAGTTGAGGAAAAGTAAAAGACGAAATAAAACTATTAGATGGGTTTTAGGCTGAATTTAATTCATCAGACTTTTAGTTTCCAGTTACAGAACAGAATTTAAATAATTACGAACATATTAACTTAAAACGAAATTCGAAAAAAAACTATTGTATTAAGTTAAAGAATAAGACATTGAAAAAAAAAATTGTAATTAACAAAATTACCGTCGTTGAATTTTAATAAAAACGGCATAGATCTTTTGTTTTAGTTTTTCCGATCAGTCTGTTTTGTTATGTATATTTCTATATGTAGGCACAAAAAATTATACACAAAGTACAGACTATAAGCCACCAACAATTGCAAGACACTACCATAAAGAAAATAAACGACATACTAAAAGCAAACAATTATCCTGACCACCTGGTACGCAACTTAATACAAAACTAACTATCACATCATGTATTTTAAATGTTGGAAAATAAAAACAGACGCCCCTGATGAAGTTAAGAAGACTTAACCGTAAGGTAAAGTAAATTGTTGTATTTGAACCTACAGCATTAAATCAGATCAGCCTACATATGGAAATATGGCATATATCTCTTTAATCAGCTATCGATCTGCAGCACAACACGTTGTGAGTTCAGGTAGCAAAAGGTCCACGTTGAGTGGAACTACTGTGAGTTTCTAAGACGAACAGCAGCTACGTCTTAGCAACGCAGCCATTATAAACAGTGGGGCCGGAAATAAATAGCTTGGACTTGAGCGATCTGAACGCTGTGGGCAAGTGTGTAGTGTGTGCGTGCTAAAACTAGCTATGACGCTCAGCCAGAACAAGTGAAATCTTAATCAAAAAAAAAAGTTTTTCTAATACAGGTCACCCCTCGGTAGCAAAAAAAAAACGTTTGCTCGATTTAGTATAGTCTTATAGTGTTAAAAAGAGTCCTTAACTCAAGGGATAATTTAAATCCTAAGATATTCAGTTTAGGTCGGATTATAATTTGCCATTAATTAAGAAAATTAAAACTATCAACAGTTGTACGTACATTCATACACGGCTAATTGAGATAAGACTAGGAGTGTATCTCTATTAAAATAAAAACTTAAATATCACCTAAAGTAAAGCTTTAATAATTTTTGGACGTTCTCAACAAATAATGGGTCCTTTCAATTCTCCAGACGCATTATGAGAATTTTGACATTTTATAACTCAAGAATTTTTAATATCTGTTTTTGGTAGCACACAAATATTTACAAGTTCCTAATTACAGCTACAATAAAATCAAACATCGAATACTTTATAGAAATTTTAAGTGATACAAAAATCAATTGTTGCATAAGCCAAGCTGTGAAGCTGTGTGTATATATGTACATATGTATGTATGTGTGTATTACGTATGTCAATTTTGGGCATTTTATTAATCCCGGGATTTTTGAGATCTGAAAACAAAATCCCGGAATTCCGAACCGTCCTGAAATTCACGAAGTTTTGATTCGTAATTTTTATTTTATCAAGAAATGCGAAACGCCTGTAATCGTTGTATTAGAGTAGTATTCAAAATATAAATTAATATAACAAGACTGCAAAAAATTGTGCGTCTAATTTCTAAAGAGAGTGTTCCGAGATTAGTCTCTATCGGGTACAATTAGATTAGTCTTGTAGATTAGTCTTTTTGGTAAAATAAACGATGCATTGATATGTGCACGCACTAGGGTGTTCGATTATTCGACCTTTTTTGTAATAACGGTTTTCGAATTATTGGAAAAATGTCAAGTTGAAAAAGGAAATCTTTTGTACATAAAATGTAGTTTATGCCCGAATTCAGTAACTAAGTATTATTGATTTTCCGTGCTTTCACGTTTGTTTCTTTTGTTTCTTTTGTTTTTATTTGGATTTTTTGTGATCTGCTTACCACCAGATCAGAAGTTTTATTTTGAAACTAATGAATGCCAAAATTTTGACTTTGGTCTCTATTAGAGACTGAGACTGTTTACTGAATGCGCGCATTATTGTCAGTAAGGCGCTATACAATTTCTCAAGAGGTTCCCGTCCTCTTATGACATTGGCTAAATAACCATATACAATTTTCTAAAATTAATTTTCTGCCGCAAATTTCGATTATATATATAATGGCCTTTCCTAAGTGATAAGTACTTTGTGGTTGCCGTTTCAATAAAAATCGAATGAATGTAAAACTCGGATTTGGAGATTAAAAAACCAATTTTTATATATTTGAAAAATCAAGATTTCAAAAAAAAAACGTAGAATGATTTATGAAAAACAAAATAGGAGAAAACCGGTTTGAAAAAACCGAGTCAATCACTCACCGAAATTTCATGGGCGTCGTTGGCATGTAAAGCAACCGTTCGATTAACAACCATCGGGCAGCCGTTTCGAATCTCGCTCGAAAACAATGAATTTTATTTTTGCTTTTATAAATAGACTGGCCCTCATTTATGCCCATTCGGGTATAAAAGGAGATCATAAGTCTTTTCATAGGACATGCTCAAACAATTGGGAACAGTTCATTCGATATAAAGAGAACAGAAATTTTATTAGTCGCATGTTCCCTTGCGACTATATCTGAACTAATCCTAGACTAATTGCATTTTTTGCAGGGAAAGAAGAACGGTTTGTTGTAATTCATGTACATATTTATTGGCCTTTTCAAGAACAAAAAAGAAATAAACGTAAAATTTTACACACATACAAAATAATTTATACTTAAGTACAAATATACATATTTGGTACAGAAGCAAATGCAACTACATAAAGTCAATTTATTTTTAATCACTGTTTGAGACCAATATTAAATATTTAGTAAAAAAGGAGATGCATCAATTGAAAATTAAATACATCACCCAATTTATATCGAGCGAGGCAGAATTATTCCTTATTTTGATCAAAATGCAATCTTAAAGAAATAAAAGCTTTATGTGTGTTATCCTCCAATCTGGATCAAAATTTGTTGCATTTAAAATTTGCAATGGAGAAGCGCAGGAGTGCTTCAACACTTGTTGGTTGGATTGTCGACAAAAAGTTGAATGCTCTGTAGGAAAAAGTCTTTATCGCCTTCATTACAAAAACTATCAATTTCTTTTACCAAACCTTCTGATATATTTTATGTCTTTCGATTATTGGACACTGTCGAGCACCGGCCCATTTTCTACTCCAGGAGGATATTTTCCAGCTCATTATTTTTAAGAAATCGACCTCTCAAATTTATGATACGCGGTTTATTGCTGATTAATTGCCTGAATACCACATCGAATAGTGAACAAAATTGCGAAAGTGCGTCCATACGTTCCACTGTTGTTTTAATAACGAACTATAGAAATACTACAAATAACACGGATTGTGAACTCTCTAAAGGCTTTGTTTTGCCTTGAAAGGAAATTTTTATGAATGATACAAAATTAAAAAAATAAATTGGCTATTAAATTCACTGTTATCAGAAATTCCGGGATTTGAATAGAACTAAAAGAGGTCTTGACCCGGGATTTCTGGATCCCGGGATTGACATGCCTAGTGTGTATATACTTGTAAACGTCAGTTTGCATTTAGCCGCAATGCACAAAATTAGCAGAAAACCAGAACATCTTTCCATACAAACGTACATACATACATACATACTAAGCTTCTACAAAGAAGCAGATGGGCGATGAAAAGAAGTTGGCCTATTTACTATTTACAAACATACATTATAGCACAATATTACTATTGTCGTTTTGTTTTTGTTGGTTATTTCTCGTTGAATTCGCATAGAAAAATTGCAGGCGCTGGAAAAAATTGCAACAAAAAAATGTGCAAACGCATAAACAAACGGATGAGCCAGTCAGTCAATAGCACGTGGCGGTTGAGAGGGGAAATATAAACATTTCTGGAGTGCATCCACGCAAAATTGGGCCAATCGTATTTATGTTTATATTGCAACCAAAATAAGTTTGATAAAAACAAAGCAACAATTTCAATGCAAAAAAAAAAATAGTATGCAAAGTATGTATAACAACTGTGACGCAAATTTCGGCATTAGAGCGCCAGCTGAAGCACAGATTTCTTCAATTTACCAGTTTGCCATCGTGGTGGCTGCCCGACATATATGTATATACGTACATGCATACATACATACATACATTATTTACAAGCTTTGTGCATACATTCATGGTAGATACGTGTGTAAATTGGTATTATTTTTGGCAAGTCGCCAAGAAATTTCACAGATGTTAGACATAACAAAATTCCACTAAGCTAAGTGGAATTAAGCTGACAGCCGCTTTGCCACTAAATCAAACAAATACTCGTCTCTTTCTATTTAAAAAGTGTATCTGATTTTGATTGCTTGATAGAGATCATCATCTGCATTTTCCAGAATTAAAAAAATTTATTGACTGAAAACAAGTTTACCAAAAGTGCGCATGGCAAGAAAAAAATGATTTAGGAATACATTAAACAGCATTGTAAAATTTCCACCCAAGGTCAGTAGTGTTGTAAATTTTGTGGAAAATTTTTCACTTGCAGATTTTTCACTTATATTATATTGCAAATATTGTTAATAATAAAACTACAAATTTTTTAGAGTAAATTTGTTCAAATATAATTAAATGGATGCCACAGTCGCTGTGTTAATGAAACAACAACCAAGAAATCAAGTCAAACAAAGTTATTTCCATTTATTTGTAAATTTACAATATATTCAGAAAAAATAGAAGAAAATTACTTTTATTTAAACACGATTTGTTCAATAATGTTCTTGAAATTTTTTTTACTATTTTTCGTATATTTATTATTAACAAAATGCACTCTGTTGCAAGACCATTTGACCACTTCATATCGACTAATCTCGAAAATTGGTTTTTCTCTATTCAAATTATTTTATTTTAAATTAAAATATTTTTATTTGTTTAATTTTTTTATAAATTTATTTACACGTTTGTGTATTACGATGATCGGCCTTTAAATTAAAATTTTTTTTTTTAACATTTTTTTTTCAAGCTCGAGGCCCCCAAATTAAATAAACTTCGATGTTTGTTTATTTTTGTATTTGACTGTGGATATTTCGACCTCGAACAGGCACAAACAAGAGTTCCTGATGATGATCTCAAATTAAGGTCGAAATATCGACAGTCGAGCTTGAAAAATAAAAAATTGTTTAAAAAAAAAATTTATTTACACAATAAATAAATATTCTATAAATACTGGCACTGGCATCACAGGCCTATGGCTGCTATTAAAATATATTTGGTAAATTTTTACATAATTAAAAAAAAATCAAAAAATATTGTTCATCCTACATCCAAAATGTTTTTTTTTTTAATATTTTGAGAGTGCTTTTTTTTCTTAATATAATAAAATGTATGTTCAAAGTGGCCACAAATTTTAGCAGATTTTTTTAAAAAATTTTTTACGGCGGTTTTTGGCAGCTTTAATGAGAATAATTGTTAAAAATCCAAAAAATTTATATCCTCTTAGAAATTAAGTTTTGTTGTAATGCAATCGAATGGCCTACACAACTGCACATTCTAAAATATTCTAAATTTGTTGGAAGTTTTTTTATTGAATTTTTAAAAGTTTATTAAATTTTTTGAAATAGTGTATATGGTTTGAAACTTGGGTCCTTAAATCTTTAGTCTGAAAATGCATTGTGTTTTAATAGAGAAATAATAAAATGGAATGTAACTTGTTAAAGTTTTTCAAAATGTGATGTGCTAAAAAGTAAGGAGACCTTATATTTTTATAAAAAGATATTTATTTATTCATCAATATTTATATTGTCCCCTACAAAGTAATCCCTCTCAGATACGATGCATTTGTGCCAACGCTGTTCCAATACTCAAAGCACTTCTCATAAGCACCCTTTGGTATAGACTTGAAGTTTTTCATGGATGCAGTGCTTTTTTCGGTCTTGGCTCTCCTGGCTGTTTCCATTGGGACGACTGAGCTTTGTTTTCGATGTCATAATCAAATACCCATGATTCGTCACCAGTTATGACCCTATTGAGAAAATCAGGATCATCACTGACTTCATTCAAGAGCTCCTGAGCAATGCTCATGCGACGGTTCTTCTGATCGTAATTCAGAAGTTTTGGAACAAACTCTATGCTCTGCTACTTACTTATGGTAATACGACGATTTCCAAAATTTATTCACAGCTTCGACGATATCTTCTGTTGTTGATTTGTTGATGGTGCAGAATCATTTTTTTTATCTTAGAGCAGACTCACCGTATGCCACTGTCCACATTTCAAGTATTTTAGAGCACTTGATATTTCGTAGTTTACAACTCTGTTTCTTCTCGTGTTCGGCAAAACCTTCCATGCAAGGATTCCTTGGAATGGTATTTTTTACGGATAGTAATTTATTGGAAAACTAACTTTTGCATACGTCAAAGTTATGAGTTGCCCTTTCGTAAGTTTCCTGCTTTTTTATTTAATTTCGGCGAATATACCGAAATATCTTGGTATTAAGGTCATTAAGAAACATACAATTTTTCTTTTTATAAAACCACGCTCAAACGATTTTTCTGTGAGGTGCCATAATAAGCCTCGTAAAATATGAGCTGAGCTCTAATTTTTAATATTAAGAGTGCTTGCATCACACTTTTCGATTTATAATAAGAATAATGAAAGATTGAACCTAATGAACAATACATTGTACTGCACTTTTATGCAGAGCGTTCAATTCTCTGCATTGCAGAACAAAGTATTGTATTGAAAATAGACTTAAAAATTACAAATTCACCAGAAAAGATTGTTGAAACAGTAAGAAATTCCAAGTTTTTGGAACCGATATTTATGAGATTTTTTTTTAAAAAAACATTGAGAATTGGAGAACCTATATCCGACTTAATTCCTAAAATAACATGATGGAATTTCCGGATTTTCGCATGTGACAGAAAGTCTAAAAAATCCAACTTCTCTCTATAACATACTAACATACAACACACAAACAAACACTGCTACAGCGCTATTTAGCACACAGGTACAAATTTCAAAGCGTAAATAACAGTACTGCATACTACTTTGGATTAAATCTGGCGTTCTATAAATGACAGCTAATGCTGCATTTTAATTTAATATAATATAATTTAATTAAATCGCCATCTACGGGAGAAAAAAATGTTTTCTTAATAAATAAAAAATCCAAATTAAATTACCTTTTCAAAACTGCCTCTAGCATTAAAATCTGTTCACCCATTCTGTTTTTATAGAATTTTATATAACAGTAGATATTACATTAGAAGTGAACCTCCACGGTGCTTTGCAGCTTAAAAATCGATTTTCTCAAAATTCTGACGTGCTACAGCAAAACGCCGAGACACGTATTTCTTTATTTTAAGCCTATTTTCATATTTTGTTAAAATTTTTCATGTGTACCAACCAATGTCGAACTGTGTTATACTTTGAGACGGAAGTAAAAAAAAGAAAGTAAATATTAAAAAAAAAGTATTCTTGGAGATCGATTTGTTCTTGTGTAATCACATTACCAGATTATCTGATAACTTGATAACCATAATAACCATAATAACGTGAAAAACCTAAATTATTTGCGATTCGAATCAATTTGGGAATTGACTTAATTATTTTCGATCTGATAACACTACTCGGAAATGCCAGAAATGCATAGCCTGCTTTCTAATCTCACCGGAATTGAGGCATTTAATTGAGCTTGTAGACAAATGTTATGTATGGTACACACTCTACCATACTCGTATGGTATGTGTATTACAAAATTTAAAACTAATATGTATATTGGAATCGCAGGTTCTTGCTTTTTGCATTTCGGAGCTAACAGAGCTTTAGGCGTTTATATTCGTGGCAATTGATTGTCTGTGTTACTTTTCAATTGGTGATAATTGGTGATGTTTGCTTTTATTGTTGCATTCGAATTACGAGTATATATCCATACGCTGCATGCCATTGATCATATTTACTTTGTGGTTTGGCATGTCGTTGCGCTAAATGGATTTATCACACGCAAGCAGCGTGTTGGAACAAATAGTAGAACAAACATATGTATGCACAAACAATTACACATATGTACATTTAGAGATATGTATATTGTATTTAGCTGTAAATAGAATTAAATGAGCGCACGAGTAGTTATCGATATGTATGAATAATTACTCGCTGAAATAAATATTCGTATTAGTAAGTGTTGATATTGAATACATCTGCTCACACTATTCATATTTATTTAAAGGTTTTGCTGGCATTTGCACTCAGACACTTCTTTAAGTGATGATGCATGTGTTGCAAGTCAAGAAAAGTCAGACGAAATGACACACATATTCATATATGTACATATGGGTAAATGTATGAATGTATGTGCGCATTCATAGTTTCTTTGAAATAAAGTCAGAAACATGCACGCAAAATCATTTGCATCTTCAGCTGAGTTTCGTATGTCGACAGCCTTTTATTGGGCGCTTCTCGCTTGGAAGACATCTGTTAGACATTGTTCCACTGACTTAATTCTTATTGTTTTGCATGCGAGTATTGTTGTGCTTCGTTGGGTAGCAGTAAGAGCTAAATCATGACGACAACATTTACAACAGTCAGTCTGTCTGTCTGCAACATGCAACACAAATGCGTTTTATTTTATTTAATTTTTTCACTCACTTTGTCACATCTCTTTTCATTTTTCTCTACTTTTAAATAATCTTTTTGTCATGAAACTCTGTATTCAGTTACAATAATAATTGCTTTGCGTTCGTTGCTCCCATTTGCCGCTGAAAAACTATAGGAAAAAGTTGTCCAGCAGTGTTGCATATTTGCATGGTCGTTGTTAATATCGAAATGTTTAACTATTGCAACTGGTAACATAAATCGTTCTAAATTCGTAATAAGATTTCAAATCTTAAAAGTTATAGACATCCATACTAGAATTGATTATTAAATATTTTAAAATAATTTCATTTTAACAATTGCATCAAAGAAAACTTAGCGGCTTAAGCGTTAACTTTATGAATATTACAGCGATTACATTTTTCCGACACTATTTCTAACATATTCGAGTTCGATACACATAAAATTCTGAAGAAAAGTTCATCAAGTCAATTTGGATCATGTGCAAATTAAAAAGAATCTACCTCGTTAGTGCCTTTATTAACTTTACTTATCACTTAATATCTAATACGATAAGTGATTTTACTTTAATCTATTTTCAATATATTAAATTTTAAATACGTTTTTTTATAACAAAAAACCAAATAAGTTCAAGTTTTGAACGTTGTGCAAAGTATTAAAAAAGAAAATATAACAATCTGATTAACGTTCTAAAGAAATTTAAATTTTCTTGAGTATGCAATTTTGTAGTTCAACTAAAATTAAGTGTAATAAAATAAAATTAATAAAAAATTTAAATTGTCAAGATTTCCTGATTTAGTAATTTATTTTATTTTTTGTTTATTTTTAAGGAAAAATACTCAAATACAAAGTGTAAAGCTTTCGTGAATATCTTTATTTTGTCAACGAAATTACAGCCTTTGATTTAACTTTATTATTTACTTAAGCTAATGCTTTAAATATAAAATATGTTAGAAGGTAGACTTTCTTATGTCGCTTTCCTTCGATAGTCTTATTTTAGTTAATATTTGATTTGAATTATTTAATTTGTTTAATTATGAAATTGAAATTAAATCAGAATTGTTTCTGAAATATTTTTTAAAATGGAAATTTCAAATTTTCTTCTGTTAGGCGCCGCACTTATTGCAACAACGGTTTGGGCTTACTAATTTAATTTAATTTGACAGGTGGCAGCTCCGGTGCCCCCCATAAATTCAGAAAGAAAAAATTCAGAAATTCTGTTTTTCAGAAAAATTTATTCAGAAAACACTTTTCAGAAACAAAAAGTCAGAATGAAAAAGTCAGAAAAAACTTTTCAGAAACAAAAAGTCAGAATGAAAAATTCAGGAAACTTTTTTCAGAAACAACAAATCAGAATGAAAAATTCAGAAATCACTTTTCAGAAACAAAAAATCAGAATAAAAAATTCAGAAAACACTTAACAGAAAAATGAATGAAAAATTCACAAACTTTTATTTTTTGTCAAGATACATATATACATTGTACATATATACATACATACAAGTGTATGTATGTATAAAAAATAGTACAACTTAGAATTTTAAATTAATCAGACAGTAATAGCACTCGAAATGGATGAAACAGACTAGGTGAGAATAATGTGAAGACGAATTAGAAAAAAATCTACAAAGCTTTGTCCTCATCTTTTCCACTCTTTAATAATTTTTGTATCAAAACGTGGTACCTACATCCCATTCATGATAATAGCTGGTTATGCTAGCGTATATACATACCCACATACTTATGTATGAACACAAGTGATAAGAGAACAATTGCAAGCAGGTTTTATGCATTGCTAATATTGAAAACAAGAAAATGCTTATAAACATATTTGTGTACGCGAGAATGTACATATGTACATATATTAATATGAGCATGAAAAATTGCAATAAGCGTAACCACGAAAATTAATGATAAGAAAATAAAAATTTCAGTGATCAACAATGGATTGAAATGAGGAGTTAGTAACTTATACTACTAAATATGAACAATGCGTTTTTAGAAAGCTATCAGACGGCTGAAAAAAAGAATGTAGAAGTAAAAATTCCGAAGTAAAAATTCAGAAGTCAAAATTGAGAAAGTAATCAGACGGTAGAAAAAACATCAATTTTGACTTCTGAATTTTTACTTCGGAATTTTTACTTCGGAATTTTTACGTCTGAATTTTGACTTCTGAATTTTGACTTCTGAGTTTTGACTTCTGAATTTCGGCTTTCTGAAAAAAGGGTTCTGACTAATGTTTTCTGAAAAAATGTGTTTCTGAATTTTTGTTTTCTGTATTCTTGGGGGGAACCGGCAGCTCCTTTTAAAAATACTTAATACCTTATTCCAGTGTATAAACGTTTTATAAGCAGACTTTTATTACAATCGGCATAGCGATTTCGACGTGAAAAGTTTCAAACAAACTCACTCACTTTAGAAAATTTCAATAACAAACAACTATTGCATTTTGCTTGATTTGAATTAATTTGAGTGGAAAATACTTTTTATCTCAAAAAAGTTTTTACATAATGTACTGAATTAATTAATTTATATATTAAATAATTTTTAAAATTAGTAAAAAAAAAGTTGTATATATAATTTTATTAATTTTACAAAAAATCTTTATCTTTCCAGGTCGGACAAATCAAAAATCAAACTTAACAACTTGGAATTGTTACAAACTATTGACTGATTTACTCTGCCAAAATTGACTAACCATCTAATTGCTTAAGTCTTTCAAAAATATAAAACATAACTTTACTAAGTAGCTAGCAACAAATTAAATTTACACAACAACAAGCAATAAAAATAGATTTTGTGAATTTTTTTCATGAAAATAGTAGAATGTTTTACATAAGAGTTTTCAGTGTTCCGTATTCATATAAAATCGCATAGAAAAAACAATCGAATCAAATTTATACAACAACAAAATAAAAATCAAAAACAGCAACTAATGAAGCAAAATCTGCAGTAATAAAAAAAAATAAATAAAACAAAAACAAACAAACAACAAAGTCAGTTCCACATCATTTGGCGAACAATTTCTTAACGACTACTCGCACTAGTCACTACTTCATCTACTATTTACTCCTCATCATCCATTTCATAAATTGGCACACCTCCATTAGCGAGAAAAAAAAAAAAACCGGAACGTTCCATCGCCCCGGTTGAGCGTAGGAAGGAATGCAGCGCTGTCCCTACATACATGAAATGCGAGAACGTCTACTGAACGAACAGCCGCGTGAGTCAGTGCCGTTGGAACAAATGGAGCGTGCAAATCTACTAGACAATCGACAATCGGCTGATTCCCATCAGGTCGGCACAGTGGTCAAGGTAGGGGCCATCTACCATACTCGTACAAAGGATATGCGATGCAAAGCATTTTAATTCTGCAACTAAATATTTACAACCTCTCAATGTTTTCGTTTGCTAAATGAATAATTTTTTAAATTCACTTTATACCAAATTTTTAATATTAACCTATTTATACATTTTCTTAGCGTGTTCTTTTTAATGCATAACTAGTTAACCGCCATATAAAATAATTATAGTTTCAATTATACCAAAGTGGATTGATTGTTTGCGTTTTGGCTGTTACTCCCAGCGTTCGTGTGAAGTTAATCATCATTTTCTATATGCATACAGAAATTATACAGAAATACCCACAAACATAGATATACTATTGAAATTGGAATATCCTTGCACGAGTATTGATTGCCCCGTTTAAGTATTTTCTATTGTTTTACAAAGAAATTATTAAAATATTTATAAAACAATTTGATAGATTGTTAATAATATTTTTTTCGAAATTCATCTGAACACAAATCATTGTAAATTTCATATTTTAAAAAAATTTTAATATGATTTTTTTTTTCTTTATTTTTGTAATACCGACATATTTGTAATATATACAAACATAATTTTATGTGTGTATGTACATACATATTTACTAAATATGAAAAGATAGTACACTTTTTTATTTACTACGATAAATTGGAATTGAACGTCTGCAAAATTGTAATTGATTTTCAACTAAAATTAAACCTAATTGTGTTCGCTTTAAAACAAAACAACAATAACACACAAAAATACGAAATTATAATGACATCTACATATGTATATATATGCAAGTACCTTATATGTATTTTTTCTTTTAGATAAATTAATGCTGATCTTTGCTATACATAAATTATTTAAATAAAACTTTTGCTTATGCTGGCCTTAAATTAAATATGGCTTTAAACCACTATTCACTCGAAAAGAAGAAAAAATTCCAAAGCTTATGCTTTTATATATTTTTAAAAATTGTCAATATTTGAAACGGTTATAGTCACATAACCTATGAGCAAAATGAGACAAAGATCATGAAAATCGATGCACGCGTTTCGCTTTTATTCGCAATTGAATAAAGGTATGAATTTCAAAAATTTGCTCGAATTTCATACCTTTACTCCATTGCGAATAAAAGCGAAACGCGTGCATTGATTTTCATGATCTTTGTCTCATTTTGCTCTTAGGTTATGTGACTTTGCGAAAAAGTAACTAGACTTGAAACTTATTTCCGTTTTGTATTTTTTATGAATTTATAAAAAAAAAATTTTTTTTCTTCATGCGCTTATTTTTAACTTGGAAACTGTTGCTTATATAGGAAAATAATAGTTATATGCACAGATTAAGGGAATTGTAATTCTAAATTTTTTAAAATTTATTTCAACGAAATCGGGCTAGTGGCTGTCGAGCTATGTCAAACAACAGGGCCTAAAACGTGATAAATTCCCCTATACGATAGTACTAACTTCAAATCGATATTAAAAATATTTTGGCAGGTAAGAAGACAAAACGAATGATGCAGAAATTATTCTTTTTGGGTCTAATTTCACATAAAGTTCTCAGAATTGAGTTGGCAATCAATGAACTGAAAAATGTTGTACTGTGTAATTAGTTTACATCAGAAATTTTGTATAAAAAATGTAAAGGACGTTAATAAGAAATTCGACTAAATTTCGAACTTAAAAAAAAAGATTTTAGAAATTTAAGTTTTAGTGTATATAAAGTTCAAGTTTCTAGTAGCTATGATTAACGACAGATTTTTGACAATTTCTTCCATTTAAAAAAATAATCGCGGTTTTACCATGTATGGAAGTAACTGCCAGTAAACAAATTTTTAAAAATCAATAATAACTTGTAGACACTTGAAAATTGCACTTTCTTGAATGAACAAACTAACTGTATACTCAAAAAAATTCTTAATTTTTTTTTTAAGTTCGAAATTTTTATGAAATTTTGTTAAATCATTGTCGACCTAAATAAGCTGGCTTAATTTAAATGATTGGACATTTCTTTAAAAGCCCACAGTTCACTTTTTTTAATTTTTCTGTTTTACTTTTTTTCAACATTTGACTCGATGTTAGCTTGTGACAACTTTTACTTGTATGAATCTGTATACTTGCAGATTAAAGTTATCTCAAATAGAATGCCTTTATTCAGAGAAGCTACCAGTATTAGAGAAATATTACAACAAAGACATTTTGGCAGTTATTTTTTTGTACAAGGATTTTTTACTGAACCAACTTATTTAACTTTAGTAGTCGACAATGTGGCCGCTGTAGCCGAGTTGGTAGCGGTGCGTGCTATAACTCGATATACCGCTGGGTTCGAGGTTCGAATCTCAGCCAAGGCAAGTAAAATCTAAATCATAGAAAAGTTTTTTTCTAATAGCGGTCACACCTCGCAGGCAATGGCCAACCTCAGAGGGTATTTCTGCCATGAAAAAGCTTCTCATAAAATACATCTGCCGTTCGGAGTCGGCACAAAATTGTAGGTCCCTCCATCTGTGGTATAATATAAAGACGCACAACACAAATGGTAGGAGAAGCTTGGCCAAACACTGAGCTATATACATAGTTTAAGCGCCAAATTATTATTATTAGTCGACAATGTAGGGCATGCGATATTTTAGTATGAGCTTTCATGTAGTCAAATTATTGATTGTAAATGATATGCGCAAATGATCAAATTTAAAATCGATAAAAAATAAGGCTACTTAGACAATATGCTATCGAACTGATTACGAAGCAAAATTAAAAATTAATTAATATGTAACCGTTTAATTAATAGATATGCGTGGCAAGTTTTTCAATCATTTATTTTGTTCTTAGCGCACATTTAACGCAAAGTTTTCCAAAGCATGCATTCGATTCCAATTTAATATACAAAAGTAATTTTTAATAAATAGAGAATGCCCAATTTATAAAAATATATGTTTTGGATGAATTTTGGAAAAATTAAATAAAAGTATTGCAATGAACACCAAAAATAAACTAACGTAAATATCTATATTTAAAATTTCTCCTCACTTCCACACGCCTTCGCTACAAAACTAAACCAATGCTAAATTACAACAACTCATCGGCTGAACTACAAATTTATCCTAACAAAAATGTTCCAAACTAAATAAACATGCATCATGGCCAAATATATGTATGTATGTACACCTATCACATGTGGCATAAATTAATTTTGGATAAATTTAAAAAAATCCTACAATAAAAATGTTTTGTGAATAAAACGCGTCTGCAACGACATTGAAATTAAAATTAAAAAAAAAAAAAATATAAAAATTGTTTGAGACCAGCTACACGCCGATGGCTATCACACGAGTCCAGCACATCAACGGACGCCGCTGGTGCCGCGCGATCTGGGCGAGGATTTCAATTTGGATTTTGACGATGACTTTCCGGTTGATGCGCGTCGGCCTAAAAATGCCAAGTAAGTTTATAGTTTTATTGTGCGAGTGAAATTTAAAAAAAAAATTATCGAAAGCTTCTTACCAAACAAAGCAGTTTGTATTTGTGAATTGTGTTGTACCCATTTGCACCAAATTTTTTCGATTTGCCATCACAACCCAACCACAATCCAAGAAAAACAGATAAATTAAAAAAAAAACTTAAATTAAAAGAATTAATCATCTTTAAGCTCTTGATTTTTCGCTTGTAATTTGCTATTTCTTTTTATAAAAGTCTGCGTTCAATTGCTGCAGGCTACAAAATTATAGCAGTTTATTAGCGCTAAAGTCATTAAAGTAATGGCTAGCGTTCTTTTTTTTTTGCTAAATGTTTTTGATTGGCTAATCTTCGTCTAAAATTTATTGTTGCTTACCATTTTGCTTGTTTTTTTCCCACATTTTCACGTGTAAATATTAACCCTTTGTTGTGATGCCCAACTAACACGAAAACGAAAATTTGAACACAGTTAGTTACAAATTCAGATATTTGTTTAATTAAAACATAACTGTTCTTTTATTTCTTTTACTGGCTGTGTGCGTTTTTTTGTTTGCGTCAAACAAAAAACAAAAAAAAAACACATTCACTCACCAAACACAATGAATTCACTCCAGCAACACTCTGGACCTCGTTTCGAATAATCGTACAACATTGAAAAGGTTCGACTCAACATTTGTCTACAAACTTTGATTTCTTTGCTTTGTTGCAATTTGGTTAGATTAATTATTTACTTATGTAGATTGACTAATTAATTGTTTATAGTTATGTATGGTTTTTATCTTTTTAAATTTCTAAAATACATATCTTTGCTATAGAATTAATCGGCACAAATTCGTGGAGGTAAAAATTTTAGGTCTTGATATTTCGATTCGGCTTTAACCAACATATTTTTAGAATATCTATTCTGCACCTTTGAATGCTATTTCTTTTACTTATTTGGTTTGGTTATTTAAACAAAATGTGTGCCTCATTTCTAAACTCTAGTGGTTACACTTTTTGCCTGAAGCATGGAATTTCTCGCTATTGCACTTCGGCTTATGCGTCTTGTTGTTGTATTCTAGTAAAAATAAAATTTATTTTTGTTAGAGGTTTTAGATATGACAGTTAAGGGAACACCTTCACACGCAACTGTTTCTTAAAATATTGCACAAGTGCACTTTGGTTTTAGGGTAATTACAAGGTAGTATAAGTAGGAAAATTACTTTGCGATTAATTTACTTATTTTTAAGTTACCAATAATAAATTTAATTCAAAAGGTCTTCTCTTTATATTGCGGAAGACTCGAATTCGTAAATGTTAATAGTGTATCTGTTCAGAACAGCATTATTTTGAATATAATGGAGTATTCCATCAAAACTATTTTAAAAAATCACAGAAGCTGGGATAGCTGCCGAACTTTTAATAACACGTACAGTGTAAGCGATCTGAAAGAATATTTTTAATACAGAACTTCACAATTTAGATTTTTCGCTTTTTAACAAATATGATAGTTTGGTTCAAGACGAAAGGAAACGTAAAACCGTCACTAATTTTGTTTCTTCTTTAATATTTCAAAATAAGTGGATTTAATGCTTTTGAACTCTAAGTGAAAGTTTTAAAACATTTACATTCAAATACTTTGGGCTAAAACAAAAACCAGTGGCATAGTATATCGTCGCCGTCACCGCGATAGAAGCAGCTAATTCCACTTTCCGATCAAAATAAAATTTTTTGAAACTGACGGAGAGTAAAATGTCTCTACATAGAAGTGAAATTAAATACTGTTAGTTCTTAGAATCGCTACAAATGGTTAAAACTAAAAGCAGGTGTTTTCAAAAACATTTATTCTAAATACATATCTTTTTACATTTATATCGTAAAAGTACATCCAAAAATATAAACTTTTGGCCGGTCAGTAAAGGGTTTCAATCTAAAATATTAAAATGTTAAATAAATTTCGAAATTATTACTTGAATTATGCTTTTTAGCTTTACGGTAAAATATTATTTAAAGGAGTTAACAGCATTCATCGCGCTATACATAAATATTAACAATTTCTTTTTTCGTTTATTTAATTTTTAATATTTCTCAATTAAAATATGCTTCATTTATTAACGAGTCCCACATAAACGCATGTTACAGAAAATCAAAAAAAGTTCATTAAAATTTCAAAATTAGTCCTCAAATACAAAAATAATAACGTTCAACCATTTAATAAAAAATAGGATTTGTTTTACTTGTTATTAAACGTACTTTCTGCTGGACAAATAAAAACGGAGTTCTTATCTATCAGAAATTGTATGTATATACTCGTATGTATATACATACATATATCATTTAAAAGGCGCATATTTTTATTTTTAATACTGTAAAAAATGCGTTTGTTAATTAACTGTAAGTGGCAGGTTTGCAAGTGCCGATAGGTACCCAAAACCGGGACCATTAATGGTAAATCATTGTGTTATGGTATTTGGCAAATAATATAGACCAATTTTTATTTTACTCGATAAGACCTTCAAGAAAATTATACTCACTTCCCACATATTTTTGAGAATCGCACCGTGGAATTTCATTTCTAAGTTACATTTTATAGCTGCTTTATCTCATTACTCATAGGGAAACTCTTATTGCAACTACGAATATGTATATATACTCATACATATCTTCCTTTATCTTAGCCATATATGTTTGTCAGTGTATTTGGACATTTTGTTCCTGCAACTCAAATACAGGTACTTTACGTCAATATTTGCTTCTGACACCTTTGTTGTCTGTGAAAATTGCGCACAATTTGCTTTACAACGATGTAGCAAACTCTCCGACAATGCAATATACACCTGTGCTCAGTTAAATACCAGTAATTCATTGTGACAAATTTTGGCAATTTTTCTTGCTTTTGATTATTTAAAGTTTTTTTATTAGAATGCAGTTCATTCTGTGGCAAAAATGATATAAAGCGAAGTGTGAAATTATAAAAAATATTTTTAATAATACAAAAATAACATTTTAACAAATTGATTTTAAAAATTTTAAACTATTTTCTAAAAAGGTTTCGAAAATTGTCTATTATGCAGTTTTATAGCGCATACAATTTTGTATTTTCGGCTTTAATTTCGGTGTTCAGTCTTCCATGAGTGCTTGTTTTTTCTGCATTACAGAAAAACTAATCGTTACTCACATAGAAGTTGATCGAACACTAGGTAATTTGGCAACGCAATGACGCAGTTTTGAAAATATTGACGTTATTCTGTCACGTTACGTCGCATAAAAACATAAATAGATATAAATATAGAAACTTATATTTACATACCTCCGTTTATTTGCATACCTTCCTAATAGACTTATCTGCAGATTTGTCGTTATTTCCATTTGTATTTTTATCGTACAGCACAAGGCACATTCAATAGGTAGCAGCAGTAGAAAAATTGAAAAAAATAAATTTTAGCTCTGTATATTTTGTTTTTGCTTTTAAAAGCTAAACTTTCAAAAATATTTTATCAGCTACCATGAATTGTACTGAAAGCATTCTTATCACAACGAAATTCAATATTTGACAATTCAAATTAAAATAAAATATGAAAAAAGTTCAAAAAAAAAAGTTTGCTGCGGCTACCTATTTGATGTGCCTTGGTACAGCAGTAATCAGAATTATATTATCTACTAAACTCTTTATTTTGTTTATAACAGTTACGAAAATTATTAGCAACTTTCGCTTCATAAAAATTGGTGCCGTTATTTGATTTGTACATGTTAAGAGTATTACCATAGTATTATTTAAATGTTTATGTTCTCATTGTGTGTTTTTCGAATTTTCGCAAAAATTAAGAAAACATACATCGAAGTGCATGAAATTGCAATCAACCAGTATAAAGAAGGCAAATTTTATGATGAAATCGCCAAAATTGTTAATCGGAATCGATATACGGTCCAATACATTATTGCCAGATATAAAAAAGACAATCGAGTTGCAAATAAAACTAAAGTTTCCATAAATAAAAAGTTAACTGCTAGAGATGGGCGATGGATATTGAGAAAAGTGAAAGAAAATCCAGCCATTTCTGGGCCTTAAATAGTTTAAAAATTTTCTAAAATAAGGAAGTGAGTGATTCAACGATTAGAAGAGTTCTTAGAAAAAATAATTAGCATGGAAGGTTAGCGCGTAATAAACCACTGATCAACAAGCGCAATAGAAAACGATGGCTAGAATTCGCAAGAGAATACCATAAAAAACCCGCCGAGTACTGGAATGATGTAAGATAAATATTTGCAAAAAGCCCAGTATAGAAATGGATCCCAAAAATTTACGACCGACTGCGAAACACGAAGGAAGATCACTAATAAATAGTATGGGGGTGCTTGTCGTCCCTTGGAATGGGAAATTTGGCGTTAATAGATGGTTGCATGGATCTGTGGAAGTATTTAAGTATAATGTATTTTGGAACGATTTCCGTCGGATATCGAAAAATGACACTAAAGATGGTACAACGCCGAAACCGGTTTGTCTGCCAACCAAACTTGACAAGAGATGACGGAAAATAGTTCCAAAATACATCACAATTCAACCCTGTCGGAAACACCAAACACCAAAACAAACATATTTAAGTAAACTTAAAGACAACCTTACGCAAAGCGCTGAAAATATGGGAATTTCTCACATATGTACGCTGTAAGCAGACAATTATCCTAATGTCCGCAAGTTGGCCCCTTCATATTCGCAATTGCCCTAAAGTACTGCAAATAACTGCTCAGTCGCCAGATTTTAATGTCATCGAACATATTTGGAATCATCTTGACATAAAACATAGATCGAGACAAATTTCGAACATTTCCGACTTAAAAAAAGCACTGAAAAAAGAATGGCATGGCATTTTTCCAGATTATTGTAAGAAACTTGTTGCTTCCATGCCTAACGGTTGCAAGCTGCAATTACCAACAAAGGATTCCCAGCAAAACATTAGAATTAAAAAATTTAAAGCCAAATTCATTCCTGTATTATTTTTATACATATATACTCAAACAAGCTGTACGATTTTTATTGACTGAAAATTTTTCTTATCACTTTATTGAACTGCGGTTATTTTTATTAATGTAAAGAATATTTTTTAATTCAAAAATAAATTATTTTATATTTAGTTCAAAATGAATAAAATATCTTTTATTCAATGTTAAATAATCGCTTTTTATATACAAATCTATTTTGGTTTTTAGTTTTTCCAAAAGTCTAATTAAATTGCGCCTGTACGATGTTGAGTGACATTCACTGTATCTTTACTGAAAAGTTTGATATGATACTCATTTAGTTTTTGTGCCAAATCGCTACTTAGTCTGTTGATTATATCATATATACGAATATACATACATATGTACATACATAAATATTGCCACTTCTTCACTTTGTCAGTATAAAAATCAACGACGTAACTAGGCCAGAAGGCAGGTTGTTGACTTGTCACAGGCAGCTGCCAAAGGATATGACTTCTGCAAAATACATACGTACATACATATTCCATTCATATATTTACAAACGTTTAAACATATATATGAATGTACACAAAACACGTATGCGAATGCTCATTGCATCCCGGCCGGTTATCAAATGTACACATTTAATATTTAGTGCGAAAACGTGCAACTAATTTGAAACTAAAATTTCTCTCCAATTTCTGTGTGACGTTGCCAACAGACACAAAAGTGTCATTTTGAATTATTTAATTTTGATAGTCACACCGCCCACTAGCAACACCCCGAATGTGCACGAAAATTCGAATTTGTTTAGCACCTTGAGTATTTGGTTCGTTAAGGAAAATAGCTAAATACTGCCACACCTTCGTTATTTTTTTTTCAAACCTTATTTTCCCTTCATTAGCCATGCAACAAAGCGCAATATCCCTTTTGTTTCGCCCCTTCCACCCTACTAAAAGCATTTTGTAACATACTATATTAAAGTATTTCACGTCACTGTCGTCTGTTTTAATTCAACCATCGACCAAAACAATGGCCGTCATATTTGTCCTTTGTCCTTTCTTCGCTTCTGCATCCTTTCTTGTTGTCGATTTCTTTGGTTTGTCGCTGCGCGCCGCTGCAGTCCCTCAAGTCTTTATTACGCGCTTTGTATTGCATACTCTTTTACACATACATACATACATACATACTAGTTGATAAGTAAAATTACATTCATTTGTGTAGCACTTATAGACGTGCAGGATGGGACGCGCGTGCCACAAACACACCCTTGCTTACCTTAGTGTGCCAGTCAGCGGCATGCTAGTCGAGGTGGGGTGTAATTTTCCGCAACACAATTTTATAGCATTGGAACCGATAACAGATTAATCCAAAAGTATAAAAGTTCAAATATTTTGCTTTTAGTATAGTATATGAAATGTATGTATGAATCTCTAAGGAAATACGTAATAAAAGTGCATGCGTGCAACTTGTCGTAATTTAGTAAAAAAATGCAACTTGCAACAAAAAAAAAATAAAATAAAAATAAATTAGAAAATGTATTCTTGCAAGCTAAGTGTCAAAACTCTTTCTACAAAATCGTTGGGTTTTTTTTTATCCCAAACTTCTAGACGCCTTCAGGCGTGTGCCCTAATTTTCCATTAACTCTCCTGTTTTTAATCATAGCTATTAATAAATGACTTTCAAATAGCTCACCCACTCATACATACTGCATACACAGCAAAAAATATGATGAAGAATCTGTATGTCTAAATATCTACTAGAATGGGTAGAAAAAAAAATTTATTATCGATATTTTAATATCTTCAGAGGCTTAGCAAAAAGTAATCAACTGCTTAAGGGATGATGCAAATGGATATGGTTTTTTGATAAATTATAAGAGTTGTTTACTACATACCGGTAAATTTTTTCGTATATCTCGATTTTGGTAATAAAAATTTCCCTTTGGCTCAGTCCTCTGTAAAGGAGAACATTTAAGAACTTTATTTCTAAATAGTTAATGCCAAAAGAAGTTCCAAAGATCTTAATCTAAAATTCTTAATTGATTTTCGATCCCTAAATCGTTTCATGCATATAATTAAATGAAGATTTGAACGCAGTTAGAGCTGATGTGTTTTCTACAACAAAGTTGAGATTTTTAACACAATATCTACGCAAATTTAGAAAGAAGTTAAAACTTCGCAATTTGACACTCTAGAATTTCACACTTAATAGTCAAACAGACAAATTAATAAGAAACATATTTCCGGAAGGCATTATCAAGTTTTTGCTAATGTTTTACTTAGCGTTTCTAATTTTTGAAAAAGTTTGACTAAAATGCAAGTATGATATAAGTATATGAATTTTTATAGATAGAGTTAGAGGTAAGCACTGCGACCAGTGGATTTTTTGTAACCTCAGTTACTTAGAGCTACCACAAACAGCCCCAGTACCTCCAAAACGTGTATGATCGAACCTGCTAGTGAGAAGTGCATGGGCTCATCCTTTGGCCAAAATTGTCCTAGGCACCTGTTACTTCTTTGCTCGACGGCCCCCAGACTCCAAGAGTAGGGGGGATGGGGTCTCCCTGGCTAGACCGCAGGAGCGACATTGTTCGCTGGAGCAGATCCCCTTCAGCTTAAAATGACCTCTCAAAATGTCTGTTAAAATTTTGAATTTTGTCTTATTAATGCATTATGCCCCTATTATGTTCTTCCAACGCAGTTCCCTTAATAGTATACTTTCCTTTCTGAGCCTCTCCTTAACCGTGTGCATTCCCACCATGAGTAAGGGCTCTGAACCAATAGGTACCGAGGCAGATGCCGTCCTGGGTAGGTAGTCTGTTTTCTCAATTCCTCCGATTCCGGATTTAGCTGGTATAGAAACCCCAACTATGCTAAACCTTGTAACTTATGGTACAAATACCGATTTTCTTTTAAGTTGAAAAAAATTTGTCAGTGCAAATAAAAAAAATTACGTTAGCAACTAAATGTGTACGATGTCCTCTTTTATAAATCGGTTGCTCTCTAGAAAGCAAAATTTTGATTTGATATTCTGGTTCAAAAAGATTTCATATGAATTGTTCTTTTGTCATTTTATGGTAAAAAAAATATATATAATATGCAAAAGTCAAAGTCCAATAAGTTATTAAATATGAAAATTAAAAAATAAAATAATAAATGTATAATTAAATATTCAGTTCGGCTTGAAACTCATATTTTATATGCTACATTTAAACATTGCAGATTTCGGTTATAAATATATATATATAAAATATATTGTATAAATGGTATGTTTTTCGGCTTCAAATGTACAAATGCTACATATGAATGTAAATAACGTTTCAAAGTTTAAAAAACTATTATTTTATGGAGCATTCGATGGTTAATAAAGCCCCAAAATAGCAAATTAACTCACACGTACTCTGACTTTCAGTGACATAATTTTTTTTGCTTCAAAAATTCTCTCAGTGTAAAAGATTTCTCTTCAAGCAACTTCTGCATTATTAAATCCAGTCAGCAAGTTAGCCGTAACAAGCCACAGACAACTTAAGGGTGAGTGCGTTGCGTTGTTGGCAAAACAACAATTTTTTTTTATTCCCTCACACTCCCAGCTCCACTTCAAGCATAGCCTACAAATTCATATACATTTATATATCTATCTATTTGATCAGAAGTTCCCGCTTGTTGCTGCGTATGATGATGATGATGATGATTATGATGATGATGGTGGCGCTGTTGTAGACGCGCCAGTTTTGCGTTTATCCCATTGATTGTTGTTTGGCTTTGCATATCCAACAATGTATAAATTTCGATTGCGTTGCAAAAACAAATGAATATCCACCCTTAAAACATGGAGGTACCAACAGTAAAAGTAAATACGAACAACAAAACCGGAACAACACAAAAAATACAAAACGCCAACAAGAAAGTCAAACTCTATATAAGTTGGTAGAAAATGTCGTAGACGAGAGAGTGAGAGAGAGAGGACGGGCATACAAAACTTTGCTACTACGACGCAACAAGGTGATGAGAGTAAAAACAAAACTACATACTAACTACTCGTACAATAATGTTACAATATTATTGTGCTGTCATCCCCAAAGTGTGGCACGGTTATGTGTTGAGCGCCTTATGTTATGCTTTGACTACGGGCAAGTGCTACGTGGCATGCCACATTAATGATCCTTAGGTCAATTTATGAATTTACGTCGCATCACATTCGCTGGCATTTCCAATTGTTGTTGGTATTTTTTTGTGTTGCCATTTTTATAGAAAAAAAACTATAAGAACATCCAATGAAAACAACAACAGATGTAATGTATGTACATATGTATGTATGTAGAACACCATACAAACTGCGTCATTGTGCTGCAGGAGCAGTAGCAGCAGCAGCAGGCAGAGTGGCCACTTGAGCGACTGTTGTGAAAAAGAAGCATAAAATTATGCGAATAAATACAAATTTGTTTGTAAAAATATTGGTAGCAAGAAAAGGTATGACGCTGAAATCTGAATATGTGTGTGTGTTGATTGCAAATGATGTATGATAACGAAACTTTCAACCCCAGCAAGTTGATAAATTAAGGTGAGCTCGAAAAATGCAATATGAACAAAAAACATTTTCCACCAAGAACTTGAATTTATAAATATAATAATGTTGTACATGCGTACAACCATGCATACATGGAAATTTCTTGCGCCGAATTGTAGGCCATTGCCTGCTATGAAATATTCACCACACTTAAGAGGAGCGAATACCCTGTAGGGATAATCAGTGATATACCCAAATATGTTATGCATTTCACTTTGTTTGTTTATTCAAAGAAGGCGAAAATAAAAATTAAATTTCCATAAGATTTCCTATTTTTAAGCGAAATCTCTTAAAAAAAAAGAAATATCTTCGAAATTCTGGTGAAAAATATACATTTTTTTTACTTTATGTCATCTATTAATTCAAATTATACTCACGAATTAAATTATTAAAAGAAAGTTTTTTTAAACACTACTGTTATTGAGCTCAAGGCTCAGGGGGAATTTTTTTGGCACAAGTTATAGCGGCTATTTCGGAGAACAACACATTTTCTCAACAAACTTAATTTTATTTTTTCTTCAATACTTGAATCAAGAAATCTCAGGTTGTCAGTCAGTCATCACAATGCATGCTGTGCTGTGTAAATTTTGCGAGAAGAGTTTTGGAAATTTTTCAAATAACTTATACGTTAGTAAAAAATTATTACTATAAAAAAAAAATATACAAATTTGACAAACTATAAAATATATATGATGATGAGAGCGGCAAACGCTCTAATCTGATTTTTTTTCTATGAATATGCAGAATTCTTTGTATATAATGGAAAGAGCGTGTTAGACCGTCAGAAAAATCAGAAAAATTAATAATCAAAACTTAACCGAAGTTTTACTATTTTCAGTCTTATTTACAAGTTCAAAAACTACATAATAAATATTTTCTACTATAGTATTATTAATTGTTTAAAATTTAGAAAAAATGTGATACTTCCATTCCTCAGATTTTGAACTACAGCTTTATAAATGATTAACGAAAAAAATTGTATTGATTCTTTCTTTGAATTATGATTATTGTCAAAAGAATTTTTGATTTATAAATAAGGAAACACTGAGCATTTCATATTCGAAAGATGTTAGTGGACCAGAAAGATCAATAGAATTTTTTATTTTAAAACTTAGAGGATATTTACAAACATGTTCAATTATATATAATAAAATTGAGTATTTTTTATATGGGAACTTAGTAAGCACCAACTGAAATCTTAACATCTTTACGTTTAATTAACGTAATTTATTTTTTGGGGAAACTATATATTGTTCTTAAAAACATACCAATATTCGATAAGTGTCAACACTTTAAATGTGAAATAAGAAACCTGAATAGAAAGATTCAACGTAACAGCACAACTGAAGCATTGCAAATAATTCGATAGTTAATTTGCTACCCTCAGTATGTTATTTTTCTTCTGCTGGGTAGTGAAAAATTAACAGATGTTAGTATGTTTTAGTGGGGCTATGTTGAAGAGCGAATTCGCCGCAACTTTCACACAAAGCTCTCCCGCAGGCTAATTCAAGATTATGCAGAGAGTTAATATATAAGTTTTTTTTTTTTTTTATAATTTGCTAGTTTTCTTTCTTTTCTGCGCGTGTGTTTGTCTGTAAGTGTAAGCATAATCGGTTGCAGCATATCAAATTCCACTTTATGACCATAATTCTCTGGAGCATTTGAGCATTGGTGCCTTAATGCGACTAACTTCCTTTTCCGCATAGTAAGTAATTTTTCTTATGTTGGAAGAACTGAATTTAATGTGTGCAAACTTATGTTTCTATGTATGTACATACATATATAATATTTTTTCACAACTCAACACGGAACCGCTTCTAAAGGTAATACGTTTTGAAAAACTTCGCTTTATAATGTCATATTTCGATTTGTTTTTTCTCTGACCTTACTGCATAAACTTGCTCAGAGGCAGAAGATATTTTAATTTTTTTCAATCTCTTAAACAGTCGCTTCCAGAAAATTTATTTTTCTTTTTACGATTCGAACCATATTTAAATGGATACCTTTATATTAGATAAAAACTATCGATATTCTTATTGTACTTGCTAACGTTCAGGCATATAAAATTAAACCCGTTTTCCAAATCACAGTTGTGTCTTTCAGGTACGTGGAGGCGTTTGAAAGCTTTCAACTTAAACTGTTGTGTTAACTAAAACCAAGATTTGTGACCTTGAAATATGGTACCATTTTTTCTGCTCTCCTTTAACAGCTTTACTTTGTGCACTTGGGTTTCATTTTAGTTCTTTTAATCAAATGATAGTTTTCCATGCCAAGGCTTTTTATATATATTTGCTACTTATTTATGGAATTTGTTAGTTTATAAACCAAATAGTCATTTGCAGATTTTCCAAGCTCCTAGGGCCGTTCATTTGATGAACAAATTATTTAAAGTACCAATTATTTAAAGTCGCCTTTTACAGTCTCTAGTGTTCTTAAAAATAGGATATCAGCTATGTTGCTGTCAAAAAATAGAGAATAAAAAACGGTTGCCTATTTTAAGTTTTTGTTTTTTTTTGTGTTATTTGTGCACTGATTTTGTCTGAGAATATTCCTAGTGAAACTTCCCGGCGAACAATTTTCCAATCTATTTTAACCCACTAGCGATTCTCTAGTGACAATTGAAAATATTTGTGCGAAGCTAATGGGTGAAACTGCTCTTATATATTATACCCCTTTTCTTTTAATCGTTTTGGCAAAAAATTGCAAATAAAACTAAAAGGAATGTCCAAAAAAAATTTTACCAGTTATTCAAAAAGATTTGGGGATTTTACTATATGGTTTCTGACCTTTTGTCCTGAGTTGGAACCACTACGCCCTCAGATGTTAATCCTGAAATTGTTGCGTAGTGAGTTTGTACTTCTTGCGCAGTAAAATGATTAATTTATTTTTACGGGAAAGGATTAAAAAGAAAATTGAAAAGAGGAAAACAAAAGTTTTCATATAAATTTTTAAATATATTTATAGTATAGTAAAGAGAAATTTGATTAAAATTAATAATCATATGGATCATACGGCTAGTTGAAATATACAGCAATCATTAGTCACCATTCAGCGAAGGTGCACGGATATTATTTTCGTGTGGAAAGAGAAACAATTTTTATTAAGAAATATCGCCTGAAAAGTTCAGTGTATTAACATATTTTTATTTAATTTAATTTCAATTATTTTTTAACGAAAACAAAGTTTATTCATTAACGAAGTCCATAAAAAGACGAAATTCAAAATTTTGCAAGAAATAAAAATAAAATAAACAAACTTAAATTAAAATTTCAAACTAAAAATAAACAATTTTTTACTACCTCTCCTATAAAAATTTAAATTAAATCGAAATTTATAAATCGACGGTAATTGAAAAAATATATTTTCTTTTTTACATAAGTTTAATTTTTTTTCCCGACTTTGCCACTTCACTTTACCACAGTGCGAAAAATCATAAAAGCTATGGAGCAACCTGCAATGTAGATTACATACTTGTGGACAGCTCGACGCGAAAAAAGAAGCAATTCTTGTTATACCAAGAAATTCCGATTACACTATGCTATTGGAAATGCATTTCCGATGCAGCGTGCATTACAACATAAAGCAAGAATCTTTATGTATTCTATGTATACGTATGTAAATGTATTCACGAGTATGTTTGTATATGCGAGCAACATAAGAATACATAGAATAATGTCCTACTTTTCAGCAAAAACATGAAATCGACAATTAACAAAAGCAACGCAAAATAAATTACATATAACACACAAGCAAAACAAAAACAAAACAAACGAACCGAAGAAAGAATACAATTCAACAATAAGAAAAACAAAAACAATCAAATTTCCCCAGTAAGAAAGCACAATTCACGAAAAAGAGGGACAATTGTATAAATTAAAAAGTGGAAGCAACAAAGCGCGACTATCTCGCTTGTGCATTTTCCTGAGTGTGGAAAACTCTCACGCATACACTTGCAAGCGCTTCATTTCGTGTGCGTAAACTGTGGAAATTATTTCCATAGCAAAGAAAATATGTAAAAACAAGCCAGCTCCCATGGCTTCCAAACACGCTCTGAGTCGAGACAAAGTTACGCACACTGCGCCGACGCGTGCCAAACATACAGGCAGCAGGATACTGCCTGGCTGGACCAGTGACGACTCACACCAATGCAAAAACACAACTTCACACTCACACCGACATGCACGTGCATTGATAATTGCACGAAAGATGCTCGATAGCGTAGTAAGCGAAGCAAGAGCGTGTGGCAGACGATTAACACCGAATTGGATGCTGAGATTGAAAGTGATGTTGTCGAGTTTTGAGCAGCGATACTGGGTTCGAGCCCGTGTTCGCAGCCGAGCAGCATCCGTGTTGTTTGCGTACAGCGCATCGGAAAATTCAACGCCACCTCTGGCAGCTGAGCTGCTAGCAACTGCCACACTCGCCTTCAGTTGTAGTTGGATAGGATAACGTCGCAGACGAATGTGATTGCCATTTACGGAATGTGAAGTATGTGAAGAAAAAAAAATGGGAATGAAAATTTTCCTTTGAAGAGTGCAAACTACACTTTTTGTGTATTTGATGTGTGAAAATTTACAAATTGTGTTTACTAAATATAATAAAAATGAATTTAGTACGCATGGGTTATTGAATTTGTGCAGATCTACAAGAAAATATAGTTTAATTAGTAAAGCAGCAAACAAAAAAAAAATAACTAAATATATTCTTTAAAAGCACAAAAACCGTATAAGTTCTACCAGTCATAAAATTTAAAAGAAGCTCAAACAATTTTACATTAAAATAAGTGTTGAATGCAAGCTAAATCATTAAGTTTTAAGTGCCAAATTTTAATTTAAGTGCAGAGGTTGCGCTTCGAATGTTGCAAAAATCCCAAATTTTGTGTGTACAACAGTGTATAAGTTTGAAACAAAAATTTTTTTCTATTCGAATTTGTGTAAAATGTTACAGAGTGAAAATCTTTTGCAAAAATCGTGCTGTATACAAAATATACTCCACAGCTAATTATAAAGAAAACTCACTTGAGACCTGCTCTCTCGTATAAGAAATCAACTGTTAAAGATGCTACCATCTCTTGAGAAGAGCACCTCGCAAACGAGCAGTTATATACAATGGCGGTCAAAATAATAGCAGTGTTTAGTTTCATTTTATTTAATTAAAATTTTTTCTTAATTTAAATACTCTAACAAAAACCATAAAAAATTCAACGAATTTCGCTCCTAGTTGCATAGTTTTCGTTTAGATTTAATCAACTGAGTATGCAGTTCTGTAGCCGAATTTATTTTAGTATAATAATAAGCAAGTCTGAAATAGAATAGGTACTTTGAATTCTTTTGAATTAATTCTTCTTTGAATTTTGGGAGGAAATTTGAAATTTTGTTAAGTATTTGCATTTGCGAGTTTTTTTGAATTTCTACTAAAAATTTAATTTTTTTCGAAATAGTTTTTTGTTATAGTATAAATAATTGAAAATAAAAAAAAATATTTTTGAGCTTAAGGCCGATCGGTTTATTGGGAAAATTATTAGGAAACAAGTAAGAAAAGCTAAATTCGGGCGAAACCGATTTTTATATACCCTCGCGATGTATTTTTGCAAGGGCGGTGCCTATAATTTCATAAAAACCCCGTTTCTTTGTTTCAAAGCGCTGCTAATATTAAACTTTACTCAATTTCTTCCAATAAATACTTAAAAACGAAGTGTTTTGCATTTTTCAAAATTTCCGTTATATGGAAGTTGGGCGTGGTTACGGTCCGATTTCAAAAATTATTGACGGTGATGCTACTGATATCAAGGAAAATATGTCCACTAAAATTTATGACGATAACTGTAATTGAAATACAGAAAATTTGTCATAAGTGGGCGTGGCAACGCCCATTTTTCAAAATTTCATAAATGCCTGATTTCTTAGTTCAAAATCGCTCCAAATACCAAATTTCACTCAAATTGCTGTAATAGATACCGAAAAAACGGAGATTTTACATTTTTCAAAAACTTCCGTTATATGAGAGGTGGGCGTGGTTATTGACCGATCTTGACCATTTTCAATACCAACCTACCCTGTCCAAAGAGCAATTTATGTACCAAATTTCATTTAGAGATCTCAATTTTTACTCAAGTTATTGTAACCACGGACAGACGGACGGACGAACGAGCAGACAGTCAGGGCTAAATCAATACTTAAGCAGTAGAAGATATATCACTATTTGGGAAATCACCACATTTCCTCAAAAGTAACAAAAATAGGTATTTACATAAAAATATTGTTAAAGTCTGTTTTTAACATAGAAAATAATCAAAAATTAAAAAAAATATATATTTGTATAAAGGTTAACACTTTTAGTTCTTCTTAATTTCTCAAACTTTGAAACTTGGGTTCATTTAGTTTTTGTAAGAGCATGAGCTTAATTGAATTATTAATGAATTTATATTTAATAAATAAAATTTTCAATTTGTATCATTACCACCAACTTGCACGCAGGTGTACAAGCTTAAGGGAATAAAAATATTAAAAAAAAGCAAAGGCAAGCGTATTGAGCCACACATATGTACATACACACACGTTAGGCAACCTCCCACTTGAGTGGCTACTCAACTCAATATGAATTCTAACCGAACAGCCACGTATTTTAATCAGCTTTCTAGGGGCTGCGTTAGGTTACATACTTTTAGGCGATTAGCATGAACGAGCCTTAGGCATTACAATTCTTTCTTCATTTATTAATTTTGAGTGCCTTGGTGTTTGTTTTATAACAGTAATGTGAATCTACTCACTCGTAGCGTACTTGGTGTGCGCAGCAAAACGAGGTTGCGATTTGAGTTGTTAAATGAGAAAATGCGTGAGTTTGAGAAACGAGCTAACTCGCCTGCGAAGTAGCAACTACCAAAATAGGCGGAAGCTTACTGAATACGTGCATATATTCGATGCTTTTGCGTTGTTATCTCTGAGAGACTGCCTGACTACGAACTATTCCCGCCTGGCAGCTACGCCATCAAGTCTCCAACGAACCGTATATTTTTCTCGGCACTTTTGCTATATACACAAATACGAAGTAGGTTCCTTCGGCACCGCCAATTCAGTATCAGCCCAACTGATCCGCCCATTTACTTAGTGGAGTGTTGCGTAGTGTAGAGTTGCCAAATATGTAGCAAACAATAACTACAACAACTATAAATGTACTTAATAGAGACAGAGCGCAAAAAAATGCAAGAAAAAACTCAAATTATTTGCTTCTGCTTCAGGTCACTAGGTCGGGTCGGCCCGGGCTGTCTATCGCCCATATTAGTACATACTCGTATATACACGCATATTGTTGTTGCTTGCAGAAAGGACCATCCAATGCTGTGTACTCGTCATTTACTGATGTGCTTAGCATTTGCCGTTAATCAGGTTGTAAGCTGCATTGTTGTTGCACTTCACGTTTATTATTGTTGTGATAGTTGGGCAGTAGCTGCCGCATCATTGTTGCTATCAAACAACCATTTAGTGCCCACGAATACCGATTACTTTGCGCCAACAACAAGCAGTAGCAGCGATTGTGGTGCGATAACTGCGTTCCCTACACATTCGTTTCGAACTGTTTTTTATTTATTCATTTCGGCTTCAGCCTGCGGTTCCCTTTGCTTCTTTGCTTCTTTTCTTCTTCGTCTTCAAATCGCACTCCCTTCGCTGTCTTTCACTCTCGGCGTGTTTGTGTGCATTCACTCTCTTCATAAACTCTTTAGCTGCCATAATAAGTTAATTCAGTTTATGGTGCCAAACTTGACTATTGTTTGCACACGTTCTTACGACCCTTGCCCGCCACTCGCTATCCTCTAACCCATTGTCCGCTTGAAATCCGCATACGCATTGTGTTTGGTCGTCTTATTTTCTTCGTTTGTTTGCTGGCACTTTTAACTTTAATTGAAATCTCAAGTTAGTCGCTTTGTTTTCGCATGTATGTGTGTATGTATGTATGTTTGTTTGTTCTCAGCCAGCGGCTGAGTTATATATTTGTGCCCACAATTAAATTCGTTTTTTTTTGTTTTTGGAACATTTTATAGCTTTTATAGTACCTCAAGCGAATTTGTGTCGCAGTAATTGTGGCCGCTATGGTCGAGTTGATAGCGGTGCGTCCTATAACTCGGTACGCCCGTGAGTTCGAGGTTCGAATCTCAGTCAGGGCAAACAAAATCTTAATCATAGAAAAAAGTTTTATCTAAAGCGGTCACCCCCGGGCAGGCAATGGCAAACCTCCGAGGGTATTTCTGCCATGAAAAAGCTTCTCATTAAATACATCTGCCGTTCGGAGACGGCACAAAACTGTAGGGACCCTCCATTTGTGGTATAATATAAAGACGCACACCACAAATGGTAGGAGAAGGTTGGCTAAACACTGAGCTATATAGTGTACTCGCCAAAATTATATTATTATATTATAATGAGGATTTACATGTTCTGATATACAGTAGCAGATAGTAAATAAAAACTCCTTTTATAAACTACACAGTGTTTCAACTATTAAACTTATACCTTTCTATTGGACTAGAACTAGTTGAAACAACAATGTAATATAAGGTGTACATTATCACAAAGTTTGGCAATTTATTAATGCGCTCTCAACAGAAGCTTAAAAATCTATACAAAATGTGTAATGACTTTAAAAATGTTTGCCAAATTTCAACGTTTATCTTATATTTGTTTAAAAATTTATCTTATATCTTTAGAAAAATTTCGCTGCATATAAGTCATTCAATTAAGTTCAAGTTTCAAGTGACTAAAATTTATTAAAAATTGGTTATTGTAAACTGATTCTTTTCACTTCTATATTACGTTTGAAAAAAATTTGTTTTTATATAAAAACTCCGAAACGCCAAATTGCCAATATTAATTATCAAAACGAACCACTATTTTTAATTTGAACACAACTGTGGCTATGTTTGTAGTTTGTACATACGACCGAACCATCTCGTAGCCAAAACTGAAAATTTAGCCTGTATTTCTTAATCAATAGAAATATTTTCAATGAATTTAATACAATAAAGTCTTCGTATTAGAATCTTTGTCAAATCCTTTCCGCCATTTTAAAAAATTATGCGAAAAACTTTCAAATCGCCGATGAGCTGATATACTTAGGTCCCTGTATTTTTATGTACTGAAATACTTAAATGAGTAGTCGTCATGAAAATAATTCCAAAAGTGTCTAGTTTCTGAGTAGCACTGATTAAACCCTCTATGAAAAAGTAAAAAAGGTAGCAAAAAAAGCAGTAAAATCGTTTAATGGCAAACAATTTGTAAAAGTGCACCTGAAAACAATTTTTAGTAAATATTTTCGTTATATTCAATTGTATAGCTGTGATCGAAACTACATATGTTTTAAGTAAAGTTTGCAACTTAAAAACCTTACTCATTAGTTGTAGCAACATTCTATCACAGGATGCATGATGAAAATTTTTAATAGCATAAATGTGATCGACGAGAGCTGATACACAAGTTGTGCCCAAAGCTGTGGAATGTTCGAAACTTTGAAATTATATGGAAAATGGACATTATACCCTTCTTTGAATATTTTTTCATCGGCTCTTGTTGCCTCTTTACCTTAGTCGGCTTTTAATAACAAAATTTTCAATAAAATCTCAAAAAAGCGAATAATTATGTAAATTAAGGTAAATAAAGCGTTAATTTTTCTAAAAGCCAAAAAAGTGATATAAAATTTTATGAAATAGAACAAAGCTACCATATACTTTCAATCGATTTCGTTCTTCGGTTACGGCAAATTTCTTAAAATTTTTTCCCCGGCCATTACCATCAAATACCATATTTTAATATCTTAACAATTTTATCAAAAATTTAGTGGGTTGATATACTTATTGCTATATCAATAAATAACTGATAAATCGAAATAGGAGCACTCAACAATTTTCTTTTCATTTCACACACGCTTTTGATGGAGTAATATTTTATAATAAAAAAACCTTCGGCACCTTGATTTCACCTTAGCTAATTGAAAATATCTCAAATAGCTTTTATCATTACCCTTATGGCTCTTTCTTCGCAGGGGTTCACAGACAATTTCTGAAAATTATAACCCTTTTAATCACAATATTTCGGTTAATTATCAAAATTAATTCTAATCACTTAAAATAAATGGTTGTTATTTACATTACATGTGCAGGTCAGCATAAACCAGAACTTGCCAGGTTTTAAGCGACACAGCTACAACTTCTAACAAATTAAATGGAAATATATCCAAATGTTTATTTTTCACTTCGACCTTTTTATATGTGTGCTAAGTCGAATAACTTACGAAATTTAAACAAATGTTGATTGATGTATAAAACGCTCTGATTCTTAATACAAAGCTTACAAATAAATGGCGAACCACACCCTAAAATGTTTGCTTGTTCACGTTTTTGTATACCACAACAAAGTCGAATGCATTCGCACACATATTGGTTGTATTATCTTTTGTTGCTTTTACTTACAAAAGCATCCTGAGTAAATATTTTTTAAGTCAACATTAACCAAAAATACACTCGAAGAAGGTATATTTATATATTCATACATATATGTATGTATGTATATGAATAGTAAATAAATAAATTGATCATTGTGAGGAGACGTTCGCAATGGTTAATGGGCTAGTGAATTTTGATAATTTACGGTTTTTTTTGAAGTGCATGGATTCTTATTTGGGTTGGTCGTTTTACATTCTTCACCCGTTATGTAACTAATAATAAATTAATTATACTATAAATTCTTGAAACAAAACATTTTCCTGTTTAAGAGTTAATTCTGTAATTTTATCATTGGTAGATCAATCGAACGCCTGCTTTTTTTTCTCAAATGGTTAAATGGGTTCGAAACAAAACTGCCTCAACGAGTTCAAAATATCCCACTTTTATAGAGCTATTTTTTTCCTGAATTTTGTCGAGTTTTGTTTTTAATATTGTACACATTGAATTACTAATTTTTCAAAAAAACAAAATGTTATTCAATTATTTCCACTTTTGGAAAACATTTTTTCTTTTCAGACTCCAATTAAATTACTCAGAATAGTTTCTTTTATAATTTACTAATTTTATCTTCAGCAACACTTTTTGTCCTTTCTTCCAATTTCATTTAAACTCTGTCGAGTTTTGTATGGTAATAATGTTTAGAGCAATCAATCGTTGTGAAAATTTGCGTTCGATTTAGTCAATGAGCTAAAAATAAGTTTTGAACTTAATATTCGCAACAGCGAACGAAGTACCTAAATTTATTTAGCTTTTAACCCATTTTGTATGCAAATCAGATTTGAACACAATTTGAATATAAATTATAGAACACGCAAGAAGAATGACGGAAAATAAAAAAAAAACCGACTATAGAAAGCGTAAAATAACGCGGAAGGTAGCGGAGCCTGATAGGATCAAATATAGGCGCTGGATAGTCTGGGAAATAAAGCATACCCCGAGAGTATAACGCAAAAAAAATATATATATAAATACTCGTAGCATAAAAGACTGGCACAGTTTCGCTTGAAAGCGAAGCGTAAAAGCAAAACCAGCATATACGAGTAAAGGACGCTTTCAATTACCTGAAGAAGAAGAAAGAAATACAAAGCACAGATGTGGGAAAAAAGTAGTGAAGCAATATAATAATGTATACACATAAGAATATGAATACGCACTTGTAGTTGGTATATCGCATGCGGGTGTTGAGGTAGTACACAAAATCTTTGTTGAATGTAGCCAAGTAAGTAGAGTATGAAGCTTAAATAGGGGAATCAGATGGAGAAAGCTTTAACGCTGTAGGGATGAAATAGGCAACTCTCTCGTGAGTATTTCAGCTTGAGAGTAAATATTATTGCTCTTACTGCGAAAGAAAAAGTTCTATCACAGTTATATGTAGTAGTAGCTCTCTACTTATGCTTGTCTGTACAAAAATTAAGTTCCAAACTCCTTACACACGAAGTGAGCGCCATCGGCCACAAACACCGAGGAACTCACACATACATTCGAAGCGCAATTTTAGCAAACTTTTACTGCCGTTTGTATACAGAATTGAAATTTAAACTTCTTCTACCATTTCCTCTCGCAGTTTTGGTGTGACAGTGACAACGAAATACGCTAGCGTCCAATTGTGGAAACAATAATAAAAAATTCTGTAAAGTTTTAATATAATAAATTACAAACTTAAAACAAACAAAAAAAAACTGTGCGTCAACTAATGAAGCAGTTAAAAATTGCCAATTAAAAAAAAAAAAATTTAAATAAGAAAATAATTAAAATAAAATGTAAATCGCTAGCTAGCTTTTTGTTGCCCAATACGTCAGTTAAATTTGTATTAACAAAATAAAAAACAAAGTGATTTGCAGACCGAACATTGGTTGTGTTTGCGTGTGTGTAGTTGTGTAATTTTTATTAGACATGGGTGGCGGTGAAGTTAAAGTCGCTACTGTTGATGTCGAGAGCGGCGATAATATGGCCACGCTTCCGGTGTCGCGCTCCCACACAACCGGCAGCAATGATAGCGCCGAGAAGAATAATGCAGCCAACAAGGAAATGGAATTAAAGAACGTGATGCCACAACCATTGCAAAGGTTAATATCTAAATATTTTAATTCTTTGAATTTTCTAGAGCAATGAGTAAATTTAAAATTTGAATATTGTTGTTAAGTGCAAAGAGTTTTAAAAATTATTCAACTTTTGTTTTTCGTAAAATAAGTTTCAATTAAAAGAAGTCAAACATTTTATTTTTATTACTTATAATAAGGAAATGAAGTATAGAGTATACTATAAAGTATACAACATACGATAAAGGAAATACTTTTTTTTTGGTTCTATGTGTATTTTATGAAATTTTTTCTTATTTTGAGAAACCATTATTGTTAATAAGAAATGATCGCATCTCCTTTTGTGTGCTGCAAAAAATGCTATTAAAATATAATAACACAAAAGCTGGTGTTCTTAAAAAATTCCTTCTCGTAATATGCAACGCAAAATTTTAGTTCGTTAAGCAAAGTTTTCGTTTATTTGGGAGGTTTGCCTAGCGAATACTATAACCATCAAAGGCTTTGAGGAGTTTTTAAATTACCTATGTAAATGATAAAATAAAGGCAGGTGTTTTAAAAATACGTATGTAACATATATGCTGATTTTCGATATTACACAGTTTTTTTTCCATATGATAGATTTCGTATTGACTGGATCGACTAATACCAAATGGCTTTTGAAAACAATAAAAATATTACAAATATTAACCAAAAAGAAGTATTAGAATGACTAAGCTTTTTGTTGCCCAAACAACTTAATATTTAGCCAAATAGTTAAAAAAATCTATAGACATATCAAATTTTACATCTCAAGCTTCAGCCTTCTTGGACGATAACTTTCCTTTTCGTTATCATTAAAATTAAGGAGGGAACTATGTCATTCACTCAAAATATTCTGTGTACCAACGATAGTATAAATCGCGGATAGTTTCGCCGTGCAACTCAAGCCAGTTCCGACAGTACGTATAGGGATAAATCGATACACGTTAATCCAAATACATACTCAATACTCTTTTTCAATTTAGCAAGTATTTTTGTGTATTCGATACTTTTTACTACGATCCAAATAGGTATCGACAAACAATTACTTGTAACGGAATCTGAATAAGAATACAGTACTGTAAAGCAATTTGATTTCTGGCAACACAATCCAGAGTTGGTTATAGGACAAAAAAATCGCAAAATTGTGTGTCTCCGAGAGACGTAGTGACTCTTTATCTATCGTCACCAATATCTTTTTTGAAAAGCACCCATTTTCGTAGCTATGCTCATATAAGCAAACCCCGACTGTATCTATCTGTTGTTGGGTCATCTGTCAACTGTAATACCAAATACAATAACTATGAAAAAAATCGTAGTAAAAACAGAAAACGTATAACATTTATATTATATTATACGTTCCCTTGTAGATACTTGCATCAACCACTCGATACTTTTCTGATACTGAGTAGGTGTATCGATACCTTAATTGATACAAATACAAGTACTAAGTGTGGATTGTATGTATGCATGAAACTTTTCTATGAGGTACTCTATTGTTTATAAAAATATGTTTAATCTTAATATACAAAACAAAATTAAGAAGCTTTTTATAACTTATGAACGGCTAAAACAAAGTTTTATAAATATTGAGGGTTTCCGCGTTAAAAAGTAGAATATATAAGAAAAGATTCCCAAATAACACTATTTGTATGAAAAGGCTCTTTTCGTGATATTTCGCGTTTGTGAGTGAAGTCCGTGTTTCGATGTCGTTCGTTTTGATGAGAACGGTAAAATAAATACAATTTCATAAGAAGAGAAATCTCTCTAAAATAGTTACATTCTAAATGTCGAATTAAGGATGGTATTTGGTTCAGGCTTGGGAGATGTATTAATAATTCGCAGAAAAATGCTATTGTTGCCAGGTGGTGCTGGAGTCGTATCAATGATTGAAATTGAACTATTTGAAATATGTAAAAATGCTGAAAATAAGCCGAATAGCGTCGGGTATGAAAAGCAGCCTTTCTTTAAAAAAGGATATATGTATGTTCTTAAAAAAAAATATAATCTTCCGAGGGACTGCAACGACATTTTTAAGTGTTTGCCTAAATGGATTCAATTCTCAACTGAATCAGATAGGAGCGCCGTGGTCGATTTCCAAGTCTGTTTGGTGAAATTTATTGTTATTTTTACGCATTTCACATATCAAATCATGACTGGCCGAATATTAGACAGCTCTTGGTATAACTCTGTATAACAGGAGGGGCATGTACGATCTGTTGTGTTAGAAAAGCTTTTTGGTTTAAACTTTCGAGTGTATTTCTGGCATGACAAGGCTTTACTTAAGACACATCTGCCGCTCGGAGTTTACGTAAGACTGTAAAAATAAAAAAAAAAATAAACGTTTGCCAAACAGACTTCTGGCAGGACAATGTCTGACAGATTCTCTAGTAGAACCCTTAAACAGTAATTTAGAACTTTTTAATTAACGCGGCTATAAACTTTCTTGCATCGGAGCTCTTCCTTTATTAAATGAGCGCAGACATACTGTAATGATTATAATAATACCCCAAAAAGACCTTAAATTGGACTACTTCGTTGGGCTTTATGGATCTCTTTTTTTTTGGTGAATTTTTAGAACCCTATTTGGTGCCCGCTGTGGTCGAGTTGGTAGCGGTGCGTGCTATAACTCGATATGCCGCTTAATTCGAGGTTCGAAGCTCAGTCAGGGCAAGCAAAATCTTAATCATAGAAAAAGTTTTTTTCTAATAGCGGTCACACATCGGCAGGCAAGGGAAAACCTCCGATGGTATTTCTGCATTAAAAAGCTTCCCATAAAACACATCTGTCGCTTGGAGTCGGCACAAAACTGTAGGCCCCTTCATTTTAAACTCACTCCATAAATGTTTAAAGCTAGTACTCCTTTTATATTCATACATATCTTAAAAGCCTACTTTTTCGCTAGCCGAGAAGGTAGAAAAATATTTATACAAACGTGATTAGATGTTCTAGTTTGGGCAAATTTTAACAAAAAATATTCCCACTCAAAAAATTTCTACACTCAGTCATGAACTGTTTGTCAACGCTACATTTATGTACAAGAGAATCACGGCTACGAACATGAACCTTATAATATCTGCGGCAATTATAACGACAACATAGCGCGCACAGATATACAATCTAAAACGACAATCCTGCAAGTATAACAGACAAATCCGACACGATTGTGCTGCAGGCTATCGTCGAGCAAGTGAGATAAACGCAAAGGGATCGGTATGAAAAAGTTATCACAAAAGGCAGCAAAAAAAAATAATAATAATGCAATGAAATTGATAAATTACTTATACATACAACATCAAGTTGCACATGGCAACCTGCAGACAGGACATGCTGTCCACTGAATGACTGACTGATTCCTGGTGTTTCGTGTCATCAATTGTATGTATGTATGTTTGTTTGTATGCATATGTTCTTCATATCGTAGAACAGAAACGAGATTTTTCATATACATATGTGAGAAACTTCAGCGATGTGATAAGGAGATGAGGAGCTGAGGCAATAGGCAATGGGAAGGAATGCTTGTGAAATGCCCACAAGCAAAGCAAAATAGACCATACAAAATTGCGTTAAATAACGTGAAAGACTGCTATCAAGGCGAGGGAGGAGTGGAGAGGTATCTACGCTCTAGAGCATGTAACGGCAAACAATTAACAATGTGTTGCACACAACAAAGTTTTTGTTTTACTTAGCTCATCCTTGTATTTGCAGTGAAGGCTGCGTGCGCACAAATGTATGCTTTGTTTGTAAAGGAATGTAAGTTCGCCCAAGTAGGTGTATCGGTTACAACTTTTTTAAATTTCACTAATCCTAATAGAGTATGGACATACTTATATATAGAGTGTCCAAGGGCGGCATTATTGTTCAACAAATGATAAGTTATACATAGCTTCGTTAATTATCATGGTTTTCAATTTTTGTTTTTAATTTTAAAAATTTTGAAAATCTCTGCTTGGTTGTTAATAAAAAATATTTTTTACTGACTTCTTCCGCATTTTTTTCTGTCCGTCAATAAATACATTTTCATAAATCAATGATTATTTGAAGGCACTTTCACCTCTTTTTTGTTATACCAAAATTAAGTGGGTAAAAAAATTAAAACAAGAAAATTGGAAATCTTAAAATTTTTGGCACAACTTGTATTTTTTCCATCGCGACTTTTCAGCTGTAGTATATGTATAAGATAGTTTACGATCGAACATTGTAGTAAATTTAATTTTTAATAACTTATGGAGCAATTACAAAAAGTAAGTTAAAAACAATTTATAAAAAAATAAGCAACGTTAAACCATATTTTATTTATACAAAAGTCATGAAAAAACCGACTTAAGACATAGGTTTTTCAAAATAATAATTAAAAAAAACATTAACAACGTAATGGGTTATATCTATCATTTTAATTAAGATTTTACTTGCCTTGGCTGAGATTCGAACCTCGAACTTAGAGGCATATCGAGTTACAGAACGCAATGCTACCCACTCGTAGTTTTAGCAGGAGCTCTAGTTGTTTGCCCGAGTGTTACTATCCGCTTCATTCAATTTGGAAGAAACACTTTTCATAGGTAGCATCCCTAAAGGTGAAGGGGCCCAACATTTTTTTTTTAATTTTCACTTCAGTACAGTCGAAAACTGCAATTAAAAGTAAGCGCCTTAGCTTTAAAAATGATGGAAAATGAATTGAATATACATTTTGCTACTGCAATGCTATGCATTTAACTAAACTTCTCTTCTATCGATCTTCGCTTCTAATTTAATTTGAATTATCGTCCAAACATACATTTTTTATAAACTTATAACTAAGACCCAATTGTTGCCCACAAATATAGACGAATAAACAGTAGCGCAGATACTCGTAGCTCAAATTAAATCCCAAAGTTCATTTAAATGACAATCATACCACGATTTTTGTTTGAGCGTTAACATAGTTCTGACTTATTGCACTATTACTGAATAGTTTACTTATACAAATGTAAATAGACAGATCTACAGAAATGCAGTTCTTAAAAAAAAACAATCGCGCATATCTACACAAGTTGCACATTCATTGGCTGCTAGTATGCGCATCCCAGGAGATGAGAAATTTTGTATGTTTGTATGTATGCATGTACATTGGTGGAGAGCGCAGGACATCCACTTTTCAATCTGCATAATCGCGTCGATATTTTGTGCAGTCAAACATGGAGCACTTGTCATAATGCAATGTCTAACGAGAAGGACGAGAGCAGGGGTGGTTGGTGTGCAATGAAGGTGCATGCAACAACATCAGTTCACCTGCTGCATATTCAACTCGTCTCTGCGATGTTACATTTCCGGGGAGCTAACGGGTGTTATATGCGCATAATGACACCGCCTCGACGAATTTAGGTCGCTCCTCTTGTGCATATTTTAACCAGCTTCAACAAGCTGTGCTCAGAAATACAAATACAGAAACACAAAAACTCAAACGAACACAAGCTTGCAGTTTTCATAACGTTGTTGATGTTAACGGCTGAACAATTCTTCTACATATGTACATATGTATGTATCTAATATCCAAGTATGTGTATGTATGTATGCATGTGAATAGGAGTGAGGAAGTATACAAATATTCGAGCTTGCATCTGTGTATCTGTGTGTGTGGGTAGCAGCGGTGTGAATATTTGTTGCTTTTAGCAATAAAATCCACAGTCAAGTTGTTTTCCATTTTGTTGCAATGCACTTAAAATTGTGTGCGAGAAAGCATTCAAAATGGGCATACAGAAATAAATTTCGCATACATACATATGTATGTATATATGTTTGTATTTATGTATGTGGATCAGTCGCAAATCATGAAAAAGTATGCAAATTTTTGCTTTACTCCACTCTGAATCTGTATGGGTCTATGTGGTTATTTTCATGGAATTTATTTGCCTTTTATGTGCCTTTGATTTGTTAGCATTTTTTATGTGAATGGAAATAAAAAGAAAACAAACCTCTCAAAATGTATGCAAGTATATGTATATGTACATGTCAAATAAATAAATTAATATATATATTTTCGTATGTACATGCTTTACTTATTCATAGTGAGGATAAGGTATAAAATATATAGCTTTAATTTTTGTCAAAAAGATTGAATTACTTTTTTAAAGTACTAACAAATTCATACACATGTAAGCCACTGAAATTTTACCCAAAATCATGACCACAAAAAAGTGTGTTACATCAAATGTTAAAAAGAGATATCAAAGATAAAAGACCAAAGCTCCTTATTTAAGGTATAAATTATTAAAAATTCTTTTCGCCCCTGAATATATTTATGATTCTACAATAAATATTACTGAAGGGGATTACATAACGGCTTGAATAATTTTCATTATTTCTGTTGCTTGAAAAAGTACTTTGCGGTTGCGTCAAATTTTCTGAAGAAATAAATATACGAGCATTATTTTCATGAGAGCCTTAGACTGAGTTGAGAAAATTTATAGAAAAACATTTTCTTTTTTTGAGTGCCATTTGATATGCATTTTTCGAATTTCTTGACAGCTGTTTAGTAAGCTTAAAGGTTTAAATCTCTTCACAACTCTTTTTCTTACAAGCGAAACTGATATGAATTTTTCGAATTTCTTGACAGCTGTTTAGTAAGCTTAAAGGTTTAAATCTCTTCACAACTCTTTTTCTTACAAGCGAAACTGAAATCTTCATTTCAGTTGATTTTTGTGTGTCTGAATTAGATTGACTATTCCTGAAGAATTTTCAGCTATGCTCCATAGATCTATTATAATTTTCAGTATAAATATCTTTAATTTAATCGAAAAAATAACCCTTAATTTTAGCGTACTTAGCAAATAACTTTTATAAAGTCATATTTATCTATAATATTCAAGTCAAGGTTTGATGTTTTGAGTTTGTAAGAAAAGATCACTAAATTAAAACCCATGTTCAATGAAAGGGGTGTGGGGGAAGTGGCGTAATGTCAGTAACAACATCCGCTAGTACTCCAAACGCCAATAATTGCATCACAACCACAAGAAGGCCCAATTACAGTGGAACTATTTAAGTGCAGATTCTTTATTACTCTAAAAATCTCGTTTTCACATCACACTCTTAAACTGTATTTTAAGTGTATTTCCTATTGTGGTAATTCAATACGAAAAATATAGTCCTGGGTTTATATCAAAAAGTATTCAGTTGTTTAGTTCAAATACAATTGAAATTTCGCAAAGCAGAGAACAGCGAACCGTTTAGATCGGTGGTTTTTTTTTTGTTAAAAATGTATGTCGTAATTCCATACATAATTGGTTTAGTAAGTAAATCCAATTTGAGAGCATCACCAAATTAAGAAGGCGTGTTGAAGTGGAGTCGGTTATTTAGTGCAGAGTAGAGAGAATAAAAAATTGCTTTGAAACAAATTTTTTTTTGGCCAGAGTAGGTGATTAACAAGCAAGAAGGGGAACGGAACGATCCGAGCAACTCCATGAAAAAGCACCGCGTTCACACTAGTTTTTCCTGCAAGATCACGACACTACTGTAATTTGGAACTTTATCATAAATATATTGGTGAAATTCTTCGTTCCACTTGATATTTATCGCTTAGTTGATTTGCTTTTGAGTTTGCGTGTTTAAGTAAAAAACAAAAATCGTATATTCTTAGCATTTATTTAAACTTCTTTTATTTACACAAAATTATCAAACCTTAAAACTCTTAATTTTTAAAAACAAACATTCTTCAAGCTTTTCCAAACAAAGTTCAACAAAACAACTTCAGACCTATTTATTTGATTACGAGAATTTCTACTGAACTTTTTTTTTTAAATATTGCCAATATAAATTTTCTCTTTTTTCAACAAACTGCTTTGATCAAAACTTTTTTAGTTATTTTTTCTTTACAATTGCATACCCGTACACACACTTACATATATACAGACATATTTGCATATATATATCTTCTGCAAGTCTACTTAAAATTCTTTCAAACAGCAATTCAAACTTTTCTTTATCTACTTTTGTATTGCCACTCCTTATACATTTACACACGCCAATACCAAGTGCCTTGCTTTCCACTAAGCTTATCTCAAAATGTAAATTTTACACAATACTATATAAACAAATAAATCAAGCCATTTCTCCCCTTAAACCTAGTATAAATTCAATCGATTCCAATTATGCGCCCATAATTTTCTCCGCTCCATCCAAGTGTGCTTTTTCTTTCTTACAAAAAAACCCCTGTACGCATATTTGTGCTTTGTAAAGATTGCCATTGTATGCAATACAATTTCAGAATTGAGTACAGTTATTTATATTTGAAATAAATTTTAATTTTGAGAAAATTATTATTATTCTAGGGTTTGCTATTCAATAAAGCCAAATCCAAATCGAAGTTTTCTACCAGCAAGAATCACCGTACACGGCACTCACCATACTAACATTATAACAGGACCAATTGAACTATGGTAAATAACAAAGTAATAAACAGAAGTATGTATGTTTTTAGTAATTGAAAAAGGATATACTCAAAAAACCTATAACACCTAACTATTACAGCTGTTTGGAATTTTCACGTACGTATGTGTGTGTGTATCGCATTCATGCATATTAAACGGCAAGGATTTAAAATTAAGGATGCTTATTTGTTATGTTTCCTGCGATATTTAAGAAACATAACAAACAATAATTTTTCTCGATTTCCTTGGAAAGTTATATAAAAATGTATGAAGATAGGAAGCAATTATGCCAGAGTAACTAAATGAGAAGTTTATTGATATTTGCGAATAATTTTAAAACAAATCAAAACGCTATTTCCGATTTTCGTAAGAAACTTAATAATTTAAGAATTCGAGAATTATTTGTTTTCTCCTCATTCTAACTGGGAAGGTAATGGTTTTTTTCATTCAATTTGGACGAGGCTATTTCTGCAGTAACAAAAAATAAGACCAAAATACTCATTTTACGTGAAATATTATTAATATCACCATTTAAGATAAATATGTATTAAGAATGAAAAAAAACTTTAGAAAATCAACTAAAATATTAATTGTATTTCCTTACAAAATCTGGAAAATTGTATAACTGTTTTTGATAACTAGATTTTGATTAGTTTGAATCTTCACCATTCCACCAAAGACATTTATTAAAGAAAATAAGTTTCAAGCTTTCTAACTTTTTCTTTAACAACTTTTTACGATCCAATTTACTAAAAGAGATATTCTCGCTTTTCTTTGGTCATATTCTGCTCGTCTCCTTGATAGTTCATGCAAATGCAATATTGCTGCATCTGGCGGTTTATTTGGAGAGCTTTGTTAGCTCACATGGAACTCGTTTCACTCGCTTTCATTTAGATAGAACATTTGTTGCCATTGATTGAGAATTTCAACTTAACGTTTATATCGTTAAAACTATTTTATCTACTTGTCTGATGTTTTTTTTGTAGTTTGAAGGTAAAATTTTTCTCAATTATTCGCATATCAGCAAAAATATTTTAAAAAGCATACAGTTTCAATACTATTGATAACCAGTTAGTTTACTGATTTATAATTATAAATTGAAATTTTATTTAATTTACAGCTATAAAACTTGTAACTTCTTTTAGTTTTCCAAAATTCACTACTAAACATTACATTACGAGTATTAAGTGTTTAATTTATTATATCACGCTGGCCATTGCTTACAGCCCGATTTTGCCAATTAATATCTATTTGTGATAAAGAATTTTCATATTTACCTACTACCTCTCTTGACATCAAAGTTGGTTAATACAAACTTAAATTGTACATACATATGTATTAGTTCAATGCATATATATATTTATAACGTATACGCCCCCGTCGTCAATCATTTTCCTAACTAAAAATTAATCTTATTAACTGTGTGAAAGGAGCCAACAACTACTGATCTAATAAACCGCTCGTGGCGAAATCATTATGCATAACATAAATACACACGCACTACCACTTAAAATGTATATATGTATACTATGCAATTGAAGCATACACAAGTTTTCCAAATAAAGTAATAACAAAATACAAAACAGTGGCAATGAGCACGTCTGCAGGCGTGCGTTTTGTCTAATTTCAATGCTGAGATCTTAAGCATTAATTTAGCCATTGAAACTTCTATTCTTTGAAATGCAAGTATGCGCGAATTTTCAAAATATTTTTCGAAAAGCGATTTTTTTTCTGCTTATACTCGTATCAAGTGCTTTATTGCAAATAATTAAGTTTCTGCGTTATATTGGTATACATTTTTTGAGTGTTATATGAAATCATCAAATTTAAAAATGTATATAAGATTTTTTTTTTTTAATAAACAACCAACAGCATTGCGCGTAGACCTTGGTTGCTTAGGGTTATGAAAACTTGAATTAAATAAGCTTACTTTGTACATACATACACATGTATGTACTGTATGTATATAAGGGTAATTAAAATTTATGTTTATAATAGGTAAGCGAAAACTTTGGTTATTAACTCAAACGCTTGCTGACGCTACATAAATAGTATGTATGAAATGTATCAAAACAAATTTTATTATTATTATTATTATTAAAAGCTAATATTACAATATAAAATTATAATTTAGCTGAGAAGCCATAGCATCACAGGCCTTAGTATAATACAAAACAAATTTAATATTTAGTGTCTGAAGATTTGTGTATGGCTGATTTTGTTTTCGGAAATCTCGAATGTTGTAAGTCGAAATATAAAATCAAATTTGAAATCGAATAGAAAATCAAATTGCCTTAAAAACAATGAGATTGTTGAAGTTTTATTTAAAAAACAAAAATTTGGTCTGGGATTGCAAATTTCCATTAGGATGGAGAATATAAATGCCGCACAGTGAACCAAATGAGATTTATTTGTGTCGAAACGTAATATCTTTATAATGAATTGACATGTGAATTGAAAAGTGGAAGCGAAGAAATATAATTAATCTTACCAAATGTAACGTCAAAGTTTCAGTTTTTTGAAAAGTTTTGAATCAAAAAAATACAAAAATATCGATCCAACCAACAACCATATTATCTTTTGTTTCAGTACTCTCAGAAACTTGAGTGCGTATGTTTTGAAGTAAAATCAAAAGCGAAAAAGTGCAGACTTACGAAACCCAAGTATATAGAATTTAAGTGTTTTCATAACATATGAGTATATACTTTTTTTTTCGTTTGGTAGGCATTTTAAAATTTTTTGTTCTAACATCTTTTAATAATTTTAAACATTAAGTTCAGATTTCGCAAAAAAAAATTAGTGCCATAAGTAAATACGTTCTTTAAACATTAGGCGCAGGTAACAATTTAGATAATATTTGTTTTTCTATTTGGAGGTCAAGAAGTTCAATTAGTCTAGACTCTAGACCTTACATCAATCACTTAATTTTAGGTAAGTTACTCGGCAGTAACTCTCACTAGTTTTAATCTACATATAAAGACATAAATGAGCAGACTTTTGCGGTTTGCTAAAATTTTCTTCAAAATTTTCCAACTAAACAAAACGAATGCCTTTTTTTCGAAAGTTTTCTCTAGCAGCTAATGAAAATATACGAGTACCCCTTTTTCCGCTAGGTGGCGCCTGGGTAGATATATACAATAAAATTGGAATTATATTCCGGTTTGACTCTACATTTTGTGAAGAATCTCTTGACAGCTACAAAGGCTGACAAGATTTCTGCAAAAAAAAATACAAAAAAATACATGCTGCTTTTATTAGTTGCTTCAGCTTGGTGTTTGAAGGTTAGTCGACAACACATGAAATAATGGAATTCTAAGCTTCGCCGTGAAAATTTTTCGAAACATGTGAAACTGGTGTTCAACCAAAGTTAGTTATTATTAATAACATTGACGATTTTAATTTTCAATTTTTAAACTTTAATATAACTTTGGAATCTAAGGGCTTTTAAAAAAATCTGAGTGAGGATACTTCAGTTCATACTCGTATTGTAAAAAGGCGTGAGTTTCGGTTTACATATACCGTAAATATACATATGTAGGTATATAAGAACGGTATGGGTTTTCGTTTTCTGATTGGCTTTAAACACTTGGATGCACAAATACTGTTGTTGTATTTATTATTTATTAGTGGCGATTACAAAATGCTCCAAATAGGTGATATACTCGTAAAAATAACTTAAGGTCGCTGAAAAAATACAATAGCAACGAAAAAAACCATTATACGAGTATGTATAAATCAGAATCATTTACTTTAGCATTTAACTTTAAAATATATTATATTTATTTAATTGCATGCAGTGTATCTGCAAACTAAAAAAATAAATGTGTTGTAAATATATAAATTTTTAATGCAATTTAAATCAGCAAGAAATTGGATTTTTTTGGGTTTGTGCACATTTACTAACATAAGCGATTTAATTTTTTTTTACGAAATTATTCCACCACAAATACTTTTACACTCTTACTAATATAAATGAATTTTATTTTCCTCCACGATTCACAGGACATCACTTTTCATCGTCACCAGTTTGGTGTACGCCATCATTTTGATTGTTGTCTGCATTGCCTACGTGATTAGCGATGTAACAACCCACCGTCTGCCAGTGCTCTACTATGAAACATTCTTTACGTATTTGTATGGTGTCAGCATACTCTTCCTATTGTATGTATTTTGCTTCCTGTTGCAGGGTAAGTTCAAAACTAAATGCAAAAAATTGAATGCTTTTTTATATTAAAAAATTAGAACAACTTGTTAGTAAATGAAATATGTTGTTTATTATATGAGCTCGCTGACAGTTTTGTCTACGGCGGTACAGATGTTGCCACATTTTTGTAAATTCATTTTTCTTTGAGATCTGTAATGGTAATCGAAATTTTAAATATAGCTTCGATATGGATAATAGTTTGAGCTAATACCCGTATTCTGTACAACTTACCGAAAAAAATAAATTTTGTTATTCGCGAAAGAATCAAGTATTTTCGAAAAGTAAAGATAAAAAGAGTGTTCGCATTTTGGCATTTTCTAAATCAACACATTGAAGGTTTCTATGACGTAGATAAATTTCTGAAATAAATTTATTCGAAATTGCGGAGGGATTTTAGAAAAATATTAGCTTTTTATAAAATTCGATATCCATGTGATCTATGCGTCTCAGATTGCGAATTAGATTTTAAGAAGTGTGAATTCGGGTGGTCCAAAAAAAAGTTGATCCCAGATTATAATGCTCTCACTCCCAAGGATTATTAAATATAGAAACACTCCTATTTTTTTTAGTAAAAAAATATTTAAAGGCCGCTTAAAGCACTCTTAATTAATATTTCTCAATGGACACTCTATTTCACTTTAGTATATTTCGGAGTATAAACCACACTAAGGAAGAACTAAAGAAAGGCAACTTGATGGACCGCTCATATCAAAAATGCTCCCTTTTTAATCAAAAATATTTAAAGTTTTCTAAAAGCCTTCGAATGCTTTTTTCATGGACCACCCAAAATAAGTCATACATAGAAAAGTAGTTTATATCAAAAAGTTATTAAATAAAAAATGTGTACCATTCTTTGATGTCGATTTTCAAAGTTTCTATACCGTTCCTTTTTTATTAAAAAAAAATGTAAAAAAAAAACAACATAGTAGAATTTTTCGATACTTAAAAATGTGACTGCATTGATTTTTATTTTGTATAATCCAAATGTACTTCAAAAATGTTTTTAATTTTGTTTTATTACTTTTCAAATCTTTAATATCGGTTCATATATATTTCCCTCCACAGAGAGTTCCTGCTGTAATGGCGGCAGTAAACCGAAATCACCACCTAAGGAGAAAAAATCAAAGAAAAAAGTGCCAGATCCAACCGATTCGAAAGATGCGAAGGGCTCCAAGGATTCTGGCAAGACCGGCAAACCGAGTCCATATCAGGTGCGTTCTACTAAATAAAATAAAATAGTGTTTTTTTTTTAAATTTTTTTTTACAGCTAACACTGTTGATTTTTTTTTTTTTTTTTTGAAAAGTTGAACTTGTGTTTTCCTCGCATAAACCCACACACCAATGCCACACACACACACATGTTTCAGTCACATTGTCTCTGAGCTAACAAGTTTTATACACCGACACACCCCATCTGTATAATTTTTGTTTTGCTTTATTAATTTCCAAGAGCAGTTAAGTAGCAAATTTTTGTGAATTTATTTATTTTTTCTTGTGTGGCGGTTTCATTGGTAATTGCGTGCTAATTGGCTGTAATTACTTAAATTTTCGTTCATTACTAAATCCATTAATGTTTATGTTTTGTGTGCTGTAATTTGTATTTGAAGGTTTGAAGACTGGTGGTAGCTATTTACCTTCATACTAATCTGTCCGTTTCGTTATTTTATTTTCACCATTTATCTGGAATTTCTGCGTTGTAATGTTTAGTTTTCAATCAAAGTAATACAATATTGGAAATTACTAATTTTTGTGCTTTTTTGCAAACTTTTATAATTCATTTTCCCGCCTATTTGTTTACTTCATTTTCAATATTTTAATTTTCATCATAAATATTTAAAAGGACTTAAATATTGTATGAATTGAAATCTAAAATTTCTTTTAGCAATTTTAAACATCTTTTAAAAAGAGAGTTTTTCGAAACATATTTTATTTGAAAAAATCATGAAATGTAAATGGAGGAAAATTAAAATTAAATAAATTTGAAATGAAGTGTATATTGCACCAATATGTTTATAAAAAATATATACAGGCATTAATTTGTTAAGATTTTCTTTACCGAGTAATTTTCTAGGCACATACATTTAGCATTATTATATATTTGTTTTCTTAACTCGATGCAAGCTTTATTTCATTATTTGTTTATTTATGCAAAAGCAAATATTAATTTAAATTCTTATTTTTCATTTTATCACTTTAACTTCTCATCAACATCCACAACAACATTATCATATCCAAAACTTCCGCCTGCTATTGCCACAATACAAACCCAAATATAAAACAATGAAAAAAAAAATAAAAACAATTGAACCGCTCACCAACACAAACGCAAACAACTGCTGTAAATGAAATATGCTTCAAACTCCCACAAAAACAAAAATACAAAACAATTGCTCGCAAAAAAAAAACCATTAAAATAAAATATCGCCTAATTGTTCTACAACCTGTATCCTCGTGAACTCTGTGTGTAAAAAAAATATATATGTATTTACAAAAATGGCAAATGAATATTAATAATCATACCTTCTCAAAAAAAAAAAAAAATTCAAAACGAAAAAAACACAAACCAAATACTCGGCCGCTCGTCACTGCTATGAATGGCAATCAAATTTTTTGCTCCTGCTGCTAAATAATGCCTAATCCTGCCACTACTACTACTACTACTACTACACGACATACGCACACACCCACACACGCACACGCGCGCACACACACCGACGTGCTGTCAATTTGCCGCAAATGAAACTGCGCCTCCGCTGCCAAATTATAATCTCTGATTACAAAAAAAAATTTGCCCACACACAAACACACTCACATATATGTACATGCTTATGTATATAATTATGCAAACAATCGTGTGCCTTGCATTATCCTGCCTACAAATATGTAATACGCATTTAAATCGTTAATCCGTTCGTCGGCAGGAGCGATATCCGGTTAAGAAACGTGATCTGGTTCGCCAGTCCTTGTCGCTACAGGTATGATTAACAACAAAAACAATACAACAGAACAAGAAAAGAAAAAAAAATGCCACTAACATCTATGCAATATCTACTCAAATTCTAATAACAACATACATACAAATAACTTTATATAGTATTAACACACAATCGCATATCAATGAATATGAAAATATCTAACATATTTATACCCTGCAAAAAATGCGATTAGTCTAGGATGAGAGCGAGAATAGTCGCATCTGAATTTGCGACTAAAACGTCTTTAAATATCTTTATATGGAGTAAACTGTTCCCTTTTGTTCGATTCGAGGTGTTTTTTGCTTTCGTATTTCAATTAATCGTTTATTAACTATACACGAAAGAAATGAATCGTGAGTTGAGTTGCGAGTAAGTAATACTCGTATCTATACTGCTCTCTTTCAAATTTACCCTCACGATTTTTTGCAGGGTACTAAACAAATTGTGAAGTCAAGTCTATATGTGGAATGGCATCAACACTCTTTCTCTGCTTTCGTTATATCCCTATATTTCGTCTGCCTATCTAAAATTTGAGTTGAATTTCTATCAACAACTGAATGTACTTCTATTTCCATATATTCCTTTGGCTTTGCTTTAAATGTACTTATGTATGTATGACGGCTTTCCTATATATCTCTTTTTCTCTCTAACTTTAATAGATTGTACTAATATTCACTGCGCTTTAAAACAGATCTTTAATGGAACAAACATAAAATATTATCTTGTAAGAATTTTAGTGTAGCACGAAATGTAGGGATCTACAAGTTTACTAACCAAATAGTCTTCACAGCATATTTAAACAATTCATTCGACAAAAAAATAACGTTTCCATAGTCAATTTGATTGCTGGCTCTATGTGACCTCGTGTGTGCTTTCTAATTTTGATTCAGGCAGATTTTGGAATATATACGCCTTTCTAGATAATATTCAAGATGAACCAAACTACAATTACATCCCCCAGTGGAATCTAAAAGGTTATGTAGATGCTTTAAATGCACAATACCTAGCTTCTTTTTATCTAATTCAGTGATTTCGCATTCATCTCATAATCAACTTTGTTGTTCTACAAAAATATCGCTTATCATAAATCGAGACCGTTTTAAGGTACAAAATATAGCTTTATTAGACAACAACTTATATGGCCTTAAGCTCTCTTTTTGAGAGCAAAATAATTAGGTTTTTCACATTTTCAAAATTATAAGCTCACTAATATTGACAGTTTTAAACAAACTTTGTATCTACATATATATATTCTGAAAAGCGGCGCTTAGCTTAACTAAACTAAAATAGCTACAGAGATAAAATATATATCAAATGAAAGAAAGATTATAATTGTTCTTTAGAAAAACGGAAAATCATTGAGTCAAGCTCATCCGATTATCGGGCGTTACATACTAGGTTCTCTCTCTCTCTACGGTTCTCTCTCTAAAAATGAACATTGTTAATCCAGTTTCAGCCTTTGTAAAGAATTAAAAAACATTCAACAAATTTTCTAATCATAACTTATTTATATAAAAACAAAGTCTAAGCAAAACCGTCAGTAAAACTAATGTCGAAAATCCTCTATAAACTTGCACTTTCTTAAACTGAATTTTTTTTAGTTTCATATAATGTTTGAAATTTTTTAAATGCTTTTTGGTGGAGAATGAATGGGTTTTTAAACTTAAAAACCTTTTAGCCATGAAAAAATTAATTGAAATTAAAATAAATAAAATTTAATAACTTAGTTTTCGGCTTTTGGTGAAACCGCGGCTTTAAGCGAGAAGAAAATTCTTCGCATTTACCATAAAGACTTTTACTTTAGATATCGCTACTGTTGATATTGAATATTTCTTTCGGAATTTCGAATTCACATCAAAAAACTGTCCATCAGTCAGCAGCATAAAGTAAATAAGAACTAACTGCTTCATATTAAAAAAAAAGGAAACAAATTGCTTGAAACAAACCTAAGTACTTTAGTACTTTTCCCAGTCAATTAGGGTTAATGCGAAAAAGGTTTAATATATTCTAAAGCGTTTGTCTTGCAAGCATTTATTGATGTTAATATTATTTTTTAAAACATACTCGCTTGCTGATAAAAAATTATAGTACTTTTAGTATATCGAAAATTTTTTGGAGATTAGGTAAAATCATACAAAAAAGAACTCCAATTTTTAGGTTATGTTTCAAGTTAACTTTAATAATTAAAAAATATCCAATATGAAAAACTCTTTTATTATGGTCGGACCGACTTTGCAAAGAGGTTTTCGTGGCTCAAACTTGTTTTTGGCCTAAACTTGTGTTTTCGTCCATATACAATTAATCAACTTTCGAGCTTTCGCTTGCTTCCGTTGGCCGTCCATCAACTTGGATTTTGTTATAGAATGAACGAGTTTTCTTTAAATTCACGGATACGTCATTGTCGTAAATAAGAATACAATTATAAATGTTCTTTATACACTTTCCGAATAGCAAAAACTAATATAGAGCTTTGAAGCTCAACGACATACACAAAGCACATACGAAATTTTACAACCTCTTTGAAAAAGTTTTAGCACCTTCAAGTCCTTTCAATCAGTACATCTTCCCCAATGCATCTTTTTAATATTTATACATCTTTTCTACGCATAACAAAAATGGAAAAAAGAAACTTCCATCACATTTTGCGGTAATATATGTCGTGAGTTTGGGCTTGTGGCAAAGTTGCGAAGAAAAGCCACGAATAAATTTTGAAATTCATCACATTTATTGCAAAATAGACAAAGTTGTGGCCACAAGCTGCAAGTGGCAAGAGACGCTGTTACGTCAAGCGACAGCTGATAGCAGAGGTGCCAGCAGCAGTAGCCCATTTCTGAACACCAGCAGCCACCCAAGTAGATAGTGTGTGTGTGTGTGTGCCAGCCAGTTAAGTCAAGCAAGTGGGTGAGTTAGTGAGCCAGTGACTGCTGTCAGTTACATTTAAAATCAACTTTTGTCAGTTGCACTTCGAGCTATGTGCATTTGTATGCGCATTCACATATAGTATATACTTATTAGTGTATGTACTCGCATATACCTTACAAGCGACAAAGTTTGCGTAAGTTGGCACAACTTTGCTCTGCTGTCTGTCCGTTGGCTCTAATGACTCTGGCTCCAATGCATTCATTTTTGAATGTCTCATTGTTGCGCCCATTTATGGGCCAAATCACATTTAGTATTAATTACCAGTCAGCATCAAATTGCCATAATTGTGTAGGCTATGAAGTGAGGTGGTTTGGTTGTCGATGCAAACAAGTGCAAAATTGCCAAGACAAATTGCTGCAAAATGTGTTGCATGAAACTGAAAAATTATGGAAAAATTGTAGGGAAAAGTGATTGAAGTAACAACTTGGCAAGTGCAATCATTGGTAGTAAACAAAGTTTTTAAGTTTCACATACATATTTAGTATACTAATTTGTCATATAACACCAAAAGCTCATTGACCACTTTATTTTTATATATTTTTAATAATTTTACATTGTGTAATCAGCTATTTCCATAATTTCTAATTATTAAGAAGCGAGCTATTTTATGTTAACTACGTATAGTCAGTTCTAAAGTTCATTAAATTTTAGTTTCATAATGTGTGAATTTGAAATGGCTAAAAGTTACCGTAGATTTTAAAAACATTTTTCACCTTATTTGCATAAACTTAATATACATATTTTTATATGGAAAAACAGCAACAACCTAGACTAAGACAATTCTAAAGAAACAGCGCCAAATTCTAAACTCTTGATACACACATACTACATATTCTAAAAGTTTTAAAACTTTGAGACAAATTTTTAAAATTTGAACTAGGATTTGTTGAATTTTTTTTTAACTTTCTATCAAGCTTGAACCTTGCCTCTAGGAATATCTTATAGTAAACGGTTTTGAGCCTCTATAATTTCTTTCCTTAAAAAATGGGTGAAATTTTTGCTGTTGTAATTGTGGTATGGAAAATTGCAAGCCTTAGTCGTACTGATAATTTTTTATTTAATGAAGTTTATTGATTCACCAGTTTCAGAACTTTCAAGACGTATGTACATATATATTTTAATGTTTGCGCTTAAAATAAAATAATATTCTTCAGCTTTATTGACGCTGTGGCAGCTAAAGAATTTGGTTCTCCTTTCTCGCTTTCATTGTCGCCAGTAAAAAAAAAAAAAGTCTCTCTTAAATCGGCTTTTTCAAGGCAGAAATACATTTATTTTCCACTGCTATCGTAATGAATGCATCAAGAATTCGAATTAAGTTATTGAAACGTCTTTGGAGGAGTCTTCCTCCCAAACATTACAAAATGCTGCCTCATCAAGTGTTGGATTTACCTACGAGAGCCGTAACGTGAGATATATAGAGCTAAACTAGCGCTTTTTGTTCCTCCATTGGATTTAAAGACTGACATTTTTATTGAAGGTATTGTTGATTTCTGTAGAAGAAGCAATTGCTTGCAACGAAGAGAGGGAAAATGTCGGAATGCTATAAAAAAGTGTGATATTTATTCATTTTTATTTATATAGTCAGCGATAAGTTTACAAATAATCCAAATATAATATCTTTAACAAGTTGCCTACTCGAATCTAATGTAATTTTTATAATTATATTTCATAAAAAAAAAAATAATAATAAAAAATAAATAGGTAAATAAAATCTTTGTAACCGAGCCATGTCGTTACTTCGTACCAAATAACATACACTGAAGAGAAGCAAATTAATTTACACAAACCAACCATTGGCAATTGCTATAAATACTGTTTTTGCCTATTTAAAGCCTTTTAAATGCTCGGCATAATAACACTTTTAGCGTCCTCAGCAAAATAATTACACCTTAAGTCTCCTTTCAACTTTTCTTAATACGCGTCTTTTCCCGATGCTTTATTTGTAGAATTTTAATATATGAAAGCTTCCAGCACTACCTTTACAGTATTTTGTAGTATCTATAAAGTAGTATATTTAGAATAATAAAAATACGCACACGTATAAAATAACAACGTAAATACACTATGAAGCGAAATAATAGAAATTCCTTGGACTTTCCTACCACAAGTAGATGATAAAGTCGTACTAATTTACACAAATATACTAACAATAAACATTTAACGCTACTGTTTACAACTTCAATGAATTTTTAAGCTCATTTCAAATACTTATATGCTTTTTAAAACTATCCATATGTGTTTTGTAAATTAATATTTTTTACATAAAATAATTATTCATAGGATTCCCAAGCTGAGGCTGAAGTCGCTGTTACCACGAAGAATGCACGAAAACGTAAGACAACACACAGTGATCCCACACATGGCAGCTTTTTCTTACGCGTGGGCGCTATTGGTAAGTTCAGTGCAGAAGTAATAAAAAATCAAATTGTATTAATATGCGATGCCCATAAGCTTTAATATTTAAGAATAAAAAGTTTATAAAATTAAAATTTTTCATAACATATTTTTCTATTTTGTTATCTTTCAGCATTTGGTTTGGGCGCTATGATCTACATTGGACTGGAGTTTGGCTCATTCTTTGAGATTCCTTTCGATTCACCATGTCATCATATTTTGATTGGCGTAAATCCATTGCTCCAAATGATTTTCACTTTTATGCAGATGTACTTCATTTTCATGAATGCCAGAGTAAGTAAATATACATATGTATTTGTACGAGTATATATGTATGTATGTTACATTAAAAAATATGAAATTAATTGAAAAATTGTTGAAGCCCTACTTGTTAAGTGTGAAAGGATTTGTTAATTTGTTAAAAATGACGCAAAATCATAATAAAATTGAATAATAGGTTGTTGGAAACGGATACTTTTAAATTAAAAAAAAAAGTCAGGCGGTATCGTATACACAAACTAACGGAAATTTTATCACTTTCAACGTTTTTAATTGATCTCAATAATCCCTTTGTAAAACCAAAAACAAAAGATTATGCCTATGGCTTATAGGACATCACGATTTGCGAAATAAATCCGTAGGAAATAAATAATAATAGCGTTAATTTTTCCCTGCCATTCAGCTATTTTGTGCTGGCTTCGCGTTTATTTAAATTTTATTATAAAATTGATTTTCTTTACGAATAAGATAGGGTACTACTGACCTCATCACTCTGAGAGTTTCAAATTTTCGAGCTGTGACTTCTAACTTCTGCTTTGTCGTTTATAAAAGCAGAAATCTCACGTTCCAATTTAATTCAACGTTAATCCGTTTTTTGTTTGTCCTCCGATAGTGATGCGCAGAAATGAGAAGGCAGACTCGAAACCCAGAGTATTTTAATAAACTGCCCCGTCTGGGCATTATAAGGTCCGAAACTCAATTTTAAACGACCAGGACACAGGCTCCGTAAAAATCGAAATCCGATTCTAATATATCCGAAAAAGGTTCTACATGAAACGAAAAATATTATCAGAAAACCGAACTCGATAGAGCCGGTTCTTCTTATATAAACGAAACCGCACATCTCTAACAACTTTGTCAATTATTGTACAAATTGACGCGATATAAAGCCATTTAAAACTTTAAAATTCTCTAAAAACTGCAACGTTGCCTCGAAATACAAGCCTAATTTTTTTAAATCAATCTAAAAGGGAGCCTTAGAACATTAATCAACCTCACTTAATGAGATAACTGATTAGTACTAAATTAAATAAAAACAAATAAATATTTTCTACGGTCAAAGAGCCATTTGGATTCTTTTTGCTTCCAATCGATGCTCTGATTGGATTTGAATCTATTCAAAGTTTTAAGCCTTTTAATTACAGATTTAATTCTTTTGGTGTTGTTCTTAAGAATAAAAGAGATTTAAAGCTTTATAAAGTTATTACTATGTAATGGCTATTTCTCATAACTTTTTTTTCGAAAACACAAATACGTATATATCATATCATCCATATATTCGGATTATTTTATGTATCAGCTGCAATATTCGGCACTTTCATTGCATGCGATAAAAATATGTGAATTTCCAAAAGTTTTAAAATTGATTTTTATGCATAAAATCCATTCCATTTGCAGACTAGACCACCATATCAGGTACAGTACTTCCATTTTTACGCCTCATTCAGTTATACATAGTTCATAGTTCGCATTTTTACTAAGAGTATTCACTTTTTTGGTTATCCAAATGGCTTTTTGATACATACGATTACTATATGAAAGAGTTGATTTTATTTCAATTCACAAAAATTTAAAATAATTTCCATTTTACCACTTCACAATTACAGCTCAATATCCATCGCTTCAAGGTGATCGCCCGCTTTGGCCTCATGCATGTTGTCGCAACAAATATTTGCGTCTGGATACGAACGCTCGTGAAGGAATCATTACTTGAAATCACACTCCATCATCAACGTCGCGAACCCGATCCCGATGCCTCGTCCATTGCCAAGTCCATACGCCAACATGCATTGCGACATGCTGGCACAGTTCTGCGCACACACACCGGCCCCAATGAGGAGTTTGAGGTACTGGACGGCGAGGATTTGCTTCCCGCCAATGCCTACAAAACCGACAATGTGCTCTCGAAATTGGTGCGCAAAACTGTTGATGGCATCTCCAAGTCGCTGGGCATGGGCGCTGCTGCGGGCGCCAATGCCAATGCAGCGCTCAATACGCTGCTCACATCCACCACCAGACCCACAACCACCACCACCACCATTAATCCACGTTCCTATTTCACCACACCATCGTACCAGTGGCAAAGCACTACTATGGCACGCAAGTTGAAGAAGTTTATCACGAGCACTACAGCTGCCACGACCACTACGTTGGGCACCACGCCAACCACACCGTCAACTACAACGCTGGCGAGCAGCCCCATTACAACATCCACCACCACAACAACTACGACCACTGAGGCACCCTTCAGACATCACTATGAGCATTTCGCATTTACGACTGGTGCCCCAAGAGTTGCCACCGATTATCTTATGTCCACCCACGGCGATGTTGCCGACTTACCAACCACCACCTCTGAGACTCTGTCGTCTAGCTACGGTTCGGGCATTGCAACGTTCTTTAATAATTTAGTCTCGTCGTCTCCCAGCACCACCGTTTCCACAACCACACCATCCACTACCACAGAGAATGCTTTAAATGTGATGACTAATTTGCTTGGTCCCGGCATGAACAATTTCCAAACCTACTCGGGCATCTCCCATCCTGAGTCAACTGGCGTTGTAAGTTTCGAAAGCTTAGAGAGCCTTGATAATATCTACCCTGCCGCATTGTCCTCAAACATTGGTACTTTGAACTCGACCGCTTGTGGACGTGTCGATATCATGGGCACTATTGTCTACGACTCTGCACCCTTCCTGTATCCCTTCATTATTGAGTACTCATTGATTGGCGCTGTTGTCTTATACGTGATGTGGAAGCACATCGGCCGCTATCCGGGTCGTTTGAATGACGAGGATTTGGAGCATCGTTTGGAGGTGATGTTGTCACGTCGCGCTGTTGCAATGGCACATCAGGCCCGTTCGGGACGTGTCGATTGCGTGGGCTCGTCGAAAGGGTTGTTCTTTGGTCTGTTGTTGTTGGTTGGTGCTTTGATTTGCCTGATACTCTTCTTCGTCTTGGTGCGTCATCAGCAGTTCTCGCTGCTAGCCATTTACCTTGCCGACGCTAGTCACTGCATACTCATGGCATTCGCTGTACTCGCCATCATCATCGGCTTTATAAGGTAAGAGAATATAAACTAAAAAAAAAAAAAAATAACGAAGAGCAATGCTAAATATCACTTCTTCCCCCTTTTACAGAGTAAAAAATCTGAAATTCCGCTGCGAAGAGCAATCCAATCTCAATGACATTCTACTACGCATCTCCGCCTTTGGTCTCTTCACCTATTCGGTGTTTGGTGTCATTGCCGGCAGTTTGAAGGCGCTCGAAAACGAACCGAATCTTCTAGTCATGACCACAAGCGCTGTAGCGGTGTTCCAGGTGATCTTACAATTGCTCTTCATAGCCGATGTTTCGCGTCGTCGCGTCCATTTGCCCGAACATGATCGCAGCAAACCGGGCCGTCAGATCGTCACATTCCTCTTGATCTGTAATGTGGCTATGTTTGCTATTTACACATTTGAAGCTCAAAAAGTATTCGCCAATCCTGTAAGTAGATATGTACGTGAGCGATATATGAAGATATGTTTTACCAAAAAAATAAAAAAAATGCTTTACGAAATTCAAAAACAAAACGCATAAGTATATAAGAGTTAACTTTCGAAGGGCATTCTGAAGTCCTTTGTGCTTTATGGTTTTGAAGAGTAAATAACACATATGTTTGTGATTTTAAAGTTGTTGCATGAGTTGCTTGTTTCAAGTAGATACATTTTGGTAGAATGATTTTTATTCATTCATGTGCATCTTTTATGGTTCTATTTCAACAATTTTTCTACTTTTATTGCTTATTTATTTACGCTTTGTTGAATTCTTAGTTCATTTTGAATGAGATAAATTAAATTGAAAAATGTTGAAATTTGTTTAAAATACTGATTTAATTAACTAACTTTAGTTGTTCAAAATCAGGAATAGAAAAATAGGATTATTTTCTTGAGAGCTTCAAACTGATTTAAGAAATTTGTATAGAAGAAAATTTCTTTTTCATTTCTTAAGTGCGATTTTATATGAATTTTTTCGGTTTTCTAGAGTGCCGTATACTAAGGTTTAAAAATAAAAAAGATGTATGACAAAAAAGCGTAATGCTCTGGAAACATTATTAAATTAATTGCTTGCTTTGTCTGCATTTCATAGTTTTTAAGGATACCTTTAATTTTCGAATCAATTACTATAATATCTCTTAGTTTGCATATGTATTTCCGATCTAACTAAAACTTCTTTCGTCTACGTTTTCATTTCTCATATCTTCATGTATTGCGTACTTTTTGCATTCTCTCTGTGTTACGTGTAGAACTACTTACTTAATAAAATCTCTTAAATTTTAATATAAAAAAAATTTTTTCTTCTCTCTTCTACTATTGCACAACACGACTATCATTTTGTGTTCGCATAGGTTCAACTTGACTTCTACGGTTTTGTGCCATGGTCAATAATTCAACGAGTCACACTGCCACTCTGCATTTTCCATCGTTTCCATAGCGCCGTAACACTAGCCGAAATCTGGAAGACAACGTACAAGGCACGCTTGGAATAAGGAGACACGCCAGACATATTCATAGCTAAAATTTCGCAGCCTAAGCAAATAGAGAAAGGTGAAGAGTGTCCAGTGAAGGTGTTTTGAGGAGAATAGCAAAGAAACTGCCAAACTGAAAAAGGGTACCAAAAAAGTTATGAAGTCAGAAAAATAAGGAAAATGAAAAAACGCGTATAGAAGAAGTTCACGTGCTGCACGAAAAATATGATGTATGTAAAACAGCGTAGAGAATTAAAAATGAAATGAGTTAAAATGATAAAGCTTCATTTGTGTGTGGCAGCCGTGAAAATTAAGGAAAAGAAATGCAAGCAAAAAATAGCAGGAATAACCGTGAAGAAGTCAGGTATAAATTACTTGACGTTTCAAGCGTTTTGATGCACTCCATTTAACGGTTACTCGCATACAACCAAAACACACCCAACCACACATCATAAACATACAACCGATCACAGCCACTTGCATATGCTATGCTAAGCTATGCAAAGCTACATGACCACACTGAAAAATAATAGTAAAGAAAAATTTACACAATTAAAGGCAAATTAAATTATATAATGTAATCACATCTGCGCATCTGAATTGGAGCAGACAAAGGAGTTGTATATTTAAGTATAATGTTAAGATTTTACTTATTAATTATTACCAGACAAGTTGAAAAAATAAAAAATTAACATACCACTTATTAATTATGAAATAAAAATATAATTAAGCGCGTACATTTTGTAGATTTTCAAGAGTGTGTAAAACTTAATTTAAAGTCACCGAAATAATTTTATTTATGAATTATTCTGAACTAACCGGAAGACAACCATTTACAACCAAACCATACAAAATTATTTACATAGATTTTTAGATTTTTATTTTTGTAAGTGAGAAGTGAATATACACACATACATAACTATTAAATAAAAATCAATTTTTTGGTAGACTATCGTAGTTTATGCGGCAGCAAATGCGATATTCTTATTTGCTAAGTCATATTTTTAAAATAAGCTGCAAAAATTGCTTGCAGCCATGTTTACAAGAGCGAAGAGATGTATTTGTATGGCCGCAAAGCCGACAATTTCTTGTTTAGTACTTAAATAGTAACCATTTGATATGTGCACTTTTTTGATTAAAATTAAGTGAAAATAATGAAAGGAGAATTAAATGGCAAAAATATCAGTTTCTTTGGTTTCACGCGAGTGTTTTTTTTGTTTTATAAATTTAAAGGTAATAATTAAATTTACTATTTATTTATATTTTATTTTTAGACTTTATCATTTGCCATTGGCGGTTATAAATGAATTTTCAATTTTAATTGAATTTGTTGTATATTTCGTGATTAAAAATGCAATCGAATATTTATTTTATTTATACAATTTAATGAGAACATATATGTATATCTAAGTATATGTATATCTAACACCCAAATAAGAAAAAAATTAATATATGCTAATGTTAAGTAAATTCAAACTAAAGTTATATACACACACACACATAATATTATGAGATGTAATGAAATAGAAAAACAAAAAAAAAAATAATTAAAAAAATTGTTGTTTATTTATTTTCTATTCAGTTGTTGCTTTAATGATATTTGCGATATCTAATGCAACCAAAAAGTTGAAGGTTATAAATAATTAAGAAAGCAGAAACGGAACAACAACAACAAACATGCATACTTACATATATACACGAGTATATATATAGATATTGAATGGGCTTGGAGTATAAAATTTTACTGTGTAAGTGTGTTATCAACACTATTTTTTAAAGAAAAACCAAGGGTAAGAAGTAAAATTAAAATATTTAAAATTAATGATATTTGTAACCATCACAACATGTTCGTACCGAATTTGACAGTAGAGTTTCAAAAAACCAAAAATATTCACAGCTTATAAACATTTAGTCAAGGAGTAAGGGAACACACGCAAAAAGTGCATCAAATGCGTATCATTTTCATTATTCACATCTAACTAACACCAACAAAAATTTTACATTTTTTGTGAATTTTCAGTGTTAAAAACAGAACACCAGTAAAATGTTTGAGTACTGGCTTTTCTGAATTTATTTCACAATCAAAGTTTCTCAAGCTTAAATATTTGAACTTTAAAATAATTACTATGAAAACTTCATTCTCAGTAGACAATTTCGTATGCGTACTACCATATTTCAGAGGATCACTCTAGTTAGTTAAATTATTTTCTTCTTTTTCTTGTCCGACAGGGTGGAATGTTGATATTTGTTGAAACGATTTTCCGTCATCCTTTGTCAAGTTGGGTTTGGAGACAAACCGATTTCGGCGTTGTGCCATCTTCAGTGTCAATTTTCGTTCTGTTAGTTTTTGTTGTTAGTTAAATTATTAATTAAGCTTAAAGGTATGTTCACATACATTAGTCGTGGCATTTTACTTGAGAATGGAATGGCACAATTCCACTGGCCGGCGCCGTCACGAACGAACGTCACACTGAATGCCGAAGGTTACAGACACACCTTGTGTCTTGTTATAGTTAATATAATTTTTCCAAAGTGTAAGAAAATAAATAAATTTTCACGGTGGATCTTCAAGAGTTTGTGCAATGTTTACAAAACTCACATTCATATGTAGGTTTTCTAATAAATATTTATTAACATTTTTCTTCTTAGAAATTGGACTTGACATAGAAGCGAGTTTCTACAAAGACTTAAGTCACATACGTATAATACGTAGCTTTAAGTTCTGAAATCGACTTCTTGACACTGAGATCGTGAAAATTCTGAAACTACTCAAATATGTATTTCCAGAAAAAAAAAAAAAAAAAACAATTGTTTACTGAGGGAAGTGGCCTGCAGGTTTGTATTTACGGTCGGATGATTGAGTGCACTGTTCGAAGTCAAGCTTTAAGTCATTACGAATTCGAAACCAATTTTGTTTCAACTATGTACACTCCTTCTTTTTCAGTATTTCGAAAAGTGCACCGCACTTAAAAAATTTCTACCTGACTGGCCCGACCACTGATGTTTGAATGCATATCACCAACACCTTCACCACCACCATCACCATCACTATCACAATCACAACAACATCACATCACTGCAATCTCAAATAAGGTATACATAAAACCAGAAGGAGTAAGTAGAAAAAGCGAAATCAAATGAATGCTGAAATGCTAATTGCGATACACGAACATCAAAAGAAAAGCAAAGAATGTGCGAAAACATACAAACAAACATGCATAGTAAACAACAACAATAAACTGTGATCAATTGACATTTATTTAAGTTTTATTGTTTTGTGGACAATGTTGAAAATTCAAACACAAGCAGACAAAAATATCACAAAAAAACAAAAAATTTTAGCAGAATTAAAAATTTAATATTGAACAATAGAAGAATAATGTAAGTTAAATTTGACCCAAAGTTTTGTAGAAATTTTGAACATTATTTTTTTTTAATATAAACGCACCATTGGTAAACGTGTCAAATGTATAATGAAATAATATAAAAATATTAAAAAAAGGAAAAATCAAAGAGAGGGGATGTTAAAATTAAAAGGTATGCTTAATAAAACAAAGTACGAGTTATATTTAATGAATAATACCAAAAACAAAATTGAAAATGTGAAGAAAAAAATAAAGTAATCAACTTTTTTAAATGTCCATTTTGAATATTAGTAGTGAACTTTAAATGATAAAATTTATAAAACCCATTAAAAAATAATATTACAAACAACAAATAAAGAAAAAATAGCGGCGAAAAATGGCGAGCAGGAAAATTGTTGCATTTTGATGTTAAACAGAAACCACACGAAATTAGTCAAAGACAAACAAAAAAAAAACAAAATAAATTATAAACAGTAAATATTGAAAACTGAATTAGTATATATAAAAATCTGTTTACATGCAATTTATTAAGAAAAAATATACTTATATGAATAATACTAAAAAAAACATTCTAAAACATACAGAAGGCATTTAAAAACGGCATCTTATTGGCGACATACAAGTTTAACACTTACATATATACACACACACGCATGCGTTTACTTTGTGATGAAAACGTCTTCTTTTTTTTCTAATACGTAAATGCAGTGAAATACATACAATTTACATTTATAAATGTCTGTATATGTATGTTTGTGTGCATGTAAACCAACAACCCACCAATTTCAAAGTATTACATACATACAAACAAACCTTCTTATAAACAAATTATATAAGTAAATAATGTAAAAAAGAGAACTACAAAAATTTCAGCACCTCAATTGGTGTAATTTTCCGATTGGAAAATAATGATCATTTCAAAAATAAATGCTTTTATTTAGCAAAAATTTCATAAAAAAGTAAAAAAGGAATACATTTTTCAAAACAATTATAGTAAAAAGCTTCTAAACAATTCAAAAAAATTGAAGAAAGCACTCCCAAAACATTTTAGACATCCCAGGACACTTTTTTACAACCACGTTCATGTATAATCGGACATAGTTATATAAGCCATTCCGCTTTTAAAGGGCTTATCGTAAATAAAATCGTGTTTACACATAAGAAACATCACACAATTTCCGACATCACTTAACAACACGTATGAACACTGCCGCTTATATATTATTATATATACATACATATATAAATTTACATATTCATACCAACATACATACATGTATATATATACAATTAATGTCAATCACAGACCACAGCATCCATGGCAATAGAAACTGGATAAAAAAAAATTAGAATTACAAAAACCTACATTCACTTTTGAGAATTATCCCAAAATTTAATGAAATCATTACAATACAGAGCACACTTTTGGTTTAGTAAAAGATATTGCGATGTAATATGTATATTCTCTATTTGAAATTAAGTCAGTCTTAATGAACATTTTCAATAATATTTCGTGCTCGGATACTTCAATTAGTTTTTAACTATTTCGACGTTGCCTTTTCAGGGGCGACTAATTTTCAAAGCGCTCGCCTTTAAGAAAAACTTTAGAATTGCAGAAACTTGGAAATTCTTGAATTTAGAAAGCTGATT